>OY725327.1:59725746-61104923 GCA_963242795.1 Inga leiocalycina | reverse complement strand
GGCACTAGGGTTGGAAATTTGAATTTTGGGCTTAGGGCTTGAATAGATCTTTTCCTCAAAAACTAATTACTGATTAAGGGGACTCGTACTTGTCGATCACATGGCAGCAGGGTGGGACAATGTTCTGAGGAGAAGAGAATCTTACAAATATCGTTCCATTAAGGAATTTGATCATTATGGTAATGGTTCTTCTGGCGTGGCAGTGCATCGATTTAGCAGCCGCCGCCATGTCACATATAAGAACGGTTGTAGATCCTCAGATTTTGAGGATTCAGATCCTAGACGGATTGAGTCTTATGGTGAAGTTGTGGACGGTGAAAATGCTCATGAACCACCAGAGAAGAGAAGAAAAATTTCTCCAATTGTTTGGGACTTAGCAGAAAAGGAGATAATATCTTCAAAGAACGGGACAGCACAGGTAACATCGTTATCTCCCTTTTGTCCATCCCAACAAAGCTCTCATGGAGCCAGTGGCGTTTCTTCTGGTGGAGCTGTTAATACTGAGTCTCCAGCTGATTTCTCTAGTATATTACCTCAAGGAAATTCCAGCTATGAGGGTGAATACGTTGTTCAGTCTGATAAGGAACATGTGCAAGGTTGGAATATCAAGATGTCAAGATGGTTGTCAGATGATTACTCGCCAAGGAATGCATCTGTTGATGATGACATGCATGAAAAAGAGACATCAAGCCCAGAAAGTGGTGAATTTATATATGAAAATTCAGAGGGCAAAAGATCTAGATCATCAAGAAGTAGTGCAGGAGTTGATTGTTTCTGCCCTTCAAGTAAAGAAGATTTTGATTCTGAGGAGAAGTTACTTGTGGACGATATGGATGAAGATGAGGAACATAGCGGAACTTCTTATGTTAGTCACCCTTCATCAGATCCTGAAGATGGGGGCTTAGTAGCAATGCAGAGAAACACAAACAGCATCCAGAGTTGCAGAAGTGTTTCAGAATTTGAAATGATCAAGAAAATAAATGAAGGAACTTACGGTATTGTCTATAAAGCTAAGGATAAGAAGACTGGGGAAATTGTAGCATTGAAGAAGGTGAAGATGAATATGGAAAGAGATGGCTTTCCAATGTCCTCTTTGAGGGAAATAAATATTCTCTCATCTTTTAATCATCCTTCTATTGTGGAAGTTAAAGAAGTGGTTGTAGATGATTTTGATGGTGTTTTTATGGTAATGGAGTATATGGAGTGTGACCTTAAAGGCCTGATACAGATGATGAAGCGGCCCTTTAGTATAGGTGAAATAAAATCCTTGATGATGAAACTTCTCAAGGGTGTCAAGTATCTCCATGACAATTGGGTTCTTCACAGAGATTTGAAGACGTCTAATATTCTCATAAATAAAGAGGGTGAGCTGAAAATATGTGACTTCGGTTTATCCCGTCATTATGGAAGCCCACTCAAGCCATATACTCCTCTTGTGGTTACTTTGTGGTATAGGTGAGCAGCATCGTACAATATATTGTTTTTGTTTATGTTTGTTTAAGATTGACAAACTAGCTGTTTATATGATGTATTCATGAATTGTGTATTGGTCGATGGTGCAGGGCTCCTGAGCTTCTTCTAGGTGCTAAAGAATACTCAACAGCAATTGATATGTGGTCAATTGGTTGCATAATGGCTGAATTAGTTGCTAAGTCACCTCTATTCCAGGGAAAATCTGAAATTGAGCAGCTTAATAACGTAAGTTAACGATCCATTTGTTGTATTTCATCAGTTATATTCAGTGGGAACTCTGATATACTAATGAATACTTGATTTTCAACCATCTGCAGATTTTCCAAACCCTGGGGACGCCTAATGAGAAAATTTGGCCTGGAGTATCCAAATTGTCTGGATTTAAGGGCAACTTTGCTAAGCATCCGTAAGTTCTTATCCTTTTCAGAAACAAGTTTTTTAAAGTTTTACTGTTAACTTAATCTAATTTTGTGAAATATTAGTGGAATTATCTCATTTTCATGTTCTATTATTACTCTTTTGTATTTTTTTTAACCAATCTATTTAAGTATTTCAGGCACAATCTATTGCGGAAGAAGTTTCCAGTTGCATCCTTCATTGGATCGCCTGTTCTTTCTGAACTGGGATTTGACTTGTTGAGCAAGCTTCTAACTTATGACCCTGAAGAGGTGAGCAATAAAAATTGTTATTATGTGATGATTTTTCATTTGAACTTTATTTTAGTGCTAATGCGTTTTTTGGGGTCCCTTCACAGAGGATATCTGCAGAAGCTGCTCTCCTTCATGAGTGGTTCCATGAAGCCCCTCTTCCTAATTCTGACTTCAATATCAGATTACCTACACAGCGCTGCTAGGACTGCAGGACAGGTACATCTGCTGGCTGCATGTGAGACATCTTCAGGAACAGTGCCATTTTTTTCCTCATGTTTGTTTGTCTCACCTAGTTTATGAGTACATGTGTAAAGATTGATGTGATTGCAAGGACAGGGCAATGGTTTCTACGAGTCTTTTGGTTGACATAACTGGAAGCAACGGATTGATGTGTTGGTTGACATAATTGGAAGCAACGGATTGATGTGTAGATGCCCGAGGTGTGACATTATACTTCATTTAAATGTTAAATTCAAACTCTAATGAGTTCTCTCTCTTCCAATACATTGTCTTTGCTAAAAGATATACATGTATTTCAGGATCTTCTGTAGCAAATGATGAAATTCTTGTGATGGTGATATTCATATTCCCTTTCCTCCTTTTTCCTTGTTGGTTTTCTATCAATGAGATGTAAATAATCCGAGAATTTAGTGTGTTGTTACCTTGGCTTACGAGGAGTGCTTTTTTTATCCTTTGCATTAATATTATAATTTGAACAAATGGTTGTTAATTTTTGTGAAGTTATCAATAGATGACATTCCAGGGCTCAGTTAGTTGTGAAACCTCTAGTATTTTTAACTAGATCTTCTGTAGCAAATGATGAAATTTTTGCGATGGTGACATTCATATTCCCTTTCCTCCTTTTCCTTAATGGTTTTCTATCAATGAGATGTAAATAATCTGAGAATTTAGTGGATGTGTTACCTGGGCTTGTGAGGAGTACTTTTTTATCCTTTTGCATTTATATTATAATTTAAACAAATGGTTGTTACTTCTTGTGAAGTTATCAATAGACGACATTCCAGGGTTCAGTTAGTTGTGAGACCTCTAGTTTTTTTTTTCTTAAACTATTTTATGCATTATCAAGAGTATTTTTATTCTCCCTTGCATTTTTATTATAATTTCAACAAATAGTTGTTACTTTTTGCGAAGTTATCAATAGATGACATATTCCAGGGCTCAGATAATTGTGAACTTCTGCAGTTTTCCCCCTATATTATGCGTTGTTGTCTGTGGATTTAGATTACATTTTGAAGTGTCATGATGGAGACGATGGGTGATGTCATAAAGGGCAGAGCAGTTTTTATTTAACTTGTGCGCATGAGGTAAAATGCATTATCTCCCTCATCTTTCCCATCTGAGATAGTTTTCTTTGGAGGCAACGATGTTCCCACAGAGCATCCCTTTTTTGTTTGTTTTTTTAGTCTATTGCAACTTCAATGACGTTTAAGTATAATCGTTGACTGCTGCTGTAGTCAGTAGGCTAACGTCTGGATGGTGCTTTGGGACTTCCTGGTGGCTGAGGTATGCAGTTTTTCTTTTCCTTCAACAGGGCCATTGCCCGTTACTTCACAGTATCATCACAATAGGATGATTAATTTGATCCTTTGTTGTGAAGGTCCCTTGTGATATAATTTGTGTAGAATAATGGGATAATATCACTTTGGGAAAACTTCCTTATAATGAAAGGTTGTCACCGTGGACTAGATATTGACTAAGGACCCGTAGCTAGTCTGTTTTCTATGCTTGTTAACATTTCCTCTTTCCGTGTGCTCAAATTACATGTTTGCCTTTTATATGTTATTATTGTGCATGCTCAAATGCCAGAAGTACTAGTTGAATCTGGTAGCCTTTGTTATTTTCATAATAGTAGCTTAAACGATGTGAAAGAAGACATTGAGGACAAGTGGGCACTTAGCTTCCGCCGGGTTATATATCATAGTTGGGCAACCAAGTCAGATTAACTTTTTGTTCTTTTACATTTTCGTCTTTTGATGTTTGTTTATATTAAACGACCGGATTAACTTCTACTACTAAAGATATGCGTTGGTTTAGTGATGAGAAACACCGATGGTGCATATCATTGTTTCTGTTGCTGATTGATTGTTGTTGGGGGCAAGAGTTACTTTGTAGGAGGCTTACCTTTGTTGCGATTCATGGAAGCTGTATTTTCGCTTTGAAGCTCTCCTCCCACACATGTAAACGTGTATGTAAATGGTGCAGAAAATCATGTGACCTAGTAGTATTAAGATTGCTGCAGTACCTTTTGTAGAATTAAGTGCGAGTAGTCTTTTTTGGGTCGAAGGAGCATAAATTTTGCACCATAACTTGTCAAAGTCACCTCGTTACCAAGGTTGTCATACATTACAGTAAAAAGGCTAAGGTTAAACATATGTCAACTCGCATGGCAAGAGTTTCTTTGTTAAATATTCAGTTACTGAAATTCGTTGAATTTTTTTACCTTAACGGTTGCCTGGTTTTGCCGCAATTAAAATTCTAAATCACGTGGTGTTGTCAAATTCACGTTTCTTCGATGTTCATGTGTCGACAAGTAATTTCGTTCAGTTCTTTTTGAGGCAAGTCTGTGTGCGGGTACACATGTTTTTCCTTAACTACAAAATGGGAACTCAATTAGAATTTTTGATGCGCTTGTTTCAATACTGAAATGATGAACAATTTCAAACTTCAATCTTAAAACAAACCTATTTGAATTACTTGCAATTAACATAACTGGACCAGACAGGTTTCTTCAATTAACCTTTTTATTTCATCAAATCTCACTTTGACAAGAGCCGCAATGTAAGTTTTTTGTGGGAAAAATCAGCAACATTAAAAGTCAAACGGGTCCCGCATCCTGGAGTATTGAAAGTGAATTACAAATCACATGTAGACAACAAGGGTTGTTTTCAATGGGCCAAAAACAAATGCATCCCGCAGTTCTAGAAAGCACTATGAAGACAGCACCTTCTCTACCTCAGTTGTCACCTCCTTGGGAGGCTTCTCTGCGTGAAGGTTAGCAACAAGACCTTTCTTTGAATAATAGTCAATAACCTGCGCGTTGTAAGCAAATTCCAATGATTAATATCGACCCTAACAAAAGCGAGTTTCAAGTGCAATTTCTAGCCAATTATTACCAGATTCTTTTGTCAATGATCTCTATTAAGGCTAATAATTTATCTAGAGTTCTAAATTTTACTCAAGGCAGAGGGATGAAAATCATACTGGTTCGGTTTGTCTGTGAAATGCTTCCAGTCTAGATTTCAAGACAGCTGCTGTGTCATCCTTGCGCTGAATCAGGGGGTCCCCAGTGACCTAAGCCAAACAACAAATTAGGCGAAGTCCATTTGTAACGTAAGATGCAATGCATTAGTACTTCCTTATGACAACAGTAACTCACGAGAAGAGCAATGAATTATAGCCAGCAACTGAAACCAGACTTGCTGACAAAACTACATTGTTTTGTTGAAAGAAATTTAAAAATAAACTGGACTTTTGCTTCATATTTAGATGCTAACATTGTACTTCTCGTGATAAAATCTTTCATAAATTTCAAAAGCTAGATTTTTCATGATATTATATGCATAGATACACGCATTAATATATACATTCACAGATTAGACTTACATCATCAACTCCTGGAACCTTCGGTGGGGCATATTTTGTATGGTAGGTTCGCCCACTGGATGGGTGTATCCAGCGACCAGTGATCCGCTCTTCAAGGATTGCATCATCAATTGCAAAATTGAGGACCTTGTCTAGTTTTGCTCCCTTCCTTTCAAGCATCTCATCAAGCTGCAAGCAAAGTAAACAAAGGACATCTAAATAATTACATTTCTTGAAGCGAGTAAAGATGCGCATATTTTTCTCTTTTGCAGCATCTCATCAAACTGTTAGCAATGAGATGCTATAACATTCTATATTTGATTGTGATCATATAAGATTAATATTTGAATATCATATTTGCTCTAGCATTCCATATCAATGAACGGCTAAGCTGTCATCTACTGTGTTATACCTTCTGTGCTTGGACCACAGTTCTAGGAAAACCATCAAGAATGAAACCTTTCTGACATGATGGTTTCTTCATTGCCTCATCTATAATTCCAACAACCAAGTCGTCTGAAACAAGTTCTCCCTTAAAAACAAACAAGTAAAGACATATCAATAATCAATTACCGTGTTAAAAAGTGCACATAGAAATAATACCTTACCTTGTCCATTGCTTCTTTAGCCTTGATGCCAAGAGGGGTTTTAGCTGCTACAGCAGCTCTTAACATGTCACCGGTGGCTAAGTGGCACAAGCAATACTCATCCTTTATGATTGGTGATTGGGTGCCTTTCCCTGATCCAGGTGGACCTGCATCGGCATATTCTTAAGCTCAGCACTACAGATGCAGTATAGCAGAATTAATTATTATTTGCACCCATGATAAAGTACATCCAATAATGAATTATTTTTCAGCCAATCCAATGATGAATTTATCACAAAATGCCAATAAAACCAATGCAGCAAATGGAAAATAGTAAAACTCAACACTCCCATTTCATCATCCTAGTATTTATTTAATATTTATTATTTGAATGCGATCAAACCCTAATAGAGGGCTATTCAATTGTATGCAGAACTAAAATAATAAGCAAGTATTAACTGCAGGCTTAAAGGAAAAAAATGAAAGAGGATATATATATATATATATATAAGCTGTATGATATGAGAGTATAAAATAAAATTAAGGGGGAAGGAATAGATGTAATTAAAGTTCCAAAATAATAAAAAATAGACGAGGAAAGGAAGAAAACTTAGATGAGTGTCAGAATTCTAAAAGGACTAGGATTGTGTGTGGGAGGGGGGGTTAGAAGTAGCTTCATGTGGTCACGGTCATAACCATTAACCCAAATGCTGTTATCACATGTTAAAGGAGCAACCATAATATTAATCTAAGCAACAGATGTCAAATTAAAATATTAGTATAACTGTACAAGGATATTGGAAAAGACTACTCTCTAAACTACGCCCCACTACATGCGGGTATAGTCACTCTGAAATTTTTCCCATGACAAAATGATTTGCCAGTTCCATCAAGCCAAGTGTTGTAATCCATTTTTTTTAAAGCACACGTACATATCCTTCTAATGGAGGCAATCCTGTTCGAGGCATTGTCGAGCACTAAATATGAGTACCTCTTCTAACATGGATTCGAACCTTGGTTCGCTACGTTGTAAGGAACTAGCCCTTTATGCTAAACCCAACCCCAATGGTAAGTAATGTAATCCTTGACAGTCTCTATTTTGCAAATAGAAAGAGAATTATCATAGAAAAAGAAATTCCAACTAAAGCAACTTCCCATATAGGACAGAAACTGCTGCATTACACTTTTTATACTAACTTCAGTCACATGAGCAGTTTAACTACTTGAATCGATGAAAGAAACAAGATACTACACTCCAATATTTCTATTTTGCAGATAAAAATGTAAGAATAGCTTATCACTACAAGAGGTGGGCCAGAACGAGCATAAAGAATCCTTAGCAGAAATCATAAAATACATCACAACAAGAAAATCATTACTTTCAACTTAGAGCTCAATTCCATTGTATTCTCGATCTAAGTGTTTTAGAGTTGGAAAGAGGAAACAGCAGAACTTGATTAAGCCAAATATAAACAACAAAATCACTACAAATCAGGTATTTCTAGGAACATAGCTTATGCTATGAGCCTCATTCGACTAGTCTGGCTAAGAGCAACCCGTAAAATCAGGACACATCTTAAATATAACTAATTGTAACCAAAACTTGGAAACAAACTTTGAACAGTTAACTTTTATCTAACTACACAATAAGATACCTTCAACATACTCCTCCGGTCAGTTCCTACATTTAGGACCGGAGGTAGTATTATATATTTCTACCAGCTGGAGTCTGACACCAAGTGGTCACAGATAATATCGTGTAGAGCTGTGTTATATCTAATACAAGTAACACGGACAGTCGGACACTGATCCCATGTTTTAAAGCTTACTCAAATGGACAATGGCATCACTACCTACATACTATGCACCTACATCAAGTCCTCTCACCCTCAACAGAGAAATGACCTCTAAAGAAAAACTATTGGATAAGACGTAATATTGAACTCAAACCCTAAACCCTCATTTAAGAGCTGAGTCAAACCTTGAAAAATGACGCCAAAACATACAAGCAACTGAATTTAAGACTTTGAAACTCTCATTTAACGTTAAATACTGAAGAAAGGAAATACAAATCCAAAAAAGAAAAGTGAGAAAAAAACCCATGAACCAGCGAAAGAAAATATTTGAATTTCTTAATGTCCACATCAGGTAAGAGCACTACGCCCAAGTATCTCCAGCCCTAGTGGTCACTAGTTTCTGCCATAATTTATTTATCGGCCACTGGTATAAAATTAAAACGTTGAAATTCCTAAATGTCCTCCCTATTGTGCGATGGCGGCAGCAGCTGCAGAAAACAGAACCTTAAACCCAGAACAGGTTGAACATTTTGTTTTAATTATAACAATCATAAGAGAGTTAACAGGTACCTCGTGGAATCCCCAAACGGAACCCTAGTAACCCCACCAACATCACTGAAACATCTAACTTCCTATGACATTCAAATGGTTGTTTCTGATCTGAAGAACTACCAAATCAAGAAAGAAAAAAGAAAGAAAGAAAGAAAGCTGAAGAGAAAGAAATACCAATGAGGATGAGACGCTTGTCGGGTTTGGTGGCACACTTCATCCGACGGAGAAGCTCAGTCATGAGATCTACAGAAGGAACATCTTCCAAGTTAGCGCTCGCCATTTCGCTTCCTCTGCGTGTTATCCTCCTTGAGCTCGCGGTTTCTGCAGCAGAAAGCCAAGCAACAGAATCTCGCTTACGTCCAAAAGAGAGAAAGAACAAAGAAAAATATTCTGATCCAATTTCAGCGAAGATTTCCAGCTTATTACCTTCTCGGGCTTCGGACTTCCAACACGAACACTTTCCGCTGTCTCAACAACTTCCCTTAATTGACTTTTTAACCCTTGCGGTTGGTTGGGGTAGGTGCATGCGTTTCGTGTTAGGCGAGGGTTAAAATGTCAGTTTGAACTGTGACCTAGCACAAATTCTTAACTTCTTGCTTTTGTGGTGCCTTTCTTCTTTTTATCATCTAGGGATGGAAATAGGCCAGGCCCCTAACAGGGGCCTACGGTCTAGCCTACATAAAGCCCAGCCTAACCTATTTAGCAAATAGGCCAGGCTCAAGCTCAGGTATATTGTTAGGCCTATTTAGATAAACAGGCTAGGCCTATTTTCATAAGGCCTAGCTTACAAGCCTATAGGCCTGGCCTATTTAGCTTTTTTTTTAATGTATACTATTACATAAGTATATATAATATAATCTAAATAATTTTATAAATTTATCAACTTAACCTTAATTCTAAGTTTCATATCATATCGTCATTACACTCAACCATTACTTTCACATAAATCATTCACCCTTGCATTTTTTCTCTTTGATCGCTCGAGATAGCAACACTAACTCACTCACTCTCCTCTAATCTGCACCCTCCACTAAAGCATAATAATTTTTATGAGTTTATTTTAATGTCAAATGAAATATTATAATTAAATAAGAGGAGTTTGTCCCAATTTATGTGGGAAAGGTAAAAGAGATAGAATCTAGTTTTGTATGTTATTTGTTATGCTTGGTCAATTTTAGAAAATATATCTCATTAGTCAACAGACAATTAGTTTTTTTTATTCCTATTTGCTCGGACAATTGTTATCATTAGACATTCTTTTCTTTTCCTTACTAAGCCCTAATATTACTATGAGAATAGATATTAGGCTTTTAAGATATAATGTAGGATTGTATATAACTGTGAAGGGTTATATATAAATTTGGAGGCATAAACTTTAAAGGTTATTTAAAAGCCTATATTATTTAAGTAAGCCTTTAAACAAGCTTTAGGCCTTGTCAGGCCTTTTGAAGGCCCAGGCTCAGGCCTAAAAAAAAGCCTACATACAGGCTCAGACCCAGGCTCAGGCTTTGAATCTCTGTTGCAGGCCCAGGCCTATTTAGACAAAGCCTAGCCTAGCCTAGCCTATTTCCACCCCTATAATATCATCTGTTAGTAAATTTTTTTTCCCATATATACTACTTAAATTCTCTCCTTAATTTAAGAGAGAAATAAATAAAATACCTCTTGTCTATCATATAAGGTTGTTTTACTAATCAATCTTGTCAATTATACATTTTTCTCTCCCGAATACCAATTACATTAACTAATGAATGGTAATTTTTCGTCGATGCTTTTGGGTTGTTGGAAATGTTTATTTTATTCAATAAATTATTGTAGAATCATTTTCCTTAATTCTTCAACAAAGATGTAGAACCTATAAATGTTATGATTTGACAATTTATTAATTGAGCTTTTCGAATGTTCGAAGTTTATTTGTTAGTTAATGACTACCAGCACTTCATTTGTCAATCAATACACACACAAGATACATGAAACCTAGCGTGAGAAATATAATTCATTTTTTAGACTCCATGACCCATATTAAATTATTACAAAAATGCAGTTAGCAAATCTTACCAGATTAAAATGATGTGCCCACAAATTACATTGCTTATTACTTGATGTGTGTGTAGTCATTAAAGGGAAACAGCAAGGGTAACTATTTGAATTGCTTTTCAAATTTCTAATATGAATCATGGCAAATCAAAGGGTGAAAAAGATGCTTATAACAAAAAAGATTATAACCGTGCAATACAATAATGATGCCCAAAATTGTTGGAACAAAAATTTTTGTGATGAGGGGAAATCAGACATCTGGATTAGTGTTAGGATCTATACTCCCCTAGATTCCAGAATAACAAAACAAAAATACTTCTACAACAAAACCTGCAGCCTCTTGATTTACTCATCATCCTCATTTTTGGATTTCTTCTTCTTCTTCTTTGTCTTAATAGCAGCGTCCTGTACTTCATCATCATCTTTCTTCTCTTTCTTCTTCTTAACTTCTCCGTTTGCCTCGGCATTATTTTCATCATCTTGAGCGGCCACATCCTGCATGTCCGTGTCTACGTCCAATTTCCTCTTTTCTTTCTTCTTTTTCTTTTCTGATTTGTGATCCTCTAGTGCATTTGTAACTCCGTTGGGCTTATCAACAGCCATTTCTTCAACTCCGTTTGCAGCAGCAGCTTTTGCCTTCTTTTTGCCCTTCTTGCCAGATGCTTCTGTAGCAATCTCAGTATCTGCAATAACAACTATGGGTCAGCCAAATTAAACAACTACACTTGTGCGGAAAACAAAGATGCTTCTCAAATCCCATGTATTATGGCAATCGTAAGTCAGAATCAAACAGTCTTGGAGTTCAAAGGATAATTAAATGATACATAAAGAGGTAAAAATAACTTGTGTCGTTGAATCCCGCAAACCTTTATCTTGAGCACTTTCAATAGCAGCCTTCATGACATCAATGTTCTTACGAGGGGCAACCCCCTTGTCATAAAAGTCAAGTCGCTCCTCAACTTGCTCACGGAGTTTCTCACCAAAAGCTGTACTGCCCCTTTCTGCAACAAGTAGAACCAAAGTAGTTCAACCGGAAGGGTGTGGAAGTAATACTAGTATAATACATTTCAGAAATTAGCAAGTCAGAAGTTAACCAGAAAAGCAGTCTATGCGTGATGCAATTGAACACTTGTTCGCAAGATAGCGAGCCATTCGGCCTTTGTTTTTGGCAGATGCTCGACCAATAAAGGATGAGTGGAATATCAGACCGTATTTGGGAGTATTGCCTCTGGTTTTCAATGCCCTGAATACACCAAAGCAAGATTAACAACTGTGTTCTCTATGCAAATTCAATGGAGCTGTCCAAATTAAATACTACCAAATTAGCTATAGCCTATATCCTAGCGCTAATGAAAAACCAAACACCTTGTAGTGTTACATCTGGAGTGCCTTTTTAGTTCCTAAGATTGCTAATAAATTCGAGCTATAGTTAACCAAAACAAGAGGTACTAAGCTATAAACCTGAACAAAGCCTTCTCTGCACCAAGAATTTGAAGAGTAGAAGACGGGCACTTGGCCAAATTAGTGAGGCTTCCAGCATGTGAAATCAATCGAGCGCCAACAACTTCACCAATCAAAGAGGCCAAATTTGGTGCAATATCATTCATCTTAGTAACAAGATAATCATAAAGCTTCCTCCTATACTCAGATAGGTCCATTACCCTTTGAGCAAATTGCTGGACATTGATTAGGTCCACGGGAGACAAATCCTGCCCTGTTGAAAATCAAGAGAGCGTGGGTTTTATATAGAGAATAATGCTAAAGTTATGCAATACAAGCACAAGAATCCTACCCATAGATGCCTTGGCAGCTTCCACAATCTCTTTTGCCTTGTCCTCATCTCCAACTATGTCTGTTAAGCCTGAGATTTTGTCCTCAGACAGCTTGGACTTATCTTCAATATATTTTGCAACTCTGGCATATAGATAATTGTCATTTACAATCTTCACCAGTTCAGGAAAATGCCATGAGTACCATTCCCTGCACAGATTTGATGAACCAACATATAATAAATATTAAGATGCACTAAATAAGTTTATAATTATTCAAAACCATGCTTCAAATATCACCAATTTTCCAAAAGTAAAATTTACAGAATATGATGATGATTCCAGATTTGATTATATATGTATTGTTTTATACATTTGTCAAATAATATACCTGACTCTCATGGAAAAAGAATTGATATCTTTATCAAGTGTGTCAAGAAGGAAGATTGCTTGAATGACCATATTGTCAACTCGGTTAACATTGAATTTCACTTTTGCCCTGCTGTAACTATGGCCCAGACCAAGTTGAGCCTTTTCCAAATCTCCAGGCTATGGAATTTCAGAAAGTCAAAGAAAAATGAAATGAAATTAAAAAAATAGATAGAAATATGATTACATTAAAGGGACGAATTCATATCCTTGGCATAAAAAAAAACCTTAAAAGGACGCAGAGAAAATGCTAACCTTGAGATCATTGAGAAATCTATCAAAATGGAGCCGAATGCCTCGGAGCAGCTCACCGACAAACTCATTACTTTGACATGGAATTTTAGACACTTCAGAGATCTGAGAACCAATCTTAGGATCTACTACACCTAAACTGAACTTCGCCTTCTTGCCTTCCTTAACTTTTGGAAGATTAATCTCCAGAAAACTTCTCAGTTCATCAGTCAACAGACCTGAAAGCCAAACATAATTAATAAGAAAGAATCAAAGATTTGCACCATGAATTGAACCATGAGATTTCAATTTTGTGCAAAGATATGCATATCAGTCATCGAGCCAGATGGTAGCTTTATATAAGCATATACACAATGTTGACCCCAGCCAAGCATCATTTAAGTGAGTTGACAGATAGAGACGAATCTTTATTTTCTTAAAAATTAAACATGTAGCTGGAAACAAAAATTTGAAATTCAATCTCTTGGATGTTTCTCCAGACCAAATAATGGTTGCATGGAAGGATGTGATGAAGTGGAACGTCAGACATTAAGTTAACAAATTAAGAAGAATAAACGTTTTCAAACAGCCCAAATCAAGGTCCAGCCTCTCGAAGAGACGGCAAGTTTACAATCTGGAAGTAAGTAAACCGATCAAAAGAAAAAAACCACCAAAATTGCATGTCTCTCGCTAACATGATTTGCCAGACACTCCAGGAACAACTAGCGGTCACTAAATATTAAATTTCAGGTTGTTTTTCCATCAAACGTTAAAATAAGCAACAGGCAGAATGCAAATAAGCTGTCATGAAGTGAACCTTGATATTCAGTCACCACGCGAGAAGACTATGAGATTCTACAAACACATACCAAAACTAACACGTAACGGCGCTCAGAATACAAATTGGATCAAAAGTTCAAAACGCGGCAAAAAACCTGCCCGTTCAGGATCAGAACTGAGGGAGGTTACCTTCAGAAACAGAGTTGCATTGCTTAAGAGCATCAAGAGCCGATTGGAAAGGAGAAAATGCTGCGAGCTGGACGACCTTGCCGAACCGGTTCAAGTCGGAAACAGAGTTCCGAACCGCTTCGGTGTTCTGCCCAATCTCATCGAGGCCATGAGCATGGAATAGGGCGTAGCCAGAAGCGGATTCGTAGAGAAGGTAAAGAGCCATTGAAGAAAGAAACCCTAGACCAACGATAGCAATGTGGGGGCGGTAGATGGAGGAGGGAACCAGACCATTTGAAGATTACTGCGCCAGGAGGAGTAGGGTTTAGGTGTTCTGGGTTTTAGTGCAAAACGGACCTAGTGTGTGAGGAATCTCATCCGTCCGATAGGCATACTTGAGTAAAAACTTCCTGGATGTCTGAGCATATCTCATTCGTCCGATATGCATACTTGAGTTCTAAGCTCTCTAGATGTCGTTGAACTTGCTGCGACCCATGCACAATTATTTAGGGAAAATTTTAGAAAAACATGATTAAAAATAAAAAAAAATAAATCGGTGTTGTGAATTTATTAAATATTAAGTTAGAACTGAAGTAGGAATCCTATGACAAAAATGCCTTTAGTTCAGTTTATAAATCTCATGGGTCAATAACAACATTTGTATCTGTATATCAAAAGAAAAAAAATAACAACATTTGTATATATATTAAAAAAATCAAATCTTACATTAATGGCTTTACTTTCATGTTTTATAACTTCATATCCAAAAAATTAGAGATAATTTTGAAGGCATAAGTTTCAGGGATTAATAACAACATCTGAATCTATATTAACAACATTATATTTTACATTAACGATTTTACTTTCATGTTTCACAACTTCATATCTAAAAAATTAGGGATAATTTTGAAAGCATAAGTTTCAGAAGTCAATAACAACATATTTATCTAATTAACAGCATAAGATTTTATATTAACGACTTCACTTTCATGTTTCACAACTGAACTAAGAGCAATTTAGTCAGAATTGAAAATCCCAAATTCTTACTTTAGTTCTAACCTAGGATTTTATAAATTCGCAGTACTAATTTATTTTTTCTCATTTTTCAATGTATTTTTCTAAAATTTTTCCAATTATCTACAGCCTTTCAACTTGGCAATACAACTTATAGAGAAATACTTATATACTTTCAGAGTACCAACTCACCTGTACTTTATCCAATAAAAATCTTACAACTCATATTATTTAAATTCATGTGTCAGCCTACTAATAGTAACTAACTTATAGTTTAGAAAAAATAAAATGTCTAGGGCTTCCTAATTTCCACTGCTACCCCTATATTTATTCTATCTCCGACTCTCACCGTTCTCTCTTGTCTGGACTCAAACTTTCTCCATTGACTACGTTTCTTCTATACCTGTATTTGGTATCACTTAATTTTAGACAATAAGTTACTTATTACGCAAGCTGAGATAAAACTCCTCTCACATACTTGTCTCGTATATCATAAATCACGATTTATAAGCACTTATTGCCCAAAAATAAACACCATGAATCACGATTTATAAACACTTATTGCCCAAAAATAAGTTATTCTAAACGAGCACTACGACTGGAGAAGGAAGCCCCGTCGAGACCTATAGTTAGAGGTGATAATTCGGGGTGGGCTGGAGGGTTGTCCTGCCAGCCCGCCCCGCCCCAAATAAACGGGTTCGGGCCGCCAAAATGGCAGCCCGATAAAATTCGGGTAACCCGCGGGCTGATGCGGGCTAGCCCTCATTTTTTTTTTTGGTTTTTTTTTCAAGTGCCCTTAGTCTTCCTTATCTGAATTTCTTATTCTTTGATGATGTGTTTAATTAACCCCACATACTTTCTATTTGACACTTATTTTCATATTATATTTATTTATTATACTATTATTAAATTTAAAGGAGATGTGTTTATATAGTTTTGTGATGTGAATAGATAAAAAGAAAAGAAAAATAAGAATGAAATTGACTTCATAACACAAATATATAAAAGAAAAGAAGTGTGATATAAACGGGTGAAAGAGAAATAAAATAAAATTTTTTTAAAAAGAATAAAATTATTAAAAGAAAATTGACCGGCTGGCTTCCGTCAGACCTGCCAGCGCGCATTACCACCTCTACCTGTAGTGTCTTTTAGCTCGCCTCACTTTCTTCTCAAACGCGAATGACGATGGTGGAGATTGATTGAATACAAAAAGACCTAGAATTATGGAACCATCGCCAGTAGTGGCAAAGCATTGAAAGTGAGAGCTGATGCCCAATTTAAAACCGGGATATTAGAGTTAGCCAAATCCTGAACAACTCCATGGCGGTCACACATGTCCCACCTACAAAGCGATGAACACTGTAACTGGTTCTATAATACATGTGACATTGTATGCGCGACATCTATAAAGATATTTATCATTTCAATAACATCATTTTCTACTTATAATCATAATATAAGATATATTTACATAACTTGATTATTTTAAAGATGTTAGTTAAATTGATTCATATGACATGCATTTTCTAAAATACCCTAATCACTTTTCTTAATTTTTTCCCCTCCCCTCCTTGATTATTATTGAAGGCGTACCAATAGGAGTAAATTACAAAAATATTGACAAATATGAAAAATAAGTCTTTCATTTAGAACCAAGATAAACTCTCTTTGGAATAGCTTAATTTCTGGGAAATAAGCACTTATTACATAAGTCGAGACAAAACTCCTCTCACATACTTACCTCATATACCGTGAATCACGAAGTATAAGTACTTATTGCCCAAAAATAAGCTATCTCAAACAAGCACTAAGTGGGTGTTTGAGAAGTTTTCAAACTTAGGTTTGCGCAACCCGAGATAAAATTCCTCTCACACACTTATCTTGTAAATCGTAAAAGCTATTCTCCAAAAGTTAATTCAAACACACACTAAATTGTGCTCGTTTAGAATAACTTATTTTTGACTTATAAGTGCTTATAAATTGTGATTTACTGTATACGAGGCAAGTATGTGAAAAGAGTTTTATCTCGACTTACATAATAAGGATTTATTACCCAAAAATAAGTGATGCCAAACATATTATTGGTTTCATATTAAGAATGAGAAGTAAAACTTTTAACCAGATTTACATTTGGGGAAATTCAACTAATTTAATGAGGATGAAGGAAATTGACTATGCTTGTCAAGTTTTACAAGAATGTGAATTTTAATCATTGATTACACTTATAACACTGGCAACATTTATAAAATTATTTACCATTTTAATAATATCATATTTGCTGCTACTTTTAACTAATTTCACATTTGAAAAAGGGAGAATCTCTGTAAAGGAATTTGAAAATTAGGAAATTACAGATCAATCATTTCACAAGAAAAAAGTTGGAAATTCGTTATCACATTTTGACATTTTCTAATTAACTTTTGATTAAAAAACTCATATGTCATTTCCCAATTTTCAGGTTCCTTTTAAGCGATTGTACTCTTAAAAAGCCTCAAGTAATTGGGTTGGGGAGTGAGAAAGAACTTTTGCAAATAAATTCCTTTCTTCTTTATCAATGCTTCTAACTTTAAGAAACCCCACGAATTGGGTGCTTTGTGCGGGTGTAATGACCAATGTTGGAAATTTCAGCTCTCTAAGCAAGAATGCTGAATGCATTGTGAAGGATCCATTGGGCGAGGTGATTACAAAAGTGCTGGACAGAATTTGTTTCATGAAAGAAATATAGTAAATATCTATTGATGAAAGGAAGCTAAATATATAGCCCATGCCCACTATTGGCTTATTTTCGGAAGTGTTCTTGGGCTTAAAAGCCCGTTAGGACATATAGGGTCTGTTTGGGAACACTTTGGAGGAGGGAAAAAGCCCATTTATCTGTTAGAAACCCAGTTGAGATGTTTAGCTCCATTTGGGTGTGCTTTTTTTTTTCACTGCGCTTATTCAAAAAAAGGAGCCTACGTCGCAAGCTCATCCAAGTTGCTTTCCTGACTGAAGAAGCAACTCCTACTGCATGTGATTGTTGAGCAATAAATTGATGTGGGTCCCAGAAACCTCTATGCAATATGCTACATGATATCTTTTTTTACCCTTTCATTTCGAATGATATTTGCCTCTCTTTTTTTTAAAAAAAATCTTATGACAATTTTTTTTTTTATAATTTCATATCTTGATCTCCAAAGAATTAAAATTAACTTCATAATACTTAATTAGTTAATTTTTTTATGTGACAGATTTACTAACATACATATATTCATTTCTCCTTATCTACAATTTTCTCTAAAACTTATTAATTATATTTTGATTAATTCTCCTTGCACAAGTAATTACACTGTAAATTTGAATTACGATAAAATAATTCCATTAACTCAAATTAAATATCAATGAATATCGATTGTATTTATCTAGATTAGGATTCCTCACTTCAATTTTTAACTATATTTCACTCTTATCACAATATATACAAATAATATGTGTGTGTGTATGGTATTTAATAAGATTCATGCCATTTTCAGTCATTTTTAATCTAAACGGGCTTTTCAAACATTAATCCAAATAAATTTAAGATTAGGAAAAAAAGTTATAAATCACATATACAATCTGACTTTTCCAACAAATATCTGGAAAAAAAGCTCATTCTCGAACGCTAATCCAAATATACACATAAGCAAATTGGTTATTTCTTGTACCTTTTGCCATCTCACCTCACGCCTTCTCCTCCACACCGCCATCTCAAACGGACCCTGTAATGTCGTCCATGACCAAATATATAAATCCGTAATGAACATAACATGTCTTTTTTTTTCCTGCCTTCATGAACGTAACATATCTAATTACGTGGATATGGTGTAATTAACTTTGTGAGTGTTTGACTAACATTGAAATCGCATTCTAAGAAGCATTTTTCCACAAACCAAGATAAAATTTCTTTCACATACCTCACAAATCGTAAAAGTTATTCCAAAGACTAATCAAAACACTTCATGTAAGAAGACAGGACAAAAACATGAACTATTTAAAAATTAGGATGGCCCTTGCTCAAGGATAACACGTACAAATTGAGAAATGACCCAATTTTTTTTGTACAAAAAAAAAAGAATATTCCATATATGATAGTATATAAAAAAGAAATCTATTAGAAGGTTAATTGTCAACATTATATTATTAAATATTCCCTATGTCCTTACATATAAGAGCATTTCAACCGAATCGGGAGACTCTAAAGAATAGTTAAAAGAGGTTAAATGTAATAATTATGTAGAAAATTTAATATCTTTTTCCAAAAATGTCTCTATTTATAAATGTGAGAAAGAGAGAGAGAGGGGATGAAAGTGAATGTATGTAGTTTTATAATTAATTGAGGGCAAAATGGAAAAAATGTATTTATTATTAAGACAAATTCAAAAGGAATCTTATATTTAAGGACAAACTCATTAAAAAAAGGCTATTCTATATAGAGACAGAAATAGTAACACCATATAATTGCAAACGGTCTAAAAATATATTTGTCTTTTTTTACATGCTCATTTTTTTAATTATATATATTAATTTTAAGTGTTTTTCATTAAGAACAAAAAACCGCTTGGTTTTCTAAAATTGGTCCGGTTCCAAATCTAATTTCCGGCTCGAAATCAATAATGGCCAAGCTCCAATTCAATCCAGCTCAACCACAAAAAAAGTTTTTTTTATCCAAAACCAATTTGTTGGCAAACTGACGGTTCTTAAATCACTGAGGGAGAAGAGGGAGTGTGAATCAAAAGTTACACAATCATCACACTTGAGATGTCCTCCTTTAATGTTCCCTCCTCTCCTCCTTTAACGTTTTTTTTTTTGTGGAAATAAATGTTTATTATGTAAATCGAAATAAAATTTTTCTCACATACTTATCTCATATACCGTAAATTATAATTTATAAGTACTCATAAGTCAAAAAAAAGTTATTCCAAACAAACACTATATAGATCATTAGCTTCTTTAGCTGCCGGTGACGGACTGCATTTATTAATTCTGAAATTTGCTTGAGCTTCTCGACGAGGGCTTCCCTTCTCTAGTTAATAGAACATAAATGAAGAGATGCATTTATCAAGGTAATCCTATTTCTCCCTTTTTATATATTCTTGCTGCTTGTGTCTTGTCTTATGTTATTTCTTCACGTGAGGGGAGAAAGCTTGGAAAGGAATTAAGTTCTGTAATGCGGCACAGCCAGTTTCTCATTTGCTCTATGCAGATAATTCTCTATTCTTCTTTGAGGTAGCAGGAGGAGCTGTGAAGTGTTAAACCAAGCACTTGAAAAATATTCAGCGGGTTTGTTTCGGTGTTTGGAGGGGGAAAATCGGTTTTCAACGGTGTTCAATTGGACTTGAATAATGTTTTGATTAAAAGTGAGTGTTTGTTGTAGCGATTGGATTTAAGATGAAAAAAGTCATAAGTTGGAAAAAGTTACAAGCCTCAAAATGAAGCTTATTGGAGCTTACGTGCCTGTATGTGTATAAAAAAATATTGATAGGAGTATTTTCATATTTTTGAGGATCAATGAGGTACTCAAAATCACTTCTAATCATAAAACTTCTTTTATGAAAAATGTTCTAAATAATTTTCTCTTTCTTTAGATAGTAATCTTCTGCTAATTAGAGAATACTTTGGGATAAGAGATTAAACAAGTTTTGAGTTTTGTTAATATATAACTGTAGAAATGTAAAGAATAATTAATAATTAATTTTAATCAGTTTAGATTTATTATTTAGTTGTTTTATGATTTTATAATCAATTTTTTTTATAAACATGTCATAAATTACTTTCTATATAGTGTTTTTACCCATTAAATTTAGTTTAAATAATTTATTTGGATTATTGAAGGTATTATTGAGATTTTAATTGGTTTATTTTGTTAGATTTTGAGTTATGTGAAAATATAAGTTAGAATTTAATATTTAAATTAGAGTTTGATATAATTTATAAGATTTAAGCTTGAGGTACACAGTAGAAAAGACTTTTGGAGTGTACCAATTTAAATTAGAGTTTGATATAATTTTATTAAAATTGTACCATTACCAAATTTTTAAAGTTAATTTTTGAGAAAATTGTGAAAAAATCCCTCAGTGTGTAGATATCTTTCTAAGTCCTATTGATAATTAAATTGCCAATGATGACTTTTTTCACAATTATCCCTTCATTTTTTCATTTTTTATAATTTTTTCAATTCTTTTCTCTTAATTAATACAAAAGTCACTTATGCAAAAGTCAAACCAAACATCCTAACTTTTACATAAGTTACTTTAAGTTACTTATCCAATTGCTAATCAAAACACTCATCATTTTACCCAATCTAACTTTTTTCCAATCTTAAGATTCCATAAGTTTAAGTAAAAATAAGTTACTTATCCAATCGTCAAAATAAACACACCCATTGTATTTAGTCTGGCCAACAAGTCAATAAGTCAAAATCAACATTAATTTTTAGCCCCAACATTCCTCACTATATGAAACTAGAACTTTCAAGTAGGGAAAATTTCAAAAAACTATATTGAAAAATGGAAATGGATATTTTAGTATATTGAAAATGGGAAAGGATAATTTAGGCGGATGTCAGACAGGCAGAAGAATTTGTCTTTTTGAAATATCAGCCAAATTATGAAAAATGCCCTTCAGCCCTCAGTCGAAATAACAACATAGGAGTTGTTAATAGCGAATCCAAAGTTGTTAATGGCGAGATAGGTGTTGTTATTAGCCTTGAAACTTGTTAATTGTGAAAGAAGAAATTTGAGTTGTTAATTTCGAATTTTGAGTTGTTAATTAAGAGATGAGTGTTGTTATTGGCTCTGAAACTTGTCAAATGTGAAAGAAGAAATTGGAGTTGTTAATATCAAATCCGGAGTTGTTAATTAAGAGATAGATGTTGTTATTGGCCCTGAAACTTATAAAGTGTGAAAGAAGAAATTGGAGTTGTTAATTAAGAGATAGGTGTTGTTATTCCGAAGTGGAAGAAGAAAGTGGAATTGTTAATATAGAATACGGTGTTGTTAATAAAGAGAGAGGAGTTGTTATTAGCCCTGAAACTTGTTTAGTGTGAAAGAAGAAAATAGAGTTATTAATGTCGAATCCGAAGTTGTTAATGACGAGATAGCTGTTGTTATTGGCCTTGAAACTTGTTTAGTGTGAAAGAAGAAATTGGAGTTGTTAATGGTGAGATAGGTGTTGTTATTGGTCTTGAAATTTGTTAATTGTGAAAGAAGAAATTGGAGTTATTAATGTCGAATCCGGAGTTGTTAATTAAGAGATATGTGTTGTTATTGGCCCTGAAACTTGTTAATTGTTAAAGAATAATTAAAATTGTTAATATCGAATAGGGAGTTGTCAATTACAATGATCATGTTGTTATTCTGAAGTAGGGGATGAAGGGTATTTTCGTAATTTGGCCGAGATTTCAAAAAGACAGATTCCTCTTATCGTCTGACACCCACCTAAATTATCCTTTCCCATTTTCAATATACTGAAAATATCATTTTCCATTTTTCAATATAGTTTTTTGGAATCTCCCCTTTCAAGTATCTTTAACATTCATTTCTCTCACGGGTTAGGTAAATATTTGGGCATATTTTGTCAAGATGTTACCCTCCTTCCATTGCGTCCGCCACCTCTAACTTACTAATATCCGCTTCTGGGCATTCAGATCAACTTTATTGGACAGGGAACTCACAAGGAATTTTACAAAGTCAAAGATGGATTCAATTTCATCACTTCAAAGAATCGCTCTAATGTTCAAGTTTCAGATCCATTATGGTAATTTATTTCACAACAGGCCTTCTCATCAGATATCATAAATGTGGTGATACAAGATACGCAGGCGATGTTCAAGAACTTCATCTCAATCCAGATTTATGGCATCGCACGTGCTTCTATTTAAAAGTTAAATATTTCAATTGTCTTAATTTATAGGGAAAATTCCAAAAAACAACACTTAAAATATAAAAAGGACAAATCAGTACATCAAAATTCAGAAAAGATAAATTAGACGGGTGTCAGAAAAAGGAGGAATCTGTCCTTTTGAAATTTCGGCCAAATTACGAAAATGCCCTTCAGCACTTCATGTACACTTCAGAATAACAACATGTTCATCGCAATTAACACCTTCGGATTCGGTATTAACAACTGCAATTCTTCTTTTACAATTAACAAATTTCAGGACCAATAACAACACATATCTCGCCATTAACAACTCCGGATTCGATATTAACAACTCCAATTTCTTCTTTCAACACTTAATAAGTTTCAGGGCCAATAACAACACTCACATCGCCATTAACAAATCATGATTCGCCATTAACAACTCCTATGTTGTTATTGCGACTGAGGGTTGAAGGGCATTTTAATAATTTGGCCGAAATTTCAAAAGGACAGATTCCTCCTTTTTCTGACACCCGCCTGATTCGTCTTTTTTGAATTTCGATGTATTGATTTATCTTTTTTTTATTTTGAATGTAGTTTTTTAAAATTTTCCTTAATTTATATAATTTTGTCGGGTTCTAAAAAAAATAATAGAACATAGGCCGGATTAGCAAACACAACCAACCGGATATTCCACGCCTAAAACCCTAATGCCACCTTTTAGATCACATGGAATAAAACAAAGTTTCACTAAAACCCAGATTATAAAATCACTCTTGGCCAATTAAAAATATTAATACATGGGATCCTCAATCAAATCAACCTCTAAAATAAAGTACAAGGTGCTTATAGGAGAGACAGCCTGTCAAGACATGGGGAGGTAGCCAAGTCCCCAAGTCATGTGCTTATAGGAGAGACAGCCTGTCAATAAATATAGATATTCATCCCTCCTTATCCAAAAAATCAAAATTACACATATGCAGTTATACACACATATATACTAAATCCGATTCTATATATAAGACTTCGGAAACTGAATTGCATTATTCAAAAAATAATTAAAATTAAGAGAGAAATAAAATAAATATATGTATTGCTTATTTTTTAATTAATATAATATATATAATTAATAGAGAAAAAAATAAAAAAAACTTTATTAAATATTCAGATAAATTTTATCGAAGTCTTGTAAAAAAAATAAAAACAATTTAAATTTTAAATTCTCATAAAAAAAAGTACTGAGGAGTATACTCACTTGCAATCTGTTGAGTCTGACAAGTGACAATCTTGTTTTCTTTTTATAGTTATTATAATTATATGACCATGCCATACAATTCCAAGCAAATTGAGCTCCAAGGAAGGCTACAAAATATGCAGGGCACAAGCAATCACTCGCACATGAAGGGTATGACTTTAAGGGTCTGTTTGGTTGGAAGGAAGAGGATGGGAAGGGATGAAAAATAAACCCTTCCCCTTACTTGATTTGAAAAATTGGAGAGATGGGCTTTAAAGGAGGGGCTCTCAATCCCTTCCATCTCCTCATTTTTGTTCCCCCCAAATTGGGGGGTTTTGGAGGGGATGGACAATGAGCCCCTTCCATTTCATCCCCTCCCTTTAAACCAAACAGGCCCTAAGGGTGTGTTTGGTTTGAGGGGAGGGGAGGGAATAGAAGGGTGGGTAAATTACTTTTTTTGGTTGAAGGAATTCAAATTTCGGGCGGGAATTCACGAATTAAAAAGAATGAGAAAGTAAATTTTGGACGGGAACTCAAAATTTTAAAAAATGAGAAGATAAATTTTGAATTTCTTTTATCTAAAATTGTAATTTTCCCCCTCCCCTCCCCCAAACCAAACACATCCTAAGGATCAAGGCACAAGAATCAGAAAATGAGTGTTCGTAGCTCTGGCAATGCCAAGGAACTTTTATGACCTTTTGCTAATTTTTTCTTTATAAGTATAAGTGCTCGTTTGGAATAGTTTATTTTTAGATAATAAGTGCTTATAAATCGTGTTTCATGGTATACGAGATAAGTATGTGAGAAGATTTTTATCTCGATTTACGTAATAAGTGCTTATTTAGACAAAATAAGCCCAACCAAATACTCATTAAATAACTTCATTATACTATAAATACAAAAAAAATGTGAAATCTTATGAAATGTGTGGGTCCTGTATTTATATCCCTGTCGATTCCGAAGGTAAACCAATTGATTCGAATCCTGACACAGTATTTAACCAACAAAAATTTAGTTCGGTAAAGGGATTTATTTGTGACTATATACTATGGATTCAAATCTTACCGATATAAAAATCTTATCTTTATAAATACATATTAAATCCGGAAACATTTTTTATTCTTGCTGGATCTTGAGATTTAATTCATCTAAGTTTTTTGTTACCAGACAAACAGTATTTATTTCAGATAGTGGAATGAGTACGGACAGACAGATAGTAGATGGATTCATCCTTCATGTTATTAATTGAATTTCGTCCCCACCGTTCCATTTTCATATTTTGTGGTCCGAAGCAGAGGCATGACTGACTCACTCTCTGTCTCTTCCCTTTCCACTCAGCTAGAGGGCAAAGCTTAAGCTTGCTGACCTCCATTATTTCTTCCTTTGAACAAAGAGCTCCACCATGTGCAAGCACTAAATGCACCAAAATTAAGGTTACCCCACCTTGGTTTTCATTTTTGAAGCAAAAAATCCCAGAATTTATGCATATATTCCCACCGCAGCTTCTATTTCTGTCTGCTCCGCTTCTTGAAACAGAGAAACTTTTCATGGGGTTTCATAACTTGGTCCTGCTACTCTGTTTTGCTTCCTTGTGCTTGTGTTCTGCTTCCCAGTTACAATCATCTCAAACCCAAGTGCTTCTTCAGCTAAAGAAGCACTTAGAGTACCCAAAACAACTAGATATATGGAAGGATCGTTGGGCTTCTTTTTGTTCTTCTTCTCCTTCTTCACAAGTAAATGTCACATGCCAAGGGAATTTCGTCACTGAGCTAAGCATAGTGGGCGATGCTAACCCATCAAAGGTTACAGATTTTGATGGTTTCCCTGTTCAGAGTCAGACATTGTCAGGGAACTTCTCTATGGATTCTTTTGTGGCTACTCTTGCCAGGCTATCTAGCATGAAAGTTCTTCGTCTTGTTTCTTTGGGTTTGTGGGGTCCACTCCCTAATAAAATCCAGAGGCTTTATGAGCTTGAACATTTGGACTTGAGTTCAAACTTTCTCTATGGGTCAATCCCTCCAAAGATATCTGCCATTGTGAATCTTCAAGTTCTTACACTTGATGACAACTTCTTCAACAGTACAATCCCCGTTTTGTTCAATTCTTTGACTAATTTGACAGTTCTTGGCTTGAGTAATAACAGATTGAAGGGTCAGTTAGGAGATTTTAGTGGTTTGAATGCCTTACAAGTGATGGATTTGAGAGAGAATAGATTGGACTCTACACTACCAAACATGCCAAAAGGGTTACAAAGGCTTTTTCTGAGCAAAAACTCGTTCTCAGGTGAAATTCCCAAGCAGTATGGTCAGCTAAATAGGCTTCAACGGCTAGACATTTCATTCAATACACTCACAGGATCGCCTCCTTCTGAAATTTTCTCTTTGCCCAATATCGCTTTCTTGAATTTGGCATCAAACATGTTGAGTGGTTCTCTTCACAACAAATTAAAGTGTAGTAGTAAACTCAGATTTGTTGATATCTCACACAACAAATTAATGGGTTTGTTGCCTTCTTGTCTGGGAACAGAGTCACAAAACAGGGTTGTTAAGCTTGAAGGAAATTGCTTATCCTCTAAGTTTCAGCATCAGCATGCAGTATCATACTGTTCAGAGGTTCATGTGAAGAAGAATACCACTTCCAGAGTTGGCTTTTTGGTTGGTATAATTGTTGGAGCAATTTTAGTAAGTGTGGTTCTGGCTTTGGGAATTGCTGTGTGTGGACGGTTTTGCCCTAGAGGGATCTCAAAGCGGCATCTATTGAATAAAACAGTTCAAGATAGCTCTAAAGCTTCAGTTGGGCTCTCCACTGAGATTCTGGCTAATGCAAGTAGGTTATCTTCATCTTTTAACACACACACTGGTGAAAAGTTCAAGTATACATTTGTTCCTAAAAGATGCATGACTCAAGTACTGAAAGGATTGAATTGTATTGTAGTAAATATTTTAGGGAAAGAAAGTACATTTCCTCTTATCTAAATCATGGGTGAATGATAATATTTTTTCTTCTGGCCATTATTAATTGAGAACTAAAGAACTTAAGTAGTGAGACTGTAGTTTTATTTTTTATTTGCTAATTTTCAGGATTTGTTTCTCAAGCTTCCAAGTTAGGCAAAGAAGAGCTGCCCATGTGTCGGCCCTATTCTTTTGAAGAGCTTAAGCAAGCTACAAATAATTTTCACGACTCTAGCTTCATGGGTGAAAATTTATATGGGAAGGTAATATTTAGTGAGAGACAACTTACTATTCAGTTTGTAAGAGTCATCATCAGGTTCTCTGATAATAACTTGATATGTGCGTTTTCTTAGAGCTCAAAGCCGTATGGTTAAATCTTTAGGATTCATTCACAATATCATGCAAGTTCTGTCTAAATCCCGTTCCAAAACATAAATTTGAACATCATTGAATTTAGACATCACATATATAACTACTCAAACAAAAGAGGTTTAGCCTCGACATAACGGTGAGGTTGCTGTCATGTGACATGAAAATCACGGATTCAAATTTTGGAAACATCCTCTGTGTCTGCGAGGTAAGATTGTGTGCATCTATTCTTCTCCACTTCTCCAGACTCCACCAGGTGGGAGTCTCATGCACTTGCCACCCGATAACTATTTAAACAGGGAAAGGGGAAGCACAAAAAGATGATGAAAAGCCTACATTAATCCAATACTTACAAGTCACAAAAATCTACACCAATTGTTTACTTCTTTCTTTCTTTTCCCTATTTTTTCTGGGAACACGACTCAATGATGGGCATTAAACTGAAGTCGTGAATGACTAACATGCGTGTCAAACGCCAGAAGCTCCATTTTTCTTATTAATATGTGAACAATCATTAGAGTGCATGGTTCATATTATTGCAAGAAGGGATACTCATGAAAACCTCTCCCTTGTGTTACAGCTTTACAGAGGAAAGCTAGAAAATGGGAAGCAAGTTGCAATAAGGAGCTTGCCCCTGTCGAAAAAGTATTCGTTCAGGAATTTCAAACTGAGGTTGGATTTGCTTGCAAGGCTTCGTCATCCTCATCTGGTATCTCTTTTGGGTCACTGCATTGATGGTGTTGTAGCAGAAAATAATGGCACAAACATATTTCTTATATATGAACACGTTCACAATGGAAGTTTCCAGAGTTACTTATCTGGTAAGACCATCACTTGTAAGTTCACTGTCTGAATTCTAAAGTTTTTGATTTTGTATGAAACTTCTTAATTAGATCAGCATTGTATGTGTAGGAACTAGTTCCGGCAAGGTTTTCAGTTGGTCCGAGAGATTGGCGGTTTTGGTTAGCATTGCCAAGGCAGTCCACTTTCTGCACACAGGAATGATACCCGGTTTCTTTAAGAACCGGCTCAAAATGAACAATATATTGCTTAGCGAGAATTGGACGGCAAAATTGAGTGACTATGGACTGTCCATTATCTCAGAGGAAGCTGACAAAACTGAGGTATGGTTTCCTGTTTTTTTTATTTTTTATTTTTTATTGTTGGTGTTGCAAAAACCTTGTTCACATCAGTTATTACAATTTATCTTGTGTTTTGTAGGGAAAAGGAGAAAATGCTGGATCATGGTAAAAATTTTCATGAATTAAAGTGACTCATTAATTTCTTGGCACACAAGAAATCAGATGAATTCTGATAGATTTATCAGAATTTCAGCAGTAGTTGAATATATATGTATACGCATTGCTAGGTCCTTCTTTGAGCTTTATATATGTGAGTGATTTTCTCAATATCTGTAATTTCAGGGAAATGATAAGATTAGAAGATGATATTTATAGCTTTGGATTTATACTACTTGAGGCACTTCTTGGACCTTCAGTATCTACTAAAAAAGAAGCGATTTTGCCGACTGTAACGGTATGTATTCATCTTGTTTGTTATATAGAGCGAAGAGAATGGAAAGCATTTGAGCACCAAAAAAAAAAAAGTTTTGCTGATAAAAATGACAGCGCCTTGGGTTAGAACAGATTTATGACCAAAGTACGTGCATAGGATTAATCAAAATCACACAATAACTGGAAAGAAGTTACAAATCCCACTTCATTCAATTTGCTTTTTTCTGCAACAAGATCCTTTAGCCATGTGATGGAAAGTAACATGGGTAGGAATAACATCTTTTTTTTAGTAGCTTCAATGACTGTAGAGAGTAGGGCAAGTGTAATGATATCATAATCTTCATGATCTTCATAATGATTGATTTTAATTTATTTGTCCCTCATGAACGGGATGTTCTTTGTTAAAATTCTCATAACAAAGCATATCCCATTTTCATGTAATTAGATAAGTTCCCATACATTGTTAGGAGTATGAAGAATGAGCCGTATTGTTTATGACTTAAAAACAATATACTATCTCCGATCTCAGATATAGGAGTTAGATAAGGAGTTTAATTCGGTCTTAAACATAAGGTCTCAATCCACTTTATCTCCCAAATTTATAGTTTTTTTCCTCAAAATATCCTTATTGATTGCACATGGTAAGAGAGTTTCCATCAAGAAAGGGTAGCTTTTATGTACATGAATAAAAAGGATATTTTAGGGAAACCAACACATATTTGTTACCAATAACTAACTAGGCTAATTTTCCTAATATCTGCAAATTAGTTATTTAGCTCTTATCTTAAGGACTAGAGGGAGTAATTCTTTTTATAATATTGATATTGAAGTTGATGATTTCTCGGGTTCGTCCAGAGTGATGACACTGAATTATATTATACTGTAAATTGCAGGCGTGTTTCAGCCGTGAAGATGGGTGGAAGCAGATAGTGGACCCAGTAGTGCAAGCAAGTTGCTGCCAAGAATCTTTGTTGATTGTGATTTCCATCACAAACAAAAGCATTTCCACTGAATCTTGGAGCCGACCTTCCATTGAGGATGTTCTTTGGAACTTACAGTATGCTTCTCAAGTTCAAGAAACTGCTGATGCTGCAGATCGCAGATTTGATCCTACTGCTACACCACTCCTCCATCAGTAACACAATCTTGAACTTTTCTTCTGAAACATAACAACAATGGTTTTTCGTATTCTATGACTAGCAACTGCGATCTAGTGGTGAAAAATATACGCGTAGTTAGTTAGAAACCAAATTCATATTCACTCAGCTATGTACTACTCTGGTCCTAAATACCACAAAATGGGTCTTATGTTTAGGACAGGAGGGAGTTCCAAATTTCTTAATTTTGTGAACAGAACTGCTTGTTACCATCGGTTGATATACTAATAATGGTATATTTTATCCATCCTCTGTTATAGTGTTTGCTTCAAGAGAGTGCCTTGTACTGTTAGTAAATAACAAACAGCTCAACTGGCCAAATGTTTCATATCAAGTCTTTTGTATAGCCATGAATATCGTCCATGTTTGATTTAGCTTATTTTCAGTAATTTTGTCTTTTATGAGAGAAATTGTGTCTCCTAAACACAAAAGTGATCTTTTCGAAGGGTGGCCAAATGAGCACATCGCGATAACTTTGGTATTGGAGCATCCTTTGTATCAATATGGTTCACAAACAAGGATTAAGAAAGTTTTACCTGCATTCCTCACAATTTCAGGAGAAAAAACAACGGCCATCTCTATCTCTTCTCTTGATTCCTTTTTTTTTTTTTTGATTTTATGCAATTTAAATGTGCCCATGCAAATATGTCAATGTTGCCAACATTATGTTGGGTTCGAAATTGGGACCTCTTCTAAGTGTGACTGGGGGTGTTGCCTCTAGGGCAACTAGCGAGTGACTTCTCTGGTTTCCTTCAAGGTTTCCCATTTGTTATGTAGATATCGCCATATTTTATTAACTTGTTATTCAAAAACGTATATTTTTTTATTTAGATAGTTATAGATATGGCAGAGGACTATGAGAAGAAGAAAGCAAAAGACAATGAAGAAGAAGGTCTGATGAACCAAATGCTAGAAGGAGCCCAAGAAGCCATTTTTTCTAAATTACCTGCAAAGTAGTCGTGGACAGAACAGATTTAAGAAAAGATTTACCTAACCATTAGCTAGAAAATTCTAGTAGCTACAAAGATATCAGATGCGAAAGCAAAAGCAATATATTAAAAAATGTAATACACAAACATATTTTCCATAGACAAAATTGCAGAAAAAGAAGTCTTAGATACCCTGCTCAAGCATGGCTCTCACCCTCGTTGGAAGGCCATAAATCTGTATAAACCCAGTAGCATGAGCTCGATCATAGATTTGATCATTCTCAAAAGATGAAATATCTTGCCTGTACAAGCTATAAGGGCTGTTCTCCAGTCAGTCACAGTTATAGAGCCCTTGTATAGCTTCAATGTCACAGAACCTGTTGTGCTTGCTGTGATCTTCCCCATGAAGGCATCAATGGACTCTCTCAGAGGATCAAATCATTTTCCCACATAAACTAGCTCTGCATATTTCAAGGCTAATGAATCTTTAACCTGGATTGTTTCTCTCTCAAGTGTCAAACACGTGTTGCTGTGAACAGGATGATTCCCCCGGGAGTTTCACAAATTCCTCGAGCAGGTTTTTGATCATGTCGGCCCGGCCAATGCCGTGCCTTCCACCAATTTCATTGAGTTCTGAGAGTAAGGATGCTGGTGAAAGCCTCTTGCCATTAACTGAAACTGGTTGTCCTGACTCTATACCAATTTCCACGTACCTGAAAGATGAAAGCGCAAGTCAGCAAGTGTTATAAAGTGTCATGTTTAGCAGATACTTGCACACTATGAAGCACACCAATATAAATTGCAATTAGAAGTGCATAATCCAATATTGTTTGATAGCAGAATAAGAGCATAAGGATATCTTTTACCCTGCTTGATCTGGAGCATCATCTGGATCCAGATATCATGTGCATATCCTTTTTAGGATCGTTTGCTAGGTCTTCCAATATATCACCCTTCAGCGCAAGAGAATAACAGTAGATACATTAACCTAAATATTTGGAGTACGAAAATCAAATTGTGTATTCAATTTGATGATCCAAATGTCAGTAGTAATCAAACCATATTGGGTTCTTTTAATCATCTCAAAAAAGCCTTGTGCCGTCCTTTTAAAAACAGATGAATTAAAAACCAAAGTAAATGAAAAGGATCTATAAAGAAGTTTATCATACTAAAATCCACTACTAAAAAGAAGATGCCTTAGAAGTTAGAATTACTTGCAACACATTTGCTTACTAACATCCACTACCAAAAAAAGGAGATACATTAGAAGAATATGTATACTGTACGAAATTTGGAGCAGATTGTGTTTACTGTAAAGGATTATTATACATTACAATGACTTACAACCTTGGAAGTTTCTTTCAAACTTCTAGCCAAAACAAAAAAGGATATGTAGATAATAAAATGGGTTAATATTATTGTTAGTCCCTATAGTTAGAGCGAATTTTAGGTTTTGGTTGTTTCAAATCATTGGCTAAGGTGCCAAATCTATGTTAACTTTACCTCATGGCTAGGGTGCCAAATGTTTCTGTCTCTGCTGTATATGGATTTCTTGTGACAGGAACAGGCACATTATGCTTCTCTGCATAGTCAATAGCATCTTCCCTCCCTGTAATGTCTCACTCCCTGCATGGAGCCAAAACACTAAGCTTGGAATTCAAAGCTAAGAATGTGAGCTCAAATTGAACCTATATATGATACAAACTTGTGTCAGAAGAAAAACAAATGGCACAATTAAATCTATGGACGTAACTCTAGGACATGCCTGATCATTTCCTTTCCCAGTACAACCATGAACCACACCATCTGCTCCAACTTCTTTTGCAACTTCTACCATGGTCTATTTCAGCAAATGTGGGCCCCACATGGGTTTTGGGGTCTAATTGCTACTTCTTTCTTTCTCTGAGGAACATGTGCTTCTTACCAACTATGATAGCTGAAGAAATGAGATTACAGTAGTACTACTCCTCGGGTCTTTAACATAGAACCTAATTGAGGAGTTGATGTCCTAAATGTAAAACCTATTTCTCATGTTTGTCAATCTTTTCCTATTTACCGCTATTGATGCTCCCTCAACATTCAATAATAATCAAGTAAGAGAAAGATAAAGGGAATTAAAGAAGATGATTAAAGTGTTTTAGTAAATACACATCATATTAACTAACCTAACTAACTTCCTTAATCACATCAAATTAGGTAAATAGGTTTTACATTAAGGACCGGAGGAAATATTATTTATTTCTATCATGAGAGCTGATTGAATATATCAGACTTAGAAGCAAACATATTTAAAAAATATACTTTTGCCATGAGAGGGCGAGCCATTGCAGTTCCAAGAAGGTACTTCCTCTCATATTGCACCAGCACGCAAGCAATGGAATATATAATCCCCAACAAATTCCATCTTCAAATCCTTCACCACTAACTAGGAAGCTCAACTGGCTCTGGCCTTCTCTTCTAAACCTTCAAATTCTTTTTCACCCTGTAAAGTTTGGCTTTTAATATCAAACACAGAAAAAAGAAAGAAAGAATAATACAGGTGTATTAGACTCCTTTGAAGTATACAATCTTGAAGCATGTTTTCCAACAACACAAGAATAGTCTTGATTATAGGAAATGAGGTCTATATTATTAGGTAACTTATAACATACTTGGCCAACATCAGCTGTGAAGCAAACGACATCACAGCCATAATTATCTCTGCAAATTAAATGTCATCAAAGACAGGAATTATGACAAGAATGAAATCATATTACGCATAACCAAGCATAAATCACAAAATAAATCCGCTTTTAACCGTAAAACCACAGTTAAGAACATTAAATCACGTATATATGACAAAATCTTTAATAGACTGCACAATTTACAAAGTGCCTTGGCCTTCAGACTCTATGGCTGCAAGGGGAAAAAAGGATTAAGAAAAAGATCATTGTAACTTAGCCATGGAACAATTAATAATGAGTCTAGCTCGTTTGAAATAGTGATTGGAGTCTTCAAAAGTCGTTTTTTAATCATGATTTACAGTATTTAAGATAAGTATGTGAGAGGAGTGTTGTTTTAACTTATGTGCATAAGCACTTATAAACCTTTCATAAGTGATGCCAAACACGCACAAACCACCACTCTAAGCCAGCACAACCTTATTTAATTTTCCACGAAGCCCACTGCCCTTGATGTTGGGAACTTTTGTTTCTGTATCACTTGTTAAAACTGCTTTTATTACTGCATGTCAAAAATGTTTTTGTTAGACTCTGGATGTTGTACGATAATTTTATAACTGTCAAAAATATCATTTCATCCCTAAAGCCAGGCAAGTGGGAACAGGCTGGTGACTGAAAAACTCTACGCATGCAGTCTTTTCATGTCGTGGCTCAAAATCTCCATACAAGTTTAACCATGATGACGATATTGTCATGCTCAGAATTGGACAACTTAAAAAATCTATTGGTAACAAAAGATTGGCATTATCCAAAAAAAAAGAAAGGGAGGGAAAATTACAGTCAGGTCTCAAACAAGAGAAAAAAATGAAAAAATGGTCTCACTGACAATTCTAGATGTGGGTCATTAACAATACTAGAGGCGCCATTTACAAATTCTTGGGACTATTTTTTCATTTTGAGATTTCAAAGGACTATTTTTTTCATTTTTTCTTTTGCCTGAGACCTGATTGTAATTTTCCAAAAAAAAAAAGCCAAATGATTGTAACTCATAACTTGTCCTATCAATTTTAAAGCAAAAATTAAACATGGAAACTTCTAAGAAGTTGGTCACGTGTTTAATCCCATTTATATAAGAATTACATTCAGTTAACACATAAGATCAAATGGTTACTTCCATTCAGTCATACCTCCTAGCATAGCCACATAAAATGAACAAAGAAAGCAAAGGGGAAGAAAAATTATTAGTTATTCTCCCCTATCCTTGATATAAGACATAGTGACCTGATTTGATTAGATTAAAAAAGTTAGTTGAGTTAGTTAATAAGAATTGTATTTTCTAAAACGCCTTAGTCATCTTCCTCAATTTTTTTCTTTCCTCCCCTCATTGATTATTGTTGATAGAGCATCAATAGGGATAAATTAGGAAAAGATTGACAAATATGAAAACTATGTCTCATATTTAGAATCAAGATCAACTCTCAAATTATATTTTATATTAAGGACGGGAGGGAGTAGTTACTTAGGTAATGGGTTGATAATGCCAATTGTGGATTTTATGCGCCTCATATTTTCTCCAACCTTTTAGGTTCATTTTTGGTCACTTGTTGTCTCATCTATCGAATTAAATTTGAAAATTTAATATTTTATAAAATTATTTCTAAAATATAAAATTATAATAAATATGTAATTAAATACAAATTGCTAACATTGTTCAATCTAAATAGCTTAGAATTGTGATGAAGAAAATAATAGTTTGTGAAATGTTTGTATGTTATGAACCTTTCAAATTTAATCCAACATAGAAGATGAGTTGGATGTACGTGGCTTCTCTCCTCTACCCATACCATCCGCCGCCCTCATTTTCGCCAAAACTGCGCCGTTGTGGCGCAAAAAACTGAAGGTGAAGACTTTTTTTTTTTTTTAAATTTGACATCCTAAAGTATTTTTTCAGTATTAGTCAGTTTTCTAAAATAATTTTTTAGTATTATCTAATATCCTGAAGTATATTTTAGTACCAGTCAATACTCTAAAATATTTTTGGTGCAATATTTTAGAATGTTGGATGTATTAAAAATTAATTTAAGATACTGGATAATACTTGAAAATACTGGATGCGCGAAAATTTTTTTTGATCCACTTACCACCCTAAAACATTTTTTAATACCGGCAAATATCTAGTTTTAGAGAAAGACTCACTTAGTATACTAAACTAATTTTTAGTGCATCTGACACCCTAAAATATGATACCAAAAATTAGTTTGAAACAGTGTTACTGAAAAAAATATTTTGAGTACTAGATGAAATAAAAATTAGTTTTGGATGCTGAGTCAATGTTAATGAAAAAATATTTTAAGGTGCTGAATACTAAATATTATATGGTATTAAAAAATATTTATGGTGGTAAGTGGACTAAAAATTTTTGTAAGATATTGAGTGCTATTTAAAAAATATTTCGGGATACTGGTGGCACTACAAAAAATACTTCATGATATCGAAGGCTATATATATATATATATTTTTAAAAAAAGTCTTCACCTTCAGTTTTTTGCGCCAAAACGGCACAGTTTTGGCGAAAAGGAGGGCGGCGGATGGTATGGGTAGAAGAGAGAAGCGGTGTCCGAGTTGGACAGTATAAGGCTGTGTTTGTTTCAGCGTTTTGTACAGGAAAAACGCACTTATTACGCAAGCCGAGAAAAAACTCCTCTCACATACTTGCCTCGTATACCGTGAATCACGAATTATAAGCACGTTTTGGACAAAAATAAGCCATTCCAAACGCACACTAAGAATCAAAGAAATTGAAAAAAAAAAAAACAATGTTTGACGAGAAGACAAGACAGGAGGAAGCAATTGGCTTCATATTGCTTGGTTTATAGCAAAGTCTTCTAAGATAAAACAAAGTCAACTTCGTTTACTTGAACCATTTTCAAGAACCAGCTAGGCCTCCAACAATCCAATAATTTTTACAAAAAAAAAAAAAAAAGGACAGAGCACCAACAACAGAGCATGCAAGGAATGGAAGCATATGAGATCGATGGCTTCCAAAATATGATCACTACTCTCCATCAACTCCAGAATCACCAAATGAATAAAAATATAGTAAAGTTCTGCAAGTAAAGAGAGTGAGAATTCGGATGCGAGAATTTGAATCCATTCAGTTGTGAAGAGGCGAACGCAAGCTCCGAAGCTACACTGATCCTCGACGACGTCTTGTTTTTGGGTAAACATAGATTAAGTTTTTATTTCCATTTTTAGATGGGTGGTACTGCTACATATATAATTGAACTATATGCCATTTTTCATCTTCAGACACAGATAGATGAGAGACAATGGTTTGCATAATTGAACAATGGCCTTTTGTTATCTCAAGACAAAGATAAATAAAAACACAACAATGAAGTTTTATCCCATTATCACACGACCCATTAAGCTCGGTAAAAAACTAAATCTCAAGATAAATTGTCAATTAAAAGGTCTTACTCAATAACCCCGTTGAGCGTTTAAGATAAATAAAAGCAAATGATAAAAAATCACCTGTGTTAGTTTGTATATAAAAATGTTGAGCCAACACAACAGGCATGTTATTTATCAGGTGCATGCAAAACCAACTCCTAGATACCCTTCTCAAGCATGGCTCTCACCCTCATTGGAAGCCCATAAAGCCGAATAAACCCGGCGGCGTCGGCCTGATCATATATCTGACTACTCTCAAATGATGAAATATCCTGCCTGTACAGGCTATAAGGGCTGTTCCGGCCGGTAACAGTAACAGAGCCCTTGTACAGTTTCAAAGTCACTGAGCCTGTTGTAGTTGCTGTTATCTTCTCCATGAAGGCATCCATGGACTCCCGGAGAGGATCAAACCACCTTCCAGCATACACCAGCTCTGCATATTTAAGGGCTAATGAATCTTTGACTTGAATTGTTTCCCGGTCAAGTGTCAAAGACTCTAACTCACGTGCTGCAGCGAAAAGGATTGTTCCCCCAGGAGTTTCATAAACTCCTCGGCTCTTCATACCAACAAGCCGGTTTTCAACCATATCGATCCGGCCAATTCCATGCCTTCCACCGATATCATTGAGTTCGGTGAGCAATGATGCTGGTGAAAACCTCTTCCCATTAACCGAAACAGGTAATCCTGACTCTATCCCAATTTCCACATATCTGCAAGATAGAAATGCAGGTGTTAGAAACTGTTGAGCCAAATGAAAACTTGACTGCGGTGATGCGCTGGCGTAAAATAGATATGTTATAAGAACATAAGCAAATCATTACTCTGCTTGATTCGGAGCATCCTCTGGATCCACAGACATCATGTACATATCCTTTTTTGGCTCATTTGCCGGGTCTTCCAAAATGTCACCCTGCAGCGTCGCAGATTGCAAAAGTGAGAGAAAGTATAAAATTAGGGAACAATTGTGTTTGTTTTAGAGACAGAAGACTCGTGTAGTTTCGGAGAATTAGTATAAAGGGCCGGCCTGGAGCACAAAGCTCCTGCTATGGGCAGGGTTCAGGAGGGTCGACTCACTTTCAATCTATGATAATCTGAAAAACAAACAAACAGCAACAACAACAAGCTTTATCCCACTAAATGGGGTCAGCTATATGGATCGCATGAATTTTGACACTAAACACTTTACCTCATGACTAAGGTGCCAGAGGTTCCTATCTCTGCTGTATATGGATTTCTTTGTAACAGGAACAGGTACATTATGCTTCTTTGCATACTCAATTGCATCTTCCCTCCCGGTAATGTCCCATTCCCTCCATGGAGCCACAACATTCAGCTCAGGATTCAAAGCAAAGAATGTGAGCTCAAAGCGGACCTAAATGATACAAACTTGCGTCAGAAGGAAAAACAAAAAGGCACCGCTAAATCTGTGAGCATAATTGTCACTTGTAAGACATGCCTGATCATTTCCTTTACCGGTACAACCATGAGCGACAGCATCTGCTCCAACTTCTTTTGCAACATCCACCATTGCCTATCAGCATATATGCATCAGATAATAATTGTTACAAGTACCATAGATAATGGTTCATGACTTTTCCCCCGTCTTGCCTAGAGACTAAAGACAGAAAAGTCATCAATAATGCACTAAAATCTAGCAGAGATATGATATTGGAGAAGAATGTCGAAATTAGAATGTCAGTTTTTAATGCAAGGACTAAAATCAACTTTACCACTAACTAAAAAAATGTGATTATGGACAGTACCATTGTTTATTTATAACATAGGAACTGATCAAAGGTATCAAACTTAGAAGCAAAAATAAAAAATATACTTTTGCAATAACAGGGCGAGCCATTGAGGTGCCGAGTAGATACTTCCTCTCATAAATAGCACCTGCACGTAAACAGGGGAATACGTAATCCTTAACAAACTCTTCTTTCAAGTCCTTAACCACCAACTGAGAGGCTCCACTGGCTTTAGCCTTCTCTTCTAAACCTTCCAATTCTTGTAAACCCTACAAAGTTCAACGTCTAATATCAAGACTACAGCAAATAGAACATAGGTGTAGTACACTCCATCAGTCATAAGTTTACACTCTCAACATATTTTCTAACAAAGCATGAGTTTTAATTACAGGAATTGAGGTCTATTAGTTATAACATACTTGGCCAACATCCGCAGTGAAGCATACAACATCACATCCATAATTCTCTCTGCAAGTTTAAAGGGCATCAAAGAAAGGAATTATAATAAGAATGAAATGATTTTAGGCATAACCAGGCGTTAAAATAAATAGGCTTTTAACAGTAAAACCAAAATTGAAAACAAATTTGAATAACAGAATACAATATCAGTGAATAGATAATGTTATCTATTGTTCAGAGTCACAAATTACGAGTAAGAACCACCCCTTTTTTCATCTGACGTTTTTTTCTGCAGAACTCCAAGTCTATAGTTTAGATCTTCCGATGTCTATATCCAGATCACCATATATAACAAAATGTCAAAACCTTTAGCAAATAGCACTGTTCACAAGTGTGGCTTACTCTGTAGACTCAGAGATACATAGAGAAATATGTCTAGTTCTCTTAAACAAATCAACATATCTTTTTCTAAAGATGAATCAACAATAACAAGCCTTATCTGACTAAGTTTGTTACATGGATCACATGATGCCAAGTCAAGGGTTTTCAAAGATGAATGAATACTTTAAAAATAAAAAATCTCCAGGACCCTAATTATTGTTATTCAAGATATACAAAGTTATATGGGGAAATCAAATTTTGCAAACTTGCAAAGGAAGTTTTGCTATGGAGAAAAGGGGGGAAACACCATACATACCTTAGCCAGGGGACAATGACTGATGTGTCTAAACCACCACTATAAGCTAGCACAACCTTGTTTAATTTTCCACGAAGCCCACAGCCCTTGGCATTGGAAACTTCTGTCTCTGTACCACTTACTGCATGTCAAAATTACTTTGTGAGACTTATAAACACGCAACTTCAATCCAAAAGAGAATCAAATATTATAATCTGCAATATTAGTGTATTGAGTAAGAATCTCTACAAGTAACTTTAAAACATTGACCATGCATTCAATTACATCAAATGCAATCCTCTTTTCTTCTACTCTTTTGGCACATTAATAAATTGAAGGTAGGAAGCCAAAAAAGCATGCTCATAATTACTATATGAGATGGTGTGGTTACTGATAAATGACATCACAGGTAAGCTCATAACAGGCATGTTGTTTTTAGCGATCAGATTGCTTATAAGCTGCTTTTCATGTAAATCGAGACACAACTCCTCTCACATACTTACCTCATATACCGTAAATCACGATTGAAAAGCTGTTTTTAAGCATTCCAATCGCTAATCCAAAATCTATGCAAATAAGCTCATCTGAGCTTATTTGTATAGATGTTACACCATAATTTTGTAATTGCCAAACATCATATCCACCCCAAAAGCTTAGGCTACTAGGAGAAGGCCTATGAACCATTTAACTACTTTGCCAATAACTAATGGGCTAATTTTACTTAATGAAGAGTTACAACTTAAAAGCAACAGTAAATACATTCCCCAAATAAGGTATTGACCGAAAGTTTTACTACTATGATGATTCGTGGAAATGGAAATATAAGTATTGCTTTAGATCAGTGAATGAAGTAGGCTCTCTGGGCATCAGTTTATTCACTTGACCAAACCATTTCATTCAAAGCTCTCAAGTTTCCACCTTCTATGAATAATCAAACTTCAATAGCCCATTGAAAAGAACAGGGGTTTTCTATCCCCCATTATCCCAATCGGCATCATTTAAGAGAAAAACTTTTAGGACGAACAAATTGAAACATGCAACTAAAATTTCAAACGTAAGAAAAATAGACAATATAAAACTTAACAAATTGCACCTGTTCTGTGTCCCGAGGCCATTACTGCAGCAGAATGAATATCAGCAAAACCAGAAACCTTGTAAGGTTTAAAGGCTTCGGTACAAATGCGACACAACCTGCACTTATCAGGGTATTAATGAAGAAAAAGTTAACAAGAGTTAATGGTAGCAGTATAGGGATTGAGAAATCATACAGTGAGATTGAGTGAGTGAAGTCTCGGCCGACACGGCGACACAAGATTAAGTAGCGTTAGAGAGACCTAAGCAGACGAAAACTTTACCGTTGGCGGCTGCTTTTTTCATCTTTTTTTTTTTTTTTTTAAATAACGATTCGGGCTGCAGCCTTTTTTCTTTTTTTTTTTGCCGTGGGGCTGCAGCCTTTTTTCATTTACCCGGATTTTGACCTTTTTTTTCGTACAAGGATTTTGACTTTTTATTTCGTCACTAGTACTTGACTTTGTGCCTTTTTTTGAGCAGATTTAATGAATCCTTGCTGTATAACGCTGGTGTAGTGGATCTTGTATGGTACGTGAAACACAAGCCTGAAATTTAAGTTTATGATACTGTATTGGGTCCCCCAAACGACGAACACAATGGGCTTATACCACAATTCGAAGAACACCATACGTCCATACCATGCTCAGCTTCTTGATACGTTATGGGCAAAATTTTCAAAAACATAGATAGAAAACCAGAGAATTTGTATGAATCTGCGGCACTAAATTGCTGTGCTCAGGCGTATAGCTTTCATTTATAGAATGTATATAGTATTCTAGAGAATTCTTACAGTTGTGGTGTTGTAACAGAATTGTAACAGAACCTATGACCATATGACACGTATACACAAATTAGATACAAAAAATATTCTACAGAATCTTACAATTAGCTGCACTAATACAAACTAATTATATTTTAACGTTCCCCCTCAAATGAGAGGGTGTATCTATCAGCCCGAGTTTGCCTCTGAAAAATTGAAACTGTGACTGTGACAGAGGCTCTGTGAAACAATCTGCAAGCTAATATGATGAAGGAATATATGTCCATATTTTAGAAGGGAAGGTAATCGCTGGGTCTCATATTCAATGTCTTTATTCAAGGTAATTATCAGCATCAGAGTCAGCGCTATTCGAGTCCACTGTATCAGGGTGATTCCTTTTTCAATCTTGTGAATCATACCTAAAGGAGCTTTGCCCTAGTTTAGGATCAGATGCACCATCAAAGAGGGAAAGAAGAAGTTGATTTTTGCCTGATTTATTTTTAATTTAAATATAAAATATTATATTAAAATATAAGGATACCTTTTCAGCAATTAATTACATAATCATCACTTAATTTTAATGAGTCAGCATTTTCTGTTAAATAAAACTAACGGTGTAAAACTTGAAGGACTAAAAGTGTACTTTTTAAACTTAAAAACCTAAAATGAAATTTGATGCAAACATAAAGGACCAAACATATACTTTAGCCTATCCAATATTTAGAAATATTTTGAAAACCACTATTCAACATCCTGAAGTATTTTTTCAGTATTAGTCAGTTCCCTAAAATATTTTTTCAAGATCCTAAAATAATTTTTTAGTATTATCCAATATCTTGAAGTATTTTTTTTTATTGTCAGTCAGTACTCTAAAATATTTTTGGTGCACCTGAACTAATTTTTAGTGCATTTAACATCCTTAAATATTGAACCAAAAATATTTCAGAGTACTGACTGGCACTAAAAAAATACTTTAGGATACTGGATAATTTTGAAAAATTATTTTAGAAAATTGACTAGTACTGAAAAAATACTTCAAGATATTGAATAGTGATTTTCAAAATACTGGATGTGCTTAAGCAAAGCTTCATTCAATATTATGAAATGTACAAGTACATATTTATATACAATTAACACAATATGAAAACGATCTATACAATTTCCTAATCCTATACGTTTCATGACATTCTTCTGGCGGTGGACGATATTTCTGACTCCAGGAGATATTGTTGTTGACATGGAAGATGCTCCTAACAACCTTTGACTTCTAACACTCCTCTTCAAGTTGTAGCATATATATTGATCATGCCCAACTTGTTACAAAGATATTGAACCCGTGTTCCATTTAAGGCTTTTGTCAGAAGATCTGCCAGTTGGTCGTCCGATCGTATGTGCCTTGTAGATACAATATTTTCTTTGATCTTATCACGAATAAAATGACAGTCAATCTCAATATGTTTTATTCTTTCATGGAACATAGAGTTCGATGCTATATGAAGTGCTGCTTTATTGTCATACCATAGTTTTGCAGGCAATGTCGTAGAGATGCCAATTTCTTTCAAGACTTGAAATACCGACACAATTTCTTGTACTGACTGTGACATGGCTCTGTATTCCGCTTCTGCACTTGATTTTGACACAACTCCTTGCTTCTTGCTTCTCTAAGATATCAAATTTCCACCAACAAACACACAGTAACCCGTAGTAGATCGTCTTGTGGCCTTAGATCCTGCATGATCCGTATCACAAAAACACTCGACGTTAGTGTGCCCATAATCTTTGTAAAGAATACCAAGACCCGGAGAACCTTTCAAATAAGACAAGATATGTTCTAAAGCTTCCCATTGTGCCACTGTTGGTGATGCCATGAATTGACTGAGTCTACTGACTAAAAAGGTTATATTAGGACAAGTTACTGTTAGATAATTCAGTTTACCAATGAGTTTTCTATATCTCTCAGGAAATGGAAACGACTTCAATTTCTCTGGATCAATATTCTTCTTCAAATCATCAGGAAGTTCATCAAACGTACTAGCATCAAGATCTAGGAAGGGATTCAAAATCATGGGAATGTTGCTTGGTGCAGCTCCAAGCTTTCCAGTCTTCTTTAAGAGATCGAGAACATATTTCCTTTTATTCAAAAGAATACCTTTCTTGCTTCTCAACACTTCAATACCAAGAAAGTACTTTAATGACCCCAAATCTTTTGTTTGAAAGTGAGAATTCAGGAAGATTTTAAGTTCTGAGATTCCAGAAGTATTACTCCCTGTTATCATAATATCATCAACATACATTACTAGAAGAATCATGCCTGACTCAGATTGCTGATAGAACATAGAGTGATCACACTTGCTTTGACTTAATCCAAACTTCTTGACTACATCACAAAACCGCTCAAACCAAGCACGAGGGCTTTGCTTTAGACCATACAATGACTTCTTGAGATAGCATACTTTCCGATTCTCCCCCTGAGCAACGAACCCAGGTGGTTGCTCCATATAAACTTTTTCAAGGAGATCACCATTCAAAAATGCATTCTTAACATCCAATTGATGTAAATCCCAATGATTGGTAGAAGCCAAAGAGATAAGAAGACCAATGGAGGTTAGCTTAGCCACAGGAGAAAAAGTCTCAGAATAATCAATACCATAAGTTTGTGCATACCCTTTGGCAACAAACCGAGCTTTTAACCGATCCAAAGTACCATCTACCTTGGTTTTAACAACAAACACCCATTTGCATCCAATGGCTTTCTTTCCAGGAGGGAGAGCAACAAGAGTCCAAGTACCAGCTTTTTCAAGGGCCATAAGTTCTTCTGCCATTACGGTACGCCAACCAGGATGAGTCAAGGCTTGGTGAAGGGTAGTAGGGGTGGAGATAGAATCAAGAGTGGCCACAAGGGAAGAAGAAGAAGGGGATAAATTCTGGTAAGAGATAAAGGAGGATATAGGATAGGTACATTCAGCATATCTTCTAGGAGGATAGCGAGAACGGGTACCTTTCCGGAGGGCAATAGGTAGGTCAGGAGAGGGATCAATAGAAGAATCAGGGGCAACTGGATCAGGAACATCAACGGAGGGATCTGGGGAATCAGTAGGAACAAAAACCAAGGAGTCATGAGTAGAATCCATCGGTGAAGCAGTGACCGGAGATGGCAAATCATTGGTGGCATTAGTATTATTGATGATAGCAGGGTTTGGAACAGCAGCCTGTACTGGTGAGAGAGGGACACGATAAACTAGGACATTATCAGACTCAGTAATGATAGATGGAGACTCAGAGGAGGTCGAAGATTCAAAGAAAGGAGAAGACTCATGAAAGTACACATCAGTTGACACAAGGTAACGACGAAGATTCGAAGAGTAACACCGATAACCTTTCTGAACTCGAGAATAGCCAAGAAAAACACATCGTAGGGACTTGGGATCAAGTTTACTAATACTAGGACGGACATCCCGAACAAAACAGACACAACCAAAGATTTTAGGATCAACAGGAAACAACTTAGTGGTAGGAAACAGAACAGAATACAGAAAATCCCCACCAAGAATAGCCGAAGGCATGTGATTAATAAGAAAACATGCAGTAGATATAGCGTCAGCTTAGAAATGTTTAGGGATTGAGAAATGAAACATGAGGGCTCAAGCAGTTTCTAAAAGATGTCGGTTTTTTCTTTCAGCAACACCGTTTTGAGCAGGTGTATCAACATAAGAGGATTGGTGAAAAATATCATGACTTTGCATGTAATCGGTAAATTGGGCAGAAAAATATTCTTTTGCATTATCACTTCGTAAGATTTTCACATGAGTGTTAAACTGGGTTTGAATTTCAGCACAAAAATTAGGAAAATGAGTAAACAGTTCAGAACGCTGTTTCATTAAGTAAAGCCAAGTTGTTTGGGAAAAATCATCAACAAAAGTGACAAAATAACGATAACCAGTCAGGGACAGAACTGAACAAGGACCCCAAACATCAGAATGTATTAACTCAAAGGGGGACGCAGCCCATTTATTGACATAATGTGCCAAATAAACATAATGGTGTTTGGCAAACTAACAAGACTCACAATCTAAAGTTGACACAGAAGAAAACTGAGGATACAATTTTTTTAGAGATGATAACGACATATGACCTAGACGACAATGAATGTCAAAGAGAGACGACCCATCAGAACAAGCAACGGAATGTGGGACCTGATTATCAAGGATGTAATGTCCACCAGATTCATAGCCTTTACCAATAATCTGTTTCGTCGATAGATCCTAAATTAAACAATAGTCAGGGAAGAGTGAGATAAAGCAGTTCAAATGATGAGTGAGTTTACTTGGAGATAAAAGGTTAAATGTGAGATCAGAAACATTAAGAACAGAGGATAATGCAAGGGATGCAGTTGGGTTAACAGTGCTTGAGCCGGTAACACGGACGGGAGAACCATTGGCGACAAATATGGATGACGGATTGGTATAGGGGGCATATGAAGAGAATAAGTGATGGTTACCTATCATGTGGTCGATGGCACTAGAATCAATGACCCACTTAGTTGAAGCAGTAGTAAGGCCAGAGGACAAAGTACTTGTGGCTAGGGCACCTGCAGAAGAAGATCCAGATCTAGAATCAGATGGACCAGATGTCTGGGCAATATGAGAAAGGCCACGCTGTTGGTCACGCTGCTATTTATTTTGCAATTTTCGACAATATTTCTGAATGTGTCTAGGTTTCTTGCAATAATTACAGATAATATTGCCAGAAGTCATAATTGGAGGATTGTTATTTTGTTTGTACCCATAATTCTTGTTCTCAAAGGGGCCACGCCCAGCTAGAGCACTTGCAGTTGGATCAACAGAAGAGTGAATCAAGCTATCAGCATGAAGAACTCGGGAGAAAACATCTTCAAGAGAAGGAAACTATTGACTAGACAGAATCTGAGAACGAATAGTCTCACGGATCGAGAGCTTCAAGGAAACTCATGATAGACTGAAGGTCCAAGTTCTTGATATGAGTTACAAGATCTGCTTGTGGAGACATGGGTACCTTCATTTCTTCATACATCCTCTTGAAATTCAAGAAGAAATCTTTCAACAAACGGCCTTACTGTTGGGAACGATAAAAACCTTTACAGACTTCATGAACCCGAGTAATATTGCCTTTGCCAGAAAACATAAATTCAAGATAACTCATGATTTCTTTTACAGTATTACAATGACAACAAATGATAGAATTCGTGGTTCAATAGAATTTTGAATTTGAAACAGAAGTTGAGCATTTGCTTGTTGCCAAGCTAAAAGTTTTATTTCGTCACCAGAAGGAGGATCCTCAGTTAAGTGAGTTTCCATCTCAATGCCCAAAATATATACTTTAACAGTTTTGTTCCAATCACTATAATTTGTCTAGTTCAACTGTGAAGCAGTAATCTTAGTAGACATGGGCAACATATCAGAGTTCTTAGAGTCAGCCATGTAAACTATTTAATTATGATAATAAACAGCTTAAATTGAGATCACGAAAGTCACAGTGGATTTCAAAGGAATAATATCCAATAGGAATTTTCACTAAGTACGATAACAAACAACTCAACTGGAAGCCATAGAAGAGCTCAATAGGAATAGTGCCTAGTAGAAAGTTTCCATAAGATAACGAAATATAGGTTCCTTAACAAAAAAAACGTGAAGCCAATCGTCACACAAGACTTAACTCACAAAATGACAAGAGTCATCCAACTAGTAAAGCAAGTATTTTAGAAATGAGAAGACAAAGAGCTCAGAAAAAGATGTACTTAACTTTGGATCAGTAAAAGACAGATAATTTTCCACCAGAAAACTTTGGAACAAACACGAAGAGCAAAGCCCAATATGCAAACGTGGTCAGATGGCCACCAAATTTCAGGGAGAGGTAGCTGAGACCTACTCGATCAACATGCCAAAATTTCGTCGCAAACGGCTGTCAGAGATGGCCACACACGCGGCGCGTGTCTCAGGGAGGCGGACTCACTGGCGGCGCTTATGGAGTCACACTCCGTCGGATGCTAGCCGGATTTTGGGGTTAGGCCGATCTTCCCATGCTGGATGCCGGGAGCTGGCGTGTGTCAATAGGAAAGACCCCCATGAGTGAGATCTGAAACTTGACTTTAAGCTTTGCTTCGCCGAAAACAATGGAGATCTCGCCGGAAACTCAATGAAGACAGAGGAGAACGAAAGAAGGCTCTGATACCATGTGCTTAAGCAAAGCTTCATTCAATATTATGAATTGTACAAGTACATATTTATATACAATTAACACAATATGAAAACGATCTATACAATTTTCTAATCCTATACGTTTCATAACATTCTTCTGGCGGTGGACGATATTTCTAACTCTAGGAGATATTGTTGTTGACATGAAAGATGCTCCTAACAACCTTTGACTTCTAACACTGGATAATACTGAAAAATTATTTTAGGATTTTGAAAAAATATTTTTGAAAACTGACTAGTATTAAAAAAATACTTCAGGATATTGAATAATGTTTTAAAAAAAAAACAATTTCCCTAGAAGTATTTGGGACGAAGAAGTTAAACTTCAACTCGTGGTTCTTTGGGACGAAGAAGTGAAGTGGCAGCTATGAAGTCACTGTAATGGAGAAGTGATTTGTGCTTTTCTTTTCATTTGTGCTTCATTGTTTCTTTTTCTTTGTTCATTTTACAAACCAGAATCACAGATAAAAATAACGAAAACTAAAAATCGAGAGTACCTAGAAGCGAAATGCCGATGGCGCCAAACCATACGACAAAATGCCATCGCGAAGGAGAAGATATGAGATTTTGGTTCAGAAGATGAAATGTAGAGCAGACGAGAGAGATTAGGGTTTAGGTCTCTTTGTTCTTTGGCCAATAATGGAGTCTGAGTGTACGTGGGATGCTATGTTGGTATATGTCATGAATATAAGAAATATGAATATAAGAAATATTACTAGTAAAAATAAAAAAGAATATAAGAAATATTAGGAGCAACAACGAGAAGGGGAGAGATTTCAAGGAGTGGGGTTGGAGAGCGATGACTATTATTACGGCGCATCCCCGTTGATTAGAGTTAAAAGATTATTTAATAATTATTTTTATTTCTTAATAAAATATAAATTTCATTTTATAATTGTTTATTATATATCAAACAAATGTTGTAAAATATGAGTATGTGAGTGGGTGTGTCAAAGAAGCTAGTCCCATATTACTTGGGAATAAGAGAGCACTAGCCTATACATATCACTATGCTATCTTGGGCTTGTAAAGAGGCTTAGAAGAGTGATGGGCTTGCGCGCATAACAACAGGCCACCGGAAGGCAAATATAGTTGAAATTTGTCAATTTCCCCCTATGTGTGAATAAATACATGGGACTGACACTTTTTGTAAAATATTTTACTCCCCGAAAATAGTATTTTTAGTCTTCTAAAAATAATAATTTAGTTGAACTTATAAAAAAGTCAGTGTGAAATATTTTACTCCCCGTAAATATTATTTTTAGTCTTCTAAAAATAATAATTTAGTTGGGCTTATAAAAAAGTCTCTATTTTTCGGGGGTTTAAAATTCATAACCCTTCGTGACTAAAAGTTGCCAATGGTTGGATGCTTCACTGAACGCTCTTTCTATTGTCAACGTACAGACTTGTCTATCCGGTGGTGGCTATTCAATCTTGAGGGACGTATTGTCTGGGTTGTATTGTGACCGATGCCTCTTCGTGAAACGTGCCTATAAAAGGGACACAGACGGAGTGGTCAGTGCCTAACGTTCTAATCTCTTCTCCTCTGCATAATTTTTTCTATCTTTCATTATCATTACCCTCCGCCAATTCTGTTGCCTTGATATAATCAAGAGGGGTCTGTTTAATCCTAGGGAGTGACACTTCCTCTCTGCCGGTGGTCGCAAAATAACTCTATAGGACAGTGTCCTCGGACGTGACTCAGATCATCCATTTCAGTTCTTCCAGATTGCTTATGGTTTCATTGTTCATCCAATTCCTCGTGATCGCCTATAATCTATAGAGTTAGACACCAGTATGGAGAACGACTCTAATAACAACGTTCCTGAGCAATATGATGATGTTCTCAATCCAACAAATCCACCACCGGTGCCTTTTGCTATGCCGCTCCCGAGGCCTTTTCCCGACACCTCCAAGATTGACGTTTTTTACGGGAAAAATTTCAGGCGTTTGCAAGAACATGTTTATTCTATTCTCGATATGCATGGGGTGGCTGCTGCTCTTGATCAACTAGAACCTTCATCATATTCTGACTAAGCCGTGAAGAATTCTTAGACATATGCAAATAAGGTTTATAGGCACACCCTTATAAGTACTCTCTCTAATGATTTGTTCGATGTTTATTGTATCTACAAGGAGGCACAAAAGATTTGGGAGTCTCTTATCTTAAAATACACTGCCGAGGATGCCGGGAAACAAAAGTTCATTGTGGGGAATTTCTATAAATGGGAAATGGTTGAAGATAAAGATATTAAACTATAAATCAATGCGTATCATAAAATTGCTCAAAGAACTCCGGGCTGAAAAATTCAATCTGGCAGATGAGTTTGTAGTGGGAGTTTTAATTGAAAAGTTGTCAGAAACGTGGAATGATTACAAGCAACAATTAAAGCATAAGCAGAATCATTTATCGTTGTCGGATTTGATTACACATATTATCATTGAAGATACCAACAGAAAAGCGATCCAAGCAGCAAAGGGGAGGCAAATGACTGCAAAAGCCAACTTAGTGGAAGTAAAGCCGCACGACAAGAGGTATGACTCTAAAATATCGGCACAAAAAAAAGTCTAATTACAAGCCCAATAATTCTAACCCCAATTTCAAAGAGAAAGGAAATTGTTATTTCTGTGGAAAGCCAAGTCACTTTGCTGCTCAGTGTAATAAAAAAGGAAAAAATTGAAAATCGTAAAAGAGATGAAAATCCTCCAATGCCAAAAGTAAATTTGGTTGAAAGAGATGAAAATAGTGATGATGAAGTTATTGTTGCAGTAGTCTCTCAACCTTATTGGTCTTTGATGTGAAGAAGTGGGTGATAAACTCTAGTGCTACCGCCTACCAAGCACATATGTGCAAATAGGGAGATGTTTGCCTCCTTTTAAGAAGGAGAAAACCACATTTATTTGGCTGATTCAAAAACTGCAAAAGTTTAAGGAAAAGGAAAAGTGGTGCTGAAACTCACATCTAGGAAGACATTAGGACTGAATGATGTTTTGTATGTGCCTGAACTTAGAGTGAATTTGATATATGTGGCTCTGTTAGGAAAATTTGGGGTTAAGATGTCATTTGAATATGATAAAATCATTATGACAAAGAACAATGTTCTGATAGGAAATGGTTATTATATCAGGGTTTTGTTGTACTGAGTGTCGATGAAAATAATAATAATGCATCCTCTTCTGCTTGATTGATTCCTTTGATTTATGTCATGCTTGATTTTAAAACCGTTAGTCGCCTCAGGTTAAATCAAAATAAACCAAATTATGTAGTAAAGGGCACAACTTGGGTCATGTTCTCTTGAGGGGCCTTTTATTTAATTTCTAAGCTAAACTAAGTAACAAAAACATTAAAATGGGTTTGAAATTGATTTTTTTTTATTTTAATAACAAAAAAAATAACCTAGACTACTATTTTTTGTTTTTGTTTTTGAGAAATTATTGAGATAATTAATGAAATCGTGATTTAAACAAATTGATAATGAATGTTTCTTGGGAAAATGAACTACAGGTTATCTTTGTTCAAATTGATTTGGGAGTTAAACTACTTACTAAGTCAAAAATTAAACCTTAGCAACTCGCTAAGTCTAGTAATATTAATTAGTGATTACCCCTAGAATTCTAGCTAGATAATTACCTCTTAATACATTATTAAATACCACTTAGTGTGTAATTTAGGGTTGGATTTATGCAACTTACTCTTCTATACAATGAATGTTCAATTGAGATATTCAAACAAGATCAAAACAGTCATAATACTCATTCAAACTATGAAACAATAGCACAACCACATAAAACCAAAAAGGGAATATATAAATTTAAATCTCAAACCACATAATCAAATTTAAATCACAATTGTTCAATCAAAACTAAGATAAATAACTCATAATCTCAGTAAATTAACCACATAACATAAAATCCCAACTCAATAAATCCGTTACATAGTTAAATCAAACGATCAAAACAAATAACTCCCATAAATATATCTCTGGAGTTCAAACCAATCTTCCATCCCCAAAAAACAAGAAAGAATTTAGCCTCTCATGGAGTTTATCACAACAGCCACAACTCCTCTAAGACACCAAGAATTCATTGAATTGAGATAATGGTAAAGGGGCATTTAGAACTTTAAACTATTTTTGGAGGTGCAATTAACACCCTAAAGTATTTAGTGGTGCAATTTTGCCCTTAAAATAATAAAATTGGTTATAATTCACCCTTCCACTCACAGAGGGGAAACGTCCGTTATCCAGCTGGATTTTTTTACACATCATCTTCCCCTCTTCCACAAGCCCACGTGAATCATGGTGCCGGCGTTGATCATCACTGTCGAATAGCTTCTTCCTAACACACTGAACTTCATAAGCGAACAAGGAGATCACAACTTATTAGATGAAGAAGATCCACAATGTCTGAGGGATCGACGATGTAGAGGGGGAGTTCAACAGTCTGGTTCCTGAATATTTTCTTTGCAGCCAAAAAGTCCAAATTGAAACTATTTATCTCTAGGCTCGACCAAGGGAACGAAACTACAGAAACCAAACTTTAAATCACAGTTGAAGAAGAAGATGAAGCAACAAGCGCCAAGAGCTTTCAAAATTTGGGTATTTGTGTAGGTGTGGGAGAGATCTCATGTGAACTAGATGCATGTGTTCACCATGAGGAAATAAAACCCAAGTGAAGTAGAGCGGGCAACCTTTTGCTAGAATAAAAAAAGCCACATGTGTGTCCCAAAAAAACCCTACCTTAATCACTTAAAATCTTTCAGGATTGCAGATAAAGTCGAGGAGAAGGACACTAGCTTAGAGGTATAGATAGAGGCAACGTAAAAAACAACGACGATAAAGAGGAGAGAGAAAGTAAAAATGAATATAAGGTAGCAAAACTGAATAATGAGGAGAGCTCATTCATGAGGGATCTAATAAGATGGATCATCATAAGGAGATTGATGCATATTTACAAGTACTATAAGAGACTTGCAGAGAAAAAAAAGAATCGAACTGGACTTGTAGATGTGGCTTCGAAGGGCTAGTCTTTGGGGATTCCAGTCCGCACGTGGAAGAGGGGAAAGATGATTGTGTAAGGAAAAAATTGCAGTTTATTAGATGAATAACGTACGTTTTGGTTATGTGTGTGGAAGGGTGAAATTGAACCAATTTTATTATTTTAGGGGTAAAATTGGACCATTAAATACTTTAAGGTGTTAATTGTATCTTTAAAAATAATTTAGGATGCTGAATGCACCTTAACCTTTAAGATAATGAAAGAAAAAGAAGATGGAAGTGATGGTGGTTGAATGACGTGTTGGTGAAACTCAGTGGTGATGATGTCTCTTCTCTCCCAATCTTGCTCGAAAGTCACGATCTCTAATCTCATCTGTTGCCGCTTCTCAGTGTCTGTTCTATTTTTTAAGGTGTTGATCCTCCTTTTTCCCTCGAAGGCTCTCAATCCTTTTTATTCCTTTATCATAATTTTCCTCCCATCTGAAATCTTGGGAGAATCCATCTAAGAATATATTCAGATTTCCTTAAAATCTATATTAGAGGCGGAAAGAAAATCAATTCCAGAGGCGAAAGGCGTGATTTTCGGATTTTGAACTAAAATGGCTTTTTTAAAATTCGAGTTCCTGTTCTTTAATTGTCTCTGATCTTTACTCAGCCAAAAGAATAGTTCTAGCCGAGATCTTCGGAATTTTGGACCCAACTGGTATTTTGGTAATTCGGGGTTTTTTCTGTAATTGTTTCTGATATTTTTCCTTCTGAAAGTGACAGCTAATATTACAGAAAGACCCTTCTTTCTGTCAGAATTGCCTTGTAGCCACATGCAGAATTTTATTTTCCATTTGAGTCCTTGTAAATCTTTACTTTTTGGTCCTTCATATCCAACTTTCTAAAATAATTTACAATTCAAATCAATATTTTGTAATATCTTCATTCAAAATTCAATTTTAAAGAGCAATTACAAGATTATAACAAATGTATCTTTTTAAGATTTATTTTCACACACTCACCTTTAATTCAATTTAATCATAATAAATGCTATTTAGCCCAAAAATTAATGATAAAATCCCTAAATATGATATTAAATATTATGATAAAATCGGGATATATCAATGCTAGACTAGGACATATACATAGATCTTATATAAAGCGATTGCAAAATCTTGGGATAGTTTCTGGAATCAATATAAATAATGTTAATAAATGTGAAGTATGTGCAAAAACAAAACAAACTAAGAAAACACATTTTGTCACTGAAAAAGAAACTGAACTGTTGTCTTTAATACACACTGACTTAGGAGATCTAAAACAAACTGAGACAAGAGGTGGAAAAAGATATTATATTACGTTTATTGATGATTTTTCAAGATATACTAGAGTATACTTACTTAGAAATAAAGATGAAGCCTTTGAAAAATTCCTTTTATAAAAAGCAGAAGTAGAAAATCAATTAATAAAAAGATAAAAAGGGTTAGGTCAGATCGAGAAGGAGAATACTTATTGCTTAATGATTTTTGTGAAAAGGAAGGAATAATGCATGAAATAACTCCCCCATACTCACCTGAATCTAATGGTATTGCCGAAAGGAAAAATATAACTCTAAGGGCTTGTTTGGTCTGAGGGGAGGGGAGGGGAGGAAAAGAGGGCGGAAGGAAAATTTTTTTGAGTTGAATTTAAAAAAATTAGAGAAGTGGATTTAAAAATTTTTATTTAATTTTTCTTACTCTTTTATCTCATATATTCTCTTTATTAAAATTTTATTGCCCCACTTCTTCAATCTTTTAAAATTCAACTCATAAAAATTTTCCCTCTCCTCCCTTCCCCTCCAAATCCCTCACACCAAACAGACCCTAAAGGAAATGATGAATGTTTTACTTGTAAGTTCTACTACACCTAATAACTTGTGGGGGGGGGGGGGAGCCTTATTGTCTGCATGCTTCTTACAAAAGAGAATACCTCATAGGAAAACAAAGTTAACACCATATAAGTTGTGGAAAGGTTTTACATCAAACTTAAAATATTTGAAAGTGTGGGGGTATCTAGCAAAAGTGTTATTACTTGACCCTAAAAGGAAAAAGATAGGTTTTAAAACTGCTGATTGTATTTTTATTGATTATGCTGAACAGAGTCCTGCATATCGTTTTCTAGTTTTGAAAAAGTGATATTTTAGAACATAATACAATTATTGAAACTAAAGATGCAGAATTTTTTGAAAATATTTTTCCTTTAAAAGTTGAGCATATTCCTAAAAGAATTGAACAATTTTTTGAACAAAATTTAAATGAAGATGTGGTTGAAAACTTACAGAGAAGTAAAAAACAAAGAAAATAAACGTCTTTTGGAGATGATTTTTATACATACTTAGTGCAAAACGAACCTAAGAATTTTTATGAAGCTGTTTCTTCTCCAGATGCAAAGTTTTGGAAGGAAGCTATTAAAGCTGAGATCGACTCTTTGAATCAACATAAACTTGGGTTTGAGTAGACTTGCCTTTAGGAGCAAAACCTATTGGGTGTAAATGGGTATTTAGGAAAAAATACTTTCTTGATGGGTCTATAGACAAATATAAAGCTAAATTAGTTGCCAAAGGCTTGACCTAGAAAGAAAATATTGATTATTTTGGTACCTTCTCCCCTGTAACCAGGATTTCCTCTGTTAGAGTCCTAATTGCCTTAGCATCAATTCATAATCTTGTTATTCATCAAATGGATGTCAAAATAGCATTTCTAAATGGTGATTTAGAAGAGGAAATTTATATGGTTCAACCTGAAGGATGTATTATTCGTGGGCAAGAAAACAAAGTTTGCAAATTAAATAAGTCATTAGATGGTTTAAAACAAGCACCCAAACAGTGGCATGAGAAATTATATCAAGTTTTAATAAATGGCGGTTTCTCTACTATTGAAGTAGAAAGATGTGTTTATATAAAGGCTATAAATAATGATTGTGTGATTATTTGCTTATATGTGGATGATATGCTTATCTTTGGTACTAGTTTAAATGTTGTGCTTGAAACAAAACGTTTCCTTGCTTCAAACTTTGATATGAAAGATCTTGGAGAAGCAAAGCTAATCTTGGGTGTAAAAATCATTAGGAATGAACACGGCATTCAACTTTCTCAAGAACATTGTGTTGGGAAGATTTTGAGAAGGTTTGAATAGTTTGATGAAGATCCTTTGAATACTCCTTATGATGGTAGTATATATTTGAAAAAATATGAAGGAGATCCAATAGCTCAATCTAAATATGCACAAATAATTGGGAGTTTGCTGCATTTAATGAATTATACTAGGCCAAACATAGCATATGATGTGTGTAGATTGAGTAGGTATACTCACTGCCCAGACAGTAAGCATTGGGAGGCTCTCATAAGATTATTATGATACCTGAGAGGTATCATGAATTATGGCATACAATATAGTAGATTTCCCACTGTATCAGAAGGGCACAGTGATATTAACTGGATCTCAGATTCAGATGAAACAAAATCTACTAGTGGCTATGTCCTTATTCTTGGTGGCAATGCAGTCACATGGAAGTCAACCAAGCAAAACATTATAACATCGTCCTCGAGGGACTCTGAGTTTGTTGCTATGGAGTTGACTGGTACTGAGGTTGAGTGGCTGAAAAACTTCTTAGCGAACATCCTACTAGGTGACAAACCAACATCATTAGTGTCGTTACACTGTGATAATAAAGCAGTGATAGCCACATCTAAGAATAAAACCTTCAATGGTAAGAGTAGACACATACGATTAAGACATAATATTATAAGGCAGTTGCTAAAGGATGGTGTTATCTCAATCAACTATGTAAAGTTATAAATGAATTTGGCATATCTGTTAACAAAATCTCTTGGGAGGAAAATGGTTGTTGAAATGTCAAAAGGAATAGGACTAAAGCCGACTACTAATTGACAGTGATGGCAACCCAACCTTTGTGATTGGTAATCCCATAAAGAAGGTTCAATGGGTAAGAATAAGTCGTTCTCAGTTCCGACTAGCACAAATATTTTACGTTCCTTCCTGTGACACTTTGAATGTGTTAGACTACATTATTGTAGGCTGAGCAAAGCTCTTAATGATTTCATAGTCCAACGAGACAGTATGCATGGTGCAGGTACACTTATATGAAGTCACCTCTATGAATGTGGAATGTGGCCGCTCCTATAAGATCATGGCAAAATCTCTAGAGCATTCATCACACATCAGGCATGCGCATGGCCGACATAACGCGCAAAACCGTCGTTAATAGAGGAAATGTTAGGGTATAATCTGACTCTTAATGCCTCTGATACACAGCAAGATTTGTTAGTTCATAGAAGCTTGCTTCACTGACATTTTTGTGTATCAAGTGTATCACTGGGAATGCGGGTTGGCCCGCGGGTTGCGAGCCAGCCCGCGCGGGCTGGAGTGTTTCACGGGCCAGCCCGCCCCCTTCGTGGGCTGGCAAAAGCCAGCCCGAGCCCGTTTAGGCTGGCTGGCGGCTTTTTTTTTTTAATTTCATTTTTTTTAAAAATATTTACTCTCTTTCTCTTTCACCCGCTCATATCACATTTCTTTTTTTTTATACATTTGTGTTATGAAGTCAACTTTATTCTTACTTTCCTTTTTTTTCATCTACTCACATAACAAAAATATATAAACACATCTCTTTTAAATTTAATAATAATAAAATAAATAAATATAATATGAAAATAAAAATTTCAAATAAAAAATATGAGAAATTAATTAAACACGGCATCAAATGAAAGGTAATAATAAGGGTATTTGAATTTATTTTATTTAAAAAAATAAAAAAAAAACCAAAAAAATATTTAAAAAAAAAAAAGCGGACCAGCCCGCCAGCCCGAGGGCTCAGGGCTGCCAAAATGGCAGCCCGTTTAAGGGTTTTTTAGGCGGGCTGGCGGCTTTTTTTTTTTTAATTTCATTTTTTTTAAAAATATTTACTCTCTTTCTCTTTCATCCGCTCATATCACATTTCTTTTTTTTATACATTTGTGTTATGAAATCAACTTTATTCTTACTTTCCTTTTTTTTCATCTACTCACATAACAAAAATATATAAACACATCTCTTTTAAATTTAATAATAATAAAATAAATAAATATAATATGAAAATAAAAATTTCAAATAAAAAGTATGAGAAATTAATTAAACACGGCATCAAATGAAAGGTAATAATAAGGGTATTTGAATTTATTTTATTTAAAAAAATTAAAAAAAAACCAAAAAAATATTAAAAAAAAAAAAGCGGACCAGCCCGCCAGCCCGCGGGCTGGTCCGCATCAGCCCGCGGGCTGGTCCACATCAGCCCGCGGGCTCAGGGCTGCCAAAATGGCAGCCCGTTTAAGGGTTTTTTAGGCGGACTGGCGGGCCAACCCGCCAGCCCAGCCCAAATTACCGGCTCTAATCAAGTGTTATTGGTCTAGGTCTGGTTCATAGTTCTACGGATCACTAGATACAATGGTTATATCCTGTGGGTAACACAACAGGTTTCTTTAACACATGTGAGGGATTGTTGTAAAATGAGAGTATTTGAGTGGGCATGTCAAAGAAGCTAGTCCCACATTACTTGAGAATAAGAGAGCACTAGCCTATATATATCACTATGTTATATTGGGCTTGTAAAGAGGCCTAGAAGAGTAGTGGGCTAACGAGCACAACAACGCACCACCGAAAGGCAAACGTAGTTGAAATCCGGTTATCCCCCCTGTGTGTGAATAAATACGTGATACCGACACTTTTTGTAAAATATTTACTCCCCAGAAATATTATTTTTAGTCTTCTAAAAATAATAATTTAGTTAGGCTTACCAAAAAGTCTCCATTTTTGGGGGGTTTAAAATTCATAACCCTTTGTGACTAAAAGTTGTCAACGGTCAGACGCTTCACAGAACGCTCTTTTTGTTGTCAATGTACAGACTTGTCTATCCGCTGGTGGCTATCTGGTCTCAAGGGATGTATTTTCCAGGTTGTATTGTGACCGATGCCTCTTCATGAAACGTGCCTATAAAAGGGACACAGACGGAGTGCTTAGTGCCTAACATTCTAATCTCTTATCCTCTGCATGATATTTTCTACCTGTCGTTACCATTACCTTTCACCAGTTCTGTTGCCTTGATATAATTAAGAGAGGTCTGTTTAATCTTGGGGAGTGCTGCTTCTTCTTTGCCGATGGTCGCGGAATAACTCTATAGAACAGTATCCTTAAATGCAATTCAGATCATCCATTTCAGTTCTTCCAGATTGTTCATGGTTTCACTATTCGTCCAGTTCCTTGTGATCGCCTACAACAAATGCTTTACAGCCATCTTTTTACTATATTATATATTTTCTATCGTTAAAACTTTACATCTCATGTTTTTACAACTTAGTACTTTTTATAAGATGGGTCGAGGTGAAAAAATAAACACCATAGACTCATCATGGTCTTCTTCTTTTAAAAAATAATGGGAGTTATGTGGTTTTAGTAATTTTGTCTGCTTCGATTTTTAAATTTTATTGATATTTTTACTTCGGAAAAAAATGTATGGGTAGTTTTATACAAATTTGATATAAGTTCATAGGTATTTTTATAACTTAAGTTTTTTTTGCCCGAGGTATTTTTATACCTTAACATTTATAAGTTTGAAGTTCTAATATTGGAATTCTTGTTATCATCCCGTACACAAAAAAAAAAAAAAACAACAGGATTTTTGCCGCCATAAACATAATTTTTCATGGTTAAAAAGTAACTAAAATAAAATAAAATAAAATAGCGTTCACAATTATTGTACCATGTTATTCGTGCATTGGACAATCATAGTAAGTTGTAAAAGAATCTGAGTTTATACTCGGTAACAATAGCTAAAATTAGTCTAGAGGTGTGTCAATCCCTTAATATCATAAATATACAGGTTTTTTCTGATTCTCTTGAAGCTATTAACATGCTAATCAAGGATAGTAGCATTGATCACCCTTTTCAAGCTGAGATTGAAGAAACATGAAATCTCATGTATTAGAGTTGGACCATTGAACTGTTTCATTATTGCAGAGAAGTTATATAATGTGTAGACATACTAGCAAGAGAAGCTCATGAGGTCGGGAGTCAAGTGTTTCTAGCACCAAAAGTCATTATATGCTACAGGGCTAGATTTCTTTTGGATTGTCAATATGTAGGGGAGGTGTAATCTTTTGTCTTTTATATTTCAAGAGTTAAACTTGTCTTTGTTATCGGAAAATAATAATAATAATAATAGTAAATTGTCTGTCCACAATTCAGCAAGGGCCATGTGCCGTAGTCCAAGAGGGGCCATCTTAATCGAGTGGAGTCTATGAGAGGATGAAACGGCAACGTGCAACTCATGGACCAAATATAGAAATGTATAAACATTAATGCTACGTTTGGTACATTAGATTGAAGATGGGGAAGTGGAGGTGGAGGTGAAATTCTAAAAATAGAATGTTTGGTACACTGCAATCCACTTCCACCAAGAACTCACTTCGATAAAAAATGATGGGAGTGACTTCCATCAACTCACCCTAGGAACTGGGTTTCAGTTCCATGGAAATGGTGTCATCTCTATTTTCCCTCTCTCTATTACAACCCCAACTCTCATCCTCCCTCCCTCCACTAGTATTATATCGGCAACGACGGTGATGGTCCTAGCGACGACGGCGATTGTCCTTAGCCTTCAACGGAGACGACAACCTTCTCTACCAGCAACGACGGCGAACACATTTTCGCCCTCCAGCAGCAAACGCAACTTCGTCCTCCTCTCCTTCAGCAAACGTGATCCGCATTGTCTCCCTCCGACAGTGAATGCGGCTCTACCATTGTCTTCCTCTGGTCCAAGATTGAATCTTGGCTATGTCAAAGGAGTATTTTTTTTCTCTCCTTCACCCTTCTGAAATTATCATTATGACATTCCTTGAAAAAAAAATTCCTATCAGATCTTTTAGCCCAGCGCGTACCATCATTTGGGGTAGAGGGATTTTGGGGACGAAGGTTCTGGAAAAAGGAAAAAGAAAGTTGCATCGGAGGTTCAAAATTCAAAGCCTTTGTCATTCTTCTCCATCGCCTCCGCCGTCGCTGGTGCACACATGCAAGATTCTGGTCGCTGCTGTGGGTTTTGTAATTGTTGTAATCTTCTTCTTCCCCCTCTGCTTGGAACGACTTTGACTTATGTGTGGTGGTTTTGAATGTTTGACTGATTCAGATCTACCTCCTTAGTCTCTAAAATCCCAGCCTTTGCTGCTGGGAAATGCTTGCAAGATTCAGATCTGCCTCCCCAGAGTCTACCTTCCCATTCAATGCTTGACTAATTATTGATGAATATTTGATTGATTGTTTGTTTGATTCTTCTCAACCTTTTCAAATCCGCCCATTTGATTGATTATCAATCACAGATTTGCCGGTGGTGATGCACAATGGAGTAGATTTTTTTTTTGGTTGAAGGGCATTTTTGTATTTTTAAATTATAAATTATGTCTCATTTTCATAATCTTACTAAACATGTTTTAAAACTCACTTCTATATCGTGCATGTTTGTTTTAGCGATCAGATTGTTTATAAGTTGTTTTTCACGTAGATCGAGATATAATTCCTCTCACATACTTACCTCATATACCTTAAATTACGATTGAAAAGCTGCTTTTAAGCATTCCAATCGCTCATCCAAACAAGCACATCAATTTCCATCTTCACTTCTATTTCTATTTTCACTTCCACTTCCATCAAAAATTCTTCCATCATACCAAATAAGACATAACTTTGCTGAATGGACATGCAAGTTTTGAAGGGTTAATATATTTTTCAGGTAAAAAAAAAAAAAAAAACCCTCCAGCCGTAGATGTAAGATATCAGGTTAGATAAATACACCTTACATTCATGACTAAATGAATATCATGACCGCGATTTTCCAGCATGAGATAGAATTAGAAGGGAATCATATGAAAGAGAGCAAGGCTTGTTTGGTATGATAAAAGACATTTTGAAAAAAAAAATATGGACAGAAAAGGGAATAAAAAATGCAAATGGGCATTTTTTGCCTTGAAACTAGGCTTTTAAAACAACAGTATATGAATTTTTATATAATTTTTGTTTGATGTGTTTGCTAAATTGATGAAAATAAATCTAAGCTAAATAATATGTGAAAACAATAATGACCCTTCTCCCTTTCCGGGCACTCGCCTTCGATGGTCCCTCATCATAACATCTGAATCATCCCCCTTTCTAACTCCCAACTACCAAACATGAGAATTCGAGCATATTCTTTATCAACAAAGAACCATGAGTCCGTAACATTTATTTTTTTAAGAAAAAAAACCATTGCAATAACTTTCTAGAAACATGACTTAGCAGTAACTAGTTGAATCAGAGGTCTAAAAACCTGTCACCAGAAAAAGTGAAAGGGTCTAATAATCTGATATTAGAAGCAAAGTGGGTAGGAAACCACATTTTAGGTCCTTATCTTAAAACGATGAACCAGGCTTGAAGCTCCTGAGTCCTGACTCTTAACTCTGAACCTTGGTCTTCTTTTTAGCCTTTCCTTTAGTTTCCTCTTCTAACAGTCTCTGCTGCATCAAGTCTAACAGACATGACTGCAAATATTTATTTATCTCCATCACATGCTTTGCCATCTTTGTTGCCCACACACGATTCTCTATACTTGTTTCCACCTTCATTTGCATGGCCATCTCCACAGGCATGTTCACTTTCTGCCAACATATGAACCCAATTTAAAACTTCACCTTTAACCATACAGTTGAATATTTTTTCATCTTTTACTGCCATGTCTCAATATATAAGAGGAAAGGCACCATTTTTTATTTGTATTGTATAATGATGAACATTGCAAAACTGAATTCCAATGGATGCATAGGAATTCGTGGTTGTTGAAGGGAAGACAAAATACCTGCACATCAAACACGTGCTGGGGGCTTTCTAAGACATGGAGAGTTGTAGTTCCCTTTCCCTTTGATGAGTCGATCGGCTGAGGATACTTGTCCAGAGAAGAGACAGTATATTGATTAGAAGCTTTCCTGTGGTTTGATGCTGAGCGCATTGAAGATTGCTGAACAACCGCCAGGTTAGTTATTTTCCCTGCTATTAATAAAACCATAAATGTAATAATTTAAGTATTCTTCTAAGGACAACATTTGTCCAAATGACTTCGAAACAGAAATAGCCGTGCATCTCTTTAGAAGGACTTAAGAAATAGTTTCTGCCATCAGAATATCAGGCAAACAGTTAAATATTCTGCCATAAGAAATGCTAGATAACTAATTTGCGAATATTAAGGAAAGTAATTAATTAGTAAATAGATGTTAGCTTCTCTAAAACACCTTTGTTAATGTGCATTTGAACCACTCATTGATAAAAACCCCCTAATATGCACGATCAGGGGGGAAATTATAAAATTGGAAGATAAAGTAAATTGATGTCTTATATTTGATACTAAAGTGAACCCCTTATCTAGCTCTTATATTAAGTACAAGAGGTATTAGTTTCTATATATAGGCCTAAATGAATGACACCTCTCTCTACGCCATAAAGGGGCATGATACTAGTACAAATTAATCGATTCTGTTACCTTTTTCGACATTGATCCTTCGAATAACAGTCCAGCTAATGACATCCCAAATGATGATTGTGTTATCTTCAGAGCCAGATATTAGGCCAGCTTGACCAGAGGTCAGGGCAGTTACAGCTCCACTGCATACTTGACAAGAATCAGACCGACCATCATTACCTCATTATCAGAATTGGCACAGGCAACTTATTTAAGTTGTAATGTATAACTAAAATATTAGCCCCTCAACGAAAATTGCATCTTTTATCTCTATGTTGCTCACTGACAATGCATTTAAAGGATGATAGATTAAAAAATTAAGCATTCACAATGCTCAAACATATAAAGCCAATTTTGCAGGGTTAGATTGTCATTATGTCATATGAGAAGCTCCAAGTATCATGCGTACCTGTGTCCTTTCAATTCAAGTAATTGGTCTGATGCAATGCTGGAAAGTTCTTCCTCCAGGCCTGCATCAAGCTTTCTACCAATTATATGTCCATTTACTGATCCATAAAACAAAAGCTCCTCTCCTTGGTAAAGAAAAATGGAAGTTATTGCCAAATGATGAACATGAGTTTGCACAAGACGTCCTGAGATAAAGTCCCACACCTATAAGGAACGGAAAATGCCATTTTAGCACGAATCAACTCCAATGAGTATTAGAATTTTGAGTAGTGAGTATTAATATATTGACTAATCACCTTGCAAGTTCCGTCGAGGGAACTTGATACTAAAACTGCGAAGTAATTGCTTGAGGTAGTTAAGAGACCTGTTATGGTGGACTCATGCCCTGACAAAGAATGTAACAAAGGAGGCAAGCTTCCAGTTCCTTCTAGATCTAACAAACTTCAAGCAAAATGACCATAACAATGCATCACTTGGGTGGTTTATGAGGGTTTTTAGTTTTTGTTTTTATTTTTCAAAAAAACTTGTTATAGAGGTCAAAGTTCTCAACAAATAGAAAACTCAGGCTACCTAATCAAAGACCAAACACATATCACCCCATCATCAGAACTAGAAATGAGGATAGAATCATCGTCAGAAAATAACAGGCAGTTCAAAGTTTTATCATGAGCCCTCCAAGTCTTGAGCATTTTTCCACTAGTCACCTACAGATCATCATAAACGCATCGAAGTTTAAGGTGACACGAATATTCATCTGAAAATCATATGTAAGCTAATATTAGGGAATGTATTTTGCTGATAGCTGAGTTAGTTCAGCAAGTTTCCAGAATTAATATATTAAAATAAGCATATGAATACAGAGATTATTGATGAGCTAAATACTTAATTAGCCCAATTTTTTTGCCAAACATATAAATTGGGTGTCCTCACTTACATCCCAAAGATAAGCATTTCCCGATAAAGCTCCTCCAGCGAGATATGTGCCGTCCTTCGTGCAAGAAAGTGGTCCAATGGCCTCCAATGGGTAGCTCCAGAGAGGTTGTTGAGGCTGAAACCAGAACAAACGAATAGAAATGGAGGTTTCTACTGAAGGTAAAGCTATTATTTAGAATTTCAGCTCAATACATTACCTTGTTCAAAGTCCAGATGCCAATGGCTCCACCACCTACAGATCCGTGTCTGTTAATCTGCGACGCTGCAATAAACTGGTCTCTTAGGCAAACCAAGCCACTAGAAGTGGAAGCACAGTTTGGAAGATGAAGAAGATCCTCTCCGGTGTTCATACCCAAAATCTTTAACCCTAAACCGGTGCTTTTGTCGCCGCACACGACCAAAAGCTCACCGTCGCTTCCCATTTTTTCTCGAAGCAAGCAGATAGAAACTCCTATCGTTGCTTTTTTTTAAAACTAGAAACAGGTGACTCGCATTATTTGTGTGAGATAATTGGTAGTATAAATCAGAGAATTTGAGATAGTGCAGAATTCTTCTTCACGTTTTGGGAGGGAGAAGCAAAGTTAGGAATGTGAGGAGTTGGTCCTTCTTGGTTCTTGCAATTGCAAGCGTGGCTCATGCAGGGGTGTGATTCCAGCAGCTGTTGTCAGAGATTTGATGACACGTAGATTTTTTTTTTGGGACAAAACGACACGTAGATTGAAGAGGGGTATTTTTTTTGTGGTCACGTGCACTATTCCAGAAAGAGTGTTAGTGATACTCATATTTTAAAATAAAAATATGAGTGGTTATTAAACACAGGCAAAAATGAGAGAAAAAAATTAAAATTACAAAATGCCAAATAAAATTTGTTACCAAAATTTGTTAAGGAAAGGATGAGACTTGATAAGCAATTCATGACTTATTTTGAAGAAAATACCTGATTTAAGATTTTACAATTTCAAATTCTTTTTCCACCTTCTCCCTTTAATTATATATATAATTATATATTTTTTTTTGGGTAAAAACACAATCATATACATGTGTGTGTGTGTGTTAAAAGAGATTAGGAGAATTGTCTAAAAATACTTCATTAAAAGCTTATTTACCAAATAGTACATTTGAGTGCAAACAATCTTTTCTGTGTGTAAAAGATTTTTCCTTGTGGTCGAACAATTTTCTCATATATGTAAAAGATCTTCCTTCAGGTTTCATTTAACAAATAAGTTTCTAATGAGATTTTTATAAGCAATTCTCCTGAAGAGATTTCCTTAAAATTTATTTTCAATGTAAATGAATCAAGTAATTTTTATTTTGGAAACATGAATTTTATTTTTGCGTGGCTGAACTCTGACATACAGTTTTAAGCAAGATGGAACCAGCGACCTCCTATTTATAAAAGAAATCTTATGCCACTAGATTATGAGCCATTTCGTGATTTTCTTAAAGCAAACTTAAAGTTCGTTAACTGTTATCGCAAGGTGACAATGACAAGTGAGATTGGAAAATCGTGTCACACCAAGCATCTAAAAATCGCCTAAAGTAACTTTTGAAGGAGAGGCCGCATGATTTTACAAGCACCCACTGTGATTCAAACACACGGTAAGTGTGAGGACAAAAAAAATTGATGGAATTACATTTTTAATCCAGTACCAATACACTACTCAATATTGAGAAAAGATCTTTTATAAGAAGGTTGGCTAAAGATTTAGTGTATATTTGGGAACACTTATTTTTTGAGTATAAGTACTTATTACATAAGTTAAGATAAAACTTCTCTCACATACTTACCTCGTATACCGTAAATCATGATTTATAAATATTTATTGCCTAAAAATAAGCTATTCCAAACGAGCACTTAATTTAAAACCACTGACCCTATGCTAAGTTCATTATAAGAATACTGCAATCTTTTCTCATTTTATGTATTGTTAGCGTTTCGTGTTCTTATAACTTATTAATTAATTCATCTAGTAAATTAGGATGAGAATTTGGTTTTCATGGAAAATTGAAAAACTGAATTAATGGCTTGTTTGTTTCTGTTTTCTGTTTTTTTTTTAAAGACAGTTTGATAAAATTGTTTTTAAAAACAAGTTTTGAAAAAAAGAATAAAAAAATCTATTTGGATAGTTATTTAAAAAATCTATTTTTAAAGTGATGCGGTGGCAGCCATTGTTGGCGGTGATATGGCAGTGGTCGTTGTTGGTAGTATGGGATCTGTTGGAATATACTAGTCCACCCTTAATGGATTAAGGCCCAAACCCAATTCAAGAGGGGTTTCATGGAGAGATACGAGTTATAAAGAGTGATACCCTTTGTGTTTTAAATGTTACATCTATTTTTATGTAACCATACGTACACTATATATATATAAGGTGTGAGATTAAGGGAGAGGTTAATGATATAATACACAATTCTCCCTCGATCTAAAAGATTTTCTCATAAGAATGTTTTCATCTCTTCCTCTCTTTAGTGTATTTGTTGTGTAACGTGATCGGGATCTGCATCGGTAGCGAGTCAATCGGATTCCAGGTACGTCCGAAATTCTAACATGGTATCAGAGGCTGGTTTTCAAGAGGTCTTTGTGATATTATATATTTTGCTCCAAGCAATTGTTTTTCTTAAGGGTTTTATGATATATTTTTTTTCACTACTTCTGCTAGGTTTCTATGCTCTGCCTTGAATTTATTTGTATGTCCAGAGGGTTTATGAATATGTCCCATATATATATAAATATTCTTGAGGCCAGATATATAATCTATGTCTTCTGCTACTATACATATATCTATCTATATGTTTGTGTACAAAATTGTCTCTGGGTCGGTCTGATTTTTTGGAATGATTATCGGCTAATTAATTTGTCCATACTTCTCCTGTGAGTTTAGATAACCTGCATGTATGTTTATATGTTTTTCGTTCTTGTCTCCATGGATAATATATTGGCCTCTCACATTAGTTCTTATGATTCCCTCGTTATATTTCCATCTTGTTAACGTAAATGTCTCAGTTCGTAGTTCTTTACATTCTCTTATGTTACTTAATCTAAGAACGAGGAAATAAAAATAAAGTAGATGAATTTTGGTTATAGATTATTTTTGCTGTGTGTCTCTGGCATCGTTTCTAGTATATAACTATATATTGTTGTAGAATCTCTGTCTTCTCTCCTTTCATGCTATACATATATTGTTTTAATATTGGCGAAAACATGGCATATAATAATTTAGACCCTGAACCAGAAAGGAAACACCATGAACACCATTATCTGCCATCTCTAGTTATTAGAAACACGACATAGAGAGGGAATAGATTTAAAACCAGCATGTGTTAAATCTGGGGAATCGGGTTCTTCCAAAACTGTTGTTTACGGACACGAAACTTGTATAAACATGTGGAGAAGAAGAAAGAGAGTTCAATGACATCAAGAACATTAAATTCTCTCGTTAGAACTAAGAGGAAACACTGAGACGGACCCGTCGGTTTCTATTCTTTTGAATTGGGTCGTGCCAAAACAGCCAATTTAGGCCTCAAAATTGGTTTCATTGTCCAGAGATCTTGAAAAAACGAAGAGATACACACCAAAAACGGGAGAAACTGACATCGGAAAAGCCGGTTATGTAGAAAAGAAGGGTCCGGTCCATACGGATCACACTGAAGGAGGAAGAGAATAGAAACAATAGTTTCTGTCGGCTTCTAAAACACCATGTCATTTTAAAGACATGTCCTTTCTTCCAATAAAGTGAAACAAGCCGTTTCATTACATCTTTAAAAAAAACAAATTGCTTCGTATTGAATATAAAACTATAAGTGACGATCTAGAAGGAAAATATTTTGATGTAAGATCATGATGGAAAGAATCTAAAGTAAGGTTATAATTGATCCTGAAATGGAATGAGAGGAATAATTGAAAGATAAATGAGTATATAATTTCTAAAATGAAGTTGAATTTTCTGAAAAATTTCAAAATATAAAGATTTCCTAATAAGTCCAACCTTTGGATCATGGTGGAGTTCATGGAAATGTCATTCTTTGAGTAAGGAGTGAAGGCCCATCTTAAGAGAAGAACAAAGTCCAAAGCCCAATCTAAATCCTTTTAGAAGAAATACAAAATGTTTCTATTAGGAAACAAATATAATTTGAATAAGAAATATGGGATATTTTTTTAGAAAATTTGAAAGATTGTTGAAATAATAGGAGACAAAAAAAAATATTGAAACTTTAGAAAAATAATAGTTGTGAAGAACCTGTCAAACTAGGTTTGAGAAGCATGGAGACTAAACCCTTTAGAGGAAGTATTTTTGGCTATAAATTAAAATGTGCATAAATGAAATGGATAGAGAACTTAGAAAAACTATTAAGTTTTCCCAACTCCTAGATAAAAGGTTAATAAGACATTATGAATATAATTTGATGAAAGCATGAAGAAATAAAAGTCAAAATACTCTTTATGAGTGGAAGCTCTTGGAAAATGAGTTTTTCAAGAGAATCATATACTCTATCTAAGTAGGATCTATTAGAGAATGAGTTTTTTTTAGAGTAATAATTGAGCATGTTATTTAAGGTACTTGTATGAAATTCTTGATAGACAAACGTATTCTCCTGATGATAGACCTAATGACATTGTTATTTTTCCAATCAAGAATGATACAAATATATAACGTTGCATACTTCAATACGTTATATTATTGACAAGTTCTTGGATTAAATAAATTATGAATAACTCTGTGTGTGGGATAACTTGAGTGGCTAAGCCAAAAGAGGCTACCAAAAACATAATTTGTAAACTAAATGGGAACAATCAAAATATTTAGTATTTATAAAAATAATTCATTGTCAAGCCATTAACAAACAATCATGATAATATTGAAGTTGAGATGTGAACTTAGTGTAGAAAAGATTATGAGACATATATGCCTTGATAAGGGAAGCAACATAATATGAATTGCCCTATAAAATTGTATAGTTGTGATTTAATCTTTCTTTCACTAAATTTCTTTGGTTGGTAAATTCTTCGTGCATAATTGCATTAAATTCTTCGTGCATAATTGCATTGCCATTTGTTCTAATTTAAGTATTGATTTAAATATATGTCTTACTAGTCAAAGACATAGAATTTGGTTCTAAAAATAGCATAATGAAAAGTTTTCAGTGAGATACTAGAATTGAGTTTTCATTGCAATTATTCTATTTTGTTTCATATGGTCTATGAGTTTGAGGGTAAGACACAAAACTGGGTAAATTATTACCGTTGTTGATGATTTCCCATATTGTTACAAGTCTGAAGATTGTTGTTTTAGACAATATGTGAATAAAGTTCGAGAATCAATTGGAAAGGAATTTTAAAGGTCCCACGAACTGATTAAAGGAATGAGCATTTATTTGACCAGTTTCAATTAGCTCTATGGAAATAAAAGGATAAATAAATAGATAACTATCCGAGGAACTCCATCACCAAAAAGGAGTTTATAAAAGGCATAATGGAATGCTATTAGACATAGTTAAACATATTATGGCTCATGATTACCCACTAAATATGAGTGTGAGAGTATTATCTAGTCCACTTTTGGTAGATTAGTACACATACACACATCCTTGGTTTCATCAAGTTATGTGCACTTGAGTTTAACCATATACTCTCTAAAGTAGTCATTACTAGACCCTATAAATGTTGGACTAAATAAAAGTTAAATCTGAGTTTTCATAAATCATAAGGGTCGGTAGCAAATTCTCGTAGTGGTTATATGTGGGAGCTCATAAGGGTTACATTTTCAAGAGTGAAATGATGATAGAATTACGAAAAAAAAGAATTGAAAGGTACCACATTTGTGTGAATTAGTTTTCAATTAAGGGTAAAACTAATCACATTAGATCTCTTTGCAAGACGCAAGGACAAAGCAGTACAGAACATGCTACTAATCCTCAATTATTTTTGAGAGTGGGAGCTTAGAATGATCTATAAATAGACCAAACAAACTAAATATGAAATGCAAAAAGCTCATGAGAAAAGGGATAACTGAGAAAAATGTTTATGGTTATTCTAAAAGAGGATGATGAGTCGCATTCTGTACAAGAGGTCATGTCAAAGGAGAATGGAAGAAAGGAATGGGAGGGAAGTGAATTCTTTGAGAAAGAATTAAGTTGATAATCAGTTGATTTACTACCAAATCAAAAGGGCTATTGAGAACTAGTGAGTTCTATAGGTTTAGGAGAAAAGTGGGTAAATCAATTGATATGCACAAGACTTATTATTACAGAGGGGTATGCATAGCAGGAAGACATTTTTCTTACTTGTTGCACATTTAAATTAGTTTTAATACATCAATATTAACTATTTGAATTTAAATTTACATCATGTGTATGTAAAACCTACACTTTGAGTGATGATTTGGGTAAAAAAATCTATATGTAGTGGCTATTAGATTTTACTAAAAGTAGAATCTGAAGTTTCACATAGTGGTGACTTCATGTGTTTTTGCAGAAGTTTTTTTTTTATGGATTGATGCAATCATCCAGATAGTGATGTTTAATCCTTTGAAAGAGAGGTAACTCAATGTGTTTTTCAAATGGTTGAAGAGAACCATTAGTAAATGATTTGTGATGTTATTCTTTTAAGTGGATGATATACTATTGCCCATATATAGTTTGAATTTGATAGTGCCTGTTAAAGAATGATGCTAAGTAATTTTTTTAAAAAAAAAGAAATTTATGGGTAAAGCTGTTAGATTTGAGGTCCAAAGAAATAGCTTAAGAAGACTCATCTCTTTTACAAGAGAATTACATTAAGAAGATTCTTAAGTTATTCAAAATAAGTAAATACAATCTCATTGATACCCTAGTGAACTTAAGAGTAAGTTTGAGTCTTGATAAATTTCCCTGATTGAACCAATTAAGAAGATAATGAAAAAGAATGTCCATATGATACTATTAGCAGCGTGATATATGAAATGATATATACAATATCATATATATGGTCATGGTAGGACTTGTAATTCGATACTAGTCTAACCATTGTGAGAGACATTAGATGGTTTCACATAAGGGTCATAAGATACTTGTAAAGTACATTAATTATGCACGTTCAAAGTATGTATTGTGGTAGTACAAGAGGTTATATGGCTAGTAGTGTTCATAAAACATGAGAGCTTTTGAAAATGAGAATTCAAATCTAGTGTCAAAGTATTGTGAGTACACGTAGCTATTACCTAAACAAAAGACCCTAAGCATAATAAATAGACTAAATGCAAATGATAGCTAAATGAGAGATGCTATAGCACATAAAGTTGTTGTTGAACAACGTATTCATATATAAAGTCCCCTAATTAAACCTAATGACCAAGGACATATATGAGAAACATGTTAAATTCTTTGACATACATATAGTATGGAGTAATGATACTTCATTTTGGCTTTTAATATGTGTGTAAGTATACAATGTCTAGTATGTCGTACATGTTGATGAGGTCGTCTTTCTCACACAAGTGACCGCCTTTGACATTTATGAGAAGAGTGCAAAGATGAGACAATTGTGTTCACCAGTAAAGTAGCTAGAGTGCTAATATGGTAGAGAAGAAACACAAACTATATCGCCTCGGCTTAAAGTGTAGTAAGTCGAGATGAGATCCTTGATTATAAAAATATAGATTGATTCATGGAAACCCACATCCATGATACCTGTTACCAGGCAACAAATTCTTTAAAATTGACGTCATGTAATATAAGTGGAGTTGAGGAATTTGGGTTTAGATATTGGGAGTGTCCAGATTTAAATTTGTACGGTGTTAATGATAAAATCAAACGACATACGCTCTTAAAGTATAAGAGTAACACCATAGTATGTGATTCATACCATATGTGTTAAAGAACAAATAGGAAGCAAGTGAATAGATCCCTGCTTCATTGTTGTGTGAGTCCCAGGAAGGTTAACCCTTCATCGATGTCCTTTGACTTTGACATCATCGTGGAAATATGTTTTAATGTTTGCTACTTTAGCATTTTGTCCTATAATCATGATTGATGTGATTTAAAAGCATTATGTTAGAAAAGCAATTGATACATATCAAAGTGATATATGGGTGAAAGAAAGATTATTACATGAAATATACACACCTATGCTGGTGTCTGAGATTGATCCCTTATGATATTATTTTGTAGTTTCATAAGTGTTGACATTATGCATATGAGAAAGACAATCTGAGTTTTATACTGACTCAAGAGGGATTAGATTGGCCATAAGCAAAGTGTATATTGATAAATCTAGGACATTCGGGCAGTATATCAATATCGAGCTGCACTACAGGGTTGTCTTATACTGATCTCTGTAAAAGGGGATTTCTAGTACAAAGCGCCCAAATGAAGACGTCATGCCCACGCAGTCACGGCAAAACACCTAGTATGAAAGAAGTAAGAGAAAGAAACTTGACCCATAACATCTAATCCACCAAAGTATGAGTGGGAGATGTTGGAATATACTAGTTCGCCCTTGGTGAATTAGGGCCCAAGTCCAATTCAAGAGGAGCTTCATGGAGAGACACGGGTTATAAAGAGTGACACCTTTTGTGTTTTAAAGGTTGCATATATTCGTATGTAACTGTACGTACATTATATATATAAGGTGTGAGATTAAGGGAGAGGCTAATGATGATATAATACACAATTCTCCATTTAAATGATTTTCTCATAAGAATGTTCTCTTCTCTTCCTCTCTTTGGTGTATTTGTTGTGTAACGTGATCGGGGTCCGCATCGGTGCTCCTGTTTCACGTGGGTACATCAGCGAGTCAATCGAATTCCAGGTATACCCGAAATTCTAACAAGGTCGATAAAAGATATGTAGTGGCCTCAAAAATTTAAAAATAGAAAAAAAATCAATAATCTAAATGTCATTTTTTGTTTTTTTATTTTTTAAAAATAACTTTATGTTTTTTTAAAACAATTTATCGACAAAAATTTTTTAGATAAGTTTTCAGTTTTTTTAAAAATAAAATCAAACAAACCCCTTTTTTTAAGAAGTGTTTGGTTGTTTTTCTTGGGGGGGTTAATTCCTTTATGCCTTGCTTCAGGAACAATGGAGTCCAGCTCCCTTTTCATGCCAACATTCACAATCGCTTGCACTTAAAAGCAATATAATGCATGGCTGGTAAACTATAAAATCGTAGTTTCATAAGTTGTTTTTTTAAAAATCGAGATAAAATTTTTTTCATATACTTACCTTATCAAAGTTATTATTAAAAATTAATCCCAACATGCATTGCTTCTAACTTTTTTATCCGTCACGTGCTTATACTATATCTATAATTTGATAGGATATTTCCTCATTATTATATATGTTCTTAATGGCCTCAATTACTGTTGCTTCTTCCTCTTTCTTCCGTAATTTTTTACTCAATGCTTGTGTCTTAATTCTTATGCCTTTTCCTCTTCTTTTTATGGTCCCCACCCCCAACTGTTTGTCTTATTATCTTCTTTACTGCTCAGTAATTATTTATCTTATTAATTTCATTTCCTCCTTTTTTTTAAAAAAAAAAATTGAGTATATTTTTAACACCAAACTGAAGTCGAAAAGTAAAACTGAATTAATTCAGTTCGATTTGATAAGTTTTCGGGAAGCTCGTTTGATATGAAGAATATTGTATAGGACTTTGGTACGAAACTGACATTGTTCCTTCCCTTTCACAGGATTTCGTGTACTTCCCAAAAGATCCAAATGGGACATTAAACCTTATTTCTTTTTACAAATATATGATTGTAAGACTTAAGAGGGAGTTTCCTTTATAATTCACTTGTTCTGATTTGGTCCTGTAATCCGAGTGTACGAGTTGTATATTCATGTTGTGGTTTCAGATCCGACTTAGGATTAAAGCTTGTTGTGGAACTTTTGAATTTGATTTTTTGTTTTTGACCCTGTAAACCTTTGAATTTGACTAAGAGCTTAGTGAATAGTAATTCCGTGTATATGAATTCAGGTGAATTCTCTGTTTATGAGTGGAGTTAGTCATATTTTCTTATTTGAGTTGAATTAGTTCTCATAACTGGCTTGATATATGTTTAAAGTAATGAGCGGTTGCAGTTACCAGCTATATATATATATATATATATATATTTTTTTTTTGCCAACCACCAGCTATCATTCATATAAATAACTTCCATTCCATTTTATCTTGATAAAACAAAAACATTATATACAATAGTTTTGGTAGTGGAAAATACAAAAAATCAACCAAAAAAATTTCTCACTTTCTGCATCTAATAAATTGTTGCCTTGAAACTTTAACATCACTTGCTCCTTTGAGATTGACATTGCTTGACACTATTTTCATTCTATTTAGTTTAGTTTTCTTTTGATGGACAAACCACATGTTTATCAAAGTAACTTCAATCTTAGTTTTAACCGATTTTTTTTTAATATTATCATTAGGTATCCGGTTCGAGGTTTGTGACTCCTAACACAAGTCTCTTCTAAGGCTTGAACTAAGACCCAGAGGTAGGGGTGAAAATATGTTAGGCTAGGCTAGGCTTTGCTTAAATAGGCTTGAGCATGCAACAGAAATTTAAAGGCTGAACTTGGGCTTGAGCCTGTATGTATGTTTTTTTTTTAGGCTTGAGCCTGGGCTTTCAAAAAACTTGATAAGGCCTGAAGCTTGTTTAAAAGCCTACTTAAAATATAGGCCTTTAAACAACCTTTAAAACCTATGCATATAAATTTATATATAACTGCCTTTATGCTTATTTAAAATGTTACATTATGTCTTAAAAGCTTAGCATTCATTTTTGTTATAATATAAAGGTTTAGTAAGGAAAATAAAAGAGTCTCTAGTGACAACAACTGTTCGAGTAAATAGGAATAAGAAAAATTAATGTCTACTGAATAATAAGATATATTTTTTAAAATTGACTAAGCATAATAAGTAATATGTAAAACTAGATTTTATCTCTTTTACCGTTCCCACAAAAATTGTGACAAATTCCTCCTACTGAGATTATAATATTTCATTTGGCACTAAAATAAATTCATGTAAATTATTATGCTTTAGTGGACGACGCAAATCAAGGGAGAGGGAGTGAGTTAGTATTGCCATCTCGAGCAATCAAAGAGAAGAGAGGTGAGGGTTAATAATTGATGTGAAAGTATGGGTTGAGAGTAATAACGATGAATGTGAAACTTAAAATTAACGTTAAGTTGGTAAATTTATAAATAATTCATACAATTATTTAGATGACATTTATATTCTTATATTATAGTTTAAATTAAAAAAGTTAAATAGGTTAGGCTTATAAGCTTGACTTTATGAAAATAGGCTTGACCTGTTTATTTAAATAGGTTTGACAATAGGCCTGACCCTAGCTTATTAAACTTTATGTAGGCTAGGCCGTTGACCTCTGTTAGGGGTCTGACCTATTTCCATTCCTATCTAGAGAAATCTAGTTGGGCCTTATACCGATAAAACAACTTTATATTAGTCGTTTTTAACTGATTTTTTTTAATAACTGAACGGAAAAATTCAAAAAATGTAACATACAGGCCTATAATTAAATTGAAAATTTTTGTTTTGGATACAGTATATTTTGCTAGGCACGTATTATCTTGCCCTGCGTTTGTCGCCTTGTGTAAAATGATAAGAAAGATATTTCTGAACGTCAAGCAAGCAAGGGAAGAAGCAGCGGAAGACCCTAAACCCTCTTATTTCCCGCTGAGTTAAAGGCTGAAGCAACTTCAAAGTTCTAAACCCCTCCTCCCTCACCCAGTATCCCAAACTTTCATTTTTGAAGTTCGAGTCTTTGGGTACTCAAGATAACTTCAACTATTCTTCATTGGGAGATTCTTCGCTCTCCTGTCGACTGCGATTGTAGTTTTGTAGGGTTGTCCAAGTTAAAAAATGGCTAGCTGTAGTTCTCTTTCATTGTGTCCATACAGCTTTTATCGTCAACCGAACCCAAAAAGGCGTCCCATTTTGTGCTCGGTTGGCTCTTCTTCGCTCGTAGGTAATTGGTGAATTTCGTTCACGCTGCTTTTTGTTCATGCGATTCTTTTCTGTTCAATTTTCGACTATTCTACTGTTTAGCGATTATAGAAGAATGAAGAGGAAGGGTATAGGCCATATAGATGAATGTTAAGTGCTGGATTATGAGAGGCTGGAGATGCTTATTTCCAAAGTAGCGTTTTAGAAGAAATTATTTGCGCTTTGTGGCGGTCTTAGAAGGCATCATAACCATTCCAGTGTTCATGTATGAACACTAAGTTTTCAATTTAACGATTATTACCGAAGAGGCTTATGGTTGAATTATTTGCTTTGAGGTCAAAATGACACTTATAACAGTGAAAGACTTGTCTAAAATGAAATAAATTTGAAACTCCAATTTGAATTAAAAAAAACAAAATTGGAGGTTTCAAAGAAGGTTATGCTTCTCAGATTCTTGTAGGATTTATGAAGAGACTGAAGAAGATTTCATGTTGTAAGAGGGAACATTTATGACTTTGATTTTAGTCCATGCTCTTGTATTTATAGGACTACCTTTATTCCATGCATATCTGTTCATAGATGCAACTATGAACTAAATTTGCTTCTGATTCCCCCTCTCTTACTAATTCTTGATGTTACTTACTATTAACTGTTTTAATTTGTCTCTCTCGTGTAGGTGTTGATGGATCTAAAGTACCACGCAAAAGAACAAGAAAAATTGAAGGTCCTGGAAAAAGCATGGAAGACTCTGTTCAACGCAAGATGGAGCAATTTTATGAAGGATCTAATGGGCCACCCCTGCGAGTTCTTCCTATTGGTGGGTTGGGTGAAATTGGGATGAATTGCATGCTTGTTGGGAACCATGATCGTTATATCCTTATTGATGCTGGTGTCATGTTCCCAGAGTAGGTCTTACAACTCCAACATTGCCTCCCCTTTTCTTGTTGTTTATCAGTCTCAAGAGCCAATTGAATACGACACAATGGTTATATAGGCATTTACGTAGATACAGAAGACGTTATAATTTAAATATATATTAGAATTGTTGAATCTTTCTTCTTAATATTTTCCATAACAAATACATTTAAAAACTCTGAATCTCATTTGAACTAAAAGTAATTATCAAATCACTGTTGGACAGTTATTGGTTGTTCTTCATTCTTTTCCTCTAGTATTTAAATGATTCAAGCTTATTTGTGTTGCATATCTTCCAGCTATGATGAGCTTGGAGTCCAAAAGATTATACCTGATACGACATTTATAAGAAAATGGAGGCACAAAATTGAAGCAGTTGTTATAACGCACGGCCATGAAGATCATATTGGTGCGTTGCCTTGGGTAATGCTTCCTTCTTCTACGATTTGTTAATTCTCATAGATATATGTTATTACATCTTCTTCGTTTAAATGTAATGGGATATGAAGTCCATTGACTGATGCATGCTGTCATAATGAACTGAGAGTTTACTTAGCCTCCTATTCTTGTGAAGGGATCTATTTTTCACACCTTGAATGCTATGCTAATGTAAAGGTTATGCAATGGGCTTCTGGGAGGTAGACAACTATCAGATAGCTATGGTGGTAATTGGCATTGGATCTATTGACTATAGCATGCTTGATATGTAGAATTCATGGGTATATTTATTGGCTAGCTGTGTTGGACTCTTCTACAAGCTTAGCATACATCTCATATATGGTTACAAGTTCCCCCTCTTTTGCTGTGTAATGCTGTTGCTTTGATTTGGTCTCCTCTTAAAATATTGTTGCTTACATAATAAAAGTTTTGAAGAAGGATGTGTTAATTTCTTTATATCACTGCAAGCCCCATTTGTGGAGCCTTAATACATACAGATACCAAGTTTAGGCAGCCTTCCACTTCTGTGTCTAGTTTTTAGAGAGTATAGAGTCATTAATAAAAAAACGATTCTGCTTCAATTTCACATCTGATTTTTTCTTTTATTTTGAATATCATATTTCGCTCTTATATAATATCTTCTCTGACTATAATTATCTCTTGGCTCATCAGGTCATACCAGCATTGGATGCCCATACACCAATTTTTGCATCTTCCTTTACAATGGAGGTATCTGGCTGCCACAATTTTATTTTACCTTGGTATTTTGTTGGTAAAATGCCGCTTTTTTATTTTTTCCCTCAATGCATCTTGAAGTTGGCTATGAATCTCTTGAATCCTCTGGTCCTTTCTTTTCATGCACCATTTTTGTGGAGTTTAACTTTTGTAATGAAACTACATAACTATTTATTTGTACTGCATATGTTGTTCTGAGAAGTTCAGAGATGATAAATTATTATTATTATTATTATTATTTTTTTAAAACAGCTTATTAGAAAACGTTTGAAGGAGCATGGTATTTTTGTTCCATCAAGACTCAAAGTATTTCAAACAAGGAAGAAGTTTGTGGCTGGGCCATTTGAAATAGAGCCTATCAGGGTGACCCATTCTATCCCTGATTGTTGTGGATTAGTTCTTCGCTGTTCTGATGGTACTATTCTTCATACTGGGGACTGGAAGGTTAGAATTTTACTTTACTCAATGCACTGTTTATTCCATTTAACTTCATTCTCCTGTTGCTCAAGAAGTTGATTCAACAGATTGATGAATCACCACTAGATGGTAAAGTTTTTGACCGTGAAGTTTTGGAGGAACTCTCTAAAGAAGGAGTAACATTAGTAAGTCTACTTACTCTTGCACTTAAATAATTTACGCAGAAAATTTTCATTGAACTTATCTTCAGGGAAGAGATAATTTTGGTGCATTTTGGAATGCTTTGATGGTTCATAGGCTAGTAGCAGCAATATATAGTTTCTTGTGTACATTTTGAATTTTGATGATGTTTCTCTAAGAAGTATATAAGTGCCTTTGTGGAGAGTACAGCTTTCATGGCCAGTCTTATGCTGGCTGAGGAGCTCATAGGACAACAGGTCTACACAATTCCAGAATTAAGGTGTTTTTTCCTGTGGATAAAAAATAGAAATTGCATGAAAAAGAGAAGAAATTACAAAGGTTGAGGATAAAAAGTCCTCAAAACTAAATAAAAACATATCAGGGTGTCAAAATCTCTGAAATGCTAATAAGGGTGACAAAATAAACCAATCTTGTTGCATTAATAAAATTAGGATTTCCTTAAAAACCCTGTGGGCCATGTTCCAAATGGCAGCCCTGTAGACGATTCTTTCCCATAACATGCTTAAAGGCCAAAATATTGATAGATACTGCCATTTAAAGAGGAATTAAGTGAAATTTGTACTGAAGAAAATAATGCCACAATCTGAAAACATTACTTGCTTCAATTAACCAGGGGAGAATCTCCAATGCAAAGGTAATTCAGAGCATAAGACACCTACTGCATTATTACTACTGCTGTGTATAAGTGGATGCATAACTGACTCTAAAACTGATACATAACTGCCTAAACATGACAGCAAGTCAGCAACTGAACAAGATGTAAACTACCCCCTCTGTTCCTAATTGAAGAGAATTTTGGAGGGTGTGGTGTACCTATATATAAGAATTTACAAAATTTTAGTATAACTTTGTCCTAACATGCCCTTAAACAATGAAAAAAAAGACTTGACCCACCTTGGAGTAATTTTAAGAAAATTATGAGCATTAATTGAGGGCATAAGTGGAAAGATAAAAAAAATTCAGATCAACTAGTTAAAACTGTTTTATTGGCATGCATAAGTTAGATAATTCTGTCTTAAAAAATGAACGGAGGGAGTACTGTATAACTACTCTTATCTCCATGATCATGGAGTGCAAGGTTACTTCCGTACTCTGCCACATTGCCCACAACTGTTTCCTCCACTTTCTCACTACTCTCCTCTATCCCTACTCTCTTCTTCGGTTCTTCCTATTATAAGTGATATAGAATCATTGGTCCCTATTGGACATGGGCCTTCAAGATATGGGCATTCCTTTTGAACCAGAAAAACCCCAGTCCATAAAAGCATTAATTGCCTCAAAGTCTTGGTCAACGGATGCTCTTCTCAACATGTTGCATTTCTATCTTATTCACGTTATTGTCAGGAAGTTTTTTTTAGTGCCTTTTTCCGTTATCCTCTATTCAAAATATATGAGATTTAGAGACAGCTAGTCATGGATGCCCAAGAGAAAGTGAGTGTTAAAGTCTGTTTAATTTCAGTATATAACATTTGCCTATTCTGTTTTCCAATTGTTAATAAAAAGATATGATCAAACATTGCTTTTGGGCATTACTTTCCAGATGATGAGTGATTCAACAAACATACTTTCACCTGGAAGAACAATTAGTGAATCTACGGTGGCAGATGCACTGTTAAGGCATATTTCTGCTGCTAAAGGGAGGGTTATTACAACCCAGTTTGCATCAAATATACATCGTCTTGGAAGTGTGAAAGCTGCAGCTGATTTAACTGGTAGAAAAATGGTATGTTCTCCCCTGCTAATTGTAATAATTTCCCTGTTTAAAATGATTGCGGTTTAATGATATTTATTGCAATTATATCAGGTGTTTGTTGGCATGTCTTTAAGGACATATCTAGATGCAGCTTGGAAGGATGGAAAGGCACCGTTTGATCCGTCCACCCTGGTAATAAACATTAGAAGAGTTATTTGACATTCTGCCTCAAAGTAGAGTGAAAAAATTTCCTGCCGGAGTTTAGAGAAGTCTAGCGCCGAATTCAGCTCGTGATATTATTTAGTGGCTAGAATAAATTTAGCGAAGACAATTGACCATATTTGAAATTTCACCTTTATCTTTTTTCTCCATTGAAAAAGACTCTTTATTATAGAGAAGAAAAGCGAATAAAAGTGAGAGGACAATTCAGGATCGTTAATGAAGATAAGATTTCTAATCCAGCTGCATATATGTAAGGATTACTCATGCGCTTGCTGCTGTAATGCTGTTAGGTATTAAAAACTCAACCAAAAATGTGTTTTTAGTTTGTGCATTCAAAAGAATTAGAACATGTTTTTCAGCATCACATAGTGTGGGCTCTCACTAGTTTAAATAAATACATTGTGTTGCTTTTTAGCACAAGTAATAATATATTTTATTCATGTCCAAGCATGGTAGACTTTCATGTCAGGTGTCATTCAATGATAATATCATTATTGTTCCTTGCTTAACGACTTGGACTTTTAATTCAAATGTCTCTTTAACCCTGCATTTATGACGAATATAATTTATGAACCAATAATTATCTGGCTAACTGTGCAGGCTTACCTGATTTGCATGGTTCAAAAAACCGGACCGGACCGGCCGGTTCGACCGGTTGAACCGGGAACCGGTCCCTGGTCCGGTCCGGTTTGATCAAAAACCGGTCAGACCGGTCGAACCGGGAACCGGTCCCTGGTCCAGTCCGGTTTGATAAAAAACCGGTCAGACCGGTCGAACCGGTCGGACCGGTCAGAGCCGGTTAAAACCGGTAAAACCGATGGTCCGACCGGTTGACCCGGTTTCTTCCTTTTTTTTTTTTTTAAATTTTCTAAATTTTTATTTTGTGTTTTTTGAGGGCAAAATGGAAAGTTGAAGACTAAAATGAAGAGAAAAATAGATAAAGAAAGAACAAATCTAAAAAAATGAAGAAAATAATGAAAAAAAATTATTTAAAAAGATATAATAATTATAGGAAATGAGATATATTTGCATAAGTATAGGTATTATAACTAATGCTAATAGATTTTAAACATTTTTTTTTCTAAAAATCTTTATTTTTATCTATAGAAGTTTAAAAATATATTAATATATATTATCACTAATAATTATAATATTTTAATATGACCGGTTATGACCGGTTCAACTACCGGTTAAACCCCGGTTGACCCATTAACCCTTGAACCTGTGCTGTGACCGGTTCATTGCCCGGTCCGGTTTTTCGTTCCTTGCTGATTTGTTTTCATTGTTGTTTAGATAATTAGGTAACGAGGTAATTGCTTGTTTGGTTTGTTAGTAGCTTTGGTATCATCCATCCAATCACCATATATTTATTTAAGTTTTGTAATTTGCTACATAGCATGTATTCATTTGTATCCTTTTATTTCTATGAGCTTCTGTCAGTCAGATTTATGTCTGATGCTCTCCTTTGGGTTAATTTTAACTTCCAATAGGTGAAAGTGGAGGACATTGATGCTTATGCTCCTAAGGATTTACTGATTGTAACAACTGGATCTCAGGTAACTTACTTTCAAGGTCCTTTAAAGTCTTCTTGATTCCACGGACTACACATTGAACAAGTTATTGGCATATGACAAAAATATGCTCGTGTCAGGCAGAACCTCGTGCTGCCTTGAATCTTGCATCGTATGGTGGTAGTCATTCTTTCAAACTGACCAAGGAAGACATAATTTTGTATTCAGCTAAGGTATGGCAATGAGATAAAGCACTAGGCTTTTGGCTTTAAGGTTTTCTAAAGATTCTGATTTCATATTTAGTTTAATATTTAATCCTTTTGCCAATGAAATTATGTCAGTCTACAAATTTTAAGTATATATTTTTACTTCCAGTTCACTTTGAGTGAGAAGTAATAACCTTTGATTTTTATGTATGACTTGTTGCTTAGTTTTTTTTTTCCTCACAATTTTATATTGTGAAAATTTTCTTTTGTTCCTTACTCATGCTGCTAGGTTATCCCTGGTAATGAATCTCGCGTGATGAAAATGATGAACCGCATATCAGAGATTGGATCATCAATAATACTGGGGAAGAATGAGAGGCTGCACACATCTGGTCATGCATATCGTGGAGAATTGGTTAGTTTATTGTTGTTGTTGTGGTTGTGGTGGCAGTGTCTTACGATATGAAGCTCTTGTATTGCTCGTCTTTGATATGGTTTGTCATTGAGTACAATATTATATTCTGCAGGAGGAAGTACTTAGAATAGTGAAACCGCAACATTTTCTTCCCATACATGGAGAACTCTTGTTCCTGAAGGAGCATGAATTACTTGGAAAGTCAACTGGCATTCGACACACTGCTGTGAGTCTTATCTGATTCTATTGTTTGATAGATAAGACATTAGTGACATATAGTGATTAGATTGACATTGAATATCATATGAATAATCTACATTTGAAGAAACTGATGCGATTTACTTACGCGCCAGGTTATTAAGAATGGAGAGATGCTTGGCGTTTCACACCTAAGAAATAGAAGAGTCCTCTCCAATGGTTTTGTTTCCCTTGGAAAAGAGAATCTACAGGTTGGGGACCAAAGCATTTTTCTTGGCCTTCTGTTGGGCATATCATTTGATAACTTCTTAATCTTTACCTCTCTTGACATCTTGCAGTTGAAGTACAGTGATGGGGACAAAGCATTTGGTACATCAAGCGAACTCTTCATTGATGAAAGATTGAGAATTGCTTTAGATGGAATTATTGTGGTCAGGTAGATATTTGTAGCCCTTAAGTCAAATATTGGATTAACTGGATTTAGTAGTGACATCCTGATATTTTTCTTTCATAGCATGGAAATATTTCGGCCTCAAAATAATGAGAGTCATGTTGAAAACACCTTAAAAGGAAAGATAAGGATTACCACAAGATGCCTATGGCTTGACAAAGGGAAGCTGTTGGATGCGCTTCATGAAGCTGCTCATGCTACACTTTCAAGCTGCCCAGTAAACTGTCCATTGGCTCACATGGAAAGAACTGTATCTGAGGTATTGAGGAAGTTGGTGAGGAAGTATAGTGGTAAAAGACCCGAAGTTCTTGCTATTGCTATAGAAAACCCTGCCGCTGTTCTTGCTGATGAGGTAAAAGCAAGGCTGTCAGGAAAATTTCATATGGGCCTCGGGATGCCATCATTGAGAAAAGCTGTGGATGGACGTAAAGAGGAAAAGAAGTCCAGTAAAATACCAATAAAAGGAGGTAATATCAATATTAATGAATATGGGATGTATATACACGTCTGTTCTATATAAATCTGCCATCAAATATATACTTTCAAGTTGGCTTTGTTGCTTGTTATGCTGCTTGATCTTACTGTTTGCCTAGTCAGGTAAACCCAACCACATCTTTTCACCAATATAAAAAACTACTTGTACTTCAAATGAGTTGCTCAGGTTCTTGCACTTGCTCATATTGTTTGAGACACAGTAAATTTTTTCCATGTGCAGATGAAAGCCCTTTAAACTTTTGTGGCCAAAGCACATGTCCTCTATGCTTTGATGTAGAGATTAATTTATTTAGACCAATGGAGATGTTAATGATTAAACTCTTAACTCTTAACCACTTGGTGAAAGACAAGTAATTTCATCCCAAAATTTTAAACAATTAGGAAAAGGCAAAGGAATGGCTTTATGAACATGCTAAACAGCTTTGAAATTTTCTGCACTTGATGATGATGAATGAATGTGGTGTCATTCACATTTGCTAATGATTCTTATGAGATTATTGCAGTTTAAGCGATTAACAATGTTTTGGATTTCAATGGTTCATTACATAGATAAGGGAGTGCTTATTGTGTTACAAGTGAGATTTTCTGTTTGTTGAGGAACGGACAGCTGGATGGAAATGACCATAGGGAGTAATTGAATCAGGAAGGTTGTTAGAGTTGATTAGATTTAGTTGGAGAATTCCTGTCAAGTAATGAGTACCTAAACTTTGGTTATTTTACCTTGGCTAACCGGGTGTCTGGATTATCTTATTTTAAGTAATTTTACGTTATATGAGTTAAATATGTTTGAGGAGTTTTGTCTTGTGAACTGCAAAAGAGCTTAATATCTGTGGGCACAGGGATAGTAACTGTTGACTTACATAATTCTTGTGTGATTTTGATTCTCTATGCATTTAACTTGTGTTCATTCTTACCCTTGTTTTTGCAATTGGTGTGTTAGATGACGGTGCTGATGTTGAAGGACTCCTACCTGAGGATGACATCCCTACTCCGAGTGGAGCTGAGGGTGACTTCACTGATTCAGAGGATTCAGATGAATTTTGGAAATCGTTCATCACACCTTCAACCACGGAAAAGTCAATCAAAGCTACCAATGGTTATATTCCACGAAAGCAGCAAGAGTCCCAGCCGATAAAAGATGATTCTGAAGACTCTGAAGAAGGCAAGTCTGAACCCAAGCCTTCAAAAACAGTGAAGAGAAATAAATGGAAACCTGAGGAAGTGAAGAAGCTGATCGATATGCGTGGGGAGCTGAATGAGAGGTTTCAAGTTGTTAAGGGAAGAATGGCCCTCTGGGAGGAGATATCTCAAAAGTTGTTGGCTGATGGTGTCAACAGAAGTCCAGGGCAATGTAAATCTCTGTGGACTTCTTTGATACAAAAATACGAGGTTTGTTTGATCTTCTTTCATCTAAAGATATCAAATTTAATATTATCAAGCAAGTCATTTCATACTTGAAATGATCGTTTGCATTTCTTCTGTATCAGATAATTTGTTCCTGGTCATTTATGTTTGTTGATGGTAACTATGGCCATTGTTAACATATACTTGTGAAAGCAGGAAATCAAGAATGGGAATGGCAGCAAGAAAAGCTGGCCATTTTTAGAGGACATGGACAAGATAATGTCGGATAACGAGGCACTAGCAGCAAAATGAGCGAGAAATGTGAACAATAAATAATGTTGTTGAAGTAAGATTGAGAACGAGAATGGTATTGAAGAAGATAATAACCGCCAAAGTTAGTTTCATGATTCTTGTGTGGTGTTGAAGATCGCTAGTCCCCGAGTCATTGCACATACTGGACTGAATCAAAAGGTCAGAGGGGGAATATTTATTGTCTGTAGGGGATCCGCCTCTTAAATTTTTGTCATAATTAAATATTCATTATTTTGTAAGCGAAGCAACTATAGCAAATTAGCAATGTAATTTTGCGTTTTGATTGCCGCAAATAGTTTTATTTGTCAAGGTTTATGCAACGTATAGGATTATGTTTTCGTTTGGAATAGCTTATTTTTAGGTAATAAGTGCTTATAAATCGTGATTCATGGTACGAAATAAGTATGTGAGGGGAGTTTTATCTCGGTTTGCGTAATAAGTGACTTTTTATTAAAATTGTGTTAGTTTGGAATAGCTTATTTTTGGACAATAAGTGCTTATAAATAGTGATTCACGGTATACGAGGTAAGTATGTGAGAGGAGTTTTATCTCGATTTATGTAATAAGTGCTTATTTGAACAAAACAAGCCAAACCAAACAGTCACTTAAGTGATACTAAACACATGCTAGCTCGTTTGTAATAGCTTATTTTTAGGTAATAAGTATTTATAAATTGTGATTCACATATACGAGGTAAGTAAGTAAGTGAGAGGAGTTTTATCTCGACTTGCTAATAAACACTTATATTTAAAAAATAAGTGTTTTCAAACGTGCATTAGAAAAAAATTATAAATCGTGAAGAGATCAAAATTTTTTTTCAAGTTTTCCCCTTATTATTAGCTCGTTTGATACACGCGCGAGCGAATCTATAAAGCAGGATATGTGTGTATTTTTTGCTGGCAAAAAAAAAAAAAAAAAGAGGATATGTGGTTTTTTTTTTTTTTAACTCAAAAGAAGTTTAAATTTGTGATGGGACGTGGACATTTTTTCGAAACATCAGCTGAGCTAACGTACTTTCATCTTTATATTTATGAATAAAATAAAACATAATTCATAAATAAATAGGCATAGCCTAATTAAAAGGGGAAAATTCTAAAAAAAATATGCTGAAATATTGGAAAGGGCAATCAGAGTTGTGAAATTCTAAAATCCTAAGTCAGTTCGGCAGAGGAATCTGGGATTATGAAATTTCGGCGAAAAGACGCATCTGCCCTTCAACTCTCCCTCCCTCTCAGCTCGAAAGTACAACACAAGTCTCTTTATTAACAACACCGCATTTTAGATTAACAACTCTACTTTCTTTTTCCACAATTTTGTATCTCAAATATGATGTTGTTAATATAAAATATGGTGTTGTTATTGACCTTGAAACTTGAATTATGAAGTTGTGAAACAAGAAAGCCGAGTTGTTAGTGTAGAATGCGGTGTTGTTAATATAGAGACCGATGCTGTTATTGTGAAATAAGAAAGTTAAGTTGTTAATGTAGAATGCGATGTTGTTCATAAAGAGACTGGTGTTGTTTTGTGAAAGAAGAAAGTTGAGTTATTAATATAGAATTCAGTGTTGTTAATAAAGAGATCGATATTGTTATTCTAAGCTCTGAGAGAGAGAGAGAGAGAGAGAGAGAGAGAGAGAGAGAGAGAGAGAGAGAGAGAGAGAGAGAGAGAGCTAGCTGAAAGGCATGTGCATCTTTTCTCTGAAATGTCATAATTTCATATTCCTCCACCGTACTGACATCAAACTGATTTTGAATTTCGGAATTTCACAGCTCTCATTTGTCCTTTAACATATTCCAACGTATTTTTTAAAAATTTTTCCATTAAAAAAGTCTATTTGTAAATATATTGACCTGTTTTAAGAAGAAAAAAAAAGGGCATATCTTCTATCGAAAGATAGAAGATACAAAAATTAATTTTTTACATTTGATTGTTTTTCTTTCTTTGCAGTGAAGCGAACATCTTTATTCTTTACGTAATAAGCAGCTGTCTGCTCATTAAAAAACAAATCATTTCATATGATAATATAATATACTGAAAAAATAATTAATAATTTTTATTTTATGTATTTGCATTTTAAACATGATTAACAAATTTTATTTGGATGCCTATTATTGTTGTAGTTGTTGTGAAAAAAGCAAAAAAAATCAGATGGGCTATTTTTTATAGGGAAAAATCTCACTCATGTTCCAAAGTTTAGAAAAAATATAAAAAAAATCTCAGTGTAGATTTCACTATCAAAAAAATTTCAGTGTAAATTCTTCTTTCAAAAAAGGCCATAGGAATTTTAGTGACATAGATGAACTTGTTAGTGGTCATTTCATAACTTATCAATATAGTCACATACACTTATCAACAGAAACTGTTTTAATTAACATAGATGAACTTATCAATAACCACTCTATGACTTATCAATACAATGACATACACTTGTTAACGGGAATTGTTTTAGTTAACATAGATGGGCTTATCAATAAAAACTCTATGACTTGTCAATAAAGTTACACGTACTTGTAAACTCGAATTATTTTAGTTAACATATATGAGTTTGTCAATTATCACTCTATGACCTATCAATATAACCATATACACTTGTCAATAAGGTAAATTTACATTTGAAATCTATATTACTATTTACTGAGTTTCTTAAAGACTTTTTTGATAGAAAAATCTACATTAGGACTTTGTTGATAGAGGAATCTACTATGAGACTTTTTTTAATATTTTTTTTTTAAAATTCTTGAGATCTAAGTGAGAATTTCCCTTCTTTTTTTTTTAAAATGTCTTTACCTTTTTTTATGATATTATTATTCCGTATCCTGTTCGAATTTGTATCTTCCCTTTTTAACACAAGTTACTTCTCTTGATCTTTGGGCAAAAAAAAAAAAAAAACTTCTCTTGATCTAAATGCCCTTCCAACTCTACATTGGCTATATATGTTTACTTTGATCATGTGAAAACCCCAATAGGCCCCTCCTGCCTTTCTCCTCAAGCCATCGCAATCAAAATCGGTTCGCGTCTTCTCCTTTTTCTCGCTGCGCCCCGATAAATCCCTTCTACACTTGTCACAAACTTTCTAGCCGGTACGCCTTGTTTTAATCTATGGATTGTGAATGTTGAATCTTTCATTTGTAAAACAATTTACGAAAATGACATGATTTTCTCTTTTCTTTGCTAGGTTTTCAGTCATGAAGCTCGATACGAGCGGTTTTGGATCGTTTTCCACTCAAATTGAACCCCTCGATGGCATTGTTGGAGACTTTTCGGCTGCCCCAACATTTGAGCTTCCCAACTCAACTGATGTGAGTGTTTGATATTAGCTTGAAATTTGAATATTCCGTGTTTTAGTTCTTCACTGCAAAGTGTTTGCAATTGATTTGTAGAGGTTATAGTCAAAGGAAAAAGATTTAACTTATTCATTTTGTAATGACCTGAATCTTCAGGCTTTTTATGAAGGTTTATTTGTTTTTGGTGTTAGTTTGACGGCTTCCAGAAAGAAGCTATTCAGATGGTGAAGCCCGCTAAGGGTACTACCACCCTTGCTTTTATATTTAAGGAGGGAGTCATGGTAGCTGCCGATTCTCGGGCTAGTATGGGGGGTTATATCTGTAAGTAGCTGCTCTCTCATCTTTACTGTATTAATTAGTTATGAGTCCATTGGTTTACTGATATCTATGTGCAGCATCTCAATCTGTGAAGAAAATCATCGAAATTAATCCTTATATGCTCGGGACAATGGCCGGAGGAGCTGCAGACTGCCAATTTTGGCACAGAAATCTTGGGGTCAAGGTAATGCATGCAAATTATATCAAGCTTTTTTATTTTTGGCTGTCTTGCCCTTTGTTTGCTGAGTTTCTAGCTTAAGTGCCTGCACCCTAGTATCCCAAAGAATACTGTTCTATAGTTATTTTGCTCTCATTGTTACCTTAACAGTTACAAATTGTATTATTTGACTTCATTTCCATTATAGTCAATTCCCTCCGAATTATCTGTCGAGGGCTGCTGCTTAGGCTATCTTAGGCTAATAACTAAGAAGTACACAGAATAAAATATGTGCTGGTTTGCTTGATGTTGGGAATCTTAGGGAATAAAATGAAGAGAAATTCTTGCCTGTTGCTAGGGAATGACTAATGTTGAAGGACTTGCCTGCTATTTCTCCTTCATTGTTAGAACACAGCTGCATATTTGGTGGTGGTACCTTGAACTTGGTATGAAGAACTCCATGTACCGTACCATTGACAGTAGTTTCTGAACCTTTTTCCTTTTTTCCAGGCTTATTTATTGTACCTTCCCGTTTTAGTTCCCTTGTAGACAGTGCTCGTTTGGAATAGCTTATTTTTGGGCAATAAGTGCTTATAAATCGTGATTCACGGTATACGAGGTAAGTATGTGAGAGAAGTTTTATCTCGGCTTGCGTAATAAGGACTTATTGTCAACAAATAAGTGATACCAAACACATGCTAATAAAAGGGCTATTATGTGAACTTTGTTACCTCTTTTTTGCTTTTGATTATTTTCTTCGAAGACATATTTTTTCAATTAGAGGAAGATGATGCAGGACCCCTACCTGCTATGTTACTGAATACATGTTGGCTTCATGTCCTGAATTCTTGTAGGGGTATTTTGCTTTCCTCAGTTTAGTAGAAATTGTGATAGACTCCCGCGGCACCCTTACTCAAGAAAGAAAGTAACGTGGGAAAAGATTGCTTCATGTTAAGATAACTCATCAAATATTTTTTCTCAACTCTCACTCCTAAATAATATCAAATGGCTTTGCTATTTCTTAGCTGTACTAATGCTAATTTTGCAATGAACAATTAGAGGATTGGCAAATTGATGTGATTGCACACTCAATGGCCTTCTATGGTATCCCTTCAATTGGAGGGTCCTTCAATAGCAACTCTAGCTGTGAGTTGATATTTGTTTTTCTGGTTCTATCATGTTCACTTCTGTTTGTTGTTGACTTTGGGCTGTTTATTTATGTATTTAATTTTTGCTTCTATTTGTGTCTGAGGTAAAAATTATTGTCACCCCATTTTTTACCTGAATAGTATGAATTCTTCCATCTCATAGGGCAACCAAATACAAGGTCACAGACCAAACAGATAACATACAGCCCAACCACAGCCCACGTGTACAGTACAGGCAAAGCAAAAGAGACGCAAGAACTGCATTATAGTAATTCCTCAGTTTAGTGAGCTTGGCTTTCTCATCTTTTGTTGGGATCACTTTTAGAAACTCAGGAAAATACATGAAAAAGGAAAGGTACCCTTGTTGGTCAGACCTTTGACTTACTATTTTAGAGAAAGAATTAGATAAGTAGGTTAGCTATGGGGTGGCTGTATTCAAACTCTATAGGAGGGTTAATTTTGGGGAATGTGAAAGTTGCTTTTTGGGTCTATATATGTTCCCTTTGGTTCAGCAGGAGAGGGAGAGAAGAATTTTGAATTTTGGCGTTTTGGGTGGAGAATGCCATTCCTCTCAAAAGGGTGGCAATGTGTTGTGTGCTTTTTGTTAAGAGTTTATGTCCTGCTGTGAGAGTTGTGTCTGTGAGTGTGATTTTCAACATAGCATAATGGCGTCATGCGAACCATATAGCTTCCCCCACCTTGTAGTATAAGGCTTTGTTGTTGTTGTTATTCATTGTCATCTCTTGTGTTCTAAAGTTGTAATTGTTATCCTTGTTATGCAGTAACAATATTTGAGTTTGTAATCATACCCTCCTCTGTATCAGTGTAACAGTGAAGTGTTCTATCTGTGAATGTAATGAGCTTCAGTTCTTAATCATACTTTCGCTTCTAATTTCTGTCTTAACATATCAAAGGTTAGAAGTATTTGTTTGGGTCATAACAGTTTTCATGTCTCTCGATTCCAGGATGGAATTTCCTTTTATACATATGTTCATGAATAGTGTCCCTAATTCTGTCCTTTTATTTTTAGTGTCGGCTGCATGAATTGGCAAATAAGCGAAGAATTTCAGTTACAGGGGCCTCAAAACTACTTGCAAATATTTTATACTCCTACCGTGGAATGGGGTTATCTGTGGGAACCATGATTGCTGGATGGGATGAGACGGTAAATCACATGTTCTTGTTACTAAATAAATAGGTTATGCTTTGTAAATTCAATTGTCTAACGAGTGAATATCTCTTTTCAGGGTCCTGGGCTGTACTATGTCGACAGTGAGGGGGGAAGATTGAAAGGAAACCGTTTCTCTGTAGGATCTGGGTCACCATATGCTTATGGTGTATTGGACAGCGGGTTAGTTAGCTTTTCTGTTCAACTATCTGTCAGCTTTAGCTCTACTGCTGAATTGTCAACATTTTCTTTGCATTACTAGGTACCGCTATGACATGTCAATTGAAGAAGCCGCAGAATTGGCCCGGAGATCAATTTATCATGCAACATTCCGTGATGGGGCTAGTGGTGGAGTTGCTAGTGGTATTTTATCCTCCCCTTCCTCTGATATTATACAGACTTCCCCAACCCCCCAAAATTGCCCCTCCTTAAAATGGGATTTATACATGTACGCCTGTCAGGCTCGTGTTCATTCTTATAAACTAGTGACTGAAATTAGTGATCTTTGAAATCAGTAGGGTACAAGCTGCCTGTTTTTATTCCAGTTTACATAATAATAGTATTATGGCTACTGACTATATTCCACCAACTAATTTAGATTCATAGATTGTAGTTTGCATTGCAAGTTCTGACGTATGAAATCAATCTTTACTGACTTATGACTTGCATATGATTTTAGTTTATTATGTGGGACCAAATGGATGGAAGAAACTGTCCGGTGATGATGTTGGGGAACTTCATTACCACTACTACCCTGTCACTCCCAACACAGTGGAACAAGAAATGGCAGAGGCACCTGGAGCGTAATGGATCAGGCCCACTGGACTTAAAATGGGTTGTGACCTGTGAACGCCCCTGCAGCAAATTCAAATTTTTTTTTTTTGATACTGCAGCAAATTCAATTTAGTATGGAAACTTCCTTCCAAGCAACGGCCAACCGTACTAGCTACCAAGCCACTTTTCTATTCAGTAATTTAAAAACTGGTCCGCCCATGATGAGACGCTAGTTTTTCCCCCCGTTAAATATAACGTTAGAGGTAGTTTATTTTAAAATATTATTTTTAAAAATTAAATTTGGAATTTGCTTTTAACTTTTTTATTGTTATTTATCAGGTTATTAGTATATAAAAATGGAAGGCAAGGTGATGGTTGCTCTCTCTTCAATTTTGCCAAATTGTTGTCATAGGTTTTCAAAAATATGCCAATCACCTTGTAGGTTGTAGCTAGTGGCATGAGATCTCTCATCCTCCTTTAATTCAAAAAAAGAAGTCTTCAAAAATATAATTTAAAAAAATTATGAGAAGTAATATTAATGTATAATGTACTCGTATAAATATTTCACAATTTTTCATTTTATAATATGTGTGTGTATATGGATATCCGGCTTATTTTTGAATTACCCGATCTAATATAATCTGTATGTGCATGTGTATGCATGTGTATTTTCCATCTTTTTCTCTATGTTTGGATGAAGAGAAAAGTGAGTGAAACATGGGAAAGAGGATATTAGAAATGAAAACTTTCTAAAATGGTAAAAAATGTACTATTCTTTAGAGTTTTCCTTTATAGTATTCTTTCTCCCATAATCTTTTTCTCGGTCTAAACAAAGGATTAGGATAGGAACTCACATCTAGTGCATTCACGGTGGGTTCAAATATGCAACTTCAAGCTTGAATTAGGCTTAAGGAAGTGTTTAGGGTAAGTAGAGCCAAATATGTTGATAAATATAATACTACCTCCCGTCCAACTAGATCTTATATTTAGAATTAGAGATGTCTATTAATGATAATAAACTTTTATAGAACAAATCTGGCATTTTTTCTTCCCATATTAATCTCTTTTTTTCTATTAAACAAATACTAGTAAAAGAAGATATTTTGATAGCCCATGATTGATCCCCACCGCCACTAACCCCATCTTTTGCTCGGTATGAGGTGTCTACGCTGACTTTCCCCAAGAAGGTGACGTTTTTCCTCTATTGCCACTTTCAACTAAGACCGCTGACCAAGTGGACATCTAAGAATAATGCCACGTGTCCACGTCTTCATTATAATAAATTAATCATTACAAACAAGAAATCATTATTCTTCAGAATGATATTTCTGCCCTTTACGAAGATTGGTCTCTCATCATGGAAGCGAAAGAAGTGCTATGACGTGATTGGGTTGTGATGATAGAATATATTGAGAGAAATTTGAATACTAGAGCTGATTTAATTATCAAGACAGTTTTAAACGACTACCCTGGTTTAACCATTATAGGCCCTGACACATTAGCTAGCGTTATGCAGCTATCTTAATTTGGTGTTTATTTTTTAGTTTTGTTTTATACTTTCCTTTTGTATAAAAAAAAAAAACAAGAAATCATTAACATCACATTGACGACGTAGCCGCCCTATGAATATGATTCATTTACACTCTTGCATTCCGCCGACAGACACGTCTTCTCCTTGACTCTTGCCGTTATTATCGTTTTATTATGCGGTTAGTCCTGTTTCGTACGCGTTATCCATTTCTTTTCTTCGTTTTCTTCTTAAATTTTTTATTCTCACGCAAACAAGTGGATTTCCGAGAACCCCCTAGTCCAATGTTTAATTTCCTCATCATGATTGTCCCCGAACTCTCTGGCAGCATCTTCAAGCTACTAAACGTCCTTCAACTATAAAAGCCCCATCACCTCCAAATATCCCAACACTACAATACAATTTTCTGGGTTTAGTCATACCCTCACTTCGATTCTGTAAATCATCACACTTACTGAATACATACATACATACATACATACATACATACATACATACATATATTTCTCTCCAAAAGAAGTATATATTCAAGATTGTTTCGTTTTGGTGCTGTTAGTCATATAGAGAGAGAACATGAGGGACCCTGCAGGCGTGGAAAGTGTGGTGAGATATTTGGACGAGGACGGAGACGGGAAGGTGTCGGCGGAGGAGCTGCGGCGGCGGCTGGGGAAGATGGGAGGGGAGATACTGATGAAGGAAGCAGAGACGGCGATAAAGGCATTGGATTCGGACGGCGATGGTTTATTGAGTTTGGAGGATTTGGTGGGATTAATGGAGAGAGTGGGAGAGGAAGAGAAGTTGGAAGACTTAAGAGAAGCTTTTAAAATGTATGATGCAGAAGGTGTTGGCTTCATAACGCCAAAGAGCTTGAAGAGGATGCTTAGTAAGTTGGGAGAATCCAAATCCGTTGAAGAATGCAAACTCATGATTGATACGTTTGATTTAAATGGCGATGGCGTCCTCAGCTTTGAAGAGTTCCGAATTATGATGAACTGATCAAGATACTATATATATATATATATATTCATATTATTTTGTGTGCGTATCTATCTGATCTATGTCATTTTTTTGGTTTAACTGTGTGTTATGATCATTACCAACATGAGCTAGCCTCATCAGTTAATTCTGTAAACATTATTATTCACTCCCTGATCTTATAAGGATTATTTGTAACACTATGCTACTCGTTCAGATCTGTATATAGCTTCCTAGCTCTTTATCATATTCCAATAGAAGTATAAAACCATGAAGGGTATCTCAAGGGGTGTATTGTGAAAATGAGCAAAATTCAAGTGCTTGAAGGTGAGAGAGATGGAGAGGATAAGAGAAAATAGGAGAAATAAGGGTGACTAATTCTCATTCATTTCAAATCTTGAAAACAGGCTTTTCGTTTGTGGGGGTAAAGTTGTGTATATCTATCCCTCTCTAAACCCCACATAATAGGAACTTTGTGCATTGGGCCGCCTTTAAGCTTACAATCATTTAATACATGTACATTATTTATAGGCCACAACTCTTTCAATTACATTTTTAAGAATTTCACAAAAGAATAAATCTACGTAATTGTGAAATATATTACAATGGGGGTTACGTGCATTCATCATAAGAAATTCCCAAGATGCCATTTATTGGTAGGTCATATAGCTTTAATTAAAGAACTCTAAAAGACACTTTTGAAAGGTTATGAACTTCCACACTAAATTTGATAATAATATTTATAACACTCCCATTGTGCCTCTTTAAAACCTTAATGGGAAAAATCAATGGGACAATAATCTAGTGAAAGAAAAAGAGTACGCAATATATATTGAAATTGTTTCATTGAAAACCTTATCAAGAAAACCCCATATAGGACAAAACTTTGGTTAATGAAAAGATTACAGCTTGGTCTCCACTCCCCAGCCTTGATGATCATATCATGTTTACTACATTGAAGACAACATCATTTTCATTGATACATTATCATCAAATATTCTGTTAAAATATATTCTTTTGATATATCTTCTAGATATGTTAAAATGTTAATATATTCTCCCTTTATCTTATTCATTGTGGGAACAATAAATGAAACTTATTCTAAAAATTACCAAAACATATATTGTATCCACATATTCAACATATTCTGAACAAAATGATATTATATAATACTTTCATAGAACTATCACACCAAATCTCATTTTCATTATCCATTGTACCTGCGAGAACTAAATTTGATCGATAAAATCATAATGAATACAATATTAATAAAATACGTAAATATTCTCATAAAAATATAAAGTGTTTATGGACCATTAAATTCAATATATTTTTGCAAGTAAAATCATCATAACAAAAACATGTGATTTTGAAATAATTGAGGCATTCAATAACTCGATCTACAAGTAGATCCGGGAAATCAGGCCAACCCAATTAGACCTGAGCCTGTCAAGGGCCGGACCTATGATTTAGAGGCTCCAGAAGCCCTTTTAGGCCAATTTAATATTTTTTTAAAATAAATTAATATATATATATAATATTATTATATAAAATTATCAATATAACAGACACCCAAGTACCTAATAGAGTATTAATAACAAGCTAATACTCATTAAATAGTTTGATTTATTTGGTTTTCTGCAATGGTTTATTAATTTAAACTTAAAAAAAAGACTAATTTGGACATTAGATAATTATTTTAATTAGAAATTTATGAGTTTTAAGAATAATATATCTCAATTTAAAGCAAAATAATAAATATAATATAAAATTTTGGAAGTAAATTTTTTTGAATTAAAATGAGTTTAGGCTCGTTTAAGCCCGAACCCGTGAAGGGTCAACCCTGTAGAGCTGCGGGCTTTGAAAATTGGGGGTTTTACAAAAAGCGGACCTAAACGAGCCAGTCCATTTAAACCGAAGCCTATGAAGAGCTGACCCATATTCCCAGCTATATCTACAAGTCAAGTGAAATATAAAATTATTCAGTTTTTCAATCAATCATATAGGCTCATATTATTTTCAAAACCCCATAACATGTTACACACACGCAATAATTTTTCTTGTACATGTTTCTGGTATTTTAGAAAATTCAAGGATTCTCATATAAACTAATTATCTAATGAGCCATATGTATAGACTATATATAACAATATCTAACATACACATAATTTTACTTTCATATGTTATCACACTAGTAATATATGCAAAATTATTGTATCGACCATAAAATAATATGCCTCATCATAATTTTAATTAACCTTTGTGGAAATCCTTATTTTCACTTAGATGTTCATATATTTCATATTTCAGATGTTAGGATTGCAGGTCCATAATTTTCACATATGAAAACAATGTAATCTCATTTTCATATATCTTTTTCCTTTTACTTTTCCTTTGGCAATCACCTTTATATCTATTTTGCATGTCATATTTATGTATAAAATATTCACTTGATCATGTAAAATTATAATTAAAATTGTTGTCAGCAATTTAATCTTTTCGGTTCCGTTTTTCCTATGACATAACTTACTAATAATTCTATTGTTTTTAGGCACCTGAACCTCTTTTGAGGTTTTTGCAGTAGTTATGTCTTGACTCTCTTATGGAGCACATAACTCCCAATATGATCATCTTAATTACATGCTCATCTTTATCCAAAATATTCTTATTTGGAACTGATTAAGACATATTTTCTATATTTGTCAATCTTTTTTTAATTTATTTCTATTGAAGCTCTCTCAACAAAAATCAAGGAACAGAGGGGATGAGGGAATTAAGGAATATGACTATGGTATTTTAGAAACTCATATTTGTTGAAGAGTTAGAATGCGTTAGTTGGTTAAAGCTTTATAAATAGCGGGCTTAGTGTGACGTTTATAGGTGTGAAGTATAGTCAAGTCCTCACCTAAAGGAGGAGGATTAACATAGATCCCTACCTCATAAACCATTAAAGGAGGAGGGTTAACATAGGTCCCTACCTCAAAAATCACCAAAAAATCTTGGGGTTTCATTACTATTAAGAAGTAAGAATCCATTGTATACATTGATAATTGATAATCATTGTAAGCATGTGTGACACTGCAAAATACAGCTCTTTGCACAATGAGACAGTTTTTGGTTGCAACTGCATATAAGGACGATATGGTTGTCTCTGAAACAATCGAACCTGCTGAACAAGAGTCAAACACTTCTCTTGATTTATCAAATTCAAAGAATTTTTCTAAAGATGACAAGTGCCACCCATCAGATCTTCCTTGTGGAGCTTGGTGGGAGTGAAGAGTTTCTGCTTTTTATGCCCATGCAAAGGAGGCAAAGGCATACTGGTCTATTTTCATTACAGCTGCAGAGGATGAACTAGATGCTTTCCTAGACAGGAGGAAGCCATTTCAAACATCTTCTCAAGATCCTCTGGTGGCATTTTACTTATCACATCAGAAGCTGTTTTAAACATGTCAGGAGTCACATTTTGAAGGAATTGATCCAGAATTGATAGAATCAGGGGAACCTCTTAAAAATTGGTTTTGATAGAATTATGAGAATGGGGTGAAAGCAATGGTATCGTTTCTGGTTCCCCCGGTTTTGAGAGGCTTAGTTCTATTCAGTTACATGAGTGGCAGTCCCATAATTCTGATTTAGAACTATATGCTCTTTACCTTCAAGCTCTTTAGTTGACAAAGACGGCAAATGCAACAAGGACAAGGACAAGGACAAAGGTGCGTGAAGAGTTCAAGCAATCATTTCATGACGCCAAAATGATGAATATAACTACAATGTTATGGTATGGTTCTTCAAGAGGAAGAGTGAAAAGTCAAAAAGGAATATGTCACCGTGAAGGTAAAGAAGAAGATGTCTCCTAAAAATATTGTTTGAAAGATCAAAATGATTTGATTCAACTTTCTTCACTAAACCCTATTGTTTGTATAGGCAGGCTAACACTTATAAGAGATGTTAATTTGAGAGGGCGTGTTGGAGAGTTAGAATGCATTAGTTTATTAAAACTCTATAAATAGAGAGTTTAGTGTGAGGTTTAGAAGTGCAAAAGAGAGTTAAACTCTCAACCAAAGGAGGATGGTTAACATAGGTCCCTATCTCACAAGTCACAAAAAAATCTTGGGGTTTTAGTCATTACTCATTATTATTCCCTCCGGTCTTAATTATAAGATAAAATTGACTTTTTAAGAGAAATTAAGGAAGCGAATTAAATTACTTTAGAATATTTATATTTATATTTTTTTTCTTCAAACTAATTAGTTTGATTAATAAATTAATATATAATCTAAGGATACATAACATAGGATATGAGTAAGTAACTTATTTAGGTTCCTTAATCTCTCTAAAAAAAATTCAATTTTATCTTATAATTAGGATCAGAGGTAGTACTTCTAAGAAGGAAGAATTCCTTGTATATATTAATAATTGATAATCTTTACAAATAAGATTAGTTTATCTTTATTCTTGGTTATCAACTTAATAATATTAACTACCTTAACTAAGTTCCTTAATTTAATAAAATTAGGTAAATAGATCTTATATTAAGAATTAAGAATGAGAGTGCATAGATGTGATTAAGATAAATAAGTTATTGTTTAGTTATTAAACTAAGTGGATCTCTAAATATCATATTTAAATGATGATTTGCCCTTGGTGGGCAATTCAAACGATGCCCTTGTTAGGCAATTGGGCCTATATATACTAAATAGATTGCAAAGACTCACCGAATGTACCTATATCCTTCGAGCTTATTCCAATCATAATGAAAAGATTGGCCGCCGCTATGTTTTTTGAGTTGGGATGATTGGAGGGGAGCCAAAATCTTTCCTCCCTGCGTTCCGGCTTCCCTCCAAATATGAGATTTTTGGAGGGAGTCAAATTTCTGGATTATTTTCCCCCTGATATCCTATTAACGTCCCTGAGAAAAAAATAAAAATAAACTTTTCACTCATTCCAGACACAAGAAGGGCAAATTAATTTAAAATAGAAATAAAGAATAAATTTCTTTAACTATTTTTGCCTCATGATTTGATTTTCGTGATAATCCATAATGCCCTCGAGAAAAAATAAAATTATACTCCTCACTTATTCGATGAGCAAAAAAATAAAGTGAGAAATTGATGTAATTTCACTTCATTAATAAATACTACCTCCGATCCTAAATAAATAATCCAGTTGACTTTGTTGAAGAAATTGAGGAAGATAGATAAATTACTTTATAAGGAATTTATTTTTATCTTTTTTTTTTCAAACTAATTTTCCTGACTTATAAACAAATATATAATCTAATGATACATAACATATACTATGATTAAGTAGTTTATTTAGTTTCCTTAATCTCATCAAATAAAATTAACTAGATCTTATATTTAGAACAAGAGAGAGTAATATAATTCTATGCCAATGAATAAACTTTGTGTAGAACAATATTTGTATGCAATATATATATATATATAATATAAAAATTATAACAAAACGTGAGTTATGATAGTAATGCCTGGTGAACAAATATTCAATATTGTCCATTTCTCAGTATTTTGTAATGCAATCAACGGATCCCATTTTGTTGCAAAAACATAAAATATAATGAGTTGGGACCAAAAAAAATGTTTCGGTTTCAATGTGTTAGTTTGACGTCACAATTGTAAAAAATCAGACACTTACAAAAGTAATAAAATGAAACAGTATTTAGGCATGGGAAAATCTCATTATGGGACCGCTGAGGCGTTGAAGGACAATATGTTCATTAAGGGATTAAAAGAATCTGAAATTTCTGAGCAAAAAAAAAGAATCTGAAATGTCTCTGTAGGCTTTAGAAACTGAAATAAAATTAATTTTTTTATGAATTTACCCCATTACCCTTAAGGTTTAAACGGAAAACTATCACTTTTTCAGTTTTATATAATCTGTATTATTACTGTGTATGAAAAATAATATGTACTATTTCTATTGTTGAGTGGCATGCCTCGTAAAATTAATATTAATTATTAATATATTATATTTCATACGATAAAATAAGAGAAGGTACTCCCTCCGGTCCTATTTATAAGCAACTTTCCCCTTGATTACGTAAAACGAACTGGTAGTTAAAAACAATAAGTGTGTCAAAAATGTCATGTTTTTTTCCATATATGCCCCTATTTATAAAAAGAGTATATGAGAGAGAATAGATAAAAAGTATGAGAGAAAATGAGTATTTAATAAGAGTAAAATAAGAAAAAGAAGCTTATATTTTCAGAAAAAAAGTAAAAGTTGCTTATAAAAGGGACCAACCATACGAGAGAAAAAATTGTTTATAAATAGGACCGGAGGGAGTATTATTTATAGGATCATACTTACATGGAGTTCCTTATATTCTTCATATCAAGTTCTCGAATCACATATGACTATGTGTCCAATTTTTTTAATATGAGTTTATAGTTAAATATTAATATGTTCAAAAATAGGTCACACAGGTACTTGTGATGAGAGAACTTGACCTACATATTTTCCTTATTTATAATAGTCTGCAATATTATCATCATTTGTGGTCTTTCTTTTTACGTGTGTCGGATATGAGTAAATCCTTAATCACACCGAATCAGCTACTCAAATGTGCATAATCCCATACAAGCACACTTGTATGAAATTGAAATTTGCAAACCTTAGCAAAAGACGTCACTGTCCCTCAAGTTTAAATGATATTTTCTTGTCTTTTTTTCTAAATTTAAATTCAAACTTATGCATTAACAAATTCCTGATCAGGCTTGGGGGTCACATTAAGGATTTTTTTAATGCTGTTAAAAGATAAAAATGTCTTTCTTGATTGAAAAGGAAAATTAAAGTTAGGTGTAACTTTGAATTCAGTTTTGAAAACATAAATCAAATTGTATTACAATAAGATATGGTGGAATTTTTTCGAATACGGATGATTTGTTAAGATCTTAGTTAGCAAATTTTCATAACTTAAAAAATTTTTTCCAAGTCAAATCTGCTAAGTTTTTAAACTCTTTTTAATCCCAATCAAATACAATCATCAAATACATTTTTTGAATTAAATAAATCAAATACAGTATCTAAAATTAAAAATAAATATATGATCGTAATTTAAAGTTTATATTATTCAAGTTAGAACTTGTTCGACACAAAACTAAATTTAATGTGTATGTACATATAATGTCCAAACTTTTTTTTAACCCATAAAACGTCCAAACTTAGCCATGCAATGTCATGAAGCTCAATTTAAAGGGTATGTTTGTTTTGAAGTTGAGATTGTTTATAAGCTGCTTTTATCAAGATAAAATTTTTCTCACATACTTACCTCGTATACTATAAATTACGATTGAAAAGCTCTTTTTAAACATTCTAATCGTTGCTTCAAACGAGCACAAAATATTTGACAATGAGACTCGACGAGTGCTTGTAGCCAAGGGCATAAATGCTTAGAAACTTACAGCAAGTTTTTCCCCAAGATGTGACTTGGGTGTGATTGGTTTGAGAGGAGAAGAGAACATGTTACTTTATTTGGTTTGTTAAAACGAAAGGGGGAAAAGAGAGAATTCTTTATTTTGTTTAAGGGCCTGTTTGGTTGGAGGGGATGAAAAATAAACCCCTCCCCTTGTTTGGTATGAAAAATTGAAAGGAGAGGACCTAGAGAATGGACTCCAAATCCCTCCCATCTCCTCATTTTTATTCCCTCAAAATTGGGAGGTTTTGAAGAGGATAAAAAATGGACCCTTCCCCTTCTATCCCCTCCCTTTGAGCCAAACAGACTGTAAAGGGAGGGAAGAGATTTAAAACAAAAATTTTGGTTTCCCTCCCTGGCCTCCCATTTCCATCCCCTCCCTTCAAACCAAACACACTAATGTTTCAACTAGTTCATCACTTTCTATTGTAAATAATGTAGAAGGAATTCACAAGATCCAAAAAAATAGGAAGAAAAAAATTGTTGTGATAAGCATATGTGTATATAAATGTTGTTAAAAAAAACAAATAAACAAATTAAAAACATAGGAAAACTCAATTAAACTAGCTGAAATAACCAAAATTGAAATTAGATCTACTTCCACCTTTCAATGTTTTTTAACTAAAGGGGGAATTCTAATCTTTTAACAAGATTCATAAATATCTAATCATATCATATTAAGAAAGTCAAATAAGAATTCAAAATGATAAAGGCCTAAGAAACTAACGCTTCACATAGCAACACCAGGGATGTTGCAGGTTTCGTATTGCGTATCTCAAGTCTATTAAATACTGGAAATAACGTTAGACCTGTGCTATTACAAGTACATACGATATAGTATAGTACGTGCTCTCGACCTTTCAGTAGACTCTAGGTGCCGCAGCCATCGAGTGTCTTCCTCCGTCATTTCTTGATCCTCGGAGTTCATGGTGACAGGGTAGTAGGGCCCAGGATTCCCAGCATCATCATAGGCAATTAGCTCCCATCCATGAAGTCCCACATAATAAACTAGAATCATATGGAAGCCACAGGTCAGTAAGGCTGAATCCATATGTCAGAACTTGAAATGCAAAACTACAATATGAACCATACTACTACTATTATGTAAACTGGAATAAAAACAGGGAGCCTGTACCCTACTGATTTCAAAGACCACTAATTTCAGTCACTAGTTTATAAGAATGAAGAAAGGAAAACATAAGCCCGATGCGTGTGCAAGTATACATCCCATGTTTTTGCTGGGGCTTTTGAATAGGGGGAATGTTAGGGAAGTTTGTATATCAAGACCAAACGAGGGATAAGATAAAATACCCATGGCAACTCCGTCTACAACCCCATCTTGAAATGCTGCCCGACGAATTGCCCATCGGGCAAATGATGCAGCTTCATCAGCCATCATGTCGCAAAGGAACCTAGTAATGCAAGGAAAACGTTAACAAATTCAATGCTAGAGCAATGACTAATGGATGGTTCATGGGAAAAGCTTAACTAACGTGACCCCGATTGTATCCATTGCATTTTCTGCATATGATGACCCGGATCCAACAGCAAAACAAATGCCGGAAGTACATCCCACATCATCGTCAACACAGAAAAGAACAGGACCCTGAAAAAAGATATTCCCTAATCAGAAAATCAGATTAGCAAGGTACAACCTATTTAGGACCAAGAATATGTAACTTACGTGCACATCCAATCCAGCAATTAAGGTTCCAACAATTTTGCTGTCTTCATCAAGGTAGGAGCATATCATAGATAAAAGCATTGCTGAAGCTAGGGACATGGGCAGTCTTCGTTTCTTTCTTGATTCGTACAAACGGCACTATAATAAAATCACTTGCACCATTATTTTATTTAAAACATATTAAATGACTACAATATGTAAGCTGAGTCAAATCATATGGCAAAATAACCGGATGCAAATATGCAGGCAGTTAATGGCAAACTCAGTAAACAAAGGGGGAGACAGGCAGATATGTAAAAGTTTGATATAGGATTGCATAAATTACCTGTTTCCAAAAGAGTTTGTCTATGGGTTCCCCAACCATTGTGCTAAGCATATATCGATCAATTTCCATAACTTTTGATGCTGCGCATAGGTAGCAGTTAAAAAATAATAAGTAATTTTCACCAATGGGTGAGATAGGAGTACTTACGTCCAGTTCTCCAAGAAGAACAAGAAGCTAATGTGTGCGTTTGGAATGGCTTATTTTTGTCCAAAACGTGCTTATAATTCGTGATTCACGGTATACGAGGTAAGTATGTGAGAAGAGTTTTTTCTCGGCTTGCGTAATAAGTGCGTTTTTACTGTGCAAAAAGCTTAAACAAACAAGCCCAATATGACCCCCTCCCTACATACAAAACCAAGAGAGGTAGTACCCTTGTGGGGCTTCAGCTTCCCCACCTGAATAGGACAACACAAAAAACAAATAGACATTCTTAAAAAGCCTGATGATTCAAGTCGTTGCAAAATGTGAAAATAAAATCTATCTCCTTTGACTATAACCTCTACAAATCAATTGCAACCTCTTTGCAATGAAGAACTAAAAAAAGGAATAGTCAGGCCATTTAGAAGCACTGGTCACAAAAAGTGGATGGGTGAAAATGGTGCATCTGAGTGTCTTGTTCTGTATTTAAAAAGACCGGGCATAGGGACGCTCGCAAGCTCTTCCAGAGGAAGTATGGCTTTCCCAGCACAAAGCCAATATTTACCGTGCCGTCCATTAACCCTAAGATTTTGGGTTCGGTTCTCTCATAATCCTTTCTCCTTTTCTTTTCATAATCTCATTTTCACCCCAGATATAAAAAAAAAAATACATGGTTCAGATTTTATATTCCATGAAACTATCATTTTCAACATAAATAAAAAAATTTAAACTCTTAAAATCTGATTTACATAATTCATGACTGGAACACAAACAAAATTTTAAAAAAATTAAATTATAAAACCCTGTAATAATAATTTTAGGAAATATTGAACCTGAACCCATTCATTTTCATTCATTGCGCTGATGGGATTCTTAGAAGAAAAGGATAAAAAGGATATGAGAGTATCCTCTTCCGTAAATTTTACCCAGTATATGTCTCTCTCTCTATATATATATAGACATCCTGTAAACCATAATTAATAGAAACTATTACCTATCTTTCGGGGATTTGCTTTAGTTTCACTTTCAAAGCACTAAGGGTGAATTAACATTGGCAGGAAAAAAATTCTTAGTTCTTCAGTGCAGGTGCATGCTTGCGATTCTTTCACCACGAGCTCGCATAATAAATCGTCTTTTAGAGGCATAAAGAAGAGGAAATACAAAATGCGTTTATAGTTAAACACGTCATGAGCATACTTATTTTTGAGTTAATATTCAAATTTGAAGCTAATAAAGAAGCACTCACATGAGTAGAGCTAGAGGGCTCAAATGCTGGGACATCCGAAGAGTTTTCAACAAAGCCATCGATGCGTTGAAACCGGGCGGGAGGCGATTCGAGACCCCTGACTTCAAGGATCATGACTGAAAAACTAAACAAGAAAAGAGGATATGAACAAGGCGTACCGGTTAGAAAATTGCGACGAGAGATCTGTGTGGGTGGTAGGGTTTGATCGAAGCGCACGAGAAAGAGAGAGGAGGCAGAGCGATTTTGACGGCGCTGGCTTGAGGGTTGGCGTTCGAAAAAAAGAAAAAACAGAGCTTTTTTTTTTTTTTTTGAATACATAAGGCCAAGTATAACTTGGAGGAGTTTGAATTACTACATTACATCCCAAAAAGTTACATGAGATCAACCATCATAAACTCTCTACAACCAGTTCGCGCTATGCTTTGCTTAGAATGGGATATTGAATTGAAATATGTTCCACGACAGGCAGTCCGGTGTGCTGATTATCTAGTGAGGGATGCACATCAATTCAAGAAAAAACAGAGCTGCACTCCCAACTATTGGTTTGACTTTTTTTTTTTTTTAAAAAAAAATCAAAGCACGGTCGTTTTGTGTAAATGGAGGGTGAGTGGAGGGGTTTCTAAGTGGAGACATTCCGGACCCGTTGGGCTTGGGCTATGGGCTTCCTTGTGCCACATCACGTTTTTTTTTGGGCGAAGTGCCACATCACGTTTCTTTTTTTTTTTGGGGTCGAAGTGCCACATCAAGGTTTGATTGCATATTTGGAGATATCGCCACTGCGCCACATTTAGAGCATGTTTGTTGCGCGGAATATAGAGGTGGGAAAGGGAATATTGTAATGTTTCTCAGCTTGAAATGTGTTTGGCTATCCAAAGTGCCGGCGACCCACGTTCCCACTCAAGTGAATGTTCCTTTAAATATGGAAAATTGTGTTCCCACCAAAAATGGGATGAACTTCAAAATGTTCCTGGCAGTAATAAAATATAGACAAAATTGCCCCTGAAAACATATAATAAAGATTAAAGATGGAGGCAGAACGCGCGCAAAAATTTGGTGAACCAGCTTAGTATAGTGTCGAAAGCTTGTCTGGAAAAGGGAAGAGGCGAACTGCGTGCAAAATAGAATTCCGAATCAATGTGTGGGTTAATATAGTATGAGCTTATAAATTGGTATGTTTGTGGTATGGGTTGTATTGGATGAATAGATGTGAAAGAAAAACAGAGTCGAAAGCTGAAACAATGAACAGTACCACAAGGAAGACGATGAACAGTGAAGACGAGGTCGAATTCGAACTGGGTTGTTAAGTTTGAACTTGAACTTCTGGTGAGGAAGACGATGAATAGTGAAGACGAGGTCGAGTTCGAACTGAATTGTTAAGTTCGAACTAGAACTTCTGATGAAGTTAGGGGTATTTTAGGTTTTTCACACAATCTTCCCACTTAAACCACTCTCTTCTCTTCCAACCAAACATCTCATCTTCCCTCAACCTATATTCCGTTCCTATATCTACCAAACGGCTCACTCTTTTAAGTTCCCTCTCAATCTTCTCTTCCTTTCCATTCACTTCCCTTCCTTTCCGTTCCCTCCTAAACTATTCCTTATACCAAACAGGCCCTTAGTGCACTGCCTCGAATCTGATTGCCTCCCATGTGAATATATATGTTCTTAGGAAAAAAAATCATTTGATTAGATGTTTTTTCCCCTTTCGATAATAATGGACCTCGAGATAAAATTTGTTAATTATAGTAAAAGGAAAGTAAACATATAAAACAAAAATGATAAATTATTTATTAATATATTAAATTATCATAATGATTTTTTTAATGAGTAGACGGCTGCTTATCACAATTTGATATGTAGATAACTAAAAAGAAGAAAAATCAAATGTAAAGATTAATTTTGGTATCCATTATGAAGAGTATGAATCTTAATTTTAATAAATCCAAATTCCAATATAGGCCAGTATTATGATAACCCAAATAGGGAGAGAAAAATTAAAAGTAAAATTGAATTTGAGAAATAGAAGTGGGATTTTTAACAAGAAATCTATCATCATCTTTTTAGTATTCCAGCAAACTCTTAAAACAATATAATTTAAACTTTATTTAAAATATCCCTTAGTTGATTACTTAATTAGCTCATAGATGAATATCTACAAAATAATTTGAAATCCATATATTAATATAAACTAATATATATTAGAAGATATTATCATATCAAAAGTTATCTTATGAAGTTTTCTAAGAGTTTAATTTTTAATTCTAAAAGCATTTATTTAATAATAATAATAATAATAATAATAATAAGGCCTTTAGGTTTAAATATCGACAAAATCCTGAAAAATCTAAACCTATTAAGAGGCTTATCACTTCTCCGTTATCACCTCTCATGCCGCCATAGCTTCTATAGGGGTAATTTCAGGATTCCTCATCCCTTCTTTGTACATCCTTTTTTCTTCAACTTCTTTGCCTTTTGATAGAATATCGCTTTCAAAGTTCCACAATTTAAACATTCCTACATCTTATATTTTGTCCATCACTAGCCAAAACCTTAATTTCATTTTGCATGGCTTTTACCCACCTAAGATTCTTAGAGGCCTGCTCATAGGTGTCCAATTCTATTTCTTTGTCAATGGCAAATAGAAAACATTTATATGAATAAGATAATCATCCCTGCATCTTAAACTTCGTCCATCACCAGCTATCATGTCGTCAACCATCATTGCTCGTTATTATTATTTGAAGGAAAATATTCAAATTCATATCTCCCTCACCTACCTTTAATGACCCTCTCATATCACCAAACACTGCACAACCTAAAGCTGATTGGGAAGGATAATTCAAAGTTTTCCTGTAGGTCTCTTGGTTCGGCTGATTATCCTTTATTTCACAATCTTTCAATTGTTGGTGCAAGTTTTCAAGAGGGTTCAGTTGAGGATTATGGATAACCTGAAAAGTTTGTGTGTCATAAGCAGTAATAAAGGGGTCAAATTTTCTATTATTCACTCTCCCTTGATGTTTGGCCTTTATGTCTCTAAGGCCCTGTTTGGTTGGAGGGGAGGGGATGGGAGGGGAGGAAAAATGAGCCCCTCCCCTCATTTGGTTTGAAATTTTGGAAGGGAGGGGAGTAAAAATTTGCTTCTCTCTCCCCTCCCCTCCCCTTATTTTGATTCCCTCCAAATTGGGGGGTTTTGGAGGGGAGCCAAATATTGGGACTAATTTGCCCTCATAATCTTTGTCATATCCCATCAATGCCCATGGTTGCAACTCATGCCCTTTCCGCTGCTGTTGCTCCTAGTCTCTCGCCCTCAACTCCCTTCCTCTGCTTTTTGCCAAAAACGTGAATTTGGACTTTATTTTTGTGTTCTCATTTTTTGCATAATAACATATAAGAAATCCTGATGGCTGATAGTTTCATCTTCACAAATCCTGATGCACATTCGGCTCAATAAATTTTGTCAGCGATTGAATTTTGATAACCACGTTATAGGGTTATCTAAATAATTTGCATTATTGCTAGTCATTTTTTGCTAAAGCATTGTTGCTGGAGTCATCTTTTTTTAGAGTCAAATTAGCCCTTCGTTGAAAGCATAGTTTAAACAAAAAATTATTATATCAGTTGTTGTATACATATTAAGGTGAGAGTAAGTTTTCAAAAATTATATAATTTATATTAAGGTGTAAATTAATTTAAATAATTTATATAAGTAAAAATATATAAACTAATATATAAGGGTAAAATGGTAAATTATATATTATCTCCCCTCCCATTCCCTCTTGAATCAAACAAAAGATCATTAAAAAACATTCCCCTTCTTTCCCCTTCAACCAAACCAAACAAGGTAACCTCCTATCCTTCCCTTCCATCCCCTCCCCTCCATCCCCTCCCATTGAACCAAACAGGCCCTAAAGGAAAATTTTTCTTCTACAAAAACAGCATGCCAAGTGAAAATAAGGGTCATAGTTTTGATATTATACAAACTTTTGGGTGGTTGGGTACCCTAAAAAAACACAAGCTTAAGCTTAGACTCAAAGTCCTCATCTTCTTCAGTTAACCTAAATCATCATCAACCTCTTCCTCCTTTGTCAAGCTTTGCTGCCATCTCCATCTCTTTTATGCCAAATCTGTATGACTGCCTCCTTGTTCGGTTTTTGCTATCAGCGTCTCCAAGCCTGATGATTCAAGTCGTTGCAAAATGTGTAAATAAAATCTATCTCCTTTGACTATAACCTCTACAAATCAATTGCAACCTCTTTGCAATGAAGAACTAAAAAAAAGGAATAGTCAGGGCATTTAGAAGCACTAGTCACAAAAAGCGGATGGGTGAAAATGGTGCATCTGAGTGTCTTGTTCTGTATTGAAACAGACGAGGCATAGGAACACTCGCAAGCTCATCATCCAGAGGAAGTACGGCTTTCCCAGCACAAAGCCAATATATACTTTCAAAGCACTAAGGGTGAATTAACATTGGCAGGAAAAAAAATTCTTATTACTTCAGTGCAGGTGCATGCTTGCGATTCTTTCACAGCGAGCTTGCATAATAAATCGTCTTTTAGAGGCATAAAGAAGAGGAAATACCAAAATGCGTTTATAGTTAAACATGTCACGAGCATACTTATTTATGAGTTAATATTCAAATTTGAAGCTAATAAAAAAGCATTCACATGAGTAGAGTTAGGGGGCTCAAATGCTGGGACAGCCGAAGAGTCTCCAACAAAGCCATCAATGGGTTGAAATAGGGCAGGAGGCGATTCGAGATCCCTGATTTCAAGGATCATGACTGAAAACCTAAACAAGAAAAGAAGAAATCGTGTTATTACTTATTAATGCTACATTTACAATCCCATGCCCAATGAACAAGGCGTACCGGTTAGAAAGTTGCGACGAGAGATCTGAGTGGGTAGTAGGGTTTGATCGAAGCGCACAAGAAAGAGAGAAGAGGCAGAGCGATTTTGAGGGCTTTTTCGGTGTTGGGCTATGGCCTTACTGGGGTGTCACATGATTCATCAATATCAAAAAGTCAAACAAACAATAAATCTAATTGTAAAATTTCCCCAATTCCCTCTTTTTTCCATCGGCATCACGCTCAGACATCTGAAACTTGAAAACTCAAAACTTCATTTACTCCTTCCATTGCTGTTTATCATCGGAGTGTGCGTGTTGTTTATCATCTTCCACTGTCTTCCTCCTTTACTCAATATTTCATGGCACTACTATCTCTCTTTTCCTTCTCAGTCGACGTCTGCCACTGCAGAAACATAGAGGGGAGTCCCTTGTTTTGATTTTTCTTCTTCTGGCTGACTGCATTTGAGGGGTACAGTTGAAGCTTGGATTGGTGCTAGAACATGTAATTTCTTTTCCTCCTCTTCCGTCACTGATGTTAAACTCTGTGTGTGTTGTCAAAGGGAAGATGACAGTTTAAGTAAGGTTGAAATTTTAATTTAACAACCTTGATGAATTGGTTTCAATTTGGATGCACATAAGGTGTTTGTAAAAATGTGTAGAAAGAAGTTTGACGGGATTAAGATTGTCCAAGTCTATGCTAATTTATCATGAAATGTTTGGTGAATGTATATTAGTTCATCGTCTCCTAGAATTTGACTTTTATCATATATTTGCTCACCAAAACAAAAATTTAGCAATTGGGAACTTTTATTAAATAAAATTGATATATTGCTACAAAGACCCAGTCAAAATAGCCATTAATGAATGTTGGAGTCTCTTGCCATATGCAGGGGAATGCATGGACAAGTGCTAGGGCATCGGTTGATAAGTTATGGAGCTAATAATGATAATTATATTTTTTTGTTAAAATATTAGGTTCATAGTATATGAAATTATAACAGAAAAAATGAAGTATCTAACCTTATTTAAGTGTGAGAATAATATGTAAACTTAAATGAAATTGTTGGCAAGTGTATGGGAATGAATTGACAAGTGTAAAGGCTTTATTGATAAGTCATGGAGTTAAGAAAGACAACTTTATTTTTTTGTCAAAACATTATGTTATTAGCAGTACATGAAGTTATAAAAAAATGTAGTATCTAACCTTATTTAACTACAAGAATAATATGCAAACTTAAATGAAATTGTTGACAAGTGTAGAGGAATGTATTGACAAGTGAAAGGACATCCCCTGACAAGTATAAAGCTCCGTTGACAAGTCATAGAGCTAACAAACGCAACTCTACTTTGTTTTTTTGGTTGAAAAAATACTTATTTTGATCCACCAGGAATAAAGTAATGCCAAAAGTTGTACACGATAATGCCAGGAAATACATATTTTCATTCTATTGAAGTTGAATTACAACATGTTTAATCTCAATCTATAAAATAAATACTCGTATATACTCATAGACAAATGACATAATTCTGCAGAATGGAAGTCAGCATTGAAGTTGTGGTCTCTATTGAATCAAGTTGCCATTAACAAATAGTACAATTATATCATTATCAATACCCATGAACACAATATTTTGTGTAGTCTAGTTGACACAAATTAAAGCTCCAGCACTTGAATACAATACTTTGACATCATTATGGCTACAATACATTGAAAAAGCTCCTGAAGGATCATAAGCACAATGCTTCCATTTTGAAAGCGTGCCTAACACGAGGACTAAGATCTTCTCCATCTCCAAGCAAAGTTCTTGAGCTGTGCAGGTGTACGTTGCAGCACCGCTTACTTGATATGATTCAGATCTAGTGCTTATCTACCACGGATGAAAATTAATTACATCATAAAATTATAAATATATAGCAATTCTTAGGAATAGCAGGTCCTTTGGATTATCAGAGATCACATAATTCTTTATAACTAAACCAGAAAACATTTATCTCTAACCTTTATTGTGGTCAAGCAATAAAAGAGCATGAATTTTACGACTAATCTATCTCCATTAAATTAATTAGTACTAATTAACAAAAATAGAAAGACAAATGTAAAAAAAGGAGACATAAGCTTGTCATAAAGCTTAAACCATAAGGTTCATATGATAGTCAAAGAAATGCATGAAGAAGAAGACATTGGCAAGCGCATACAAGCAATTCGAACCCATCACTGGAAAAGAACCAAAAAAAATGTTTTGTGACAGGGATGAGTAATACAAAAGTCATGCAGGTTTACATTCAATAGGGTGACGAATACAAAACAACTAACATATATAGTAATGATGCCAATGACAAATATAAACTAATCTAAATTGAAAATGCATGCACCAATACATAACCAATTGATCTACCAAAAATCTACCTAATTCATCAGTGAGCACAGGTTACCTGCGTAGAATTGTCATCAACAAACCGCGGGAAAAATGCAATGCTTTTGTATGCTTTTTTTTGTTTGACCATAAAAACTTAAAAATGAATATATTTAGCTGGGCTGAATTAGACTTGTATAGCATAATTGTTGTTGGTCAGTGAGTTAACGGGAGGAAATAAAAATTGTATAGCAATTTTGTTAATGAAATACATTTATATATATAGAGAGAGAAAAATATAATTAAAAGACAAAACAAATGGGATATCTTCTAAGCCAATCCCAACTGCATGTTTGTCACGGTAGCTAAGAATATCTTGTTCTATTTTTATTGCAGTACACTTATATTTATAAAGAATAAAAGAACTGAAAGACAAAACAAATGGGATATTATCTAAACCAATCCCAACTGGATGTTTGTCACCGTAGCTAGGGACATATTGTTCTATTTTTCAGGACAGGGTTATACAAACCTTAAAGCTTAATTAGTTTATCCAAATGCATCAGTTTTGCTGTAAAGAACAGTGGTGTAGCATAAAATGCACCATTGCCTGAGCAAGAACATTCAGTAAGGATGATTCAATTAGCTAAAAGTCATATTTTTGCACAAATTCAGCTTTGAACAATTGAGTGAGACTCAAATCAAATTTTCAGCAGTGGAAGATGCAATTTATAATTCAATAGACCAAAACACAAACCAAGATTCACAATACCATACTAAAATGGACACACATGAATTCAACTCAATCCAACTAAGACAGATATTCTTAAGGTGTGGCAGAAACTAACCTCAGCAAATCAGAACCAGCAGCTCATTCAATCACAATAACATTCAGAATATGCAGCAAAATGCGCAAGAGCCCAGAACATGTGCAATTTCAGAGTAAAAGCATGTGCAGTGGTAATGGTCGACAAGCTTGATTCTATAAAATCAAGAATATGAGCACAAATCACACTTATCTAGTCCGTATATAAAATTTGACCAGAAAACATCTCAGAATTCCAAGAATTTTTCAGCAGGTTGCTCAAAATATCCTACACTTTAACAGTTTAATATTTCCAGCAATGCACAATCATTATAAAAGTGGAAGGAAACCTGTCATGTACAATCCATCCAGATGCTACCCTCTATCACATAACCCAAGAAGCAATATATGGAATTTAGCTTAAGTAAACCAACAGCCCAACAAAATTAAAGGCGAGAAAATCATGTGAAGAATTCGGAAATTTACTTGAGCGTGTTCGAAAAGAAAAAAAGAAGACTTGTCACAACCTAAGGAGACTTTAAAGCAAAAGCTACCACCTTAGTCAAAGTTCTGCATATTATACAAGTGGAAGGAAACTTGTCATTCAAATTTTAAATCATCTAAGTTACTGGAGAGGCGGAAATTTGCACTGCAGAGATAACAAAAACTTTTCAAGCAAATAAAAATTGTAGGGCTTATCTCATTCAATGGTGAACCAAAAAATAAAAAGGAAATCACACTCATATCCCAAGCAAACATTAGTATATATGTATATGATTGTATTTATAAGGCTTACCTTCTTCAATGGTGACGAGGGGAGCGGTGGGAGTCGCGGTGGAGCAGAGAGTGAGAGTTTGACGGCGCACGGTGGAGAGCGTGAGGACCAATGTGAAGTAAAGAGTGAAGATTGGCTCGCATATCGACAACAAGAGGGTGAAGACGACAAGCGACAACGAGTCGGAATACTCCCGACGGCGAGAGACTTCTGTGAATAAGCAAACCATCAACAATTTCCCCTTTTTTCTTTCAGTTTTAAATTAACTTGGGCAAAATGGTAATGGGCAAATTGCACTTTGCTACCCTCGGGTCCCTTGGGAGCTCAGTAATTTTGAGATTTCCTGGACCTTGCAATAGTGTTTTATCTTCCATAGAATCTGAATTCCATTTTCCCGATAAACTAATATACTCCCCCTCCCCCATTCACAATATAACGCACTTATAGAAAAAATGTATGATCCATAATATAGAGCACTTATAATTTAATTAATACATTTTTTTCTGTTTTACTCATATGATTAATACTTATTTTCCAACATTGCCCACTAATTATATCTCCCTCTCTCTAAAATAAAATTTCTAATGTAACTATAAGGGTTAATATAAGTTTTAGTCATTGAAGTTTGGCTCAGTTTGGGTTTTGGTCCCTGAAGTTTGGAAGTGGTGGTTTTGGTCCCTGTAGTTTGGGCCGTTTGGGGGGTTGGTCCCTGAAGATTTAAAAGGACTTGCTCATGGTTTTAACGGTGTTAAATCATCCTACGTGGCTCTAACACCGTCAAAAAAGCTGATGTGTCATGCCTTGTAAATAGGTGATGTGGCAAATGTAATATATAATAATATACTGTTTAAAAAAAAAAAACACAGCAGCCTAATGCCAAAGAAGCAAAACGCACGAGCCTACTGAAACACAAAATTGACACAGTGAAAGGAGAAAAGAAATCAAAGGGCTAGGGCGAGCTTCCAAGACGGCAACAGTGGGTTGCAAGGTCAAAGAAAAGGGGGAAGGGGTTGGGCGAGCTTGGAGGAGGTTCAAGGAAGGCGATCGTCTGCTACGGTGCGACCAAAGGTGCGATTGTCTGGTGGAATGATGCCTTCTTCTAGTCGGTTATCGGGTTCAAACAGAAAGGGAAGAACAGTCGGTGAAACTTGCAGATGTGGGGATGAAGTTGTAGTTCTCACTTCATGGACAGAGCAAAACTATGGTAGGAGGTTTGTGAAGTGTCCAAATTTTAAGGTTAGTGGACGTGGTGTGAACTCATAATTCCAATCTACAATGACGCAATCTTTTAATAAGTATGTGCTTTAGTGTTAGATCCATTTTGAATGTATTTAGTTAAACAAATGCACAGTCTAAATGGTGATGATTAATAAGTATGCTGATGATTCATATATTCTGCCTAAGTCTGAATGCTGAATATTAATTGTAATTATTTGGAATGTGAAATGCGCAAGGCACAACTGATTTAAAGTTCACATTACAAGCAAAATCAATGTTGATGATTAATTGTTACCTCTGTTTTCTAGCATTTCTTGGTCCATGTTGTTCATTTATCTTGAATGGGACATAGGGCTTCATTTAGCCTTTCTAGTGATGTCAGGTTAGAATTGTTAGATGACATGGGCTGCTGTATGCTTGCTTATGCTTATGAAGAAACCATAGTCTATGAGTTTCTAGTGCTGTATGCTTGCTAGATGACATGGGCTGCTTGCTTGCTAGATGTTGTATGCTAGATGCTGTATGAGCAAAATCAAACCCATTGTTTCTAGTGCTGTATGCTTGCTAGATGACATAGCCTTTCTAGTGCTGTATGCTTGCTAGATGACATGGGCTGCTTGCTTGCTAGATGCTGTATGAGCAAAATCAAACCCATTGTTTCTAGTGTTGTATGCTTGCTAGATGACATGGGCTGCTGTATTAAATATTGCACTAAATCATCTTAGGTTCTACAGTTAGCAATGGCCTAGTCTATGAGTTTATGAGTCCTCTAATTTTTTTGTGATGCACAGACACGTTGGGGATGCAACTACTTTGATTGGATTGATGGACCAATTCAGAATCCAATTGTAGAGGAGCTAAAGAAGATGAAGAAAGACAATATTGAATTGAGAAGGAGGTTGAAGTTTGTGAAAGGGATCTTATTTGTAGTGGCCTTTGTGAATGTTTGTTTGATATGGAAAGTTATCATTTTCAATGTATGAAGTTTGTTTATGTAATGGCATTTGTAGAAGATCACTTTTTTTTTGTTTAACGACCTCAGCGTATGTAATGGCTGAGTTATGCTTGACATTGTAAACCTTAACGGAAGCTAATATTATAGAAAACTTGTTCTGTGTTATATATTGTGTTCAGGATACCATCATGCAAATACCATATTGTCAATCTGCTTTCCAGAGTTGAAAAAGCACAAGAGACAAAGAGCATAGTCCAAATAATAATTAAGCAAGTAATAATTATACCAAAAGCTTTGCTCTTATAAATACAAGTAATAATTAGACCAAAATAATTAGACCAAAAGCTTTGCTCTTATAAATACAAGTAATAATTAGACCAAAAGCTTTGCTCTTATAAATACAAGTAATAATTAGACCAAAAGCTTTGCTCTTATAAATACAAGTAATAATTATACCAAAAGCTATTGCTTCTATGATTACAAGCAAAATGTCAAATTTGAGTCAAGAACAAAATGTCAAGTTTGTCTAAACTATTACAACAAACATTTTGTCATCAAAACCAACAGTCACTTTGTTACTAAGTAACCGTAAATGTTAAATTTGACTGCCTCCAGGAGGAGTTGCATTGATTGACTCTTGTGTGCAAGAATGTTGAATGACTTTTGTTCCCGAACGTCCTGAGTTGCCCTTTGGTTGCTTGCTTGAAGTAGCATTACTAGTCAATGGTTCCTTGCAAGACCTTCGGTTGTGACCTTGCTTATGACAGTTGGAACATGTGACAAGTGTATTTGCTCGTTTCTCCTTCAAAGTTCCTTTTATGTTCTCATCTAATCCTCTTTTCCTTTTCTTTTGCGGTCGTCCTGGACGTTTGTGATATGGTGGAGGATCAAGTGGTTGACCATCAACTTTCTCCCACATGTTGTCTCCATTGATAGGCTCAATTACCGGGGAGTAAGAAGCCACAAAAGATTGCAAAGTCAAGTATTTGTCAACGTACTTATGTGGATCCTCCCTCTTAACATATATGCAAGCAAGTGCATGTCTTAAAAAAAATTTATCAGTCAACGATTAAAATAGATTTATCAGCAATTATCAGCATTATCAGCAAGTGCATAATAAATAAGACACATTAAAACAGATGCTGATTTTAATTGCAATTGAAAGAAACTGATTTTTAGTCAACGAACAAGCATGAAACAGCAGTAAAACAACAGAAATCAGTACCAGTCCATAATTCTGTTCTGTAAAACAGCAATAAAACAGCAACAATAATGTTAAATGGAGAGAAACAGATTAATTATTAGTCAACGAACAAGCATAAAACAGCAGCAATAATGACAACAAATTTTTCTGTTCTGTTAAATATTTTTCTGTCAAGTATTTTTCTGTTCTGTTCAGCAATAACAGCAACCAACGATCTCAAATATTGCTGCTGTTTTATTAACAGTAACCAACGATCTCAATTCCCATACAAATTCCCATCACAGCAACCAATAAACAGCAATAACAGCAACCAACGATCTCAAACAGCAGCATATGAATATTTTTCTGTCAAATATTTCTTAATTCCCATACAAATTCCCATCACAGCAACCAACGATCTCAATTCCCATACAAATTCCCATCACAGCAACCAAATTTCTAAACAGCAACCAAATTCAGTTAGAGGATTGCAATGCAACAATTCCCATACAAATTCAAATATGCAATAATCACAGCAGACAACGATCTCAATTACAGCAGAGAAATGTTACCAACAAACATAAGTCTGTACTGAAATATAAGTGAAATGAAAACAAATATAAGTTTGTTACCTGCATGGGATACCATTCAATTGCCACCAATAACATGAGCACCTTCTAGCGGTAAGATCAACTTGATACTTATGCCTATTAAGTGAAGCCTCATAGCGATTATCACCCCCATATCTTACTTCCCACTTTCGACATTCTTGAATTTCCTTTTCTAATCTCTTACGAGGTCGTGGGCAAACTATCCCCTTGTCACGGTACTTCTCTGTCAAGTATTTTTCTGTTCGGTCGCACCGTAGCAGACGATCGCCTTCCTTGAACCTCCTCCAAGCTCACCCAACCCCTTCCCCCTTTTCTTTGACCTCGCAACCCACTGTCGCCGTCTTGGAAGCTCGCCCTAGCCCTTCGATTTCTTTTCTCCTTTCACTGTGTCAATTTTGTGTTTCAGTAGGCTCGTGCGTTTTGCTTCTTTGGCATTAGGCTGCCGTGATTTTTTTTTAAACAGTATATTATTATATATTACATTTGCCACATCACCTATCTACAAGGCATGACATATCAGCTTTTTTGACGATTTTAGAGCCACGTAGGATGATTTAACACCGTTAAAACCATGAGCAAGTCCTTTTAAATCTTCAGGGACCAACCCCCCAAACAGCCCAAACTACAGGGACCAAAACCCAAACTGAGCCAAACTTCAAGGACTAAAACTTATATTAACCCTAACTATAATGATAAATGGTAGCTCTTCTTTCTCCTCACAATTATCATTTTCATAAAAAGTGGTGTTCTCTCTCATATGGAGATTGAATGTGAGAGAATACAAATTGCAAAAAGAAGATTTTACAATTTTTGAGTACATTTCTCAACAAGGGTGAAAGTGGAAAAATCTTATATTTTAGGACATATTAAATGATTTAACTGTCATTTCTTGTTTCTCGTGAATTAGTTAATGTACCATATATTGTGGACCGGAGGAGTATATTTAAAGATATAAGTTATCTAAAAGTCTCATTTTTAATTATAAAAGCATTTCTTAATAATAATAATGCCTTCAAGTTTTAAACATCCACAAAATCCTCTCATGTTGCCGGAGCTTCTGCTAGGTAACTGCAGAATTCTTCATTCCTTCCCTGTACATCCTCCTTTCTTCAACTCCTTTGCCTTTTGGTAGAATATCACATTCAAAGTTCCACAATTCAAAAATTCATGCATCTTGTATTTCGTCCATCACTAGCCATCATGTCGCTAACCATCATTCACATATTTCAGAACATCAATCGAAACGTGTCCTCGTCTGCAATGATAAAGAAATGTTTTTATAGAGCCTATAGTATCAAATTTATTAGCTGCACTGACACTTTCAGTCTTATTTTCCTTTCTCAAAATGTATAGGCTTTTAGTAAGCCCCTACCATTCCCTTTAATCATCCCACTGAACATGTCCTACAATAGACAAATATCAAGAAAGAAGCAAGCCAAATACATACTGTCCAATGCAAGTTTAGCTATAGAGATTAAGTTGTAGCAAAAAATTTTTGCATATAAGAAATTTTTCAGATATACGAATTCAATGATTCTAACTTTACCTATATGAGTTATTTTAATTCATTCCTCACTAGGGACTCTAACCCATTTTGGTGTACCAAGATATTACCTACATCTGTCTAGATATTTTATGTTACTATATGGTAGCTAGCACCAGAATCAAGAACCCATTCGGTATCTAAGTTAATAGCCAAACCTGGTGTGGTAGCTCGGATACTTAAGGCAGCCTCAGTTGGTTTTGTATCTCGTTTGAGCAATTCCAATATTTCTTTATACTGGGTAGGTGTGAAAAACAAGTTCTAAGAAGTAAGAAGTCCCTTCCTTAGTGTTGACAGTATTTGTATAAGAGGCCCATTAGGCTAGCTAATTAGGCCTCGGTTAGTCCAGACTGAGAATTGTATCAGTAGTGTAGATAAGGATTATTTGTGTGTATATATAAGTCTGTGTATTATAGATTTGTTGAACTAATTATGGTGAAATACATAATTCCATTTTTATTTGTTTAGGGATATCATTTCTTACATGGCATCAGAGCTTTAGATCCTCTGAAATTTCTGTCACCGCCCAACATTCGACCCGTCTCACCCGTTTAACCCTTTTACCTCTCTCTCTGTTCGTGACTGAATCCCTAATTCCTTTTTTCTCTCCACTGCGTTATTGCGACTCGTGGCCGACGCACATAAATCTTCTAGCAGCGAGATCATTCCCGGTGGACTTGGCTTCAATGACCCACTTTATCTGCACCCGTCGGACACTCAAGGGGCAACCATTATTCCCCAAGTCCTCACCGGCAGCGAGAATTATTCAATTCTGTCAAGAGCTATGAAGATTGCTCTCAGAAGTAAGCATAAATTGGGTTTTATCGACGGTTCTTATAGAAAAGAATCTCAAGAAAAGCATCTCCATGACCAATGGGAAAGATGCAATGTTGTAGTTCTTTCTTGGATTCTTCATTCAATCTCTAAAGAACTCGCTAACGGAATTGTATTATGTGAGGATGCACATCTTGTGTGGACTAACCTCAAAGAAAGGTTCGATAAGATCACTGGTTCACGCATATTCGCCCTCCACCGTGAAATTGGATCTCTGAAGCAAGGATCCATGCGGGTATCAAACTATTTTTTGAGACTCAGAGAACTATGGGATGAACAATGGTCCCTGGTGCCTATACCGTCATGCCGATGTGCAACTTCCAGCACGTATTGATATGATTCAACAGTAAAAGCTTCTCCAGTTTCTCATGGGACTAAACGAGTCTCACTGTCACGCAAGACCAAATTCTTTTAATGGTCTCTCTTCCTTCCCTTAATCAAGCCTATGCGATGATCTCAGAAGATGAAGCCCAAAGATCTCTCACTGGTGGTTCTGACGCCTCTCCTGTTAAAGGCATCGCCATGGCAGTTCGTGGTCGCGGGAGAGGTAGGGGACAAGGAAAAGGCATCCCCCCTCAATGTGGATACTATAACAAAAAAGGTCATGTCAAGGAGCAATGCTATGAACTTGTTGGTTATCCCTTCGATTTTAAAGGGACTAAAACCAAGTCTGGCCAACAAGATTCTCCTGGAACGGTACTTAATTCTGTCCGTGATTCTGAGATGCTACCTGTGCGGCCAACACAATTACTCCAAGCTTCACTCAAGCACAATTTAATCAATTATTGGAGATGATGCGCAAAGATACTGAGCTCAATGCATACGCCCTCACAGGTACTGCTTTACCATTTTCTTTTTCCATTCACAACACACACACTCACTGGGTCATTGATTCTGGGGCCACCACCCACTTGATTAGTGATTTATCTTTGTTTGATTGCTATGAGCCATATAAGGGTCCTACTAAGATGATTAAGATACCTAATGGCAACCACATGCATATTACATATGTAGGATGAGTCAAATTTTCTAATGATTTTATGTTAGAAGATGTGTACTATGCCCATAATCTAAAATTTAACTTGATATTTGTCCCTAGGATCACTAAAGACCAGCAATGTGTTGTTATGTTTTATCCTAACCAGTGTTTGATGCAGGGCCATCAGGGTGGCAGAATGAAAGCGACTGGTAAGCTCATTAATGGGCTTTATATACTGCAGCATACTAGAAATTTTGATATTGTCAATTGTGCTAGTAATGTCACTAGGATATCTTGTAACAAAAATATATGGTTGCTTCACAAGAGATTAGGGCACACACCACTCTCTGTAATGAAGCATCTTCACATTGTCTCTGATAAATCTGTTTCAATGAATAAAGTGTGTGAAATTTGCATTCAATCCAAGCAAACGAAATTACCTTTTTCCCCTAATTGCATTAAAACTACAACTTGTTTTGATTTGCTTCATATGGATGTGTGGGGCCCTTATAAAACCCCCACACATCAAGGTCACCATTATTTTCTCACAATAGTTGATGACTACTCACGAGCCACTTGGATCTATTTAATGCGGGCTTAAATAGAAAGTATACTGCATATTAAGAATTTTGTGTCATATATTTTTACTCAGTTTCATAAAATAGTTAAGAGAGTCAGGAGTGATAATGGGACCAAGTTTGTTAATCACCAACTTCAAGATTTTTTTGGGGAAAAGTGTATCATTCATGAAACATCCTGTGCATACACCCCTGAGCAAAACGGTATAACAGAACGAAAACATAGGACTTTACTTCAGATTTCTAGGGGATTGATGTTGGAGTCTCATGTACCTATTGCCTACTGGGGGGAATGTGTGAAAACTGTCTCTTATTTGCTTAACCGAATCCCCTCTAAGGTGCTGGGTCATAAGACTCCATTTGAAATGGTCTATGAGTATGCCCCTGATTATTCTCATTTAAGGGTGTTTGGTTCATTAGCTTTTGCCATTGACTTGAATTCTAATGATAAATTTGCTCCTAGATCAATACCATGCGTTTTCTTGGGATATCCACCTAACCAAAAAGGATACGTGCTCTTGAATCTTGAAACAAAACGAATCTTTATAAGCCGACACGTGTCATTTTTGGAGGATAGATTTCCTTTCAAGGATAGCATAGGCATTGATCAAGGGGGAGTATGGAATAAAGCACTTCAAGATATGTTTCTCTTTGAACCATTACAACAAGAAGTAATTCAGAAGGATAAGGATAGTACACAGAACCTATAATCTGATAAGTTAGACTATCACGCTAGTAAGATACCTGAAATACCTTGTCCAATTAAACACATATCTACTGACCCTCCTGAACCAACCATTTCTGATAAGAATCACATTCTTGGACAACCAAATCTAGAACTTAGCACAAATAGGCCTAGTAGAGAGTGCAAGGCCCCTATATGGGCTAAAGACTATGTCTGTTCTGCATCTGTATCACATTTACATTCTAATGCATCTCATACTACTGGCTCACTTAAAAGAACACAATGTCGTTATCCTATAGAGCAACATCTCTCTTATGCACACATTTCTTCTGCCTTCACATGTTTTCTTTTATGTATTGATTCTATAAATGAACCCAATTCCTATGAAGAAACAATTAAAGACAAACACTGGATAGAGGCTATGAAATTAGAAATAGATGCATTAGAAAGTAATAATACTTGGGAGTTAGTGCCCTTACCTAAAGGAAATAAAACAATAGGCTGTAAATGGGTGTATAAAGTGAAATATAAACTGGATGGTAGTGTAGATAAATACAAGGCTAGACTAGTAGCCAAAGGCTACACACAAAGAGAAGGAATTGATTATCATGAGACATTTTCGCCTGTAGTTAAAATGACAACTGTATGCATTATTCTCAAAGTCGTTGTGATTAATAATTGGAACGTATTCCAAATGGATGTATACAATGCCTTCTTGCAATGTGATTTGCATGAAGAAGTGTACATGTCAATGCCACAAGGATTTGAAGGTAAGGGGGAGAAGATGGTATATAAGTTAAGAAAGTCTTTATATGGACTTAAACAAGCATCTAGACAATAGAACCGAAAGCTTATAAAGGCTTTGGTCAAAGCTGGTTTTACTCAAAGTAAGCATGATTATTCAATGTTCATTAAAAATTCTGATGCTAATATGATAATTATATTGGTGTATGTTGATGATCTTTTGATAACAGGAAGTTCAGAAGATAAAATAAAGGAAGTAAAGCTATTTCTTCACTCAACTTTTAGAATAAGGGACTTAGGAATAATGAAATATTTTTTGGGAATTGAAATGACCAGATCTGAAAAGGGTATTGTGCTGACCCAAAGGAAATATACTCTAGATTTGTTAAATGATGCAGGTCTTAGTGGATGCAAACCACTTACAATACCAATGGATCAAAGTCTAAAGTTGAAAGCCTATGAGAAGGGAAGAGATAGCCGAGAGGATCTGATTAAAAATCCTGAAAGATACAAAAGACTGGTAGGACGGCTGATTTATCTCAAAGTAATAAGGCCTGACATCTCTTATTCTATGCAGGTGTTGAGCCAGTTCATGCATAATCCGATGAAAACACATATGTCAGCTGCTGTTGGGATCCTGAGATACTTGAAGCAATGTCCAGGGCTTGGTGTTTTGATAAGCACCGAAGGAGACCTTACTTTGAAGGCCTTTTACGACTCAGATTGGGCTGCCTGCAAAACAACACGAAGGTCCGTGTCAGGTTATCTTCTCAAATTGGGAGGTTTACTTGTCATGTGGAAGTCCAAGAAACAAAACATTGTCTCAAGATCTTCAGCAGAACCTAAATACCGCTCCATGCGCTCAACCATATTAGAAATTGTGTGGGTGACTGGCTTGTTAACATACCTGGGAATACATCAACCTAAACCTGTGGAAATTCAATGTGACAGCCGTACATCAATATATATCTCATCAAATCCAGTGTTCCATGAGAGAACAAAGCATATTGAAGTTGATTTGCATTTTGTAAGGGATAAATTGCAGGATGGACTGATTAGTTTGAGACATGTGAAAAGTAATGAGCAAGAGGCTGACATTTTCACAAAGGCAATAGGCAAAGAGATTCTGCATAAAATGCTTAGCAAGTTAGGAGCTTTTGATATCTTTCACCCCAAACTTGATGGGGAGTGTTGAAAGTATTTGTATAAGAGGTCCATTAGGCTAGCTAATTGGGCCTCGGTTAGTCCAGACTGAGAATTGTATCAGTGGTGTAGATAAGGATTATTTGTGTGTGTATATAAGTCTGTGTATTATAGATTTGTTGAACTGATTACGGTGAAATACAAAATTCCATTTTTATTTGTTCAGGGATATCATTTTCTTACACTTAGTATCTTTGACAATATTCTTAGAGGAATCATTAACAGCAGGGCTCACCTGATCCTCTTGTTCGTTTTTAAATCAAGAGGTCAAGCCTGGTGGAAATCCTATCAGATGGTAGCAGCTTTCCTTCTAGTGTCCCTTCTTAAGACAGTGGCTACACACTTCTTGGGACCAACCTCTGCCATGACCCCTTCCTCGGCCTTAGCCTCACTAGTGCAAAATACTAATTTAGCTACATGATTTTACATCAGTTACTTAAAGAACTGAAGTGATAATTCAAGTGTCATAATTTTGCTTTTGTTTTACGTGTAACTGACTCCGTAATGTACAATATGGCATCAGTTACTTGAAGAACAGAAGTGATAATTCATGTGACATACATTTGCTTCTGTTTTAAGTGTAACTGACGCCGTAATATACAATATGACATCAGTTGTATAGTCAACTGATGTCGTAATTAAGATGCTATAATAATAATAATTATGGGATCAGTTTATTGAGCACCATAAGCCATAATTAATATAAATTTTTGGAATTTACTTGTGAAATAAATAAATTTAAAATATAACATGTCATAATTGTAATTAAATACTATAAATAATTTTTTCCAAAATATAATTATATTCACTAGTACAAAATACTAATTTAACTACACGATTTTGTATTAGTTACTTGAAGAATAGAAGTGATAATTCATATAACATAATTTCGCTTCTATTTTACATGTAACTGACGCTATAAGGTACAATATGGCATCAGTTACTTAAAGAACGGAAGTGATAATGCATGTGACATAAGTTTGCTTCTGTTTGAAGTGTAATTGACGCAGTAATGTACAATATGGCATCGGTTGTATATTCAACTGATGCCGTAATTAAGATGCTATAACAATAATAATTATGTAATCAGTTTAGTAAGCACCAGAAGCCATAATTCATATAAAGTTTTGGAATTTAATTGTGAAATAGATAAATTTGAAATATAACATGTCATAACCATAATTAAATATTGTAAATAAATTTTAAAAAATATTTTTTCCCAAAATATAATTATATTATAGTTATATTTTAAATAACTTTTTTTAAGTGGGTTATTTATAGCTCATGACCATCTGATAGAGATTAGTGAACTTCTTTTAACTACTTAACTATACTTAGTTAATTATTAAAAAAATGGATGATCAATTTATGGGTGGAACTTGACCCATAATTTATAATTTATTTATCGAGCTTACTTATAGCATCGGGTTCTATAGGAAACCAATACCTTAATTATAACCCATATGGCTCTAAGGAAGTCTTAAAAATATATTAACTATTTTTTTTCTAAAGAAAAGGAAATATTACGTCAATTCCCACTCCACCTGACGCCCTAATGCCTTCAACAAAAACCTCCACTACTCTGCTAACTTCACGGCTTCTTTATGAATTTCACTCTAGCTCTGCTAACTTCGCAACTTCCCTTCATCACTGTTGATGTAGTAGCTTCCAGATAGAGCACTACAAAAAAACACTCAATTTCTAACAGAATTTGCTACGGAATTTTTTCCGTGGCAAATTCTGTGGAAAATCTGTCAGAAATTCCATTGAAAATTTTTTCGACGGAATTTTTCCGTAGCTAAATTTGTCACGGAATTAACCACAAAAAAGTTCTATGGCTAAATTAGCCACGGAATTATGTCGCAAATTTTGAGAAAAAATTTTTTGCCACGGTACCATGGAACTTTTCCATATCAAAATTTTAAAATTTATAAAATTTTATATTAAAAATAATATTATAAAATTAATTATTAAATAATTTTAATTAAAAATAAAATATTATTATTAATGAATATTTTATTATTATTTATTGATACTATATTTAACATTTTTGACTAAAATAATATTTTTAATATTATTATATTAGTTATTATTTAATTTTATTTAAAAATAAATTATTAGTTATTAATATTATATTTATCATTTTATATTAAAAATAATATTTATAATATTAAATTATTTGTTATTAATTAATTTAAATTAAAAATATATTTAAATTTAGAAAATTGATTAAAATATAGTTATAAAAATATTTATTAAATATTTTAAATTTATTGAATTTGAAATTAATTAATCATAAATACATAAATATTTTTTTGGAATTTTTATTTATTTTAATTTATTTTTAATAATATTATATATATTATTAATTTTATATTATGATAATATTATATATATAACATTATGTAATAAAATAACGTAGGTTCATCTTGGCGCAACTGGCAAAGGCTCGAGCCTGAAGGCACTAGGAGCATGAGGTCGTGGGTTCGAACAGGAAGGGAGGCATTTTCAAGATTTAAGAGGCGCAGACACGTGGCTCCTCTCGGAGGTTACACTTGGTGCACTGCGAGGAGGGTGAACACGTGGCAGCGCACGGAGGTGACACTTGGTGCACTTCGAGGAGGAACACGTGGCAGCGCTCGGAGGTAACACATGGCAGCGCAAGGAGGAGACACTTGGCGCACTGAGAGGACGGTGGACACGTGGCAGCGCACGGAGGTGACACTTGGTGCACTTCGAGGAGGAACATGTGGCAGCGCTCGGAGGTAACACATGGCAGCGCAAGGAAGAGACACTTGGCGCACTTCGAGGAGGGACACGTGGTGCACTGCAAGGAGGGTGGACATGTGGCAGCAGTAGGAGGTGACATGTGGTAGCGTAGACGCCATAATATATATTTTTTGCTACGGCTAATTCCGCTACACCCTAAATACTATGGCGAAAGTGTAATTTTAACTTATGCCAAATTAACTTTTTGCACTAGTGCCTCCTCTAAAGGCATTGATAGTCATCACGGTACCATATGAGGAATTAGGTGGTGGCCCGTGTGAGATGTTTCTCTGAGTCTCTTCTTGTGTGATAATTGAAAACACTTGGTTGGAGGATGGAAGTGGCCTCATAAGTATGATCTGGCTGCAGACATGGTGAAGGCTTCATTCAATCCTATTAGGAACTGAAAGAAACTCTATTCTTGGACATTCTTGGCATAAGCCTTGGAATATTGGCTACGGCAGCTAGGAATTAGGACAAGAGAAGAATACTCGCCCCACAACTCCTTTAACTTGGTGTAGCCACTATTAGAAAAAATGCCTATAAGACCACCACATCTAGACCGCTATAAGCGTAGACGGTTTAAAAAGCATGACCAGTGGCATTTTTGTATATTAGGACATGATTTAATATTTTTAGACCAATACATGAATTTATGTGCAAGTGAGAATTTAATACAATAATTTAAAAAAAAACAAAGAGGAAAGGAGCTACTAAAAATACTTAAATTAACTTTTATAAAATAAATAGGGGCAACAGAACCCCTCAGGGTGTAATTAACAACTTCTATACAGTTAGTATATAAAATAACCTTCCTATATCCTTTTGACCGAATACTCATCTCCTCCACAAACACATATAATTTTATTTTATATATAAGACATATTTATCTAATTTGATTAGATTAAGGAAGTTAGTTGAATTAATTAATATGACATGTATTTTCTAAAACACCTTAGTTATCTTCCTTAATCCCATTATTCCCATCTTCTTCGATTATTGCTAAGGAAGTATCAATAAAAGTAAATTAGGAAAAAATTAACATATATGAAAACTATGTCTTATATTGAGGATCAAGATCAACTCCCTAAAAATGTCTTACATTAAGGACCGAAGGGAGTATTTTCATTTATGACTGGAATAAGTTATTCTTTTTAAACTCTGTTCTCATATGGGAGCATTATAGAAATTAATCCGTATATGCTTGGTACAACGTTTGGAGGAGCTGCAAACTGCAAATTTTTGTATAGAGATCTCTAGATGAAGGTAAAGTATGCAATCTGTTATATCAAACCTTTTTTTATATTTGTCTATCTTGCCTTTAATTTTTTTTTAATATATCTATGATTATTTTGGCTATGGTTGTTTATGCCATAATTCAATCATTTTATTTTAGTGTCCGCGGAACGAATGGGAGAATAATAAAAAAAAAAAATCAGTTGAAAAGGCCTAAAAAATACTTGCACATACTTCATACTCCTATGGTCACCTCCTATGGTCACATGAGATGGTTACAAGTCACATGATCTAGAATAGGGAATATCATATGCATGTCTAACTAAATAATACTACCTTTAGTTCTAATTATAAGATAAAGTTGATTTTTTTTTTGGAGAAATTAAGGAAACTAAATAAGTTATTTAATCATATAATATATTGTATATTCTTAGATTATATATCAGTTTACTAACCAAATTAATTAGTTTTGAGAAAAAATATATAAATATAAATACTCTAAAGTAATTTAATTGGCTTTCTTAATTTCTCTAAGAAATTTAACTTTATTTTATAATTAGGATCGAAGGGAGTATCACTTTTCAGGGTCCGGGTCTTTTTTATGCCCACCACAACATGTACGAAGTAAATATAGGCACCCGTTTCTGTGTTGGATCCGGGTCACCCGCTACGACATGTCAATTGATGAAGCTGCAGAATTGGCCCGACGAGCAATTGTTGGAGCTAGCGTCGCAGTTTCTGCAGGTATTTTGTCTTTGCTCTTCCTTCGATCCTCCTTCATTGAGATATATACTTTCCTAAATGAGGGTGTGGATTTAATTGAGTGAGTTAAAAATAAGGGTATAATAAGAAAATAGTAATAAATGGGTTAGTTAAAGGCAGTTGGTGTCTTATAATAAGGATAAAAGATTATTGGTAGTTGATACCTTATAATATAAGGATTATTATTTTCTTGTCGGGGATTTGCTTGACCTGATTGTTGATAAGGATTATTAATTGTTGGGTTATGTTAAATATAACGTTAGAGCTAGTATATTTTGAAATATTATTTTTAAAAATTAAATTAGAATATAGTTTAGTTTTTTATTGTTAATTATTATCATGTTATCCGTATATAAAATTTTGAAGGCAAGGTGATAAGTTGTTTTCTCTTCAATTTAGCAAAAATGTTACCATAAGTCTTGGAAAATATAATTTTAAAAAATTAATTATGTGAATTAATATTAATATATAATGTATATTTGCTGCTTATGTTCACACCAGTGTTTCTTTTTCAATGCTTGTAATGCATAGATATCAAAAATATAATTTAGAAATAATATACTATGTATATGCATAACCAATTTTAGTCCAACTGAATTCCCCGATTTAATCTCTATACATACACGTATGTGTCTGTATGTATGTGTGTAGATTTTTTTTTACGCTCTCCCGAGTCCCGATTCTTATATAAGATATATTTATTTAATTTAATTAGATTAAAGAATTTGTTAAGTTAGTTAATATGACATGTATTTTTTAGAATACCCAATTCATCTTACTTAGCTCCCTTATTCTATATCTTCCTTAAATGTTATTGAGTGATGAGTATCAATTGGGGTAATTCAGAAATAGATTGACAAATATAAAAATTTTATCTTATATTTAGAATCAATATCAACTCTTCAAATATTTTATATTAAGGACGGGGGGAGTATTACAATCATGAGGGTTCACTTAAACTTAAATAAAGATTAAGGAAGTGTTAAGGATAGTTGTGCCATATATTGATAAATATAATATTACCTTTGGCCTTAATTTAAGACTTAGTACCATCTGTTTGGGTTAACATTCAAAAAATACATTTACATAACTTAGAATAAAATTTTTCTCACTTATTTACGTTGTGCACCGTGAATCACGTTTATAAAGTAGCTTCTATCTATAGCTAATCCATATTAATATTTAGAGAGTCTGCAATGCACATTGTACTTTTTTATCCTAGAAGAATTGTACCCTAGATCTTATATTAAATACTTTGTTTATTAATAATACTAAACCTTTATAAAAATGGGAAATACCAATTCTATATTTTTATACCTTTAGCATTTTTCTTTTCTATATTAATTTTTTGGAAAAATTACATTCAAGTCCCGCATAAGAGCAAAAATAAAAAAAAAATGATCCCTTGAAATTTCAAAATTGCTAAAAATTCATGTGGGACTTTTTTACAATAAATTTTAATTCAACTGACAAGTCCATGGGAGCCTGCTAACAATTCCAAATGCGCATCATTGACAAGTCTAGGAGCATTCATTAGTAAGTCCATGAATATTCATTGATAAATCCATAATTGGAATTTATTGACTTGACAATTATGAGATTTTAAGGGATCATTTTTTTCATTTTCCCTCTTATCTGGACCTAAATGTAACTTTTCCTAATTTTTTCCCTACTAAAAAAATACTAATAGAAGATATTTTGACAGACCATGATTGATCCCACCGCCGCTGGCCCCATCACGGCTGCAAATGCGGTGTCTACGCTGATTTTTGCTATGAAGGTGACGGTTCCTTTTATTGCCACTTGCCGACTAATCCTGCTGGCCAAGTGGACATGTAGTGATAACGCCACGTGCCCGCGTCTTCATTAAATAAAGTAAACGAGAACATAATTAATTACGACAAACAAGAAGTCCTCAATCACATGTAATAACAACACATTGACAACGTAACCGCCCTATGAAAATGATTCATTACACTCTTGCATTCAGCCGACAGACACGTTTTCCACTACAAACTCTCACCGTTATTATCGTTTCGTACAGTTCCCACAGTCCTGTTTCGCACGCGGTATCCATTCTATTCTTCTTCTTTAATTTTTTATTCGCACACAAACACAAGTGGATTTCCGAGAGCCACGTAGTTCAATGTTTAATTTCCTTATCACGATTGTCCTCGAACTCTCGAATCATCTTCTAGCTGGACGTACTTTAAGCTTTAACACGCCATGCCTCAAATATAAAAGCCCCCTCACCTCACCAAAATATCCCATATTCATTCGCCAACACGATATTACAATTTTCTGGGTTTAGTTACGCTCTCACTTAGATTCTGTAAATCATCCCACTTACTGAATATATATATATTTCTCCCCAGAAGAAGTATATATTCAAGATTGTTTCGTTTTGGTGCTGTTAGTCATATAGAGAGAGAACATGAGGGACCCTGCAGGCGTGGAAAGTGTGGTGAGATATTTGGACGAGGACGGAGACGGGAAGGTGTCGGCGGAGGAGCTGCGGCGGCGGCTGGGGAAGATGGGAGGGGAGATACTGATGAAGGAAGCAGAGACGGCGATAAAGGCATTGGATTCGGACGGCGATGGTTTATTGAGTTTGGAGGATTTGGTGGGATTAATGGAGAGAGTGGGAGAGGAAGAGAAGTTGGAAGACTTAAGAGAAGCTTTTAAAATGTATGATGCAGAAGGTGTTGGCTTCATAACGCCAAAGAGCTTGAAGAGGATGCTTAGTAAGTTGGGAGAACCCAAATCCGTTGAAGAATGCAAACTCATGATTGATACGTTTGATTTAAATGGCGATGGCGTCCTCAGCTTTGAAGAGTTCCGAATTATGATGACCTGATCAAAATTATATATTCATCATGTTGTTTTGTGTGTGTATTCATCTGATCTGTGTCATTCCTTTGGTTTAGTTGTGTGTGTTACGATCCTTGCCAACATGAGCTAGCCCCTGTTAACTCTCTTTTTTTTCCTTTCTAACGATCAGATCATTTATATATATATATATATATATATATATATATATATTATATCACTGAAATCCGTTAAGATAATTAAAGTAGGGTTTCGGCAAGCTCTAAAACCATGCTTTCAGAAACATTTTTCCGCAAACTCGAGATAAAACTTATCTCACGTATTTACCTCGTAAATCGTAAAAGCTATTCTTTAAAAGCTAATCCGAACACACATTTAAAGGGCTTAAATACCCTAGAAGTTTTTACATATGGGCTTTGGACACTAAAAAGTTTTAGTGGGGGTAAATGTGTCTGGAAAGTTTCAAAAAAGGGGCAATTTTACCCTTCCATTAACTAACACTAACGGTCAACGTTCTTTAACCCATTAAAGTATCATCGCGAGCCAGACTCAATCTGTGAATACTGTAAACATTATTCACTAATATATGTATATAGCTTGCTAGCTCTTTTTTTTCCAAAAATTGATGAAGGGTATACCTTTTTTAGGCTTAGAGTGTAAGGGTTTCAGTAAATGTTCTTCTCAAGATTCAAACTTGTGTTTTGTTTTCTTATAAGGGTGAGGTCATTTATCACCTCAGCCAAAAATTTGTCGGTATAACTTTCTAGCTCTTTAATCTCATATTCTAATAGAAGTATAGAATCATCAAGGGTAATTCAAGGGATGTGTCTTTTTATTTTTCCGTAATTTTTTCAAAATAAAATTAAAACACTATTACATAAGACATTTTTAATAACCGTTTTTATACCCTTTAGATTACCGTTTTCAGGAGGATATGTATATGAGTGCCGTTGAAAGTTTTAAAATAGACAACTGTTTTAAAACAGTCGTTGTAGGACATTTACAACAACTGTTTTCTAAAAACAATCATTGTAAGTGTCATATATCAACTGTTTTCAATAAAACAGTCGTTGTTTGTTAAGACATACAGCGACTGTTTTCATAAAAACGGTCATTGTATGTCACTTACAACGACTGTTTTTAAAAAACAGTCATTGTAACTTTTTTTGTAAAAAAAAAAAAAAATTCACTTTTCTTCCCAGAGCCATTAAAAACCACCAATTCCCTTTCAATTATATTCTAAGTGCAATTAAAAAAAAAGGGCAAAAAGAAACAAAGAGAAGTACTCTATCCATACAAAGGTATATATTATAATGAAGATTGAGGATATCCAATAAGTATAAAGATATTAAACGTGCAGTGCATTTAGATTACTGATGTAACCATTGCTGAATTCTTCAGAATGCTCAATATAAAACTTTATATTGCATTTTTTTTCAGCATTATTCCACATCCATATATATATATATATATATTAACACACCATCTGTGTCTCTACTATTTCATCCTCCTCCATTTTAATCCCCAAGGAGGAAGCAAGACTTCCATAGAACAATTTAAATATAGCATGCACAAGACCAAACTAAGTCACCTCTAAATTATTGTGCAGTATTAGAGCAACAATACTAAGATGACATCTTCAATTTTTTTTAAACCAAAAACAGCATTTATTAGTCTATCTTGAAGTAGGTTCAGGATAATCAGAACTTAAAAATGACAGCAGGAGTTCATGAGCGAAACAAAAGGCAACTGCTTACTGAATCACTCTAAAAAAATAGTGGATTAGCAATGAAATTTATTGTCAGGATTAAATGATTCCGTCGTCAAATAAACTTTCTCTAATTAATTAGTGATGGAATTCCATCCCTAGTTGACCATATTTTTTAGTGAATTCTTGCCAGGAGAAAGTAAAGTATCTCAATTCAGAAACAAGTCATGTGTGTCATTAACAGATGAAAGCACAAAACCAATGAGCATGACATCATGGATGCCAGCCTGCCCAACGTGTTTTAAAATCCCAAATTCTGGCAATGAGTGATTAAACATCAAATCAAGAGATAAATATAAAAGGAACACCGGGGGAAAAAACTTTTTTGAGGTTCCTCTAAGATTAGTTTCAATATCAAACTAGTACAATAGGAGTTCTCTGATGTAAAAAGTACAAAAAACCCAAGTAAGTTTATAGTCAAAATGCACATTCACTGGCAGCAATCAGAAAAACAAAGAAATGACATGAGAGTGAAAGAAAACACCAATAAACAAAACAAATAAGGTAGGTCCAAAGAAGTAATAAATTCATGATCCATATGAAGAAGGAAATGAAAAAGTGAAAGTTACACACACTGTTGCTAGCCATGAATGACTAAATAACGCCAACTTTTCCCCAATAACAATAGAGTCCAGAACAAGGGGCAGATAGTGTGAAAGCACAGATAAGCAGAGCATTTCTAAAATTGTACTAGCAGCAGAGAGCAATGGAGTGAGGAACACAGATCATAGAGTTGATTCTTAGGGTTATATCTTTGCTTATTTTACTTTAAAGCCGCGTAGTAGTATTGTTTGTGCCGTCTATTATTGCAAGCATCATGTACTTACAGTTAGCTAGTAAGACTATATTCTTCGAGCATTATTTATGTCATTAGGCAATGGCCTTCTTTCAGAGAAAAAGCGAAGAGATCATTAAGCAACTCTAAATATTCTAAACTAGGTATAATTACAACCCCACGAACGTTTGCATTATATAATTATATAAAGAAAAAAAAAGAAAAAAAGGAATTTGTAGGATGTGATGGATATATATATGTTGCAGGATTAAATTTAGGAAAGGTAGTGAAAGCAGATGGCAGAATTTTTGGAGATTTACTTCGACCAAATACTCACTTTACTGAGGTCCATACTTTGTTTACTTCTCTCCGATATATAAACAATACGATTTCAGAACTGAAACACACCATGATTTTTTCCCAACATATACTTGGATAAACAGCAGAATTATTGACCTTAGATATCAGAAAAAAAAAAAAAACCTTCACAGCGATGGGAACAAGGTCAGATTTTTCTAAGGGCAACTAAAGCCAAATCCCCTTCTTCTTTCCCTGCAGTTATCAGATAGCTCTATATAAGTTTGTCTTCAAGAAGACGACTTTATATCCTACAGCATGATAGAAATCTTGATCTAACAGCTGAGCAAAGGAAATTATATCAGACACTTTCATAGCACGGTTGTGTTCAGTAAAGTATAAATATATGTGTTCCTAAGCATAAATCGAACCCTTTTACTGCTTAAGTGTACATAATTCGAAAATATATGAGATTGGTTAGAGGAGTTACCATCATTTTCCAATGAGAAAGAGAGAGACGCAAAATAGGTGCAAAGGCAGACATATTGTTATGCAACCCATCTTGATTAACACAAAATATGGTTGGAGGTTGGACTAGGGCTCGGAGGTGGATTTGAGAGGGAGAGGTGCGACTAGGAGATAATATACGATTGAGATTAAAATAAATCTGGGTTGGGAATATTAGAGTATAACTTTTAACGACCGTTTTTAAAAGCGGTCATAGAAAGACACTTTTAACGACCGTTTTTTAAAACAGTCTTTGAAAGTGCCTTTCCACAACTGTTTTTAAAAACTGTCGTTGAAAGTTATACTTTCAACTGCTGTTTTCAAAAAAATAGTCATTAAAAGACAAGCCAAATTTTTAAAAATGCCACCGCCTCCTTTTTAACTTCTATTTTTTAAAAACTAATGTTAATTAGTGACGTTAAAAGTATTTTTTGTAATAATGAAAACTCTAAAATTCAACATTTTGATTAGTCTTGGACTCTTTATTGTGAGAGTTTCTGAGCTACTTATTCTTGAATCTATCTAATAGAATAGCGCTCCTAACATCTAGTAGCCATACAATATGGGATGGATCAAGATTTTTTAGGTTTTGTAGCTTGAATCAATTGCACTCTTGACCTATATATCTCATAATGTAAGTGTTCATCACCTATACCTTGTGTCTCATCAACAATTAAGCCATAAAATTAAAGCAATAGGTTGATGAAAAATAACTCGAATATCCGCATATAGGAAAGGCCGCAAGGGGTAAGTAAACACTTGAGCAACCCCTTGTTTTGCTCAAGGGTTCACATACCCCATGTGGCCTTTCCAATACAAATATTCATAAGTTTTTTCCTCAATCCATTGCTTTCCAAGGGTTAACTTCAATAAAGAGATGAAATTTATAGGTAAATAGTCACATTATCACTTATATAGGTTAACAGTTGCCATTGATTCTCCCAACAAAGTTTGGAATGTCCAGATCGATCCCATATTGCATAGAAACTTGATGTGGGAGGTATTGTTCTATTGTATATAGTCTAGTCCAACTAGCTTAGAAACTCTCACTTGAAGAGTCTCACAACCACTACAAAAAAACATGGAATTTCCGATGGAATTTATTTCCGTCAGAAAATTTTCCGACGGAATTTTTTCCGTCGCAAAATTTGCCACGGAATTAGCTACGAAAAATATTCCGTCGGAAATTTTGACTTTTGCCACCGAATTTTATGACGGAATTTGATTCCATTGGAAATTGAGAGGGAATTTTTGACGGAATTCAATTTCTGATGGAAATAAATTCCGTCAGAAATTCCCTCGTAATTTCCGACAGACTTGAATTCTGTCGCAATTTCTGACAGAATTGAATTCCGTCGGAAATTTTCTCTCAATTTTTGATGGAATTCAATTTCGTCGAAAATTCCGTGGAAAAATTTAAAAATTATTTTTTAATTATTTGAAATTTTAAAATTTAATTTAATTTATAAAAATTATTTTTACAAAATTTATTATTTTTAATTAATATTTTTAATTTAATTTTTATTATTATTTTCTAATTTCTAAAATATTTTTAATTTTCAATCATAGGTTTTGGTCCTTGTAGGAGCAAAATAGTTATATAAAAAATAAAATTTATTAGTTATTAATTAATATTAGTAAATAAAATATTAGTTAATAATTACTTATTAGTTATTAATTAATGTTAATAAAAATTTAATTTTAGAAATTAAAAAATATATACTCATAAGATTATATATATAATTGTGTGTAATAATAGAACACCAAAGCAGTCGAGCTCATCTGGTAAGGCCTCGCGCATGTACGGATCAGGTCATGGGTTCGAATCAAAGGAGGGGCAAGTTGAGTTACATTTCCAGGAAATATGAGGTTGTGACATGTGGCGGACGGAGGTTGGGACATGTGGTGGATCTGGGGGCCGAGACGACGCCGCTAGAGCTGCCACACGCCGTCGCCGGCGATGAGGTCATGAGGGGGAGGTTGCCGGAGTTGCCAAGTGGATTTTTAAAATTTTAAAAAAAAATTCCGACGGAATATTCCGTCAGAAATTGTGAGGGAATTTCCAACGGAATTGAATTTCGTCAGAAGTTGCGAGAGAATTTGCGACGAAATCAATTCCATCGTAAATTTCCGTCGCAAATTCCATCGAAAATTGTGACGGAAATAAATTCTGTCAGAAATTTCCGACGGAATCTGAATTCCGTCGGAAAATTTTTTTTGACGCTATTATTGCCGACGGAATCAATTTCGTCGCAAATTCCGTTGGAAACTCTAATTCCGTCGGAAATTCAATGTTTTTTTATAGTGAACCATACATCACGATTATTATATAACAACCATCATTATGTATTATAAAAGTTCACAGTTTTTATTTAGGAACCGTTATTTATGTTACTAAATAAATTGAGGTTGTCAAAATGAGACCGTTATATATCATATAAGCATTATCATATATTATGACGGCTGTTCACCTGTATCCGTCAATTATTATTACAGTAATGTGCGTAACATGACCTCACCAAGCCTCAAATATAACAGGTGTTATCTTTAACATTATAACATATCAAGAATAAATAATGGTTAAAAATCACAATTTATCTGCGCGGAGTAAATATAGCGCTCACATATATGATAGTTCAGAATCATAAAGTATGATAGTTAATAATCGTCCTGTATCACAATTTTTTGTAGTGGTTAATGAAAGAAAACAAGTTGGGAGTTGATAAGTAGTAATTAAGGTTATGGCATACTACTACTTAGCTACTAAGGAACGTCCTGTGCTTTATACGATTGCAAAATGCAGTGTCTATAATCATATATAATATTGATGGACAAAAAATAATTAACTCACTAATACATCTTGTAATATCCTAATTTTTGATTAAGGGCAAATCATGATTATTGTGGATAATTATGAATTTAAATTGAATTATTATGTGTTTTATGGCAATATTAATTAATATGTCATAATTATTGAAAAATTGGAATAATGGAATTATTGGCCATGAGTTGGTAATTAATGGAGAAACTAATTACTAACTATGAGAGAAATGAGAAATGTAATTAGAATGGCTAATGGATGGATTAGATAAGCTAATTGGGGATTTAGTGAGTGAGAGCCAATGAGGAGTGGACACATGGCAAGCTCACATGTGGGGAGGGATATGAGAAAAGTCAAAGGTATTTTAAAATGTGTTTTCTCTTTCTTCTTCCCTCTTGGGTCGCTGAAATGGTATGGGGAGGGATAGAATTATCACTTTCTCTCTTTCTTCACTCCTCCTCACTCTCATCTCTCTCGTTCTCTCTCTCCTCTTCTCTCTTGACGCCATTGTTGCAGAAATAAGGGGGGAAAAGCTTTGAAAAAGGTAAGGCAAATGATCTCTATTGCTCCAACTCACTTCATGAATGTTTTTCCTTAGAGTGAGAGCTTCATTTTGATGTTTATAGTGTGCCCATTGATGTTGGTTTGTGGCCACACGAAATTTTGGGAAGTGGTGAATCAAGAACTCCCTTTGAAAAAGTTGATAAGGTGAGTGAAACCTATCTATCTATCTATGTTTTGTGCCAAATGGATTAGCTTGGAAATTCTGGAAATTTGGCTTGAAATTTCGAAAGTTAGGGTCTGGTGGTGTTTGAATTGTTGTTGTCATGGATATGATGCTTTGAGATGTATCTTGGGTAGATAGAATTTGATTGAAGCTTAAATATAAGGTTTGGCACATTTGTGTTGGTTTTGTGCATTGGGCAAAAATAGGGCATGTAATTGGGTTGTGATTTTGGTCATTTTGAGGTTATCATTGTGTTTCTTTTGAAAATTTATGTGGGAATAGGCTTGGTTGTTCATTTTGGATCCATTGGACACCGTAGTAGAAAATTGGAAAATCTGTCTTGTGTGAACTCTGTCTGGGCAGTCAGTTTGCATGAGCGTTTTGAATGACCAAATGGTGTTGGAAAATTATGAAACTTTTCAGTCTTAAAGTTCACATCCCAAGCTTCAAAATGGATATATATTTTGTGTCATTTCTTTTAGTATTCTGCGAGATATGATTGTCCAAAGTTTGGGATGGAAACAGAACTCTGTTTTAGAGTAGTGTTGAGTTTTTGGTGATTATGTATTTGTGTGATGATTTGAAGTAATGAGCCATATTTTTCCTAGAAAGAGGACTTAAATACATTTCATTTGGCTTTGGAATCACCTCGTTTTGATTTTTCTAGAATTAGTTATAAATTTTAGAAGTTCAGCCAAGAATCAGGAAATTTCTTGGCCGCGGCCCAAACCTTTCTGACCTGATTCTGGCCGCAGCCCATGGGTGGCTGGCCGCAGCCAATGACCTTCTGACCATATTTTGGCCGCGGCCAACCCCTGTGTTCCAGCACTTTGAGTTTTCGAAAGGAGATCTCTAACCTATTGTTTCCCAACCTTTTAGGGCCTTTGTTAGAGGCATTTTTGGCCTCTTAAGGGTCAATTATGATAACCAAATTTAAGTGTTTCAAGTTAATTAAGTCTTGGAATAGAATATAACTCTTCGCCCCTAATCATGATTCTAGGATACGACATTTGCCCTAGGCGGGAGAGACCGGTGCCAGAGTACGCCCGGAAGGATTAAGGTAGTGACTTTTCTCTCACGTTGTGTATGATGTTTTGGTATGCATATAACTTATCATTGAACTGTGAACTACATGTACCATGGTCCATTACAGCGCGAGCAGGTCAGCGTGAGCCGTGTAGGGATTGACGCTGGTCATCTCTAGGTCGGCCGTTGAATTGCCGTTGTAATCGACATGGAACTTTGTGAATCCGACCCGTGGAACTTTGTGAGTTTTGAATCTTGCCTGTATGACTTGAGTGATGAAATGCTTTATATGAATCCCAGCTGCGGTGAAATATATTGTGTGGATTGTTGTGATGCAATTCAGCGTGAGCAATCGTAAGGGATGACATGTATCATACTAACCATTGCCGTTGTGACTGCCGTTGTAGTTGCTTTGTGTGGATAATGATTTGATTTCATACCTTATTGTTGTACATGCTATGATTGATTTGACACTACGGGGATTCCTTAGAATCTCACTCTCCCAAAAACCATGTTTTAAACAAGGCAGAAGGATCAAAGGGAAAGCGGCGACGAAGAGCGGATAGAGCTCCGATTTAAAAGTATATTTTGGGTTATTGGTTATCATGTATATCATTTGGATGTTTTTGGGAAACAATTGTATATAATGGGATTGGTGGTATAGTTTTGTGTAATCCCCAAGTTAAGGATAATGAATTGTGGGCCTTGTGCCTTTGTAAAACGCTTATTAATGAATGGAACCCGAGTGTGTTGAAAATTTGCTTTATACTCTGATATTTGTAAATGAAATCAACCTGTACAGGCCATTTAGTATTGAAATGTGAATATGAGACCGTCATGAACAGGCTTTGTAAAAGTTTTTGTAAGCCATGATTTTGGGATGTTTGATTTTGTTTAAGTCCCAAAATCATCTAAGGTCTCTAATTCTACATCAATTACGTGTTTATGAACTAAATCTCGGCCTTAATCGTTAAGGGGGTTACACACCCCTCATGCATAGTATTTAGTTTTAATTTTCCCCCCCTAATTTTCTTCGTTTCTTTAGATTATCTCGAATATCCTTAAATTTGAATTAAATTATATAAAAATAACTACTTTGACATTAAATCCAGAGGAATTCAATATTATTATTATTATTATTATTATATAGGGGACATGTAAGCAAGTATGACCGGCAGCGGATTGGGTTTTGGAAGATATCAGAGAAAAGGGACCCCGATGAGAAGTTTTCCACGAAGAGATGGCTTCAATTGATTTGTATAGCATCATTCTAATGGTTTGACCGTGAATTTAATATCTTTTGATCCTTAAATATAATTATAATTAATATTAATCCTTCTAGACAAATATTTTTTACGTGCACCTTTTAATTTCCTATAAACTAACTCCATCTGTAAACGTCGAAATCGTTAGGTGTATATAATGCACACACACACACACAAAACTAAGGACAAAAAATATAATAATAGTAATTATAAAATAATACAAAATATATTTCTTCCCCCAGAAAGATAAAAAGACATGTTGTTGACTTTTTTTATAAGAAAATAAATAAAACCTTATTCGATCAAGAGTTTGAAACCTAGCTAATTAAAATATTTAAGAATTCAAAATATTGAGGGAGACAGGAGTTCTTCGGAATTATGAAATGAACTAGATCTTGAAGTACAAGGTTTTCCGTTATAGTACAACAGACCAGTACTACTATATTACCAACTAGTGAAGTAACGAGTTGGTAGTACGACAAATCAACGAAGGTCGCAGGTGTACTACAATGTCTCCAGGTTCGGTTTACTCTTAACGATTTCACATACATATGTGCGCGCGAGTGTTCATTAATTCTCCAAACCACAAGATAGTGAAAGAGATTTGTGTGGAAAAATTAATGGTAGAGTTTGCCCAGAATGGAGAAACATCATTGAGTGCAGCGTTGATGATGATCAATTCTTTAACAACCTCGTCGCCGAATTCGCTGTGCGATGGATCGATCACCTTCATCAACGCTGCACTCAATCATGTTTCTTGTCGTTGTGGGATGCTGCTGATTCTCGGAAATGCCTTTGAATTCATGTTGATGAGCAGATATACCAGGTTTCACTTTCTCTGAACTCCTAATTAGTTTTTTACCCTTGGACTTCGATTTGTTGGTTTTTTTTTTTCCCCCTCTTTCCTCCTACAATTTTGTGCCACCTCCAATCTTAAATGTACAAGTTCAATAACTAATTTGCAAGGATTTAATTATGTATAAAAAATGTCTGTTGATTTCCCTATAATATTAATTTTAATAATGTGTATTAGAAAGACTCCCTTACTGTTTTATCTTTCTAGCTAAGTAGTGAAGTTGTATAATGCTTATGCCAAAAAATAGGCCCGGATAGCATGAAACTGAAGCAAGTATGACATTTTAACTTGTCTATCTATCTGATGGGTTCTGCGAAATTTTACTATGTTTTGTCTGATATCATAAAATGATGCGAGAAATTAATGACTATCCAAGTTGATTGTAAAACAATAATCCCATCAAATAAAACTTTTCAAATTATAGGATGAAATTATAAAAGTTAGAAACTTAAACTTAATTCAAATAGTAGTAATTATAAGGTCCTAATCTGACATGGATTGCCACTCGATCCATAAAATGAGAAATGATAAAAAGGAGTATATACTTTTACGGGTGGACCACGACTCCTGGTAACAATTGATCTTTCTGATTTCTGATTTTTCATTTAATGTCATTTTGACGTTAATTCAATTATGAACGAAATTATAACAACGCGAACAGTAAAATGAAGTGCTACTATACCACATGACTTGATTTTTTTTTAACCGACGAATAACATGACTTTAATTAAATACATCACTGTACATGAATTATTGTTGTAAATATTGCATATAGGTGTGTCAAAGAAAGAGTCTCTCCAATATTATAGAATATGTTTAAATGAAGAGATGTGTTTCGAGAAGTCATGTTCTTATAAATTAAGGGATTTGTGTTGGTTTATGAATCAATATGATTTATGAATTTAATAGATAGTTATGACTTTCCTATTGAAGAGGTGTAGTCTTCAAGAGGCACCACTTCAAGGAATTGATTCATTGTCTATAAATACCCCAACCACGACACCATTTGGAAGTAGAGAAATAGAAGCCTCGGTAATCTCTCACTGAGTTACTTTATCTTCCGCTGAGTTATTTTATCTTCCGCCAGTTCTACCGCCATGTATCTTTACAGGATGGATTCGTTTAATCCTGGGGAAATGCCGCTTCCTATTTACTGAGGAGGCTGAGAAATATCTCTTAAGGACAGTGTCCTTGGACACGATTCAAACCAAATATTTTCTTGTTTCTTTGTAGATTTTGACTATAATCTTAAGAGATATTTTTCGTGCTTATATTGGAAGTGCATCATGATAAGCGTTGAAATCAGATAAGCTTATGTCACAATCTCTGTTTTTATTTTATTTTTCCATTTGTGAAAATTATTCATGAGTTACCATTTGAATAATTTGATTAAGAAAAATAATTTGGGAAAGTCTGCAATAAGTATGGTATATTTATCTGACTTTATTATTTTAATCTGAATTCTATATGAATTTTCAGATATTGGTGGAAGCATTTGATTTCCTTCATCTTCCCGCACAATTGCAAACTATCAGCAAAAACTGTGAACAGTTAAAACTCAAATGATTTTTTTTTTTGAATTAAAACTGGAATACAATAACCTGTAAAAGAGATTACAATAGAAACTCGTTCCCAAAAGGAAACGCAAAACAAATATCAACCATGATCAACAATCGCCTCCTGGAAGGAAGGTGGTGAGTGATTAAGGATAACAAAATTCATGTTAATACTATGAGCTAGTCCCGCCATATAATCAGCAAGAGTATTGTCCTCCCTTGATACAAAACTAAGGAGCACTTGCCAATCTCTAGATAACCAGAGTCTCGCATCCTCAATCACATATATGAACGGGTGGTCCTTATTAAAGCCTCTTATTAGAAGGTTTATGGCCTCCAGACAGTTTGTAAATACAATGACATTCTTCAAATTCCGGTTCCAACATATTTGTAGACCCTGTATAATTGCAATGATCTCCGCGACAATAGGAGGGACATGGACAATTCGACTGATGTAACCACAAATCCATCCACCGTCCTCATCCTTGATTGCTCCAGCGCAGCCTACCATGCCTGACTCGAGAACTGATCCATCTGTTTCCAACATAGCATATCCTGGTCTCCTCCTCATACTATCTCCTTCCACAATAATGTTATGATTATAAAAACGGCAATTATTGAGGAGATCGAGACCCAACTTGCTCTGAACAAACTTGAGTGGCCACTTTGATGTCGCGTCTCTTGGTCATTTCCAAACATCTTCGAACAGCGAGTAAACCAGATATCCAAGCATACATACCCAAACAAAATTGGCCAACTAACTTTTGCAGTAAAGTTTCTTCCTGCTTCGTTCCTGAGGTTCCATTGGATCCATTCCAAACCTTGTAAAGTAGAAAACTTAGCCCACAAGACTGGTTTAATCAAGGAAATCCACCTCTCCTTTGCATTTGCACAATCCCGCAGCAGGTGCATCAGATCCTCTTCCTCATTGCATCCAAAAGCACAAACTGCATTCTCCATCAAGCCCCTTTGTTGTCTTAGTTTTGTCGTATGAGCCCTTTCATGAGCAGTAAGCCACATAAAAGCTTTGATCTTCTCTGGTACCTTCCACTTCCATAGCATCTTCCAAAAGGGTTGATTCTGGTTGCAGTGACCTGCAAAACAGAAACGATATGCAAAACTAACAGAAAACTTACTATCAGCAGCAGGAACCCAGAAGTACTTATCCTCACCCCTCTCCTCACAGGGGGCTAACGCTCATAATTTGCTTGATAATCGGCCTCTGGAACCACTGGTTTAATTTAGATATATCCCACTCACCCCACAGATTAACATAGTCTTGAACTTTATCATTTGTATCCATGAAGACCCCAGTCCCCAGAAAAAGATCTACTAATGGTCTATTAAGAGCAGACCAATTATCGTACCAGAAGGAGGTCGTTGAACCATTCCCGATTTTGATCTTCACTCCTTTTTGGAATTTCTCCCATACTGAGCAAATACCCCTCCATATATAAGAAGCAACCTGCCGAGGTACCGGTCCATTTGTTTGATCCCATTTATACTTGCTCCTGAGTACTCTCGTCCACAATGCTTCCTTGTTAGTAAGAATATGCCAGCATAGCTTCATAATAAAGGCTTCATTTTATTTACACATATCTCGGATGCCTAGCCCACCTTCTTTCTTATCTTTCTTAATCCGATCCCAAGAGATAAGGTGTAACTTCCTCTGATCTTCCCTCTTGTCCCAAAGGACATTTCTGGTCTTCTTTTCTAATTCTCTCAGTAATCCTCTAGGAAGCAACATGGTCTGCAAATGGTATATCGGAAGAGCTGATAATACTGATTTGATGAGGGTTACTCTTCCTGCCATATTCAAGCATCCCCTTTTCCACCCTGTTAATCTCTTCTGCGTTTTCTCCAGAATGGGGTTAAAAAGAACCCTGAAAACCCTTTTATAAATTAAGGGTATCCCAAGGTATTTACCCAAATCTCCCCTTAAATGAACTCCCATAGCTCTGCTCAAGTCATATGCTCTGTTGAAATGGACATTCTTAGAGAAACAAACTTTGGTTTTCCTTCTGTTAACTTTCTGCCGGAGACATCACAAAATTTCTGTAGACATCCTAGCATTTGATCAACCTGATCCTGTGTCGCCTCTCCAAATAAAATTAGATCATCTGCAAAGAAGAGGTGAGAAATGGGAGGGCCTCCTCTATTAAGACGAATCAGTTTCCACAGGCCTGCATTAACTGCATCTTGGATAATATGACTAAGGCGCTCCATGCACAGAGTAAAAATGTAAGGGGGAAATGGGGTCTCCCTGTTTGACTCCACGAGAAGAATTGAAAGTATTAGTAGCTTCCTCGTTCTACAGCACTTGAAATGAGGGACTCGAGATGCAAGCCATAATAAGGTCACAGATTTTTCCTTCTATACCAACAGCCCAGAGAGTATCATGTATAAATGGCCATTCAAGTCTATCATAAGCCTTCTCGAGATCCACTTTAACAACCATCCAACTCTTCTTTCTGGTCTTGACTCTCATTGAGTGGATAACTTCTTGAGTAATAATTATGTTATTACTACTCTGACGCCCTGCAATGAAGCTACATTGATGTTGCCTAACAAGTTTATCCATTACCGCTCAGAGACGACAACTAAGAATCTTGGTAATTATTTTATAGCTCACATTACATAGGGAGATGGGCCTGAAATTCATAATAGTCTCTGGATTGTCTAACTTCAGAATGAGCACAATATTCATATTATTGATATTTCTGATTCAGCTCGGATCTTGAAATATATCGGTCACCATATCAATAATATGGTTCCCAACGACTGGCCAATATTCTTGATAGAAGATTGCTTGAATACCATCCGGTCCCGGCACCTTGAAAACCCCAATATCAAAGGTTTCTCTTTTAATCTCTTCTTGAGATACCGTTGCATTTATCTTGACCAGTTCAGTGTCACTCAGGTTTGTAAACTTGCTCTGGGTACTAATGCTCATGTGGTTCTGTAGTCCGCATTGGAATAGGTCTCTGTAGTATTCGATGGCAAGGTTCTTGAGCTCCTCATGGTCAAAGATCCACTCCTCGATATTTCTTCTTAGCCCCTCAATCCTATTACGTCTTCTTCTGACAATTGCAGTAGTATGAAAGAATTTACTATTCTGATCCCCCCATTTCAACCAATTACATCGCGATTTTTGGAAATATAACAGTTATTCTTGAGCCAATAGTTTGTTGTATTCTTTCCATAACTCATTTTCAGTTTGCATCAAGTATTGGCTATCTTGTCTGGCTCTAGCTCTTTCAATACCTTGAAGTCTATGAAGAGTCCTCAATTTTTTTCATTGAAATTTCCCACCCTTCGTTTATTCCATTCCCCTACTTTGTTGGTAAAATTATTCACCTTTTCATTCCAGTTTTCCCCATTCCAAGCCTCCTCAACCATATCACGATAGCCCTCTTCCAGAAACCAAGCAGCTTGACATCTAAAAAAGGGTTTAGCTCTTCGGTCATATAAAGGATAGACTTTGAGTAACAAAGGTCGATGATCAGAACCAAGTTTGGGCAAATGATGAACTTTTGTTAGTGGGTAAGCTTGGTTCCATTCATAGTTCATAAAAGCCCAATCAATTTTTTCTTTAACCAACCTACGTTCCCAGGTAAACCTCTCTCCCACGGTTTCAATATCAAAGAGTTGACACTCAGAGATACAATCCTGGAACTGCCTCATTGATCTAACATTCAAACCAGACCCACCACATTTATTCTCACTGTATAAATACGCATTGAAATCCCCTATGACAATCCACGGTAAACTGACTAGGCTGCTCAACTCATTCAACTCATTCCAAAGATTTTGACGAAGAATACGATTCGGTTCAGCATAAATACAAGAAAGCATAAATTCCTTAGAATCTTTAGTCACAACAATTTTTGCATGAATGGTTTGGGTTGAAGAGGAAATGTAATGAACATAAAGGTCCTCACTATTCCATAAAAGCTAGATGCCACCAACAAAGCCCTTAGCTTCCAACCGGAGCCAAGTATTAAACCCCATTTTCTTAATTACTCTATTTGCCTTCCTCCCACTTATCCAAGTTTCCATGAGAATCATAATCTTAATATCATTATTTTTAAGAACATCCCTAACTCTACTAGGAAAATTTTTAGAAGCTGCACCCCTGCAGTTCCAAGACAAAATATTCATAGAATCCATAATATAAGAAAATATTAGAGGGAGAAACCTGACCTGAAAAGACGCTATTGCTGGTCTAAATCAGCTACTTGCATTACTTCTACATCAATAAGAGTACCCTCTCTGAAGTCATTTGAGATATTCGCCTCAGCTACCATTTCCGCATCCTTGTTGTTACTCTCTTCTAATGCTTGTTGAACCGTGTGTTGCTTCGGAGGTTCTGTAGGAGGTAAATAAAATTCCTTCTCCTGTTGGATACTTATATCTGCGCATGTTGAAATCATAGGTCTGATGGGTTGTAGTACTATGGGTTGATTACAATTGGCCTGATTGGATAGTTACAATTGGAATGACCCATTCATTGATGAAGATCCAAACACCAAATTGTGGTTCCTCCCTAATTGTTTTTTTTAATCTGTGAAGTTGGAGATTTTAGCCCATCCCCATTGTTAGTTTTTCTACATTTCAATTTCTCCCAGAATGGGCCCTGACGATTCTTAATTTCCTGTCTTGAAAGCTCTTTCGTCTGGCCTTGGGCAGGTCCATCTTTTTCTTACATCTGCTGTTCAATATTTTCTTCGCCTGGGCTATTTGCGCGGAGGTTTCCTTCGCTTGGGCTTGGGACAGCCCAACCTGACATTTTTTTATTTTACCAACGTTTTCCTTTACTTGGGCTTACATCAGCCCATTCTTACTTTCAATTTCAGCTTGTATCGGCCCAGGCATGTTTAGCCCATTTTTACTTCCAGTTTCAACTTGCATCGGCCCAATCATGTTCTCATGTGTTAAATCTACTAGACCCTTCTTTTCACCATTTATCAACTCTGACAATGACTTTCCCACCATCTTCTTCTCTTCTCTCAGTGTTTCGACGGTCTTCACGTTGCAATCACCTACCTCGAAGATGGAGATGAGGTTTTCTAGCTTCTTGGATTTCCCTCCGTCACTGCCCATTTTAGGTAGGCTCTGATTTTCCTTTTTCCTCTACTGAACCTCACTCCCTTTATTTTTCCTATTTAATTTCAATGTATCCTGTGACAAGATAGGCGGATCTCGCTCCTGCAAGATGGCGAACCTCGATCCTGAGCTACGATCAATATCTTTCCCATATTTTCAAGAAGAACTAGTCGTTTCCCCTGTTGATTTTTGTCCGTTTCAGCGATTTGGGGGTGCGATGGTCGCAATCTCGTTGGGACTCACACCTGCATCCACGGCACGTACGCCTCTTCTACTGTAATGCCAGGTACGGAGACAACGGGATGTTTAACGACGCCTTCTCCACCTTCTACCTCCGTCTGTGTTTTTTTCGGCCTCATTGTAGCTTTGAAATCCAGTGACTGCATCTGACATGAATCATTGTGTGGCCATACATACCACATTTAAAGCATATGGCACTAAGTCCTTCATACTCTATTGTATATATTCGGTTTCTTAGGAAAAATCTGGATTGCAACTTTTTATTGAGATCAACCTCAACACTTACTCTAGCATATTTTCCTCTTTCTACAGTCTGCATATTATTTCCTTGATTAGCAAGAGTATTCATATCCACTTTTAGATTCTCCCTATTAAATTCCCTATCTCAAACATACACTCCAGTAGGGTAGGTGTAACCCCCCTTCCGTAATTATATCCGAAATATGCAATTAAAAATGGAATAGAGACCAATAAGAAACAAAACTTATTTAAAATCCCATCTTCATGTTAGGGTTTTCACAAATAACTTTTGAAATCTAATTAACCTGGTCTTATATTCAATTTCGAATACAATTACATCACGCGGAATATCACATTTATACAAATATCAGAGTATACAACAATATCATTCAGGCAACTTCCGGGTTCATACCTTTACATAAAATTCATAGGGCACATTCGCCCTTTACAATTCCTCAAACAGGGATTACACAAGTCTCATCTCTATACATAATCAAATATACATCCATATATACACATCCAAATCTAAATACGAATATCCAAATATACATCCCAACTATGATAACTAACTACCAAAATCTATAACCCGAAGTAGTCCTCGTCGCCTTTGCTCGTTTGCTCCAACTTCGATCCACCTACCCTGTCTAAAATGTTGGTAGGGGAGGGTGAGATTCAAGAGAATCTCTGTAGGAAACAAATACCTATATGCATGTATGATATGTGTTTAATGCATGACATGCTTGCAATACATAACTCATGCTTACACAATGACATATCTGCGTGCTCAATGTTTCAACAACATGCTCGTGGCCATAGCAAAACTAGAAACAGAGCTACAATCATTCATACATGTTTCACATAATCAAGCAAAGCAATACATGCATTAATACACAAACACAAATATCAAAGCATGCAAGAGAGGTAAGTTCCCTACCTCCAGTCTTTTCTCCTCGATTTGCGTGCCAGCAACTCGGGGCTTCACATTGATCCTACAATGTCAAATGTACCATTTAGACACTTCCATAGTGTTTCTGGGGGTTATATAAGGCTATATTGAAAATTTACTAAAATACCCCCGGGGACCCGGCCCGGCCCCGCCGTACCCGGTCCGGCTGTACTTTTCTTGAAATTTGACATGGGTTATTTTTACATATTTTCACCCAAGGAATCTATTTCCTGACTCGGAATTATCAAATTCAATGTCAATTTACAAATTTACCCTTGGCAGCCCCACTTTAAGGGTTTCAGGGGCGTTTTCGTAATTATGCTTTTTCGGCCTTTTCCGAAAAAGTGACCAACTGTAACCCCACCTAATTTTCACTCCTGAACTCAATGGAATCATCAAATCATTGAAAATCCATCTCTAACCCCTCCAAACTAGGCTTGGCCAAAATTCTCAATTCCCCGGGAAAAATTGGGGTTTTTCGGTTTCGGCTCCGTAAACGCGTTCCTTTATACTCCTAACCACTTTATTGACCATTACATTGGGTTAGAACTACCATTTAGTATCAATTTGGGCAGCATAACACCTAGGCCAACCCATTTTCCAAATTTACAAACAAAGACAATCCGGTGAAATTTCACTGATTAAATCAACCACAGCAGCCAGAACAATCAAAGATTGAAGTTTCGAAAGTTACCTCAAGCTCCCTCTGGCTTTTACTCAATATGGCTGAACCCTAGCCCCTTTTAAACCATGAAAATTGAGCTTCTAACACCTTAAAGAACATGAAAGAGAAGCTTAGAAGCAAGGTTATACACGTTAGGAGCTAGATCGTCGGAGAAATCGGCTTACCTTGCGAGATTTCTCCTCTCTCTCTCTCTAAGAGCTCTCAACTTTCTCTCACTAGTTTCAGCTGGTTCAGCACGAAATGAGAGCTGAAGAAGATGAGAAAATATTTAATTCCATGCTGATGTCATCTTTTATTGAGATGATGTCATAATTCCCATTTTCGGATTTTCTGGCAGATTTTCTGCCCAAACTTTGAAAAATCATAACTAATTCTAGAAAAATTTAAATGAGGTGATTCCAAAGCCAAATAAAAGGTATTTAAGTCCTCCTCATTGGAAAAATATGATCCATTACCAGAAATCACCACAAAATTCCAGAATTACACAAATTTCATCACTGCCCCAAAACAGAGTCCATTTTTGACCTCAAACTTTGGACAGTCATATCTCCCAGTTCCCAAAATGAAATGGCACAAATTTTATGACATCATTTTCATAGTCAAAACATCCACACGAGAAGACTGCCCAGACAGAATTCACACTGGACAGCATTTCCAGTTTTGCAACCAATGTGTCCAATCCAATTCAAATCAATTCCAATGATTAAATATCACAACATGACACCATTTCCATCACAATACCCCATTCAATTCTTCCCTCTATTCTAAGTCAATTTGGATGTTAATCCACAATTGAACTCAAATACAGGGTTTCGGCACTGCTCACAACGCACACGAATTATATTCGAGTGCCAAATCACATCATATTCTCCAAAAGGGTTATTTATCACTAACCACATCTACTTTTGGAGTCATTAACCCTTAATCACAATTTGGGATCTTTCTAAACTGGGGCTTAGCAATCCACTAATCTCAGGCTTATTCTCTAGCCTCAAGTCTCGAAATTTGGGGTATTACAGTAGGAACCCTTATCTAAATAGCAACCTTTCTAACTTTATTACAGTAGGGGTTGAAATTTGGTCTCCAACGTTGAACCGCAAGGTAGTGGCCTTGGATTAACCATGGACCATCAAACAACAATCTGGAACACAGCGATTTCTCCATTGTTCTAAACACGAAGTAATTGTTTGGCAAGTCAATTAATTCGAAGTTCTCTGATCTCAATAACCTTCTGACTCTGTCCTTCATCATATATAAATTTGTTCTCTTTCCCAGAAGAGTTATGATAAGGACATCTTTCCACGGCCTGCACAATTCTTTAAATTTGTCATTCGGTAATTGCAACGTGGGGATAGGTCCTAAATTCTGCTTCTGTTCCTCTGTTAATTCTAGAGACAAAAACTCTTCTTCTTTCAGCTATTCCGTCATCTGCTCCTCAAAACTCTTCTGTTGGCTGCTCTCCGCCTCCCCTAATAGTTTAGCTTTGTAGGCTATCTGACTCTTGCTGACTTGCAACATGCACTGTTTTTTCTGTATGCTTTGATCTGTACTGTCTTCCATCGTAACATCATAGGTTTTTTCTTTTTGCTCATCTATGTTCCTGTTATGCTCGATTTCCATATCTGTATGCATCTTCTTTATATTCCTTCTTAGCAAATCATCTTTTTTTAAGTTACCTTCTCCTCCATTAGAATTACTCTCAGTAGACACAGGACTTTCAGTGGTAATCGAATTCCCATTATGCTTACTCTGTCTCACACTAGCTTTCTCGCTCATCATTCTCTTTCACATTCCCTGCTCCCAGGTGTTTTTCTAAGTCGATTAAAAACTCAAATGAATTTGATTTCCAAATGAATTGGGAAAGTCTTCCTTGATTGCCAAATGAATTCGATTTCCTTTCCATCAGTGAAATTCAGGCAAGAAAATTCTGGCTATCATGTGAAACAGTTATCATGTGTGCTTTCCTGTCTGGTATCTCACCCAAGTTGACGAATTTGGTTCTGCATAAGGAATAATTTTATCGTTGCATCTGGCTAATTTTGCTGAAGAAAAAGGGGGTTTTTGAATCAAATTTCATTAATTGTTTGAATATGTTCTTCATTTTGACTGAGTTTTGGAAAATTGCGATGCTCTCTTCCTGTTAGCATTACCATTAAATTGGCGTGAAACTCAGTAGAAAGATCCGTGAAAAAATGATTGCATATTACCCAACTGTGGGGGTTTATGGCAAGCAAAGGAAAGAAAAATGATGTCCGATGATAATTGAGAATGGAGGGAGTGAGAATAGGGTCTTACTGTATCTGATGAAAGCATATTAAAATAAGCTTATGATCAAGGCAGACCATGATCAGTACTATAATGGACGAATATCCAATTTCCCCTTCAACCGGACTATTTTAATCTCTATAGTAAAGAAATTTTGAGGGTACTGTGATCCTTACAAACACAGGTAAGAGACGGAAAAGAAGTCTGCAAGTCTGATTAGAAAGAGAAATTGTCTTTGCTACAGTATAAGAAGACAATGAAGAAGAAGAAGAGACACATTGGAGTTATTGTTATTGACGGCTGTTTGTTATTGAGTGAACCTCTCTTCCCAGGTATGCGTTGTTAGAGCAAGCATTTCACCCAAGAGGGGGTGAATTGGGTGATACTAAAATTTTGTTACAAATATAAAAACTTGAAGGTGAATATAAAGCAATAAAGAGTAAGGAGAAATATCACCGAAGTGTACACCGAGAGTTATACTGGTTCGGTCATAACCACTTTGACCTACGTCCAGTCCTCAGAGCTTCTCTGAGAGTTTCACTATAACTTCCAAGATTCAGTGGGTTCTTGGCACCTCATTACAAGCAAGTTCCTTCGCCTGGACACTCGCTCCCCCTTACAAGTTGTAATCCAATCCCAACTCAAGGTTCCACAACCTTAAGTTATCTCAATAACAAATATTGAGTTTGAATGAAATATCTCTCTCACAGAGTGAATAAGAATCACTGAAGCATATAATTACAAGTATAATGAAAAACAGAGTAATGAACTTGACAATGCGTTCGTGTGTGTGTTCTTGTTGTATTTCTCTGTTTGGATGTTCCCATATATATAGATACGTTGGTAATGATTGTTGGAACATATTTCTTCATGCCCGTTGGAGCGTGCGCAGTCACTGTTGACTTTTCCAGTATTTGAAAGATATACGTTTGCGGTAGGTGGTAGTAGGTGGCATTTGAACGTTGCTTTTGACTTTCCTTATTTGGTAAGATCTCTTCATTATTTATCTATGGATATGCTAAGAATACTGTTTACTCGGATACTTACTCGGGTAAAGTACACTTTTCTTCATTAGTTACTCAAGTACCAACTCGAGTAAACTCTCAAATAAACTTTAGGTTACTCGATGCATCACTCCAGTAATGTTGGCAGGATTTCAAGGCCGAGAGCACTTCAAGTTTGATTACCTTGTTACTCGAGTACATACTCGAGTAAGCATAAATTTTCTGCATAGGTTACTCGGGTAATGACTTGAAGTTCTCTTCCAACTAAATCTGCATACTCGAGTAGTGACTTGAAGTTTTTCTTTGAAATTAATTCTGCATACTCGAGTAGTAACTTGAAGTGAAGTGTGAGAAAACATTTCATGTTATTCGAGTACTACCTTCAGGTTTTGCTTACCACAGTGCGTTACTCGAGTAGCTCCTCGAGTAACATTGGCAGGGTTGAAAATGCCGAGAGCAACACATTTCTTGAAATAGAGTAACTCGAGTATATACTCGAGTATCATTGGCAGGCCGAGAGCAACTGGATGTCTTTTACATGGTTACTCGAGTACGTACTCAAGTAACGTTGGCAGGCCGAGAGCAACTCCAAGTGACTTACCTGGTTACTCGAGTAACGTTGGCAGGCCGAGAGCAACTTGAAAACTTTTACCTTATTACTCGAGTACTTACTCGAGTATCATTGGCAGATTACTTCAAGGTCGACTCAGATTACTTCAAGTTTCAATCCATTACTCGAGTACTTACTCGAGTAACCCTTTAGAAAACATGCCACTGATCAAGTTTCTCAGCTTTTTCTCTTGGCCTTTCTTCATTACTCCAATGCTTACTTCAGGAGATGATTTTTCCAGTTATTACTTTATTCAAACTTATTTGTTTATCAAGTCTTTTTTTATGCCATTCTTTGTTATCATCAAAACATGAGATCTAACATGCGTCCAATTAATATTAATAAGAATATTGATGGCCATATTTATTTTTAAAAAAACTATTCATGCGTTATAATTTATATGGTTTTTTATGGCTGAGATTTGATATGCAGTTTAAAAGCATGATATTATTTAATTATTTGATTTCTACTGTGGTGAATTTAAATAATTAGGTTCGAGGCATTATTTTTTAATGAGTATATTAATTTTTTTTATAGTTGCTAGTTTTCTAAATAAACAACAAAAACTTGGTTGCTAAATTTTAATATTTTAATTTGTTTTATACTCTCCTATTATGTCTCCTAAAATTTTGTTAATCTCCTATTCTTGATCAATAAGGCTGAATAAATTAAATTTTGGGATTTGTTGTGTTCAACGTTATAATAGTTGAAAGTTAAAATAAAATTTTGTTTTAATAAATCTGGTGATATTTGTGAATATCTTAGCCACAATTTAATTTATCAGAAGGATTTTTTACCATGATCAATGAATAGAAATAATTAATTGCAAGATGTGTGATTTATTTTGATATACCATATCAATTAGTTTGAATCTTGAAAATCATATATAGATTTTTAATGTGGCAAATTATGTTTATATTTCGGTGATTTTTATAATCTGATCATTTGAAATTTTCAAAGAGAATTTGTGGCATTGGTTTCACATGTTTAAATACATGTGAATATTATCAAATATTGGTATTTAATATAATTAAATACTTAGAAATTTAATTATGTGGAAAATTTATATATATATATATATTTTTATATATATATTGGATGAAAGAATGTAGTAGGCAATATTAGTTGCAGACATGAACTTATCTGCAACAATTCTATTATACAAGATGTAATTGGAGTATTTGAAAAGAAAAAAAAAATTGGTACGTGATATTATTTAGATAATATATTTGACATATGAGATCATATTTATGTGATTTTCTGGGAAACAAGTTTTGAATTTAAATTCTGTTATCCTATGTGAAGTTAGAATGAAATATTTGAGAAATTCTAGTTTAACTATCATGGAATGAAATTATATCATGAGATTCTAATTTACTTATAATTAAATTATTAATGAAATATTTAAAAGTGTGGGGGTGCCTAAGACAGAGTATCTTGTGGGAGCACCTTAGAATATATATATTGATATATTGAAAAATTATAAAATTGTCATATATGACATGTATTGTGATTAAAGTTTATTTAGTGAAGGCTTTGTAATTTGCTGTGGAAAGCAAATCTTGTGATGTGAATTATTAAAACTTACATGTAGCTTTAAATAAGCATTGTGGTAGTAATATGGAAATTTAATTATTTATCGAGTATTTAGATAAAGATGTTTTAAATTTTCATGATTTGTGGATATGTATTTATCTTGGTATATGCATGCATGATTATTGTGAACAAACATTGAATTTTAATGACTGGCATGGTCAAAAATATCATGTTATGCACTTGAAAGCATGAGAGAATTAATATGATTTTGGGTGATAAAATCATAAGGAATAGTGATAAATAAGAAATGTTTCTGAAGATTGGTTTTGAGAACCATTATGTGAATATTCCTTATGATACTACTTGAGATTACTCTAAAGCTCAATCAATGTATGCACAAATTGTCAAGAATTTGTAGCTCTGATAAATGTTGATCTAGTGACACAGCAAATGATGTGTGGAGATTGAGCATATATATAAGCTCTCATGAGGAGAAAGAAAATAGTTAAGGGATGTTGTAAATGATGACATCATGTACAGTTGATTCCCGTTGTAGAGAAATATACTGATGGATGTTGACTAAAATTCAGTTTATGTGAGAAAATTCACTTTTAGTAGTGGTAAAATAAAATATTATATGAGTTAGAGTTGATAACTCTAAAAACTGGATCGAATGTTAAGAATGTTGAAAATTTCTTAACAAATATTTTGTTATGAAACCGATACTAAGTGTTGATGATATGTGCTTGCTAGATATAGCAATAACCATTATAGAAAGAACAATGATGTAAGTGGAAAATCATTCGAGATATTATATGAATAAGCATGCTTAAGAATTATAGTAGAGTTATTTCAATCAATTTGGTGAGGTCAATAATAGACCTATCGGCCGTTAACAAAACCCTGTAGGATGAAATAAATTAGTTGAGGGGAACAAAACTAAAGCCAGCAACTAATTGATAGCGATGGCAACCCAACCTTTGTAATTGGTGATCCCATGAAGAAGGTTCAATGGATAAAAACAAGTCGTTCGTCAGTTTTGACTAGCACAAATATATTTTACATTCCTTCCTGTGAAATTTTGAATGTGCTAGACTTCATTATTGTAGCTTGAGCAAAGCTCTTAATTATTTCATAGTTCAACGAAGCAGTGTGTATAGTGCAGGCACAAACTTAAATAAATCACCTCGATGAATGTGGAGTGTGGCCGCTCCTATGAGATCTTGGCAAAATCTCTTGAGCTTTCATTATGCACCAGCCACGCACATGGCCGACATAATGCGCAAAATCGTCGTTAACAGTGGAAATGTTACTATATAATCTAACCATTAATGCCTTTGATACACACCAAGATTTGTTGGTTCATAGAAGCATGCTTCACTGACATCTCTGTGTACCAAGTGTTATTGGTCTAGGTCTGGTTCATAGTTCTAAAGACCACCAGATACAATGGTTATATCCATGGGTGTAACTTAGCAAATGATGTGTTTTCTTTGCATATGTGGGGGATTGTTGTAAATATTGCATATAGGTGTGTTAAAGAAAGAGTCTCTCCAATATTATGGAATATGTTTAAATGAAGAGATGTGTTTTGAGAAGTCATGTTCTTATAAATCAAGATATTGTGTTGGTTTATGAATCAATATAATTTATGAATTTAACAGATAGTTATGACTTTCCAATTGAAGAGGTGTAGTCTTCAAGAGGCACCACTTCAAAGCATTGATTCATTGTCTATAAATACCCCAACCACGACACCATTTGGAAGTAGAGAAATAGAAGCATCGGTAATCTCTCACTGAGTTACTTTATCTTCTGTCAGTCCTGCCTTCCTATATCCTTACAGGATGGATTCGTTTAATCCTGGAGAGATGCCGCTTCCTATTTACTAAGGGGGCTGCGAAATATCTCTTAAGGATAGTGTCCTCGGACGCGACTCAAACCAAATATTTTCTTATTTATTTGTAGATTTTGACTACAATTGTATCATTAAAAAATTATTTTCTGAAGTTTTCCTTTCAATAATAAAATTCATAACTTAGTAGCTCCTTAATTTTTCTTTTGATAAGCATGCAGGCCAATGAATTGCCCTTTCGTTTTGGGAAAACTTTGCCTAACGGAAAGACTTTATCATCATTGTTATAAACTTTTTTGTGATTTTTTTGTCATAAACTTTTAGTTTTGTTTTTAATTTAAATAAGTAACACATTTACAAATATTCTAATTTGTTGAACTCGATGAAATAACTTCTGATAAAAAAATTAATAGCTATATTTTATTTTTTTAATTTTCAATAAAAAGGAAAGGGAAAATTTCACTTAGCCCCAATGGAAGCAATTTTATTTCAATCAAACCCCAAAAGATTCTGAAATTTCACTGCACTCCCTGGCTCAACATTAAATTCCGTTTTGTCAGTGAAAAGACAAAAATACCCTTACTTTATCTTTTCATAAGAGTATTAACAAGTCAAATAAAGGTATTAACAAGAAAAGGATTCATAAGAAATTAGAGAGTTAACACAAACAATTTTGGCTAATCATAAGAGAAATAAGACAAATAAGGGTATTCACACGACAAATAAAAGGATTTAAAAGAACCTATGGAGTTGAGAGGATTTTGACCAATATTCACAAGACAAAAAAAAAAAATCAACAAGACAAATAAGGGAATTCAAAAAATAAATCAAGAGCATCGTCACCTTTTCACCTACAAAACTTAATTTTATTTTGATCCAAGGGAGTGCAATGAAATTTCATAATTTTTTAGGGTAGACTAAAATAAAATTGCTTTCATGGGGCTGATTGAAATATTTCCTTTTGGGAAAATTTCACTAAGCCCCCAATGAAGCAATTTTATTTCATTCAATCTCCAAAAAAAATTTTAAATTTTATTGCACCTCATAGATCAAAATGAAATTAAATTTTGTGGGTCAATTAGTCCATTCACAAGAAAAACAAGGGAATTTACAAGCCAAATAAGGGCATTTACAAGACAAATAGAGTGATTCAAAAGAACCAGGGAACTAAAAACATTTTGGGTATTTACAAGCCAAATAAAGACATTTAGAAGACAAATAAGGGGATTCAAAAATAAAACAAAGACATCGTTATCTTTCCACCCACAAAACTTAATTTTATTTTGACCAAGGAGATGCAGTGAAATTTCAAAAATTTTTAGAGGTTAATTGAAATAAAATTTCTTCCATAGGGTTGAATAAAATTTTTTCCGTAATTTAAAAAGGAGCTATCACTATTGATATTTGCCCCTGCTAATAAAACCAAAGCTACTTCAAACTCCCACGAATAATTTAATTTGAACAATATATTCATAATAAATTTATATGTCGAAAACTAAAAAGTATATTATATTATTATTTTTATCCGTTTCATCATAGCAATTTATAGGAGGAATTACTATAAGGCTGTAGGGCATAGATTTAATCACTCAAAAATTCAATAACAACTTAAGAGTAAGTTATGATAAGTTTTAATGCAGGAAATTAATAACAACATGTTTATATTTGATGTGAAACGGGTTGGGGAAAGAGAGGAGGGAGGGACTAGAGGAGGGAAGACAATAAGAAAGACGGGGAAATAAGACCAAAGGAGAGCGTGCGGTGAATATTAAAAGGGAAAATGAATTTTTATTCAATTAATCAATCAAAGCTACTTATAACTGAGAATCCTAAACTCTATTTATAAAGAGTTAGAAATAATAAAATAATAATAAAATAACATTTCAAAATTCAAATCTAAATCTTATATTTAAATTTCAAATTCGAATATAAATCCCAAATAGGATCATAGGATGCTACTAGACATCTTATTTTATTGAGATATTGCAAATATTAAAATAACAAACCTAACAAATCATAGTCTAATGGATAAATATCTTTATTTAATATCCCTAACGGATAACCCTTGATCTTCTAATTAAACCCTTTATACTCCTTATCCCATATCTTATCATTTCTCCCCCTCTTAAATGACTTGGATCCTGACGAGTTAAACGTGACGCACAAATCTAGGAGGGAAAGGCATGCTAATTCTTCAACACAATGGCTTTTAGGAACTAATTTGGGAAAATAAAGTATGGAATTTGGTCCCAAATAGTTAAAGGAAAATACCCAATTCCTTTATCTAAAGGCAAAAATGATATAAAGCCTAATTTAGATCAAAAGTGAAGAAGAATGATGCCTTGGAAGAAAGAAAGAAGAGGAAATAAATGAATAAAAGAATTAATAGCAATTTGGTTAATGTTGCCATGATCAAGGGTAAAAGAGACATTTACCATTTGATCTTAAGGTTAAAATTGGAACTCAAGATTAAGGGTTAGGATTTGCTTTTGAAAAAGTAAGAGTAATTATGAGAAGAGAAAGTAGAAGACAAGAAAATTCACTAAGAAAACCATTGGATAAAGAAGGAGGGAGACAAAATAAATTAGCCAAATAACCATTGGTTAATTAGCTTCCTTGTGTGCAAAAAGCTATAAACCATTGGACAATTGGAAACCTCATCTTTCCCTCCTCACCCTCTCTCATTTTTGTCCAAGCAAGGAAGAAAGGAAGGAAAAGATGCCAACAAGACACTTGTCATCCAAAGAGTTAATCATAAAACACATGCCACCTTGTGAGCAAGACAAGCCAAATTGTGATTTAATCTTGGCCCCCCAACTCATGAATTTTGGCCAGCCACCAAGGAGAGAGAGAACATGACTCAAAAACACTTCATTCCTCTCCATTTGCATCATTTTGGATGACCAAACTCAAGGACAGGATATTGGGATTCATTTGGCCAAACAAAAACACGTCACCATCAATCTGCCACAGAACAACTTCTAAGTTCAATGCCCAATGTTCAAAAATCATAATTAATTTTAGAAAACTTCAAATTGACTGATTTCAAGTACATTGTAAACCTATTTAAGTGTAAATTCAAAGAAAAATATCATTTTCTGGAAATTAAAGCCACAAAATTTTTAGAAATGCGTCAAACCTTAACTATTCCAGAATTAGTTCCAGAAACAGGGTCCAACTTTGAAAAATTGTAACTTTAAATCCACTAGTCCAAAAATTGCATTCTACCTATCAAAATGAAGCTCAAGATATGTACTTTCATTCTGAAAATTTTCATAGCATTTGGACCAGGTTTAACCGATTAAAAACACGCCATAGCATCGCTATCTTTCAAAAAATGAAATCCAGCAGCACTACTTTTAAGTTCCAAATTTGTGATTTCTCATTTCTAAACCTTATTTAACACTATTTACAAGACCAAACCACCATGAACTCTAAAAATAACCATATAACTGAAAATTAGGGCAAAAAAAACATTCCACAAATCTCCACCGAATCACAAAATATAGGGTTCAAAAGGAAGCCCTTACTCACCTCTTGTTTCTTCTAGGCTTTATTTTTTGATTTAACCACTTTGGATCTTGATAAATGCTCCAAAACACCTACTCTTGAAAAACTAAAACCATAGGAATGAAATTTAGACCAAGAGGAACAATGTTCATGAAGACACTTTTGGCTAAAAAGGTGAGTAGGAGGGTGAAAATCTAGAGAGAAGTTTTTACCTTGTTTCTTGACTTGCAAAATTTTTAAAGTTCATACTTACTAATTTTAGCCCAAAGCCCATTAAATTCGTATGGACTAAAAGCTAGCAGAATTTTTCACTTAAATTTAAAAAATCATAACTAATTTTAAACAACTCCAATTGGGTTGGTTCAAAGCTCAATGTGATTCTTATTAAATCCAATTTAAGGGAAAAATATTTAGCATTGCCAGTTACACGCACACATTTCCAGAATTCTTAATTATTCACTTCTATCACAAAATTCTGCCCAAAATTAATGTCCTACTTCCAATAATCATAAATTTTTGTGTACTTATCCAATTAGTACAAATTACATACCCATCAAATTAAAGCTTATTGGGTATACTTTATTTTTGAAAAATCAAGTAAACAACCATTATAAAACTTTATAACATACATAGTGGTACTTTCAAAATAACAGTTATATAAAAGTTTAGTATATATAATGGTCACTATATAGCAACCATTATTTATTTGCTATAAAATGTTAACGGGATTAATGAAACAATTGTCATTATAGTGTATAAATATATAACAGTTCTTATTTAATAACCGTTAACTTTGGAGGCAATTTTTTAAAATAGGGATTCCCATTTTGCCCTTACATGCAAAACAAAATTGTACACAAATTTGTATATTATAGAAGCTCACACATTGAGTATAGCCATGCAATTTAAGATGGATCAAGACATTCCCAGCTTTAAGGTTAGGCTCAATAGAACTCCCTACCATAAAGGACTCAAAGGGTATGCAACCTCGAACAAGATTTGATAGAAAAGGAGGGGTTAAATATATAGTATGCCATCTGCTCCTTCTTGTTAGGAAGCATTTGGAATTCTATAGATCTAATATCTTCTTCTCTATCAAGTCTTGCTCGAGGCTGCAAACCCTCTTGAACTCTTTATGGTAGGGAGTTCCGTTGAGCCTAGCCACAACGCCGGGAATATCTTGATCCATCCCTAATTGCATGACTATGTTGGATGTGTAAGCTTCTGTTATATTATACAATCAAATCCAACAAGCAAACCTAAAGCAGAAACTTTATTTGATGCATATATATATATATATATATATTATACCTTTTTTGTCAAAGATAGTATGACAACAAGGTGGTCAGGCCAAACAATGAGTTCAAACACATAGCACACAATTCCTCCTACTAGCATTCTGTGGCAGACACTGGAAGAGCTAACTTGGATCGTTGGTGGCCTTTAGCTCTTTAGGCTAACATGATTCTGAGGGAAAGGCGAGTTGTGAATCATGTTATCCCTCTTTAGGTTATACATGTAGCCTTTAGAGACAATTGTGAATTGTTTTCTCTCCCTGTAAGTTATATGTGGCTTATAGCAACTGTATACCATTTGGGGCTACGTGCCACACACTCAAGATAGTAAAAGGAACATTCAATTAGAGATTTTTCAAGAAAAAAAAATAAAAGCATGACTCAGGTCAAAACCTAGCTACAAGACATGAAGTGAATAATAATGGAGAATACATAATGGAAAAAGGAAGTCATATCTCCATACGATTAGAATAGACCACACAAAGAAATGCGACCTAGCTAGGGTTGAAGAATGAAAATGCGTGTTAGGACTTACACAGCAATTCGAGCAGCTGTCATTAAGAAACATAGAGAAGGCTTTATAGATAGGTGGTTCAACTGAAAACAACGGTTGATGACCGAAAAAGATGACCAGAGTAGTAGGGTTCCGAGGCTGATGGATTGGGGGTTTACATTTGACTTTAGAGGCTAAGACGAGTATGGTAATGAATGAAATAAAGAAGTAGAGAGACATTTAAATAAAAGGGAAAGTTTAACTTTATAATGGTTTAAATATATCACCCATAATGTATTACTCCGTTTTTACATATATGCAACGGTTATTGTAAGAAATTGTTAGGTAATTTCAAAACATATATTACAGTTTCTAGCTAATAACCATTTGGGCTTTGTAGTCTAGACCATAAAAATATTAATGATCCCTTTAGTTTGAAACCCCAACAAGCCTGACTTCTTTTTCCCTCACGCCGGGTTGTTTTGAGATTTCTCAGTGTGTCTATGTGTTAAGGTTTGATCGAACATTGAAGCGTAAACAGAATTTCCACTGATCCAAGTATCTGCTGCTACTATTATCCCAACTTGGGATCATAGTAGCGGCCAATTCTTGAGTTGGTATGGGAAGTTCGATAGCTAATCTCTGAGCTCCTTAGCATCTCAATCTGGGAAGGAAATTATCGAAATTAACCCATAGTTGCTAGTGTGAGGCAGAATTGTTAAACCAGCAGGCCCACACAAAAAGAAATGAATTGCTCTGGATTCATTATTTATTGGAGAAATGAATAACTATACAGTGGATGGAATCTTGATATTTATAGACATCCAATATCTGAAAATAACCTGATCAACACTAACAACATCATACAACTAACTAACTAATTATCTACAACACCATTATAAAATATCTTTAAGTAGTTACAACACCCCCTAGAGTTTGGAACCCCATAATGACAAGTTCCTAACTTGCATATAATATACTCATGTTGTGGACCTCCTAATCCCTTTATTAAAATGTCTGCAAGTTGTTTTGATGATTTCAAATACCGGAAGCTAATCATCCCTTGCAACAGCTTTTCCCGGACAAAGTAGCAATCCACTTCAACGTGTTTAGTACGCACATGAAATACCTAGTTTGAAGCAATGTGCAGTGCAGCTTTAGTGTCGCAATAAACCTTTATTGGTTCAATATGTTGGATATGCAACTCTTTTAGTAGTCTAACCAACCAAGTGAGTTCAGAAATAGCCATACGCAAAGCTTTGTATTCAGCTTCTTAGAAGATATTGATACTGTATTCTGTTTCTTTGATTTCTAGCAAATCAACGAACCTCCTAATTTAACAAGAAAACTAGTAACTGAATGTTGTGTATATGTGCGACCTGTATGATCTGAACCACAAAAGTACTCTAAAGTCATTGTACTAGCAACTGATAGGAAAATTCCAGTCCCAAGGTATACTTGAGATATCTTACTAGCCTTAAGGCTGCTTTCATGTGTGATTCTTTTGGTGCTCCCATAAATTGGATCAATACCTACACAGTAAACTAAATGTCAAGCCTGGTAAGAGTCAAATATAATAACTTACTAATGAGTCTTCTATAACTCCTTGCTTCTTGGATGAAGTGGTCTTCCTAGTCTCCTCCATCGTGAGCTTGATATTCTACTCAAAAGGAGTTAGGGCAACCTTTATATCATCTAAACCTGTTTGATCAACAAGTTCAGTAGCATATTTCCTTTGGTTAAGAAGTATGCCATGGTTAGACCTCATCACTTCCAATCCAAGAAAATATTTTAAAGTTCCAAGGTCCTTGATTTTAAAATTCTTGTGCAAATATTCCTTTACATTATTTCCAGCCTCAATGCTAGCTCCTGTTATTATTAAATCATCAATACAAAGCAAGTATAAAAACTATGTCTTGTTTTGTCCTCTTTTGAAATAAAGCATAGTCATAGTTACTCTGTTGGAAACCCCCTTTTATTAATAAATGAGTCAGCTTCTCATTCCATTGCCTAGGGACCTGTTTAAGGCCATACAAGGATTTTTCCAGCTTGCATACTTTACCTTTATTCTTCCCCTTTTATTAAAAACCTTGAGGTATCATCATGTACACCTCCTCCTGTAGATCTCCCCGCAAAAAAGCATTATCTACATCTATTTGACAAATTATCCAATTATTTATAACAGCCAATGTAAGAATAGTTCGAATGGTTACTATCTTAACTACCAGAGAGAAAGTCTTATAAAAATATATTCCCTCTCTTTAGGAATACCCTTTAGCAACTAGACAAGCCTTTAGTTTATCTAAATTGCCATCAACTTTATACTTGGCTTTAAACACCGACTTACACCCTATAGGTTTCTTACCCTTGGGCAATGTTATTATTTTCCAAGTTTTATTAGCCTCAAGGGCCTTAATTTTATTGTTCATGGCTGTAACCCAATTAGGGTCCTTGGCTGCCTCTTCATACATAGCTAGTTCGATTTCCTTGTTAATAGCTCCAAGAAAATACCTGTAAGGCATAGACAGATCAGTATAAGAAATCGAACCAAAGAGGGAAAAATTGTTAATCAAATCTGTGTATTCTTCCAATTGAGTGTTGGAAGAAGGAAGATGTTCACAATGGTAATCTTGTAAATATGCTGGAGGTCGTCTATCTTTAATAGGTCGTAGGCGGGTGTCATTTGGGGCAAATAGAACTCTTATTGCCTCTTTTTTATGTAAGGTCAGTGGGTTGTATGGGATCCTGATTGATGTCTCCTAACGTAGGTTCAGGGTTATTTTGTTAATTGTGCAAGGGAACGAGCTAAGTATCATCTTCCAAAATAAAAGGGTCTATTCGTCTATCAAGGACTATATTATGATTACTAATCACTTAATCTTTAAAAGGAAACCTATCCTCTAGGAAAGTAACGTGCCAACTAACAATTAATGACTTACTCTTAATGTTATACAATATGTAACCCTTTTAAGCTGAAGGATAGCCCAATAACACATATGGTTCAGACCTGCTTGCAAATTTGTCATTACAATTCAGTTTAACAGCAAATGAAAGACAACCAAATATCCTTAAATGATTTAAGTCAGGTGGTTATCCATATAACAACTCATAAGGGGTCAAGTGTTTCAATATTCTTGAAGGAATCCTATTTATTCGATATGCAGCAGTTCTAATTGCCTCACCCCAAAACTTAATAGGCATATGTGCATGAAATATGATGCTCTTAGCTATTTCTAAAAGATGGCATGCTTTCTTTCTACCACCCCATTTTGTTGGGGTGTGAATGGGTATGATTTTTTATGCAAAATTCCCTTCTCATTAAAGAAACTTTAAACTTCCTAATTGACAAATTCATTTCCATTATCAGTTTGTATAGTTTTAATTTTAGCAGAAAAATGATTTTCAGCATAAGCAATGAATGTTCGTATGAATTTAAAAACATCATATTTATAAGTCATTAAGAAAGTCCAAGTTCCTCTAGAGTAGTCATCAACTATGGTAAAAAATATCTATGTTCTTGGTGTGTGGGAGTCATGTAAGGTCCTCATATATCCATGTGTAGTAAGTGAAAGTAATGAGTACTTTTAGAAGTGCTGGAAGGAAAAGATAACTTGGGATGCTTTGCTTGAATGCAAATTTCACATTTATTATCATCAATAGTAGGTATAGCATGGTTTACATCAGATAAATGTTTCAAAACATCATGAGGAGCATGTCCTAGCCTGTGATGCCATACAAGTCCCTTTATGTCATTACTTTTACTGACTGAGCTAACAAATATGGAATCATTAATAGAGGTAGAGTGAATTTCTCTTTTGATCACATATAGTCCATTTGTCAATCTACCAATCCCTTTGTTCATTCCACTTATCATATCCTACAAGACACAGTGGTTAGGGAAGAAACAAGCCATACTTGAATTTTCTCAGGTTAGCTTACCCACAAAGATTAGTTTATAACAAAATTATTTGGCATAATAAACATTCTTTAGCCAGATGTATTTAGTGATTTGGACTTCTCTTATATGGGTTACTTTAATTTTGTCTCCATTAGGAATTTTTACCCATTTATTAACACCTAAATAAGGTCTGCAATTAGTCAAAAATGTCATATTACTAACTATGTGACAACTAGCTCCAGAATCTAAAATCCAATGATTTTTTAATATATTACGAAACAAACCTGGAGTGGTTGCCTGGATACTAACAACAACTTCCTTGGGATTGGGATCATGTTTGAGTAGCTCTAAGATCTGCTTGTATTGTTCTTAAGTAAAGAGAGGAGCCTGAGGAGTACACGGATCATAACCAGCAAAGGATTTTGTATCAGTGACCATAGGATTAGCTTGGTCTTCTTATTATGCTCTAGTCCTTATGTATGATGTAGAGCTATTAGGGAAACCAATCAATTGGTAATAGTTATTCATTCGGTGCCCTTTCTTATTACAATAGGTGCATACTATTGTAGAGCAATTTTCCTTGCCTTTAACCCTTCCACGATATCTGCCGCCTCTAGTAAAAGTACTAGTTAACAGGGATGCATCAGTAATAGGAAGAGGAGACAAAAGGGAAATTTAGCGATGCATTTCTTCTTGAACCACAATTGAATATGCTTGGTTAGAGGAAGGCAGTGGGCTCATAAGCAGTATTTGACTTCTGATAGTTGAAAAGACTCATTTAAATCCATAAGGAACTAGAACAACCTTTGTTCTTGAACTATTTTGGAATGCTCTATAATAGATTGGCATTGGCAGCATGGAATTTAGACGAAAGTGGCATATTCATCCCATAATTCTTTTAATGTGGTATAGTAAATAGAAACAGAAGAATTACCTTGTGTCAAACAATTAATAACACAATGCATAGAATATACCTTAGCACTATCACTCTTATCAAAACATTCTTTTAGATCAAGCCACACGAGATAAAAGTTGAGAGAAAATACCAATCCACTAGCTATCTGCCTATCAACCGAATTCACTAACCAGGAGAGCACTACTGAATTACATCGATCCCAGATTGATTTTAGGTGTTCTGGTTGTTTGTCACGGAGGCAAGTACCATCAATAAAGCCCAGTATATTTTTTCTATGAAGGGCGAGCTTCATTCCTCTGCTCCATGTAGAATAATTTTCAGCCCCTATCAACACCTGAGCAACAAGATTCGAAGCTTGTGTATCTGCTAGATGAAGGTATAAGGGATGGTTGAAATCCAAAGCTTGTAAAGCTAATTCTGACATGGTGATAGTAATGGTTGTGGAAGAGTAGTGAGCACAAGATTGATTTGTCTGAAGGAACTCAAGAACAAGAAAAAAATTCTTGGTCAAGATTTTGTAATCCAAGGGGGAGAGAAGATGAAGAGAGACAAAATTCCAAATGAAAGAAAGATAATCAGAGGAGAAACTCAAGGGAAAAGGCAATTTGAATTTAGCCGATAAAACTAACCGATCACAGGCGAAACAAATTCTAGAAGCCAAGACCGTCTAAAAGCCAAGATAGGCTTGAATATTGGCACTGCTTCAATGCTCACAGCCGAAACAAACTCTAGAGAACAAAATAGTTCAGAAGCCAAGATCGTCTTAAATATTGACGCTGCTTTAACGCTACCTGATCGACAATTCAATAATCTGATTGGCGAAAGAGGAATTTACTTTGACGTAGATTCCTTTGCACTTGGAATAAACTCCCTGGAATCGACGGAAGATGATAAATAAAGAAGGAGGAACATTAGTGCCCTAGAAAGGCTATCGATACAGTCACAGGGCAACACAAGAGAATCTGATTTTAGATGCAAGAATTGGGCATAGGTCGGGTCAGATGTAGAAAGATTAACCCAGAGAAAATAAGCCATAAATCATGGGCTCTGATACCATGCTAAACTAGCGGGTCCACACAAAAAGAAATGAATTGCTCTAGATTCATTATTTACTGAAGAAATGCACAACTATGCAGTGGATGGGTCTTGATATTTATAGACACCCAATATTCGAAAATAACCTGATCAACACTAACAACATCATACAACTAACTAACTAATTATCTGCAACACCATTATAAATATCTTTAAGTAGTTACACCAAGAACTTTGTGCTGCCTTGAATCTTGCATCATGCAATGGTAGTCATTCTTCTAAACTAACCAAGGTAGACATAATTTTGTGTTCAGCGCAGCTAAGATATGGTAACACAATAAAACACCATGCATTTGGGTTTAAGGTTTTCTAAAGATTTTGATCTATACATAGTCTAAATTTTTTAGAGTATTTGTGGAAACCGATATGCAATTCAGTGGGCAACATAGGAATAGTATAAGATACTGATATTATATGTACGTTTACAGAAATTGCTCATTGGTGAACCCATGTCGTGTGAGTTCACAAAATAAAACTAGGTTTGAAAATGTAGCGTAGTAGCTCAACCTAGGTCGTTCTTGTGAGGAGATTAATTTCCAAGTTCCTAAGTAGTAAAGTGATAAAAAGCTTTAAAGTTGTGAGAAATCATTTTGAGGATTTGAGTTTAAAACTATGAAGTAATCTTAGCTAAAACAATATTTTTTTTATTTTTCAGTTTTTAAAACAAAGAAGCAAATGGAATTGAACTTAACACTAACAACAAAGTAAATTTAATAAACTAGAATAATAATGAAATGGGATTCCCTTGAGTTGGGGTTTTAGTCTTCCTTACTTGCTAATGATATGAATTCCACAATATGAGTCAAGAGGATGGAACTAAGTTACCACTAGCTCCATACTTGCAATAATCATTTAATTCATCTAACGAAGCAATTAAATGAATACCACCAAATAATTCAAACTCAAGGAGATGAATAATCAACTTCCAATTATAGCTTGTAATTACCATTACAACAATTCAAAACATTCAGTTTAATCATTTAAATCCACTTAACTAAGTTGGAATAAACAATTCAACCTACTCATAATATGAATCATACAAAGCTTAATTAATCAACTCCTAGCTCAACAACCAAGTTTATTCACTTGGCTTAACAATCTAGATCACAATTACATACTTAACCAAGCTACATAATCATGAACTAAAAAGAGAGCTTAAAGGAATTCCATTGAAGTTTAGAAGCTCAAACCATTACCCAACTCAAGGAAATCACCAACACTTTAGCTACTCATGGAAAAAGAGAAGGATGAAGCTTGATAGATGAAGAGGAGAATAACCATAAGCATTGAATTATCCAGCGCCTCCCTTTTCCTTTGAGCAGCGCCTCCCTTTCCTTCTATTCCATTCTATTCAGTCTCCTCATTCTCTCCTCATCTCCACACAGCCGCAGCCCTTCTTCATTCCATCGGTCTTGGTCCACAATGTCGGCTGCTTCCTTCTCTTTCACGCACAGCCCCCTTTTTTCTTTTTATTCCCAGCCGTAACACAGCCTCCTCTCTTCAACCCTCTCGGTCCACTCTTCTCGTTGGTTCAGCAAGCTTTTTAATTCCAACCGGTCAACAATTTCGGCTCCCTTGATTTTATTTTGATATTCAATGCTTCCTTTCTCTATTTCCCCCTCCTTCCTTACTTTATTTATTTACGGTCTGCTCTCTTTCTCTGCACGGTCCAGCCCTTGATATTAATTCGGTCCATGCTCTTCTTAATTCATTCTCCAAATCCCTTCAATTTCGGTTCAGCAGCCCCTAAATAATTTAGCCGCCACTTGCTTTCTTTCTCTTTGCAATTCAAGTGTTTTTAGGTTAAAAGTGAGTTGTGCCTTGTTTGGATAAGAATAAAAATGTGTTTTAACATTAGACACAAAATTGCAACCACCAAACAAGGCCCTTACTCATTTAACCTCCTCTTAGAAAAAATGTGAAAATAAATTCTGTACTTGTGATGTTCCACTTTTGTCCTTCATTAAGCTCCAAAATAACATCTTTTACCTTTACCACTCAAGTTGTGCCACATCATCACCTACAAAATTATATTCATAAAGGTAATATCTTTTGTTCACAATTAAAGAATAATGGGAATAACAAATATTAATTAAAAAAATATAACAATTTAACCACTTTAATTCCCAAATTATTCTTCCATTAAAGTCTCACATTAACACTTGATTATGCCCAAAATATTCAATTAAGTCCCACAAAAGCCTAAGATTAATTAATAAAAGTATATAAATTGAGTATGTTAATAAAGGGGTGAAATTAGCCCATTTTTAAAACTTCTGAGGTAAAATTGCCCCCTAGAAAACTTCCAGACACCCAGTGCCCCCTCAGTGTAAACTTCCACCCTTAAAAATATGACTCAGAAAAAGGGTGAGATGAATGCCACATAGGCATGCCACCTCTGTAGAATTTGGTCAACAAACGTTGACCGTTTTGGTATATTAACGGAGGGGCAAAATTATCCCATTTTTAAAACTTCCAGGGCAAAAATACCCCCTCAAAGACTTCTATACACCCATAGCCCCGGGGTGAAAACTTCTGAAGCATTTTTGCCCCTTAACCCATAGTTTTATTTGTTAAAGTTTATGCAACTTTTTAGGACTATATAAGTTATAAATGGTGAAGAGATCAGGATTACTTTTAAATTTTCCGTCCTGATTATAATTGGTTCATTTAAAATAAAAAAGCAGGATATTTGTATTTTTTAAAAAAGTTAAACGAAATTTAAATTTGAAATATGATGTGTAAATTTTGTCAAAAAATCAATTGAAATAAAAATTTGTTCAATTAGATGTCCAGTTTTAAATTTATTGGCCCATCTTAAGGAGGAAAAAATGTCATTGGCAATTTGGCTTGTGTTCAAATTTGCATGTACCAAAATTAAGATTCATATTCTTCGGCAGCAGAAGATACCAAAATTAATTTTTATATTTGATTTTTTTTAATTTTTTTCAAGAAATGATGTGAAGGTTAAATTGGGAGAACAAATTATTCAATAAGTGGCAAAGTTTAGATATTTGGGATCCATTATACAATAAGATGGAGAAATTGATAAAGATGTTAATCATAGAATTTAGGTGAGTGGTATAAATGGAGAAAAGCTATCGGAGTTATTTTTTATCGCAAAGTTCCTAATAAGGTAAAAGGGAAATTTTATGGCATTGCTATAAGACCAATAATACTATGTGATAGAATTTGTTGGGATTTAAATGGTCATTATGAACATAAAGTGGGAGTAACCAGGATGATGATACTGAAATGGATGTGTGGTCATATAAAAAAAGATAAGATTAGTAATGATCATATACGCAAATGAGTTAGAGTGTCAACTATTAAGGAGAAAATGGTAGAATATTGTTTGAGGTGGCTTGGACACGTCCGAAGACGGCCATTGGGCGCTTCAGTGAGGAGGGTCGATCAAACAATATGGAGCCTTCTAAAAAGAGATAGGGGAAGACCCACAAACACACTTAATGAGGTTATAGAGTGTGATCTATTGGTTAATAATATGTTTAAAGATTTGATTTTTGATAGAATATAATAACGTTGTACAATTTATATAACCGACCTGGAGCTTCGTTATTGTGGATGGTTTTTCTTCTTTTCAATTAACTCAAGCAAACATTTATTCGAGATAAGCAGCTGTCTGCTCATCTTTTTTTTAAAAAAAAAATTATTTTGATAATATAATATAATGTACTAAAACAATTACTCCCTCCGGCCCTAATTATAGGACAACATTTAGGAGTTGATCTTGGTCCTAATTATAGGACAAAGTTTTAATTTTTGTCAATTTCTTCTCAAAATATCCCCCATTGATACTTTCTCAATAACAAGATTATTAAACCGGAACCGGTTAGTGAACCGGTTGGGATACTGGGTCAAGGGTCAGTGTGTCAGACCGAAGTCAAACTGGAGCTAACCCGAGACCAAACCGGTGAGAGAGTGAAAATTTTAGGTTTATTAATATGAAATTATAAAGAAATTTAAAAAAAAAAGATTTTTTTTAAAAAAAATTAAAAAAAATACTGAACCGGATCGGTTTTCTCACCGGGTCACCGGTTCTCGGGCCGAACCGGCCAGTCCGGTCCGGGTTTAATAACCATGCTCAATAATAATGAAACACAATAACAATTTTATAATACACCTATGTATTCTATAAAGTGAGTAATACTTGTAACTCATTAATGTCACATACACCTCAATTCTACTGTTTCTTTTATTTTTTTAATAAAATAATTTTGAAACCCTAAGAAACTTTAAGTTAACGCTTTTTTATAGTCTTTTTTTTATAGTAAATGATATTCTATAAACACATCAGAAGCTATCCTCCAGAGTCAACATGCAATCTCATTCTGTTTACATCATTTATTAAAAAGTTGGTAATAGCATCAGGGGGCGATTCTGTGATATGAAGATCAATCGCCATCTTCCAAGCTTCTTTTGCCATAGCGTCTGCAACTGTGTTAACATCCCCAATGCAATGTGAAATTTCCACTTCCCAATCTCTATCCAGCAACGTGTGAATCTCCACCATAAGCTGTAAATTAGGGTGTTCCCGAGATACCTTACCCTGAACTAGATCAATTACTTCACTACAATTAGACTCAATCATGATTTGTCTGTATCCTCTATTCCATGCAAATTTAAGTCCCCACAAAACACCCCAAGCCTCCGCAATTACTATCGTTCCTTGCCCAATCTGGTACATAAACCCCATCAAAAAGTCACCATTGTGATCTCTCAACACACCTCCACACGTACAAGTCCCTAAGCTGTCATTCCTAGATCCATCAGTATTAATCTTCACCCACCCAAGCGGTGGTGGCATCCATTGGTGTTGATTCCTTTCTGCACTCCTATTTTGAAGCAAGCTTGTATTACCCCATGTTAAGCAAACACGAGCACGAGCTAAAATAGCCTGTGTACTCCAAGTATTATTATTAAAACATCAGTCATTACGAGCCAACCAGATATACCGGCATAGTACTATAAACCAAAGACGAAACTCGAATCCCTGTATTACGTCTTTTCTCCTCGTACACCATGTAAGCCAGTCATTTCTCTCAAACATGCCAAAAAATTGATCACGCCAATTCGGTGGTAAGAATCCTTTCCATAATTCAGAAGTGAATGGACAATCCCGCAAAACGTGGAGTACTGACTCGCGTGAGTTATGGCATATATCACAAGTACCCGTCGGATGACTACCACGATGGTAACGCATCATGTTTGTCATTAGTCGACCATAAAAGCACATCCACAAGAAAATACGGTCCCTTTGAGGAACTTTCAATTTCCAAACACATCTCCTCCAGTTACTACTGAGAGGTTGTGGGGTGCCTATCAGGTATTTGTAAGCGGATCTGATGGTGAAAATTCCATTTGACGACCACCTCCATACCGGAAAATCCTCCCCATTTAGCTGATTGATATTAACGCGTGCAATAGCTGTACAAACTTGGCTTGGAAGTAGGTGATTAAACTTGCTCATATCCCATTGTCCGGATGAAGTGATACAATCAGCTACTCTCCATTCAGTAACATCTCTCGGCAGTTCTTTGATTACCAAACTCTGAAGCTTGTCAAAATGCGGTACCCATATGTCATTCCAGAAAAAAGTGTTTTGTCCATTAGTAACTCTCCATGTTAAGCTATCTTTGATCTTGTCCCAATAGTTACGAATACCCCTCCACGTACTAGACTCTGACCGGCGCTTCTCAACTTTAGGAATAATATCATTGCCGGCTTTATATTTTTCTCGCAAGATCCTGACCCAGAGCGAATCTCTTTTATTAATCATATTCCATCCAAGTTTCATCATGAAAGCTGGTTCTGTTGACGTGCCAACCTAAGACCTAGGCCTCCATCCTCCTTACGTGCACATACGAGGTCCCAGGAGACTAGATGAGATTTTCTACTGGCTGAGCTACTACCCCAGAGGAAGTTACGACAACGTTTATCAATTTCATCACAAATCCCCAAAGGAAGAGGCACTGTCTGCATAGCATAAGTTGGCATAGCCGACATAACAAACGACACAAGAGTATGCCTGGCAGCCATCAATAACATGTTAAACTTCCAATTGGCCAGGCGAGCATCCATCTTATCCAGAAAAAAAAACTATACGTAGCCTTTGATCTTTGTTCATGTAAAATAGGCATACCCAGATATTTCCCCAGATTCGACGTCGGAGTAAAATTTAAAAACTCGCTGATTTCCTTGCATTTTATATGATTTACATTCTTAGAGAAGTAAACTCTTGATTTTCCGGCATTTACTTTCTGTCCCAAAATGTCACAGAAGTCATCCAGGATAGCCTTAATAACCCCTGCATTATCTAGATTTGCTTCTACAAACAAAATGAGATCATCAGCAAAAAAATATGAGAGACAGGAGTACCTCGTTTGGAGAGCCTAAACGGTTGCCAAACACCCTCTTCCACTGTCATTTGGATAAGATGCCCCAATCTTTCCATCATGATAACAAAAAGATACGACGATATTGGATCACCTTGTCTAACCCCTCTGGAAGGGCAAAACATATTAGTAGCCTCTCCATTCCAAAGCAATTGCAAATGAGACGTCGACATACAAGCTTGAATAACTTTACTAAGATATTCAGGAATCTTGAGTTCTTTTAGACAGTCGTAGACAAAATTCCATCTCACACGATCATAAGCCTTCTCTAAATCAATCTTAATGGCCATGAAACCCTTTTTCCTTTTTAATGACTTCATAGAGTGAATGATCTCCTGCACAAGTATAACATTATCTAAACTCTGACGCCCTTTAACAAAACTGCATTGATTCAAGGCTATCACCAAAGGCATAATTGCCTTGAGTCTGTTTGATATAACATTCGTAACAATCTTGTAAACAACATTGCAAAGACTTATAGGACGAAAATCACGAAACGTCTTTGGATGTTCCACCTTCGGTATGAGAACAATTTGAGTCCCATTGATTTATCGTATCCACATCGGATCATTGAAAACTCTTTTCACTAATTCAATCACTGACGGTCTTACAGTTTCCCATTGGCTTTGGTAAAATAGCGGATTGAATTCGTCTGGTCCTGGTGCTTTCAACGGCCCCATATCAAACAAAGCTCTTTTAATCTCTTGCTCTTCAACCGATCTTCCCAGAATATGCAAATTTACATCGTCAATCTCAGGATAAGTGCATCCGAATACCAAAGATCCATTATAATTATGGGTTTCTGTATACAAAGTTTCAAAGAATTGGCTTCCCAATCTCATAATTTCCGCTGCATTATATGTCTATTCCCCAGATTCAAGCTTTAATGCTTCAATTTTATTCCTTCTTCATCTACCATTAGCCATAGAATGGAAGTATCTAATATTACGATCTCCATCCACATACCAATTAGCCTGAGAGTATTGAAGCCACATGACTTCTTCCTGTGCCAAGAGCTTTTCAAGCTCTCCCCATAGCTCCCCTCGTAACTTTTCAAGGTGCTCCGAGATACCTACCGAAGCCATCTTTGCATTAATCCCATCTAATCTTCGATATAATCTGTCTTTCATATAAGATATATTGTCGAAAACCTCTTTATTCCATAACCTCAGATCCTCAGTAAATTGTTTAACAGATCCACACCAGTCATCCTCCACCCCCCAGTGTGAATGAACAAAATTCTTGAAATCATCATGCATAACCCAGGGAGCGAAAAATCTAAAAGGCCTTCGATTCTTTGCCGTAAGAACATGGATTCAGTATCAACCAACACCGGACAATGATCGGATTTATATTTTGGCAAATGTGTCACTGTGGCATTAGGATTATTTATAAACCAGCAGTTATTTACCAAGGCTCTGTCTATTCTGCTCTGGCTATTCAGATTCCCCCAAGTAAATTGAGGTCTATTAAAACCAATATCAAGTAACTCGCTACTCAGAAGCCAATTCCAGAAAGACCTATCAATACCATTAGTCTTCCTGTGATTCTTACTCCAGCGTTCCTCGGGATGAGAAACAGCATTAAAATCACCAATCACAACCCAACCTCCAATAGTCAATTACCGAATACCCTCAAGAGTCTGCCACAGTTGACATCTAATAACCATATTTGGGTGCCTATACACCACAATTAGAGACCATTCATCCCTGGTACCTTTATTAACCACCCCATGAACAAATTGATCCCCTGAAGAAGTAACAGAAAAATTTAATGTAGAATCCCAGAACAACCACATACCTCCACGAAAGCCACGAGCTTCAACCACGTGCATATTCATCCATCCCAACTTCCTAGCAATGAGCTTAGCTTTTAACCCTAGCTGTCTAGGCTCCAACAGCGCAAATAAATTAACTCCATGTCTGGCAACAACATCACTAAGTAACCTTCGAAAGGAGGCACCATCAGCACCTCGAATATCCAAGTCATAATAATCATTAAAAAATTAATAAAAAAAGTAGAAGAACACAAACAACCCAGGCATTATTGAGACAAATGTCCCTCCTGAACATCCTCAATCTCATGCATCACCACGTCATCAACACCTCCAAGTGGACTAAGCCGAGGTACAAAGGTCTCCTCCTTCTGCACCTGGGTCAATAGGATTGGAGGCTTCTAGACGAATAGCGGGGGAATTGGAATCTAATTTCATAACATTCTTCTTTCTTCCTGACCCCACTTCCCCACTTAAATTACAAGACGTTCCAGCTTCTTGTATTTTCTCCATACTCAATATTTCTTGGGAAGTTCCCTCCTCAATCCCTTTCTTCTTAGCTACTTGGATCCCACGTGTTTAATTCAACTTATTAAAATGCCCAACATTATTCACAGCATCACCATTAATCTCCTTTTTTCTTACATTTGAAATATCCGATCTATTATTACCCTTGCTCCCTTTATTTAGAACAGGTAGATGACCAGTTTTTTCTTTAGTATCCCGCGACCTATCTTCTGGCTTTGAACTAACACAAATCTTCCCCTGATATGCGTTATCACTAGAACCGCCATCAATAATTGTCATGTCTTCAACATTCAGAGCCTCAAACTGAGATCCTCCTCCCATATTTCCAGAATGTAAATCACGCCTAGGCTCACGACTATAATTGCCATTCCTTGCATTCGAGTTCCATTACCCCCTTCTCCGACGTGGCGCCACCATCCACTCCCCATACATTCCAGCAGTTATTTCGGAGGATGTGGACGATGGTGTTATAGCTGTAGAATTCGGCGTGTTATCCGTGCATGATGACTTTGACGTATTTGTTACTTGATTATTTGGGCAATGTTCAGTATCATTATCATACCACCCACATGAGAAGCAAATCAAATGCAGACCCTCATAAATAATCTTCTTTTCTTTCCCATTAATCATCAGGGATGGAAGCAAAGGTGCATTCAAATCAATCTCAACACATATACGGGCAAAACGCCCTTTGGTTTGCCTAAGGGTATTATTATCCACTTTTAGAACCCTTCCTATTTGGTTACCCACCACATATAAAATACCCTTATCATAGAAATCAACAGGGAATTTAGGAATTCTTACCCATACTGCAATTTTGGAAACCTCACCAAAATCGGGATCAAACTTTGACTTCCATGGCTGTACTGCTAAGTAATGATCCATGTATAACCAAGGGCCTCCTGTTAACGCAAAATCATAGTCCTCCTTATTGCTCATACGAACCAGAAAATACCCGGAGCCTATCTCAATAGTTTCAACCTGCCCTCTACATCCCCATAATTGTTGCAGTTTTCGACCTAATTGATCCTCCCGCACCATCCTGCCAAGTAATCTAAAGAATAACGACGTTGACAATTTCCGTGCTTGCTTCATTCTAAACTCCGGAGACATAATGATATTTGGACCCTTCTTCGTTATCTCCACCTCAATTCTGGACTTCCATCTGTCCCCTTTCCACCATTCTTCTTCTTCATCTGAACATTCCTCCCTTGTCTGATCTTCGATACATGCCTCCTTGTATGATCTTTTTGGTGCTTCCGGTATAATGGTTTCCTCTTCAATATCCCCATCTCTCATCCAGTCCTCAACCCATAGGGCTAATGACTGCTTACCTGTGAACTCTTCATTATCATCTCGAATTTTCTTTGAATTACGCTCTAAGGCATCACTCTTCTTCATCATCAGCACCGAAACCATTCTTTCAGGACTACGTTCTCTCTCACGTTCAATCATGTCTAGCAACTCTAAAGCCGTCCAGACGATGAAAATGTACAATCTTGCACAAACTTAAAAAAAAAAGAAAAAAGAAAAAAAACCAAAACAAAACAAAAACAAAAACTTTCCTTCTCTTACCTCTCTCCGACAGCCGCTCTACGGAATCAGCTCAGCGGGAAAAGAAGCAGGTCGACTGGAATGAACAGATCCGTCGAAGCAAGGCAGAGGCTTGGGTTGTCGATACCACAAACGTAGAGACACAGGAAGATCAGTGTTATCGACCGAAAAGCATCAACTCCAACTCAAAACAGATCATCTTCAAAAACGAAAAGGAAACTCAGATCGGCGTCGAAAATGGGAAAGCAATGTCTGAATCAAAGACGTTGCAGCAGATCGACGAAGAACCACGGTGACGCTCCGGACAAACGAAGACCGTTGGAAAGCTACAGTAATGAATGGAGAGTAATACACGTTGTTTGTGGTTTTTTCTTGGCTCTTAGGCGCACTAGCTAGAGAAATTAATACTTCAAAGGTAGGGCATTTTTGGAAAATAAATAAGATTAACTAATTTAACTACTATTCTTAATTTCTCCAAAGTTAGGTAAATATATCCTATAATTAGGACGGAGGGAGTATTTTATTTATTGATTTATTTTGCATTTTTATTTTAACCGGAAAACGTAATATGAGATCGATGCTCTGGTGGAAAATGGGAATATCGATTATCTCTTTATTTTGACCATGTGAAAACCCCAATAGGCCCCTCCTGCCTTTCCTCTCAAGCCAACGCAATCAAAATCGGTTCGCGTCTTCTATTTTTCTCGCTGCGCCTCGGTCAATCCCTGCTACGCGCCTGGCTTCTCTCCCTGATCATTACGGTCCATTGCGCCTCCTTTACTTGCAACGACAGCGTTTTTTGTGCAAAACGAGGTCAGTGGGTGTTGGTGTGATTATCTGGTTCATGGAGTAGAAAAATAAAATGAAATGGAAAACTTTTTGGTTCTCAGTAAAAGGACGCCTTTTATGCTTTTAAATAAAAATAATATAAAGCTATTATTAATCGATAGTCTTTAATTAATGTAGAGCCACTTAATAAATTTGGAGAGATTAAGTTAGATTAATATGATTATAAAAAAAATGACTTGATCCCTTAAAATACCCATGTGTAATATTAAATTATATAATAAAAATAGCAAATGTAGACTTAACATTTTTACATAAAAAAATATGATTTAATCTCTTTAAAATATTTATGAGTAACATTAGATTGTCTAATAAAAAAATAAACATATATTCTGCACATACATAGAGTAAATACTTGTTTAACCTGAAAAATATAACTTAATCTCTCTAAAATACCCATGTGTAATATTAGATTGTCTAATAAAAAATAATAAACATATATAGGCATAACAATTCAACCTAATTGATGAATACTTATGTGTATAATGTCTCCCTCAAATACCCATATGTAACATAATCTAATTGCTAATATGGGTGTTTTAGGGAGATCAACTCATACTTTTCAAGTTAAATTGTTATGTCTATACATATTTATTATGTTTATTAGACAATCTAATGTTACACATGAGTAATTTTAGAGAGACTAAATCATATTTTTTGAAAAGGTAAAAAAAAATCATATTTTTGAGGTAAAAACGTTAAGTCTAAATTTACTATTTTTATTATATAGTTTACTACTCCGGTTCTAATTATAAGATAAAGTTGACTTTTTTGGAGAAATTAAGGAAGCTAATTAAATTACTTTAGAGTATTTATATTTATATTTTTTTCTTTAAACTAATTAGTTTAACTAATAAATTAATATATAATCTAAAGATATATAACATATGATATGATTAAGTAACTTATTTAACTTCCTTAATTTCTCCAAAAAAAGTCAACTTTATCTTATAATTAGGACCGAAGGGAGTATTATACATGGATGTTTTAGGGATCAAGTCATATTTTATATAATCAAATTAATATAACTTAATCTCTCCAAATTTATTAAGTGGCTCTTAGATTAATTAAAGACCAGGGAGCATTTTATAAATATGTTATTATGGATTAATAATAGCTTTATATTATTGATTATTATTTTTATTTAAAAGCATAAAAGACATCCTTTTACTGAGAATTAAAAAGTTTTTCATTTTATTTTATTTTTCTATTCCATGAACTAGATAATCACACCAACACCCACTGACTTTGTTTTGCACCAAAAACGCTGTCGTTGCAAGTAAAGGAGGCGCAATGGACCGTAATGGTCAGGGAGAGAAGCCAGGCGCTCCCTGCTACACTCGTCACAACTTTACCGGTACGCCTTGTTTGTAATCTATGGATTGAAAATATTGATCCTTTCATTTGTAAAACGATTTATGAAAATAACATGATTTTCTCCTTTTTTGGTTAGGTTTTCAGTCATGAAGCTTGATACCAGCGGTTTTGAATCGTTTTCTACTCCAATTGAACCCCTCGATGGCATTGTTGGAGACTTTTCGGCTGCCCCAGCATTTGAGCTCCCCAACTCAACTGATGTGAGTGCTTGATTTTTTGCTTGAAATTTGGATATTCCGTGTTTTATTAGTTCTTCATTGCAAAGTGTTTCCAATTTTTTTGTAGGGTTTATAGTCAAAGGCAACTGATTTAGCTTGTACTTTTTGCAACGACTTGAATAATCAGGCTTTTTTATGAATGTCTGTCTTTTGTGATAGTTTGACGGCTTCCAGAAAGAAGCTATTCAGATGGTGAAGCCCGCCAAGGGTACTACCACCCTTGCTTTCATATTTAAGGAGGGGGTCATGGTAGCTGCCGATTCTCGGGCTAGCATGGGGGGTTATATTTGTAAGTAACTTCTATCTCATCTTTACTCTATTTAGTTATGAGTCCATTGGTTTACTGTTACCTATGTGCAGCATCTCAATCTGTGAAGAAAATCATCGAAATTAATCCTTATATGCTTGGGACAATGGCCGGAGGAGCTGCAGACTGCCAATTTTGGCACAGAAATCTTGGGGTCAAGGTAATGCATTTAACTTGTATCAAACTTTTTTATTTTTGTCCGTCTTGTCCTTTGTGTGCTGAGTTTCTCGCTCAAGTGCGTGCACCTTTGTATCCGAAAGGACACTGTTCAACAGTTATTTTGCCGTCATTGTTACCATAATAGTTACAAATCGTATGATTTGACTTCATTTACATTATAGTCATTCCCTCAGAATTATTTGTCCAGGTCTGCTGCTTAGGCTATAAATAGGAAGTACACAGAATAAAATAAGTGCTGGTTTGCTTCATGTTGGGAATCTAAAGGGAATGAAATGAAGAGAAATTCTTGCCTGTTGTTAGGGACTTTCAAAGGTTGAAGGTGTTTGCTGTTATTTCTCCTTCATTGCTAATAAAAGTTTGAAAATGTCCAGGATACTTAGGTCACAGCTGCATATTTGGTGGTACCATGAGCTGGGTGGGATGAACTGTATGAACCGTATCTTTGAAATTAGTTTCTGAACTTTTTTCTTTTTTCAGGGCTTATTTATTGTACCTTCCCAAGTTAGTTCCCTTATAGGCATAAAAGACTTATCATGTGATCTTTGTTACCTCTTGTTTGCTTTTGAGTATTTGCTTCCAAGACAGATATTTTTTCAATTAGAGGAAGATGATGCAGGACCCCTACCTGCTATGTTACTGAATACATGTTGGCTTCATGTCCTGAATTCTTGTAGGGATATTCCTCTAATTGTTCAGTTTAGTAGAAATTGTGATAGACTCCCACGGCACCCTTACTCAAGGAAGAAAGAAACGTGGGAAAAGATTGCTTCATGTTAAGATAACTCATCAAATATTTTTTCTCAACTCTTTCACTCCTTAATATCTGATAATATCAAATGGCTTTGCTATTTCTTCTCTGTATTAATGCTAATTTTGCAATGAACAATTAGAGGATTGGCAAATTGATGTGATTGCACACTCAGTGGCCTTCTATGGTATCCCTTCAATTGGAGGGTCCTTCACTAGCAACTCTAGCTGTGAGTTGATATTTGTTTTTCTGGTTCTATCGTGTTCACTTCTGTTTGTTGTTGACTTTGGGCTGTTTATCTATGTATTTAATTTTTGCTTCTATTTGTGTCTGAGCTAAAAATTATTGTCACCCCATTTTTTACCTGAATAGTACGAATTCTTCCATCTCATAGGACAACCAAATACAAGTAAGGTCACAGACCAAACAGATAACATACAGCCCAACCACATCCCACGTTACAGTACAGGCAAAGCAAAAGAGACGCAAGAACTGCATTATAGTAATTCCTCAGTTTAGTGAGCTTGGCTTTCTCATCTTTTGTTGGGATCGCTTTTAGAAACTCAGGAAAATACATGAAAAAGGAAAGGTACCTTTGTTGGTCAGACCTTTGACTTACTATTTTAGAGAAAGAATTAGATAAGTAGGTTAGCTATGGGGTGGCTGTATTCAAACTCTATAGGAGGGTTAATTTGGGGAATGTGAAAGTTGCTTTTTGGGTCTATATATGCTCCCTTTGGTTCAGCAGGAGATGGGGAGAAGAATTTTGAATTTTGGCCTTTTGGGTGGAGAGTGCCATTCCTCTCAAAAGAGTGGCAATATGTTGTGTGCTTTTTGTTAAGAGTTTATGTCCTGCTGTGAGAGTTGTGTCTGTGAGTTTGATTTTTAACAGAGCACAATGGCGTCATGTGAACCATATAGCCTACCCCACCTTATAGGATAAGGCTTTGTTGTTGTTGTTGTTCATTGTCATCGCCTGTGTTCTAAAGTTGTAATTGATATCCTTGTTATGCAGTAACAATATTTGAGTTTGTAATCATACCCTCCTCTGTATCAGTGTAACAGTGAAGTGTTCTATCTGTGAATGTAATGAGCTTCAGTTCTTAATCACTTTCGCTTGTAATTTCTGTCTTAACACATCAAAGGTTAGAAGTATTTGTTTGGGTCATAACAGTTTTCATGTCTCTCGATTCCAGGATGGGATTTCCTTTTATACATATGTTCATGAATAGTGTCCCTAATTCTGTCCTTTTATTTTTAGTGTCGGCTGCATGAATTGGCAAATAAGCGAAGAATTTCAGTTACAGGGGCCTCAAAACTACTTGCAAATATTTTATACTCCTACCGTGGAATGGGGTTATCTGTGGGAACCATGATTGCTGGATGGGATGAGACGGTAAATCACCTGTTCCTGTTACTAAATGAATAGGTTTGCTTTGTAAATTCAATTGTCTAACAAGTGAAAATCTCTTTTCAGGGTCCTGGGCTGTACTATGTCGACAGTGAGGGGGGAAGATTGAAAGGAAACCGTTTCTCTGTAGGATCGGGGTCACCATATGCCTATGGTGTATTGGACAGCGGGTTAGTCAGCTTTTCTGATCAACTATCTGTCAGCTTTAGCTCTATTTTTGAATTGTTAACGTTTTCCTTGCATTACTAGGTATCGCTATGACATGTCAATTGAAGAAGCTGCAGAATTGGCCCGGAGATCAATTTATCATGCTACATTCCGTGATGGGGCTAGTGGTGGAGTTGCTAGCGGTATTTTATCTTCCCCTTCCTTTGATTCCCCTTTGATAATATACTGACTTCCCTAACATTCTCCCTCTTCAAAGTTGCCCCTGCAAAAAATGGGATTTATACATGCACACGTGTATGGCTCACGTTTGCCTTCACTCATTCTTATAACCTAGTGACTGATCTTTGAAATCAGTAGGGTACAAGCTGCCTGTTTTCATTCCAGTTTACATAATAATAGCATTATGGCTTCATTACTGACTGTTATCCACCAACTAATTTTGATTCATAGATTGTAGTTTTGACGTATGACTTTTATATGATTTTAGTTTATTATGTGGGACCAAATGGATGGAAGAAACTGTCCGGTGATGATGTTGGGGAACTCCATTACCGCTACTACCCTGTCACTCCAAAGATAGCGGACCAAGAAATGGCAGAGGCAGACCCCCGCCCCTCTGAAGCGGATGTGTCACTAACGGGGCGTTATAGGGCCGTCCTTGCGGAGTTGATGGGGTATGGTCTTCCAGAACAAAAAATGAAAAGAAAGGGCTGAGGCCCCTGGAGCGTAATGGATCAGTCCCACTGGACTTAAAAATGGGCTGTGACTTGTGGACGCCCCTGCTGCAAATCCAATTTCGTATGGAAACTTCCTTGGTCAAACTGTTTCAGTGATTTGAAAACTGGTCCCACCTGGATGAGACACTGGTTTTTTTTTTTTGGTTGATAAGGATGAGACACTGATTTAAGTATTAATTGTCGGGTTATGTTAATTATAACGTTTTTTTATCTAAATGTTAAATGTTACGTTAGAGGGAGTGTATTTTAAAACATTATTTTTAAAATTAAATTCAGAGGATGAGTTGGGTTCTTTCCTCTTCAATTTAATGAAAATATCATCACAAGTCTTTCAAACTATAATGTTAAAAAAATTAATTATGAGAAGTAATATTAATGTATATTGCACTGGTTTTTTAATCCAAGTTAGTTTGGGTGTTGATATTAGTCTTAAATGTGAGATTTATTTTACATATTTGTGGGTTCTTTTTTTAAATTAGCTCTATTGATATTCTCTTAATAATAATCAAATAGGATAAAATGAGCTTCTCTGCTTCCCTTACCTGCACACTTCCCTCTACTTCTTTAATGGAGATTTTTATTGATCTTCTATTAAGCCATTGCATACCTGTGTCTATACTTCTTCAGATTTTTTATTCGCCTACAAAAAAGGGAATAGAGGAATTAAGGAAGATAAATAGGGTGTTTTAGAAAATACATATCATATTAACTAATTTTCTTAATCTAATCAAATTAGATAAATATGTCTAATATTAACCAGCGGAGGGAGTAGTAATTTTGAGATTCCAACTGACCTTGCACTATTAATTTTGAGATGTAATTTTCCGTTGAAACATGGTAATTAAAATAGTGTGCCACGAAGATCGCCACGTGGGAGGGGTTTTGATTCCATGATCCAATTTTTCACTTGCTGTTTGTCTTTTTTTGGTAAAATATGTCAATATCATATCAATCTTATACCTACCTTGAGTTTTCTAAGGGGATTCAAAATTAAGTGAGGATTTAGGTTATCTTATTTCAAGTGATTTTACACTAGCAAAACGTGCGCTTTTTGTCCCTATATATAGATCCCATTTTTTGTATGGTTTTGTCCCGTTTTATAAGGTTCAATTATGATTGGTTTAAATAATAAATACATTTTTATCCATTTTGCTCACAATTACTCTGACATCATTTATTCCTCGTACATTTTCTTTCTTCATTTTCTCACTATTACTCTATCTTTTATTCATAAATAAGGGCATTTTTTTAAAAGCAAATTATATTTTTCAAATATTTATTATTAAATATTTTTAACTAATTTTAACTATTTTTTAAAATTCTAGTTAAAAAGATCTTTTATGTAAGGACAGATGGAAACAAAGAGTGACTGGATGTTTTCAAGTAGAAAAGTATCTTCGACTGAATTTTTCCCCCCAACAAACAAGTATCTTCGACTAAACCTGAGCATTCCTATCGATAATCCTGGCCCATTTAATTACCCCCGTCAGCTCAACCGAGCCCCACTTAGTGCAGCTGAATTATAGTGGCCTGATTACCCTAAGCTAAATTCGAGACAATTTAACGATTAAATCAATAATTAAAAGATTTTTGGGTCCAATTTTAAAAATTTTAAATTATTATGCAATGCTCAGAAACCTTATTTCATTTTAACACTTCAATTGCATCATAGCATTAGCAATAATCGAATGGTAAATACATACAAACCATTCTTCCTAGACACCTAAATCCCACACGCCAGAAAAGCGCAAAACAGGTTACATTAATATTTTGACCAAATTCGTCTGATCCTTAATGTAAAGATATAATTAGATATTTTTTAAAAAAAATTAAAAAAACTAAATATGATGATTATGTATCAATTCATAAGTTAAATCAATTTGACATAAAAAAAGATAAATATCAATATTTTAAAATAATTTATTTAACTTCTTTAATCACTTCAAAAAAAAAAAAACAACTATGTCTACCGGAGTAATCAACGCAATTGCAAAGGGAAGTGAAATAATTCGACCTGTTTTCAGCGTTTCGTATCGACCCAAGGTCTATTAGCTTCAATATATTCCACATACCACAACCTCCAAATTTTTAGTCACATTCTTTCAATAGGCTAGGCAACCATAATTTTAAAAAAACAAACGATCAGACAGGGGGAGACAAAAACCGTCTGATATCATAAGAAATGTCAAGACATACAGGTAGAAAATTCAGAATCTTCATTAAAGAGAGCCAACCAAAACGATGAAGGCCTAAGAACCTAACGCTTCACACAGCAACACAAGGGATGCAGCAGGAAACCATTAATTCAGAACTCTCAATTTCCGGGTTTCACAGGAAAGTTGACTGCAACTAGGTAAAATATATCAGGCAGGCACTCAGCAGGCTAATTGCAGTACCATTCTTAATGAGTTTTAGCCATGTGAGCAACCAAGTCAACAACACGTGTGCTGCAGCATTAAAGACAAAGCAAGCATTAGCTATCTGCCCCTTGTAATTAGATATCAATGGATTGGTAATTTTCCTGAGAAAGTAATACTTAAGCCCTGACCACCTTTAAACAAGATGAATTACCTGTAACCCATCTCGTTGTCATACCAAGCAACAAGCTTCGCAAAGTGATCATTCAAAGCAATACCAGCCTTAGCATCAAAAATACTTGACCTGAAAAAAACAAAAAAGAATTAACATACAATTCCCAACACCAAGTACAAATAGGGGAATATATGAATCTAAAGAAGACGAGGTAGAGAATTTGATGCATTTAAAAACTTCCAACCAGATAATAATCCATACCTGCTGTCCCCAATAAAGTCAGTGGAGACCACATCTTCGTCAATGTAACCAAGGATTCCCTTCAACTTGCCCTGGGACTCCTCCCTGAAAAACAGTATTACTGAATCAGACAAGCCAAAAGCAGAGCAATCCCAAAAACCTTCCAGCTAATATCAAAAAGATCCATACAAGTCATGCAAATCTCAACAATCAAATAAAGGTTAAATATAAGAATCAGTTTGAGAATAAAAGCTTACTTGATGGCAGATTTAATTTGCTTGTAGGTGGCTGCCTTTTCCAGCCTCACAGTGAGATCAACAACAGAGACATCCACGGTAGGAACACGGAATGCCATTCCAGTCAATTTTCCGTTCAGAGCAGGAAGCACTTTCCCAACAGCCTGCCGCAAAGAAGAGTATTAGTGAAGGAGACCAGATATAGGTAACAACTAACAATGTTATATGAACGCCAATTATTCACCTTAGCAGCTCCAGTGCTGCTAGGAATAATGTTAAACGAGGCAGCTCTTCCACCCCTCCAGTCTTTACTTGATGGCCTATCAACAGTCTTCTGGGTAGCTGAGCAGCAATATAGAATGAAAGTCATCATTATGCTTAACACACAAAAATGAAAAACGCTAGATGTTATAGTTAAATTATACCCACCAGTGATGGAGTGAACAGTGGTCATTAGCCCCTCGACAATGCCAAATCTATCATGAATAACCTACAATTGACAAAGAAAGATTAACACAACAGAACAGGATAGCATACAAGTACAGTACAAATATCGGAAGGCCTGGTAAGTGATAACCTTTGCCAGTGGAGCAAGGCAGTTGGTCGTGCAGCTTGCATTGGAAACAATATCAAGCTCTGGTTTGTATTCATGCTCATTAACACCTACCACAAACATGGGAGCATCTTTACTGGGGGCAGATATGATAACCTTCTTTGCACCACCCTGTCTCAAGTAAAACAAGACAAATTATTATTTCACACAACACTCACAAAACTAAACAGTGATAAAATATCATCGACGAACAAAATTTAAGTAGAGTCTATGTAACACGGAATTTTATGACAAGCTTATAGCTAAGCTACAAGATCCATTGCCAGTCAATCCAGGAGATGTTCCATATCAAAAGATAACAGTGAAAACAATATCATTATTAAAATAAGGTTTTTAGGTTATATGGGATCATTAAGAAAAGCAAACGACAGAGACTAAAGACATGAGAAGGGGTCGTGCACAAAGGCAAAACCTTCAAATGGGCAGCAGCCTTCTCTTTGTCTGTGAAGACACCGGTAGACTCAACAATATACTCAGCTCCAGTCTCAGCCCATGGGATCTCTTCCGGGTTCCTGATGCACGTAGTTACAAGGTCAATGTCTAATATCTTCACTTTCGAGACGTACTGTGAACATAGACAAGCACGTGCACGACCATAAGAAATTTTCAGGAACCTTACCTGTGTGCAAACACAGTGACGGCCTTTTCACCAAAAAGAAGGGTTTTAGAGTCCTTGACCTTAATATCGCTATGTTTCCACTGCCCGTGAACACTGTCGTACTTGAACATGTAGGTCTGCAGGAGCGGCCAATTCAGAAAATACAAAAGAAAAAAAGTCGATAACTATGTGGTCGTTTGGAATAGCTTATTTTTAGGTAATAAATACTTATAATTCGTGATTTATGATATATGATAGATGATTGAGTTGATTCTTCTAGAATTGTTTTTTGTATTAGTATCATAATAAATTAATGAATTTCAGTATTTACTTCAAAAAACAATTTGGGATGTGCTCTATGAACTATGATGCTGCTCATGGTTTTTGACCGTAGATTTTTTAATCAATATGACCGAGAATGAGGAGGTTTCGGTTGGCGTGGCGAATATTCCGTGGCACAAGGATTTAGATCCGTTCACGTTGCCCTCAGGCTCAGCTTTTACCTTTTGGAGTCAATGATCAGACATGACCAAAAGATCAACAACAGTACCAGAAAGTCAAAAACTATTGGGATAATCACTACTGGTTGAGCTAATACCCTCCTCAGCTAACCACAATTTGATGTGTCTTTGTTTATAACCAAATAGGAACTTCATTAGCAAAAACTAATGGGATAATCACTGAAAATTCTAAAAAATTGAATGAAATCACAAAATTTCTCACTCCAAATTAGCATTATGAAATGGTAACATCAAGCATAAAAAATACAACATGTTTGTACTACAACGGCAAGTCCTCCTCTTGACTTCTTTAAATATCATATTTAACACGAACTAATTTGAGATAATTAAGAATGTTAGTTAAGTTTATTATATGATGTGTTTTTTTTTTTCTGAAATAGTTTAATCATCTTTCTCAATTTCCTTCTACACTCTCCTATTTAATTGTATTATTATTATTATTGAGTGAATATTAATAGGTTAATTTGGGAAAAAAATTGGTTAATATTTGAAATATGTCTTATACTTATCAACTACATAATTAGGTTATGCATTAAAGACCAAGAGGTATTTTATTTCTTCTCTGATGTTTGGATGATTAAAAGAAACCAAAGGGAAGAAGTGGTTAATTTTACCATGACAATAATACCACATCGGCAAAAAAATAGAGTGCTCCGAAATCTATTCTCTCTCTTGTTTGTGAGTTGTGAAAATTTTAATTCACCTCTCATCTTTTCTCGTGTAGTTCTCTTTCCCCTACTTTTCGTGCTATGAAACCAATTGTAATTCAATGGTGGATTTAGTCCTCTCATGCACAAAGGCATTAATAATACAATACCCTCACTTCGATCCTTAATATAGGACCTGTAATACCCCGAAATTTAGGATTAGAGGCTTGAGAATAAGCCTAAATTAAATGGACTGCTAAGCCCCAATTTAACAGGAGCCCAAATTAATTCCCTAATGATTCTTATATCTGTGGGGTATTAAGTAAGTAAAATGGTGAATTTTGGAGAATATAATTATGTTTTTGGTGAAATCGCCTATGAGGTAGTAAGCTTGTCATGTGATTTTGAATGATCAAATGATGAATAAAAATTATGAGATTTTATAGGATGAAAGTAGACATCCTAAGCTTTAATTTGATAGGTCATATGAATCAATTAGAGCTATATACAAAAAGATATGGATTTTTGAAATCAGCACAGAAAAACTGTGAAGTTTCTAGAACAGTATGTAAATATTGAAATTTTGGGAATTTTGTGATTCCATTCAGCAAAATTCTATATTTTCCTTGAAACTAGACTCAATAAGGGTTCTATAGGCTTTGGAATCACTCCAATTCGATTTTTCTAGAATTAGTTATGATTTTTCAAAGTTTGGGCAGAAATCTGCCAGAATTTTGTAAAAATCCGAAAATTGGGAAATTATCAAATAAATGAAATATGATATTAGATATTAAAATAAAAGGTCATCATCTCCTGCCTTCCTTCAAAACTAACGTGAAGTTCAGTTTTAGAGAGAGAGAAGAGTTGAGATTTTTAGAGACAGAAGGAAAGGAAAAAGCTTATAAAGGTAAGTGATTTCTTCGGTAAATCGGTTCCTAATGCGTATAACTTCGATCCTAAGCTACTACTTTATGTTCTTTAAGGTTTGGAAGCTTAGTTTTCATGGTTAAGGAGGTTAGGGTTTCAGCCAAGAAGAGGAAAAGCCAGAGGGAGCTTGAGGTAACTTCCAAACCTTCGTATATTGACTATTCTAGGTGCTGTGGATAATTTAATCGGTGAAATTTTGCCGGATTGTCCTTGGTTGTAAAAATGGAAAATGGGTTTTCCTAGGAGTTATGCTGCCCAAATTAGTACTAGATGGTAGTTGTAACCTAATGGAATAGTCAATAAGGTGGTTAGGAGTAGAAAGGAATGCGTTACGCAGCCGAAACCGAAAAACCCCAATTTTTCCCAGAGAACCTATACATTTTGGTCAGGGTTGTTAGAGGGCCTTAGAGTTGGATTTTCAATGATTTGATGATTCTATTGAGTTCAGGAGGGAAAATTAGGTGGGGTTACAGTTGGGCACTTTTTCGGAAAAGGCCGAGAAAGCATAATTACGAAAATGCCCCTAAAACACTGAAATAAGGGCTGCCAAGGGCAATTTTGTCTTTTGGTAGTGAATTTGGTAATTCCGAATCCGAAAATGGATTCCTTGGGCGAAAATATGTCAGGATAGCCCAGGTTAGAATTTCGAGAAAAGTATAGCCAGACCGGGTACGATGGGCCGGATCCCCGGGGGTATTTTAATAATTTTTCAAGATAGACTCATATAACCCCCAGAAACACTATGAAAGTGTCTAAATAGTATATTTGACATTGTAGGATTGAATATGGAGCCCTGAACTGTTAGCACGCAAATCGAGGAGAAAGATTGGAGGTATGGGACTTACCTTACTTGCATGTATTTGATATCTTTGTTTGTGTAATGATGTATGTGATTGCTTTACTTGATTGTGTAGAGCGTATTTGAATAAATGAAACTCTTTTTCTGTTTTCGCTGTGGCCATAGTCTTGTTGTATGAAACATTGAGCATGCAGAAATGTCATTATGGGGCATACATCTAGATAAAGCTAACATGTCATATACATAGCATCAATTATGCATGCATTATGGTATCTATTTCCTACTGAGATTCTCTCGAATCTCACCCTCCCCTACCAATAATTTAAACAGGAAACGATAGAAGATATGCAAACAACAATGCAGAGTACCGTATGATACAGTAGTGGAACGAAGACGGGAAGAAGTTTCCGTTTCACTGAGATGAGTTTAGACACCTTAGTAGCCTTGTGCGGCTACCTTAATCGTAAGTATTATATACAAACCCCTATGGGGAATTTATATAATCATGCACATATTATCAGTATAGTTATATTATTCCTGTGTTGCCTACCGAACCGCATATCGTTTTCCGCAAATACTCTGAAAAAGGTTGAAATTGAGATAAGGGCGTGACAGGACCAACCTATAAAATTGATCTTAACCCTAAATATAGAATTTATTGTTAAGTCTTGTCAATTTTTTTTTTTTAAATTATCCCCATGGATACGTCCTCAATAACGAGCATGTTTGTTTTAGTGATTAGATTGCTTATAAGCTGCTTTTCACATAAATCAAGGTACAACTCCTCTCACATACTTACTTCGTATACCGTAAATTACGATTGAAAAGCTGCTTTTAAACATTCTAATCGCTAATACAAACGAGCACAATAATCCTTAGGGGATGTTTAGTATGAGGAAAGGAGAGAAATTTTTATGAGCTATGTTTTTAAAAAAATGTAAAAGTGGGGTTACAAATTTTAATAAAGAGAAAATATAAGATAAAAGAGTAAAAATTCTCCCTATGTATCAAAAAAGAGTAAGAAAATTTAATTAAAAACATTTTAACCTCACTTCTCTAATTTTTTTAAATCCAACTAAAAAAAAGTTTTTCCTTCTCTCACTTTCCCTTCCCCCACACCAGACTTGCCCTTAAAGACAAGGAAATTAAGAAAGATGATTAGAGTGTTATAGGAAAACAAAAAATATTAACTAATTTAATAAACTTTTTAAATCTAATTAGATTTGATGAATAAGTTTTATATTAATACTGAAAGGAGTGTTATTAACTGGTATGGGCTTCTTTTCGAATCTACCACACCAAGAGAAGAGTGTGTGTGTGTGTATTTTTTTTTTATTGCTCAAAAAGAGAAGAGTATATATTCATTTCACAAGCCAAACTTATCTTCCAAAGAATCATCGGTAAGAAAAGCGATCATTATTTATATATGGTTCATGAACCATAAATGATAAATTTTAAAAAAACTGCTCTTGTTTCACGTCGATCAACTATATACTCAAAATGCCTTGGATTATATACTTAATTATTTTGTCAACTGATGGTGTGTTGAAGAATTTTCCATATAAAGTCTACCGATAAAGTTTGGCATATGGAATTATAGGTATGAATTTCTGGGTTAAAAACTAGAAATGGACCAATTATTCTGTTCAACCTGGAACGGGGAAAACGAGTATATCCACTAACTTCTTTTTTTATTTCCTCTTGACTTAATGTCTACACTATTGGATCATATTTTAATAGGTAAAATTTAATGCTATGTGTTATTATTATATTACATATAATAAAAAACAACAATTATAATATAGTTATATAATATTAAATCTCACCTATTAAAATATGATCCAATGATATAGATAATAAGTAGAAATGAAACAAAGAGAAGGGCTCATGAAGACACCCCTCTCCCCTCAAACAATTCACAAATGTTTTGTTATGAATCTATTACAAAACGTGGCATGCCATGTGGATTTGACTCAATAGAAGGGTTAAGCTTAATCTAATTAAACCCATAGTTACCTGGCCTCTTTCCCCTCCCCTCCCCTCAAACCAAACACACCCTTAGGGTTGGCGTAGATTCCTAGATGGGATTGCTGGGGAGAGATGTCACATTCTCATTTTATTTTCATCTATTTCAGAGTATTTGCGGAAAACGATACACAGTTCAGTGGGCAACACAGGAATAGCATAAATACAATGATATTATGTGCGCGATTACGGAAATTCCCCATACGGGTTCGTACTTGATAATTACAATTAACATAGCCTCATAGCGCTACGTGGGTGTCTAAATCCATCCCAGTGAAATGGAGACATTTTCCCGTCTTCGTCCCACCACTGCAATCCCCTCGTACGGTTCTCTTCTTTGTTCTTAATATATGTTCTGTCTTTTCCTGTCTAAATTGTTGGTAGGGGATGATGAGATTCTGGGGAGTTTCAATAGGAAAGTAATACCAATATGCATGCAAGATAAGTGCTTAATGCATGACATGCTTGCATTACATATCTCATGCTCACACAATGACATATCTGCGTGCTCAATGTTTCAATCAACATACATATGGCCATAGCATAAACAGAAACAAAGCTTCAATTATTCATACATGTTTCACATAATCAAGCAAAGCAATAACATGCATCAATAAATCAGCACAAATATCAAATACATGTAGGAGAGGTAAGTTCCCTACCTTAATCGCCCTTCCCTGATCTTCGAATAATATGCATCGATTTGCGTGCCAATTCCCTTGAGCTCTCTACTCGGTCCTAGAACGTCAAATGTAATGTTTAGACACTTTCATAGTGTTTTTGGTAGTTATATTAGTCTATGATGAAATTTTACCAAAATGCCCCCGGAACCCCTGCCCGGCCCCGCCATACCCTGCCCGATGGCACGTTTTCTCAAAATTTTGACTAATGCTATTCTGACATATTTTCGCCCAAGGAATCCATTTCTGGGCTCAAAATCACCAAATTCAGTGTCAAATTACGAAAATACCCTTGACAGCCCCTATTTAGGGATTTCAGTGGCGTTTTCGTAATTATGCTTTTCCGGCCTTTACCGAAAAAGTGACCAACTGTAATCCCACCTATTTTTACCCACTGAATCCAATGGAACCATTTATTTTATGAAAATCCAACTCCTTACCTCAGGTCTGTGCTGGCCGAAATATTGATAAAAAATTGGAAAAATGGAGCTTTGTGTTTTAGCTTCTAAAACTTGTACTTTTCCACTTTTAATCCCTTATTAACTTATTTAATCACATTATAATCATGATTTAAAGAAATTTTGACAGCATAACCCCTTAGGATTAGGACTTTCCAAATTTACAAACTTTACAAAAATCACCAAAACCAAACATAAACCTCAACAATAACACCATACTAGTTTAGATATAAGGTTTGTGAGGTTACCTCTTGAGATCTTGAATCCTCTCTCTCTAGACATCTCCTCTCTGTCTTCTTGAGCTAAGAATGGTGTCTTCAAGATCATGGATGCATGAAGAAAAGGAGTTCTGAGAAGGATCTTTCATGTATACTCACAAGAAAAGGCTTAAGAGACAACTCTTACCTTGATCTTCCTCCTCCTCCTTTTCTCTAGCTTTCAAGAGTTCTCCAAGCTCTCTCTCTCTTCTTTCCTTTAGTGTGATCAAAATGTATGAAGGGAAGGGAAGGGAAGAGAAATGCTTAATAAACTTCCTCCCTTAATTCTACACCATTGATTTAATCAAGGGCCATAATGTGACACTTGTCACAATCCTCCTTTCTTTAAGTTTATGTCATACTTACTCCATTTGGTTTCCCATTAGCATTGAACTAGCTTTTTCCCTTGGTTAGCCTTCAAAAAACGTGCTCCCCCTTGCTCCAACCAAACCAATTGCTTCTTCCATTTACTCAAGTCAATTGGTACAAGAGTTGGCTACCTAACTTTATGATATAAGTAAGGACTTATGACACAACAATTATCTCCATCATCTTTCATATTTCTTATTTCTTTACTCAAGCTTCCATCATCATGCACTACACCATCATTCCATTTTTGTATATACTCAATCTTGGTCATGATTTCCTTCTACTTGTGACATGTGATCATGTATCAATTAATTTTTCCCCTCTTTCTTTCATGTTGGACGAAAATTAGAGAGGAAGAGGAGAGAAAATTGTTTTGCACAATTCCATAATTCACACAATTGATTTTATGTATGATCCCCCTTAATTTCTCAATTCTTCATTTATTCTACCAAGAATAATCTCATTATGCATTTTTCTTTATTTTCCTTGATTAATTGAAATTAACTCCAATTAATAGGAAAATAATAAATCTTGGGCTAATTTGGCAAAATTATGATTTTGCTATCACCTTTGTAATTTAATTAATTTCTTGAATTTATTTGCCCATTTCCTTGTAAATATGAATATTTTAAAATTTACAAGATATAAATTCATAAATATTCACTATTTCAGTGAATCTCTCAATTAATTATAATATATTTTAGGAAAATAAAATTTAGAATGTTACAAGAAAAAATGTGAAGTTGTGAAAGAGGGGTGGAAAACACATGGGCCTCATAGATAAAAAAGTAACACAAATTTGGAAAAGTTAACAGATATATTATTTTTATCCTTTTTAAAAAATTATATATAAATATATATATATATATATATATTTTGACATCCAATTAAATATTATTATACCAATTGCCACATCATTAAAATTTTGTTGTCAAATTTGTATTTTAATCCTTAAATTTATGTTTAACTTTCATCTAAATCGTGGGATTTATCTAATGACATATATCCAAGTTGAAATGAAAATTCGGGCTCAGTTTGGTATACGGAGTTTTCTATAGAATGAGAGTTTCATTATATTATACTAACACTTGGACATAAAATATTTGCGATACTCCTATTAATATTAGTATTCAATAAAAACTATGTATTTATTTTTTGCTAGTTCACTTTGTTTATATTCTGTCCTGTTGTGTGTATAGAAGGGGTCTCTTCGCCAGCAAAGAATCTACTCCTCTAATTTTTTATATAAGATATATTTATTTAATTTGATTAGATTAAAAAAATTAGTTAAGTTAGTTAATATGAAATATATTTTCTAAAACATCATATTCATCTTTCTTAATTCCCTCATTCTCTCTCCTCCTTGACTATTATTGATGAAGCATTATTCCGATTAAATTAGAAAAAGACTGACAAATAATAAAAATTATCTTTTATATTTAGGATCAAAATCAATTCCCTAAACTTGTTTTATATTAAAAACCAAGGGAGTAATTTTCATCACTCTCCTTAAAGCTAAGTAAGTCATGGCCATGTAATTAAGATTGTACGCTAAGTGTAACATGCAATTAAATAAATTCGAATATTTCGGCAGAAACAGAAAGAATTAATTAGAATATTTAACTTTATTGGGTGCTTAATGAAATATATATTCTGATTGGTGGGGGGCAAAAAAACACTTTATGGGATGGGTTTGGGCACGCGATTCTTTGGATGTAGCATCGTACAATATTCATGCGTCGTGCTTTAGAATTAAAACTTGGAGGATGATGCTCCATCCAAAAACAACTTGGAAAAGGATAATATTTTTGGGATAATTATATTCAGGTCTTAAGAAAAAAGAGAGATAAATAAATAGTCTTTTGAAATTATAAAATAAAAAATCATCATATTAATAACTTCATAAGTGTAATTCTCCCAATTTTTTTTTTCTCTTCTAAGAGTAGGATAATTTTTTCCTACATTCAACTTATATACACACATATATAAATGAGTTTTAAGTTATAAAAGTTTAAATAATTGTCGTCGCGATCCCATCATCATTGTTTTCGTTGCTATCATATGTTAATTACATTTAACAATAATTTTTAAGACCAAATTAAAATATAAATACTAGATTAAAAATTTTTCAATTTTAAATGAAAAATATATTTGTTTGTCAATAACTAAAATACACACACATATATAAATTAATATCAATCCATATAATAATTATAATATATTAAAATATCTAACATTCTCCCACTTGGCCCGTAACTAACGTCAGTTGCCCTATTTAGATTAATTAAGGCTATGCTGCAAGAATCACGGCGATAAGTCCCCTTAAGTCAAGTATTATCTTCCATGTATTACATAGCAGCACCCTTACTTAATGGGTTAAAACTTTATGAATAAACCTTAAATGTTTATTCGGTTCCTACTTGAATGTTTGTCAATCTCGATAACTAGGTACCAATATGAGACAATAAACTCTAACTTGAATTTCATCATTTATCAATACCTTATTTAGATCACTCAATGTGATCCATCTCACAAATAAGGTATTTGATCCTTCAATGTCTCTAAATGCATGCAATTCATTTAAGGATATATAATTTATGTGTTTATGACCTATTGACTTTATGGTCACACAATACCCTTAATGGGTTTAAATTAATTTAAAACCACATGATGAAAATCTTTAACCGGCAATTTTATAACTTGCCTCCAAGAATGACTAGATTAAGCAATTCATGGTGGAAATAAGCAATCAGTGACTACTTAGCAATCTTGTACTCCTTCATAATGCAATTTATTTAGTAAACGTAAAGATGCATCAGAATGTTAATCATTTTATAGCTAACACATCATACTAAACTAAACAAATCTAATCATTCTTCTATATGTAGAGCATGAGACTTAATGTGCATTTTATAATGTACTTCATGACCTGCATCTTTTCAATTATTATTCAAGCAAGAATATGCTTGATAATCCTCCTAATGTTTCCTTGCAATGACATTGCCAGTTTGTGTGCACATTCAAGCAAGCTTGCACCTATGAAACTGAATTAGAAGGAATACAATGATATATATATATATATATATTAGAGACATGTGGACAATTTAATTATATTTTCATAACAACTACCATCTATCCCTAAATATTCAAATACATGTGATCATAGGTTTCTTATGACATTCTCAAGCATTTTGAGAACAATTCCCTTATGTATTCTAAAAGAATACTACACTTAACCTAGTCCTATCACAAATTTGAACGATAGTGATTTTGTTATATGCAACACCTTATGTCAAAATTCACAAGCAATGGGTGAATTATCATTTTGTTCTATATAGATGATTTAACTCCTACTAATCTAGTGATATAAATAGTACTATGATGCTTTCAACATTATCATGTATGTGATTGCATCATAACACATTATTCACCACTAATGTGAAACATGCATGTGAGGACGGTTTCTCAATTTTGCTAACTAAATTCTTCTCATAGTTTATGTGGCCTTTCTTTTAATTCACATGCATTTCTCCATGTTACTAAAATGGAAAGATGCCAATGGAATTTAAGGTTACTCTCATTATTTATACTTTAGTCAGATTACTTGAAGTACATGATGTATAGTTGGTAGTAATTGCCAAATTTAAATTGTCATTTGGTCTTGACCCAATCTGCCAATAGATTGAAGTTGTATAATAAGAGCACAATCTATCAATTTGGAACATCCCTTGCTTGTTTCGGGATATTTTTCCTAATAATTGATAGAGTCCTTAATGTTGATGCTTCTTATTTCAAGCTTGACCAATTGAGAATTTCATAACTTAATTATGTTTCACATTTACCTCAAAGAGAAGAGTATCATGTAAAACCAATGTTTTATCATGATTAGAGGTTACAATCTGTTATGTGTGATCATCCTGAATGAGTTTGATCACTCCCACTAATCATACCATTTCTTAATAATTTGGCATTCCAAAATTACTATAGCTCCCAAGATCTCTCTACATCTTTACCAAAATATGTGGTCTTAATCTCTAGGATGTTTCCATCCACACTCTTTCATTTGTAAGACAATTATATATAAATTGAGCTTCCAACTCTTAGATTTTAAAAGAGTTTAAACATAATTTTGTTGAAAACTCATCTAAGATATATAGTTGTCTTGAGTGCATTCTTTAAGAGGAAAACATATAGGCTACATTACTATCCTCAACCATGTACCCATCATATTATCCATCTCTTCTAATTGACTTCACTATATTAATCTGTTTACCAAATTAAATTACCCATTTCTACTTTATATTCTCTAAAAGTGTCAAACGACACTACTTAATTATAAAGCAAAAGATGTTTAGGTATTTGAAGAGTCAACTAAATCAGGATGAACTATTTCATCTGTTAGAAACAACAATGGCAAGTGTATATCCACTACTTCCTCCAATCGAGCCACTAATCATAGACAGATTAAACTTTATTTGTCTATTGCTTTATGGCTTTAGGGTTAGTAGCTTGATAGCCCTCATTTAAAATCTCATACTTTTCCAAAAGGAGGAAAACTTATATATACACATTTACAATGAATACTTAATATCCATACATGTATTCAACAAAAAAGGGTAATAATTCATGAGATAATAAACAGAATATCTTTTCCACCAAGATTAACGGAGACATCTTACCCTATGATGGAGAATCATTTAATAGTCAACAAAACAATGCAACAACATTTATGAGAATTTCTAAATATGTCCCTCAGCCTATCAACAACCATTGACTTTATTCCATTCTTTTTGTATTTTTAATAATCAGCTTTTAACTGAGATTACTTTATTGAGACAATAATGTTATCTTGTTTCTCATGCTAGCATTATAAATACTAGAACTTTTCTTAATGTCAATTTTGTCTAAATGACAGAAGTTCTCCTTATAGGCTTCATTGTCTCTAATAAATTATATCAAACTAAATAATTGAACAGATAACAATCATGCTACAAAGTCAAAATTAAATCATGCTTACAAAATTGCTATAAGAGGCAGGCAACCATCGCATATAGGTGTATGTTTACCAATGTAAATCATACTGTTATAAATTCGTATCACTCAAGTATACCTGTGGGCAAAGACATTAGCATAGCATGAATTTATCTCAAATTGGTGAAACTAGAATGCAGTTATATCCCCTAATACCTGTGGGCTACTTAGAAAATATAATGTTGTTCCATTCCACTCTAATTAAAACTATGATTATAATTATCTACATGTGGGCAAAGATATAACCACACATTCAATTACAATTGACGTCTTTAAATCTTTGAGTGATGTATTTTGTTTAGTAGAACAAAATAGAGTGTATGTGCCTAGTGAGGATGCTATGGCTACTCCTCGATTCTACATACTCATCACAAAGACATTACATCATTATGTATACTAATTGTACATATGAACATAATTTGATATGGTAAAACCTTATGTGATTACCTATGCGTACAATATGTGTATAAGGATGCTGTAGCTATTCCTTAAAACAAAATATGTATACTAATAACTAATATCAAATATATACAATTTAAATACCATATATGTATACACAATGTCAATGGGAATCTTAATTAATTAATTTAATCAACTTTTGAAAATTAATATTTTAAAATCCATATATGATTATTTATGATGTTGTAAGAGGGCGCTATAGCTACCACTCTAACACGCAAGTTAATCATAAATATCAATCATGTGCACTTAAATTCTGTATATGCACAGCTTTATGGAGGATTTAATCAATTAATTTAATCAACATAAGTGACTAAATACAATCCTCCCACTTTGATTAAATTAATATTACCCATTAAATAGAGTTGATATTTTAAAACATATAAGTGATTATTTACACATGTAATAAAGGATGCTGTGGTAATTCCTCAAGATGCATGTTAATCACAAATATCAATATTGTGCATTTAAATTCCAAATATGCACAAATCTTTAATGAGAATTTATTTAATAGATTAGTTTAATCAACAAAATGTGACTAAATAATCAACAAAAATAAATTCTCTCACTATTTTGTGCATCCAAATTAAAACTAATATATGCACATCTTGATAGAGGGATTAATTAATTAAGTTGATCAACAAGGTCCCTAGATAATTAATTAGAAACCCTCCCACTATTTTATGTATCCAAAAAATTGTTTAAAGAATTAATTTTATCATATTTCAATTTAAATTAAGTTTTGCAAAATTAGAATAGTTAGATAATTGCCCAAAATGAATTATCCAAATATTTAGGCATTAAGTAACATGTCAAAATGATTTTTGCAAATTTTCCAGAATATGAAAAAATGCCAAAGTTAACCCCTTTTCTTAATTTAAACAATTACATGTGTCATGATCAAAATTATACATAAAATAGAAGTTAACTTAATTAATAGTGAGCAAAAAGTTGATTCATCCAAAAACATCTTTTTTGGAAACTCAAAATCATAGCTGAGGAAAATCAAAATGTAGGGCCCTGAAGATTGCTCAAACGTCACTGTTCATACATTAACAATTTTGTTTAGGAAATTCCAAAACCCAAACTTGGAGGCCCACTCCGGAAATATTTCCAAACTTTAAGAAATGAAATGTTTAATAAGGCCGAAATGCAAGCCCAAAAAAATTAGGAAATATCATTTGTTTCTCAAGTCCAATAGTTTCGGCCCAAGTAAAAAAGAAAAAAAAAATTGTAAGGTCAGAAACAATGTCGGCCCAGATGCCTTAAAAGGGAATTAAAAACAATAAGATAAAACCCAAAAGCATAACACAAAACTAGCCCAAAAAAGCTGCCCATTCTTTATGATTTTTTTTTTTTAAAGTAAACCCAATTTTCCATCAGCCCAAATGCACTTGGCCTAGTCTTCAGAATGAGTGAAATTATGCGTTTCACTCTTGGCAAAAACAATGGCGTTTTAGCTCAGCGAGAAGCTACTTTTATGCTCGTTTGGAATAGCTTATTTTTGGGCAATAAGTGTTTATAAATCGTGATTCACGGTATACGAGGTAAGTATGTGAGATGAGTTTTATCTCGGCTTGCATAATAAGCACTTATATTCAAAAAATAAGTATTCCTAAACATGCACTTTCATGACAGCAAAACGCTGGTGGTTCTGAACAAGGGAAAGACGTTACTGATATGCACAAAACGAGGTCATTTTTGTGCTTCTTCCCCAAGCTACCGGGTGACCTAAGACCCGACCCGCCAGCACTCGCAACCCGCTAAGAGAGCCACCACACCTGCAATTGCAGGTGACCTTATCCGGCATTTTCAATGGCATCATTCATGGAAACAATTCGAAACAATATATGGGCAGCAATTTCACACATGAGCAAAAAAACGAAATGCACGATTCAAATTTCAACGAGAAAATGAAGACATGCTATATGTTCTCAAACTTTCTCAAAAGGATGCGACGACGATAACCTCGAAAACAAAAACGAATTGAAACATGGGCAAGTATTAACCAAATAATTATCAAAATCGAATCAAAAAAATTCGGGTAAAATTGAAAATTTGTTATCTTTCAGTTCCTTTGATTTTCGGTTCTGATGAAGGACCGATGGAGATCCTCGAAGAACAAAGGTTCTCATCATGATGATTAACCCGAAATTAAAGCGTTTAATCAAGAAAATATTTGTAAATGTAGATTTACAATGAAAAACTGAAAATCTAGATATAAATTTGCAGATGTCATAACACGGTTTCGGATCCCTCAGTAAATTGAGGACGACGATGATTCCTTGGAGAAGAAAATAAAATCCTCTCACCTCGATGATCCGAAAACCGAAACAACAATAGGCAATTTAATATTATAATATAAATCGCAAAACTCAGATAACAGATGAAATAATTCAACGATGATATAATTCATTTGCTTAAAGAATTTGATCTCCAATCATCCTCATCAAAGTTGATCAAAGAGTAGAAGGCAGAGGATCAGAGAGCGTGGCTCTGATACCACATGTAGGACAAAACTCATGAATACCCAAATAAATCATAAATTATAGTACATAAATTTTTCTATATCAATAGCGGAAGACTTATAAGAATTACCTCTTGTCATTGCTAAACTTTGATCAGACATAGAACTCCCGAATCCTGATGAAAGAGAGCTGCAAAAAGATATGGAATAAAGATAAAAGATGATTGTCAGGTCTCTTTCTGACTGACTGTGGGGCATAGTGATGGCAATTGGGTTAAGAGCCGTCGCCAGTCAGGGAACCTCAAATGTGCAGGTAGGGTTTTACTCGTACACTCAATTTAGACGGCTGAAACCTCATCGTGTATTTTCCATCATCAGAAAAATCATATTAATCGCCAATAACCTTAATCGTGAATTAGGCCTAAATCTGACTAACGGGCCACACTCTGGATATTTTAATTAATTACCTAATTAATAACTAATAATAATTATAATATATTAAAATATCTAACAATATGGAGGGGAATGCACTCACAAGTGTTAGGGCATTGGTTGACAAGTCATGAAGTTATGACAACTCTGGTTTTTTAAAAAAAATATTAGGTCCATATTATATGAAATTATAACAGAAAATGAAGTATCTAACCTTATTTAAATGTGAGAATAATATGTAAACTTAAATGAAATTGTTGACAAGTGTATGGGAAGGAATTGACAATTGCAAGGGTATCCGTTGACAAGTGTAAGGGCTTCATTGATAGGTTAATAAGTTATAGAGCTAAGAATGACAACTCTATTTTTTTTGTCAAAATATTAGGTCCATATTATATGAAATTATAACAAAAAATGAAGTATCTAACCTCATTTAAGTGTGAGAAGATGTAAACTTAAATGAAATTGTTAACAAGTGTATGTGAATTAGATCTAGTAAAACGGGTTGGGCCAACGGGCCCAACCCGCCAGGAAGCAGGCTGAACCAGCCAGCCCCGCCAGGCTAGCGGGCTAAAGCAGGCTGGCCTGCCTTTTTTTTTTTTAGTTTTTTGTTTCTTTAAATAAAATAAATTCAAATACCCTTATTACCTTTCATTTGATGCCGTGTTTAATTAATTCGTCATACTTTTTATTTGACATTTTTATTTTCATATTATATTTATTTATTCTACTATTATTAAATTTAAAAGAGATGTGTTTATATGTTTTTATTATGTGAGTAGATGAAAAAAAAGAAAAGAAATAATGAAATTAACTTCATAACACAAATGTATAAAAGAAAAGAAGTGTAATAGGAAGGGGTGAAAGAGAAAGAGAGTAAAATTCTTTTTTTAAAAAAATGAAATGTAAAAAAAAAAAAAAAGTTGGCGGGCTAGCCCTAAACGTTGCCAGCCCACAAAGGGGGCGGTCGCCAAAGCTCCCAACCCATGCGAGCTGGCCTGCAACCCACGGGCCAGCCCGCATTACTAGCACTAATGGGAATGCATTGACAAGTGCAAGGGCATATGTTGACAAGTGCAAGGGCTTTGTTGATAAGTTATGGAGTTAAGAAAGACAACTCTATTTTTTTTCAAAACATTAGGTTATTATATGACATTATAAAAAAAATGTAGTATCTAATCTTATTTAATTGTGAGAATAATATGTAAACTTAAATGAAATTGTTGACAAGTGCAAAGGAATGCACTGACAAATATAAGGGCATCCATTGACAAGAGTACAGTTTCGTTGACAAGTCATGGAGCTAACAAATGAAACTCTATTTTTTTTGTTGAAAAAATACTTATTTTGATCCACTAGGAATAAAGTAATGCCAAAAGTTGTACACGATAATACGAGGAAATACATATTTTCATTCTATTGAAGTTGCATTACAGCATGTTTAATTTCAACCTACAAAATAAATACTCGTATATACTCATAGACAAATGACATAATTTTACAGAATGGAAGTGAGCATTGAAGATGTAGTCTATATTGAATCAAGTTGCCATTAACAAATACAATTATATCATTATCAATACCCATGTACACAATATTTTGTGTAATCTAGTTGACACAAATTAAAGCTCCACACTTGAATACAATACTTTGACATCATATGGCTTCAATCACATTTTGCTTGATGGGATAAGATTGAAAAAGCTCCTGAAAGATCATAAGCACAATTTTTCCATTTTGAAAGCGTGCCTAACAAGAGGATTAAGATCTTCTCCATCTCCAAGCAAAGTTCTTGAGCTGTGCAGGTGTTGTAGCACCGCTTACTTGATATGATTCAGATCTAGTGCTTATCTACCATGAATGAAAATTAATTACATGATAAAATTAGAAATAAATAGCTATTCTTAGGAATAGCAAGTCCTTTGGATTATCAGAGACCACGTAATTCTTTATAACTAAACCAGAAAACATTTATGTCTAACCTTCATTGTGGTCAAACAATAAAAGAGCATGAATTTTAACGACTAATCTATTTCCATTAAATTAATTAGTACTAACAAAAATAGAAAGACAAATGTAAAACAAGGCTTTGTTGTAAATGTAAAACAAGGAGAAATAAGCTTGTCATAAAGCTTAAACCATAAGGTTCATATGATAGTCAAAGAAATGCCTGAAGAAAAAGACATTCGCAAGCGCACACAAGCAATTCGAACTCATCACTGGAAAAGAACCAAAAAAAAATTTGTTTTGTGACAAGGATGAGTAATACAAAAGTCATAAAGGTTTACATTCAATAGGGTGACAAATACAAAACAACTAACATATAGTAATGATGCCAATGACAAATATAAACTAATCTAAATTGAAAGTGCATGCACCAATACATAACCAATTGATCTACCAAAAATCTACCTAATTCATCATCGAGCACAGGTTACCTGCGTAGAATTGTCATCAACAAACCGCAGGAAAAATGCCATGCTTTTGTATGCTTTTTTTGTTTGACCATAGAAACTTAAAAATGAATATATTTAACTGGGCTGAGTTAGACTTGTACAAAACAAATGGGATATCTTCTAAACCAATCCCAACTGCATGTTTGTCAAGGAAGCTAAGAGCATATTGTTCTATTTTTATTGCAGTACACTTATATTTATAGAGAATAAAAGAACTGAAAAACAAAACAAATGGGATATTATCTAAACCAATCCCAACTGCATGTTTGTCACCATAGCCAGGGACATATTGTTCTATTTTTCAGGACAGGGCTATACAAACCTTAAAGCTTAAATAGTTTATCCAAATGCATCAGTTTTGCTGTAAAGAACAGTGGTGTAGCACAAAATGCACAATCACCTAAGCAAGAACATTCAGTAAGGATGATTCAGTTAGCAAAAAGTTATATTTTTGCGCAAATTCAGCTTTGAACAATTGAGTGAGACTCAAATCAAATTTTCAGCAGTGGAAGATGCAATTTATAATTCAATTGACCAAAACTCAAACCTAGATTCACAATAGCATGCTAAAATGGACACACATGAATTCAACTCAATCCAACTAAGACAGAGATTCTTAAGGTGTAGCAGAAAATTACCTCAGCAAATCAGAACCAGCAGCTCATTCAATCACAATAACATTCAGAATATGCAGAAAATTGCGCAAGAGCCTAGAACATGTGCAATTTCAGAGTCAAAGCATGTGCAGTGGTAATGGTTGACAAGCTTGATTCAATAAAATCAAGAATATGAGCACAAATCACACTTATCTAGTCCGTATGAAAAATTTGACCAGAAAACATCTCAGAATTCCAAGAATTTTTCAGCAAATTACACAAAATATCCAACACTTTAATGGTTGAATATTTCCAGCAATGCACAACCATTATAAAAGTGGAAGGAAACCTCTCATGTACCATCCATCCAGATGCTACCCTCTATCACAAAACTCAAGAAGCAATATATGGAATTTAGCTTAAGTAAACTAACAGCCCAACAAAAATTAAAGGCAAGAAAATCATGTTAAGAATTCGGAAATTTACTTAAGCCTGTTCGAAAAGAAAAAAATAAGACTTGTCAGCTGTCACAACCTAAGGAAACTTGAAAGCAAAAGCTACCACCTTAATCAAAGTTCTGCATAATATACAAGGGGAAGGAAACTTGTCATTCAAATTTTAAATCATCTAAGTTACTGGAGAGGCGAAAATTTGCACTGCAGAGCCAACAAAAACTTTTCAAGCAAATAAAAATTGTAGGGCTTATCTAATTCAAAGGTGAACCATAAAAGGAAATCACACTCATGTCCCAAGCAAACATTAGTATATATGTATATGATTGTCTTTGTAAGGCTTACCTTCTTCAATGGTGACGAGGAGAGCGGTGGGAGTCGCGGTGGAGCAGAGAGTGAGAGTTTGACAGCGCACGGTGGAGAGCGTGAGGACCAGTGTGAAGTAAAGAGTGAGGATTGGCTCGCATATCGACAACAAGGAGGTGAAGACGACAAGCGACAACTAGTCGGAAAACTCCCGACGGCGAGAGACTTCTGTGAATAAGCAAACCATCAACAATTTCCCCTTTTTCTTTCAGTTTTACTTTCAAATTAACTTGGGCAAAATGGTGATGGGCTAATTGCATTTTATTACCCTCGGGTCTCTTGGGAGCTAATAGTAATTTTGAGACTTCCTAGGACCTTGCTGTATCTTTTTAGGATCCGAATACAATTTTTCCAATAAACTAATATACTCTCTCCCATCTACAATACAGAGTACTTGTAGAAAAAATGCATAGTCCATAATATATAGCACCTACAATTTAATTAATGCCTTTTTTTTTTATTTTACCCATATAATTAATACTCACTTTCCAACTTTACCCATTAATTATATATCTCTCTCCAATAAAATTTCCAATGCAATTATAATGGTAAATGATAGCTCTTTTTTATCCTCATAATCATTATTCTCATGTAAATACTTTTCTGAAATGACTTTTTCTCTCCTTTTGATGAAAAAAGTGATGCTCTCTCTCATATGGAGATTGAAAAAGCATATGGATGTGAGGGAATATAAATTGAAAAAAGAAAATTTTACCATTTTTTAAGCATATTTCTTAACAAGGTGAAAGTGAAAAAAACTTATATTTTAGGACATATTAAATGATTCAACTGTCATTTTTTGTTTCTCATGAATTAGTTAAGGTGCCTTATATTTATGCACTGGAAAGAGTATATTAAAAGATATTATCATAAAAGTTATCTAAAAGTCTCATTTTTAATTCTAAAAACATTTAATAATAATAATAATAATAATAATAATAATAATAATAATAATAATAATAATAAGGCTAAAGTATACCTTTAGTCCTTTATGTTTACTCCAAGGTTCAATTTGATCCTTTAAGTTTATAAAGTGTACTTTTAGTCCCTCAACCCTAACACCGTTAGTTTCATCTAACGGAAAATACTGACTATGCAATTAAATAAAATATATTTAAATTCTAAAAATGTAAAAAGAAATTATTATATGTTTCAGCCAACTAATTAAAAAATATTAATAATATAATAACCAGAACAATTACCCCATCTTCTTCCCTTCAATAGACACTGCTCACCTTCCTCCATTAATGACTTCTCCACTCTAATGTTTCTTCGATTTTCTTACTCTTCTCCTGACAATCATCAGCACTCCTTCCACTCTAAGCCGTTATTTTTCTCGCCACGTGGAATTGGATTAAGATCCTGAAACTAGTTAATGGTTCAAGCCGCTCAATCTTTTAGCATCAGAGACACGAATCTACATATATTTAATAATTCCAGAAGCAAAACCTTAAGCGAATTCCTTATTACAATAACCTTTCCGAAATTCTCAAAATTGGTTTTGAGAATGTATATGACATTGATTGGATCAGAGGAATACATCTCGTTCCGGAAAGGTGTGAGCAATCTATAGGTCTTGTACTTGCTTGCGAGATCAATCATGTAGTGGTGGAGCCTATTGAAGTTGAGAAACTGATTGAAGATGGTGCCACCAACAGTAAGATACTTCTTCCTCTAGCTTTTGTTCAATTATCTGGAGAGAAATTGAAACGCCAAGAGAGTTGAAATTAATATTTTTTAATTAGTTCGCTGAAACATATAATAATTTCTTTTTACATTTTTAGAATTTAAACATATTTTATTTAATTGCATAGTCAGTATTTTCAGTTAGATGAAACTAACGGTGTTAGGATTGAGGGACTAAAAATACACTTTATAAATTTAAAGGATCAAATTGAACCTTGGAGTAAACATAAAGGACTAAAGGTATACTTTAGTCTAATAATAATAATAATGCCTTCAAGTTTTAAACATCTACAAAACCCTAAAAACCTTAACCTATTAGGAGATCCACGGCTTCTCCTTCTCCGTTGTCATCTCTCATGCCGCCAGAGCTTCTGCTGGGTAACTGCAGAATTCTTCATTCCTTAGCCTGTACATCCTCCTTTCTTCAACTCCTTTGCCTTCTGGTAGAATATCACTTTCAAAGTTCCACGTTTCAAACATTCATGCATCTAATATTTCGTCCATCACTAGCCATCATGTCGCCAACCATCATTCACACATTTCAGAACACCAATCGAAACGTGTCCTCGTCTGCAATGATAAAGAAATGTTTTTATAGAGCCTATAGTATCAAATTTATTAGCTGCATTGACACTTTCAGTCTTATTTTCCTTTCTCAAAATGTATAGGCTTTAGTAAGCCCCTACCATTCCCTTTAATCATCCCACTGAACATGTCCTACAATAGACAAATATCAAGAAAGAAGCAAGCCAAATACAACTGTCGAATGCAAGTTTAGCTATAGAGATTAAGCTGTAGCAAAATTTTTTTTGCATATAAGACATTTTTCAGATATACGAATTCAATGATTCTGTTTTTTTTTTTTGGTACATACGAATTCAATGATTCGAACTTCATCACCTACATGAGTTATTTTAATTCGTTCCTCACTAGGGACTCTAACCCATTTTGGTGTACCAAGATATTGCCTACATCTGTCTAAATATTATGTTACTCACTATATGGTAGCTAGCACCAGAATCAAGGATCCATTCGGTATCTAAGTTAATCGCCAAACCTGATGTGGTAGCTCGGATGCTTACGGGAGCCTCAGTTGGTTTTGTATCTCGTTTGAGCAATTCCAATATTTCTTTATATTGGGTAGGTGTGAAAAACAAGTTCTAAGAAGTAAGAAGTCCCTTCCTTAGTATCTTTGACAATCTTCTTAGTGGAATCATTAACAGCAGGGCTCACCTGATCTTCTTGTTCGTTTTTAAATCTAGAGGTCAAGCCTGGTGGAAATCCTATCAGATGGGAGCATCTCTCCTTCTAGTGTCCCTTCTTAAGACAATGGCTACACACTTTTTGGGACCATCCTCTGCCATGACCCCTTCCTCGGCCTCAGCCTCCTCTAAAGGCATTGATAGTCATCACGGTACCATATGAGGAACTAGGTGGTGGCCCGTATGAGATGTTTCTCTGAGTCTCGTGTGATCATTGAAAATGCTTGGTTGGAGGATGTAAGTGGGCTCATAAGTAGGATCTGGCTGCGGACATGGTGAAGGCTTCATTCAATCCCATTAGGAACTGAAAGAAACTCTACTCTTGGACATTATTGGCATAAGCCTTGGAATATTGGCTACGGCAGCTAGGAATTAGGACAAGAGCAGAATACTCGCCCCACAACTCCTTTAACCTGGTGTAGTCACTGTCAGAAAAAATGTCTATGAGACCGCCACATCTAGGCCGCTATAGGTGTAGAAGGTTTAAAAAGTATGATCGGTGGCATTTTTTTATATTAGGACATGATTTAATATTTTCAGATCAATATATGAATTTATGTGTAAGTGAGAATTTAATACAATAATTTAAAAAAAAAAACAGAGAAGAAAGGAGCTACTAAAAAAACTTAAATTAACCTTTATAAAATAAAAGGGGTAGTAGAACCCCTCAGGGAGTAATTAACAACTTTTATACAGTCAATATATAAAATAACCTTCCTGTATCCTTTTGACCGAATACTCATCTCCTCCACACACACATACAATTTTATTTTATATATAAGATATATTTACCTAATTTGATTAGATTAAGGAAGTTAGTTGAGTTAGTTAATATGACATGTATTTTCTAAAACACCTTAGTTATCTTCCTTAATTCCATTATTTCCATCTTCTTCGATTATTGCTAAGGGAGCATCAATAAGAGTAAATTAGAAAAAATTTGATATATATGAAAACTATGTCTTATATTTAGGATCAAAATCAACTCCCTAAATATGCCTTACATTAAGGACCAAAGGGAGTATTTTCATTTATGACTGGAATAAGTTATTCTTTTTTAACTCTGCTCTCATATGGGAGCATTATAGAAATTAATCCATATATGCTTGGTACAACGTTTGGAGGAGCTGCAAGCTGCAAACTGCACATTTTTGTATAGAGATCTCTAGATGAAGGTAAAGTATGCAATCTCTTATATCAAACCTTTTTTTATATTTGTCTATCTTGCCTTTAATTTTTTTTTAATATATCTATGATTATTTTGGCTATGGTTGTTTATGCCATAATTCAATCATTTTATTTTAGTGTCCGCGGAATGAATGGGAGAATAATAAAAAAAAATCAGTTGAAAAGGCCTAAAAAATACTTGCACATACTTCATGCTCCTATGGTCACATGAGATGGAAATAAGTCACATGATCTAGAATAGGGAATATCATATGCATGTCTAACTAAATAATACCGCCTTCGGTCATAAATATAAAATAAAATTGATTTTTTTTGGAGAGATTAAGGAAAGTAAATAAATTACTTTAGAATATTTTTATTTTTATTTTTTTCTCAAAATTAATTAGTTTGACTAATAAACTAATATATAATCTAAAGATACACAACATATGATATAATTAAGTACCTTCTTTTGTTTCTTTAATCTCTCCAAAAAAAATTAATTTTATCTTATATTTAGGACAGGAGGGATATCACTTTTCAGGGTCCGGGTCTTTATTATGCCCACAACATGTACGAAGTAAAGATAGGCACCCGTTTCTGTGTTGGATCCGGGTCACCCGCTACGACATGTCAATTGATGAAGCTGCAGAATTGGCCCGACGGGCAATTGTTGGAGCCAATGTCGAAGTTTCTGCAGGTATTTTATCTTTGCTCTTCCTTCGATCCTCCTTCATTGAGATATAGACTTTCCTAAATGAGGATGTGGATTTAAACGAGTGAGTTGAAAATAAGGGTATAATGAGAAAATAATAATAAATGGGCTAGTTAAAAGCAATTGATGTTTTATAATAAGGATAAAAGATTGTTGGTAGTTGGTACCTTAATATAAGGATTATTATTTTCTTGTTGAGGATTTGCTTGACCTGATTGTGGATAAGGATTATTAATTGTTGGGTTATATTAAATATAACGTTAGAGCTCGTATATTTTCAAATATTATTTTTAAAAATTAAATTAGAATATAGTTTAGTTTTTTATTGTTAATTATCATGTTATCCGTATATAAAAATTTGAAGGCAAGGTGATAAGTTGTTTTCTCTTCAATTTAGCGAAAATGTTACCATAAGTCTTGGAAAATATAATTTTAAAAAATTAATTATGAGAATTAATATATAATGTACTCATATAAAGATTTTACTATTTATAATTTTAAAATATATGTATATATTTGCTGCTTATGTTCACACCAGTGTTTCTTTTTCAATGCTTGTAATGTATAGATATAAAAAATATAATTTAGAAATAATATACTATGTATATGCATAACCAATTTTAGTCCAACTGAATTCCCCGATCTAATCTCTATACATACACGTATGTGTCTGTATGTACGCGTGTAGATTTTTTTTTACCCTCCTTAGGGAAGGGGCTTACCATTTACTCCCCGATTCTTATATAAGATATATTTATTTAATTTGATTAAATAAAAAAACTTAGTTAAATTAGTTAATATGAGATGTATTTTTTAGAATACCCAGTTCATCTTACTTAATTCCCTTATTTTATCTTTTCCTTAAATATTATTGAGAAAACATAAATTGGGGTAATTTAAAAATAGATTGACAAATATAAAAATTTTGTCTTATATTAGAATTAAGATCAACTCTTCAAATGTCTTATATTAAGGACGAGAGGGAGTATTACAATTATGAGGGTTCAAAACTTGCATCTTTAAACTTAAATAAAGATTAAGGAAGTGTTAAGGTCAGTTGTGCCATATATTATATTGATAAATATAATATTACCTTCGGCCTTAATTTAAGACTTAATTAGTGTTGTCTGTTTGGGTTAACATTTAAAAAATACATTTACATAAGTTGAGATAAACTTTTCTCACGTATTTATGTTGTACACTATAAATTATGTTTGTAAAGTAGCTTCTACCGATAATCCATACTTATATTTAGAGAGTTTGTAATGGACATTGTACTTTTTTTTCCTAGAAGAATTGTACCCTAGATTTTATATTAAAGACTATGTTTATTAATAATACTAAACCTTTATAAAAACGGGGAATACCAATGCGATATTTTTATATCTTTAGCATTTTGCTTTTCTATATTAGTTTTTTGGAAAAATTACATTCAAATCCCTAAGAGCAAAAATGAAAAAATAGTCCTTTAAAATCTTAAAATTGCCAAAAAGTTCAGTGAGAATTTTTTACAATAAATTTCAATTCAACTGACAAGTCCATGAAAGTTCGCTGACAAGTCCAAGAGCGAGTTATTGACAAGTTTAGAGGTGTCAATTGACAAATTCAGGGATATCCATTAGTAAGTTCATGAATGTCCATTGATAAGTTCATGATTGGAATTTATTGATTTAATAATTTTGAGATTTCAAATAATTTTTTTTTAATTTTCCCTTTGACACCTAAATGTAACTTTTCCTAATTTTTTTCCTATTAAACAAATACTAATAGAAGATATTTTGACAAACCATGATTGATACCGCCCTGCTGGCCCCATCTCGGCTGCAAATGAGGTGTCTACGCTGATTTTTGCTATGAAGGTGACGTTTCCTTTTATTGCCACTTGCCGACTAATCCTGCTGACCAAGTGGACATGTTGTGAAAACGCAACGTGCCCACGTCTTCATTAAGTAAAGTAAACGAGAACATAATTAATTACTACAAACAAGAAATCCTCAATCACATGTAATAACAACACATTGACAACGTAACCGCCCTATGAAAATGATTCATTTAACACTTGCATTCAGCCGACGACAGACACGTTTTCCACTATATACTCTCACCGTTATTGTCTATATTTGGGATCACTTAATTTTAGAGAATAAATCCTTACCCCCTCTAATCCTAATTATAGGATAATATTTGGAAGTTGATCTTGATTCTAATTATAGGATAAAATTTTAATTTTTGTCAATTTGTTCTCAAAATACCCCAATTGCTTTAGATAATGGTTGGATTGCCCCGTCTGACGTGTGGTACCATGAAGTATCAAACATACACCAAATAAAATACCATGAAAGTAAACACGGAGAGGTGGAGAGAGAATACTGATTTAGATAATGGTTGGATTGCCTCATGGTAGACTCATGTAGTATTCCTAAATCACCCCTATTAAATAAGGGCATTTTTGGAAAATAAATAAAATTAACTAATTTAACTACTATCCTTAATTTCTCTAAAGTTAGGTAAATATGTCCTATAATTAGGAACGGAGGGAGTATTATGCAAGCCGAGATAAAACTCTTCTCATACACTTACCTCGTATATCGTGAATCACGATTTATAAACACTTATTACGCAAAAATAAACTATTCCAAACTACTACCTTTCGTACAGTTCCCACAGTCCTGTTTCGTACGCGGTATCCATTTCTATTCTTCTTCTTCTTTAATTTTTTATTCGCCCACAAACACAAATGGATTTCCGAGTGCCATGAAGTTCAATGTTTAATTTCCTTATCACGATTGTCCTCGAACTTTCGCATCATCTTCTAGCTGGACGTCCTTTAAGTTTAACACGCCATGCCTCAACTAGAAAAGCCCCCTCACCTCACCAAAATATCCCATATTCATTCACCAACACGATATTACAATTTTCTGGGTTTAGTTACGCTCTCACTTAGATTCTGTAAATCATCCCACTTACTGAATATATATATATATATATATATTTCTCCCCAGAAGAAGTATATATTCCAGATTGTTTCGTTTTGGTGCTGTTATTCATATAGAGAGAGAGAACATGAGGGACCATGCAGGAGTGGAAAGTGTGGTAAGATATTTGGACGAGGACGGAGACGGGAAGGTGTCGGCGGAGGAGCTGCGGCGGCGGCTGGGGAAGATGGGAGGGGAGATACTGATGAAGGAAGCAGAGACGGCGATAAAGGCATTGGATTCGGACGGCGATGGGCTGTTGAGTCTGGAGGATTTGGTGGGATTAATGGAGAGAGTGGGAGAGGAAGAGAAGTTGGAAGACTTAAGAGAAGCTTTTAAAATGTATGATGCAGAAGGTGTTGGCTTCATAACGCCAAAGAGCTTGAAGAGGATGCTTAGTAAGTTGGGAGAATCCAAATCCGTTGAAGAATGCAAACTCATGATTGATACGTTTGATTTAAATGGCGATGGCGTCCTCAGCTTTGAAGAGTTCCGAATTATGATGACCTGATCAAAATTATATATTCATCATGTTGTGTTGTGTGTGTATTCATCTGATCTGTGTCATTCCTTTGGTTTAGTTGTGTGTGTTACGATCCTTGCCAACATGAGCTAGCCCCTGTTAACTCTTTTTTTTCCTTTCTAACGATCAGATCATTTATATATATATATATATATATATATATATATATATATATATATATATATATATATATTATATCACTGAAATCCGTTAAAATAATTAAAGTAGGGTTTCGGCAAGCTCTAAAACTATGCTTTCAGAAGCATTTTTCCGCAAACTCGAGATAAAATTTATCTCACGTATTTACCTCGTAAATCGTAAAAGCTGTTCTCTGAAAACTAATCCGAACACACATTTAAAGGGCTTAAATACCCTCGAAGTTTTTACATATGGGCTTTGGACACTAAAAAGTTTTAGTGGGGGTAAATGTGTCCAGAAGGTTTCAAAAAAGGGACAATTTTACCCCTCCATTAACTAACACTAACAGTCAACATTCTTTAACCCATTAAAGTATCATCACGAGCCAGACTCAATCTGTGAATACTATAAATATTATTCACTAATATATGTATATAGCTTGCTAGCTCTTTTTTTTCCAAAAAAAAAAAAAATTGATGAAGGGTATACCTTTTTTAGGCTTAGAGTGTAAGGGTTTCAGTAAATCTTCTTTTCAAGATTCAAACTTGTGTTTTTTTTCTTATAAGGGTGAGGTCATTTATCACCTCAACCAAAAATTTGTCGATATAACTTTCTAACTCTTTAATCTCATATTCTAATAGAAGTATAGAATCATCAAGGGTAATTCAAGGAATGTGTCTTTTTATTTTTCCGTAATTTTTTCAAAATTAAATTAAAACACTAGCTACTACATAAGGCACTTTTAATGACCGTTTTTATATCCTTTAGATTACCGTTTTCAGGAGGATATGTATATGAGTGTCGTTGAAAGTTTTAAAATAGATAACTGTTTTAAAACAGTCGTTGTAGGACACTTACAACAACTGTTTTCTGAAAATAATCATTGTAAGTGTCATATAACGACTGTTTTCAATAAAACAGTCGTTGTTTGTTAAGACATATAGCGACTGTTTTCATAAAAACGGTCATTGTATGTCACTTACAACGACTGTTTTTAGAAAATAGTCGTTGTAACTTTTTTTGAAAAAAAAAAAATTCATTTTTCTTCCCATAACCATTAAAAACCACCAATTCCCTTTCAATTATATTCTAAGTGCAATTAAAAAAAAAGGGCAAAAAGAAACAAAGACAAGTACTCTATCCATACAAAGGTATATATTATAATGAAGATTGAGGATATCCAATAAGTATAAAGAGATAAAGATATTAAACGTGCAGTGCATTTAGATTACTGAAGTAACCATTGCTGAATTCTTCAGAATGCTCAATATAAAACTTTATATTGCATTTTTTTTCAGCATTATTCCACATCCATATATATATATATATATATATATATTAACACACCATCTGTGTCTCTACTATTTCATCCTCCTCCATTTTAATCCCCAAGGAGGAAGCAAGACTTCCATAGAACAATTTAAATATAGCATGCACAAAACCAAACTAAGTCACCTCTATATTATTGTGCAGTATTAGAGCAACAATACTAAGATGACATCTTCAATGTTTTTTAAACCAAAAACAGCATTTATTAGTCTATCTTGAAGTAGTTTTAGGATAATCAGAACTTAAAAATGACAGCAGGATTTCATGAGCGAAACAAAAGGCAACTGCTTACTGTATATAATCACACTAAAAAAATAGTGGATTAGCAAAGAAATTTATTGTCAGGATTAAATGATTCCGTCGTCAAATAAACTTTCTCTAATTAATTAGCGATGGAATTCCATCCCTAGTTGACCATATTTTTTAGTGAATTCTTGCCAGGAGAAAGTAAAGTATCTCAATTCAGAAACAAGTCATGTGTGTCATTAACAGATGAAAGCACAAAACCAATGAGCATGACATCATGGATGCCAGCCTGCCCAACGTGTTTTAAAATCCCAAATTCTGGCAATGAGTGATTAAACATCAAATCAAGAGATAAATATAAAAGGAACACCGGGGGAAAAAACTTTTTTGAGGTTCCTCTAAGATTAGTTTCAATATCAGACTAGTACAATAGGAGTTCTCAGATGTAAAAAGTATAAAAAACCCAAGTAAGTTTATAGTCAAAATGCACATTCACTGGCAGCAATCAGAAAAACAAAGAAATGACATGAGAGTGAAAGAAAACACCAATAAACAAAACAAATAAGGTAGGTCCAAGGAAGTAATAAATTCATGATCCATATGAAGAAGGAACTGAAAAAGTGAAAGTTTCACACACTGTTGCTAGCCATGAATGACTAAACAACGCCAACTTTTCCCCAATAACAATAGAGTCCAGAACAAGGGGCAGATAGTGTGAAAGCACAGATAAGCAGAGCATTTCTAAAATTGTGCTAGCAGCAGAGAGCAATGGAGTGAGGAACACTGATCATAGAGTTGATTCTTAGGGTTATATCTTTGCTTATTTTACTTTAAAGCCGCGAGTAGTATTGTTTGTGCCGTCTATTATTGCAAGCATCATGTACTTACAGTTAGCTAGTAAGACATTCTTCGAGCATTATTTATGTCATTAGGCAATGGTCTTCTTTCAGAGAAAAAGTGAAGAGATCATTAAGCAACTCTAAATATTCTAAACTAGGTATAATTACAACCCCACGAACGTTTGCATTATATAATTATATAAATAAATAAAAAGAAAAAAAGGAATTTGTAGGATGTGATGGATATATATATGTTGCAGGATTAAATTTAGGAAAGGTAGTGAAAGCAGATGGCAGAATTTTTGGAGATCTACTTCGACCATATACTCACTTTACTGAGGTCAATACTTTGTTTACTTCTCTCCGATATATAAACAATACAATTTCAGAACTGAAACACACTATGATTTTTTCCCAACATATACTTGGATAAACAGCAGAATTATTGACCTTAGATATCAAAAAAAAAAAAAAAAAACCTTCACAGCGATGGGAACAAGGTCAGATTTTTCTAAGGGCAACTAAAGCCAAATCCCCTTCTTTCCCTGCAGTTATCAGATAGCTCTATATAAGTTTGTATTCAAGAAGATGACTTTATATCCTACAGCATGATAGAAATCTTGATCTAACAGCTGAGCAAAGGAAATTATATCAGACAGTTTCATAGCATGGTTGTGTTCAGTAAAGTATAAATATATGTGTTCCTAAGCATAAATCGAACCCTTTTACTGCTTAAGTGTACATAATTCGAAAATATATGAGATTGGTTAGAGGAGTTACCATCATTTTCCAATGAGAAAGAGAGAGACGCAAAATAGGTGCAAAGTCAGACATATTGTTCTGCAACCCATCTTGATTAACGCCAAATATGGTTGGAGGTTGGATTAGGGCTCGAAGGTGAATTTGAGAGGGAGAGGCGTGATTAGGAGATGAGATACGATTGAGATTAAAATAAATCTGGGTTAAGAATATTAGATTATAATTTTCAACGACTGTTTTTAAAAGCAGTCATGGAAAGACACTTTTAACGATGGTTTTTTAAAACAGTCTTTGAAAGTGCCTTTTCACAACTGTTTTTAAAAACAGTCGTTGAAAGTTATACTTTCAACTACTGTTTTCAAAAAAACAGTCATTAAAAGACAAGCCAAATTTTTTAAAATGCCACCGCCTCCTTTTTAACTTCTATTTTTTAAAAACTAATGTTAATTAGTGATGTTAAAAGTATTTTTTGTAGTAATGAAAGCTCTAAAATTCAACATTTTGATTAGTCTTGGACTCTTTATTGTGAGAGTTTCTGAGCTACTTATTCTTGAATCTATCTAATAGAATAGCACTCCTAACATCTAGCAGCTATACAATATGGAATGGATCAAGATTTTCTATGTTTTGTAGCTTGAATCAATTGCACTCTTGACCTATATATCTCATAATGTAAGTGTTCATCACCTATATCTTGTGTCTCATCAACAATTAAGCCATAAAATTAAAGCAATAGGTTGATGAAAAAAAACTCGAATATCCGCATATAGGAAAGACTGCAAGGGGTAAGCAAACACTTGAGCAACCCCTTGTTTTGCTCAAGGGTTCGCATACCCCGTGTGGTCTTTCCAATACAAATATTCATAAGTTTTTTCCTCAATCCATTGCTTTCCAAGGGTTAATTTCAATAAAGAGATGAAATTTATAGGTAAGTAGTCACATTATCACTTATATAGGTTAACAGTTGCCATTGATTCTACCCACAAAGTCTGGAATGTCCGGATCGATCCCATATTGCATAGAAACTCGATGTGGGAGGTATTGTTCTATTGTATATAGTCTAGTCCAACTAGTTTAGAAACTCTCACTTGAAGAGTCTCACAACCACTACAAAAAAACATGGAATTTCCGACGGAATTTTTTCCATCGCAAAATTTGCCACGGAATTAGCCACGAAAAATATTCTGTCGGAAATTCTAACTTTTGCCACGGAATTTTACAACGGAATTTGATTCTGTCAGAAATTGAGAGGGAATTTTTGACGAAATTGAATTTCGTCGCAATTTCTGATGGAAATAAATTCCATTGGAAATTCCCTCACAATTTCCGACGGACTTGAATTCCGTCGGAAATTCCCTCTCAATTTTTGAAGGAATTCAATTCCGTCGGAAATTCCGTGGAAAAATTTAAAAATTATTTTTTAATTATTTGATATTTTAAAATTTAATTTAATTTTTAAAAATTATTTTTTTAAAATTTATTATTTTTAATTTAATTTTTATTATTATTTTCTAATTCCTAAAATATTTTTAATTTTCAATCATAGGTTTTGGTCATTGTAGGGGCAAAATAGTTATATAAAAAATAAAATTTATTAGTTATTAATTAATATTAGTAAATAAAATATTAGTTAATAATTACTTATTAGTTATTAATTAATGTTAATAAAAATTTAATTTTAGAAATTAAAAAAAATATACTCATAAGATTTTATATATAATTGTGTGTAATAATAGAACACCAAAGCAGTCGAGCTCATCTGGTAAGGCATCGCATGCGTGCGGACGAGGTCGTGGGTTCGAATCAAAGGAGGGGCAAGTTGAGTTGCATTTCCAAGAAATATGAGGTTGCGACATGTGGCGGACGGAGGTTGGGACACGTGGTGGATCTGGGGGAATTCTGTCAGAAGTTGTGAGGGAATTTGCGATGGAAATAAATTCCGTGGTAAATTTCCATCGGAAATTGAACGGAAATAAATTCCGTCGGAAAATTTTTTTTGATGCTATTATTGCCGACGGAATTCAAATTCCGTTGGAAACTCTAATTCCGTCACAAATTCCGTCAAAAATTTAATGTTTTTTGTAGTGAACCATACATCACGATTATTATATAACAACCATCATTATGTATTATAAAAGTTCACAGTTCTTATTTATAAACCGTTATTTATGTTACTAAATAAATTGATGTTGTCAAAATGAGACCGTTATGTATCATATAAGCATTATCATATATTATGACGGTTGTTCACGTGTATCCGTCAATTATTATTACAGTAATGTGCGTAACATGACCTCACCAAGCCTCAAATATAACGGGTGTTATCTTTAACGTTATAATATGTCAAGAATAAATAATGGTTAAAAATCGCAATTTATCTGCGCGGAGTAAATATAGCACTCACATTTATGACAGATTGAAATCATAAAGTTTGATAGTTAATAATCGTCCTGTATCACAATTTTTTGTAGTGGTGAATGAAAGAAAACAAGTTGGGAGTTGATAGGTAGTAATTAAGGTTATGGCATACAACTACTTAGTTACTAAGGAACGTCCTGTGCTTTATACGATTGCAAAATGTAGTGTCTATAATCATATATAATATTGATGGACAAAAAATAATTAACTCACTAATACACCCCTCATGCATAGTATTTAGTTTTAATTTCCCCCCCCCCCCTAATTTTCTTCGTTTCTTTAGATTATCTGGAATATCCTTAAATTTGAATTAAATTATATAAAAATAACTACTTTGACATTAAATCCAGAGGAATTCAATATTATTATTATTATTATTATTAGGGGTGGGCATGGGCAGGGCTGGGCAGGGTGAGACCCCTGCCCGATGCCCTGCCCGAAGGATGAACGGGCTGCAAAATGCAGCCCGATGCCCGGCCCTGCCCACTAAAAGCCCTAACTATTTTGGGCTGGGCAAGGGTGGGCTTCCCTGCCCAAATGATAACACCTTATCTTGTTCACATATGAAAAAAATAATTCCTTGTGAATTTCATAAACATTCCTGTAGTTACTAATACCATGTCTTAACTTCGCCCTAAGTAATATAAACTTCAAATGCATTCGATGATTTCACGTCTTGGGATATTTCAAAATAAGTCTACAACTTGAATCTTGAAATTTAAAAAAATACCATATGTCTTAAAAAATATCCATACTTTAAAAATTAAAGAACATCCATGATCCATTATAAATAAGAAAAAAAATATGATTGTAATTAAAGTCGTGAAGTCAAAGTAGTTTGTATCAATTCAATGTCTCAAAAGTTGATCAAATGATGAAGCATCTGGAAAGAAAATAAAAAGCAACTATAATTTAATACATTACAAAGTAAAGAAGAAAGAAATCTACTTGTAAATAGTGTTTAGTGGTTAGGGCAAAAAAGAGAGGATCAGAAGAGTATTATACAATAGACAAAATATATTTCAAATAAAAAAATATATATGAAATAATATTTAATTGATATGAAATTTTATATTTTAAATAAATGAAAATAATTTTTAGGGCAGGGCCAAATGGGCAAGACAGCACCCTTTGCCCGATGCCCAGCCCTGCCCGGTTATTAGCCCGCCCAAAGCTGCCCAAAATTTTTTCGGGCCACTTTTTTAGGACTGGGCTGGGCAGTTTTTTGCAGGGCCAGGGTGGGCGCACCAGGCTACTGGGCACCATGCTCACCCCTAATTATTATATAGGGGACATGTAAGCAAGTATGACCGGCAGCGGATGGGGTTTTGGAAGATATCAGAGAAAAGGGACCCCGATGAGAAGTTTTCCACGAAGAGATGGCTTCAATTGATTTGTATAGCATCATTCTAATGGTTTGACCGTGAATTTAATATCTTTTGATCCTTAAATATAATTATAATTAACATTAATCCTTCTAGACAAATATTTTTTACGTGCACCTTTTAATTTCCTATAAACTAACTCCATCTGTAAACATCGAAATCGTTAGGTGTATATAATACACACACACACACACAAAACTAAGCACAAAAAATATAATAATAGTAATTATAAAATAATAATAAAAAATATTTCTTCCCCCAGAAAGATAAAAAGACAAGTTGTTGACTTTTTTTATAAGAAAATAAATAAAACCTTATTCGATCAAGAGTTTGAAACCTAGCTAATTAAAATATTTAAGAATTCAAAATATTGAGGGAGACCGGAGTTCTTCGGAATTATGAAATGAACTAGATCTTGAAGTACAAGGTTTTCCGTTATAGTACAACAGACCAGTACTACTATATTACCAACTAGTGAAGTAACGAGTTGGTAGTACGACAAATCAACGAAGGTCGCAGGTGTACTACAATGTCTCCAGGTTCGGTTTACTCTTACGATTTCACATACATATGTGTGCGCGAGTGTTCATTAATTCTCCAAACCACAAGATAGTGAAAGAGATTTGTGTGGAAAAATTAATGGTAGAGTTTGCCCAGAATGGAGAAACATCATTGAGTGCAGCGTTGATGATGATCAATTCTTTAACAACCTCGTCGCCGAATTCGCTGTGCGATGGATCGATCACCTTCATCAACGCTGCACTCAATCATGTTTCTTGTCGTTGTGGGATGCTGCTGATTCTCGGAAATGCCTTTGAATTCATGTTGATGACTGATGAGCAGATATACCAGGTTTCACTTTCTCTGAACTCCTAATTAGTTTTTTACCCTTGAACTTCGATTTGTTGGTTTTTTTTTTTTTCCCCTTTTTCCTCCTACAATTTTGTACCACCTCCAATCTTAAATGTACAAGTTCAATAACTAATTTGCAAGGATTTAATTATGTATAAAAAATGTCTGTTGATTTCCCTATAATATTAATTTTAATAATGTGTATTAGAAAGACTCCCTTACTGTTTTATCTTTCTAGCTAAGTAGTGAAGTCGTATAATGCTTATGCCAAAAAATAGGCCCGGATAGCATGAAACTGAAGGAAGTACTACTATACCACATGACGTACTTGATTTCTGATTTTTCATTTAATGTCATTTTGACGTTAATTCAATTATGAACGAAATTATAACAACGCGAACAGTAAAATGAAGTACTATTATACCACATGACTTGATTTTTTTTAACCGACGAATAACATGACTTTAATTAAAAACAATCACTGTACATGAATTATATCATTAAAAAATTATTTTCTGAAGTTCTCCTTTCAATAATAAAATTTATAATGTAGTAGCTCTTTAATTTTTCTTTTGATAAGCATGTAGGCCAATGAATTGCCCTTTTGTTATGGGAAAACTTTGCCTGACGGAGAGACTATATCGTCATTGTTATAAACTTTTTCGTGAAATTTTTTGCCATAAACTTTTAGTTTTGTTTTTAATTTAAATAAGTAACACATTTACAAACATTCTAATTTTTTGAACTCGATGAAATAATTTCTGATAAAAAAATTAATAGCTATATTTTATTTTTTAATTTTCAATAAAAAGGAAAGGGAAAATTTCACTAAGCCCCCATGGAAGCAATTTTATTTCAATTAAACCCTAAAAGATTATGAAATTTCACTGCACTCCTTGACTCAAAATTAAATTGCATTTTGTTGGTGAAAAGACAAAAATACCTTTACTTTATCTTTTCATAAGAGTATTAACAAGTCAAATAAGGGCATTAATAAGAAAAAGATTGATAAGAAATTAGAGAGTTAACACGGACATTTTAGCTAAGCATAAGAGAAATAAGACAAATAAGAGCATTCACACGACAAATAAAAAGATTTAAAAGAACCCATGGAGTTGAGAGGATTTTGGCCAATATTCACAAGACAAAAAAAAAATCAACAAAACAAATAAGGGTATTCTTAAGATAAATAAGGGAATTCAAAAAATAAAGCAAGAGCATCGTTACCTTTTCACCTACAAAACTTAATTTTATTTTGATCTAAGGGAGTGCAATGAAATTCATAATTTTTTGGGGTAGACTAAAATAAAATTGCTTTCATGGGGCTTATTGAAATATTTCCTTTTGGAAAAATTTCACTAAGCCCCCAATGAAGCAATTTTATTTGGAAATATTTCAATAAGCCCCATGAAAGCAATTTTATTTCATTCAATCTTCAGAAAAATTCTTAAATTTTACTGCACCCCATAGACCAAAATGAAATTAAATTTTGTGGGTCAATTAGTCCATTCACAAGAAAAATAAGGAAATTTACAAGCCAAATAAGGACATTTACAAGACAAATAAAAGCATTTACAAGACAAAATAGAGGGATTAAAAAAAACCAGGGAGTTAAAAACATTTTGGACATTCAAAAGCCAAATAAAGACATTTAGAAGACAAATAAGGGGATTCAAAAATAAAGCAAAGATATCATTGTCTTTCCACCCACAAAACTTAATTTCATTTTGACCCAAGTGAAATTTCAAAAATTTTTAGGGGTTAATTGAAATAAAATTTCTTCCATGGGGTTGACTAAAATTTTTGTTGTAATTCAAAAAGCGCTATGATTATTGATATTTGCCCCTGCTAATAAAACCAAAGCTACTTCAAACTCCCACGAATAGTTTAATTTGAACAATATATTCATTATAAATTTATATGTCGAAAACTGAAAAGTATATAATATTATTATTTTTATCTGTTTCATCATAGAAATTTATAGGAGGAATTGCTATAAGGCTCAAGGGCATGGATTTAATCACTCAAAAATTCAATAACAACTTAAGAGCAAGTTATGATAAGTTTTAATGCAGGAAATTAATAACAACATGTTTATATTTGATGTGAAATGGGTTGGGGTTGGGGAAAAGGAGGAGAGAGGGACTAGAGGAGGGAGGATAGGAAGAAAGACGGGAAATAAGACTAAAGGAGAGTGTGGAGTGAATATTAAGAGGAAAAATGAATTCTTATTCAATCAATCAAAGTTACTTACAATTGAGAATCCTAAGCTCTATTTATAAAGAGCTAGAAATAATAAAACAATAATAAAATAATAGTTCAAAATTCAAATCTAAATCTTATATTTAAATTTCAAATTCGAATATAAATCCTAAATAGGATCATAGGATGCTACTAGACATCTTATTTTATTGAGATATTGCAAATATTAAAATAACAAATCTAACAAATCATAGTCTAATGGATAAATATCTTTATTTAATATCCCTAATGGATAGCCCTTGATCTTCTAATTAAACCCTTGATACTCCTTATCCCATATCTCATCATTTCTCCCCCCTTAAAAGACTTGGATCCTGACGAGTTAAACGTGACGCACAAATCTAGGAGGGAAGGGCAGGCTAATTCTTCAACACAATGGCTTTTAGGAACTAATATGGGAAAATAAAGCATTGAATTTGGTTCCAAATAGTTAAAGGAAAAATACCCAATTCCTTTATCTAAAGGCAAAAATGATATAAAGCCTAATTTACATCAAAAGAGAAGAATAATTATGCCTTGGAAGAAAGAAAGAAGAGAAAATAAAATGAATTAATGGCAACTTGGTTAATGTTGCCATGATTAAGGGTAAAAGAGACATTTGCTATTTGATCTTAAGATTAAAATTGGAACTGAAGATTAAGGGTTAGAATTTGCTTTTGAAAAAGTAAGATTAATTATGAGAAGAGAAAGTAGGAGACAAGAAAATTCACTAAGATAACCATTGGATAAAGAAGAAGGGAGACAAAATGAATTAGCCAAATAACCATTGGTTAATGAAGTTCCTTGTGTGCAAAAAGCTATAAACCATTGGACAATTGGAAACCTCATCTTTCCCTCCTCACCCTCTCTCATTTTCGTCCAAGCAAGGAAGAAGGGAAGGAAAAGATGCCAACAAGACACTTGTCATCCAAAGAGCTAATCATAGAACACATGTCACCTTGTGAGCAAGACAAGCCAAATTGTGATTTAATCTTGGCCCTCCAACTCATGAATTTTGGCCAGCCATTAGGAAGAGAGAGAACATGACTCAAAAACACTTCATTCCTCTCCATTTGCATTATTTGGACGACCAAACTCAAGGACAGGATATTGGAATTCATTTGGTGAGACAAAAACACATCACCATCAATCTGCCACAAAACAACTTCCAGGTTCAATGCCCAATGTTCAAAAATAATAACTAATTCTAGAAAAATCCAAATTGATTGATTCCAAATACATTGTAAACCCATTTAAGTGTAATTTCAAAGAAAAATATCATTTTCTGGAAATTGAAGCCACAAAATTTCCAGAAATTCGTCAAACCTCAACTGTTCCAGAAACAGGGTCCAACTTTGAAAAATTGTAACTTTAAATCCACTAGTCCAAAAATTGCATTCTACCTATCAAAATGAAGCTCAAGATGTGTACTTTCATTCTGGAAAGTTTCATAGCATTTGGACCAGGTTTGACCGATCAAAAACAAGCCACAACATCGTTGTCTTTCAGAAAATGAAACCTAACAGCACTACTCTTAAGTTCCAAATTTGTGATTTCTTATTTCTAAACCTTATTCAACACCATTTACAAAACCAAACCACCATGAACTCTAAAAATAACCATATAACTGAAAATTAGGGCAAAAATACCCATTCCACAAAGCTCCACCAAACCACACAATATGGGGTTTAAAAGGAAGCTCTTATTCACCTCTTGCTTCTTTTAGGCTTTATTTTTTGATTTAACCACTTTGGATCTTGATAAATGCTCCAAAACACCTCCTCTTGAAAAACTAAAACCATAGGAATGAAACTTAGACCAAGAGGAACAATGTTCATGAAGACACTTTTGGCTAGAAAGGTGAGTAGGAGGGTGAAAATCTAGAGAGAAGTTCTTACCTTGTTTCTTGACTTGCAAAATTTTTAAAGTTCATACTTACTAATTTTGGCCCAAAGCCTATTAAATTCGCATGGACTAAAAGCTGGTAGAATTTTTCACTTAAATATGAAAAATCATAACTAAATCTAAAAAACTCAAATTGGGTTGGTTCAAAGCTCAATGTGATCCTTATTAAGTCCACTTTAAGGAAAAAATATTTAGCACTGCCAGTTACACACACACATTTCCAGAATTTTTAATTATTCACTTCTGTCACAAAATTCTGCCTAGAATTAATGCCCAACTTCCATTAATCATAACTTTTTATATACTTATCCAATTAGTACAAGTTACGTACCCATCAAATTAAAGCTTATTAGGTATACTTTATTTCTAAGAAATCAAGTAAACAAGCGTTATAAAACTCTATAACATACATAGCGACACTTTCAAAATAATGGTTATATAAAAGTTTAGCATATATAACGGTCGCTATATAGCGACCATTATTTATTTGCTATAAAATGTTAACGGGATTAATGAAACAACCATCATATATAATGTATAAATATATAACAGTTCTTATTTAGTAACGGCTAACTTTGGAGGCAATTTTTTTAAATGGGGATTCCCATTTAGCCCTTACATGCAAAACAAAATTGTACACAAATTTGTATATTACAGAAGCTCACACATCGAGTATAGTTATGCAATTTAAGATGGATCAAGACATTCCCGGTTTTAAGGTTAGGCTCAATAGAACTCCCTACCGTAAAGGGCTCAAGGGGTATGCAGCCTCGAAAAGATTTGATAGAGAAGGAGGGGTTAAATCTATAGTACGCCATCTGCTCCTTCGTGTTAGGAAGCATTTGGAATTCTATAGATCTAATATCTCCTTCTCTATCAAGTCTTGCTCAAGGCTGCAAACCCTCTTGAACTCTTTATGGTAGGGAGTTCTATTAAGCCTAACCACAACGCCGGGAATGTCTTGATCCATCCCTAATTGCATGACTATGCTGGATGTGTAAGCTTTTGTTATATTATACAGTCAAATCCAACAAGCAAACCTAAAGCAAAAACTTTATCTAATGCGCATATATATATATATATATATATATATATAATACCTTTTTTTGTCAAAGATAGTATGAAAATAAGGTGGTCGGGCCAAACAATAAATTCAAACACACAACACACAATTCCTCATACTAGTATTTTGTGGCAGACACTGAAAGAGCTAACTTGGATCGGTGGTAGCCTTTAGCTATTTAGGCTAACATGATTATGAGGGAAAGGCGAGTTGTGAATCATGTTATCCCTCTTTAGGTTATATATGTAGCCTGTAGAAACAGTTGTGAATTGTGTTCTCTTCATGTAAGTTATACATGTAGCTTATAGCAACCGTATACCGTTTGGGGCTATCTGCCACACACTCAACATAGTGAAAGGAACCTTCGATCAAAGATTTTTCAAGAAAAAAAATATAAGCACGACTTAGGTCAAAACCTAGCTACAAAACATGAAGTGAATAATAATGGAGAATGCATAATAGAGAAAGGCAGTCATATCTTCATATGATTAGAACAAACCACACAAAGAAACATGACCTAGCTAGGGTTGAAGAACGAAAATGAGTGTTAGGACTTACACAGCAATTTGAGCAGCTGTCATTAAGAAACATAGAGAAGGCTTTGTAGATGGTGTGGTTCAACTGAAAACAATGGTTGACAACCGAAAAAGATGACCGGAGTAATAGGGTTCCGAGGCTGGTAGATTGGGGGTTTACATTTGACTTTAGAGGTTAAGACGAGTATGGTAATGAATGAAATAAAGAAGTAGAAAGACGTCTAAATAGAAGGGAAAGTTAACTTTATAACAGTTCAAATATATCACCCATAATTTATTACTCCATTTTTACATATATGCAACGGTTATTGTAAGAAACCGTTAGTTAATTTCAAAACATAAATTACAGTTTCTAGCTAATAAACGTTTGGGCTCGGTAGTCTAGACCATAAAAATATTGATGATCCCTTTAGTTTGAAACCCCAACAAGCCCGGCTTCCTTTTCCCTCACACCGGGTTGTTTTGAGATTTATCAGTGTGTCTGCGTGTTAGGGTTTGATCGAACATTGAAGCGCAAACAGAATTTCCACTGATCCAAGTATCTGCCACTACTATTATCCCAACTTGGGATCGTAGTAGTTGCCAATTCTTGAGTTGGTATGGAAAGTTCGATAGCTAATCTCTGAGCTCTTTAGCCTCTCAATCTGGGAAGGAAATTATCAAAATTAACCCATAGTTACTCGTGTGAGGCAAAGCTATTAAACCATCAGGCCCACACAAAAAGAAATGAATTGCTCTGGATTCATTATTTATTAAAGAAATGAACAACTATACAATGGATGGGATCTTGATATTTATAGACACCCAATATCCAAAAATAACCTGATCAACACTAACAACATCATACAACTAACTAACTAATTATCTACAACGCCATTATAAAATATCTTTAAGTAGTTACAACACTCCCCCTAGAGTTTGGAACCCTATAATGACAAGTTCCTTCCTAACTTGCTCATAATATACTCATGTTGTTGACCTCATAATCCCTTTATTAAAATGTCTGCAAGCTGTTCTAATGATTTCAAATACTGGAAGCTAATCATCCCTTACAACAGCTTTTCCCGGACAAAGTAGCAATCCACTTCAATGTGTTTGGTACGCTCATGAAATACTGAGTTTAAAGCAATGTGCAATGCAGCTTTATTGTCACAATAAACCTTTACTGGTTCAATATGTTAGATATGCAACTCTTTTAGCAGTTTAACCAACTAAGTGAGTTCAGAAACAGCCATACACAGAGCTCTGTATTCAGCTTCCTGAGAAGATATTGACACTGTATTCTACTTCTTTGATTTTTAGTAGATCAACGAACCTCCTAATTTAAAAGAAAACTAGTAATTGAACATCGTGTATCTTTGCAACCTGTATGATCTGAACCGCAAAAGCACTCTAAAGTCATTGTACTAGCAGCTGATAGGAAAATTCCAGTTTTGGGGTACACTTGAGATATCTTACTAGCCTTAAGGCTGCTTTCATGTGTGATTCTTTTGGTGCTCGCATAAATTGGCTCAATACCTGCATAGTAAACAAAATGCCAAGCCTGGTAAGAGTTAACTTACTAATGAGTCTTCTATAACTCCTTGCTTCTTGGATGAAGTGGTCTTCCTAGTCTCCTCCATCGTGAGCTTGAGATTCTGCTCAAAAGGAGTTAGAACAACCTCTATAACATCTAAACCTTCTTGATTAACAAGTTCAGTAGCATATTTCCTTTGGTTAAGAAGTATGCCACGGTTAGACCTCATCACTTCCAATCCAAGAAAATATTTTAAAGTTCCAAGGTCCTTGATTTTAAAATTGTTGTGCAAATATTCCTTTACATTATTTACAACCTCAATGCTAGTTCCTATTATTATTAAATTATCAACACAAGCAAGTATAAAAACTATGTCTTGTTTTGTCCTCTTTTGAAATAATTCATAGTCATACTTACTCTGTTGGAAACCCCCTTTTATTAATAAATGAGTCAGCTTCTCATTCCATTGCCTAGAGGCCTGTTTAAGGCCATACAAGGATTTTTCCAGCTTGCATACTTTACCTCTATTCTCCCCCTTTCGTTCAAAACCTTGAGATATCATCATGTACACCTCCTTATGTAGATCTCCTTGGAAAAAAGCATTATCTACATCTATTTGACAAATTATCCAATTATTTACAACTGCCAATGTAAGAATAGTTCAAATGGTTACTATCTTAACAACCAAAGAGAAAGTCTCATAAAAATCTATTCCCTCTCTTTAGGAATACCCTTTAGCAACTAGACGAGCCTTTAGTTTATCTAAATTGCTATAAGCTTTATACTTGGCTTTAAACATTGACTTACACCCTATAGGTTTCTTACCCTTGGGCAATGTCATTATTTTCCAAGTTTTGTTAGCCTTAAGGGCCTTAATTTCATTTTTTATGCCTCAGACCCATCTAGGGTCCTTGGCTGCCTCTTCATACATAGCTAGTTTGATTTCCCTGTCAATAGCTGCAAGAAAATACTTGTAAGGTATAGACAAATCAGTATAAGAAATCGAACCAAGGAGGGCAGAACTGTTAATCAAATCTTTGTATTCTTCCAATTGAGTGTTGGAAGAAGGAAGATGTTCATAATGGTAATCTTGTAAATATACTGGAGGCCGTCTATCTCTAATAGGTCGTAGTCGGGTGTCATTTGGGGCAAATAGAACTCTCATTGCCTGTTTCTGATGTAAGGTTAGTGGGTTGTATGGGATCCTGATTGATGTCTCTTAATATAGGTTCAATGTTATTTTGTGAATTGTGCAAGGGAATGGGTCGAGTATCATCTTCCAAAATAAAAGGGATTATTCGTCTGTCAAGGACTATATTATGATTACTAATCACTTCATCTTTAAAGGAAACCTATCCTCTAGGAAAGTAACGTGCCAACTAACAATTAATGACTTACTCTTAATGTTATACAATATGTATTCTTTTTGAGCTAAAGGATAGCCTAAGAACACATATAGTTTAAACCTGCTTGTAAATTTGTCATTACAGTTCAGTTTAACAACAAATGAAAGACAAAAAAATATCCTCAAATGATTCAAGTCAAGTGGCTGTCCATATAATAACTCATAAAGGGTCAAGTGTTTCAATATTCTCGAAGGAATCCTATTTATTAGATATGCAACAATTTTGATTGCCTCACCCCAAAACTTAATAGGCATATGTGCATGAAACATGATGCTCCTAGCTATTTCTAAAAGATGGCAATGCTTTCTCTCTACCACGCCATTTTGTTAGAGTATGAATAGGCATGATTTTTGATGCAAAATTCCCTTCTCATTAAAGAAACTTTGAACTTCCTGATTGACAAATTCATTTCCATTATTAGTTCGTATAGTTTTAATTTTAGCAAAAAAATGATTTTTAGTATAAGCAATGAATGTTAGTATGAATTTAAAAACATCAGATTTATAAGTCATTAAGAAAGTCCAAGTTCCTCTAGAGTAGTCATCAACTATGGTAAAAAACTATCTATGTCATCGGTGTGTGGGAGTCCTGTAAGGTCCCTACATATCCATGTGTAGTAATTGAAAGCAATGAGTACTTTTGGAAGTGCTGGAAGGAAAAAGATAACTTGGGATGCTTTGCTTGAATGCAAATTTCACATTTATTATCATCAATAGTAGGTATAGCATGCTTTACACAGATAAATGTTTCAAAACATCATGAGGAACATGTCCTAACCTATGATGCCATACAAGTCTCTTTATGTCATTACTTTTACTGACTAAGCTAACAAATCTAGAATCATTAATAGAGCTAGAGTGAATTTCTCTTTTGATCACATATAGTCCATTTGTCAATCTACCAATCCCTTTGTTCATTCCACTTATCATATCCTGCAAGATACAGAGGTTAAGGAAGAAACAAGCCATACATGAATTTTCTAAGGTTAGCTTACCTATAGAGATTAGGTCACTTCTCTTATATGGGTTACTTTAATTCTGTCTCCATTAGGAATTTTTACCCATTTATTAACACCTAAATAAGGTCTGTAATTAGTCAAAAATGTCATATTACTAACTATGTGACAACTAGCTCCAGAATCTAAAATTCAATGATTTCTTAATATATTACTAAACAAACCTGGAGTGGCTGCATGGACAATAGCAACAACTTCCTTGGGATTGGGATCATGTTTGAGTAGCTTTAAGATCTGCTTGTATTATTCCTGAGTAAAGAGAGGAGCCTGAAGAGTACACGGATCATGACCAGCAGAGGATTTTGTATCAGTGACTATTGGATTAGCTTGGTCTTCTTGTTATTCTCTAGTCCTTATGTATGATGTAGAGCTATTAGGGAAACCAATCAATTGGTAACAACTATTCCTTCGGTACCCTTTCTTATTACAATAGGTGCAGACTATTGTAGAGCAATTTTCCTTGCCTTTACCCCTTCCACGATTCCTGCCGCCTTTGGTAAAAGTACTAGTTAACAGGGATGCATTAGTAATAGGAAGAGGAGACAAAAGGGAAATTTGGCGATACATTTCATCTTGGACTACCATTAAATATGCTTGGTTAGAGGAAGGTAGTGGGCTCATAAGCAATATTTGACTTCTGATAATTGAAAAGACTCGTTTAAACCCATAAGGAACTAGAACAACCTCTGTTCTTGAACTATTTTGGAATACTCTAGGTAGATTGGCATTGGCAGCATGGAATTTGAATGAAAGTGGCATATTCATCCCATAATTCTTTTAACTTGGTATAGTAAACAGAAACAGAAGAATTACCTTGTGTCAAACAATTAATAGCACGATACATAGAATATACCTTGGCTCCATCACTCTTATCAAAACATTCTTTTAGATCAAGCCATACGAGATGAGAGTTGAGAGAAAATACTAATCTACTAGCTATATGCCTATCAACTGAATTTACTAACCAGGAGAGCACTACTAAATTACATCAATCCCGGATTGATTTCAGGTGTTTCGGTTGTTTGTCATGGAGGCAAATACCGTCAATAAAGCCCATTTTATTTTTGCCATGAAGGGCAAGCTTCATTCCTCTGCTCCATGTAGAATAATTTTTTGCCCCTATCAACACCTGAGCAACAAGAGTTGAAGCTTGTGTATCTGCCGGATGAAGGTATAAGGGATGGTTGAAATCTAAGGCTTGCGAAGCTAATTCTGACATGGTGATAGTAATGGTTACGGAAGAGTAGTAAGCAAAAGATCGATTTGTGTAAAGGAAATTAAGAACAAGAAAAAAATTCTCGGTCGAGATTTTGTAATCCGCGGGAGAAAGAAGGTGAAGAGAGACAAAATTTCAGACGAAAGAAAGATAATCGGAAGAGAAACTCAAGGGAAAAGGCAATATAAATTTAGCCGATGAACCTAACCGATCACAGGTGAAACAAATTCTAAAAGCCAAGATCATCTAGAAACAAAGATAGTCTTGAATATTGATGCTGCTTCAATGCTCACAGGCGAAACAAACTCCAGAGAACATAATGCTCAAAGGTGAAACAAACTACAGAGAACAAAACAATTCAGAAGCCAAGATCATGTTGAATATTGACATTGCTTCGACGCTACCTGATCAGTGATTTGACGATGCTACTTGATTGGTGATTCAAAAATCTAATCGGCGAAAGAGGAATTTACTTCGACACAGATTCCTTTGTACTTGGAATAAACTCCCTAAAATCGACAGAAGATGATGAATAAAGAAGGAAAAACATAGGTGCCCTAAAAAGGCTATCAATATAGTCACAGGGCAACATAAGAGAATCTGATTTTAGATGCAAGAATTGGATGGGTCGGGTCAGATATGGACAGACTGACCTGGAGAAAATAAGCCATAAATCACGGGCTCTGATACCATGCTAAACTAGCGGGCCCACACAAAAAGAAATGAATTGCTCTAGATTCATTATTTACTGAAGAAATGAACAACTATACAGTGGATGGGTCTTGGTATTTATAGACACCCAATATCCGAAAATAACCTGATCAACACTAACAACATCATACAACTAACTAACTAATTATCTGCAACACCATTATAAAATATCTTTAAGTAGTTACAACAAGAACTTTGTGCAACCTTGAATTTTGTATCATGCGGTGGTAGTCATTCTTCCAAACTAACCAAGGTAGACATAATTTTGTGTTCAGCGCAGCTAAGATATGGTAACACGATAAAACACCATGCATTTGGGTTTAAGGTTTTCTAAAGATTCTGATTCTATACATAGTCTAAATAGTTAATCCTTTTCCTGATGAATTTAAGTCAACCTACAAATCTAAAGTGCACTATTTTTACTTTTAGTCCACTTTGAGTGAGAAGTAATAACCTTGGATTTTTATGTATGGCTTGTTGCTTATGTATTTTTATTTTGACAATTTTATGTTGTGAAAATTTTCTCTTGTTCCTTAATCACACTTTGGGCTTATCCCTAGTAATGAGTCTCATATGATTGAAATAATAAACCATTAGGAAAAGTCAAGGGAATGACGTTTTGAATAGAAAAGCTTTGAAATGTTCTGCACTTGATGATGATGAATGAATGTGGTGTCAATTACATTAGCTAATAATTCTTATGAGATAATTTCACCTTAAGCAATTGATAATGTTTTGGATTTCACTTGTTCATTACATAGTTAAGAGAGTGTGTATAATGTTACAAGTGAGACTTTTTGTTATTGATATGAGAAACTAAACAAGAGGATCTAAGGGGTTATAATAGAGGTAATGACATCTGGATGGAAATGATTATATAAGGAGAATTGAATCTGGAAGGTTGTTAGAGTTTATTAGACTTGGTTCGAGGATTCATGCCATATATTGACAAATTGATTATGGAAACCTCATGGATTGAATTTAGAAGCAACGCTCAAGTAATAAGTACCTAAACTTTGGTTATGTTACATAGGCTGACTATATCTACCCATGTAAGGATAGTAACTATCGACTTATAGAATTTTTCTTATGTGATTTTGTTTCTCTATGCATTTATCTAGTGTTCATTCTTACCCCTGTTTTTCGATTTGGTGTGTTAGATGATGTCACTGATGTTGAAGGACTCCCACATGAGGAACATATCCCTTCTCCAAGAGAGGCAGAGGGTGATTTCCCTGATTCAGAGGGTTCAATGGTTATATTCCACAAAAGCAACAAGAGTCCTAGGCTCCCAGCTAATGAAAGATGATTCTTGTTAGAAATAAGGAGTGGGTGTGCCATAAGGAATAAGTCCCACTTTATCTGGGATTATGAGGTCCAAGTAATAAGTATTTTTGGGCTAAGAGGAGGAACGAACTCGCACAAAAATGGGCCACCAGAGGCAAACACAGCTGAAATTCGGCAACATCTCCCTACCCCTTTGTGCGCGAGTTAAAACGCAAATTGGACTCTTTCTATTGGGCTAGTTTCATGGAATTTGAAAACAAATTTTTGAATTAGATGAGCTTATCAAAAAAGGTCACTTTGCTAAACTTTAATGGTGATTTTGGACATGAACTCAAAACTTATTTTTGATTCACCTTTAATGCCAAAACGTTCAGGTAGAGATGCCCTTAAAGTCCTTTTATTCCCAACGACTATAAATTATTATTTAAACTATTTTATGCCATTTAAAGTTTAGAAATTGGACACATTATTGTCATTGAGAGGTTGACCAAATTCCATCTACATGAAGCCTATATAAGGGTGGATGGCTAGAGCATCTATACACTACTCTAGAGCTTTTGAACACTTCTCTTCCTCCTCTTGTATATCTTATGCTTGCAAAGTTCTATTATATTTTGTTGTTTTGTTCACCCTGTTATCGCATGAAAGATCCGTTTTATCCCGGCGAGTACCGTTTCCTCTCAGTCGATGGTTGCAGAATAGCTCTTAAGGACAGCGTCCTTGGACATGACTCGGATTATTCATTTTCTTTGTAAGTGTTGCTACCGATATGATCTAGAGAGTACTAGGTGCAGTTGAAAGATTTACTGGATCGTATGTGAATTTAAGTGCCGATGCCAACAATTCTTAAGACTTTGAAGAAGGCAAGTACGAACCCAAGCCTTCAAAGACAGTGAAGAGAAATAAAAGGAAACTTGAGGAAGTGATTCGAGTGAAGAAGCTGATCGATATGCATAGGGACCTACACGAGAGATTTCAAGTCGTGGGGGCACAAGGGGAATATTCATTGTTTTCAGGGGACTTGCCTCTTAATTTTTGTGATAATTAGATTCAATTCATTATTTTGTAAGCGAAGTAACTATAGAAATATAATTTTGCTTTTTGATTGCCATGAATAGTTTTTTGGTTAAGGGGCAAAAATGCCCCGATAGTTTTCACCCAGGGGCTGTGAGTGTCTGGAAGTTTTTGAAAGGGCATTTTTGCTTCAGAAGTTTTAGAATGGGCCAATTTTGCCCCTCTGTTAACATGCCTAAATGGCCAACATTTGTTCACCAAATTCTACAGAGGTGGCATGCCTATATGGCATCCACCATACCCTTTTTCCACGCCATATTTTTAAGGGGCAAAAATGTCCCAAAAGTTTTCATTGAGGGGCACTGGGTCTCTGGAAGTTTTTTAGGGGGACAATTTTGCCCTGGAAGTTTTAAAAATGGGGCAATTTTGTCCCTTCGTTAACATACCCAAACGGTCAACGTTTGTTGACCCAATTCTGCAGAATTGGCATGCCTATGTGGCATCCACCTCACCTTCTTTCCATGTCATATTTTTCATAAGAATAAAAAAACTTAAGATCGTTGATTATGCAACTCTTCAGTTTGTCCTTATGATTCACCTAGAAATTTGCTTCTAAAAAACTTAGAAGACATATCGATCTCCCTTACTCAAATCTCAAAGAGACCTAGGGGCTGTATCTAATAGCGACGATTTTGAGCTTCCAGTGGTGGAGAGTGATGGGCTTAGTTTGGCTCGTAAACTGGGTCTTCTCCGGTGACACTTCTCCGACAATTTGACTTATGAGTTTAGAGAGAAAGGAGAGTCAACAAAATGGAACCTAGATCAACCTTCAAACACATGGTTAATTGCAGCCAACTTTCACAGATTTGCAAAGTTTAATTCTCCATCGTATCTGGGGAGTACTAAGGAAAAGTCTGAAGAAGGCTAACTTGACTAAATTCATATTCAATCACTCACCCTGTCACCCAACAAGAGAGAGAAAAACAAATGAATGTGAGAAATTGCACCTAGGGGCGATCTAATTTTTTCTTAAATATTTTCCTATTAAACAATCTGAGAAGGAAGCAATTTTTTAGATATGATTTTTTGGGTTTAAGCCGGAAGGGGGAATTGAGTTTGAGGGATCACACAATCTAGGAGAGCAATATGAGTTTGTTTTTTTAAAATATTTTCCTGCTAAAAAATTTAAGGGGAGTGATTTTTTGAATGCAAATTTCTAAGTGAATCAAAGGGACAGACTGAAGATTTGCACAATTAGCGACATTGAGTTTTTTTATTTATTCTTATAAAAAGTATGACATGGAAAAAATATGAGGTGGATGCCACACAGGCATGCCACCTCTACAGAATTTGGTCAACAAATGTTGACCATTTGAGTATGTTAACGAAGAGGCGAAATTGGCCCATTTTTAAAACTTCTGAAGCAAAATTGCATCCTAGAAGATTTCCAGACATCCAATACCCCCTCAGTGGAAACTTCCACCCTTAAAAATATGACGCGGAAAAAGGGTGAGGTAGATGCCACATAGGCATGCCACCTCTGTAGAATATGGTCAACAAACGTTGACCGTTTGGGTATGTTAACAGAGGGGCAAAATTGTCTCATTTTTAAAACTTCTGGGACAAAAATGCCCCTTCAAAGACTTCTATACATCCATAGCCCTGGGGCGAAAACTTTTGGGGTATTTTTACCCTTTAACCCATAATTTTATTTGTTAAAGTTTATGCAGCTTTTTAGGACTATATAACTTATAAATGGTGAAGAGACCAGAATTACTTTCAAATTTTCCGTCCTAAGTATAATTGGTTCATTTAAAATAAAAAAGTAGGATATTTGTATTTTTTAAAAAATTCAAAAGAAATTTAAATTTGAAATATGATGTATAAATTTTGTCAAAAAATCAATTGAAATAAAAATTTGTTCAATTAGATGTCCACTTTTAAATTTATTGGCCCATCTTAAGGAGGAAAAAATGTCATTGGCAATTTGGCTTGTGTTCAAATTTGCATCTACCAAAATTAAGATTCATATTCTTCGGCAGCAGAAGATACAAAAATTAATTTTTATATTTGATTTATTTTTAATTTTTTCAAGAAATGATATGGAGGTTAAATTGGGAGAACAAATCATTCAATAAACGGCAAAGTTTAGATATTTGGGATCCATTATACAATAAGATGGAGAAATTGATAAAGATGTTAATCATAGAATTCAGGTGAGTGGTATAAATAGAGAAAAGTTATCGGAGTTATTTTTTATCGGAAAGTTCCTAATAAGGTAAAAGGAAAATTTTATAGCACTGCTATAAGACCAATAATACTATGTGATAGAATTTGTTGGGATTTAAATGGACATCATGAACATAAAGTGGGAGTAATCAGGATGATGATATTGAGATAGATGTGTGGTCATACAAAAAAAGATAAGATTGGCAATGATCATATACGCAAACGAGTTGGAGTGTCAACTATTAAGGAGAAAATGGTAGAATATTGTTTGAGGAGGTTCGGACACGTCCGAAGACAGCCATTGGGCGCTTCAGTGAGAAGGGTCGATCAAACAATATGGAACCTTCTAAAAGGAGGTAGAGGAAGGCCCAAAAAAACACTTAATGAGGTTATAGAGTGTGATCTATTGGTTAATAATATGTTTAAAGATTTGATTTTTTATAGAATACAATAACGTTGTGTAATTCATATAACCGACTTGGATAAAGCTTTGTTATTGAGGATTGTTTTTCCTTCTTTTCAATTAACTCAAGTAAACATCTATTCGAGATAGGCAACTGTTGCTCTTTTTTTTAAAAAAAAATATTTTGATAATATAATATAATGTACCAATAAACAATTATTTTATTTTTTTTATTTATTTTGCATTTTTATTTTAACGGGAAAAACTTAACATGAGATCGATGCTTTGGTGGAAAATGGGAATATCGATGATCTCTTTACTTTGACCATGTGAAAACCCCAATAGGCCCCTCCTGCTCCTGCCTTTCCTCTCAAGCCAACGCAATCAAAATCGGTTCGCGTCTTCTATTTTTCTCGCTGCGCCTCGATCAATCCCTGCTACACTCGTCACAACTTTACTGGTACGACTTATAAGTAATCTATGGATTGTGAATATTGATTCTTTCATTTGTAAAACGATTTATGAAAATAACATGATTTTCTCTTTTCTTGGTTAGGTTTTCAGTCATGAAGCTTGATACCGGCGGTTTTGAATCGTTTTCTACTCCGATTGAACCCCTCGATGGCATTGTTGGAGACTTTTCGGCTGCCCCAGCATTTGAGCTCCCCAACTCAACTGATGTGAGTGCTTGATTATTTGCTTGAAATTTGAATATTCCGTGTTTTATTAGTTCTTCATTGCAAAGTGTTTCCAATTTATTTGTAGGGTTTATAGTCAAAGGCAATAGATTTAGCTTGTACTTTTTGCAACGACTTGAATAATCAGGCTTTTTTATGAATGTCTGTTTGTTTTTTGTGATAGTTTGACGGCTTCCAGAAAGAAGCTATTCAGATGGTGAAGCCCGCCAAGGGTACTACCACCCTTGCTTTCATATTTAAGGAGGGGGTCATGGTAGCGGCCGATTCTCGGGCTAGCATGGGAGGTTATATATGTAAGTAACTCCTATCTCATCTTTACTTTTACGAGTCCATTGGTTTACTGTTACCTATGTGCAGCATCTCAATCTGTGAAGAAAATCATCGAAATTAATCCTTATATGCTTGGGACAATGGCCGGAGGAGCTGCAGACTGCCAATTTTGGCACAGAAATCTTGGGGTCAAGGTAATGCATTTAACTTATATCAAACTTTTTTTATTTTTGTCTGTCTTGTCCTTTGTTTGCTGAGTTTCTCGCTCAAGTGCGTGCACCTTTGTATCCCAAAGGACACTGTTCAACAGTTATTTTGCCGTCATTGTTACCATAATAGTTACAAATCGTATGATTTGACTTCATTTACATTACAGTCATTCCCTCGGAATTATTTGTCCAGGTCTGCTGCTTAGGCTATAAATAGGAAGTACACAGAATAAAATAAGTGCTGGTTTGCTTCATGTTGGGAATCTAAAGGGAATGAAATGAAGAGAAATTCTTGCCTGTTGTTAGGGACTTTCAAAGGTTGAAGGTGTTGGCTGTTATTTCTCCTTCATTGCTAATAAAAGTTTGAAAATGTCCAGGATACTTAGGTCACAGCTGCATATTTGGTGGTACCATGAGCTGGGTGGGATGAACTGTATGAACCGTATCTTTGAAATTAGTTTCTGAACTATTTTCTTTTTTCAGGGCTTATTTATTGTACCTTCCCAAGTTAGTTCCCTTACAGGCGTAAAAGACTTATCATGTGATCTTTGTTACCTCTTGTTTGCGTTTGAGTATTTGCTTCCAAGACAGATATTTTTTCAATTAGAGGAAGATGATGCAGGACCCCTACCTGCTATGTTACTGAATACATGTTGGCTTCATGTCCTGAATTCTTGTAGGGATATTTTGCTTTCCTCAGTTTAGTAGAAATTGTGATAGATTCCCACGGCACCCTTACTCAAGAAAGAAAGAAACGTGGGAAAAGATTGCTTCATGTTAAGATAACTCATCAAATATTTTTTCTCAACTCTTTCACTCCTTAATATCTGATAATATCAAATGGCTTTGCTATTTCTTCTCTGTACTAATGCTAATTTTGCAATGTACAATTAGAGGATTGGCAAATTGATGTGATTGCACACTCAATGATCTTCTATGGTATCCCTTCAATTGGAGGGTCCTTCACTAGCAACTCTAGCTGTGAGTTTATCTTTGTTTTTCTGGTTCTATCGTGTTCACTTCTGTTTGTTGTTGACTTTGGGCTGTTTATTTATGTATTTAATTTTTGCTTCTATTTGTGTCTGAGGTAAAAATTATTGTCACCCCATTTTTTACCTGAATAGTATGAATTCTTCCATCTCATAGGACAACCAAATACAAGTAAGGTCACAGACCAAACAAATAACATACAGCCCAACCACAGCCCACGTGTACAGTACAGGCAAAGCAAAAGAAACGCACGAACTGCATTAGTAATTCCTCAGTTTAGTGAGCTTGGCTTTCTCATCTTTTGTTGGGATCACTTTTAGAAACTCAGGAAAATACATGAAAAAGGAAAGTTACCTTTGTTGGTCAGACATTTGACTTACTATTTTAGAGAAAGAATTAGATAAGCAGGTTAGCTATGGGGTGGCTGTATTCAAACTCTATAGGAGGGTTAATTTGGGGAGTGTGAATGTTTCTTTTTGGGTCTATATATGTTCCCTTTGGTTCAGCAGGAGATGGAGAGAAGAATTTTGAATTTTGGCCTTTTGGGTGGAGAGTGCCATTCCTCTCAAAAGAGTGGCAATATGTTTTGTGCTTTTTGTTAAGAGTTTATGTCCTGCTGTGAGAGTTGTGTCTGTGAGTGTGATTTTCAACAGAGCACAATGACGTTATGCGAATCGTATAGCCTACCCCACCTTATAGGATAAGGCTTTGTTGTTGTTGTTGTTCATTGTCATCTCTTGTGTTCTAAAGTTGTAATTGTTATCTTTGTTATGCAGTAACAATATTTGAGTTTGTAATCATACCCTCCTTTGCATCAGTGTAACAGTGAAGTGTTCTATCTGTGAATGTAATGAGCTTCAGTTCTTAAATCATACTTTCGCTTGTAATTTCTGTCTTAACATATCAAAGGTTAGAAGTATTTGTTTGGGTCATAACAGTTTTCATGTCTCTCGATTCCAGGATGGAATTTCCTTTTATACATGTGTTCATGAATAGTGTCCCTAATTCTGTCCTTTTATTTTTAGTGTCGGCTGCATGAATTGGCAAATAAGCGAAGAATTTCAGTTACAGGGGCCTCAAAATTACTTGCAAATATTTTATACTCCTACCGTGGAATGGGGTTATCTGTGGGAACCATGATTGCTGGATGGGATGAGACGGTAAATCACATGTTCTTGTTACTAAATAAATAGGTTATGCTTTGTAAATTCAATTGTCTAACAAGTGAATATCTCTTTTCAGGGTCCTGGGCTGTACTATGTCGACAGTGAGGGGGGAAGATTGAAAGGAAACCGTTTCTCTGTAGGATCTGGGTCACCATATGCTTATGGTGTATTGGACAGCGGGTTAGTTAGCTTTTCTGTTCAACTATCTGTCAGCTTTAGCTCTACTACTGAATTGTCAACATTTTCCTTGCATTACTAGGTACCGCTATGACATGTCAATTGAAGAAGCTGCAGAATTGGCCCGGAGATCAATTTATCATGCAACATTCCGTGATGGGGCTAGTGGCGGAGTTGCTAGTGGTATTTTATCCTCCCCTTCCTTTGATTCCCCTTTGATAATATAAAGACTTCCCTAACATCCCCCCTCTTCAAAAAATGGCATTTATACATGCACTGATGTGTTTGCCTTGACTCATTCTTATAAACTAGTGACTGAAATTAGTGATCTTTGAAATTATGGCTCATCACTGACTGTTATCCACCAACTAATTTAGGTTCATAGATTGTAGTTTGCATTGCAAGTTCTGACACATGAAATCAATCTTTGCTGACTTATGACTTGCATATGATTTTAGTTTATTATGTGGGACCAAATGGATGGAAGAAACTGTCCGGTGATGATGTTGGGGAACTTCACTACCACTACTACCCTATCACTCCAAACACAGTGGAACAAGAAATGGCAGAGGCACCTGGAGCGTAATGGATCAGGTCCACTGGACTTAAATATGGGTTGTGACTTGTGAACGGCCCTGCAGCAAATCCAATTTAGTATGGAAACTTCCTTCCGAGCATGGGTGCTACCGTACTAGCTTCCAAGCCACTTGTCTATTCAGTGGTTTAAAAACTGGTCCAACCAGGATGAGAGACTGGTTTTTTTCTTTTTTTTTTTGTTGACAAGGATGAGACCCTGATTTATGTATTAATGGCTGGATTGTGTTAAATATAACGTTCGAGGTAGTATATTTTAAAAAATTATTTTTAAAAATTAAATTTAGAGAATGAGTTTTAAATTTTTTTTTTGTCGTTAATTATCATGCTATTAGTATATAAAATTTGAAAGGCTAGGTGAGGGAGTGTTTTCTCTTCAATTTAGCAAAAATGTTATCACGTCTTCAAAAGTATAATTTTAAAACATTAATTATTTTGCAATTTATAGTTTTATAATATATGCATGTATTTGCTGCTTATTTTCTCGTCTGTGTTTCTTTTTCAATGGTTATAATGTATTGTAGATGTGCAAAAATATAATTTAGTGTGATCACAAGACATCAAGCCTTTTTTTCCAACTAATTGAATTAGCCGATCGAATCTACATACATGTGTGTAGATCCTTTGGGACAACTAATATGAGGTCATGAAAAATTATAAAAAGTTTCAAACCAAATTCCCCTATCAAAAAATTTTTAGGGATTGTATTGTGATTAATTTGGAATGTTAAATTATTTTGTTGCCCTTGTTGAATAAAAAAGGAAAGTAACAGCATATGTCTTTTTTGACAAGTGTTTGTCTATTTTGACAACTAAATAAGCAATTTTGATAAATTCATTTTCCTCCCTGGAGAAATTTTGAAATTTTAAGGTTAACTTTAAATTTCAAACAAATTTTATTACTTTCTTTTCTTCCAATTATAGAGGATATAATTCTTTGAAACTCCTCATAAGCTGTGTCTTCCTTTATGCATCTTGTTCTTATCAAAGAGGAAAATGAACTTTTTAAAATAGCTCATGCAGTTGTCAAAATAGGTATATACACTTGTCAAAATTGGCGCATTTAGTCCTGAAATTTCAAAACTTGTCCAAGGAGGAAAATAAACTTGTCAAAAAAGGCATATGCACTTGTCAAAGTAAGGACATTAGGTTCTGAAATTTTAAAACTTCTCCATGGAGGAAAATGAACTTGTCGAAATAGGCATAAACACTTGTTAAAAACGGAATATGCACTTGTCAAAAACGGCATATGCACTTATCAAAGTAGGGACATTAAGTTCTAAAATTTCAAAACTTCTCCAGGGAGGAAAATGAACTTGTCAAAATTGTTCATGCAATTGTCAAAATAGGCATAAGCACTTATCAAGTCAAAGTAGGGGCATTAAGTTCTAAAATTTCAAAATATCTCTATGGAGGAAAATGAACTTGTCAAAATAGTTCATCCAATTGTTAAAATAGGAATAAGCACTCATCAAAAAAGGCATATGCACTTGTCAAAATAGGAACATTAATTTCTAAAATTTCAAAACTTCTCTAAGGAGGAAAATGAACTTATCAAAATAGCTTATACAGTTGTCAAAATAGGCATAAGCACTTATCAAAATAGGGACATTAAGTTCTGAAATTTCAAAAGTTTTCCAGGGAGAAAAATGAACTTGTCAAAATAATTCATGCAGGTGTCAAAATAGACATAAGCACTTATTAAAAAAGACATATATTGTTCCTTTCTTGTTTTATTTAATGGGGGGCAACAAAGTAATTTTACATTCTGAATTAATCATAATACAGTTCCTAAGGACTTCTTTGATAAGGGAAATCGGTTTGAAACTTCTTTATAATTTTTTATAGTTTTTGGGACCTCACAGTGATTTACCTATATCTTTTTGTCATCTTTTTGTGGAGGAACCCAAGCACGTATTAGCTTATCTAATCCATATATACGTGTTTGGATTTTTTTGTCATCCTTCTGTGAAGGAACTTAAGCATGCATTGCTCACTATGGGTCAAACATGCAACTTTGCGTATAAATAAGGCTCAAGGTAGTGTGTTAAATGTCGGTTGAGCCAAAAATGTTGATAAATACTTTTCCGTGTTTAGGATCTAGTTGAAGAGTTGATTTTGGTAATAAATATGTGATCTTTTTTCATTTTATCTCAATATAAATATTTGTTTCCAAACTAATTTGTTTAAATTATAAATTGATATATAAGCTAATGTTACACATAAGTACTTTAAAAATATAGTGTAACATATAATTATAATTAAGTAATTTATTTAGCTTCTTTAATATACTCAAATTAGCTTTATAGGTCTTACATTAAAGATCAGAATAGTATATATCACTCCAGGTCCTAAATATATAGGTTAGATAAAGGGTTTACTTTAAACTTAAATATAATATCTCAGTCCACTTTATCCCCAAAATTATGATGTTCTCTCCAAAGTACTCCCTCCCGTCCTAATTATAAGACAACATTTGAAAGTTGATCTTGGTCCTAATTATATGATAAAGTTTTAATTTTTATCAATTTCTTCCCAAAATACCCCTTATTGATACTTTCTCAATAATAATTAAACACATTAATAATTTAATAAGAGTATATCAGAAGTTGTTGAGGGAGACTGACGACGCCGGATTGTGTGAGAGCTTGGAGAAATCATGTGTGAGGTACAAGAAAAAACAGAGAATCAACGTAATTGGAAGAAATTTTAACTTTTAAATCAGGGTATTTTAAGAAAACAAATATGACTAACTAATTTAACCACTATCCTTAATTTCTCCAAAGTTAGGTAAATATGTCCTATAATTAGGACCGGAGGGAGTAATATTTATTGATTGCACATAGAAAAAGGGTTGTAATCAAATATAATTACAAATTACTAGCTTAATTAATTTTCATAACATCTTTAAATTAATTATCTAACTATTATATTAGAGAGGGAAGGGAGTAATGTTTAATGATAATAATAATAATAATAATCCTTTTTCCCTTTCTGTTAAACAAATACTAAAAGAAGATATTTTGACAAACCATGATTGATCCCCACCACCCCCACTCCATGTTTTGCTTAGACATGCATATGCGGTGTCTACGCTGATTTTCCCCCTGAAGGTGACCTTTACTTTTGCCTCTATTGCCAGTTTGCCACTTGCTGACTAATCCCGCTGACCAGGTGGACATATAATGATAACGCCACGTGTCCACGTCTTCATTAAATAAAGTAAATGAAGACATAATATCCTAAATCACTTGCATTAACAACACGTTGACAAAGAAGTCGCCCCATCAAGATGATTTCATTTACACTCACTCACCGTTATTATCGTTTTATACGGTTCCAACAGTCGTGTTTCGTACGCGTTATCCATTTCTGTTCTTCTTCTTCTTCTTCTTCTTAAATTTTTCATTGGCACACAAACAAGTGGATTTCCGAGAACCAAGTCCAATGTTTAATCTCCTTATCATGATTGTCCCCGAACTCTCACATCATCTTCTAGCTAAGACGTTCTTCAACACGTCATGCCTCAACTATGAAATTAAAGCCCCATCACCTCCAAATATCCCACATCCGTTCAGCAACACTAGAATACAATTTTCTGGGTTTAGTCACACTCTCACTTCGATTCTGTGAATCATCTCACTCACTGAATATATATATTTCTCCCCATAAGAAGTATAAATTCAAGATTGCTTCGTTCTTGTGCTGTTATAGTCACACGCACACATAGAGAGAGAGTATGAAGGACCCCGCAGGATTGGAAAGTGTGGTGAGATATTTGGACGAAGACGGAGACGGGAAGGTGTCGGAGGAGGAGCTGCGGCGGCGTCTGGGGAAGATGGGAGGGCAGATACTGCTGGAGGAAGCAGAGACGGCGATGAAGGCGTTGGATTCGGACGGCGATGGTTTATTGAGTTTGGAGGATTTGGTGGGATTAATGAAGAGAGTGGGAGAGGAAGAGAAGTTGGAAGACTTAAGAGAAGCTTTTAAAATGTATGATGCAGAAGGTGTTGGCTTCATAACGCCAAAGAGCTTGAAGAGGATGCTTAGTAAGTTGGGAGAATCCAAATCCGTTGAAGAATGCAAACTCATGATTGATACGTTTGATTTAAATGGCGATGGCGTCCTCAGCTTTGAAGAGTTCCGAATTATGATGACCTGATCAAAATTATATATTCATCATGTTGTTTTGTGTGTATATTCATCTCATCGACCTGTGTCATTCTTTTGGATTAAGTGTGTTATGATCCTAAGGATTATGTGTATGACACTCGTCCATATCTCTAGGTGTAGTTTTCTTGTATTTTGTCTTCCGACATAACTCACACGAGTTGAACTTACAACAACAAATGCTAATTAAAGATTTAAGGGAGGAATATAACCTTAAAGATTGAAGGTTATAAGGCCTCGACTTGTATTTAACTCTAGCCCTTCATTATATTCTCCAATTTTTTTTAATTAAATTATGGTATTTGATTTGTTCTAGTTAAACCTCTCGTTAAAAAAAGTATTTGGAGAAATTTCTTAAAGAAAATTGAATGTGTCTTTTTAAACATCCAAATCCTTGACATGCTCACCTCACTTAGTATAATCAGGGGTGGAAATAGGTTAGATTTTAGTAAAGATAGGTTTGAGTTTGAAACAGAGATCTATAATTTAAGTTCATGTCAGAGATACTTAAAGTGTAGTCTTAATCTTTTAAGTATGGTTTATTAGGGTTAAATAGGCTTTAAAGAATGTCGCAAGGCCATACATACCCCTTAAAGCCTATTTAGAAGTCTACTTCATGTTTTAAATAGACTTTGAGGCTATAAAAAATTTACATATGATTTAACTTAAATTTATAATGAAATAACAAATTCCATTCATTATATTATAATATCTCATAAAAAACTCTTAAGTTACAAGTTTGCATAATTTGTTTATAATACTCCCTTCCAATCTTAATATAAGATATATTTGGAGAGTTGATCTTGATTCTAAATATAAGACATAGTTTTTATATTTATTAATTTTTTCCTAATTTATCTATTGATGCTCCCTCTACAATAATCTAGGAGGAGAGGAAATGAGGGGATTAAGGAAGATAACTATAATGTTTTAGAAAATACATGTCATATTAACTAATTTAACTAACTTCCTTAATTTAATCAAATTAGGTAAATATGTCTAATATCAACAAACAAAAGGAGGAAGTAGTAATTTTGAGATTCCAACTAACCTTGCAGCATTAATTTTGAGATGTAATTTTCCGTTGAAACATGGTAATTAAAATAGTGTGCCACGAAGATGGCGACGTGGGAGGGGCTTTTGATTCCATGATCCAATTTTTCACTTGCGGTTTGTCTTTTGTTGGTAAAATATGACAATATCATATCAATCTTATACCTACCTTGCATTTTCTAAGGGGATTCAAAATTAAGTGAGGATTTAGATTATCTTATTTCAAGTGATTATACACTAGTAAAATACGTATGCTTTTTGTCCCTATATATAGATCCCATTTTTTAAATGGTTTTGTCCCATTTTATAAGTGGTTTCAAATGGTTTTGTCCCATTTTATAAGGTTCAATTAGGGTTGGTCTAAATAATAAATACATTTTTATCCATTTTGTTTTCAGTTACTCTAATATTATTTATTCCCTATACATTTTCTTTCTTCATTTTCTCACTATTACTCTATCTCTTATTCATAAATAAAGACATTTTTTTAAAAGCAATTTATATTTTCTATATATTTATTATTAAATATTTTAAACTAATTTAAACTATTTTTTAAAATTCCGATTAAAAGGATCTTTTATGTAAGGACAAATAGAAACAAATAGTGACTGTGGGTGTTTCCAAGTAGACAAGTATCTTCGACTGTTTTTTTTCCCCCAACGGACAAGTATCTTCGACTAAACCTGAGCGTTCCTAGCGATAATCCCCGTCAGCTCAACTAGCCCCACTTAGGGCAGCTGAATTATAGTGGCTTAAATCTTAATTATTCTAAGCTAAATTCAAGACAATTTAAGGATTAAATCAATAATTAAAAGATTAAAGGGTCCAATTTTAAAAAATTTTAAATTATTGGGCAAATTGCAATGCTCAGAAACCATATTGCATGTTAACACTTTAACTGCATCATAGCATTAGCAATAATCAAATGGTAAATACATACCAACCATTCTTCCCAGCCGCCTAAATACCACGCGCCAGAAAAGCGCAAACCAGGTTACATCAATATTTTGGATAAAATAATAGTCGTCTCAATCTTTAATATAAGATATAGTTGACTTTTTTTAAAAATATTTAAAGAAGCTAAATAAATTGATTATGTATCAATTCATAAATCAAATTAATTTGGCATAAAAAATATAAATATCAATATTCTAAAATAATTTAACTTCCTTAATCATTTCAAAAAAATCAACTATATCTGCGAGTAGTAATCGACGCAATTGCAAAGGGAGCTGAGATAATTCAACCTGATTTCAGCGTTTCGTATCGACCCAAGGTCTATAGGTTCAATATATTCCACATACTACAACCTCCAAATTTTTAGTTAAATTCTTTCAATAGGCTAAGCAACCATAATTTTAAAAAAATACAAACGATCAGAAAGGGGGAGACGAAAACCGTCTGATATAAAAAATGTCAAGACATACAGGTAGAAAATTCAGAATCTTCATTAAAGAGAACCAACCAAAACGATAAAGGCCTAAGAAACTAACGCTTCACACAGCAACACAAGGGATGCAGCAGGAAACCATTTATTCAGAACTCTCAATTTCCGGGGTTCACAGGAAAGTTGACTGCAACTAGGCAAAATATATCAGCCAGGCACTCAGCAGGCTAATTGCAGTACCATTTTTAACGAGTTTTAGCCATGTGAACAACCAAGTCAACAACACGTGTGCTGCAGCATTAAAGACAAAGCAAGCATTAGCTATCTGCCCCTTGTAATTAGATATCAATGGATTGGTAATTTTCCTGATAAAGTAATACTTAAGCCCTGACCACCTTTAAACAAGATGAATTACCTGTAACCCATCTCGTTGTCATACCAAGCAACAAGCTTCGCAAAGTGATCATTCAAAGCAATACCAGCCTTAGCATCAAAAATACTTGACCTGAAAAAAACAAAAAAGAATTAACATACAATTCCCAACACCAAGGACAAATAGGGGAATATATGAATCTAAAGAAGACGAGGTAGAGAATTTGATGCATTTAAAAACTTCCAACCAGATAATAATCCATACCTGCTGTCCCCAATAAAGTCAGTGGAGACCACATCTTCTTCAACGTAACCAAGGATTCCCTTCAACTTGCCCTGGGACTCCTCCCTGAAAAACAGTATTACTGAATCAGACAAGCCAAAAGCAGAGCAATCCCAAAAACCTTCCAGCTAATATCAAAAAGATCCATACAAGTCATGCAAACCTCAACAATCAAATAAAGGTTAGATATAAGAATCAGTTTGAGAATAAAAGCTTACTTGATGGCAGATTTAATTTGCTCGTAGGTGGCTGCCTTTTCCAGCCTCACAGTGAGATCAACAACAGAGACATCCACAGTAGGAACACGGAATGCCATTCCAGTCAATTTTCCATTCAGAGCAGGAAGCACTTTCCCAACAGCCTGCCGCAAAGAAGAGTATATTAGTGAAGGAGACCAGATATAGGTAACAACTAACAGTGTTATATGAACGCCAATTATTCACCTTAGCAGCTCCAGTGCTGCTAGGAATGATGTTAAACGAGGCAGCTCTTCCACCCCTCCAGTCTTTACTTGATGGCCCATCAACAGTCTTCTGGGTAGCTGAGCATCAATATAGAATGAAAGTCATCATTATGCTTAACACACAAAAATGAAAAACGCTAGATGTTATAGTTAAATTATACCCACCAGTGATGGAGTGAACAGTGGTCATTAGCCCCTCGACAATGCCAAATCTATCATGAATAACCTACAATTGACAAAGAAAGATTAACACAACAGAACAGGACAGCATACAAGTACAGTACAAATATCGGAAGGCCTGGTAAGTGATAACCTTTGCCAGTGGAGCAAGGCAGTTGGTCGTGCAGCTTGCATTGGAAACAATATCAAGCTCTGGTTTGTATTCGTGTTCATTAACACCTACCACAAACATGGGAGCATCTTTACTGGGGGCAGATATGATAACCTTCTTTGCACCACCCTGTCTCAAGTAAAACAAGACAAATTATTATTTCACACAACACTCACAAAACTAAACAGTGATAAAATACCATCGACGAACAAAATTTAAGTAGAGTCTATGTAACACGGAATTTTATGACAAGCTTATAGCTAAGCTACAAGATCCATTGCCAGTCAATCCAGGAGATGTTCCATATCAAAAGATAACAGTGAAAACAATATCATTATTAAAATAAGGTTTTTAGGTTATATGGGATCATTAAGAAAAGCAAACGACAGAGACTAAAGACATGGGAAGGGGTAGTGCACAAAGGCAAAACCTTCAAATGGGCAGCAGCCTTCTCTTTGTCTGTGAAGACACCGGTAGACTCAACAATATACTCAGCTCCAGTCTCAGCCCATGGGATCTCTTCCGGGTTCCTGATGCACATAGTTACAAGGTCAATGTCTAATATCTTCACTTTCGAGACGTACTGTGAACATTGACAACCACGTGCACGACCATAAGAAATTTTCAGGAACCTTACCTGTGTGCAAACACAGCGACGGCCTTTTCACCAAAAAGAAGGGTTTTAGAGTCCTTGACCTTAATATCGCTATGTTTCCACTGCCCGTGAACACTGTCGTACTTGAACATGTAGGTCTGCAGGAGCGGCCAATTCAGAAAAATGCAAAAGAAAAAAGTCGAAAACTAAGACTACCAACTATGTAAAAACTGAGAGAGACAGAGCTAAAATCCGATTAGAGAGCCGAGCACAGCTGATCCACTACAATTCTACATATACGGTGGTGGAACATGAGCAGGGATAACATACCATGTAGTCGATATTAATGAAAGGGTCATTAATAGCGACGATTTCAACATCGTCTCTCTGCAGAGCCACTCTCGCCACCAAGCGACCAATCCTTCCAAATCCTGGAAGTGAAAGCACAAAAGAATAGAAGAACTCGAATCACTTCCGAAAGTAATTGATCACAGAAAGAAAAGAAAAGAAAAAATAAGAAGGAAGTCAACTATCCGATCTAAAAGAATGAACTGCAAAAGAAACCAGAGGATGTAGATCGTAGTAGAGGATCACTTACCATTGATTCCGATTTTGACCTTGCCTGATTTCATGCGAACAAAAACAAGAATGAAACAAAATCAGATGAAAGGAGATAAAGTAGAATTATGAATGAAAAATGAATAAAGTCCATGAAATAGCTGTGATTACCCATAGTTGAAGAGGGTGGAGGAAGCACTAACAGAGCAGATGAACAGAGTGGTGTAGAAATGAGAAAACAGCGGAAGACAGCAGAGAAATAGAGCGTTAAGGGTTTGATTAATTTAAAAGACCGAAATGACCGGCGCCCGTAGATTTGGTAACAGAGAGGCCAAGTGTCTCGCTCATGGCTTTTTCGCCTCCTTTTTCGGTGTCTTTTTAAAAATTAAATAAAAATAAATTCTTTATTTTATTTTTCACATTATTGTGTTTTTTGTTGGGTACTTTTGTAATTGACAGAAGGAAAAGAGAAGAAGGATACGATAAGAATTACATATCGATAAGCAGCAGATGAGAAATAGGTAATGATAGATGATTGAGTTGGAGTGTGTTTGGAACAGCAATAGGAAAAATAGAGTTTCTCAATTTAGTGTTTAATAATTTTATTTTTGGTAAAAGCTCGATTGTATAATGTGATTTATGTTTGGAACAGCGATTGTATAAATGACTTTTGTAAAAGTAAAATTTGTTTGGATTGATTTAAGTACAAGTGACTTTTGTGATAATAGTAAGAGATACTGGGTGGAAAAATATTTTAAAAGGTTAAAAACACCAAAAAATAGTTTAAAATAATTTTTGGAACTGAAAAAGTACATTAAAGATAAAATTGCAATCAGTCTGATAACACATTAGGTACAATTGAAAAAATATTTTAAGGATTAAAAGCACCAAATAATAGTTGAAATTAATTTTTGTAGCAAAAAAAGTACATTAAGGGTCAAATTGCAATAAGTCTGATAGTACACTAGATACAACTGAAAAAATATTTTCACCATTCTCACTCTCCCCAAAAGCTAAATCAGTAAAAGCTGAGAAATGGAGCTTATGGAAAAAGTTATTAAGATAGAATTAAGCTCGATTGCTCACCGGTGAAACCAAACACTACATTTTTTTTCTTCAAATTGGTTATTAAGCTTCTTGACTCAAATGCTCAATTGGGGGTCAAACGCCCCTCCCAAACACACACGTGATTCTTCTAGAATTGGTTTTTATATTAGTACCATAATAAATTAATGAATTTCAGTATTTACTTAAAAAAACAATCTGGGATGTGCTCTATGAACTATGATGCTGCTCATGGTTTTTGACCGTAGATTTTTAAATCAATATGATTGTCGGAACTGTATGGTTTTGACTTTTGAGGGAAAGTCGAGAATGAGGGGGTTTCGCTGGGCGTGGCGAATATTCCGTGGCACAAGGATTTAGATCCGTTCACGTTGCCCTCAGGCTCAGCTTTGAACTTTTGGAATCAATGATCAGACATGACCAAAAGGTCAACAACAGTACCAGAAAGTCAAAAACTATCGGGATAATCACCATTGGTTGAGCTAATACCCTCCTCAGCTAGCCACAATTTGATGTGTCTTTGTTTATAACCAAATAGGAACTTCATTAGCAAAAACTATTGGGATAATCACTATTGGTTGAGCTAATACCCTCCTCAGCTAACCACAATTTGATGTGTCTTTGTTTATAACCAAATAGGAACTTCATTAGCAAAAACTATTGGGATAATCACTATTGGTTGAGCTAATACCCTCCTCAGCTAACCACAATTTGATGTGTCTTTGTTTATAACCAAATAGGAACTTCATTAGCAAAAACTATTGGGATAATCACTAAAACTTCTTAAAAATTGAATGAAATCACAAAATTTCTCACACCAAATTAGCATTATGAAATGGTAACATCAACCATAAAAAATACAACATGTTTGTACTACAACGGCAAGTCCTCCTCTTGACTTCTTTAAATTTCATATTTAACACGAACTAATTTGAGGTAATTAAGAATGTTAGTTAAGTTTATTATATGATGTGTTTTTTTTTTTTGAAATAGTTTAATCATCTCTCTCAATTTCCTTCTACACTCTCCTATTTAATTGTATTATTATTATTGAGTGAATATTAATAGGTTAATTTGAGAAAAAAAATTGGTTAATATTTGAAATATGTCTTATACTTATCAACTACATAATTAGATTATGCATTAAAGACCAAGAGGTATTTTATTTCTTCTCTGATGTTTGGATGATTAAAAGAAACCAAGGGGAAGAAGTGGTTAATTTTACCATGACAATAATACCACATCGGCAAAAAAATAGAGTGCTCCGAAATCTCTTCTCTCTCTTGTTTGTGAGTTGTGAAAATTTTAATTCACCTCTCATCTTTTCTCCTGTAGTTCTCTTTCCCCTACTTTTCGTGCTATGAAACCAATTGTAATTCAATGGTGGATTTAGTCTTCTCATGCACAAAGGCATTAATAATACAATATCCTCACTGCAATACTTAATATAGGACCTATAATATCTAAAATTTGGGATTAAAGGCTTGAGAATAAGCCTAAATTAAGTGGACTGCTAAGCCCTAATTTAGCAGGAGCCCAAATTAATCCTCTAATGATTCTTATATCTTTGGGGTATTAAGTAGTAAAATGGTGAATTTTGGAGAATATAATTATGTTTTTGGTGAAATCGCCTATGAGGTAGTAAGCTTGTCATGTGAATTTGAATGATCAAATGATGAATAAAAATTATGAGATTTTACAATATGAAAGTAGACATCCTAAGCTTTAATTTGATAGGTCATATGAATCAATTAGATCTGTATACAAAAAGATATGAATTTTTGAAGTCGGCACAGAAAAACTGTGAAGTTTCTAGAACAGTATGCAAAGATTGAAATTCTGAGAATTTTGTTATTCCATTCAGCAAAATTCTATATTTTCCTTGAAACTAAACTCAATAAGGGTTTTATAGGCTTTGGAATCACTCCAATTCGATTTTTCTAGAATTAGTTATGATTTTTCAAAGTTTGGGAAAAAATCTATCAGAATTTTGTAAAAATTCGAAAATTGGGAAATTATCAAATAAATGAAATATGATATTAGATATTAAAATAAAAGGTCATCATCTCCTTCCTTCCTTCAAAACTGACGTGAAGTTCAGTTTTAGAGAGAGAGAAGAGTTGAGATTTTTAGAGAGAGAAGGAGAGGAAAAAACTTACAAAGGTAAGTGATTTCTTCGGTAAATTGATTCCTAATGCGTATAACTCCGATCCTAAGCTACTCATTTATGTTCTTTAAGGTTTGGAAGCTCAGTTTTCATGGTTAAGGAGGTTAGGGTTTCAGCCAAGAAGAGGAAAAGCCAGAGGGAGCATGAGGTAACTTCCAAACCTTCGTATATTAACTATTCTAGGTACTGTGGATAATTTAATCAGTGAAATTTCGTCGGATTGTCCTTGGTTGTAAAAATGGAAAATGGGTTTTCCTAGGGGTTATGCTGCCCAAATTAGTACTAGATGGTAGTTATAACCTAATGGAATGGTCAATAAGGTGGTTATGAGCAGAAAGGAACGCGTTAAGCAGCTGAAACCGAAAAACCCCAATTTTTCCCGGAGAACCTATACATTTCGGTCAGGGCTGTTAGAGGGCCTTAGAGTTGGATTTTCAATTATTTGATGATTCCATTGAGTTCAAGAAGGAAAATTAGATGGGGTTACAGTTAGACACTTTTTCAGAAAAAGCCGAGAAAACATAATTATGAAAATGCCTCTAAAACACTGAAATAAGGGCTGCCAAGGGCAATTTCATCTTTTGTTAGTGAATTTGATAATTCCGAGTCTGGAAATGGATTCCTTAGGCGAAAATATGTCAGGATAACCCAGGTTAGAACTTTGAGAAAAGTACAGCCGAAACAGGTACGATGGGGCCGGATCCCCGGGGGTATTTTACTAATTTTTCAAGATAGACTCATATAACCCCAAGAAACACTATAGAAGTGTCTAAATAGTACATTTGACATTGTATGATTGAATATGGAGCCCCGAGCTGTTGGCACGCAAATCGAAGAGAAAGATTGGAGGTAGGGGACTTACCTTACTTGCATGTATTTGATATATGTGCTTATGTAATGATGTATGTGATTGCTTTACTTGATTGTGTAGAGCATATTTGAATAAATGAAGCTCTTTTTCTGTTTTCGCTGTGGCCATAGTCTTGTTGCATGAAACATTGAGCATGCAAAAATGTCATTATGGGACATACATCTAGATAAAGCTAACATGTCATATACATAGCATCAATCATGCATGCATTATAGTATCTGTTTCCTATTGAGATTCTCTCGAATCTCACCCTCCTCTACCAATAATTTAGACAAGAGACGATAGAAGATATGCAAACAACAATGCAGAGTACCGTACGAGGGGATTACAGTAGTGGAACGAAGATGGGAAGAAGTCTCCGTTTCACTGGGATGAGTTTAGACACCTTAATAGCCTTGTGCGGCTATCTTATTCGTAAGTATCATATACAAACCCCTATGGGGAATTTATGTAATCATGCACATATAATCAGTATAGTTATATTATTCCTGTGTTGCCTACCAAACCATATATCATTTTCCACAAATACTCTGAAAAAGGTTGAAATTAAGATAAGGGCGTGATAGGACCAACCTATAAAATTGATCTTAACCTTAAATATAGAATTTATTTTTAAGTCTTGTCAATTTTTTTTTTTAAATTATCCCCATGGATACATCCTCAATGATAATCCTTAGGGGATGTTTAGTATGAGGAAAGGAGAGAAATTTTTATGAGCTATGCTTTTAAAAAAATGTAAAAGTGGGGTTACAAATTTTAATAAAGAGAAAATATAAGATAAAAGAGTAAAAGTTCTCCCTCTGTATCAAAAAAGAGTAAGAAAATTTAATTAAAAACCTTTTAACCTCACTTCTCTAATTTTTTTAAATCCAACTTAAAAAAAGTTTTTCCTTCTCTCACTTTCCCTTCCCCCACACCAAACTTGCCCTTACAGATAAGGAAATTAAGAGAGATGATTAGAGTGTTATAGGAAAAACAAAAGGGGAGAATCCCAATTAAATCTAACTAAAATAATCAAATTCAAATTCAAGCTGACACTTTTAACAAATCCTTAATCAGGCCAAGAAACCTAATTAGAGATTTATGAATATTGTTAAATTATCATATTACCCTTCAATTCTTTTTTACCAGCATCATCCAATGCTTATGAAAAAACCGCTCACCTGCCAAGCTTTGCCTTTTTTTTTTTTTACCTGCGTTCCTTACAATAACTCGCTTAGTCAGAATTCGGAGCCTTTTTGTTTTCTTTAGTTTCGTTGTTTTGCAATCTTCTTTTGCGAGTCATCATCCTATGAGTTTTCAACACTTCAAAAATGGTGGCAACAATTTCTGTGGATTCTGGTGGTGCTATGTTCCCAGCCAAGTGTGAAGCCCAACTGTGAAATAATCTCTGTCAGTTTACTCGTAGGCAACAGGCAATGGATCCATAGAATTGGTTGAATTGTGGAGAGTAAAATATTGTGTACACAAAAAATGGAAGATTGCAATTAGTAAAATATTGGTGTCATTGTCGATCGGGCTGAGAAAGGGGTCAACAAGGCTTAAAATACTCTAATAGGTGGCTTGTGGAAAAAAGGTGTGCTTTGAAAAAAGAAAAGAATAAGAGGCAATATGATCATATAACAAAATTCAGAAATCGTTAATTAGGTTTATTGGCCTTATTAGAGATTTGTTAGAAATGTAGGTCTAAATCCGGATTTAAGTATTTCCTCATGATTTTATTGGGATTTTCCCAAACAAAAAATATTAACTAATTTAATAAATTTTTTAAATCTAATTAGATTTGATGAATAAGTTTTATATTAATACTGAAAGGAGTGTTGTGAACACCCTATTTTGTCCGGGCCCCACTAAAAAAATACAAAATAATTGATAATGATTGGTGTCCAAATTGACAATCATCATTGAAAGAAAAAATAAATAAAAAATAAAAAAAACGAAAATAAGAAAAAATAAGGAAATCCTCCTATTGATGATGATCGGAGTCTAAATAGGCAATCATCATTGAAAGGGAAAAATTAAAAAAAAAACGAAAATTAAAATAAATCCCTTAATTGATATGATTGGCATTGTCATTCATTAAGGGAAAATAATAAATAAAAAAAAACGAAAAATAAAAAAATAAAAAATCTCATTTATGTTGATAGGTTTAAATTAGGAAGTTACTTGTGGGGAGAATAATGAAAAAGGATTAAAAACGAAAAAATCTCCACTAATGGTAATTAGGTCAAGTTAGGAAGTTTTATCAATAGAAAATACAAAAAAAAATTAATTAAAAAAAAAACGAAAATAAAAAAAAATCTCTCCATTGATGGTGATTGGGTTAAGTTAGGTAGTTCTTAACATAAAATACAAAAAAATCAAAAAACGAAAAATAAAATAAAAAAAATAAAAAAGGGAGCATTTATGAAGAAAACCCTACCTTGAGACTATAAATAAGAGTGCAAGGGTTGAAGCATGGGGGAGGAAAATTTTCAGGAGAGAAAGAGATACGTTGTGGTCTCTTTTATTTGTTCTATTATGAATATAGCTACTAACTCCATAGCGTGCTTTCTCACTTGCTTGGATATTCTTTTAAGATGACTATGCACTTGCCATATTGTCCTTCTTTGCCTCACGAATCTCTCTCATCATTCTTTGGTTTTGTGAATAACATGATCATAGTGTGATCAATGTCATGTCATTTTAGACTCTCTTGCCACTTTGATTGTTTTTATATATGTGATCGTCCTTGTTGTGCATTTAACAAAACCATTGTGTTTGAAAGGGGTTTACAGGGAAGAGATTCATAAAGACGTGACATACTTTACTCCTTGCGATTGTTATTGTGATTACAACTTTCCTTGCTTCTACACTAAACAATGACGCTGTGAAGCTTCTTTTTTATTGTTGACTAAATGGTGGGAATGTTAGGAGTTGTATGCATTATCTTGTTTTGCTTTACCTTGATGATAATATGCTTTCGAAGATGGTTGCAAGCATTGATGGCATGTTACTAAATTGGCTTGCTTTCAAGGACAAAAGGTATGTATAAGTTTTCTCATCTTTGGCTTCCCCTTCTTTTAACTTGTGATATTTTCCTTCTTGTTCTTCTTTATCCCTTTCTTAGGTTCTCTTTCAAAAAAAGAAAAAAAAAATATTTTGACAAATTTTGATAAATGAAAATAAAATGGAAAAACTCTCTTTTATAAGAAAATAAAAAAAAAAACGTTTTTTGAAAAAAAAAGGTAAAAAACACAAACCCAACAAAAAAAATATTTTTCCCAAATAAATTAAATAAACATTTTTCTAAAAATCACCAACCAAGTGACACGCTTTTCTACCCCCTCGAACTACGTGGGCTTTGATCCCTCTAAAGGGTACGTAGGCCCTAGGTTTTCATCCTAGGTCAAGTCCAATTTTGTAAATAAATATATTTTTTCTATTTTCTTGTTGTAAATAAATGTTCTTTTTTTTTTAAATAAATATATTTTTTCTTATTTTCTTTTTGTAAATAAATGTTCCTTTTTTTTTTCCTTTAGTTTTTCATTTATTTTTGTCTTTATTTGGGTAATTATAATAAAGTTAAAGGCCATAGTATTTTTAAATAATTAACTTAGGGTAACCATTCTCATGAATGGGTGTTGTGGGGTGCCTAACACCTTCCCCACACACAATCGACTCCCGAACCCTAAATGGTTTTTGTAGATCAGTTTCCATTTTTAAAAAAGGTTTCCAAAATCATCCTTTTTTCTAAAATTTTGGTGGCGGCTCCATGTTTTCCTAATCCCGGGCGCTACAGCTTGGCGACTCCACTGGGGATAGTTTGAGAGTCAAGCCCATTTAAGTTAAATGTTTAAAAATAATATGGCCTTAATTTTATTTTAATTACCCTTTTTCTTTTTTGTAAATATTTGTTTTATTTTTTTTAATTCTTTATTCATCTATTTGTTTATTCTTTTTTTTTCCCCTATCTATCTTGTGATCTGCTTAGCAGATGAGGGTTGGGTAGAACCTAGGCCCATAGGTTGGTATGCTCTCCGCACACACTGAACACATACACTATTCTCCTCACACACATTTTGGGCCCTATACCCGGGTCTGTGAGTTCCTTAGGTGAGTGGAAGTTTCTAGCGGTCTCCCTGTGGGGTTTTAAGAACCCCCTGAGGTTACTGTGAAGACTTCATCCTAATTGTTACTCATTTGGTTAGGTTGATCCCTGTGGGGTTTTCAGAACCCCTTGAAGGTCAATTTCATCAAATGGGGTCTTCATCTTTACGATGGGGGCAGTTAGGAGACCTTTATCTGTGAGAATTAGAACCACCTTGAAACCATTGCATCTATTAGTGGAAATTATCGACCTACCCAATTAATTAGTACCTACCTTTCTTAGGATAGATACCACTAACCTAGGGTCATTCCTAAAATAGGACACTGGAGGGCATATATTTATTTATTGTTGATCATCTTTATTGTCATCCATACATAATCAATGGAATCCCTAGGATCAAGTGACTAACTGTCGCTTCACCTGAGTATGTATCCAACATCACTTCACATAAAGATACAACACAAGGACGGTGTATACATTAGATAGCCAACCTTAGTCTAAGGGTCTATGTCCCTAAAAGACCATTATCTCATCACATCAATCATGTTAGAAAATATCTCAATGAGAGATAATCCTTTAGGACTCATGAGGTATTATTATATCATTCATTAGCATTTTAGCTTCATTTGATATGGGCCTTGGACATAATCATCATTTAACAAAACCCTTAGCCGCGTAATAGCTTGGGCTATTCGCAGGTTAATGGGCACTTCATCCTCCCTATGGGGTATTGGATCTCTTGAGGAGGTGAAGTTCTTTTTCTTAATGTCCATCACCCATATCAAAATTTGGAGTATAAGTCATCACTATTTCATGTCTCATGAGGTATCCTTGCATCATCTATTGACATTTAGCTTTGTTTGATATGGGCCTTGGACATAATAAACATTTAACAAAACCCTTAACCGCGTAATAGCTTGGGCCATTCGCAGGTTAATGGGCACTTCATCCTCCCTATGGGGTATTGGATCTCTTGAGGAGGTGAAGTTCTTTTTCTTAATGTCCATCACCCATATCAAAACTTGAAGTATAAGTCATCACTCTTTCATGTCTCATGAGGTATCATTGCATCATCTATTGACATTTAGCTTCATTTGATATGGGCCTTGGACATAATAAACATTTAACAAAACCCTTAACCGCGTAATAGCTTAGGTCGTTCGCAGGTTAATGAGCACTTCATCCTCCCTATGGGGTATTGGATCTCTTGAGGAGGTGAAGTTCTTTTTCTTAATGTCCATCACCTATATCAAAACTTGAAGTATAAGTCATTACTCTTTCATGTCTCATGAGATGTCTTTACATCATCTATTGGTATTTAGCTTCATTTGATATGGGCCTTGGACATAATAAACATTTAACAAAACCCTTAGCCGCGTAATAGCTTGGGCCGTTCACAGGTTAATGGGCACTTCATCCTTCCTATGGGGTATTGGATCTCTTGAGGAGGTGAAGTTCTTTTTCTTAATGTCCATCACCCATATCAAAACTTGAAGTATAAGTCATCACTCTTTCATGTCTCATGAGGTATCATTGCATCATCTATTGACATTTAGCTTCATTTGATATGGGCCTTGGACATAATAAACATTTAACAAAGCCCTTAGCCGCATAATAGCTTGGGCCGTTCGCAGGTTAATGGGTACTTCATCCTCCCTATGGGGTGTTGGATCTCTTGAGGAGGTGAAGTTCTTTTTCTCAATGTCCATCACCCATATCAAGGCTAGAAATCACATGTAATCATCTGCATAGCATGCATTCGGAAATACTTTCTGACTCTTCCTGCTATTTTCTTTAATAAAGGACAAGCAAGTTATCTAGCAACTAAAAATTTTACACAAAGGTTAAATGGCAAAAGAACCAGGTTTAAATCAAGTTCCTATAGGAAAGGTGTATTGCATGCTTATCACTATAGTCAATGATAAGATCTTGGCTAGGAGGGGACTCAGGGTTCCTCCTATCTAATGATCAACTCTAGTTCTCCCTGTGGAATAATGGATTCCCTGAGGAAGCTAGAGGATGCTTGTGCCAGAATACCTTTATGCCAATACACCATGGATAACTTGCTATGCCCTTTTGAATTTTGAGTTCAAATAAACTAATGATATTTTGTTCCTTTATAGGCAGGTGATACAATATTGCTCCATCTAAATGTCCTAACCAGCTACCCCCTAAAAATTCATACAACACGCACTCACGTAGTCGTCAGATGGCAGCCAGCAGTGGAAATGAAGCCAAATCTAATATAAATCATTGGATAGGGAGGGAAGATTAGCACTCTAAAATCCCCATATAAGGAAGAAATTCTTGATGTCCTCTGAAGTGCTAAACAAGCCGACTGTTGTAATGGTCTCAACAATAGGCAAAAAGACCTGCACGTGGATTTCAGCTGATGATTCTGGAAGGGCTTTAGAAAATTGGGAGTTTTAGGACACCTTCAATTCGATCATTTTAGAGTAACATGCCTAGCTAAAAGTTGTCTTTTTATGCTTTATATGCGCCTTTAGGCAAGCTCTTATATGAACCATGAATAAAGAATGATATGCGAATAAAATTCACTTATTTATATCCATTCCTTTTTTTTTTCTTTTTCCTTCTATTCATTCGTTGTTCATTTTTCGCCCTCCAGGAAATTGATTTCCTCGGAACTCTTGTCCAACGCAGAGATTCCTGAGTCCCTGAATGATGATTCGCTTGTTGCCATTGATATGCATGATTACGAGTATGATGATGATGAGATCATTCAAGTATACAAAAAATCCTCGAATCCGACGACAATAGAATGTGCCCACATGAAGATGTGATTGAAGTAATAAATATGGGCACAGAGGAAGAAAAGAGAGAACTAAAGATAGTAGATAACCCCGAAAGAGAGCAAATGGTTGAACTCTTCAAAGAATTCATAGATGTGTTCGCATGGTCTTATCAAGACATGCCAGGCATTGATTCAGGGATTACTTCTCACAAGATCCCCTTATTCCCAGATACTAAGGCTAAAAAGCAGAAATTGAGGAGGCTCACTTTCGATATGTCCTTAGTGGTTCGAGAAGAGGTGATGAAGCAATTAGAAGCAGGTTTCCTAGAAGTAGCTAAATACCCACAATGGATAGCAAATGTCCTTCTTGTCCCAAAGAAGGACGGCAGAATTCGAACGTGTGTGGATTATCGAGATCTGAACAAGGCTAGCCCAAAAGATGATTTTCCATTGCCTCATATTGATGTCCTGGTTGATAATACAGCCCGTAGCTATAAGTACTCGCTCATGGATGGGTACTCAAGGTAAAACCAAATCCCTATGGATAGAGAGGACAAAGAAAAAACCACGTTTATTACTCAATGGGGCACTTATTGTTACCGCGTCATGCCATTCAGGCTAAAGAATGCTGGGGCAACTTATCAGCGTGCCATGGTAGCACTCTTCCATGATATGATGCATAAAGAACTTGAAGTATACGTGGATGATATGGTAGCTAAATCTTTTGAGGGAGAAAGCCATGTTGTGGTGTTAAGAAAGCTATTTGAAAGGCTACACAAGTACAAGTTACGACTAAATCCTAACAAATGTGTCTTTGGAGCTTTATTTGGAAAATTGTTGGGCTTCATTGTAAGCCAAAAAGGGATTACAGTAGATCCAGACAAAGTAAAAGCAATACGGGAAATGCCCCCTCCTCAAACAGAAAAGGAAGTTCGAAGCTTTTTGGGGCTACTGAATTACATTGCACGATTCATTGCCAACCTGACCGCAATTTGTGAGCTGATATTCAAGCTTTTAAAGAAGAACTGCACCAGGAAGTGGGATGAAGATTGCCAACAGGCATTTGATAGAATCAAGGATTATTTGTTAAATCCCCCAATTTTGGTTCCTCCTGTACCAGGACGACCTTTAATTTTGTATTTAACAATACGACCAAATTCTATGGGAGCCATGCTGGGGCAGCAAGATGCATCTAAGCGAAGAGAACAAGCGATCTATTACTTGAGCAAGAAGTTTAATGATTGTGAGTCACGTTACCAGATGATCGAGCGAACTTGTTGTGGTTTAGTCTGGGCTACAAGGAGGTTGAGGCAATACATGCTTTACTACACCACTTGGTTAATTTCAAGAGTAGACCCACTCAAGTACATCTTTGAAAGCCCGCATGTAGCTGGAAGAGTCTCTAAGTGGCAAGTAATATTGTCTGAATATGATATAAGATACGTCGTTCAAAAATCTGTCAAAGGTGGTACGATAGCAGATCACTTAGCGGAAAACCCCATAGATGAATGCCAGCCACTAGATTTCAAATTTCCAGATGAAGACATATATGCTACAGAAGACCCGATCGAGGAAAGCAAATCGAAAGGGTGGGAAATGTATTTTGATGGGGCAGCAAACATGCATGGCAATGGTATAGGGGCAGTAATCATATCCCCGGACGGAAAGCAATTTCCGATTGCTATAAAGTTAGGATTTGACTGCACCAATAACATGACAGAATATGAAGCTTGTATTAATGGTCTCTAGGCTGCCATAGATCTTGGGATAAAAAACCTAAAAGTCTATGGTAACTCAGCTCTCATAATTTATCAGGTGACTGGTGAATGGCGTACTAAAGACCCAAAGTTGATCCCTTATCAAGAGTATTTGATAGAGTTGATTAAAAACTTTGAAGTAATCAATTTTCATCACATGGCTAGAGAAAAGAATTGCTTCACTGATGCGTTAACTACTTTAGCAGCTATGATCCAACTTGATTGTGGGGTCCAAGTTCAACCAATACAGATTGAGACTAGAAGATCACCAGCATTTTGCTTCAATATTGGAAGAGAGCACGACGAGCAACCTTGGTACCATAGTATTAAGATGTATATGGAGCATGGTACTTACCCTCCAGACGCGACACATAATGAAAAGAAGACCATCCGGCGATTGGCCATGGGCTTTTTTATTAGTAATAACGTCCTATATAAGAGAAGCTTTGATGGGACATTGCTACGCTGTGTAGACATGAGGGAGGCGCGCAAGATTATGGCAGAGATCCATGAAGGCGTATGCGGTACATATGCAAATGGCCACTCATTAACTAAACAAGCTCAAAGATCTGGTTACTACTGGATAACTATGGAGAAGGATTGTATCAATTATGTTAGAAAGTGTCATAAGTGCCAGATATATGCCAACAAAGCTAACGCCCCTCCAACTATAATGCATAGTCTCGTATCTCCATGGCCATTCTCCATGTGGGGAATAGATGTCATTGGGCCGATTAACCCAAAAGCTTCGAATGGTCATCATTTCATCCTCGTTGCTATTGACTATTTCACTAAGTGGGTAGAAGCCAATTCCTTTGCCAGTATTACTCAGAAGGCCTTCATCAAATTCTTAAAGGCTAATATCATCTGCAGATATGGGTTACCAGAGAGGATTATAACTGACAATGCACCAAACCTCAACGAGGCAGCAGTTAAAGAATTATGTGATCAGTTTAAGATCAAACATCATAATTCTGCACCATAGAGGCCACAGATGAATGGTGCAGTTGAGGCAGCCAATAAGAATATTAAGAAGATCCTCAGCAAAATGACAGTGACCTATAAGGACTGGCACGAAATGCTTCCATATGCATTACACGGATACCGTACCACAATGCGTACTTCAACTGGGGCAACCCCTTACTCTTTAGTTTATGGCATGGAGGCTGTTACTCCAATTGAGGTGGAAATACCATCCCTGAGAATCTTGGCTGAATCAGACCTAGATGAAAGCGAATGGATACGTTTTCGATTTGAACAATTAAATATGATTGAAGAAAAAAAAGGCTCACTGCCATATGTCATGGGCAGTTATATCAATCACGAGTGGCAAGGGCCTTTAATAAGAAACTACGACCCAGGTGGTTTAAAGTAGGAGACCTAGTCCTCAAGAAGATCCTCCCAAATCAAGAAGATGATAGAGGTAAATGGGCTCCGAATTATGAAGGCCCATATGTTGTTAAGCAAGCTTTCTCTGGTGGGGCATTGATATTGACAAACATGAATGGCCAAGATCTACCAAGGCCAATCAATTCAGATGCTGTAAAGAAATACTATGCGTAAAGAAAAAAAAAGCTCGCTAAGTTGAAAACCCGAAAGGGCAGCTTAGGCAAAAGTTTGAGCAAAACAAAAAAGGGGCTCGCTAAGTTGAAAACTCGAAAGGGCGGCTTAGGCAGAAATTGGAGCAAAAAAAAAAAAAAAAAAAAGAAGAAGCTCGCTAAGTTGAAATCCTGAAAGGGCGGCTTAGGCAAAAGTTAGAGCAAGAAAAAAAGCTCGCTAAGTTGAAATCCTGAAAGGGCGGCTTAGGCAAAAGTTAGAGCAAGAAAAAAAGCTCGCTAAGTTGAAAACCCGAAAGGGCGGCTTAGGCAAAAGTTAGAGCAATAAAAAAAAAAAAAAAAAAGGCTCGCTAAGTTGAAAACCCGAAAGGGCGGCTTAGGCAAAAGTTAGAGCAATAAAAAAAAAAAAAAAAGAGCTCGCTAAGTTGAAAACCCGAAAGGGCGGCTTAGGCAAAAGTTAGAGCAAAAAAAAAAAAAAAAAAAAAAAAAAAAGCTCGCTAAGTTGAAAACCCGAAAGGGCAGCTTAGGCAAAAGTTAGAGCAAGAAAAAAAGTCTCGCTAAGTTGAAAACCCGAAAGGGCGGCTTAGGCAAAATTTAGAGGAAAAAAAAAGGGGAGCTGTTAAGTCAAAAACCTGGAAGGGCAAGGTTATCAGTCCTAGCCCCATGACTCTCTCTACTTGTCTATTTGGAAGACTCCATAATCATTCATCGAAAAGTGCATATCTCTGGCAATTAAGCGCGGCACCATCAGGGGGACTACACGGAACTAAAAGCGAAGGACCTCCTTATAACACCACGTCTACACCAATATATAATCATCATCATGCATCCACTTGAATATTGGAAGATCATTTCTTTTAAATGAATCTTCATCCTTAGGATATCTTTCCCTTCTATTAAATTGCATGTCAAACTTTGTTTCATGATTTGTATAAGGGTAACTCTTTTTAATGAAAGCACAACTTTTGTCTGGACAAACACTCACGTTGATATACATGGTGTCCTCTACTCCCATTTAACTTGTGTAATTTCAGGATCATTAGCGAAGGTCCCAACTGGAATTTTTGTTGTGGGGTTGAACAATTGACAAAGGGACCCAACCTAAACTGAGGGTTCTAAGCTGTGGCATCTATGTGAATCTTATTATACTAGGCTGTGGCATCTACGTGTATCTTATTATACACATCTTCATACCTCCAAGACTGCGCAAGTAACGGGGTACTGGTTAGACACCTGGACGAAGAAGGAGCAATCTCACCTGCCAGGCTATTCTTTAACACCACAATTATTGCACTCATTCTCATTAGCATGTCATCACCTCCATTATCAACATCACCATTAACATCATCATCATCATCATCACTACTATCATCATCATCATCATCATTAGCATTATCATTGTATTCATCATCCTTATTAGGATTCCATCATCACTATCATCATCATTATTAATGTCATCACCTCCATCATGACATCACTATTCTGATATTCCCCTCATTATCATGGCCATTATCATCCTCTTTATCATCATCATTGTCATCATCACTGTCATCATCAATGTCATCATCTTCATAAGCACTACTCCAAGGGGCATCATATGTTCATAGCACCCTTTTCAAAGCCCTGTAACGGCAGGCACCCTCAAAGCCCAGTAACGGCTGGCACCCTTTTCAAAGCCCTGTACCTGCAGGCACCCTCAAAGCCCAGTAACGGCTGGCACCCTTTCAAATCCCTGTACCGGCAGGCACCCTCAAAGCCCAGTAACGGCTGGCACCCTTTCAAAGCCCTGTACCGGCAGGCACCCTCAAAGCCCAGTAACGGCTGCACCCTTTCAAAGCCCTGTACCGGCAGGCACCCTCAAAGCCCAGTAACGGCTGGCACCCTTTCAAAGCCCTGTACCGGCAGGCACCCTCAAAGCCCAGTAACGGCTGGCACCCTTTCAAAGCCCTGTACCGGCAGGCACCCTCAAAGCCCAGTAACGGCTGGCACCCTTTTCAAAGCCCTGTACCTGCAGGCACCCTCAAAGCCCAGTAACGGCTGGCACCCTTTCAAAGCCCTGTACCGGCAGGCACCCTCAAAGCCCAGTAACGGCTGGCACCCTTTCAAAGCCCTGTACCGGCAGGCACCCTCAAAGCCCAGTAACGGCTGGCACCCTTTCAAAGCCCTGTATCGGCAGGCACCCTCAAAGCCCAGTAACGGCTGGCACAATTCTTTTAAAGCCCTGTACCGGCAGGCACTATTCTTTTAAAGTCCTGTCCCAACAGGCACCCTCAAAGCCCAGTAACGGCTGGCACAATTCTTTTAAAGCCCTGTAACGGCAGGCACTATTCTTTCAAAGCCCTGTATCAGCAGGCACCCTCAAAGCCCAGTAACGACTGGCACAATTCTTTTAAAGCCCTGTACCGGCAGGCACTATTCTTTCAAAGTCCTGTCCCAACAGGCACCCTCAAAGCCCAGTAACGGCTGGCACAATTCTTTTAAAACCCTGTAACGGCAGGCACTATTCTTTCAAAGCCCTGTATCAGCAGGCACTCTCAAAGCCCAGTACCGGCTGGCACAATTCTTTTACGTCCCACCAAAGTCCTATGCTACTAGGCGCTTCACTTCCATTCCAGGTAGTCATCTACCTCCACTTGCGTTCTTCTCCCCTATGAACCAAGTAAAGAGGGGCATGGACACTGTATTTTGTCCAAACCCTCTTTGGTTCCAAGGGGGGCACCTTGTTCTCTGGCCGGACAAAATACGTGTTCTTATCTTTACTTGCTTCATAGAAGAGAATCTCACTTTTCTCAGCTATGAAACAAGTAAAGAGGGGCAACTGTGAACACCCTATTTTGTCCGGGCCCCACTAAAAAAATACAAAATAATTGATAATGATTGGTGTCCAAATTGACAATCATCATTGAAAGAAAAAATAAATAAAAAATAAAAAAAACGAAAATAAGAAAAAATAAGGAAATCCTCCTATTGATGATGATCGGAGTCTAAATAGGCAATCATCATTGAAAGGGAAAAATTAAAAAAAAAAAACGAAAATTAAAATAAATCCCTTAATTGATATGATTGGCATTGTCATTCATTAAGGGAAAATAATAAATAAAAAAAAACGAAAAATAAAAAAATAAAAAATCTCATTTATGTTGATAGGTTTAAATTAGGAAGTTACTTGTGGGGAGAATAATGAAAAAGGATTAAAAACGAAAAAATCTCCACTAATGGTAATTAGGTCAAGTTAGGAAGTTTTATCAATAGAAAATACAAAAAAAAATTAATTAAAAAAAAAAACGAAAATAAAAAAAAATCTCTCCATTGATGGTGATTGGGTTAAGTTAGGTAGTTCTTAACATAAAATACAAAAAAATCAAAAAACGAAAAATAAAATAAAAAAAATAAAAAAGGGAGCATTTATGAAGAAAACCCTACCTTGAGACTATAAATAAGAGTGCAAGGGTTGAAGCATGGGGGAGGAAAATTTTCAGGAGAGAAAGAGATACGTTGTGGTCTCTTTTATTTGTTCTATTATGAATATAGCTACTAACTCCATAGCGTGCTTTCTCACTTGCTTGGATATTCTTTTAAGATGACTATGCACTTGCCATATTGTCCTTCTTTGCCTCACGAATCTCTCTCATCATTCTTTGGTTTTGTGAATAACATGATCATAGTGTGATCAATGTCATGTCATTTTAGACTCTCTTGCCACTTTGATTGTTTTTATATATGTGATCGTCCTTGTTGTGCATTTAACAAAACCATTGTGTTTGAAAGGGGTTTACAGGGAAGAGATTCATAAAGACGTGACATACTTTACTCCTTGCGATTGTTATTGTGATTACAACTTTCCTTGCTTCTACACTAAACAATGACGCTGTGAAGCTTCTTTTTTATTGTTGACTAAATGGTGGGAATGTTAGGAGTTGTATGCATTATCTTGTTTTGCTTTACCTTGATGATAATATGCTTTCGAAGATGGTTGCAAGCATTGATGGCATGTTACTAAATTGGCTTGCTTTCAAGGACAAAAGGTATGTATAAGTTTTCTCATCTTTGGCTTCCCCTTCTTTTAACTTGTGATATTTTCCTTCTTGTTCTTCTTTATCCCTTTCTTAGGTTCTCTTTCAAAAAAAGAAAAAAAAAATATTTTGACAAATTTTGATAAATGAAAATAAAATGGAAAAACTCTCTTTTATAAGAAAATAAAAAAAAAACGTTTTTTGAAAAAAAAAGGTAAAAAACACAAACCCAACAAAAAAAATATTTTTCCCAAATAAATTAAATAAACATTTTTCTAAAAATCACCAACCAAGTGACACGCTTTTCTACCCCCTCGAACTACGTGGGCTTTGATCCCTCTAAAGGGTACGTAGGCCCTAGGTTTTCATCCTAGGTCAAGTCCAATTTTGTAAATAAATATATTTTTTCTATTTTCTTGTTGTAAATAAATGTTCTTTTTTTTTTAAATAAATATATTTTTTCTTATTTTCTTTTTGTAAATAAATGTTCCTTTTTTTTTTCCTTTAGTTTTTCATTTATTTTTGTCTTTATTTGGGTAATTATAATAAAGTTAAAGGCCATAGTATTTTTAAATAATTAACTTAGGGTAACCATTCTCATGAATGGGTGTTGTGGGGTGCCTAACACCTTCCCCACACACAATCGACTCCCGAACCCTAAATGGTTTTTATAGATCAGTTTCCATTTTTAAAAAAGGTTTCCAAAATCATCCTTTTTTCTAAAATTTTGGTGGCGGCTCCATGTTTTCCTAATCCCGGGCGCTACAAGTGTTATTAACTGGTATGGGCTTCTTTTCGAATCTACCACACCAAGAGAAGAGTGTGTGTGTATATATATATATATATATTTTTTTTTTTTTTTTAATTGCTCAAAAAGAGAAGAGTATTTATTCATTTCACAAGCCAAACTTATCTTATAAAGAATCATCGGTAAGAAAAGCGATCATTATTGATATATGGTTCATGAACCATAAATGATAAATTTTAAAAAAACTGCTCTTGTTTCACGTCGATCAACTATATACTCAAAATGCCTTGGATTATATACTTAATTATTTTGTCAACTGATGGTGTGTTGAAGAATTTTCCATATAAAGTCTACCGATAAAGTTTGGCATATGGAATTATAGGTATGAATTTCTGGGTTAAAAACTAGATATGGACCAATTATTCTGTTCAACCTGGAACGGGGAAAACGAGTATATCCACTAACTTCTTTTTTCATTTCCTTTTCACTTAATGTCTACACTATTGGATCATATTTTAATAGGTAAAATTTAATGTTATGTGTTATTATTATATTACACATAATAAAAAACAACAATTATAATATAGTTACATAATATTAAATCTCACCTATTAAAATATGATCCAATGATGTAGATAGTAAGTAGAAATGAAACAAAGAGAAGGGTTCATGAAGACACCCCTCTCCCCTCGAACAATTCACAAATGTTTTGTTATGAATCTATTACAAAACGTGGCATGCCATGTGGATTTGACTCAATAGAAGGGTTAAGCTTAATCTAATTAAACCCATAGTTACCTGGCCTCATATCTCTTCCCTCTTCTCAAACCAAACACACCCTTTGGCTATGTTTGGTATGAAGTAACAGGGGGTAAGGATAGGGATTGGATCAGGGATTAAATCAAAATATATCGTTTGGTATCAGAGACTATGAATAATCAGGGATTAGGAATGCCACGAAAGAGGGATTGCTGCAAAGCCACCTCCCCCCTGGTTTTGTGTTTTCAATCCCTGGATTCCAAACTTATAGAAACAAAATTACCCTTGATTTAAATTTTTTCAGACAAAAATACCCTGATTTTAACCTAATCAATCTCTCTCACAATCACTCCCTCTTCGATTTTTCCTCACCAGCGGCACAAAACACAAAACAAAGTACTATCTCACGAGATTTCTCATAACCTCTGCATAACCTATGTATTCATATTGATATATAGATATATATTACGATTTATTTTTCTCATCTATCCGCGTCAGAGAGATCTTGAACCTTCTACAATGCCCATTTTGTAGTGGACAAGATAATCTCTTCTCATCAATTCACTTACACTTTCTTTCTGACAAAAGCTGCAGGAATTGCAGAAGCAGCTATTGCAATTGTGGTTGTTGCGACGGACCTTCGATCGATTGTTTGGGATTTTGGGTAGGGTGTTGGTGTCATTTTATAATTAATACATGTTTATTAAATAATATTAATAAAATCATTCCCTCCAATTACCACCTCATACCAAACATATTTTTAAAGTATCAATCCCAATCCCAATCCCTATCTCAATCCATCAAAATTCAATACCACGTACCAAACATAGCCTTAGGGTTAGTGTAAATTCCTAGATGGGATTGCTGGGGAGAGATGTCACACCCTCATTTTATTTTCATATATTTCAGAGTATTTGCGGAAAATGATACACAGTTCAGTGGGCAATATAGAAATAACATAAATACAATGATATTATGTGCACGATTACGGAAATTCCCCATACGGGTTCATACTTAATAATTACAATTAATGTAGCCTCATAGCACTACGTGGGTGTCTAAATCTATCCCAGTGAAATGGAGATATCTTCCCATCTTCATTCCACCACTGCAATCCCCTTGTACGGTTCTCTTCTTTGTTCTTAGTATATATTCTGTCTTTTCCTGTCTAAATTATTGGTAGAGGAGAGTGAGATTCTGGGGAATCTCAGTAGGAAAGTAATACCAATATGCATGTAAGATAAGTGCTTAATGCATGACATGCTTGTCTTACATAACTCATGCTCATACAATGACATATCTGCGTGCTCAATGTTTCAATCAACATATGTATGGCCATAGCATAAACAGAAACAAAGCTTCAATTATTCATATATGTTTCACATCATCAGGAAAAGTAATAACATGCATCAATAAACCAGCACAAATATCAAATACATGCAGGAGAGGTAAGTTCCCTACCTTAATCGCTCTTCCCTGATTTTCGAATAACATGCATCGATTTACGCGCCAATTCCCTCAGGCTCTCTACTCGGTCCTAGAACGTCAAACGTACCGTTTAGACACTTTCATAGTGTTTCTGGTGGTTATATTAGTCTATGATAAAATTTTACCAAAATGCCCCCGGGACCTCGTCCCGACCCCGCCATACCCGGCCCGATGGCACGTTTTCTCAAAATTTTGACTAATGCTATTTTGACATATTTTTGCCCAAGGAATCCATTTCCGGGCTCAAAATTACCAAATTCAGTGTCAAATTACGAAAATACCCTTGACAGCCCCTATTTAGGGATTTCAGTGGCGTTTTCGTAATTATACTTTTCCGGCCTCTACCGAGAAAGTTACCAACTATAACCCCACCTATTTTTACCCACTGAATCCAATGGAACCATTTATTTTATAAAAATCCAACTCCTTCCCTCAGATCTGTGCTGGCCAAAATATTGGTCAAAAATTGGAAAAATGGAGTTTTGTGTTTTAGCTTCTAAAACTTGTACTTTTCCACTTCTAATCCCTTATTAACTTATTTAATCACATTCTAATAATGATTTAAAGAAATTTGGGCACATAACCCCTTAGGCTTAGGACTTTCCAAATTTACAAACTTGACAAAAATCACCAAAACCAAACACAAACCTCAACAACAACACCATACTAGTTTAGATTTAAGGTTTGTGAGGTTACCTCTTGAGATCTTGAATCCTCTCTCTCTAGACATCTCCTCTCTCTCTTCTTGAGCTAAGAATGGTGTCTTCAAGATCATGGATGCATGAAGAAAAGGAGTTTAGAGAAAGATCTTTCATGCATACTCACAAGAAAAGGCTTAAGAGACAACTCTTACCTTGATCTTCCTCCTCCTCCTCCTCTCTAACTCTCAAGAGTTCTCCAAGCTCTCTCTCTCTCTCTCTTCTTTCCTTTAGTGAGATCAAAATGTATGAAGGGAAGGGAAGATAAATGCTTCATTAACTTCCTTCCTTAATTCTACACCATTGATTTAATCAAGGGATCATAACGTAACACTTGTCACAATCCTCCTTTCTTCAAGTTTATGTCATACTTACTCCCTTTGGTTTCTCATTAGCATTGAACTAGCTTTTTCTCTTGGTTAACCTTCAAAAAACGTGCTCCCCCTTGCTCCAACCAAACCAATTATTTCTTCCATTTACTCAAGTCAATTGGTACAAGAGTTGGCTACACAACCTTATGATATAAGTAAGGACTTATGACACAACAATTATCTCCATCATCTTTCATATTTCTTATTTCTTCACTCAAGCTTCCATCATCATGCACTACACCATCATTCCATTTTTGTGTACACTCAATCTTAGTCATGATTTCCTTCTACTTGTGACATGTGATCATGTATCAATTAATTTTCCCCTCTTTCTTTCATGTTGGACGAAAATTAGAGAGGAAGAGGAGAGAAAATTGTTTTGCACAATTCCATAATTCACATAATTGATTTTATGTATAATCCCCCCTTAATTTCTCAATTCTTGATTTATTCTACCAAGAATAATCTCATTATGCATTTTTCTTTATTTTCCTTGATTAATTGAAATTAACTCCAATTAATTGGAAAATAATAAATCTTAGGCTAATTTGGAAAAATTATAATTTTGCTATCACCTTTGTAATTTAATTCATTTCTTGAATTTATTTGCCCATTTCCTTATGAATATAAATATTTCAAAATTCACAAGATATAAATTCATGAATATTCACTATTTCAGTGAATCTCTCAATTAATTATAATATATTTTTGAGGAATAAAATTTAGGATGTTATAAGAGAGAATGTGGAGTTGTGAAAGAGGGGTGGAAAACACATGGGCCTCATACATAAAAAAGTAACACAAATTTGGAAAAGTTAACAGATATATTATTTTTATCCTTTTTAAAAAATTATATATATATATATATATATATATGTTTTTTTTACATCCAATTAAATATTATTATACCAATTGCCACATCATTAAAATTTTGTTGTCAAATTTGTATTTTAATCCTTAAATTTATGTTTAACTTTCATCTAAATCGTGGGATTTATCTAATGACATATATCCAAGTTGAAATGAAAATTCGGGCTCAGTTTGGTATACGGAGTTTTCTGTAGAATGAGAGTTTCATTATATTATACTAACACTTGGACATAAAATATTTACGATACTCCTATTAATATTAGTATTCAATAAAAACTTTGTATTTATTTTTTGCTAGTTTACTTTGTTTATATTCTGTCCTGTTGTGTGTATAGAAGGGGTCTCTTCGCCAGCAAAGAATCTACTCCTCTAATTTTTTATATAAGATATATTTATTTAATTTGATTAGATTAAGAAAATTAGTTAAGTTAGTTAATATGAAATATATTTTCTAAAACATCATATTCATATTTCTTAATTCCCTCATTCTCTCTCCTCCTTAACTATGATTGATAAAGCATTATTCCGATTAAATTAGAAAAAGATGGACAAATAATAAAAATTATCTTGTGAGAGAAGGATAATTTTTTCCTACATTCAACTTATATACACAGATATATAAATGAGTTTTAAGTTATAAAAGTTTAAATAATTGTGGTCGCGATCTCATCATCATTGTTTTCGTTGCTATCATATGTTAATTACATTTAACAATAATTTTTAAGACCAAATTAAAATATAAATACTAGATTAAAAATTTTTCAATTTTAAATGAAAAATATATTTTTTTGTCAATAACTAAAATACACACACATATATAAATTAATATCAATCCATATAATAACATATAAATTTTATAGGAAATCCGTACAAACTCACTAACCGGCTGGTAATCAATATCAATATATCGCTGAAGGATATTGCAAGCCATGGCTGAAAAATAATCGGCTTCGCTTGTCTTGCCTTTTTATACTTGGGAAAATTGCCTATAAAAACCTTATTAGAAATTTATTTATTAAATAAGGCCTCAAAATATTTAAGGGGAGATCTTTTATTTAAGGAGAAGATTGTTTGAACACAAGGAATATTTTTTGCACATATATAAGAAATATTGTTTGAACACAATGAAAAATCATATAAGGAAGATATATTGAACACGGGGAATATTGTTTAAACATAAAGGAAGATCTTTTACACATGGAGAAGATTATTTGAGCACAATATCCCATTTGACAAATAAATTTTTAATGAGATATTTATGGGCAATTTCCCCTTTATAAATTTCTTTTGGCTGCTATTTTCTTAACCTTTTTTTTCTCTTTAAATTTAGCAGCCCCACACTCTACTTACTGTTCAGGGATTAATAAATAACTACATAAGAGTTTCAATTGCAGCCACCATATGCGTATCATTTTATCATGTTAGGGCAATATAATATTCTAAAAAAATTATAAACGGGTTCAACCATTCGCTCAGAAGCATATAATAGTTGGTAATTTGGGGTGGGCTCGCGGGTAACGGGTTTGGGCTGGCCCATATTAATTTTTTTAAATGCATTTAGTCTTCCTTATCTGAATCTCCTTTCCTTTAATGATATATTTAATTAATTTCCCATATTTTTTTATTTGACACTTATTTTCATATTATATTTATTTATTTCACTATTATTAAATTTAAAAGAGATGTGTTTATATAGTTTTGTTATGTAAATAAATTGAAAAAAAAGGAAAATAAGAATAAAATAGACTTCATAACACAAATATATAAAAGAAAAGAAGTATGATATGAGAGGATAAAAAAAGAAGCGAGTAAAATTTTTTTTTAAAAAAGTGAAATTTAAATAAAAAAAATTGGCAGGTTGGTGAAAGGGCTTTTGCCAGCCCGCGAGGGGGGTGAGCTACACCAGCCTGCCCTGTCCCAACCGCAGCCCGCATTACTAGCTCTAAATGAGGGGAGGGAAGGGGGTGAAAATTACCATTTTGGATTTAAGAAACCTAAAAGTTATCATCTTATTTTTTTTAAATTTTAGATTCCCTTCTAAAATTTAAATACTTTCAACCTAAAAAGATAATTTAAATCCCCTCTCCTTCCCTCCCCTCCCTTCAAACCAAACACACCCTAAGGGCCTGTTGGTAGGAGGAAAATTTGAGGAGGGAAAGGAACTTAGAGAAAGGAAAAGAAGATTGTAAAGGATGATGGAAGACGGGTTGAGGAAAGATAAGTTATTTCGTAGGAAGAAAATTGAGGGTGAAACTTAGGGGAAAAAAAGAGAAATACACATTTTACCCTCAACATAAATTAATAATTATATAATAATTAAATTTGTATTTCAATTCATAAATTAAAGAATTAGCAGTACAATAATTTAAAAATTAAATAAAATGAATAAAATATAAATTATATTTTAAATAAAAAATATTTTATTTATTAATGAAATTGAAATTATTTTTTTATATGATAAGTAAATTCTGTAGAAATTCAAACTTATTGATGAAATTCGAACTTGCAAGGCAGGATTATGAAAAGTTCAAATTTATTGATGAAATTTGAACTTGCAAGGCGGGAGTCCTTAAAAATTCAAATTTGATAAGCAAATTCTGTAGTAAATTCGAATTTCCCACCTTTTAATTTAAATATTTTATGGGCATATTGGTCCTTTGCATCTTCCTCCATTGAAGGAATTTAGAATACCACCAATTTTGGTGGGATATCATCTTTTCATGAATAAGGGAATATTAATGGGCCCAAGGTGAGCCCGGAAACTTGAGTTACTTGGAAGATTGAGTCAAAAATGTATACCAAACAAGAGAACTTATATATATTCCTTTTCTTTTCTAGATCTTCGGTGTACCAAACAGGCCCTAATTTTAAACCCAGAACTGAAAACGTCCAAATTGATGTGATTATTGTACCAGTTACAGGATTGATGTTTTTAAAAGAAAGGAATTATCGGCCTTTAAAAAAAGAATAAAAAAAGAGAAAGAAAGAAAAAGAATATTTTAGTGGTTTGGAAAGGAAAAAAAAACTAGGAAGGAATTAGGGGAAATGCCATTTGAATATTATATGAACTTATAAAATCCACAAAAATTTATTAACATTTGAAAATGATATAAATATCACAAGTATCAAATTGGAATTTTAAAGTGTTGACGTTTTTATTATTTTACCCTTTAAATTTTTTTTTTAAAAAAATGGTGCCCCTACCGGAATACCATTACCGAATGGTGACAATTTTTTTTTTTAAAAAAATGGTCCAAGATGGCAAGGGGTGGGATCGAACCAATCCCACCGCTTAACCAAAGGGGCATTTTCAAGGGGGTGTAGTTTTTGTTTTTTAAGAAAAAATGGTTCAAGATAGTACGAGGTGAGATCTGACACATCCCACCCCTTTATCAAAATGGCCACCAAAGCCCATTTGATACATATATATATATATATATATATATATATATATATATATATATAATATAAATAAAGGCGTAATTGCTTTGATAAAGTCCGTAATGGAAATAATGAAATTTGTGATAATATTGACTAAATGGGTAATATATACATTAATATATATATATATATATATAGTATAAATAAAGGCATAATGACTTTAACAGAATTAGTAATGGAAATGACAAAATGCATTATGGTATTACCTAAATGAGTAGTATACATATCTATAATATAAATGAAGTCATAATGTCTTTAACAAAATCAGTAATGGAAATAACAATGTCCGTAATGGTATTGACTAAACTAATAATATACATATGTATAATATAAATGAAGCCATAATACCTTTAACAAAATCAGTAATGGAAATAACAAGGTCCGTAATGGTATTGGCTAAATTAGTAATATGCATATGTATAATATAAATGAAGCCATAACGCCTTTAACAAAATCATTAATGAAAATAACAAAATCTGTAATGGTATTGACTAAACGAGTAATATATATATATATATATATGGGGTTCATAAGCCATAAATGATAAATTTTTTAAAAAAATGCTTTTGTTTCACGTCGATCAACTATATACTCAAAATGCCTTGGATCATAGACTCAATTATTTCGTCAACTGATGGTGTGTTGAAGAAACTTCCATATAAAGTGCTTATTTGGATCAATGATTGGAATATTTAAAAATAATTTTTTAATTATGATTTATGGTATATGATGTAAGTATACGAAAGGAGTTTTATCTGGATTTACGTAAAAAACAGCTTATAAGTAATATCAACAATATAACAAACATGCCCAAAGTCTACTAATAAAGTTTGGCATATGGAATTATAGGTATGAATTTCTAGGTTAAAAACTAGGAGTGGATCAATTATTTTATTCAAACTGAAAGAGCGGGAATAAAAGTCTCCACTAACTTCTCTTTTCACTTCCTCTCCATTTAATGTCTACATCATGGGATCATGTTTTAATGAGTGAGATATAATACTATGTGTTATTATTATATTACATATAATAAAAATCTACAATTATAATATTATTACATAACATTAAATCTCACCCATTAAAACATGATCCAATGATGTAGATATTAAATGGAGATAAAATGAAGAGAAAGGTTACTGGAAACACCCCTCTCCCCTCGAGCAGTTCACAAATGTTTTGTTATGATTCTATTATAAAACGTGGCATGCCATGTGGATTCGACTCAATAGAAGGGTTAAACTTAATCTAATTAAACCCATAGTTACCTCAGTGTCATTTAAAGTTTAGATTATCATATGCTTTTAAGCGAATGGTTGAACCCGTTAATAATTTTTTTAGAATATTATATTGCACTAACATGATAAAATGATACGTATATGGGGGCTGCAATTGAAACTCTAATGTAGTTATTTATTAATCCCTGAACAGTAAGTAGAATGTGGATGGAGCAGCTAAATTTAAGAAAACAAAAAAAAAGTTAAGAAAATAGCAGCCAAAAGAAATTTATAAAGGGAAAATTGCCTATAAAAACCTCATTAAAAATTTATTTATCAAATGGGACCTTGTTTTGAAATAATCTTTTTTGTATGTAAAAGATCTTTCCTTATGTTTAAACAATATTCTCTAAGTATAAAAGATATTCTTTTGTGTTTAAACAATCTTTCCCATATATAAAAAATTATTCTTTAATTGTGTTCAGGTCACATTTGATAAATAAACTTTTAATGAGGTATTTATGAATAATTTTTCCAATTGTAAAAAGCTGAGACAAGCGAAGCCTATTTTTGTTCAGCCGTGGCTTGCAATATCCTTCAGTGACATATTGAAATTGAGGGTGTTTGTTGGACAAAACAAACTTAAACAGTGGATAAAACGGACTTGAACAATGTGTAAATGGATATTTGGTTGAGTGATTGGATTTAAGGTAAAAAAGGGAAAAAGTTGGAAAAAGTCATAAGCCTCAAAATAGAGCTTGTTAGAGCTTATGTGCGAGTGTGTATAAAATAATATTAATAGGAGTATTTTCATATTTTTGGGGATCAATGAGGTACTCAAAATCACTTCTAATCACAAAACTTCTTTTATGAAAAATGTTCTAAATAATTTTCTCTTTCTTTAGATAGTAATCTTCTGCTAATTAGAGAATACTTTGGAATAAGAGTTTAGGCAAGTTTTGAGTTTTATCAATATATGACTGTAGAAATGTAGAAAATAATTAATAATTAATTTTAATCAGTTTAGATTTATTAGTTAGTTATTTTATGATTTTACAATCAATTTTTTTTAATAAACCTGTCATAAATTAGTTTCTATATAGTGTTTTTACCCATTAAATTTAGTTTAAATAATTTATTTAGATTATTGGAGGTATTATTGAGGTTTTAATCGGTTTATTTTGTTAGATTTTGAGCTATGTGAAAATATGAGTTAGGATTTAATATTTAAATTAGAGTTTGATATAATTTATAAAATTTAAACTTGAGGTGCATAACAGAAAAGACTTTTGGAGTGTACCAATTTAAATTATAGTTTGATATAATTTTATTTAAAATTGTACCATTGCCAAATTTTTAAAGTTAATTTTTGAGAAAATTGTGAAAAAATCCTCCCGTGTGTAGATATCTTTTCAGGTCCTATTTGGCAGTTAAGTTGCCAATAAGATCTTTTTTCACAATTATCCCTCCATTTTTTCATTTTTCATAATTTTTACAATTTTTTCTCTTAAATAATATAAAAGCCACTTATGCAAAAGCCAAATCAAACATCATTCACTTTTACATAAGTTACTTATCCAATTTTCAATCCAAACACTCATCATTTTATCCAATCTAACTTTTTTCTAATTTTAAGATTCCATAAATCTAAGTAAAGATAAGTCACTTATCCAATCATCGATCCAAACACACCCATTGATTACCTATTGGTTAGTGAGTTTGTACGGATTTTTTCTATAAAATTTATATGTTATTATATTGATTGATATTAATTTATATATGTATGTGTATTTTAGTTATTGACAGACAAATATATTTTTCATTTAAAATTGAAACATTTTTAATCTAGTATTTATATTTTAATTTGGTCTTAAAAATTATTGTTAAATGTAATTAACATATGATAGCAACTAAAACAATGATGATGATGATCGCGACGACAATTATTTAAACTTTTATAACTTAAAACTCATTTATATATATATGTATAGAAGTTGAATGTAGGAAAAAATCATCCTTCTCTTACAAGAGGAAAAAAATTATCCTCCAAGTATTTTTTTGATGGAGCATCATCCTCCAAGTTTTAATTCTAAAGCACGACACATGAATATTGAACGATGCTACATACAAAGAATCGCGTTCCCAAACCCACCCCATAAACCCCCCCCCCCCCCCCCCAAACCAAAAAAAATCAGAACATATGTTTCATTAAGCACCCAATAAAGTTAAATATTCTAATTTCTTTCTTTTTCTGCCGAAATATTCGAATTTATTTAATTGCATGTTACACTTACATGCCCATGAATTACTTAGCTTTAAGGTGTGTGATGAAAATTACCCCTTTATCTTTAATATAAGACAAATTTAAGGAATTGATCTTGATATTAAATATAAGACATTGTTTTTATATTTACCAATCTCTTTCTAATTTAACCTTGATGATTTGCTCAACAATAGTTAAGGAGAAGAGAGAATGGGAGAATTAAGAAAAATGACTAGGGTGTTTTATAAAATATATTTCATATTAACTAACTTAACTAATTTTTTAAATCTAATCAAATTAAGTAAATATGTCTTATATTAAAAATAAAAGGAGTAGATTCTTTGCCGGTGAATACCTGAGATCCATTCTAAATGCATAACAAAATAGAATATAAATAAGGTAAACAAGCAAAAAATAAAGGGTAAAGAAGCAAAAATGCCCATATACAATTACACCAGGAAGACCTAGCACTATGTACAAATTTAAGGTCCAAAAATGCCTATGGAATTTGAAATTCGTTGGAAAAATACAAGAACCGTTTAAAGAAGCAAACGTTGACTGGGTTTTGAAAAAAAAAAAGGACTAAAGATGCTGACATGGGCAATGAGGTGGCAAAGGCTGTGTGGGTATGGTTGTATATGAACACTGGAAAAAACACTTTAAGCATACGAATTGGGAATTTAAACATAGGATCCTGAAACAGAATTGAGGGTGAAAGCGAGCGGATTGGACTCGCCAAACATGTCTTGTAGCCAACCAAGAATCTCACATCATCAACGAACCATCTTTGCCATCGCATCGTGCCGCCGACGGCAGAAGAACACCCCCGTTGTGACCCCTGCGTCTTGGAATCGAGGAGCCTCGCCAAACTCCTCCTATAGCCAACCAAGAATGTCACATTATCAACCAACCATTTCAGCCACGGCATCATCATGCCGTCGATGGAAGAATAACACCACCGTGGCCTTCTTCCTAGAGACAACTTGGAATCCAAGAGCCTGGCCAACCTCCTTCTAGAGTCAACAACGAATCACTCACTATCAGGCAGCCATCGCGGCCACTATACTCCGCCGGCCGAAGAACATGTTTACTGGACTTTAAAGATCAACTTCTGCTGCTATCAAAAAAATATCAACTTCTTCAATATCAACAACATGCTCTCAGAGTCAACCAAGAATCCCACACCATCAAGAAACCATCACCGCCACTATACTCCGCTGCCCAAAGAACAGGTTTACAGGCCTTAAAAGATCAACTTCTTCTGCTATCAAAAAAGGATCAGCTGCTGCAATATCAACAACATGCTCTCAGAGTCAACCTAGAATCCCACACCATGAAGAAACCGTCGTCGTTGTCGTCGTCATCTGAAGACCGGCGTGGCGGCGATGGCGCTCTTCGCTGTGCCAATTGCAACAACACTTCCACGACCCAGTGGAGAAGTGACTCCACAAGTCAAAAGGTACTTACTTGCCTCATCCATTTACTTATTCCCTTTTCTTATTATTTCTTTCTATACACTCTGCATTCAACAATTTAATTTCTTGAATCGTAATGGCAGTCTCTGTGCAATTCCTGTGGGATCAGACTCAACAGGGGGGAAGAGACGAGCCTCATCGGGATTATAGTCATCGAACATAGTGTTGCCATCGAGAATGTCATCATCGGCAGCACTAACAAGTTTTTTGCAGGAAGCATGAGACAAACTTCAGCTCATGGGAAATAATGCCAACCCGTTTGTGCTGAAACATAACTTGTTGGGACACTCTTCGGGATCATAGTCATCCAACATAGTGTCGCCGTCATCGGAAATGTCATTACTGACGGCACTAATAAGTTTTTTGCAGGAAGCACAAACAAAGGTGAGCTCATGGAAAAAAATGCCAACCCATTTGTGACGAAAAATAACTTCTTGAAACAGAGGTGACGTCTTGGAAAATAATGCCAACCCATTTGTGCAAATTTAAGGTCCAGGAATTGAGGGCAAACACAGATGGAGGCGTCGACTTTAACTTCATCACCTACACCATCAATCATTCTCACATGCCACCTAAAGCTCTGACTCAGCAATTGCATCCAGCTTTCTCAACTAGTAAACAGACGTTTGCTTCTTTAAACGGTTGTTGTATTTTTGCAACGAATTTCAGATCCCATAAGTATTTTTGGACCTTAAATTTGTACATGGTGCAAGATGCTCCTGATTTAATGAACATGGGCATTTTTGCTCCTTTACCCAAAAATAAATATATAGTTTTTATTTAATACTAATATTAATAGGAGTATCATAAATATTTTATATCAAATTGTTAGTACTCTCTCCGGTTTTAATTATAAGATAAAATTAATTTTTTTAAGAGATTAAAAAAGTTAAATAAGTTATTTAATCATATCATATGTTATGTATCCTTAGATTATATATTAGTTTTTAAGTTAGGTAAAATAGTTTGAAGAAAAAATGATAAATATAAATATTTTAAATTAATTTAATTAGTTTCCTTAATCTCTTTTAAAAAATCAACTACATCTTATATTTAGGATAAAAAGAAATATAATATAATGAAGCTCTCATTCTATAGAAAACTACGTATACCAAACTGAGCCGGAATTTTCATTTCAACTTGGATATACGTCATTAGATAAATCCCATGATTTAGATAAAAGTTAAACATAAATTTAAAGATTAAGTTACAAATTTGATAACAAAGTTTTAACGAAGTGGCACCTGATATCATAATATTTAATTAGGTGTAAAAATATGCATAAATTTTTTCAAAATAGATAAAAATAACAAATATATTAAAAGGAATTTGCTAGACTTTTGTTATTTTTTTCTTCCGGGAGACCCACGTGATTTCCACTACTCTTTCACAACTCCGCATTCTCTCTCCTCAGCTCCATCCTTGATCCTTCAATCCCGTCCGGAATTTGCATCAACCCTAATTTTAAATTCAGAACTGAAAAAGTTACAATTGATGTGGAGGGTGTTTGTTTTGACGTTTTGATGCGCAAATAGGTTTGAACAGTGGTGCAAACCGCTTTGAATAATGGAAAAGCTAAAATGGATGTTTGATTGAGCGATAAGATTTAAGGTGAAAAAAGATAAAAATTAGAAAAAGTTATAAGCCTCAAAATAGAGTTTATTGGAACTTAATGTTATAAAATAATATTAATAAGAGTATTTTCATATTTTTGGGGATAAATGAGGTACTCAAAATCACAAAACTTCATTTATGAAAAATGTTCTAAATAATTTTTTCTTTTTTTAGATAATAATCTTCTACTAATTAGAAAATACTTTGGGATAAGAGTTTAGGCAAGTTTTGAGCTTTGTTAATATATGATTGCAGAAATGTAGAGAATAATTAATAATTAATTTTAATCAGTTTAGATTTATTATTTAGTTGTTTTATGATTTTATAATCAAATTTTTTTTATAAACATGTCATAAATTAGTTTCTATATGGTGTTTTTACCCATTAAATTTAGTTTAAATAATTTATTTGGATTATTGGAGGTATTATTAAGGGAGGTAATCAGTTTATTTTGTTAGATTTTGAGCTATGTGAAAATATGAGTTAGGATTTAATATTTAAATTAGAGTTTGATATAATTTATAAAATTTAAGCTTGAGGTGTATAATAGAAAAAACTTTTGGTGTGTACCAATTTAAATTAGAGTTTGATATAATTTTATTTAAAATTGTACCATTGCCAAATTTTCAAAGTTAATTTTTGAGAAAATTGTGAAAAAATCCCTTCGTGTGTAGATATCTTCCCAGGTCCTATTTGACAATTAAGTTGCCAATGAAGTCTTTTTTTTACAATTATCCCTTCACTTTTTCATTTTTCATAATTTTTACAATTTTTTCTCTTAAATAATACAAAAGCCACTTATGTAAAAGTCAAACCAAACATCATTCACTTTTACATAAGTTACTTATTCAATCGCCAATCCAAACACTCATCATTTTATCCAATCTAACTTTTTTTCCAATTTTAAGATTCCATAAGTCTAAGTAAAAATAAGTTATTTATCCAATTGACAATCCAAACACACTTGTGATCATTGACTAATTACAGGATCAATGTTTTTAAGATAAAGGCATTATCGGCCTTTAAAAAAAGGATAAAAAAAGAGAAAGAAAGAAGAATAAAAAAAAATAAACATATTGGCGTTGTAAGAAAGACTTGGCTTTCTTTGCGTTTGAAGAACTTATGAGTATTTTTTACATAAATTAATAAACAATTCATCTCACATACTTATTTCGTATATTTTAAATCATGATTGAAAAGTTATTTTTAAAGACTTCAATCGCTATTTCAAACAAGCACTGAGAAGTTCAACAAGTTTCATCGCTAAGTTTAATTAAGGAAAAATTTTAGGAACAATTACATTCAAGTCTCACACAAGAGAAAAAAAATGATGAAATGATCCCTAAAATTGTTAATAGACGCCCTTCGATTTGTCATTAACAACTTTAAGGACCATTTCTTTATTTTTTTTCTCTTGTGTAGAACTTACACGTCATTTTCTCAAAATTATATTAAAAAATGACTGAATTACCCAAATTCTAAATAAAGTCACTAAATTTAACAAATCATTAATCAAGTCATATAGAGTAAAGAGGGACTTAAAAATTGGGTCAAATTACACTCATACCCCTTAGTACCTAATCTTTCTACATTTCATAATTTAATCTTTTTTGTAAATAAATTATTCTGAGTCATCAATTAATTATCTTATGTGCATTCAATAGAAAAGGAAAAGCATCATCAGCACATGATTTTTTCAACATGATTATTAAAGAAAATATAAATAAAGGACAATGAATAATTAATCACCATGAACATAGTTCCAGAAGCCGATGGATCCCCCATTCGCCTTCATGAAGATCGATGCCTTGAATATTTTTGTCTCTCTCTATATATATTTCTCAGACCTGGTGTAACACCTCAATCAAATAGCCGAATACTTAATCATAGTAATTCAAATATCGTCAACAAGGATGTTTAACATCCAAACCATTAAAATACAAATCAGTTTAAATAAAGCCCAAGTCTCAATGTTAAATCAAATCCTCAAAATATTTCAACAAAACAAAATAAAATGCGGAAGTCTTAGGGTCATGGCAATAAAAAACGACATAACATGAGCTCTAGGAGCACAAAAGAGCCTCCAAGGCTCACTCCATAGGTGCCTTCCCTTGCTCCCTACTAGAACAATCACCTGAAATTGTTAATATAATAGGATGAGATTCAACGTCTCAGTAACTACTAAAAGTTTCTACCGTACACAAGCAAATCACATATGATAAAAAGGAACTGATTACATATATATATATATATATTCATATATACCATAATTCTCATACAAGACCAAAAACAAGTTTAATCAATCTATATTTTCATCACAACATGTAACATACAACTATGCCATATGCAATATGTAGGATGCAACCTCCCTTATATCACCGTCCATCCTTATTCCGCTGACTGGAGTCATAGGCTAACACATAGTCCAACAGAAACCTATCCATTTGACTGGATTGTCCCAAGCTCACCAGTTCTTAAGATACACCCGGCCAAAGGTGTAGAGCTTAAGTCTGGACTATGGCTCCCCTCCTTAAAAGAATACAACTAAGGAGGTGTCACATGTCCCACAGCTCCAATGAAATCCCGGCCAAAGGAAAACATGGAAGAAGGGGCCCTGACAAGTACCATCCACTGTGCACCGAGTGATGGCATACCACGTGGTAAAAGATCTCAACATACAAATTCCTCCTCACTCCAACCCATCACAGATACAACCGCCATGACAGTGATAAATAAAATATCATTAAAAGATAAAGTACAATAATTCATGCTTCCATTCATATCAAATATAATCACATATTCAAACATGCTAAAAATGAAATAATAATCCAATAATACATTAATTATCATTAAATTATTAATTATATGAATATAATGAGTTATATAGAAATTTACTTGTAACACTACTTATTTGAGAATTTATAATACAAACACATATACATATAATTCAGTCCATTTTTCTTTAAAAAAATAGTCATTCAAAAATCATACACTATTCACAAGTATATGGAAGAATATTCAGAGTTACCTGTTACTCCCTAACATCCAGGTAATCACACACGTGTTACTCCAAAGCTCTCAATGAGAGTCTACACAAATTTTTCATATGAACATTTATCAATAATTTACTCAAAAAAAAATTATCTTAGAGTTACTCTAAAGATATTCTAAGCCCACTCTATAGTCCTAAAGCTACCCTCTAGCATTTAATTCTTAGACAAATATAAATTTATGATATAATACGCGCATATATTTGTACATAGACACAAGTGTGTGTAAGGAGTGAGAGCAATTTAAAGGAATCATGGAACTGATAAGAGGGACACAAGCTCTTCAATATATATCCATATAATATATATATATATATATATTTATATTTATATATAAGAAGTGAAACCCCCAGGCTCAATATGACATAAGCATAAGAGAAAAAAAAAAACGCACTGCTTACAAGGTAATGTTATGCATGGGAAAATAATTCTGAAATGGCCTCGGCAAAATTTGAAAAGGAGTTGAACATAGAGGAAACCATATATATATATATATATATATTAAAGTAGACAGGGTCTCACAAGGGTTGCAAGGTGTGGGAAGAGGAAGAGTTACACTTACACAGTCTTAGAAAAGCAGTAGCTTGGGAAAAGAAATTTTCATATAATATGCGCACTCACACTGTTATTGTTGTGATGAAAGGTGGGGCAAGTGAGGAAATATAAGAATACACTCACACATTTCCCAACACCAACAGTAACAAAACAAAAGAAGAATAAATTAAATTGTGTACATATATTAACACACATACGTACCATCAGTGGTGAAATGAAGGAGTGTTGGTGACTTGATGTGAGCATTGAAAATAAATTACACACATGGACAACAAACTAATGGAGAAAGGGTGGATGATTTGACAAGTAAAAAAAAAAATAAAATAGAACACTACGAAGGAAAGACTAAAGACAAGTAGAATGATTGATAAGACATTCTTTTTTCTGGAGTGGACGTAGAAAGCACAAAAAGAAAGAGAAATGAAGAGAAATGAAGGGAAATGAAATGCACCTGTCAAGGCTGAGAGTAGAGCGGCTGGAAGAAAATGAAGAGTGTGGAGAGAAGAGAACTTATAAAAGAGGGTTAGGGTTTTCTCAACATTTGGGCCTTTAACAATTGGGCTATTAAAAGATTTAGATATTATTTCTATATTTTAACTCCAAACTAAAATTTTAAATACACTTATTTAAAGGCTATACATATATTAAAACTAAGTCAAATATAAACAGTTTGACTCAATCCATATTAAAACCTTACATTTTATTATTATTATTTATTCGTGAAAATAAAACTAGCTAACTACTTAATATATGTTTACTTATACCGTTATACATATAAACATTTTTTTTTTATAGAGATCTTTTTTTTTTTTTTGGCTAGAATTATAGAGAAGAGTTTTATATAATACTTGTTCTCAATTATTTATTTATTTATTTTTTTAAATAAATACTTCATTAACATGTGAATTAATTCTAAAGGTAGTCTTGATTCTCTAAGTTCAAAAAGAAGGATGTTACACCTGGCTTCCCTCCGCTGTCAGGTCCTTCCGCTGCTCCTCCTATTTTTAAAACTATACCGTTTTAGTGTAGTCTTGAGAGAAGGATGGGGCTGAATTTTTTTTTGTATAAAAAAATGGTATATAGTATTTTAAAGTATTTTTCTGGACGTGTCTAGTATCTTAAAATATTTATTAAGTAGTATGCAGTATCCTGAAAATTATTTTAGGATACTTCATGCTACTTAAAAAATATTTTAAGATACTAGATACGTCCAAAAAAATACTTCAAAATACTATATACTATTTTCTCAGACAGAAAAAAATACAGCCTCATCCTTCTCTCAAAACTATTTTTCACTTTAATTTGTAGAGTTGAACTAGTTTTAAAAAAAAGGAGGGGCAGCAGATAGACCTGGCAGCGGAGGGAAGCCAGGTCCATATTTCTCACTTTAATTTCCAGAGTTGAACTAGTTGCGGAAATATCGGGTGGAGTTTGATCCTATTATATACAAATTTTCTCAACGTTATGCCTAGGACATGATGGACATTTTAATCATCTTTTCACACAATATACCGCCACTCTCGTCATGTTTTCATTTAATAATAATTACATTGTTAGGATATTGATACTATAACGACATTTTCACCCCCAATAAACTATGAATCTAATTTCAGTTTAGCACTCAATCGAATATTCTAAATAAAAAATCTAGTGAAGGTTAAGAAGACTTTTGGTTTCTTTTAGGGTTAATATAACTTTTGGTCCTTGAAGTTTGATCCAATTTTAGTTTTGGTCCCCCAAGTTTGAAATATGTGGTTTTGGTCCCTGAAGTTTCACCCGATTTTGGTTTTGGTCCCTGAAGTTTGAAATCGATGGTTTTGGTCCCTGAAGTTTCACCCGATTTTGGTTTTGGTCCCTCAAGTTTGAAAAGGACTTGATTTTTTTTCTGGGTCGGGTCGGGTTTTTTAATTGGGTCGCCAAGTCCTTTTCAAACTTAAGGGACCAAAACCAAAATCGGGTGAAACTTCAGGGACCAAAACCATCGATTTCAAACTTCAGGGACCAAAACCAAAATCGGGTGAAACTTCAGGGACCAAAACCACATATTTTAAACTTGAGGGACCAAAACCAAAATTGGATCAAACTTCAGGGACCAAAAGTTATATTAACCCTTTCTTTTATATGTATAGTGATATGGATTTTTCAGACGGTGAGGTTGAAGAAATCTTGAGTGGATACTTTTTTCCCCTCAATTTTTTTTTTATTGAATACACATAAGATAAGTAATTGATGACTCAAAATAAATTATTTATAGAAAGGATTAAATTATGAAATGTAGAAAGAATAAGGACTAAGGGGCATGAGGGTAATTTGACCCACTTTCTAAATCCCACTTTATTCCATATAACTTGATTAATAATTTACTAAGTTCAATGATCCAATTTAGAATTTGGGTAATTTGACTGACTTTTAATATGATTTTCCCTTTATTTAATTTAAATCAATGCAACAATACCTGAGAGAAATAAGCATATATCTATAGTTTTTTTTTTTTGCCAAATAGTTTTTTTTTCGGTCAACAAGCATATATCTATATTGAATATATGCTAAGATACAATATTATATACATATATTGTACTCAAATCACTCATTTAATTTGCATCGCTTCAGATTTTGACAGCAAAATATGATTCTTTTTTGGTTAAATTTGAGTTAGGACAACGGCATCATGCATAATTTTTTTCCCCTTTGGGCGACGGTCTCAAGCGAAATATTGCGGCATTATGATATATGTTTACTTTATTTGGTTCAATGATTTTATGTTTAAGAATAAAGAACAACTATTTTACTTGTAATAAGTTATTATTAATACCCTTCTAGCTTTTAATATGAGACCTATTTATCTAATTTGAGGATATTATGGAAACTAGATAAATTACTTGCTCTAGTCCATAATATAAGAAATATTTACCTAATTTAATTAAATGAAGGAAGTTAGTTAAATTATTTAATATGATATGTATTTTCTAAAATATCTTAGTTATTTTCCTTAATTTCCTGATTTTCTCTCCTCTTTAATTATTGTTCAGAGGACATCAACATAGATAAATTAAGAAAAAATTGACAAGTGTATTATATTTAGGACTAAAATCAACCCCTCAAATTGTCTTATATTAAGGATAGGAGGAATTACTTAATTATAATACGTGACATAATCTCTCGAAAATATTTATGTGTAACATTATATTATACTGGTCCTTAATATAAGACATGTTTACCTAATTTTATTGGATTAAGAAAGTTGGTTTAATTAGTTAATATGAAATGTATTTTCTAAAACACCCTAGTTATCTTCCTTAATTCCATTACTCTCTCTTCTCTTAATTATTGTTGATGGAGCATCGCTATGGGTAAATTAAAAAAATATTAATAAATATAAAAATTTTATCTTATATTTATGACCAATATCAACTTACACTCTTTTTTTATTAATAAAATCTCCACCTTAATCTGACCCCTCTCCCCCATCATGAGATTTTGTTCGGCTGATTCACCAACAGTATGCTTATCCTATATAGAATTAAGGATTTTATAATCTTTTGACCGAGCAACAAACATTGAAGTTCAAACATTGTGCTGAGTAAAACAACCATAAAAAATAGGTTTTTTTACTAATATGCTACAAACAGTGAAACATATTTACCAATATACTACACCGTGGAAAATATTTACTAAAATGCTATACTGAAAATCGTTCTTCAGGTGATGAATTTTAGAAATCGTTCACCTGAAGAACGATTTCTTCATTAACACTGCCTCGGTGCGAAATTCTATGCAAATGAAAATCGTTCTTCAGGTGAACGATTTCTAAAATTCATCACCTGAAGAACGATTTCAGTGTATTTCTCTCTCCTACCCCCTCTCTCCTCATCATTGCCTAATGATTAATTTACAATAAAAAACTCCCTCTCTCCTCATCATTACCTAATGATTAATTTACATTAAAAAAACAATGATTGCTAAGTGATTGATGATGATGATGATCATAATGATGATAATAATAATACTAATAGTGATTACATAATAAAAGAAATAATGATTGCAAAAATAGGATAAGGAGTATATTGACCAAATAAAGTATTAAAAAATTAACACTAAATAATAATTAAGTGTATATGACTGAAAAATGAAAATGAATTAACCTTATAAATAGTGACTTCCTGTACCACATCTAGGTCTCCTCCGCATACGTTGTGGTCATTGTTGTTGTTGAGGTCGTTGCTGTTGTTGTACGTCAAGTTCTTGAGATTCAAGCATTTCATTGATTTGTGTCGTTGACGTATTTAAATCAAACCACGGCGATTCATTTAAAGAAATGGATTGTCTAGGAGTGACAAATGCTTCATTTGATGGCCCACCATGCTCAAAAGTAGAAGTATTGTATTCAGTCGAAAATAATGCATGATCATCTAATAAAGATGTGAATGACTGAGGTTGAACAACATTGGGTGGGTTGGAAGGGGAAGATAATAATGGTGACATGTAATGAGGTTCTTGTTATGTAGGGTTAGAAGAAGTGAAATGGGATGATGACGATGTTGACATGTAATGAGGCTGACTAAAATTTGGAGGGTCTTGTTCTAAAACATTTTCATTTTCAACTGGTGGTTGGGTTGACAAGTAACCGCCACGTCGCTTGCTCGGTCTATCATGAGGAATTTGTGGTCAAGGGAACTCAATTGTTGGGGGAGCAGGTTGACGACTCATGTTGAATCGTTGTTCTCTAAGTGCAAGTAAAATGTTTCGTTGATCTCGAGCAACTCTGTCTCGATAATCAATACAATTTGAGCATGTAGAACGAGTATTAATTGTTAGCCTATATAACTCCTCTACTATGTCAGACTGAAATAAATAAAAAGAGATTGTGTTATAACACTTATTATATGGAGGAAAAAATGGTATTGATAGAAAATAGAAGAAAAACTTACCGCACAACCAGTATCACCACTGATATGTTGAATCCATCGTCTTGTATGTCTCCAGTACCATTGCATGTATTGAGACGTTCTATCAAGTTCATCATGTGCCATTGGAGCATTAACAATAGCATCTGACCAAGTATTCCATGCCTGAATAAAGGTTGAGTATTGGTTAATCCAATTTGTAGTTGTTCTACCTCGTAGTTGCATTGTGTGGTAATTTCCCAAATGAACAGGTTGGGCAGGAATTGGTTGCTGACGACCAAACTGCCTCTTCACACGATCAGGGTGGTGCCATTCTATGATATTAAAGCATATCAAAGGAACAGAAGCGAGCCAAATTTCAGGTGTTTGTATGCAAAACTCTGGAATTAATTGGCGTACTTCATAAGATTCATATGGCTGCCAAATTATCTCGTCATCAACCATTTTATCTAGGAAACTCATATATCTGAGCAAAGTCGTGGCACTTGGACGAGGGTTTTGTCTAACATTTTTCCATCTATTATTACAAAAAATAGTATCATAATTTGTATGAGTTTAATAATATAAATGGATGTGAAACATTTTATAGGTGAATTTAGCATACCTGAAACCCAAAGGAGGTAAGAGATGATAGACATCTAAATTTGGATCTGGATACACAGGTAAGGGTGGTGCGATCATAGGGAAGCGATCCCATGCCCATAAATGTAGCAATGACAAGCATCCTCCAATCCCATCCTCAGTTGGGTTAGTAGCATTACATAGTTCTCTATACAGATGAGCTAAAACTGCCGATCCCCAACTAAATTTTCCAGCTTCTTCAAGATTGTAAAGTAGTGGAAGGTACATTAAGTAAACCCGACTACCCGATCTATCTGGCATGAGGTATCCACCTATTAACCTGAGAATATATGCACGAGTAAATTGTTGAACTTGTACATCATCGGCATCTTGGGGTAGGTTATTGAAGTTCTCTTCCAACCAACTTATAAGCAAACGTTGCCCGTATAGTCTATCTGCAGGTGGTCTAATACCTAGAAGCCACTCACAAACATCTAGCCAATTCAAGTCAGTTTGCCCAATGACAGCCATTCCTACACATGGCAGACCCAATTGTATAGCTACATCCTGTAACGTTATCGTACATTCTCCACGTGTAGTATGAAAGGTATGAGTTTCAGGACGCCACCTTTCAATAAGGGCAGAGACCAAACATCGATCATAATCAAATTGCCCTATTCGAGCAACACCATAAAATCCGGCTAATATAAGATATCCAATTATTTGATTAGGTGGATCAATCATCCGAGTAGTATGCATTACTCTTCTAGTGTGCAGAATCCTATTAACCTATAACAGGAAAAAAAAAGTTAGCAATAAAACATACAAATTATAATATATTGTCAATAGCTTGTACTTACATTGTTATTCCACACGTTTTCTGAAATATGCTGGTGTTGTAAGTACAAGAGGGAGTTATCCTCTGGGCCAGGATTGATGACATCTTGATGTTGTGCCATTGTAATATGTGTCTGCATAGGTTAATTGAAAAAAATAGCAAAATAATATAAAAGGTAATAAAATAATATTTGTAAGAATATAAAAGATGGTAAAAACAATTGTTCAAATAATATAAAAGATAATTTCATCTTCATTAACCATAATAATTTGTGAAGGGATACACATAATTTATTGTCTAGACGCTAAACTTTGTGGACAAGTAGAGCGATTATGGCCAACTTGTCGACATAATCTACACTTGTTTGGTTGATTGGGTGTGGTCCAATCCATCTCATTATGTATGCGACTTGAGCGAGGACGACCCTTTTCTCGAATCATTGATGGGTCAGGTATTAATGTAGGAGTATCAATTTGTGGCCAATAAGTCGCATCTCCGATTGGTTGGAACTCATTACTATATGCCATTTTCATGGTTTCCAACCTAAATACAGGATCAACATATTGCAAATGGTCAATGCCAACTCGTGCACAAGCAGCAACGGCATGCATACATGGATACTTTTCTGCTTGAAACTCTCCACAATCACATTTTTTTTTCATTCAAGTTAACCTTGCAACATCGACGATATTGACGACATTGAACATCGTATGGCTCAACAACCTCAAATGATGTTGCAATTCTATTAAATTCACGAACAACACAGGCAGATGCATTTTGTGTTACTACGTCTAGCTTCTTTGTTAGTGTTTCTGAAAACACTTGTCCAGCCGCAATTTGTGCATGAACTTGTCGACCACGATTCACAAAATATTCATTCACTCTATACATCGTTGCCTTGACTAAACCAGTTATTGGCAGACTTCGAACACCTTTAAATACACTATTCATGCACTCTGCAAGGTTGGTAGTCATATGTCCAAATCGTCGACCTTCAAAGTCATAAGCACGTGACCATTTCTCTTTTGGGATGGCTCCAATCCATTGAGCTGCAGGTGCGTGATGCAATGCTATCTCTGTTAATTGTTGATCAACAACATGACGTTCATAGGCGTACCCTACAAATAATAACTATATTGTTACAATATTCATAAAATCATATAGTTATAAGATCACAAAAAATATGGGAAATCTCACCAATATTTATAAACTTCTCTTTCAACCAATTTGTTCCATGAGCTTTGTGAAGATTTGATGCCACATGCCGCAAACAAAAAACATGATATGCTTGTGGTGGTTGCCATCCAACTTGGGGCTGAGCAACTGCTGCCAAAATTGAACGATGTCTATCTGAAATTAAACAAATTTCCATTCTATCTTTTGTGACATAGTAGCGTACGAGGTATAAGAACCATGCCCAAGCAGATCTTGTCTCCCCTTCAACTATGGCAAATGCAAGTGGCACAACATTTCGATCGCCATCTTGTGATATAGCCATAAGCAATGTGCCCTTATATTTTCCGTATAGGAATGTTCCATCAACTTGTACAATGGGCTTTAGGTATGAAAATGCGTCTATGCATGGTTTGAATGCCCAGAACACACGATGAAACATTTCAACTGGTTGACCATTTGAATCGACTTCAGAGCATTGTTTATGTGAAAAATGTATGCATGACCCAGGTATAAAGTGTTGAACTGCAGCTAACCACCTTGGGAGTAAGGAATAAGACGTCTCCCAATTCCCAAAAACAGTGGCAACAGCTAATTGTTTTGCCTTACATGCTTTCCTGTATGACACAGTATAACCAAACATTGATTGCATTCTCTCGATAATTTGTGAGATCTTCACATCTGGCTTATCAGTTACCATTGCCACAATACAAGATGATATAACATCAGCATCCAACTTTGGATGGTCTTGAGTCAATGATGTGCTCAAGCACGTGTGGGCCCCACAATATTTTGTTATCTCCCAAAAGTTTCTATTTTCTTTCTTGCATGCCCTTACTCTCCAATTGCAATTTGACCCATAGTTAACACATCGATACTCTTCATATTTTTTACATGAATAATAAACCTTAAATGTGTGATGAACTCGAACAGAGTATAGCTTGATTGCACGTCTCAGAACCCGGACACTGTTAAATACCTTTCCAATATATAACTCATTCGTATCGCTTAGATTCAGAATTTCTTCTAAATCATTAACCTCATGAGTCATATCTGCCTCAACATTAATTTGTGATAAGAAAGCAGTTGCAAGATCATTGTGCTCGTTCCCCTCTTCATGGTCATTGTCATTGACTTCATTATCATTCTCACCTCCAACATTTAAATAAGAATCATATTCATCCTCTTCCTCGATTTCATCCATGACGTCTTCTACATGAGGAATTGAACATGGTACTTCATTGTTGCCACCATATAATAGAGGTTCAAATGAGTGGAAATTTTCCATGTCACCGGTAAACATGGATTCTTGTCCCACAGTATTTCCAACATCATTGATTATTGGTTGTGATTCAATGTGGTCATCATATGGTAAATCACATATGTTGGCATACAACTCTGCACATGTCAATTGAGTTGAAAATCTTTGAGTCACTTGCCACATTTGTTGTATGTCCGAGTCATCTTCCAAATTGCATGCCTGGTACTGTGGTGGATTTATGCATGTAGGATATCTATATACTATATTTGTCACGATTTGATTGGGAGGAAGTTGTAGCTTTCGTCCGATAACTTGCTTCAGTTTACTCAAGGTAATATTTGGGTCAACTTTGATTATTTTCACCCTATTAGACTCAAATGTTACACCGGATGGGCCGTTACAAATTCTACCATTTGAAAATATACACACGAACTCCTTTGTATGATTCATCCTACTTCCTAAATATTACATTACAATTATTAATAAAATTAAATGAAATTGTCAAAACAATTTAAATTCACAATATCACATTTACAAAAATCATCATAAAAAATATTCATAATTGTCTCATCACATTATGCATAACACCAACAAATAATCATAATAAAATATAAAATAACATTCTTCATTTACCTTTCACTGATTTTTTTCTTATAAATTTTTGTGGCAATGCATTTCAAAATATATTTTATTTCTTATTATATTTTTGGTTAATTAAAAATTAATATATATTATCATTGAAATATACAAAATTGACGATAGTAAATTTGGCACACTTATTATTTATTATTTTATTTTATTTATTAATATTTTTTCTGAAACAAAAAAGATTTATAAGGACTAAAATAGAAAATAAAATTCTGTGTCTGGCTTAAGAGAATTTTGACAGAAATAAGGGTATTTTTCTGTAATATTATCTGTCACTTTCAACTGAAAAATATCAGAGAAAATTACACAAGTACCCCGAATTTACAAAATTTCAATTGGGTCCCAAAATCTGATATTCACCGCGGGAAACTGATTTTTTGGCTGTGAAAACATCAGAGAAAACTACAGAAACGTACCAGTAATTTTGAAAATGTCATTTTGGTCTAAATATCCGAAAACGTCCTTTATGATTGTATCAATGATATTATGTATAAATAATACAAAATCAGTACCACTGTATAAATATAACAGGAATATATACTTACTAAAATCTATCTTATTCTTATGGTAAAATATCTTTTTTCTAAATATTTTAACTACACACCTATATTCTAAATATTTTATATATTCTAAAATTTTAATCTATAACTATTTTTTAAATATTATACACCACTATGTATGTTAGGACTTTTTTTTTTTAAGTTTTATCCTACCAACGTTAAAGTTTTTGGGTGAGCCAATCTTTTAACAAATATCATAAATATACAAATAAAGTTCCACAAAATAAAAACATATTTGCTAATATCATAACACAAGGTTCATATAGGTGAAATCATATGCTTAAAAATAGAGATCAAATTTAAATTTTAAAGTCTCAAAACTAACCTATATTACCATATAATACAGGATAATACTTACAGTCAAAACAAGAGGCACTTATTTTACTTTTTGAAGTTGTTGAACCAACCACTCAGCACCTAAAAATAAAAAATAGTCAAATAATAGTTATCAAGTGCAACAAAAATAAAATTCAAATTACATATTACAAACTACCAAATTAAGAGAAATAACTAGAGAAATAACTTACCCACAACAGCAATAAGAAAAACAACTGATGCAAATAATCAACGATCAACAAAACAAAGGAGGAGGAGAGAGCTTAGACAAAAATGAGATGAGAGAAAAGAAGTGCAAAACTTGAGCGAGCAAACTGCACTTCATCAAACAAGCAAGATGAAGAAAACTTGAAGAAAAAACGAGAGGAAGAAAACTTGAAGAAAAAACGAGAGGAGAGAACAGACGAGTAGAATAAAATTGCTGGAATGAAAACTTAAAGCAATATATCAATTGTTTTTGGGGGAAAGAGTGTTCACTGTGCGTGTTCACTGTGTGTGTTCACGTGCTTGGGGAAAGAGTGATTTGATTGATGAATAGGCTACATTGGGAAGGAGGAAGGCATCAGATCAGAGAACACGCGGAGAATATATTCCTGACATCAAGAATTCTTATTTTAAAAATAATCATATTATATAGAAATCGTTCACGCCAAGAACGATTTCTAAAATCGTTCTTGCGAAGTACGATTTTTCTTTGGTTTGTCAGAACTAGAAATCGTTCTTTGCAAGAACGATTTCTTCACAAATTTAAAATCGTTCTTCTCAAGAACGATTTTAAGTGTAGTATTATGGTAAATAGTTTTAACTTTGTAGTATTTTGGTATTATAATTTACTGTTTATCGTATTCTGATAAAAAAGCCTAAAAAATAACTCGTCAATCATGTTGGTCTTCATTATTTTCTTTCAATCTCACTACAGTGGAAGTTTAAAATTTAACAATTATTCATTATAATAAAATCAATTTCTCTTATGGTTTTAGGATGATTTTCCCAGATCTACAGATTTATTATTGTGTTGACGCTTTCAATCATTTCATCGGCAGTAACAAGATTCTATATATTAGGATCAAAGGGAAATTCCTAGAATTTACCCTTTATTTTCTTTGTTAACTCTATTCCTTTTCTTATTTGATTCTGTTGCTCAAAAGCTCTAGTTCGCTTTACCCGTTATTTTTTTTTCCGGATGATTCATGATATGATGGGAAGGGCATTATGATCTTTTAATAATGTTCAATAATTCCAATTGAGGCCTCTTAGTTTAATTAAGAATTTATTAAAAATTTATGTCTGAATTTAGATTTAGGTATTTTAATTAGATTTAAATGGGATTCTACCTATGATAAATCCTCGTTATTTTAAAAACGGTCATTCACGCTGGTTTATAACGTATTCTTTCTCTATAATTTGCAAATACTAACAACATTTGAGAGATTTTTTTTTTTAAAAAAAAAAGGGAAATAAACACCAAATGTAAAACAAATCGGCATTAGATTCCCTGAATGATGAACTTTTAATTCAATTCGCACATTCCATCAAATCACGTAAATTTTGGTTGAACCATAAATTTCTGAAAATTAGTTTTTACCCAATTTTTGAGTTTGCATGTGACTCACGAGCATTTGATTTCACCTAGATGATTTATTGAAGAATGATACATTGAGGAATTATTAATTAGTTAATTGTAAAGAATAGTTGTTAACACTCTTAAATCATAAACAATACTGATGATAGAGATAGATTCGCTTAAAGCATGCTTTTTTTTTAACGCGTAAATTGAATAATGTATCAACCTTTATTTTGGACCAATAAAAAAAATTACCATTTAAATTAAATCTAGTGAAGAAATCAACATTTCCCAGCTAAATTAATAAGAATTTTTTCAAATCTTAATAATGAATAATTTGTAAGTAGCGAAGAGCTTGTCTTGATCCAATTTATCTTTTTTTTTTTTTTTGGTGGGTTTTAATAAAGAAGCAGAACAGGGATGAATTGAATTAGTGCAGGTAGACGCGTCTGTGTCTGTATACTCAAATCTTATTTATAAATAATTTTATCTCTTATAGCACCGATTCATTTTATAAACAACTTTCATTTTTTATCTGAAAATGTAAATTTTTTTTTTTATTTTATTCTTATTAAATACTCATTATCTCTCATACATTTTATCTATTTTTTTTTATATTTTTTTTATAAATAGGGACATATATAAAAAAAAATAATAACATTTTTTATATATTTATTACTTTTAACTGCTGATACATTTTAGTATTTTACATCATCCAAGGAAAAATTTGCTTATAAGTATGATACTTAGGGGCTATATAAGAAGAGACCTGGAGGCGGGAGGCATGTTGGCCGTGACAGAAGAAACCGGGAGGTTGCCGTCGACGACAATGGACCTCCTGATAGAGTCTACCTCCGCCGCACATTTCTCTGGTCGGCGTCCTTCAATGACGACGTCGTCTTCTTCATTGTTATCTCCGACTGATGACGGTCTCGTTGGCTCTACGCAGCCATTTGTTATCGGTATGTATAAATTAGCACTCATCTTATTCCGATCTTCTGCTTCTCGCAATTTTCGATGTTCTCAATGATTCTAGATAATGCGCATTCATTTGGTTTTCCTGGAAAGTGCAAGAACAAAACCTATGTGTGAAGCTGATTTTCTAGCTTGAACGAGAAGTTTTAATCTGCTCTCCTTATTCAGAAACCAAAAAAAAAAAAACGCAATGCTCTTATTCGAACTGAAATACAAAGATCTTGCTTCGTCTCTGTTTCTTTATCGGTCTAATTACGTCGCTGCGTTTTTCTCTTCCGGAGAGTTTGAATGTACGAAGAGTTCTGATTTAAAATTTTGATTACTTTGGCTTTCCAACATTTTCTCTGTGACTACACAAATCTTAACAGACACATTAAACTCAATGATATGTGAGATTTTTGTGCGCTTTGATTTACGTTCTGGCAATCGAACAGGGGTCTCTGGAGGTACGGCATCGGGCAAGACCTCTGTGTGTGATATGATCATTCAACAATTGCAAGATCATAGAGTGGTTTTAGTCTGTCAGGTCAGTCATTAAGATATTCTAGAATCTTCTCCAGTAAAATTGGTCGAGTCATTTTTGCAAATTACAATTATTGGACTCTTATCGCTGAGCTATGAGTAAATGACGAACAAAATCATTTAATCTCTTCGTTGCTACTTTGTGGTTCTATACCTGATTACCGGGATTAAAAACAAACTTTTAGCCTTCTAATCAATCAAATGTTGTTCTTGTAGGACTCATTCTACCGTGGTTTAACAGAAGAAGAATTGAAACGCGTCCCTGAGTATAATTTTGATCATCCTGGTATATAAACCTTAAACTTTATTTTGGTTAGGATTGATTCTGAAATCGTTTCTGATATTATACAGCTTATTTTTTGTTTTTATAGACGCCTTTGATACAGAGGAACTTGTAGAGTGTATCAGCAAGCTCAAATCTGGACAGTCTGTTCATGTGCCGGTATATGATTTTAAGACACATCAGCGGTCGTCTGAAAAATATGTGCAGGTTGTCTTCTCACATTTTAACCTAAATTCGTGTGGTAGTGTCAATTACTATCAGACGTGTTCCCTAACAATTGATTCCTTATGATTGATATACTTGCCGGTATATTTATCCGGAAAATGAAAAAAAACAAACCTACAAGTCGGAAATCATATTTCCATCAAGAGAATTGCTTAGTGTTTCAGTCACTATATGATCTTTCACAACAATGATTGGAGGTCACTATTTGGCAGGTTAATGCATCTGAGGTAATCATTTTGGAGGGCATACTGGTTTTTCATGAGAAACGTGTCCGCGACATGATGAATATGAAAATCTTCGTTGATATAGGTATTCTTTCCCCATCTTGATATGGTTTCGGGCAATTCTATTATCAATTACAAGTAAAATAAATCGTAGCAGGCTAAATTTTGTATATACTATATAAACGATGCAAAATTCACTGAAGGTCCCGCATATAGAACCCTTAGGTTGTATTGTACCTTGCTCCGTTTTTTTCCTATTAGGCTGTAATCCATTGAGAACAACTATCAAAACCTTGTACAAAAAGTTGCGCTACTTCTGAGCTCTACGCAGATTTTTAATCATTGTATCTCTTGAAATGTGGCAAGTCCCGCATTAGACCTTAGGCTATAAAAGACAAGTTGCGGGATAGAACTGAAGGTAGGAGGGGCCTTAGTTTAACAGTCTAAGGTCCCCCTCACTTCACAAAATTCTCGATGTGGGACTTGCCACATTTTAACGAATTATTTGTTAAAATGTGGCAAGTCCCACGTCGGAATTTTGTAAGATGAAGGGGACTTTAGACTATAAAAAGAGGCCCCTACCTTCAATTATATCCCACAAATTGCCAATTACCAAATTTTGGGTTGGTTGCCTAATAAAGTAAAGGAAGGCCCCTACCTTCAATTCTTTGTCGTTTGCAATTCACTAACCCTTAGGTTGTATTGTTCCTTGCTCTGTCTTCTTCCTATTAAGCTGTAATCCATTGAGAACAACTATCAAGGCATTATAAAAAAAGTTGTGCTTATACAGCGACTTTTGAGCTCTATGCAAATTTTTAATCCTTCTATCTGCAAAAAATTGCAGCTTAGGCTGAGTTCTTACACTGCGAGGACAAGGATATTATAACAAACAGAATAAACCTAGCTAACTTACTGCTTTCAACAGATTTGATATCCTCTATTTTTGTTGTCTTATACTTGCATGTTATGTAGATGCTGATGTAAGGCTTGCCCGCAGAATAAGACGTGATACCGTTGACAGAGGTAGAGATGTACAGTCGGTACTGGAACAGGCAAGTTTTATTTTTTGGGCTATAAGCAAACAATATGATTCGTGATTTATATCCTTCAGAAGGTTTTGGGTTTACCATTCTAACACACTTAGTCGAAAGGAATAATTACAAGAGTCCGACAACAGCAAGTGATCATTTTTCTTTTAATTTGAGCACAAAGATGTAATTTATAGAGGTATCGGGATCAGGAAAGATTAATTAAATACTCCAAGTATGTACCCAATGACTTCTCTATAAATTTAATCCAATATTTTCGTTGAAAGGCAGTCGCTGTAAACTTCAATGACTGCCCTTATCTGCTGATGTCATTCTACTAAATTTTTTACCAATACTTGACATTGAGTGGCTGATACCGAGACATTTATAAATTTTCAGTATTCAAAATTTGTTAAGCCTGCCTTTGATGATTTCATTCTTCCAACAAAAAAATATGCCGATATCATAATACCTCGTGGGAAAGAGAATGAGGTAGCAGTAGACTTGATCGTTCAACATATCCACACTAAGCTTGGCCAACATAACCTCTGCAAAGTATATCCGAATTTGAATGTTATTCAATCTACGTATCAGGTGATCGATCTTCTTCGTCATCGTCCTTCCTTTTAACTTTTTTATTTGCTTCATTTACCCACGGAGATATGTATTGTGTATGAGCATTTCTTATGTTGAAGCTCTCTTGCAGATTAGAGGCATGCACACTCTAATTCGTGACAAGAATATATCAAAGCACGATTTTGTTTTTTATTCAGATCGGCTTATTCGTTTGGTAAATAATGACCAAATGTTAATGATCTTGATGCTTTTTCTACAGGATTAATGTACCCATTTACAAACTAATTTTAACATCTAACTTCACAGGTAGTGGAACACGGTCTAGGCCATTTGCCATTTACGGAAAAGCAAGTTATTACACCTACAGGTCCGTCTTATAAGGGTTGTTAGTTTCAGTAATCTATTGATCACATGACCGAATATTTTAGTTACGCTTTGTTTTCTTCAGACTGCTGCAGTATTTTTGTTGTTATTCCGTTCCAGGATCAATTTACACCGGAGTTTATTTCTGTAAGAAATTGTGCGGCGTATCCGTCATTAGAAGGTAATTTCCTAGTTCAAACAGTTTACCGTTGCTCTAATTCATCATATATTTTTTTTTATTCTCCATAACCATTTCTCAATCTCATATGGTGAATTTTTCTAACATGCCATTAGCATTAATAATGTTAGCCCTTAAGATAATAATTTTAGTTCATTTCCATTTCAAAACACTTCCTTCTTAACATCATTTAATTTCCTCAGACGCATAACTCACGTATCCCACTCCTATATGCGCAACGTGAGGAGTATATCCTAATTCAAGTGATCATGTCCGTGAACTTCCTCCTGATCTTATTATTAGTATGGCTGGCCAAGATTGTTAGGAACTTTCGATGATTCTGTTGTTCTTTGAAAAATTAAATGTATATTTGTGTAGACAAACTGTGTATAAAGTTGGTTTTGCTTTATAATGTCTCAGTGGGGAAAGCATGGAGAATGCTTTGCGTGCATGTTGTAAAGGAATTAAAATAGGAAAAATTCTCATCCACCGTGAAGGTGGTGAGACCCAGGTACTAGTTCCTATGTCAGCTTTTGTTTTTGGCTTTTTTTTTTTTTTTTTGGTTTTGGTTGTTGTTATTTATTTCTCTGGAACTGGTTCACTTACAATGCATGCCTTCCCCACTCTCTTTTTCTTCTTCAATATTAGCTTATTTATGAGAAGCTGCCGAAAGATATTTCGGAGAGGCATGTCCTCCTTTTGGACCCAGTGCTTGGTACAGGTGAATTACCATCTTATTTGTTATATCCTCTGTTTTTTCTTAATAAGATCTTTTATTACCCTTTTGTAATTTTCATTCATTAACAATCCTCCTACCTTCAGATGTTCTTCATTTGCACATGGACCCTCTTAATACTTGCAGTTACGGGTTTCGTATATTATTTTAATATCTTCTTTAAATAAAAAATAAATCCCAAAAAAAAAATTAGACGAGGATAGCAACAGATAAAGTGAGCATCAAGCGGAGCGTGCAAAATAGCTTCACACTGAACCATTCATCTTAGTTGCGAAGCTACAGTTTGGGACATTTATTTTTTGTCATTTATTATCCGCAGAATAAGTTAATTATTAACACGCAATTAAGCAGTGGTACAATTACCAAACAATCAGTAACCTTTTTCGATTTGTACAAACAGGTGACTCAGCCAGCCAAGCCATTGAACTCCTCATACGAAATGGAGTTCCAGAGTCCCACATAATATTCCTCAACCTCATCTCTGTAAGTTGATTCTAATATTAGAAACCAGGAAAATGGGATTAACCTTCCTAATGTTCCTTAATTGATTTCAGGCTCCTGAGGGAATACACCGTGTATGCAAACGTTTTCCACACCTGAAAATAGTCACTTCGGAGATTGAAGTTGGACTAAATGAAGAGTTTCGAGTTATACCAGGGTTGGGAGAATTTGGGGACCGCTATTTTGGTACTGACCAGTAAATAAGAAAAAGAAAAAGAAAAGACAATTAGGTAGGGTGGACTGAACTTGCGGGATATCCATATTATTCTTGAAGACAACTCCTAACTCCTCAATTGTTTATAATGTAGCAGGCATTTATTTATTTATTTAGACGGGCTTCTGTAATTCAACAGTAGTTATTTAATGAGAAGGGATTTTTTTCTTCATTTATTTAATAGAGCGGGCTTCACTCAACGAATTAAATCGCAGCGACTGCTGACCTATGGTTCGATCTTCAAACAGATCTCATGCCCTTAATTGTTGTCAATGAAGTTTTTTTTTTTTTAATAACAGTAATATCTTTTTAAACAATTAAGATAAAAAATAATGTACTACCTCCTTTTCTAAATATAGAATCTAGTTTGTTGTGCAATTCTAGGAGGATTACTATTAATCCCCCATTCCCTGAAACCTATCATGTATGATTGCTTTTGCTTTTAAATTATAGTTAGATCATTTTATTAAAAAAAAAATTACTACCAAATTTAACCCTCACATGGGTAAACAATTATGCTTGTTTTGATTTTGTCCGATTTCAAAAAGAACACTTCATTATGCTTGTTTTGATTATTTCCGTTAAGCTAGTAATATTGACAATAATTAGATAAGTCCCGGCGTTTTAGGTTTTAACAGCAAAATTCACCAAACTTTGGTAACAACAATCTTCAAAAGAAAATAGAAATAAATGCTTTGATTGTATGGTGGCACGGTTGTAGCTAAAGCTGAGCCTAAAGCAAACATGACCAAGCAAAACTGATCGATTTGGCACACATCTTTTGAGATATAGATTATGCGTAGTTTAAATCTTATTATCATCATAAATATTACTCTTATAAATACAGGAACTAAATAATTATTATACGAACTCGGTAAAAAAAAAATTAATATACAAATATTAAAAAAATTAGTTATTTATAATAAATGTGTTAGCTTCTAATAAATGTTCCTTTTAATCATTATTTGATAAAAATCCTTTAATACATGAAATCAATTTGAATAACTTGGGGAAAAAAATTTATAAACGAGAGACAAGATAGATTAAAGTCTTACATTTAAGACCAAAACAAACTTCTAAACTAGCTCATTATATTTATGACTAGAGGAAGTATAATTAGTAATTTGGATTCTAATAAAGATGTATTTTTAGAAAAATAATTGTACATACTCCTACGGTCCTTAATATAAAACATATTTAAGAACTTAATGTTATAACTAAATATAAAACATAATTTTTATATTTATCAATCTTTTTCTAATTTATTCCTATTAATGCTCCCTCAAGTCCTCAATAATAATCAAGGAGGAGAGCAACGGAGGGAATTAAGAAAGATAAGTAGAGTGTTATATTAACTAAATTTCTTAATTTAATCAAATTAGATAAATATGTTTTATATTAAAAACATACGGAGTATTTTAATTACCTGATCAAGTTAATTAAGTGGATTCAAAGTCACACGTAGACGAAGTTTAAAAAAAAAAGAGTTTTTTCCGGTTTTTCCCCCTAGGTCAACTTCATCAATGTAGACTTGTGAAGTTCAAGTCATGCGATGAATAATGTAATGTAGTTTATTTATAAGTCCCTATTAATATATGGGGCCCACTTCTAGTTATACCACTTGAGGGCAAGGTGGGCAGGAATTCATACGCAAATTAGTTGTTTTCCTTTTAATCAAAAAGGAAAAGAACAAGGAGAGAGAAAACAAACCGCAAAGAGGAACACAATTTCATCATTAAGGTGATTTTGGTACATTGATAGATACCTGTAAAATATGTTGGCCTTTAAGTGACTAAAAGCAAAGGCAGCTAATTGTATTATGGATTTCAAGTTACAAAAAAATTCTCAACCAAGAAACCAACCGACCTAGAGGCTGCAAAATCCGCAGGTGCAAAATTTAAAACTTGATTGTGTTTTGCCTATCCGCAGGAGCCACACACTGCCACAATGAACGATACGATGGTATACTGACTGCATCAACCCCCAACGCAGACAAGTTGCGAGCATACTCCTGTGATGAAAATATGCAAGAGGAAGTTAATGTCCAAGTGTCAGCAATTAAAAAGTTTACAAGAAGACGACATATAAATTCAAACATGATTCAACATGCCCACATATCACAGAGCTTATAGCATGTGCTGGAGTGAAAGCAAGAGAAGAAGGGATCGTGCATGGAAATGATTATCGTGCTTACCTGAATATCAAGGAACAACTGCATACAGATTTTGTCGGTGTCAGACACGTTATGATCTGAGACATCCGAACTACCTCCACCCCGCCTTTGTTGTGCTCCTTGCCGGATTCTCTGGAGTGAAGACTCTGTCTTTCTTGCCTGATCATGATCAACGTTTATTAGAACTATTCTAAATATAGAATCCTAAATATCCACAAAAAGCTCAACCGTGCAGTTTGACCTTGGACACTTACCACGTTAACAAGATCAGCTGCTAATTCGTAATAGCGGTCGGTGATTTCAGTTGCAGCACCTACAAGTACTTTATTTCTGGCTTCACTTGCCAAATATGTTGCAGCCCGCTCCCCATCCAGAAAAGTCTGGAATTGATCGGAATGTCAACAATTTACCGAATAATGATTGAAAAGTATTTATCCAAAAAAGCTAGATATAAATCCTGTCCACTAAATAATATCGCGTTGCTTGTTAGATGAATCATAAATCTTCTCCACTAAATTATTTTGCACATACATAGGATCACCTGTCTCCCAGACGCAAAGATATAGGCAATTTCGTTATAATCCCTCCGGTCCTAAATATAAGATAAAGTTGACTTTTTTTTGGAGAGATTAAGGAAGCTAAATAAATTATTTCATTATATCATATGTTGTGTATTCTTAGATTATATATTAGTTTCTTAGTCAAATTAATTAGTTTTGAGAAAAAAATAAAAATATTCCAAAGTAATTTAATTAGCTTCCTTAATCTCTCTTAAAAAATCAACTTTGTCTTATATTTAGGACCGGAGGGAATATAATAAAGGCACAAACGCAGCTATTCCTACCATCTAGGATTAACTTGAGATTGCATATACAGAAAGAGACCATCTTCTGTATATATCAAATAATAAAATTTCCCATCTAACTGCAAACAGTTAACTGCAAATGGCTTGCATTAATAATAGCTACCAGACTAAAAATTCCATAGAAATCACCATCCTCATAACTTAATCAAGCTAAACACAAAGTGGAAGAGCGAAAATATGAAATAAAAAATTCCACAATTGAACAATACTGCACATCTTAAGGGGAAAAAACACTTTCACAATCGAACAATAATGCATACCTTAAGAGGGCGCAATACCCCAGAAACATAAGGGGAATGCCTCACAGGAAGAGGTTTATTAGTCATCCTGTAGGTTGCTGTTATTCCCTTCATCTGTCTCAGGTCCTGGATTAATTTTAAACCCAGATGAGTAAATGAACAGATTAGAAGGAGAAGGAAGAAAATACATAAGCAAAAAAGTTCTTAGAAAACATTATATATCCAAATGAAACAACAAAACCAACTTAAACAACAATTTGACAAAATCAATTTACCTCAACTGACTTCTCCACAAGTGATTCCACCACTGTCTTGATGACTAAAGGTTCCAAATCTTTCAATGATTGACCACCTTGTAAAATGCTCTCCCTTACTAACTCAACAACGTCGGAGGAACAAGAAGACAGAATTGGAAGCACATGTTGAAGAAAATCACCATGAATGTGCTCCTCCAGACATCTGATATCATGTATAATCTGCAGAGAATTTAAGATCTGTTATCATGGAGGTCAAGCACAATCGTGCCTTTTTCCCTAGAACAAATTCTTTCCATGTGCATCTTACAATTATGGTAGGCAAGGCCAACTTTGACTATCATAATCATTACTGAGGATAGGTTAACTTCAAAAATTCTGTTTAGCAATTTCTTAATTCTTAATTCAGAAAACTCTGTTGTAAAACCTTAGGCATTTCTAGGCAAGAATAATGGGTATCAAATACGAAGTGTTTAACGAAGCAGCTCATGAAGTATTACTTGAGCAAACAGACTAAGGATTAAAGAGATGTTAAAATGACGAGCAACAAAAAAATTGTCCAGCAGAAAGTAAATAAATATGCAACAATCAAGGCATGACGCATACAAAAATAAAGTCTTCTGCAACAGCTGAAACAGCCCATTCAGACCCTGGGCTGGTGCTTGTGTTCCCAGCCTTACGAGCAGCCAGCCCAGTTGACAACCAACTAGTGTATCTGTAAAATTCCAGGAAAATATGGTTATTATACCATAGAAAGAAAAAATGAAATTTGCAACATTCCAGTTTAAACTGACCTCGCAAGAAGCTGCAAGGATAAGCGGAGGAACTTGTCGGAACAAGAAAGCAAAAAAACATCTTCTCTCCAGCACGACCTCAAACTCTCCATTAGAGTAACACTTTGTTTTAGTGTTAAATTTTGATAGCTTGCTTCACCAGGGTCTGAATTTTGAACAGGGACAAGACTGGATGCTGTAAGCACAGAATCTAGAGCTCCTGCTATTTCCTGAAACCTGAAGCAAATGTGGATATCATTTCCATGTCACCAACTACTAACAAAAATTTCTTTAGGACCATGACCATCTTATAGCAGGATAATGTACCTCAAAGAGAAATATACACCAATATTCCATTGCTTCATGAACTCAGAATAAATGGCTTGAGAACGAAATTTAGCAACAGCAGATCTGGACGGGCAGTAGCCTAGCATGAGATCCAGAGTTATAAAATTTAGTAAATAAAATCTCTTAATACATCTAGAAACGAAATCAATAGATGCACAAACACATTAACACCAAGACATTCTTTCATAATGGAATGCCTCCATTTTTTATCATGGGGGGAAGATGTGAGATATGCAGAAGACAGATGTCAGTTTTTTGACAACTACCTTCAAGATGAGACAAGAAATCTAAGCTTGATTTATAATTTTTCAAGAACTCAGTTGGTCTTCCAGGAGAAAATGCACCAGGCTTTCCCTTCTGGATTGCAGAGAGAACCTCTTTGAGAATTGAATTGGCCAAGAAGTCAAAAACATGCAACCCGGAATTTTCTGCACCAAAGACCAAACTTCAGACAGATTTAATGCAATCTAGATATACTGCTATTATATACAACACTGGCCTTGTGTTCTTGATGGGTGAATATGCTTGATATATTTGCAAAACAATACCATGTAATAAACGACCATATTTCAACAATTCTATAATCCAGACACAGACAGATAACTCATGGTCCAGCTGGCAAGACATATGGTCAAAAACAAGTTGAAGATAATTCAACAGTTCAAATTTTTAAATACAAAGAAAGACTAAGGAATACACCAGTAAGGATTGGCAAGGTCCATATAGCTATGCAGTAAATAAATTGTTCACATTCAAAGTGAACACAGATATGTACCAGCTGAAGAAATCTCCAATAAAAATTTACAGTCTTTATCAATGCACTGCTTAATCTGCTCATAATCACTATCAAGTTCTTCTGTAAATGACTCAGCAGCCATGGCTGAAGGTCCATGTGGAATAATCTTCTGTATCAATGGGGCAACAATAGTGGTGCGAAAAATTTCTTCAGCATTCTTGGTGTTATCAATGGCAGCATATGCTCGTAAGCAATTGTATATTGCAGTTGCATCTCGGTGCTCTAGACCATCTACAAAGCAATGGCCCAAGCTTGCATCCAGTATTAGGCTAGCATTTTGTATCCTCTTCTCCATATTTTCAATAAAAGGCAGGTTCTGTACTGGCATAATTGAGAAAAAGAGATGAGCACAGAATGTACCATGGTCTAAAAAACAAAACTAGGAAACAATTTTACCTTTTTTCCCCCAATTAAATAGTCCAGATCTTAGAGTTTATATGTTACAATGAATCGCCAATTTCAAATGCTAAAAACTCATGATACAAAGATCAACACATATATATATATACACACATGTAAAATGTTTTTAACTTTTAAGACACATATCAGGCAATAAGCTACCTGGCTCTCTAAATTTTGGCCCATTTACTCTTGGCGTACCTTAACCACATTTTGGAAAGCTTTTCCACTATTTGACAAAACAAAGTTAAATGTACATAAAGATGTGGGTATGCAGTTTACACCACATCATGATGAAATGACAAGAAAGACAGGAACTGTATCCAGGTAAGTAACTTAAAAGAAAAAAAATCCTCCAAAACTATAGTTCCGTTGCATTATTTATACTTAAGAATGACCTCAGAGAGCCAATAATTATAGACAGATAAAGTAGTGTGGTTTTCAAACCAATTTTTAATTCCTTCACAAAATATTCAGCTTCCATTACATTCCAACCTGTAGTTATCAACTCAATTGTTTTAATCAATTTCTTTTTTCTTTCACAGCCTTTGATAAAGTGAAGGAAATTAAAACAAACCTTCGCATGTGTGACATAGAACTTCAGCCGGTTCATCTCACTTGCGATTCTCTCAAGCAGCATGCTTTGAGTTTCTCTAACACTGGTCCCATTCTCAACATGTTGCACAGAAATCCCATTACTCATGGAGTTTCTCTCCGCCAAATTTACATCTCCATTTGACCAATCAGTAGGCACACTAGGAAGCTCCTTTATTAGTTTTTCAACCTGGAATCATATGAAAAAGAAAAATATATAATACTATGAAAATATATTAGTGCACTAGATATGTTTGACTGGATCCTAAATTGAATAGATTCTGGAGCTCGAAAGGTATCTTGCATAACTTCTTTGTGGCAACTCCTCTCGCTTAAAAGAAAAGGGACCGATGTGTTTAAATTAATTATTTCAATCTCAAATACTCAATGTTTCAAGTTAGAATTAGGAAACTTCTCTTCATTCCACAGCCATGACGATAATTGATTGATAACAAAATCATCTGGATTTATCAAGGTTATTGCATTTTGCTACAGAATTGAAGGAATTGAATCTCTAAGGACATAAACTAATATCCGTATCGTGAAACATTTTGCTAACTTTCAGTTTTTCGAATTCCATTTTAACTTGATACAGTCCAGTGGAAAACATTATGTCGTCACGTTATTGTGACTCGAGTAAGACCGGTGTCAGACAATTCGTAAACTCCATTAACTGCTTAACACGAGAAAAAGTTATGCGACGTTCAGTATGGAAAATTTTCAACAAAAATTCCCGACGGACCGCACGCTTAGGCTTTATATTATAGATCCGCCTTGTTATGTCTGTGATTATAGATGAAGTTCCAGCAGATAGCGCAAAAATCATTCATTCACTAGCAAGAGTACTTACCTTAGATACCACGTGAAATGTATCAAGAAGAAGTTCCAAAGTCTCCCTCGCTGAGGCTGCCTCGGATCTTTGCCTTAGCCCGTTCTTCATGGACACGAGCGAACCTTCCACTGATCCCCTGAATTGCTCAATTTTATCCCTAAGCTCTACCAGCGGGGCCCGCATACGCACCACCGCGGCGTCTACATCAACGAGCTTAGTGCTCAAGTTTACGAAATCGGCATAGTCACGATTAATTAGATCGATGAGTTCGTGATTGAGGGAGGACAAGTAATTCTGGAGCTCAGAGCGAAGAGTGTCGAAAGGGACGAAAGTACGGAGCTCCGAAATGTACGATTCAGAATCGAAATCCGGTGATAGAAATGACGCAGGTTTGAACCACAACGGGTGAGTATCGAGAGGATCCGAGAAGAGGTCCACGGCGGATCTGGGCGGTGGAGTGTGGATCTGATCCACCATTTTCCACGGTTCTATCTATTCAGCGTTTGGTTGCTGAGAAAACTGTGAGAAAACAACATAAAGCACAGCGCGAAGCGCTTCGGACCTCGGTTCGGGGTTTTCCCTCTGAACGAAGAGGTGGTTAATTAATTACACAAGCGAGGGCAACTGCACACCATAGTCGCCGTCCTTTCAACCGTTCCTTTTTATTTTGCTGCTTTTCTTTATTTCTTATAGTTGTAAAATAATCTCATGTCATGGTGGAATGAAATACTGTAATAATCCTATTTCTCGGGGAAAAAAAAAGAAATACTCAAAGCCTATTATTCTATTTTATATATAGGACCTATATATCTAATTTGAAAAATTAATAGTATGTTTGGTTGAGTGATGGAAGCTCAAAAAAAAGCCTTTTTTTGTTTTATAAAAGGACAAAATTATATTAAAGCAACCAGAGTTTAAAAGTTACACAAAGGGAAACACTAAAATGAGACCTTACGAAATTATAAAACATAGACTTTGAAATAATCCTAATACTAACAATAGAAAAATCAAAAAATAAAGCTAAGATTTCTTGCAAAGTGATATTAGTAGTTGATGAAGGATCCGAAGGAGGCTAGAGGAAACATTTGTCTATACAATGAATAGTTAAAGAAGATGGAGAGCCACATTAGAGAAAACTTGTGTTATAGATCTAAAAGAGTACGGAACAATAGTATTTAGAGAGAAAGATGGTTCCAAGTGTCACCTGACTTAGCCATAAAAATTCTTTGATAGGAGAACCATTATGACAGATAAATCCATAACAGAAATGCTTTCTTAACTTCTTGTATTTATGAAAAATGCAATCTCATCCTTCATTCTTCAAAGATAAGCAAGAAGCAATAGAAGGACATGTTCTGATGACCTTTCTCTGTTTTAAATAAGCAGATAGTGCAAAATCCTGGAAATTGACAGATTGGTTGATCTCCTTGATTATTATTACAAAGGGACTTGCTCTTATGCTTTGATGTAGAGCTTGATTCCATTTCTTCTATAAAGTATGTAAGAGGCATTTGATGAGCTACATGCATGAGCCCATCTCCATGAAGCTGGAGGAAGGTATCTCTAAGCCAAACCTTAAAATCTATGAAGATGGAGGAAAAAGCCTATTTAAGCCTATAAAAGTAGTTATAAAACATGTGTAAAATAATCTCCCTTAAATATTTGGGTGTAACATTAGATTATACTCCTTCCAGTTCTTAATACAAGACATATTTAGAGGTAGATATTGGTTTTAAATATAAGACGTAGTTTTCATATTTGTCAATCTTTTCCTAATTTATCTCTATTGATGCTTCTTCGACAATAATCAATGAGGAAAGTGAATGAGAAAATTAAAAAAGATGAGTAGAATATTTTATAAAATACATGTCATATTAACTAATTTAACTAACTTTTTTAATTTAATCAAGTTAGATAAAGACGCCGTACATTAAGGACCAAAGAAAATATATCAATTTATAAGTTAAGTAAATTAATTTAGAAAAAAATTAATAAATATAAGAGATGAAATAGAATCATGTTTTATATCTAAGACTAAAAATTCACTCTCAAAGTAGCTGCTACATTTAAGTTAATACCAGAGGAGTCATAGTTTGCAACCAAAAAAATATATGTATTCGTTTTAGATATCTGAACATCTTCGTTGGCAATAATGTATATATCTTTTTTTTGACCTGAGCAACAATGTATATATCTGAACATAGTCATCAGTATATCATTAACGTATATCTAGATTTTACTCATATAGATTGTGCAAGACATTACAAATTAAAAATAGTTAAAATAGCTAGACAACTATCTCTCTAAGACAGTATAAAGAATAAACTCATGAATAAATTGTGTTGATAATGATTTACTTATCATTTATTACTAAATGTGGCGAAGTATAACCAGTATATCATTAATATATATCTAGATTTCACTCATATGGATTGTGCAAGACATTACAAATTAAAAATAGTTAAATATTAAGTAAATATTTGTTGGACTCTATTCTATATTTCTATTCACACGGAAAAGCTTCAGTCCTCGTTGTGATGTTCGCTTTCTCATTGTCGGAGTTGAAGTTCGGCACTAGACCATACCGAGGGCATTTCTGAGAGGGTTGGGTTTCTCTGATCATCATCTTTATTATTTTTTCCTCATAACCTCATATTCACTCTTAGATGAAAATAATAAATGGTTTAAATTCAATCTTTTATAAAATTATTTTTATAACATAAACAAGTAAATTTTAATTCTTAAAATCTGATTTATACTATTCATAACTGCAATTCAGAAAAATAAATAAATTTTAATTTTTAAAATATTATAATAATAATTTTATAAAATATTAAACCTAAATCATCAATTTCATGATTATGAGAATATAATGAAAAAGAGGACAATGAAAGTATCTTCTTCCTTTCCAAGATGAGAGATTTATAAAGCTATACTATTTTCATTATTTTGCAAAAACTCAAATGTTTTTATTTTATAATTGAAATTTTGGAGACTTTACAATGAAATTTTTTGTGAATTATATCTAAAAAATATCTCCTATACATTGTTACTTTGTGTGATTAACAGAATCCCATAAAACTAAAAAAGGTAACGTATTCATGCATTTATTGTGAATAATTTTACAAGAAAAATATTAATAATAAATCTGTAATTTTTTTTTCTTGTTATCAACTTGAAAATACTTAACCCTTGATCTGATTCCTCAAATTCTCTTAATATTGAGGGCTACAAGTATAAGAGGTTGCATATTTATTATTGTCATGGAATCATTTATTATCATGGCACTTCTATTACCATTTCTCAGCAAATGTCTACGTGTTTCACTTTTCTGGATACATAACTCTGATATAATAAACGTTGGATCCAAGCTATTACTAATAATTAACTATGTCTAGAAGTCTTTCCTCGATCTTCCTACCGATCCTTTTCATATGTCTGCCATACCGTGGCAAGGAATTTTATCATTGCTTCAAGATCTTTCTCATGTGTCTGTTAAAATTGTGTTCCTATCTTTTTCGACTTAGGTTTTTTAGCAATTCCATTTGCACATTAATTGTATTGTACTATGTAAAACTCTTCTTTTCTTAATATCATTTTGTCTTATTCCTAAAAAAACCTTAAAAATACTTGAAAGATTTAAAATTACATAAATTATTAAAACAAGAGCTTCATATTGAGAATACTCGTATAACTTAATTATTGAAAATCTAGCACGTTATAACTTAATTATTGAAAATCTAGCACGTTATTCGATCTTCATATACAATATTTATGGTACAAACATCTTGCAAATAATTGAGAATATTTCTTGTATACTCGCATTATGCTTTAAAAGAATATTTTCATTAAATAATAAATTACCTTCAATATCATGAAGACACGTACCCTTAACACTAGATAAAATTACGATTGAATTATAATGCAACTAGTATCAAAATGCATCGCTAAATCCTACTCAACTTTGATATGAAATCATTAAAAGATAAAAAATAGCAAGTGCATGTACTAATAAGAACCTCCTTCTACTCTTTCATTTAAGGCCCAGTCAACTTTTTTGAGAGATTAAAAAAATTAAATAAATTATTTAATCATAATACATATTATATATCATTACTCATTAGATTATATCTCTATTTATAGGTCAGGCAAATTGCTTTCTCAAAATAATTTATTTATTTTTCTTAATCTCTCCAACAAAGCCAATCGGGTCTTACATTAACAATAACAACCGGAGGAAGTATGAAATCTTTCTAGGCGCATGAATATGAAAAGAAAAAACTAAAATAGCTAGACAACTATCTCTCTTAGACAACCTATAAGACATAATCACACAAAATAGAGAAGGGGGCGCAAAAAAATGTCGACTATTGCAATTCTCAGAATGAAGAACTCCACAAATACAATGGCGCGACAACAACAAAAGCTTTAAAGTACAAAACAGACTAAAAGTTGTCAAATTTCTATGAATAGCATTGGATTAAACTCGAACACTGACAGATTTATCAGCATTACACAAGTCCAACAAAACATTAACTAACTTGCAGACCTAGGAAACTAACGAGGGCTCTAACAGCAATTTATGTACATATACCAGGTGACGGTCATGATCTTGATGTTTATTGTTCCAGCAAATATTAATACTGAACATAAGTATATGCACGGGGTCTTCTGACTTTTTATCTCCACGTTTTACTAGTAAGCTCATAGTCATAACTCTAGGGGGAAAAAATATTTCAATGCTCTTTCTTTGTGCTGGCAGCAAGGGGGATGAGGAACAAAACAAAAGCTGTAGGAGCATGGCCAAATTCTGAGAGGCTCTTCTCCTTTCAAAAACCCACCTTCCCATCATCGGCAAGAAAAAAATTGTCTTAAGAACCTATAATCCATTTTACAAATGAAATGGCTCGACAGCAGGCGCCCATACAAATATGCATGGTTTGGGAGATGGAGGCAGTAATGGGGGAGAGAAATTTTGTACAGAGGAGAAACTCTCACATGAAATAGCTGAGTGCTTTCTTTCTTCTCGAACCACCTTCGCCGTATAGTTCATTCCATTGTAAGAGCTCAGTCATATTTATGGATTCAGAAGAAACACTGGCACATACCTGGCCCAAAATGACATGAAAAGTTACTTCTTTTATTCCAGAACAAGGACTCCAACAGGTGGGGAAAGGAGAGGGAAGCTTAAATAAAAGTTTTCAGCGCCATACCCGTTCATGAGCATCTTTAAAATCCTCCATGTTTAAAGACCGGATATCAGCACTGCCACTTAATGCCGGAGGAGGCCTGTCTTCTGCTAGAGCAGCAGCACGCTCCTGTCATGCATTAAACATCTCACATCAAAGTAGCCAAGCTTCCAATTACCACGTTTTTATAACATGATCAACTAGCTTGTACATGTGGTAAAATGATTCATGCAACCTACTTCAACCATCACTGGCAAAGTCGCATTCTAATAATACAACATATAGAAAGAAAAACCTACCTTTTTTTCCTTCTCTAATATCTCTTTAATTGGACGATGTGCAGCAGTCACGCAAAGGTTCTGCAGTATAAGAACAAGTATGAAAGCATCCCAAACATCGACTAATTAACAACACTGCCAATTTAACATATATTGTTATATAACGAAAAATGGAAAAGGAACACCCATAACCTTCAGATCACTTCCAGAATATCCGTCAGTCATATTGGCAACTGCATCCAAGTCAACATTAGGAGATAAGTCCTCTTTAGCTAGTATGACTTTCAATATTTTCGCTCTATTTGGAGCATCAGGCAAATTTACCATCAATCTGCAAAAAACCAAAGGTCACAAAAGATCTAACAAGTGCTGAAACTCCTTAAGCCAATAAATAAGAAAGAAGATGCAGTTGATGATATTCACCTTCGTGGTAGCCTCCGGATGACAGCCTCATCAAGGTCAAAAGGCCTATTAGTGGCTGCAAGTACAAGAATTCGCTCAGTGTCCTTCGTACGTAAGCCATCCCAATTCACCATGAATTCATTTTTCATCTTGCGCATGGCCTCATGCTCGCCTGGATTTTCCCTCCTGCCCAACATGCTGTCAACCTGTAGAAGACATTAATTAAGACATATCCTTTTGAATCAATACCAAAAACACCACATCCTAAAAACCTTACCTCATCAACAAATATAACGCTAGGAGCAATTTTACTGGCCAGAGAGAAAACAGCTTTCACATATTTTTCACCCTCACCAAACCACTGCGGCAAAAAGGGGCAAGAAAAAAAGTTTCAGAAAGCAAAACAAAATAATATAAAGTGTAAAAAGCACTGAATGAAGCACAAAATCAACCTTAGATGTAATGCTTGACATGGAAATGTTGATGAAGTTAGCACCAGCTTCAGTGGCAACTGCCTTTGCAAGCATTGTCTTTCCTGTTCCTGGGGGTCCAAACAACAAGATACCCTTGCAAGGCTGTACACAACATTTTGAGAAATAGTCTGTTAGGTTAGGTGACACCAAAAGATTGCTTTCAAGTATAATTTCAAAAATATTCAGATAGCGCTGCTGGGTTTCTTAAGACAAATAAGAGGAAATCAAGGAAGACACAAGAAGAAGGGAATAATTCTGCTGGTCCAAGGAATTATCCCAAGGATCCTGACTACATGGAAAAGGAAGTGCTGAACGAGACATATAGTTGCTTTGGGACTTCCAGAGGGAGTTTTGGAACACATTTGTGGTGAGGAGAGTCTGGCCTCTCAAATGCCAATGGATGTGTGCTGTATTGTTCTAATTATTGTTTATTCTGGTTGTACCCGGGGAACAGGGTTTTGGCCAGAATCAGTGAAGTCTTCTGTAACACTGATTTGATAGTTTGAAACTTCAATAGCAAAACCAAGGATTTCCCTCATTTATATCTTCTATGGTCTTTTCTTGCAGCAATTTTCATTCACTGTTAGCAGGGCTCTATCACAATCCTTTTGCTAATCTTATAATCATGGAAAAAATGGTGATTCCAGAGGAAAAAAAACATAACAGCATTGATTCTCAACCACCATCACCAGATGTTTCTAACTTTCAAGATTTAATGAGAGCATTTAAACAACAAAGTAGTTATACATAATGTGCAGAGGCCAGCATCCCATACAACGGCTTCAAAAGGAGGTCATTCCAACAGGTTTAAAAAGAAAATGTAGGGTTTGTTTGGTATGAGGTGAGGGGAGGGAAAGTGCACGGAGGGAAAATTTTTTTGAATTGGATTTAAAAAAGAGAGAGAGAGAGAAGTGGGGTATAAAGTTTTAAATTAAGTTTTCTTACTCTTTTATCTTACATATTCTCTTATATAGAAATTTTGTAACATCACTTCTCCAATTTTCTTAAATCCAACTCATAAAAACTTTCCCTCCCCTCCCCTCCAAATCCCTCATACCAAACAGACCCTAAGGTAATTCGTCTTTGCAACGGCAATCCCACCCCTTTCTTTTGTGGGAGGGCACCAAGAGATGGGAGTCAATCAAAAGCTTCAAAAGATATACAAATACAACTACCAAAAACGAACTCCCCAGAATGCAACGGACTCAATGTGGCAACACGGCCTAAATTCGTCAGATGATTTTTCAAAACTGATGGTAACTAAAAATAAGGCAATGATGATCAGGTCATTTTGGTGGAATTTTGATGAATAGCCATTGACCATCAAGCAATTAGGAAATAGCACATGAAAAACTGTTAAATTACCGAAGAGAAAAGATGAATTGTGGTGAACAGAAACGGAAATTAAAATACTCTGTGATAAAGGGATAGCAAGTATCTTGCTAATCTCTCTAAAACAGCCCAGAAGAATCTCCACACTTAATTAACTCTTTGAATATTCGATGCTTTATTGAATAGGCAAGAAGCCAATATATAGAAGTACAGAGAAATAAAATCTAATTCAAAATTCAAACAATGAAATCCAAATAATATCTAAAATCCTACTTGTGGATATTCCACCTATTCTGAAATATCTAAAATAATAAATAATATGGCTGAAATATTTAAGAAAATAATAAATACTACTAATTAATTCCTAATCGGTCCGAAGACGCTTATTCTTTTTGGAATAAATCAGCCTATAACGATTTGAATTGCTATAAAAAACAGTACTCCCTCCATTCCTTATTATAAGCAACAAATAACCTAATTACATTGTTCGAAATGTCGGTTAGAATTAGTTAGAGGCAATAAATATGTTAAAAATGTAATTTGTTAGCCAAGAATACCCTCGTTTATGTGGAAGAGAGAGAATGTATGGTGGGGAGAGGATATGTGGTCGAGAGAGTGGGAATTAAATCAGTAATATGAGTTATTCGATGGGAAAAATGTGCAAACAAAAAATGATTCAGACGGCCTCTAAGTGTCTCTTATTTAAAAAGAGACGACCATGCCCACAATGCTTCTCTTATAATAGGCAGAAAGCACAGTAAACAACTCAGTGCAATTCAATTTATAAAGTGAACCTTGGTTAATTGCCCCTTGCAAAAAAGCTCCGGCCTTTGCAAAGGAAGCATCACCAACTCCTTCAGCGTATCCTTGACATTTTCAAGAGCTCCGATGTCATCAAAAGTAACACCAATGTCGCTAGGAGGAATTACATCAGCCAACAGCCTCTTTTCAAACTCATTTTCTGTTACAACATCCTAGATTCAGCCAACACAATGAGTATAATCATTAAGACGACAGCCTTTGAATAAACACAGTAGTTAAACTTCCATGATAGAATATCTATTATACAATTTAGTGCAAGTTCCTAACAATCACCTTCAGAGACTTCTTCAAGCTCTTGGACTCATTTTGAATGGCCTGCAAGATTCCGATTCCATACTGGATGCTGGTAGCATGGCAAAATGGCAACATCATTATAAGGTTACAGCACAGTAAATGTAGTACTTTACATAACTGTTGCAGGCTAACAATTACCTTTCACAGGACAATACAAGCTTTGAATTAGGATCGGCTTCAGGGTTCTGCATGAGGTGGTGGCTCAAAGCCCAGCCAATTATCTTCTCTGCATCTGCAATATAGCTAACATGATATACGAGAGAAAAATGACAAGCAAATCCTAAAGCTTTCATATACTTATCAACACATACTTTCATTAGAAAGTGCCTGGTCTTTAATGCATAAAGCCTCAAGTCCTTCACATTCCATCCCACAACGACTTAAAACCTACAAAAATTTGATAAACTACACAAGTTAAGAACACCATAACCACCACAGTAAACATTTATATCGCCCCATACAGTTTAACACAAATCAAGACCTTAACATTTAGTAACTTGCAGAATCTGACACTTTACTTGTATGTGAAGACAAAACAAAGGAACAGAATAGGAGGAAAGCAAATGGGGATAACATAAGTTATGATGTTGATTAAAATTCTAAATTAAAAATTTAATAAAATTATTTTGCCATAAGAATAGTGTGACCAAAGAGGGTAGAAATAATAACAGACAGCCAATCCCTCTCCTTATTTCATCTATGATCAGAAGAGAGAAGATTGGTGAGGGCAATTCCCATTCTCTCCAAAACAGAACTGAAAAAAGTGTTTAACAAACTCCCTTGCTATACACACACACACACACATACATATAAGGATTGCAAGGGTAGAAGAGGAAACAAGAAGCAGGACAAGAGGCAACTACACAGATGCAGTTGATAGAACACAAGAAACTACCCCTCGAAACTCCAAGTAAATATTCAAGGTGTATTGTCTTTCATTCTAAATCACGTATGAGTAAGTAATGTATCCTAGTTGCCTGAAACCAACCCAAAATTTACTTGAAGAGATCACTAAAAGGCTGCAAAGAACTACATTACCATATGGGGAGTGTTAGAATATTATTTATTTAGATTGCATTTATCTTTAAATAGTTAGTAGTTAGTGGATGGGTGGTAGACGGCAGAATCCAATAGCAAAGTATTTGTAAATAGCTTGTACTCTTCCTCATTTTAAGTCAATTGAAACCCTTCTTTCTTCACTTTTCACAAGTCTGATAGTGAATAAAATTCTAGAATTATCGTCATATTCTCTCTCCTCTTCCATACATACAACATATGTTCATTTCCTAGAAGCCTGTTGTAAATCATTGTTGCTGGCTGAACCATAAGAGTGGCATTTGAAAAATTATCAGATAGTCAGCTGCTGACTGATTGTGACACTCGAATGTCAAGGGAAAATCTGGCAAATAAAGACTTAATCTCATGCCTCACATCAATAACAGCTACAAAGTGTGTACAGTCACGAAAGTATGCAAAGCACATTAGTTCTACTACCACAGAACAGATCCACATCACTTATGTACTAGTCTAGACTTCGAAGTCATAGGTCCTTCTTCCTTCTTTTGGCTACCTACACATTTTCATGCTTCATGTTTATGTTTGCCCTCTGGAGACTCATTAAAAACTGAAAAGTTAATTATAAATTACTTGAATTCCAAAGCATCAAGTGGCACGCACTAAGATCCCGATAGAAACAATTGTTCAAAAATCAAACAAAAGGCCCACATTAGGAACTCACTGTGCGCAGGTGATACAAATTTGCTTTGATTTTCAGAGTCTCGGCATCTCGATCCAGCAGCTGCTTCCAGGATGCTAGAAGTGCCTCATCCTAATGACAGGAAAAAAAATTATCGATAATATATAATATGAGGAGAGCACGACTGGTTATGTGCAATCTAGTGTACAAACCTGTGGCATATGAATTGCAACTTTATTAGGGAAAAGCTTAGTCATAGTTTTGTTTGGCTTTGGGACTTCCTTCCCCCTCTCATGCAATCTTCCAAAACTATCCTGAAATTGAGAGAGAGAGAGAGAGAGAGAGAGACCGTTACAAAAATAAATAAATACATAAATAAAAGAGACATAGCGCTACTGTAGGTGAGAAATCCTGTAGAACAAACATCATAAAACAAAAGACACAAATATACAGGAAAAACCCATTTCTCTCTTTCCAATGGAGGAAGCAATAAATTCAAATAGGAGATAGAGTCGTTACCGGGAAAGCCAAGTCAAGAAGGGCAGTCTGGTTGCTGCCAAATTTCGTAAAAAGCAAACCCCCTGGATGTGACTGGTAGGAAAAATAATTGAAAAAATCAAAAAGTCAATAGGAAACATAGCCAGTGACACAGTTACATGTATGCAAATATAGGGTACTCAATCTAATTTCGCATCCCACATCAATTACAATACATCTTCCTTGCCAATTCCTCAATTCACATTAAACAAAAACAGATACGTCAAGCCCATAACCACACAAAATAGAGATGTTTAGAAACTAAAATTTCATTCTTACAACAAGATTTCATCATAATCAGATTAGATGATATACATCAAACTTCACCCTGATAATAATCTAGCAGTTGGCTTTTATGAACTTGTAATCATTTTCCAGAAAAGCTAGGCATTAGTTTGTTCACTCAATTTCTAGAGTCACAAAATGCAATCCAGTTCAGGATCATATAATAGTTTTCAAGAAAATCAAAACAATTATACCTTCTCCTTCCGACTGTCAGTGTGAGTATGCGAGCCTATAACAACAACATTGTCTGGAAGCTTTTCAAGCTTACTTTTAAATGAATATGCATCTCCATTTCCTACAATAGACTTCTCAGCATCTTTCATGAACAAAATGAAAGGTGCGGTTCTGCTCTCACTATGAACAACCTAAAACCAAGAAAAAGACAGAAAAGCTGGAGTAAAATTAAAGCACAAATGGTAATAAATATTTTTAAAACGAGTGGAAAGAAAAGATACCTCAAATAATGTATTGATGAGTAATTTGTCTAACTCGTCCACAACACTATTTTCCAATCGAAGATCGCTAACTAGGAAGAGTAAAAGAGAAATTTATTATCCAAGAACAAGAACACTTTGATACAAGACTAGAGAAAATCTGAGCATAAATGTATCTTAAAGGTGGAATGATACCATTGCAGAAAAATCCTTGACCCCCCTCACAGGCACCTCCAAGATCAACTCCGTCAGGTATGGGCTTATCAAATCTTACACCAATTTTGGACGAAGGATTATCATCAAAACACAAGACAACCTTCCCACGACTTCCATTAGGCGGGCCCCTACATTATACATATGATATTGCTAAGCAATACTAAAAGAAAAAATGAAAAACTTTAAACTTCAAGCAAGAAGGAGTGGATATACATATATGAGAATAAAGATGACGTAAATTATGAAGAGGGATGAACTGAATAACGATATACTTGAAGTCTAGTCGCCCAACAATGTTCTCTATTAGAACCAATAGCCCATTTCATTGCTAGCATTTGAAAATTTAAAATGGAATATCATCTACACAAGGAATTGGGAATAAAAGCATTCTCCACACTTAATTATTACAATCCCTTTGACTGTTTCTCACATAGAAGGTCACAAACTCCGAATCAAGAAGTAGTAAAAACCTATACAAATCAATCCCTTTGTACCAATTTCTCCTCAATAGATGCCACTTCAACTCGTTCGCATATATGATCACTACAAATTTTATCATTTCTTGTATGCCACAATCCATCTCAGCATCCTCATCTCTTCTACCCCATGAATCTTATACTATTGGCTGATTAAGGCAAATCTCTAATGAATATATAATAAACCATGATCATGAAGGGCTCTGTTATAATCAGCCTATTTTGATGAATGGAGTTCCAAGTTTTCATTCACTATGCTACTATGTCAAGTCAAAAAGGTTGTGCCAGCCTATAAGATAATGTGAACATCTCTTCTATAGCTTCTACAGGAGATGCAAAACACGCACACATTTGTTAGAATGAGAAACAAGAAATTAACCCAGAAAATCTCATCACAAATTTGCACCTTGAACATGGCTGATACAAGCCACCAGAAGATGAGCAACTGTATTTCACCCTGTCACCTGCATGATCGTATACGGAGAATGAAGAATGCCAAAGTAATAAGACCAAAGTTCATAATGATGGTTGAAAAATTGAACATTTACCTATTTTAAACAAACAATTTTTAGTTGTCCCAGAAGTGGAAGGCACGGCATCAGTCTCAGTTTTGGGTTGAGATTCAAGGCCATATGAAGTAGGTGCATTTGAAGGGCTAGGCGTATCTGTTTCACTAGTTGATGGGTCCATGTTCCTAGCCAAGTCGGTGGCTGTAGAACTTTGCTTGAAGCAGTTGAAGTTTTTTTCATCAAGAATTCCATCTCTAAGTATCTCTGCTTCCTTGGTTGATAAACCCTATTTTCATTCATAAATCTACCAATCAGCACTTTAATAGCTCTTTCAAGTTTAAAAAAAGATATTGACATATAAATTGAAAATTCATTATCACAGTTTTTACTATGTTTCAATGACACAACAGGAATATAAAAACAGTATGCATGGCTTAGTCCCTATATCAGACCAGGAAGGAAACTTCATCTTACATCCAAAAGCAAATGGCTATCAAATATGAGCAACTTAGCTCCAAAGTGATTAGCAAGGGCTTTTGCCAGCATCTCCTGATATATTTCTGACCCTGCAAACCATAAAAATTCACAATTTCCCTCAAAATTAGAAACACTAGTCACAATGACACAAACCCGTGACATGAAGAGCAAAGAGGAAAACTGGTGAAGAGAAGTAGTTCAAACGCCACATACCAGCAGGTCCAGAAAGTAAAATGCGTGGGTTGATAGTTGTGAGATCTGACGTGTATTTTGCATGTTCCTTGTGCTTCAAGTGAATAAAGCAAGCTGCAACCAAGACATTCTTTGTGTTCTCACTGCAAAAAATGTTTATATTAACAATTAACAGCAAAGCTCTAAATCAATAACCCATCCTTATAGAAGCTATAAGAATAACTCCAACACACAATATGAAGTCAATCAAGTCAAACTCATAAAGAATAGTCCCCATCATATTTCAAAAATAAAAGGTAATAAGTCCAGAAACCTCAATACATATCTCCAAATGCCTGCAATGTTTTATTTATACAATTGTATAATATCTAAAAAAAAATATTGCAAATAATAAAAAAGAATACCTTAAATAATAGGGGAAGTTGTCAAATGACACTTCTATGTCTTTTCCATCCAATATTGCATCGCAAACATCATCTTTGAACACCGCACAGCGCACAGACATGCCCGAGGTTGATGCTGCCAGCATATCCCTCGTCCCATTTCTTTCTTCCAATACCTGTTTAAAGATACCTTTGCTCAATTTCAGTTTACAACTAGATCGAGCTAAGATCCTGAAGAAAGGCCTTAGGAAATCAGTCATCCCAGAAAGTTTTACATTGCCTGCCTCCGTGCTAGCATCTGGATCGCATTCCATTGGATGATTCTTGTCACTAGCTCCAACATCAGCTGCTTTGTCACTCTCTACATTTGGAGCTGAGTTGCCTTCCGGACCATCAAGCTCAATTTCTGTATTATCATGATGAGCAGAATGAGGAGAGACATCAGTGCCCTGATGAGCTTTATTTGTATTCTGAGAGAGAGATTTCCATCTCGGGAGATCTTGTCTGAAGTTTGAAAGCGAAGCCAAAATGGAAGCCCCGGCCACCGCTGAGGGGTCTCCTGTTTTCCTTTCAAGCTGCAGAAATTTCCCTACACCACCCTGAATTTCTGCACCCTTAACTGCAACATCAGCATTTAGCTGCTGAAAGATCTAAGCCAAGACAATTCAAGGAAAACATTCATGAAGATACATTAAATCAACTCACACACAAGGAAATAATGGGGAAGTATGACGACAGACTCTATTGATCTAAAGGTGAAAATGGAGAGACAAAAGAGTTGCAAAAATATAAAAGGATACATAAGAATGATTTCCCAGCAAACCAAAGACCACTTCATCACCCGAGTTAAGCACACAGTTGGTGTTCTTCTTGACAAGTGCCCCATTGACTAGCACGGATCCTTTGCTACCCGTACTCTCTAGCAAGGCTACAGCACACCCCTCACGCTGAATAGTTTCAGAACAGCAAATCAAACCAAATTCATATCCTAAGTGTTCCAGGACTCTATGAATGGTTGTTTAGTGTAAAAATATACCTGTGTATGCTTAATCTTGCATAGATTTGCACTTATAGTCTGATCTTTCAGGGGGAAGTTGCAATTTCTACTGGAACCAATAGTGAAGTTGGGTGTGCAAATGGAAACATTTGGGTTCTGCACCACATGTATATAGTTATTCTGATTTTATTTAAAAAAATTAACAGATAAAGTCCCCGTGCTCCATGACTGAACACTCAAACGTGTTAAATGCCAAAATCATTTTTGCACAGTAGAAAGAAAAAGCGGCTAACTAAACGGATGATTGCCTCGTTATATTTCTCATTTCCATTCAGGTTAGTTCAATAAAAATGAATTACCAGGGCAGACTGTGACAGGAGCCTACACCAAGGCGCCGAGGTCTCAGAACTTGGACTTTGCTTCTGATAGATATTCCAAGACGACAAAGAACCCCTTGGCTTGTCAACCACCAAAGTCGGCGAAGACCCTTAAAGGTAAAAGGAATTAAGCGTTGAAATAAAAATATATTAAACTTAAAGCCAAAGTAAAGTCATACGCTAATGGCAAATTAAAATTTCAAACAGCTAAAAATGTACCATCACCGATCGGCAGCGCCACCGCGATAGCCGCCGCAGCATCACCCTTGCCAGAAGTCAGACCATCACCAGTGCCATCTCCAGCGATCTGAGCATCGCATTCTCCAGGATCAGCCGCCGGCTCAGGGGTGCTTACTTCTTTAGAATTCTCCGCTGCCGGCTTCGGTTTCTCCGACGGACCACCATTTTCAGCCTAAAAATCCAATAAAACCATAAACCCAAAAGTTGAACAGCCGTTGAAAAACGAACAGAAAATGAAATCTTTGACGCTTCAACGTTCGAAACGTTGAAAACAAACTCGAAAGTGAAGCATTCCTATCCCAATTGATTTTATGACACCTTTTGGCGCTTCGGTGAGGGAGGATTATCATCCGAAGAAGAAGATCTTTTGGAATTGTTGCCAGAGAGAGATCCACTTCGTCTCGTCGAAACCATGCTTCTCCCTTCTGGTTCCTTTGGTTTTCTCCTCTCTATATCGATGAGAGAAGTGAAGGGTGTGGGCGATATGAAATGATTTAAAGAAATTTTTATTAAATATATAGATATATTTTTTTTAATTATCTCGCTTTTCTTCTGTTGTCTAGTTGGGGCACGATGGTTTGGTTTGGTGCCTCCTGTTGCCTGATGGGCTGATAAAATCCACATCACGCGCAAGTTAGAACTCATGTCTTTGATTGGGACCTTGGTGGCGTACTTTAGTGATCTACTCTGGGTAATGTTAATGTGCACCAGGATGTGCCGAGTAGTTGTTTGCATTTTCGTTTTTTTTTTTTTTGGGCCCGAAGAGTTGCTCTTTTCTGATCTCTCTTTCTCGCATTCATTACGTGGAATTGTGTCATCTGGTAGTGGTGTGCTCAGCTGCCAGGATGCCGTTTGGGCAGGGTTAAAAATTTGACTACAAAAAAGAGAACAGTAAAATGTGAATAAAATATATTACCAATCATTCTTATCTGAGTAAACCATCCTAATCTCCCTTTGTTTTGTCTTAATTGCACCAACTTCACTTTATTTTCAAAATATATACTTAAATTCATATCGTTAACCCATTAAAAATATTTAAATAAATTTTATTTACTTTTTTATAAGAACACAATTTTCTTTAATAATATACCCATTGTACTATTTTCAAAAATTTGTGTTTAGAGCTTTTAAATTATAACTTTAAATGATTTATATAGTTTCTCAAACTTATATTACTGTCGTTTATATTGTTTGATCAAAAAATATTCATTTGAAATAGGTTTTAGCCTTTAAAAAGAAACCTAAATAAATAAATAAGTTTCAATAAATGTAATGAAAAATTAAAATTATTTTAATAAAATTTAAAACATGAAAGAAAGTTTAAAAAGATAATATATGTATAAAAATTATTTGTTCAGGAAAATATAAATATTTAAATAATTTTTATTTTAAATATGGGTATTTTGATCAAACAAAAATTTAAAAATCAAACTTAATAGTCAGCTGACTAATGGTTTACGTGTACTGAAATGAGATCTTAAGTATATAAGAGAAGTTTATATAACATACATTTTAATTAAAAAAAGGATTAGATATGTTTTCAAAATAAATGAGAAGTTTCTGTCATTAAAGACTTAAAGTGAAATAAATAAAGAGGTGGCTAGTGTTTTTTACTTAAAAACATTAAACTTCATAGGTCAATTTTTAAAATTCTAATTTTAACATTTTTTTAAATAAAAACAACAATATGATGGTTAAATAACTGGAAAGAAAGTTTATATAATTAGAGAGCTAAAATAAAATATTATGCGAAATTACCTTACCAAAAGTACACTTTTACCTTAAAAAATCAAATAGTATTTAGGATTGCCGTTGGGATAACTGCTGACATGATGTTTTTTTAGGGTAAAACTAAGGTATTGAAAATCGGCCCGGATATTGAATCGATTGTGGTATTGGATTAAGGGTTAGTGGTTTAGATCGGGGTCAGCCCGGGGGTCAGACCGAGGCTAATTAAAAATATATATATATAATTTAAATGTTCGTACATACCATTCAAAAAACTATATAAGAGTTATTTTTCAACTAATAGTCCAATATAACCTTTTAAACCTAATATCTGCAAAAATATCATTAAGTACATAAGAATTTTTTCCCAACCAATGCCAAAACTATTTCACAATCATTTTAAAGCTCCTTATAAATCAAAAAATGTTAGGAGAATATTTTTAAAATCCCATTTAAATACCATTTGAAATAATAAAACCCACAAAAGTCTTTCATAACATCTAAAAGACAGAAAAGTGATTTAGGATATTTTAGGGATACTGAAGTTTAAATCTAAAGACCAAAATACCCTCTACACTCATTTACTCACACACACAGATTCCTCACAGGCAAAACCGAACCCCTAGCCATCATTATCGTCCGCAAATCAGCAAGCATGGGTGGAAGCCGTCCCCAAATCGATGAATGTTTGATCTTCTTCCTTAATCAGAGTGGTTGTCGTTTTCTTTTCTTGCCGCCGACGTCGATGTGATGAGTGATTGGATGTTTGGGATCCTGATCTGTCTATCTCTGGTCCACAAATCTTTGTCGCTCTCTGCTCTAGTCTCCTTCTCTGAGCTGTCTTCCCTCTATCCACGGCACATGTGCTTCGTCGTCTTGGATATGTCTTCCCATCTTGCCCAGATGCGGAGAAGCAGATGAATTGAAACTTAACGCTGAGAGAGAGAGAGATCAGTACAATGTGGCTCCCTCTGAAACAACGTGCTTGAATTTCAGCATGTGAAATCGTAATGTTAACTTGACATTTTCTAATGTATATTGTAGTTGTTGTCATGAAGGTTCTGGTGTTTTGTGAATTCCATTGCTGCACTTGTCATTCCCATTACAACTGTTGTTAATGGTGACAATTTATTGTAATTAAAGCATACATGAAGAAACACCTTATTTTAGGTTCATGACTTATATGGATTCGATGTACGTGGAATGAGTAATGTCAGTTTGCCATTTGATACTTCATCTATAAGTTGCTGTTATGGGAATGGGAATGACAAGGTTTTTAATGGTTTTAGCAATAATGGTAATGGAAATGACAACTTAATATTTCCAAACATTGTGTGGAAGTGTTTGCCTAGAAGGGGGGACGCTGACAAATTAAGTAATGTGATTAATAAAGTTTGTAATGAGTTTGACGAGAAGGGTAATAGGAATGACACTTTAATATTTCCAAACATTAAGTGTGGAAGTGTTTGCCCAAAAAGGGGGACGTTAACAAATTTAGTAATGTGATTAACAAAGTTTTTAATGGATTTGACAACAAGGGTAATGGGAATGACAACTAATTATCTCCAAACATTAAGTGTGGAAGTGTTCCCCAAAAGGGGAGGATGCTGACAAGTTCAATAATAGGAATGACAACGTTAGTAATGGTTTTGACGAGAATGGTAATGTGATTGACAACTAACCCTAACCAACTTTGTGAGTGAAAGTGTTGACCCAAAAGAGGAGAACGCTGACAAGTTCAATAATGGAAATGACAGTTAGTAATGGTTTTGACGAAAATGGTAATGGGATTGACAAGATAGCCTAACCAACTTTGTCATTGGGTGGAAGTGTTGGCCCAAAAAGAGAAGACGCTGACAAGTTCAATAATGGAAATGACAAAGTTAGTAATGGTTTTGACGAGAATGGTAATGGAATTGGAAAGTTAGCCTATTACCATTATTGTCAAAACCATTACTAACTTTGTCATTTCCATTATTGAACTTGTCAGCGTCCTCCCTTTTTGGGCCAACAATTCCACCTAATGACAAAGTTGGTTATGTTAGAACCGGCTGACACCCAAGAGGGGGGTGAATTGGGTGTAAGATAAAAACTTAAGAACTTTGAAATTCTTTTCGCATCTTAGAGGAAGCAATAAATATGAAAGTAATGAATCATAAATCACAGTTAGATATTTAAATGATATATGCTGGAAGTATAAGAGTTTAGGGAAGAGAATATGCAAACTGTGATTTATCCTGGTTCGGCCCAATCCACGATGACCTACGTCCAGTCCCCAGGCTCCTCCTGAGATTTTCAAATCCACTATTTTCTTGTTTAATCCAGGCACAAGAAAAGCCTTTACAAAGTTCTCACCAAGATACTCCCCCTTACAACAAGTCTTACGAGCAGAGCAATCCCGAAGACCTTTCCCTCCAGCTTACCTATGCAAGTCTAACGAGCAGCAACGTTCTCTTCTGCTTACACCACTGTAAGTCTTACGAGCAGCAACGTTCTCTACTGCTTGCACCTTGTAAGTCTTACGAGTAGAAAGTCTTACCAGTGATTCTCTCTACAGCTTCCCGTAAGGAAATCAACCCACTCAAGGTCCCTCTACCTTGAGATCAATTCAGAAATACAGTTGAAAGTGTTTATAAACTCTCTCACAGAGTGGATATGATGAACACTGAAGTATAATACAAAAACTCTCTCTCTTAAATGTAAATGATATAGAAAGTAGAGAAACAGAGAGTATGTGCGATGGGCAATGATGTCAGGATGTTGACATTTCGATGATGTATGCACACTTAATCCCTTCTGTTATGGATGATCTTCTATTTATAGTTGATAAGGGTTGATGACCGTTTGAGCATAATATATCCGTTGGAGTGTGGCTTCTTCAATTTGAAAACTAGCCGTTGTGAACGTTGACGCTTAGCTTCCGTAAATTCACCTTTTGACTCTTCACATCATATCTTCATTGTATTCCTGGAAAAATACATCAATCACTAATATAATGAAGTATTAGAGTGATTAGAAGCAAGAAGAATGAGTTATATGATCATTCCATTGATTTCCAGAACTTTCGGGACGCTGTTCTGTTTTTCTGGGAAGCATTACTCGAGTACTTACTCGAGTAAACATCAAGTTTCTTCACAGGTCACTCGAGTGGCTACTCGAGTGACCTTCTATTTTCTGCATAGCTTACTCGGGTAGTGACTTGAAGTTCTCTCTTCATGCACAGTGCTTTACTCCAGTAGTGACTTGAAGTTTTCGTCAATAACTCTTCATGTACAGTGATTTACTCCAGTAGTGACTTGAAGTTTTCGTCTAAACAGTGCTTTACTCCAGTAGTGACTTGAAGTTTTCGTCTAAATAACTCTTCATGTACAGTGATTTACTCCAGTAGTGACTTGAAGTTTTCGCATGGTTACTCGAGTACCTCCTCGAGTAACATTAGCAGTCGTACAAAATGCCGAGAGCAACTGCAAGTGACCTACATGGTTACTCGAGTACTTACTCGAGTAACGTTGGCAGGCCGAGAGCAACTAGAAGTTTTCTATCTGATTACTCGAGTACCTACTCGAGTAAAGTCTTTTGTTTTCAACCAGTTACTCGAGTGGTGCCTTCAAGTGAATTCTTGATTTTGACTCGAAACATGGCAAATTATATATCATCGGAAAGCCCTCATTATCTACATTCCAATGCAACAAAAATCAGCTCCAAACTCGTTGTGTACAGAAAGTTATGATCCAAAGAGTATCTACTATTCTTAGACAATCCTGAAATCACGAGCAGCAACTTCCAGAAGACATAGCTCTTAGGATATAGCTTCAAATGTGACAAATTATATATCCATGGAAAGCTCTTTGAGTCTTCTTTCATATGGCACCAGTTTAGTCTCAATCCGATATGTATTTTGAGAGTTATGTCCAAAATACCAAAACTGTCCTGGAATATGACGCTGATTCATGTGTCAACTTTCGAGGCTTATATCTCTCTCATCTGACCTCCTTTGAATGTGATCTTGGTGTCAAAAGTTCGTGTTGGAAGTCTAGTTTCCAATGCCACCAGTTTCAGTTCGATCCGACATGTGGTTGGAGAGATATCATCAAAATACCGAACCTCTATTCTGCCACGCGAAAACAGAGTGCCATTTACTTCAAGTGCCGCCTCGAGTAATTCATCAAATAACCCGGTAGATTACTCGAGTAAGGCCTCGAGTAAACACCTCTAAAATCAGACAATGCCATATTACTCGAGTGATTACTCGGGTAATCATCCCCAAAGGTACCATAGCTTCCGTATACATCATTTTAGCTTCGTATTGACCCATTCCAACGTCCGTATGATCATAGAAACCTCCGGTATCACTTCTAGGAGCTTGAATCTTGATATTCTCATGTGATCTTGCAAGTTCTTCTTTCTTTAATTTCTTTCTTCCTGTTTTTCCTCTTGATGATCATTCTTCATAACCCAACTTCAATCTTCTTGATGAATATCTTCAATCTTCATCTTTCTTTCTTCTTTCTTCAATTCCTTGCCTCTTGATTTTCTTCTTGATGATTATTCTCCATTTATGAGGCATTATAATATCAACCTACAATGATGTCTATGACTAATCTACAAGATATACAACATTAAATATGATAGTTAGTCAATGTGGAAGATAAGTATATTATACAAACTTTTTGCTCATATTTAACATCTATATTTGACATCATCAAAACTATTCATATATAACAGGTTAGGCTAACTTGTCAATCGCATTACCATTTTCGTCAAACCATTACTAACTTTGTCAATTCCATTATTGAACTTGTCAGTGTCCTCCCTTTTTGGGCCAACACTTCCACCCAATGACAAAGTTGGTTAAGCTAACTTGTCAATCCCATTACCATTCTCATCAAAACCATTAAAAAACTTGTCATTTCCATTATTGAACTTGTCAGCGTCCTCCCTTTTTAGGAAAACACTTTCATTGACAAAATTGGTTAGACTAATTTGCCAATCTCATTACCATTCTTGTCAGAACCATTAAAAGACTTGTCATTCCCATTATTGAACTTGTCAACGTCCTCTTCTCTTAGCGAAACACTTTCAGTGATAAAGTTGGTTAGACTAATTTGTCATTCTCATTACCATTCTCATCAAAACCATTAAAAGACTTGTCATTTCCATTTTTGAACTTGGCAGTGTCCTCCCCTTTTGGGGAAACACTTTTACTTAAAAAGTTGGTTAGCCTAAGTTGTCAATCTCATTACTGTTCTCGTCAAAACCATTAAAAACTTTGTCAATCCCATTATTGAACTTGTCAGAGGCCACCCCATTTTGGCCAACAATTTAACACACAATATTTCTTGATTTACTTACTTCCTGTAGAAGAGAAGTGCATATTACCATAGTGTGGGAATAAAAGGACTATTGCTTTAGTAAATTTACATACACAGTAACATTACATGGAAAAAGGCCACTGCTATAAAGCCGTATACAAGATCGGTTACCAAAATAACAACTTTACAATGTCACCCCAAAATGCAGTGCTTGGTGTTCATTTCATCAATCTCAATGCATCCTCCCTCTTGCTATTCATTTCATGGTTAACTACCCACCACATTAGGTCTCGCTTATACGCCCCAACCTCATCAGCACCATAGTCAAATATCTATAGCATATGAAGATACATAAAAAATGCAGGATGATGAATTTTAAGTAGAAGTCACACTAGGGACCGAAACTGCAACATATTTGTTTTCATAAAATGACTCAAAATTGCAAAACTCCCTGCAAATTGCAAACATATGTGTTGTGCACAAGTTCAGAAGTGCAGAAGTAATTCACAGAGGAAAGTATTACTTAGAATATATAGTAACATGTACAATCACAAATCATTCTTGTTTCAGCAAACGCATAGCTAATTTCGACTTGCAGCAAAAGAGATAACTATAAAGTCAACAAGTGATCAAACATTTGGATCTGCAATGATACTTTCAGTGTTAATAAGTCCAAATACCCAAAGGGAAATTTATGATAATTTAATGTATGGCAATGCACACAAAAGTCCAACTTTAAATTCTATCACTCTGAATCAAAATCCATAATTTGATTCTTGTTAAAATTTTGTGATGTAGTGCAGCAGAATTCGCAATTTTCATTCTCAAACTAATAATGCATTAAGAATGTACAAATCAAGGCAATAATAGATATGAATATATTTTTTTCCCACTTGTAATCAAGTTTAGCAATGACACAGATGCAGCAGGTAGAAGAATTCACATTCAGCAAAGATAACATGAACTATTTAGTGAAGAAATACAATTCTAAAGAATTAAGCAATTGTGTTACATTCTCAATTATGCAACTTCCCAAAAAATTCATTTTCAAACGAGTTCTAAAGAAGAAAGTATTTAACTAACTGAATATTTGGGGGAGTATTCACAAAAGTAGTGGTGATAAACACAAGAGTATACAACCACATGGCTAAACATGCAAGGAAGGCAAAAACACATAGCAGCCAACTTCGGGTGAAGTAGGCTACCCCCTGAAGCAGCAATCAAATGATCAGCCAGTGTAGTCTTTTCACGATCGACATGTGCCAAAATACATATGTTTCTGATTTTCTGGGTATCAAAATCATCCTCCATATTGCCCAACTTTTGTATTCAAGCCTGTTATTGAAAGTACAAATAGAAATAGAAATATGAATAAACAGAAAAAGATGTGTGCAAATGTACACTTACAACCTGTGTTAAAACAGAACAAGCATGTGAAAGAAATTTTTTGCCATTTTGCACTATCAAGTAACTTAAACAGTATGTTTTGGCAATATCAATTTTGAGCTTGTTGATTCCATTGATAGTGTTCCTTCACCCCCCAAGTCTAATCCTTTGTAGTCACCTAACCCAATTTAGTTAGTCTTTTCTAGTTACATATAAAAACTTCCTCCTTTCTAAGTCTAACTACTCATAATCATGATGAATCTAGGAAAATGGATAACAACTTGAAATTATAACTACATGCTTGTCATCAAATATTATCAAAAGCACAGCCTGAGCCTAAGTCATACCAACCATTATTCATTACAAAAAGCAATAGAATAAAGGATGACACCACACATAATAAATTCCCATCTCTATCTAAGCTTTAATTTTCAGATAGTATAGGAAATGAAGAACAGGAAAGATTATATAATAATTAATATTATAAAAGTCTCTTACCCTTTTCAATGGTGGAATGGACAGGAAGTGATGCTAGATGGAGGGACAAAATTTTCTTTAAGAGATGATCGCCATACTTCAAAATGTTGAAAACTGCCTCTGGCACAAGAATAAAAAGGCATCAGCAATGCAAATGATTCAAAGCTCTAATGGGTTGGGCATCAACTTGAAACCCGACAGGACATCCACTGGGTTCAAAATATGAACCCAATGCACCATCCAACAAGGACAACCCAGTATAAGATCAAGCTGGGTTATCACGCACAGACATATCACCCCACTTTTTCCCCTGCAATGCTGCCGAAGACGATAACCCTTACAGGAAACAGACAGATCGAGATTTCGTTGCTGAGGAATCCAAAATTGGTGTGTTTGATTAAAAGTTAAAAGGGATATCTTGGTCTTTAGCCTAAAACTTCAGTATCCCTAATACATCTCACATTACTTTTCTGTCTTTTACATGTTATAAAAAACTTCTGTGGGTTTTACTAATTGAAATGGTATTTAAATGGGATTTTCCTAATATTTTTTTAAAAAAACAAAACGACTGCATTTAGAGTATAAAAAAGTAAAAAAAAACAAAAACCAAACCGTGACTAGGCCAGGTCATCCCGGTTCAGATCTAGTCGATCAATTTTTTCCCTCAATCGGATCAGACCAGTGACCAATTCACCGATTTCTGGTTTGAACCGACAGATCCTGTCCAGTTTTCCATACAATGAGTAAAACCACTGCTGACATGATTTAAGGGTGTGTTTGGTTTGAGAGGAGATAATAACTAATTGATCATTTTACTCTTACATGTTACTTTATGCTTTTATTATTATGGATTGTTTAAATTAATTTATACTTGGATTTAAATTAAATTATTACATTAATATTATAATATGTGTATAAAAATGATATTTTTATCAATAGCTAATATAATAAATATTTTAAAAATACTAAATTAACAAATTTTTTCCTTTATATTTTTAGTAAAGGTATTATTGGAATTTCAAAACTTTCATCAAGATAAAATTGTAAACAAATTTAACCTCCCTCCAAAAACCCCCCAATTTGAGGTAACTCAAAATAAAGGGAGGGAGGGAATTAGAGCCAAAATTTTGGCTTCCCTTGATAAAATGAATCGAGGGTTCATTTGGGGATGCACGAATGAGCATAAGAAAATTCCCCTCGTAGCTTGGGATGAAGTTTGCCAACCTAAGAAGTTTGGAGGATTGGGCGTGAGGCATGCAAAATATCAGAATCATGCCCTTCTTATGAAACTCAGTTGGAACCTAGTGACGAAGAGAGGTGCGAGTAGTACGCAACAAGTATAAGTGTGGGTCAGACCTACTTCCGAATATTGACCAGTTTCGACCTGGATCAAATCTATGGTTAAAACTTAAGAAGACTTGGGGCAAGGTACACACTGGGATTGAGCTCACAGATGCTGGTGAAGTGAGATGGCGTCATGAGAAGCATGGTGTGTTTACGGTCAAATCAGCGTTTGAGGCTCTTATTGGCCGTCACAATGACCAAGACCCCTTTTGGTCGAAAATTTGGAAGATGAAGATTCCGGAAAGGTGCAAGTACTTCCTATGGCTTGCATCACGAAAACGTCTGCTTACTAATGCTTCTAGGTGTCAACGAAGATTGAGTAATGATGAGATTTGTCTAGTGTGTCACTGTGGGAGGGAAGATCTTCTACATGTTCTCCGAAACTGCCCGGAGACGAAGAAGCTCTGGTTAGACTTGCTGCCATCAAAGGTTCGAAACAGATTTTTCCACAGAGACTTTTCAGGTTGGTTCCGAGGGAATCTGACCTATGGGGGAATGAGGTGTGAAGAAGGATGGAGGGAGTCGTTTGCCATTACCTGCTGGTGGTTGTGGCGAAGAAGAAACACTTATGTCTTTGAACGAAAGAAAATAGATAATATTACTATTAAGACAAGTGTTGCATCTTTGATATCCAGTATGAAGGATGCACATACCAGATTTATGAAAGGTCGGTCTCTAGGCCCTTTAGCAGATAAAAGTAACAATAAATGGCAGCCCCCTGTCCAGGGCTTTACCAAGCTCAATGTTGATGGTGCTTTCTCATATGTCACTCAACATACGGCCTGTGGAGGGGTTTTAAGAGACGCTGATGGTAACTTTGTTCGTGGATTTTTGTGTCGTCTTGAAGATGGGGATGCCCTTACTGCAGAGATCTGGGGGTGTGTGCATGGACTCAGGACCGCTTGGAACTTGGGGTTGAGAAGAATTATCCTGGAGTCCGATTCTGCTGATACAGTAGCTTTGTTACAAGCTGATATACACGAGTTGCATGCTGATAGAGGTATCCTATTGGAGGCTAAGAACATGTTAAGTCACGATTGGCAGGTGCAAGTGTGCCATGTGAACAGATCCGTGAATGCTGTAGCTGATTGGCTAGCAAAGAAAGGACTTGATGCATATCCGGGAGTTCATTCCGTGGTTCAACCTACTCTTGAGCTCGACAGGCTCATGGAGATAGACAAAGGATACTGATCTTGTGGTTTCATACTTGTATCAAAAAAAAAAAATTAAACCAAATGATGGAAAGAGGACTTCTCCCATCCCCTCAAACCAAACACGCCCTATGTTCCTTGAGTTGCCACATTTGATAGTAATTTGGTTTTATTTAATATTAATAAGATATTCTCAGAAATCTTCATCGCAATTTTTGCAAATTAAATGTGTTAAAACTTAAAACATGATTAATGCAGATTAAAAATTATTAATACAAAATATAAAATTTGTAAACAAAAAAAAAATGTTGTCCGCACTTTTTTTATGGGCAGCTTTCCCTTATTTGGCACGTTTGTCCACACTGCGCAGTTTAGCCTATTTCCAATTAATTAACATAGAGAGCTAATAGGATAAAACAAGTATTGGTACACGTGTATTGCTAGGGAAAGTTCAATTAAGTTACATGAAGCAGCTATACGTATAAGCATTTGTATATCTGAATGTTTGGAATAGCTTATTTTTGGGAAATAAACACTTATTATATAATTCAAGACAAAACTTCTCTCACATATTTATCTCATATACCGTGAATCACGAATTATAAACACTTATTACCTAAAAATAAGCTATCACAAACGAACACTATGTCTTTATTTTATTTTACTCAATCATTTTTTTTTCCCAAAAGAATACAATGTCAGGGGATAGAATGGATCTCATAAAGAATTTGAAATTCTATAAACTTAAATTAATATTTTTACACTCAAGTTCAAACCAACGTAATGAACCACAATGCAAAAACCTAATCCAAACAAATTAGAACAAAATTAGAAATATAAAAAAATAAATTAGAAAATAATCATCAATAAATTTATTTATTGATTAATGATTAATGGATCCAAACTGAACTCCTTGGTATTTATTACTAAATGAATCCCCTACTATTTATTATGTTTTTTGGTAGAAAAATTTTAAACAATAATCATCAATAAATTATATTTATTGATTAATGGATTTAAATTAAATCCCTTAGTACTATTTATCATGTTTTTTGGCAAAAAAAAAATAATTTTAAATTATGATAACTCCTTAATTTATTGAAATAAAACAAAATTCAATTACGAGAGAATATAAAAAAACCAGTGTTAATTAACGGTTTTACTTAAAAATAAAAAATAATTTATCAGTATTATTACGAGTATTATAAAATATATAAATAGTGCCATTGCCCATTTAATTTATTGTTTTTTAAAACAATTATTTATTTTGAAAAATAAGAAAATTGTTTGAAAATATGTTTTTTGTTACTACTTGTTTTGAATAATAGAAAAATATAAGTTTTCTTAAAAAAACAGAATACCTTTTTGATGTTTCCCTACCTCTTGCTTTACTGTAACATTAAACAAGAGGTGGGCGACATTGTATTTTCATCATGAGCAATCATGCAAATATAAAAAATCATTCTTTCATCACTTATCTATTTTGATCTTTACATATGTTTTTAAAAATAAGGATTAAGGTGCAAAAATACTTATAAAATTATATTCAATGTGAAGGGGGAAAAAATAGAGAGAGAGAGAGAGAGAGAGAGAAAGAGAGAGATTTTGTTCAATGCATGAAAATACCCAAAAAAAATTTTTGAGTGGAAAAATAACTATGAAATTTAAGAATATGAGCAAAAATAACACAACCATTGAAAACACCCAACGGCCGTTACTTTTTGAGATGAAACTCACCATCTTCTTCTTCTATATAGAGTAACGGGCATGGGTGTTTTTAAGGGTTGTGTCATATTTGCTTTGATTTTTAAAATTTATGGATGTTTTTACATTTAAGAAAAATTTACGAGTACTTTTTTAAATAAAATATATTTTTTATAACCCTTTAGATCATCTAGTGTCTGGCATTTTTTTTTTGCATTAATTACAAAGTACCCGAATAATCGACCAATCCAAATCGAGGATTTGCAATCAAGATGCCTCTCCTCATAGGTTTTTTTAATGAAATAGAATTCAAACTCACTTCACTCACTTTATTAGTCTAGTTGATCCACATTAGCCCATGGGTATTTCTTACCTTGACCCTTAAAATATCGATTGAAACATATTTTTTAATTTTTTGTTTTTAAGTGTGTATTTGGATTAACTTCTGAAAAATAACTTTTATGATTTATAAGGTAAATATGTAAGAGAAATTTTATCTCAATTTGTGGAAAAGAGTTTTTGAAACTACGATTTGGGGTTTACCCAAACATACACACTAAAGCTAACTTAAATTTTCTTACCGTCAAATAGAAAAACAATTACTATTAAGTCTATTAATTGAATATATTTATATTCTATGACATTGAAATCCAAAAACTATAACATAATTGTCGTGCTCCAATTTCTTGGAGGTGAAAAAAAAGAAACAAAAAATGGGTAAAGTCAAATAGTCTTCTTCACAATCCACATACTATGACTAACTAGTATTGAGGTGAATTCTCTAAATATGATAAAATTAATTATGGCAGAAAAAGAATAGAAACAAACAAAGGACTTTTCATAATCTTTCAATTATACAGAATTACATAATTATCAACAAAAATATTTCATTGGTTCTAAAAATTTATTCCACAAAATTATTTTAAAATATAAAAATAGAAAATAGAATCAAACAGACATAGATTGGGAGGAAAAAAAAAAAAGAAACAAACCTAGAGACTTTTATATTTGTTTTACAGTTTTTTGGGAAGAGATTAGTCTTTCTTTGATCCAGGGAATAATGAGAAGTGGAGACCTCATGACCCAACAGGTTAACAACCATCAGGATCATGCAAAAGAACCCTTATGAGACGCTATATGATAATAATGATCAAACTGCAGATCCGGCGATCATATTATTTTGGTGAAAATCAATACTAGCATAATTGCCCACCGAATTTTGGGATATCAACACACCAGGCCTAAAGAGATCGATAAAAGAAATTCAAATAACCAGTACACTGTAGATTGATATGGTAAGCGGATTTATCCTTATAAAAAAAAAACACAAATTTAAATTCTGAAAAACATCCTTATTATAAGAACTTTAACCTTAAAGCCATTGACTCAGAGAAGGGAATCAAATTGTATTTAACTATGATTATCACTAATCAGATCGTTTACAAAAATGGCAAATGTCCATTTACTTATATCCACTAGATCTATTTTTTCAATCAAATCTTAGCATAATTTTGTATTAAAAAAATCATATGAATAAGATTTTAAATTTCAACTGAACCAGTGTTAGTAATAAGAATCATATACCTTAAGAATTAAACAACTGATCACTTAATATTTTTGATCTATTTGGACTAGCGGCGACTAATCTAGTGGGGTTTGATTGGGGCAAGTTTAGCGGTGCTATTTGGTGTTGCATGTGGTTGAAGTGTTGTTTTTGCTGTTGTCGATATTGGTACTCTTCACCTCACAGTCATGGCAATATGGTTTTTTGACTTTTTTCAAACCTACTATAAGATATTAAGATTAATAGTTATGCCACTAAATGAGATGAGACTAATAAGATCAATGAACTGTCATCCCTTATTTCTAGTGTAACCACCAAATTATTTTTGTCATTTTCGGCGTGTTCGTCGGAGTTTTTTTTTTTTTTTTTGGTACATTCCGGCACTAACATCGTGACTAATTTCCCGTTTGCTTATATAGGATAGAATTTGTGATTGATTTCTTTTCTTGCTGTGTAGTTTGGGCCTTTGGGGTCAAGGTTTCCTATTGTTTGGGTCTTGGCTTTCTTATTTTTTTTTTTAAAGAAAATCAAATGCCTATTAAAGAAAATGAGTGCATGAGTATATCAGGAAACATGTTAGTCTCAAAAAGTGTGACAATTCCTAAAAAAATTAAAATTTATCTCACGGACACATTACTAGAAAAGCTAACTCACTCAGAAATGAAACGAGAAAAGAGCTCTTTTATATCGTGATAAATCACATTGGATGGTAGGGGTATTCAAAACTCAGGACGGAGCCAGAATACCCCAATCCCGGTTCCCGGTTCCCGGTTCCTGGTCCCAGTTTTTGACCAGGACGTACATTGCATCCCTGGTCCCGGTAATCTTGGGATTGAGACCGGGAAATCCCCTTATTTAAAAAAAAAAAAAGTATCATTACATTAGGTAAATTTTTCATATTTTAATGCTGGGTTATGAGGCAAAAATACTCATAAACTTTTATCAAAAGTGCATCCACCACCATAAATTTTTTTTTTGTGCGAAAAGTAATCATGAACTTTCAAAATGGGGGCAAAAGCGATACACCCATTAAAACTAACTAAAAACCGTTAACTCCAATGCAAAAGTACCAAAATAACCTTATCTAAAAAAACTTTATGGTAGTGGACGCATTCTTTAAAAAAGTTTGTGGGTATTTTTGCACTTTTGAAAAAATTTTGTGGTTATTTTTTCTCCTTAACCTTTTTTTTAAATAAAGGTATTTTGGTACTTTTGCACTAAAGCTAACGCCCGTTAGTTAGTTTTAACGGAAGTGTTATTTTTTCCCATTTTTAAAAGTTCATGGCTACTTTTGCACCTAAAAGAAGTTTATGGTGGTGGATGCATTTTTTGAGAAAAGTTTATGGATATTTTTACCCCTTAACCATTTAATGTTTAAAGTGATCATTTAGCAACTAACAAGGCTATAATAATTACACAAATTAATTTATAATTGAAGAATAGCATTTTATCATCATCATCATCTTCTTCGTTATTATCTTTATAAATTATATTGTTAGGATTAGTATCACGATATATACTATTTAACTCCAACTAAAGACGTAATACACATTTTATCAAACGATAACTTAATTTATGGGTAAAAAATATAAAAATAAAAGGATAACTTAATTTATAAAGTAAAAAAAATAAAGGGGACCGGGACCGGGATCTCCATGGGTGATCCCAGTTCCAGTCCCGATCCCAATATATCTTGGTCTCGAGAGACCACAATAGGAAATTTCTGGAATCAAAATGTTCAAGATCAAGCTAAGACAACTGAGATCAGGATACTTTGAATTCCCTTATTAAATGGTATTTGGTTAAATCTTAGAGGGAGAAAAGCTTCTTCACAATTCTAAAAACATAATCATTGGTGGAGAGATGCGAATTGTCACTTTTCACAACTCTCCCACTCACATGCTTGATGAATGATAAGCTCGATGAATGCTAGGTTGAAAGTTAAAGAACTTTCTTTGCACTTTTCTTCGCAAACTTTTCGGTCAAAACCCAACTCATTTTTTTTTTTTTTTTTTTTCATTTTGATTAGAAAACCCAACTCATTCTAACATGATATTATAGTGAATTTGGGGAGAGAGGAGAAAAGACGAGAGCTCAGGATGGGAGACGAAGAAATTTACAGTTATATGGGTCATTTTAATTATTATTTAATTAATTATATATAATAAAGTTGTTTAACCTTTTATTCTATATGTTGAGAAGCATGATTCACGGTTTTTTCATTTTTTGACCGCTTTTTTTTTTGGCCAGTTTTCGCCCGTTATTGTTAGGGTCTGTTTGGCACAGCGGTTGCCTCGCCTCACCGCATGTTTTGTCCAAAAAAAGCCCATTGGAGCAAAATGCACTGTTTGGTAAAGCTTCCTCATTCACCGCGCTTATATCACTACCGTGGCTTTTTCCTGAAGCCCCTTTGCGTTGCTTTTCTTTCCACCGCACTTCACTTCGAATTTCTCTCTTCCATCAATGCTGCAGAGGACCGTTGGTAGCATTGAATTTTTTGCTTACCAACACCTTGTTCATTGTCTCTCACGAGAAAAAAATTAGAGAACCATATGGCGCCAATTCTCACTGCAATGTCCTTCTTCTTTGGAGCTTTGTCAGAGAACAAGGAAGGCTGGGCCGGGGGAAGCGATCATGGTTACTATTCATCATCATCTTCCCCAGGTCCGATGATTTACAGAGGAGAGGACGGCGGCGAGATTTGGGTCTTTTTTTTCTTCATCAACACCATTCTATGACAGAACCTAAAGCTTGAAGTTTGCCTTTGTTTCTCTTTTCCATTTGTTATTTCACTTATTTGAATTTGATTTGGCCTGTGCTCTGGTTCACGTGTTCGAAGGAGGAGGAAGATGCTTTGGTCAAATTAGATTTGACCAGGGATTTCTTTGCAAACTTTAAAAGTTTTTAAGGAGGGATTAACTTGAAAATTGTTGAAATATTTTTAAGGTTAACTGTAATTTATGAAAAATTTGGGTTATTTTCTGTGATTTCCCCGATCCCTTTTCTTCATTCACTTATAATTTTCATAAATTATGGGGTACTTTTCTGTAATTTTCTCTAGTCCTCAAATTAGTGCTTAATCATTTAATAATGTCCCAAAAAATACATTAATCCGACTTATTGTATTTTATCAAATTTTAATTTTAATTTAATTTTTCACTTCAGTTATCACAATATATACAAATCATATATATATGATCCATGCCCTTTTCAATCAATTTGCATCTAAACGGGATTTTCAAACTCTAATCCAAACAAATTTAAGGTTAGAAAAAAAGTCACTTCTGCCACCGTTAATCCAAACACAAATCACATTTACATTTTCACTTTTTTTCCTACCTTACTTTTCCAAAAGTCATATGATAAAAAAAGTCATTTCTCCACCGTTAATCCAAACGGGCACTTATTCTTTTCAAATCATTCCCTTTTTGTTTGGTTGAAAAAAACTCTACCCATTCTGAGATATTCAGACTAACTTTTTACGTGTGGTTTTGCTAAACATGCAAGAGAATTTTTTTAGGGAAACTAACATCTAAGTCCCAATAAAAAAAAATAATATCAGAAAAGTTTCATAATTTATCAATTGTTACTAAGTCTATGGGCCATTATTGACTTTTGGGTGAGATATTTTCATTTTTCAACACCATTGTTACCATATCCTAAAAAACCCCATTTTTACAAAATTATCTCTATACAGAAGCAAACCATCGAATCAACAAGCTAAGAATAGAGATACACAGTTTGGAAACTCTCTTGATATGCCAATAATAATTAAAAAGAAAAAAGAAAAAAATACGCATGTCGTATAAATTTTTGTTTATCTCAGACAAATTTATACTTTTCATTAATTTAAGCATGGCTTAATTACACGAGGGCATTTATAAATTATCAAGGGTTACTATCATTGGTAAACGTTATGGTTCGATCAAATGTTAGGTTTGATCCTTGTATTTACAATCAGTTGGTTTTGCCTTTGGCCAATATAGTTTCATAAAATTTTGGTCCAAGTTTAACAAATATTCCCTCCGATCATATTTATGAGAGTTCGATAATCAAATTACGCAATTAAGAAAGCGGTTAAATTTAGTTAAAAAAATTAGTATGCCTTAAATAAACTTTTCCCCCAAGTATGCTCTTATTTATAAGGAGACAAGTATAAAAGAGAAATAAAGTAAATACAAGCATCAACAATATTTTAATTAATGCAGTATATATAATTAAAGATGGGCAAAGACTAATTAAATGTTCTAACAATTCTTATCAAGTTCTTATAAAAAAGATCAATACGATTTAAATTTTGAACTCAAAAGGATCTGAGGGAGTAGTTCCTATATTTTAACAATATGTTTAGATTGAGAAAAAAATTAGGGGGGGGGAGAAAATTAGGAAAGCAAACTCCTAGAAATATAATTTTTTTTTTACCATTTTTTAAAGTTTTTCTTCCTAGTATCCCCTCTCCCTAGTCCCCTCTCACCTTTCTTTCTATCCAAACCAATGTTATGTAACCCGGACCGGACCGGCCGGTAAACCGGTCCAGTTCCCGGTCCGGTCCGGGTTACAATTTAAAAAAAAAATTGTTACATTTTTTCTTTAGAATTTCATATTAAAAGTCTAAAATTTTTAATTTCTCACCGGTCTGACCCACTAACCCTTAACCCAGTATCCCAATCGGTTCAATACCCGATCCGGGTTTTAATACCTTGATCCAAATATAGTATTAACGACTTTTGATTTTGATTTTTATATTTAAACTCAAATCAGGTTCTTAAGAAATTAAAGAGACTAAAATCTAAATTCAATCAAACTATCTGGACTAATAATGATATTAACATAATTATTAAACATTTTAATCTTAATTGACTTGCAAAACATATGAATTATATTCATTTCACCCTACAATACTTAAATTAGATAAATGGACAGTATTAGACACTAAATGTATCATCTTAAAATTGTTCACAGAACTATTCTATTTGTTTATAATATGTTCGCTACTTGCAAATGAAATTTAACTTGATCACGTTTCAATGTGCTTTTTATTAAGAAATTAATTTCACTTGTTCATATGACAATTCCACTTGTTTATACGAGTATTTCAATTGTTCATGATATGTTCGCCTCTTACCAATCATGATGTTTCTTATTTGATTTTTTTATAACAAACAAGCGTCCTTAGCACATCCTTCTTGGCAAATTATGCCAGGATCCGATGTCAGAATTTAACACAATAGCCAGGTTGTCCAGTGATGGAGGCACAAGATGAAAACCACATGCAGCCTCCAGACCGCGTTTTGCTAGATTATCCGTCACTTCATTGCAATTCCTACTAATATACGTAACTTCTACTTCCCAATCTCGATGTAGCAGATGCTTGGCTTCCCTTATGACTCCAAGATCAGCATGTGTTCCACAGAACTCCTCTCGTATCAAGTTAATCACCTTAGTAGAGTCGGATTCCAAGACAACCTTTCTGAATCCAAGGTCCCACGCAAAGCTTCAAGCCATTAACACAAGCCTATAGCTCTTTCAACAACTTGTCGCCATCATCTAGTCAGTAAATGAAACCTTGATGAAAGTACCAGCTGCATCTTTAAGTACCCAACCTCATGCATTAGAAGCTATAACATGAGAGAATGCCCCATTAACATTTGTTTTAGTCCATCCCTCGATCAGACATTCCTAGATGTCCCTTCTGTTTCTCATTCGGCCCCCAATAATTGTGGTTCCTGCTAAGTGCCGTTGAGTTTGACACAAATTTTCTACTAAAGCTCAAGCACTGTGAATAAGGGAGCTATTCAAGACTTCCTTATTCTTGAACAAGAACATATTCCGTTGACGCCATAGAGCCCAACATACAACTGCAAAGAGCGCATTCTAGTTATTTCTAGGCGCTATCTTACACTTGATGTTCCATCTTATCCATTCAAGTAGGTTTAGTGAACAAAACTTCTGCCACTTTTTGGGAGCAACAATGTCTTTCCAAACTTGCCTCGCTCGGGGACAGTCACGAGGCACATGATCGACATCCTCAGGCTTATTACTACACATAGGGTTGGTATCATCATCAGTTAAAGGTCGTCTTCTTCATGCAACATTAGTGAGTAGTTGCCTGTATGCTGCAAGCCATAAGGTTGTTTTGCATCGATGTGGTGTGCGGAGCTTCCAAATGCTATCCCAGATGAAACTCTGTACATCACAATCGTTAGTAATGGCTACATAAGCTGACTTCATGGTGAATATACCATTGCGTTCCCACTTCCACGGTACTAACGGCCCATCATTAGTTAGCTCATTCCCATCAACCACTTTATCCCATGTAGCCTTAATTCCCGCCCAGACATCAGATCCTTTTCAGTTCACGTTAATCATTGGCATAAGGTCTTCCCCACATCTATTTTTATCTTGCACAACCTTCAACCAAAGATCATCTTGGCATTTCATTAGCTTCCAACCTAGTTTCATCAACATGGAATGGTTCTAAAGCTTTGCATGTCTAAGCCCCAATCCTCCTCTCTTTTTTGGCTTGCATATTGTATCCCATGAAACCAAAGACATCTTATCAAAAGAATTATTCTTCTTTTTACTTGACAAATTAATTTCACTGAAGGCCCACTGGATTATAGTGAAATTTCAGATTTCTTTGGGCTCTGATAAGAAATAACTTGCTACAGTGGTCCTCATCTTAAATTTTCCCGTAATTATTTAGGGAGACGGGGAATTAGAATTTACCAATCACCGATATTAAGAAGATATGGAACACGGTCCATGATGGCTTAGAGCAAATCAATAACGGTACTGATGTGCGTTGGAAATGGGAGAAGTCGGGATGCTTTACGGTCAGATCAGCATATGAGAAACTATCTAACCAGCTCCCTCAACCTGACCGACCATGGGAGAAACTATGGAAGCTCAAGATCCCCCAACGTTGTTGAGCATTTGCATGGCTGGCAGCAAGAAAACGACTGCTCACGAATGAAAATCGATTTCGTCGGGGTATTAGTACAGATGAGTTATGTCCGGTCTGCCATAACCAAAATGAATCTATCCTTCATGTGCTCCGTGATTGCAGTGAGACGAAAGACTTATGGAAGCAGGTGGTCCCCAACTCCAAGTGGCGTAGGTTCTCCACTATGGATTTTGATGACTGGTTCTGGCAGAATAGCACTCAAAGGAGCCAAGAAGAGACTGAGTGGGGTGCTCTGTTCATTATAATTAACTGGTGGCTATGGCGTCGTCGCAACCTACTGGTGTTTGAGAAGAAAGTAACCTCTAATGAGAATATCCTGCTCAACGCCAGGAGTATGGTAGCTGGTATGCGAGAGGCACGGACAAGACTTCAAGGAGTAACGTTGAACGAAGCTGGGCAAGCAACACCCCCCATTGGAAACCGCCAGACACAGGCTGGGTAAAATACAACACAGATGGTGCCTTTTCTGTGTCTAGCAATGCAACGGCGTGTGGCGGCTTGTTCCGGTCTGAGGCCGGTCATCTAATCCAAGGGTTCCTTTGTCGGCTCGAAGATGGAGATGCACTCTGTGCCGAGCTGTAGGGATGCCTCCATGGCTTAAAGCTAGCATGGGACCTTGGGTTCCGGAAAATAGTACTTGAGATGGACTCGACGGAAGCCATAGCCTTGTGTGCCAATGGAGTAAATGATGAGCATGTTGATAGCAATCTCGTTCGTGAAATCCGTACGATGTTGGAAAGAGCATGGGAAGTGCAATTAAACTATGTGGATCGGAGATGCAACAGTGCTGCGAATTGGCTAGCTAAGGAAGCACTTCAGGCTAACAGTGGATTCTATGTGTTTTCAACGGCTCAACCTGGACTTATATGGCATATTAATAAAGATCTACAAATGGAGCGGGTAGCAGCAGTGGTTAAGTTCTTGTCATCTTTGTAATAAAAAAAAAAAAAAGAATTTACCAATCACCATCGGCAATGAAACTGTTTTTATTTGGATCATGAATTTAGGGCGACAAAGATCCGGTTCTTACTCATGGAACCCAAACCGAGGCCCAAATTACCCGGTTCAGTATAAAACCCGTCCCCTAGTTCCCACTTCCTATCACTGCCCTAGTCGTCCGCTCAGCCTCTGAGAGCAGGGTGCATAGGGAATCCCGTCCTCTGCCAAATCGACGTTCTCCGTTCCTTTCTCTGCCAAATCGACGTTCCCACTTCCTATCTCTGCCAAAGCGGCGTTCTCCGCTCCTTTCTCCGTCCTCTCCTTCCTAACCTGAACCTCCGAGAGTCAACGTCCTCTCCACTCTCCGTCGGACCGTCGGCCATCCTCGGTGGGGAAGAAACGGCAGGCAGAACTCCAACACTGGTGAGTGCACTCTTTAGATTTGTCAATAATGGAGATATGGCTGAGAAAATCTGAGAACTTTAGTTAGAACATCTGCAAAACATTGTTCCCACTTGCAAATTAAGTATATAGCTGAGAAAACTCTGTTTTTCCATTCAATAGACGCAGGTGGATGAAAGTTTGGTTTTGGGAATGGTGGTTTAGGGATCAGGATCGTTGTGAGCGGTTTTTAAATCTGAGTTTTCACAACATTAATTAGTTCCTTTTTCAAACGTTAACTGCGCCTTGTATGTCTGTCTTTCTTTTCCCACTAGCTCCTTTCTCATCAGCTCCAAAAAGCAACCATTTTAATTTGAAGGCACAACATCTTATTCCTAGGCATTGTATATGATTTTATGGCTGAGAATATTTGTTTATGTTGATCTCTTGGGTATTAATTGTGTTTGTGTAGCTAAATAACTTAATGCAATTGTGTGCAGGGGATCGTATTATTTGTTTATATCTGGAGAAAGGTTTTTTCTGTTCTTTAAAACTTGTATTATGTTCTGCTCTTCTTTTTTTGTTTAATTGCATGTTATATTAGATTCTATTATACTATACTATTAATTGCGGTTTCAGCATGGATGACTATAGCATTTTGTTGTCAAAGGTCTCCGAGTCTGTAGCTGAATGTCTAGATGTCTACATTTTGCTTTAGTGACAGTATGAGATTCAACTCTTATGGTTTTGAATTTAATCCGTTGGTTTTTATATAGACTTGTTTATTGAATTATGCTTTATTACATATATGTAAAATAAGTTCTATATGAAGTTGCACTAGTTATATGTTATGTATAGGGTCTCTTACTTCATAGGAAATCAAATTTGGGTTTGCATTTAAATCTAGAATGCAGTTAAGTTCTCGTGGTGACATTGATATTTTCCTGATGATTAAATTTGGCTTATTGGCAGTTTGTGCTGACTTGGTTCAGGGTCAAGGGACCTGTGAGAATGCCCACTAAGTGAATTTTAGAAATGATACTTCTGCCTTGTGTTTTCTGATTCTTACCTTCTGGATATCTTTCTGATTTATGGAAAAATCAGAATTGTTGCTGTTATATGTTCATATTTCAGTTTCTGAGATCGGGTGCCCTTTTAAATTTAGTTTTTCCCCCTTTTTATTGTTTTGTTCTCACACAATGTTCCTAAGTCCTGCCCTAGCCGATGTACTGAAGTCCAATCTTGGTTATATTAGCAACATATGAATCATTAGTATTAATATATGTAAATTTCGGCCTGTTTAAGGTAGGCCTGTTTTCGGCTTATTTAAAGTAGGCCTGTGGCCTGTCGGTTTGCTTAAAAAATTTTAAAAATGTAGGCCTCCTTAACGGGTTTCAAACCAGGCTTGTGTATAGGTTAGGCCTAGGCCCAAAAAAGGTATCTGACAGGCCACAGGCCAGGCTTGTGCCTTCCTGGCCTGTTTTCACCCCTACGGTAAGTTCCTCTTTTCCCACAATATCTTATTTTAGGGTTTCCCGAACTATGTACTGGGATCTAGTCACTGTTGCAATCTCTGCGAATTTTTGTTCTTATTTACTGATTTACTGATCACTGATAAATCATAAAAGTAGTAAGTAAGCTATTTCTCTTTGGTTCTGTTTTTTTGCCCGATTTTCTATAAATTGTTTTCTGTACTTGAGGAAAATCTCAAGTTCGCCTTTCTGTGTAATGAGATTATAGTTATATCAAACACTTCATGGAGCTCTTTGTATGCATATTGCAGAAGCAAAGGAATTATATACATCAGAAATGGCAGTCGCGTTGGCTAATGTTAACTCTGCTTCTGGCTTGAAGAAGCTTGACGAATACCTTCTCACCCGCAGTTATATAACTGGGTAAGTCGCTTTTTTTATTGATTTTTTCCCTATTTTATTCATTCCCTCTCTCTGTTTCTAGTCGGCGCTCATTTACTTTCTCTCTTCAGGTATCAAGCTTCAAAGGACGATATTACAGTATATGCAGCCTTGTCTCAGGCGCCATTGGCTGAATATGTGAACGCTTCCCGGTGGTACAAGCACATCGATGGTCTTTTGAGAATCTCGTAAGTTCTAATCCCATGCCTGATCAATACAATTCATTTACTCTGCCATTTATGTGTGATGATCTGACAGCACATGGCACGTTTTAATGTCTGAGTTTGTGATGTCTAAGAATGATAGTTAACGTCACTAGTATCCTGCTTCTTATTTGATCTATTCTTCATCTTTGACATACAGTGGTGTATCTGGTGATGGATCTGGAGTCAAAGTGGAGGGATCTCTTCCTGTAGCAGACGAGACCATTGCCACTCCTCCACCTGCTGACACAAAGGCAAGTATTATCTTCAGTTTTATTCAGGTTTCAAATTATTCATTAACTGGGTTCTCAAATGAATAAATTTAATATTATTTGATTTGAAACTTGTTTTCAAAATTTGAATTTGTATACTCATTGTTTTACTTTTCTTCTTTTTGAAAGAACTCCTTCTATAGACTGACTAATTGTAATATGTTATTCAGGCCACATCCGCTGATGACGACGATGATGTGGATTTGTTTGGTGAAGAGACAGAAGAAGAGAAGAAGGCTGCTGAAGAACGGGCAGCTGCTGTGAAGGCATCTTCAAAGAAGAAAGAATGTATGTTCTTACTGATTTTAGTTTAAACTTCCTCTGGGTCCTGACATTCTCTTCTAACACCTATTTTAATGAGTAATGACTTTTTGCTGATTGGATTATCAGCTGGGAAGTCATCTGTTTTGCTGGATGTGAAGCCCTGGGACGATGAGACAGACATGAAGAAGCTCGAGGAAGCAGTGAGAGGGGTTCAGATGGAAGGATTGCATTGGGGTGCTTGTAAGTTAATATGATCATCCTTTATGCTTTACCTGGATAAACTACATTCATCACGGACCATGCCATTTTGCAATTCTAACATTAGCGATTCACAGCCAAACTTGTTCCTGTTGGGTACGGCATTAAGAAGTTGCAAATTATGCTTACTATTGTCGATGACCTGGTTTCTGTTGACAACCTCGTTGAGGAACATCTCACGAGCGAGCCAATTAATGAATATGTCCAGAGCTGTGACATTGTGGCCTTCAACAAAATATGTAAGTATATTCTAAAGCCTTTTTGTTTGATATAGACAGGTTCCTGAATATTGTATTTATTTAGCGAGGGTCCATGCAATTTATGACCCATGATTGATGTTTGGTTCTAATTCTGTATCGTAACTTCTGTTGCAGAATCTGGGATTCGGTAGACTTGGATGGTCCTGCCAACGCCTGAGAAGTTTTTAGTGTTGAGATATCTCTAGTGCTATTTTCGTATTATGAGATGTTTTTGTTTTTAGAAGCTCTCCTGTTGTGTTATGTTTCGTTAATTGTCGTCTTGTTGCTTATGATGACATGTATTGGGCATATGTTTTCATTTATTGTTCGAAGGATTCAACTTTTTGAGCGGTGCACCAAATAATGGCAGCCGTTTTGAGCGAAAATCAATCTGGGGTTTTAATGTTCCTATTATTTGAAATTGAATTTTCAAATAATGGTGGTAGCGGTTGTGAAAATATATTCTTATATTTACTGATGTTGATAGAGATTTAGCTTTTATTTCGTACAACCAGAAATAGAATTCTTAGATTTTGAGTAATGCATTTAATTTAATATTGCGGGTTGATGAGGCACGTTTATTAAACAACGGGTTCAGAAGTTAGTTGAAACTTACGTATTCGATTTAATAATTAATTAGTATAGCATCTATTATCTATTACTTGTGTAATAAGGGGCATTGGGAAGGTTGACTGTGTGACGAGTGGGCTGCAATAGGAGGGTTAGTGCTTGTTTGAGATAATTTATTTTTGGGTAATAAGTGTTTATAAATCGTGATTTACGGTATACGAGGTAAGTATGTGAGATGAGTTTTATCTTGACCTACGTAATAAGTGTTTATTGGCCCCCAATAAAAAATATCAAACAGACACTATTTCAGCTAGAAAAACGGACATTGGAATAGGTGGGTGTGTAATAAGTTGGATGTCACTTGGCAATGTCCGATACTGGATAAGTCAAACTATTTATTATTATTATTATTTGTGCTCACTCTATTACATTATTATAAAATTTTTATTCGTGTTTAAATCTAAATCTAATTAAAAATCTGGCTTTCGTGAACTCGAACATTGCATAACAAATGTTCCGAGTGATATTTCCAAACTTTGAGATCCTGAAGTGTTGTTTTCCTACTTAATCCAAGGGGTTATCTCCTCAAGAAATTTTTAATTTAATGAAGTAAGTTCGAGGAATATGCTTCCTTGTCCTTGATATTTGGCACAATTCGAAGATTTGGGTATGTCATTTGTGCGGTCACTTGATTATGTTTTTGGATTCGAAATTTGCAATTTTTTTTTGTGGTCTGTCATATCTAAATGTTAACTGCCACGCCATTATTGCTATTAGAGGAAGTGAGTGTTTGGTTGGGCTTATTTTGCCTAAATAAGCACTTATTACGTAAATCAAGATAAAACTCCTCTTACATACTTACCTCGTATACCGTGAATCACGATTTATAAACACTTATTATCCAAAAATAAGTTATTCCAAACGAACAAAGTGTAGGGGGACGCACACGTTAGTTGTTAGAGGGAGAAACATCACCAGATATACAATGTGGTAAATAATTCGTTCCCACTGCTACAGTGCAAGTGCCACTGTAAACCAATCAATGCAAAAGGGACCACAATAACAAGCATTCACTCCAACCCTTGATGTGTGGGAAGTACTCACTAAAATGCTATTTTTGGAACCAATATAATCAACAAATATAAGAAAAAAATTATCTAAGCGAGAAGTATTTACTAAAATGCTATTTTTCAAACCAACATAACCTACAAACATAAGAAAAACATTCTCTATAATAAACTACCAGAAACTGCATAAAAATATTACTCCCTCCGGTTCTAATTATAAGACAAAGTTGACTTTTTTGAAGAAATTAAGGAAACCAATTAAATTACTTTAGAGTGTTTATATTTTTAGTATCCTTAGATTATATATTAGTTTATTAGTCAAATTAAATAGTTTGGAGAAAAATATAAAAATATAAATACTCTAGAGTAATTTAATTAGCTTCCTTAATTTCTCCGAAAAAGTCAACTTTCTCTTATAATTAGGACCGGAGGGAGTACTATGTATCAATATGCTCAAGGAATTGAGAAACCAACAACTAAACCAAACCGTCTGCATAAACTTCTAAAAATTTTGAACAAACAAACATGTTAGATTTCCGATTTGATTAATACAGTTCCAATAATGACATCGTTAATAATTTATAATTGTGCTACCATCTTAATGAAATATTTGGCTTTGTTAACCAACAATTGGATCACATTGTGATGTCTTAGCTCAAACTATAAGTTGAAGACAAAACAGGCCCAGCTCTTTTGAACTACTGCAAAAGAGCATCAACCATATAATAATGTTGAACTAATACCACAAACTTATGGACCGGATAATAGAAGTCTTACATGCAGTTCTCATTTTAAAGGCCGATAATCACAACGCTGCCAACATAAAAATTAAAAACCAATAAAATTAAGTTTAAACACCTTGTAGCACAGTGGCTATTGGCAAAGCATACTTATCTTTTGTTTTCAAAGGCAATATGGATTAGATGGGGGGAATGAATGTAAACACAGCCAAAATGGATTGCATTGGGTGGAGAGTTGATGCAAACTTCGGCTGCCAAAACTGTCATATTTGGAATAATGATTGGAACGATTAAAAACAGTTTTTTAATTATGATTTATGGCATATAAAGTACCTATGTAAGAGGAGTTTTGTCTCGATTTATGTAAAAAATAACTTATAAACAATCCCAACACTATAATAAATATGGGGGTCAGAAACCCACAAAATAAGTGACTGGACTTTTGAAGTTTCACATAATAGTAAAATAAGTCCTTATTACGCAAGCCGAGAAAAAACTCCTCTCACATACCTACTTCGTATACCGTAAATCATAAATTATAAGCACTTATTGCCCAAAAATAAACTCTTCCAAACGAGCATGAAATCCATTATCCAATCTGAACTTTCTCGCTCCTTTCTTTCATGCACGGGGCGGTGGAAGAATCTCAGTAACATTGAAATGAAATTGGCATAGAGAAATTAACAAAAAAAGGAGTGGGCAAAGAGAAAGGAAAGGACTGAGATAATATAAAATATTAATTTAAACAATTAATTAGGATTTCAGGATTTGTGGCTATTGCTTACCCAATATCAGTTGATATGTAACTAAAAGATATTTATATTATGATATACTCCTATTGTTATTTTTATAATTAATTTTCTTTCTCTTGAGATTGATCCTTTTATAAATAATTTTTTTTTTATATCTAAAAATTTAAATTTTTTTTTAATCCTGTTAAATATATATTTTTATATTAATTATCTTTTATTTATCACTAATTATCTTTTATTTACCCATTTATTACATATTCACTCTCATATTTTATATTCATACTCTTTCATATTTATTATTTATTCTCTCTTCTATATTCTTTTCATAAATAAGAGTATATTTAAAAGAAACATGATATTTTTAACATATTTATTTATTTTAACTAATTGTAATCGTACGTTAGTTTTACGTAATAAAAATAAAAATTACTTATAAAAAAAAATACCGGAGGGATATATTCAACTGCCGCAATGAATAATAATGTAAGCCTGTCCACTATTCACTTTTCTGATTTCCGTACGCCACAAGGACGGCTGAGTGCTGCAGGGAAAAATGTAGACTTTTAAGATAAAAGTTGAAGCTGAAGGACGGAGTCACATGTGAGTTACACTGTTCAAGTGAACAGAACAATGTGACAGGAGTCATAGGGAAACAAGTTTGGCTCAGCTGATCAGTCATTCAGATTTGTTAATACAGATTGCTAATTTATCTCTTTATCCTAAAAAAAAAAACTTACCTATATCTCGATATTAAGGAGGAGTTATAGTCTGACATTCATTAGTCCCTTGTTCATCCGAGTTCTCTGCAATATGCCCATCCAACCCTTGGCTTTCTTCTTTCTCCTCTTCTTTCTTTCTGCGATTTTCTTCTTCCTCTTCAAAGCTCCTTCCCATTCAAACAATAACAAGAAGAAGGAGGAGGCACTCCCAAAACACTACCCTCTAATTGGTTCCTATTTAGACCTTATTGCCAACTACGGTCGCCGGATCCAGTGGTTCTCCGATGTCGTCCAGATATCACCCGCCAATACCTACGTCTTCCACCGCTTCCTGGGGCAGCGAATTGTCCTAACCGGCAATCCCGCCGTCGTCCAACACATTCTCAAGACCCATTTCCCAGTATACCAAAAAGGCCAGGCCTTCCGCGAAACCCTCACTGACTTTCTCGGCGACGGAATCTTCAACACCGACGGTGACACCTGGAAATTCCAACGGCAAGTAGCAAGTCATGCGTTCAACACCAGGTCTCTGCGCAAATTCGTCGAACAGGTTGTGGACACCGAGCTCAACGGCCGCCTCATTCCGATTCTGGCCACGGCGGCGGCCCAAAACCAAATCCTTGACTTACAAGACATCCTCCAGCGATTCGCGTTCGACAACATTTGCAAAATCGCTTTCGGGTTCGATCCAGAGTACTTGTCGCCATCACTGGGAGAGAGCAAATTCGCTGTAGCTTTCGACGCTGCTACGGAGATCAGCAGCAGAAGGGCCTCTTACATCCATCCCTTAATCTGGCGCATAAAGAAGCTTCTCGACATCGGATCTGAAAAGAGATTACGATTCGCAATCTCTGAAATTCGCGAATTCGCCACGAACATGGTCAGAGATAAGAAGCGCGAGCTCGCCGAGGGGGCTTCTCTTGAACCAGCCGACATGTTATCACGGTTCTTAAGTTCAGGGCATTCCGACGAGGATTTCGTGACGGATATAGTAATCAGCTTCATATTGGCGGGTAAGGACTCCACATCCGCCGCATTAACGTGGTTTTTCTGGCTTCTCTCGAAGCACCCTGAAGTGGTGAAGAAGATTGTGAAGGAGGCGAGCGAGAAATCAGAAGTCGCTGTTTACGAAGAAGTGAAAACTATGGTATACACCCATGCAGCGTTGAGCGAGAGCATGAGGCTGTACCCGCCGGTGCCGTTGGGCTCAAAAGAAGTGGTGGCCGACGATGTGTTGCCAGATGGGACCGCCGTGAAGAAGGGGATGAGAGTGACGTATAATGTGTATGCCATGGGAAGGATGGAGAAGCTTTGGGGAAGCGATTGGGCGGAGTATAAGCCGGAGAGATGGTTAGAGAGAGAGGGAAGCGGCGAAGATTCAGAGAAGTGGAGGTACGTGGCGAGAGATCCGTTTAGCTATCCGGTGTTTCAGGCGGGACCCAGGATTTGTCTGGGGAAGGAGATGGCGTACTTGCAGATGAAGAGGGTGGTGGGTGCGATTCTGACGCGGTTCACGGTGGCTCCGGCGATGCCAGAAGGGATCGAACCACAGTTCGTCTCCTTCTTAACCTCTAGGATGAAGGGCGGTTTTCCGGTCAAGATTTCCTTGGCCTAAAACTGGCTTTCAAGTTTGCAGTAAAAAGTTGTTCTTATCATTTACCAAGCATTATCTCCCCTGACGATGCATGTGTTTAATGTATAAATTAGTGCAACAACTATCATGTCGGTTTGCATTCTATCACGATCTCCGTGAGGAGAAAACTAAACGTGTTGCTTTGTACGATGCACCGGTTCCCTTTAATTAGAAAGAGGGAATGGAAATGATTTTTAAATTTAGAATATAATTTTAGTTAGTGTTTACGAAAGGTTAAAAATATGAAAGAGCATAAGATGATTTTGGTTAGTGATTATAAAAGGTTAAAACTACGAAGGGAGGACATGTAATCCAAGTTAATAAAAGTCAGGTACGTTATTTAAAAGGACCTATAATTCATATTAACGATGAAAATAAATGAGTTTGAGTTTACAATTATTAGACATTAATATATATATATATATATACATGAAATGTATTAATGTATATTTTTTTTATTTTAATATTATGAATGAGATTGATTGAGCACTTAATATCTTGCGTTCAAAACTTGCCCACAATTGACATAAATATTCACCACAATTTTTTTTGTCAGACTAAGATATGTTTAATACTTTGTCCCATTATTAGTATTTTTCTTTCTTTACCTTTTGACATATAATTAAGTGATTTTTATGGGAATAATGATAATATAAGGTATATTTATCTAAAATGTACTTTCTCTGGTCTTAAATATAAGATATAGTTGATTTTTTTTGAAGAGATTAAGGAAGCTAAATAAGTTGTTTAATCATATCATATGTTGTGTATTCTTAGATTATATATTAGTTTATTAGTTAAACTAATTAGTTTGAAGAAAAAAAATAAAAATAAAAATACTTTAAAATAATTTAATTAGTTTACTTAATTTCTCCAATAAATTCAACTTAAGGGAGTATATGTTAAACTGTGTCCATCATAACCATGTTAGTGAGATATGTGGAATGAATGGAAACCAAGCATGCTCATAGATTAAATATTAAATTTATGTATAGTCCCTTATAAAATCATTTCTCACTCTCCTATGGACAGTTTTGTGGTGATGTTTATTCTAATTTTTTTATATTTTTTATTCTTTAAAGAAATTTAACAATGATATTTTTATATAAGCAAAGACAATCGAGTTATAGAGAGCATTTGTAAAATTTAATAGCAGTTAATAGCTTTAAAATATGTTAGAAGGGTAGGTATTTAGATCCTTATAAGATGTATTTTGTTCCCCTCCCCAATTAATATGGGATATAACAGTATGCATGACAAAAATTCCATATTTTAAATATAACTTAGTCATTGGGTGCACTTTAAAAAGTTACATCCTATTCAGAAGGTGGGGAGAAATAGGATTGTAGTTCATGAAGTATATGGTATATAAATATTTTATGTGCTTTTCTCTACTGGAGGTGACATTTGGCAGTTGATACAGCTTTTTTTTAGGGCACCACATGACTTCCCACCACTATTTGAGCAAGACCTAAAATCAAATGTGGCTTTTATCAACTTTACTACTAATTGATGGAAATATTTTAGGTTTATTTAACATAATTTTTATAAATAACAAACTTTACTAATATCTTTAATATTTATAATTTAGTTTTTGTATTTGGGCAAAAAACTTTGATCAACTTGACTACTAAATATGTTGTAAATTTTGTAGTATGAATCTAGCTTTTGATGTAAAAAATTTTTAGCATGGCAATCTCCGTGTTTTTCTTTATTCTATCATATAAATGTGGAAAAAGATACTTTCATAATCATATTTTTCTTTTTCTTCTCATAATCTCATCTCCATCATCAAAAAATGAATGATTCATATTTAATATTTTCTAAAACAATTATTATAATATTTTTTAATTTATTTTTTAAAAATATTGTTTGTATTGCGGCTATGAATTGTGTAAATCAAATTTTAACCATTTAAATTTGTTTATTTATGTTTAAAATACTAATTTTATAAAATATGGAGTTTAAACCATATATTTAATCTGAGGGTCGAGATGAGATTCTGAAAAGAAAATGAGATAAAAGATTCTTAGAGAACCCAAGCCCATATAAATGTATGTTTGTAGAATTTTTTATGTGGAGAAATTTTTGTCTAACCTTTTCACACTAGTAGTGCATACCTCATTGATTTTCTTGATCTTTTGGGACATATAGCATATCTCATACTAAAGTGATTTTTTTTAAAAAAAAAAAGAAATAAATGAAAAAAATTATTTTCAAGTTAGACAAACTGAAACAACAGTTTAGGGTTTCTCAGTCATGTGAATATTAATAAAAAAAGAAACGAATAAAAAATAATTTTTTTGCCATCACTTAAATATATTTAATTGTATTGTTGAAAAGAAAAATATTCAATCATATTAATTGAAAGAACTATCTTCTTTAGATTCCATTAATTACATGGGAAGAGAGGTATGTAAACCTAAAAGGACCAGGGGGCTAGGCATCCGGCATGCTAGACATCAGAACTTCTCTTTCCTCATGAAAGTGGGATGGAATTTGGTTAAAAAGAGAGATACACTATGGGTCAAAGTAATACGAGATAAATATAAGTGTGGATCGGATATCTTGCCTAATATTGAGCCCAAAAAACCCGGATTCAATATTTGGTCGGGTATTAAAGCTACTTGGGTGCATGTTGAATCAGGAGTAGAAGTGTCGGAAGGTGGAAATGTGAGATGGCGATGGAATAAGGGCAGCCATTTTACTATACAATTAGCTTATAATAAGCTAATTATTGCTGATCATAATTATGATCCTCTTTGGGAGAATTTATAGAAGCTCAGGATTCCTAAGGGATGTCGCATGTTCATTTGGCTTGTTGCACGGAAACGATTGCTCACTAATGTATCTCGGTGTAAAAAAGGCTTGAGTGAGGATGATATATGCCTATTATGTTTGCTGCATGCAGAGGACTTGCTACACTTGCTTCGAGGTTGTGAACATACCCAAGGAGTGTGGCGAGAGTTGCTTAACACGGCTAGGTAGCAAAAGTTTTCAGGAATGGATTCTCAAACTGGCTTCGATGCAACCTATTGAGGCAAGCACATTATGACTATGAAGACTGGACGTCTATTTTTGCAGTTACTTGTTGGTAGCTATGGCGGCAGCGTAATTTTTTCCTCTTCGAAGATAAGAGAGTTTCAAATTATGTGATTATTACATGTTCAAGCTCTTCTCCAGTGTTCCCATGAAGCCTATGCAAAATTATCAAGAAGAAGCATGCCTCCCATTGATACGATGGTGCATCGAGTTGTTTGGAATCCACCAAAGAGGAGAGTGTTGAAGGTTAATGTTGATGGAGCATACTCCCATGTTACTTGTAGTAGTGCTCGTGGTGGAATAGTAAGATATGAGAATGGACGACTTCTTCATGGATTTATGTGCAGAATCAATGACAGGGACGCCTTGTCCACTGAGCTTTAGGGTTGCCTTCATGGCTTGAAGGTTGTATGGGATTTAGGGATTCGAAATATTATCTTGGAGTCAGACTTTATGAAGGCTGTTAGTCTTATTATTGAGGGTGGGCATGAAACACACACTTATCGCATAATTATTGAAGAAGCTTGGGAGATGCTGAAGCGAGACTAGTCCGTAGATGTTAGACATATCAATGGATTTTTTAGCGAAAGAGTTTGTCCATCATGCTAGGCTTTCACATGATATATCACGTTCTAGTTAAGCTAGTTCAGATAATGGCTTAGCTTTAGTATCTCCTTTTGTTATAAAAAAAAGGGTACTATCTTCTTTCTTGAACTTATTAGAAATATTCAGTCATATTAAAAATAATAATTTTAAATTTTAAAATATAACAAAAATATGTAAATAAAATATAAAAATGTACAAGATGAAGGAAAATATACAAATATAGAGATAAGGGCATATTTGTCAACTCATAATTAGCTTTATTCCTCTACCCTTTTGAACCATACAAAAAAAAAAACTTGCCCCCGCTAACAAAGCCTACTTTCTCTACTCTACCTAGGGGTGGAAACAGGTTAGGAGGTCTGACCTATTTCCGGCCTGGTTTATCAGAAAAAAAGGCCCTCCCAAGCCATTTTGAAGGCATGTTTTTCTAAACAGGTCAGGCCCAGGCCTATTAATAGGCCTTTTAGGTCTATCAAGCCGGCTTGTTACTATTTATATTAAAAAAAAATACTTGGCCTGCCCCCAAAATTCCCTTACTCATAGTCTCAACTCAGTCACCCAAAATCCACTCACTCTCAGTTCAGTCCTCATTCCTCAAGCTCTCAAACTCTCGTTCGACAGACAACAATTGAACCCAAGTACCCAACCCATCTGTCTCTCTCGACTCTTACCGTTTGGTACACTGTAATTGATTTTGATGGATATGGATATGGATATGGAAATGGAAATGGATATAGATATGGAAATTGAGTTTAAAAGTGTGTTTGGTATGTACATGGAATTCAGATATTATTTTTATTTAATATTTATATTTAAAATATGAAATTATTAATATACCCTGTCGATAGAGTGAGGAGGCTAATTGAGGGAAATGTGGAGGTGGAATTACAAATCTTAGCTTCTAGGATGGAATTCATTTGGGTGGAATTGGCTAATTTGGCTTCCATGTGGAATTGGAATTGAGAGTCAATTCCATCATTCCAAACAAACTCCTTCATGGAATTATGAATCAATTCCATTTCCACCTCCTCCAATTCCAGCGTACCAAACGGGCCATTAGATCTCACTTCGTCTCTCTCGACTCTCAGTCTCAGAGTCTCATATCTCACTCTGTCTCTCTCGATCTCTCAGTCTCAGAGTCTCATATCTCATCTCACTCCGTCTCTCTCGACTTTCAGCCTTAGATCTCTACCGACACTCGACATTCACCCACCCTCACTCTCTCAGTCGAGCAGTCGAACCCAAGCGGCCGCCCTCTTCCTTTCTCTATCTTCACCTTGAGCCCTTGATTCTCTTTATTTCTTTGCCATGAGCTGTTGATTCTTGAACCATAGGACCCAAGCCCCTAACCAGTCGCCCATCGGCCGTCCTCCCTCCGGCTTGAAGTTTCTCTTCCTCGGGGGTCAGTTGGGAGCAGCCGCAAATCTGAAAAATTAGTAAGTCCACTCTTCTCTTTCGATTGTCTATTTCTTCTCTTCTTTCTCCAGATCTCGACTTGAAGTTTCTTAGTTAATTGCTTTGCCGACTACCGCCCATGTTCATATTTCATATTATATTGCAAGGTTTCTCTATTATTTGCTCTGCCTGCCATTTACTCTTTGATTTTCATATTAAACAAGGTTTCTCTGTTATTTTGGTGTTCTGCCTCTACAGACTACAAATTGTATTTTTCATTTTGTGGTGCTTATTTTGATGTTAACTATTAAATAAATTACTGGATCTGATGACAGGGGCGAGAATGCGAGATAACTGCAATTAGACACAAATATAATGGTATAAGTGCTATCACAATGCAATTAGAAAATTTCTTTACAATTATGAAATTGGTATAATTCATTTTTGAGGGAAGTTTAATTAATGAGGAAAAATGCCGGAAATTTACCTCAAGGACTTCCAAGTTGGGGCACTTCTGGATTAATGTACAATGATCCTCTGTATCCAACATCGAATATAAGAGATCCAACTTTTTAAGAAGGGATGCGAAAGGGAATACTATTGGAAGTTCATTCTTTCCAATATATGTCAAGCCCAATTGACATAGCTTTGGGGGAAATGGCACAGCACTGTACTTTTACTGCTTGCCTTTAAACTAATGCTTGCCTTTAAACTAACGCTTGCTTAAAGAATATGAATTCATTTTTGTATGTTTATTTGACATTTACTGCTTGCCTTTAAAGAATCCGAATTCATTTTTGTATGTTGTTCTTTTTACTTAAACTAACACTACGGTTTAAAGAAGAAACAAAATGTATAAATTTTACATTCTTAAAATAATATCATTTCTTAAACATGTTACTTGTTAAATTGTGTTATGCTCTAATACTATACATTTGATTTATTTTTTTCAAGGTCTTTGAAGGAGAAGGGGAAGAAGAAATTATATTGAAGATTTGATGTAAAGGCGAGAAGGACTATTACTTGTTGTATTTGATTAATGTTATGCTATATTGTTGTTGTATTTGGTTTCAATTTTTATGTATGTTGGATTATTATTGTAATTGGGCCTATTTTCAATCTGTTTGAGGTTGGCCTATTTGAGGTAGGCCTGTTGTGAGGCTCGTAGCTTGTTTCTGCAATTATTCCAGTTCTAGGCATTCTTAACCGGCCGTAACCCAGGCTCAGGCTAAAAAAAAAGCCTCTAACAAGCCACAGGCCAAGTTTAGGCTATTCTGTCATAAAATAGGCCAAGCTTATTAGGGCAGAAGTTTGACTTGACCTGGGCTGTTTTCACCCCTAACTCTACCCCCACCTACCTTTGATGAACCTCCTCTATCCTCCCCATCATTGAACCAAAAACACCCTAATGTTTGGTAGTATTACTTGTACTATATCACCTTTTTTTTTTAATCAAAGTATTATGACCTTTTTTTGGAATAATATTCAAATTAAAAATAAAAATATTACAGAATAGCTCGGAATAATTAATAATTCAAAATTAGAAAATTTTTATGCCAAATGTATAAATTATAATACTAGTGAGCCATTAGCTGTAAATAAGTAAATCATAATAATAATGACAACTGGAATCGACACCTGTAATATCTTAATACAACTGATTATAAAATGGAATGGAATTCAATTTTCAAAGAAAAGGATTAAAATGAATACATTTTTTCCGCCTAGTCAGAATATTTTGAAAAGTATGCCCAACCATTATGATAAATAATTAAGCTTACAAATGAGATTAAAATCTGAAATTGAAATCAGAATCTAAATTTAAAATATTTCAAATTTTAAATTTACGATAAGTTTTTATACATGGACATAATTAATTGATTTGACTTAAATTTTTCTTCTCCATAATAAATTCCACATGTTAAATAAACATTTAGTTATTGTTTGAAGTTTGAAAGGTCGATGAATGGATGACATGAAGCAGACATTGTCATTGATGGATTTGGGATCTCTGTGCGCCCCCTATTTTGAAGGCATTTCTAAATATATTTTTTATAACTCTTTGAGTCATTAGATTCTATATAAAATGAGTGAAATTTTAATATATTATGAGGAAAAAATGAATCAGTTTTCAATTTTTTATGATTTTTCAGAAAAATGGTGCATTTTTTTCAATTTAAGCACTTTTTTCTGAAAAATCTTAAAAAAATTGAAAACAAATCCATTTTTTTCCCCATAATATATATCAAAATTTCACTTATTTTATATAGAATCTAATGATCCAAAGAACTATAAAAAATATATTTGGGAAGGCCCTCAAAATGAGAGCGCAGTAGAGAAGGCAGCTGGAAAAGAGCAGTAGAGGCCCCAAATCCGTCATTGATTGATTGTCTTGTCATCCAGCGAGCCACCTCTCTGTTGTACACAAGTTAATAGCTAAACGCATTCATCATAATATCAAAATCTGTTAGATGGCATTTTGGCTTCACATAACCATTTGATCACTTGCAAGAAGTTATATTTGCAAAGTGTTCTTGACCCTGCATGTCCAAAAAGGATAGGAACAAAAAGATGTGAACCTGACAAACTTCCACGTGATTAGATAAAGTTACATTAACGGCAATCCAATATGCATAAAACATGTTGACTCTAACAATGTTTAAGAAAAAAGTATATCATTGAATGAGACAAACCATTAATATGTTTCCGACCAATTACGACATAAAACCAAAGGCCAAAGAGACCTTTACCATTAACATTTCGGCATACACAAATGCAGCAAAAGAAACACTTGAGTAGTCCAATTAAAACATAAATGAATAAATAAAATAAAACACAAGTAAGAATGGAGGAGAAAGGGGAAAAAGCAACAGAAATACCTTACAGCTTCAACTTCATTCTGAAAGAAAATTCGAACGCTATACTTGTTGACCAAAATATCTGTGTCTTTGAAGGTCCTGCACTCAGTCCTTCCATATGCAAACAGTTCTAAACCCACAAATTCAAACACAATATGAACACATTCTTTCATTAGATAAGTGTTACCCATAATGCCACAGAGCAACCAGGGGAAAAAAAAAGAACCACCATGCATTTAACCCATCTGAAGTTCTGACCATAAGGATAGGTAAGCAAATAATTAATTACCTTCAAATAAAACTGCATTGAGAAACATTTATTTTTAGGAAAGTTTAGGAAATTGTTAGGAAGTAATGGCCATTATTTTCACTTCAAATAACTGAAAGCTAGTTCATCGAAGGTAGGTATATAACTAAAAATGTGTTTGGATTAACTTTTAGAGAATAATTTCTGAAAAAAAAGTGATAAAAGTGATTTTAGAGAATAGATTATGAGCAGTATATATTATAGGAAAAAAATGATTTTGATAAAATGATAGTGTTTAGATATTGATCAGAATGGTTTTTTTAATGGTCAAATTACTAAAAAAGACATTAACTTTTATGATAATTACATAGAAAGGATAAAATTATATTTTATGTGTTATTTAATATTAAATTTCATTACAAATATTAAAAACGAAACAAATTTGTTTAGAAAATTAAAATTATAATATTAGATAATTATATAACATAAAAAAAATAGATGAAACCATAGTTTGCCTACCAGACCCCAAGCTCTCAAGTCCCTATCATCTATGAGAAACCATGACATATATATTTTTGGTTGCTTGCTAATTATTAAAACCCATTTTTGTCCATTTTGTTTCTCTCTAGCATCCATTTTTTTTAATTTTAATTTTTGATTTGTTGGTTTATCCTAGTTTGCTGCAGAACAATAATATCTTTGGCAGAATCCCACAGAGCCCACGTGGAGAGAGGAAAAAGCAAATGAGGAAAGAGAAAGTTGGGATCATTTGGATATCACCAGCCAAATTTGGTGTGTGTTTGGGAACTTCCAAAACCATGGTTTCAAACCATGGTTTGCGCAACCTGAGACAAAACTCCTCTCACACACTTACCTCGTAAGTCGTAAAAGCTATTAAAAAAAGCTAATCCAAACATGTAAAAAAAGAAAATTGATTTTTCCAAAACTATGGTTTCAAGGATAAAATAGCTTCTCCATAAAATTTGAGTGATTTATTTCTTAAAATCAGGGTTTTAATTTCAAAAGCACTCTTTTACTTATATCCAAACACACACTTAGTGGGTACAAGTGACTGAAGGTTTGAAGTCAACAGTTTCTAGGTGGCAAAAGAAAAAATTAAAAAGCAATGTTCACTATGCAACCTTTAAGGGTGTGTTTGGTTTGAGGGGATAGGAGAGCAGGAGAGGGGGATTAAATTATCTTTTTAGGTTGAAGGTATTTAAATTTTGAGTGGGGATTCAAAATTTAAAAAAAATGAGAAGATAAATTTTGGGCGGGAATTCAAAATCTAAAAAAATGAGAGGGTAAATTTTGGGTTTCTCCTATTCAAAACTGTAATTTGCCACCCCTCAACCCCTCCCCTCCCCCCTCCAAAAAAAAAAACCAAACAGGTTTGAGGGGAGGGTGGGGGGAGGGGGATCCCCCTCCAAAAAAACCAAACACACCCTAAGGGTGTGTTTGGTTTGAGGGGGAGGGGAGGGGTGGGGGGTAAATTACAATTTTGGATAAGAGAAATCCAAAATTTACACTCTCATTTTTTTAAATTTTGGGTTCCTGTCCAAAATTTACCTTTTCATTTCTTTTAAATTTTGGATTCTCACCTAAAATTTAAATATCTTAAACTCAAAAAGGTAATTTAACCCCCTCCTCTTAGCTCCCATCAAACCAAACACACCTTAAGGGTCTGTTTGGTTTGAGGGGAGAGGGGAGGAGGGGATGGAAATGGGGGAATTTTGCTCCCCTCCCCTTATTTGGATAGTTACAATTTTTAGGAGGGGAGGGAAAATTTTAGAAAGTTTTCCCTCCCTTCCCCTTCTAACCCTCCTCTCCAAAATTGGGGGAATTTGGAGGAAAAGATTAATGTTTGGATTTATATTAACTAATATATCCATATTATTTTAAAATATTACCACATTACCTTTTTCATTATTTACCCAAAACCTAAACCTAAGTCACAGATTCTCTCATCTTAAAATTTTATAGCATTACAAGAAAGTTAAAAAATATGACTGTAGATATACTTACATCTATCTATCTATATATAGATAGATATATTAATTTGTATAGACCTGGTTTTTTTCCTTTGAACGCTGTGGGTCGCTTGATATTATATATATAGGTTAAAATATATTTTTAGTCCTTTAAATTTTATATGAGATATACTTTTAGTTCCTTAATTTTATAAAGTATACTTTTAATCTTATATTTCTAACATCGTTAATGTTGCTAACGGATGTGTTGACATGACAAACTTAAATGATAACCGTACAACTACCAAAGCATATTTAAATTTTAATTTTTGAATATAATATATTTAGATTATTAAACTAAAATAAATCAACAAATCACTGCAAATAAGTTGAGATTTTGATATTTAGATTATTAAACTAATTTTTTTTAAGATTAATAGTATTTAATTACCCAATCATTATTTGAATTTGTTATGTGAGTGTTTTTAGAATTATAGGATCAAAAATATATTTTATAAAGTTAAGAAATAAAAAATATACATTATATAAATTTAAATGACTAAAAAGTATAATTTAACCATTATATATATATATATATATATATTTATTTATTTATTTGTCTAACATATTATTGAATGTGGGCGTATGAGAATTGAGCTGGCATATCATGATGCATGCGAGAAGGTGGGATGCCTGGACCGTTTCGTAAAATTAATTTTCTCCCCAAATCTCTCTATTTTTAGGGAGAAAATTTTGGGGGAGAAAAGCATGGGCCATCATCACTTTTTTCTCTCCAATTTTATAAAATTATAATTTTATGTATTGAATGTCATTTATAATTATATTTTATTAAATATGTTAGAAAATTATAAAATACAAATTAAATGAAATAAGGGTAAAATTGTCTATATAAAAATATTTTCCCTCCCCTCCTATACCAAACATGGTAATATTAAAATCCCCCCTTCCCTCTCTTTTTATCAATCGAAACAAGGTAAAAGAAAATCCCTCTCAAACTTTTCCTTCCCCTCCCCTTCATTGAGCTAAACATAGCCTAAGGGCCCGTTTAGTTCAATCCCATTACACCCTGCAGTGCAGTGCAATGCGATGCAATGGTAATGCAATGCGATATTAATTACAGGGATAGTGTTTGGTTTGATTTTTAAGCAAGGTGCAATGAGTTAATATTTTAACAATTATTTAAAATTAATATATTGCACAAAGTCTATTTTACCCTTAATATAATTTTTGTAAAAAAAAAGTTAAGAGTCGGCGGTAGCAAAGATGGAGGTGAAAGAGGTAGTGGTGGCGGCAACGATGGAGGTGGTGGTAGAGCAGGCGGGTGACGGCGGCGGCGGCGGCGGCGAGCTTGTGACGGTGGCAGCAGCGGTAGAGGAGGAGGTAGTGGCGGCGGCGGCGGAGGAGGTGGCGATGGGTGGGTTGCGATTGTGGCAGAGGAGGAGGTGGTGGCGGCAGAGGTAGAGGAGGAGGTGGTGGTGGAGGTGGCGGAGGGCAGGCGGCGGCGGCGATGATGGTGGCGGAGGAGGTGGCGATGGCGACGATGGAGGTGGGTGGATGGCAATGGTGGAGGAAGGGGAGGTGGTGGTGGTGGCGGGGATGGGTGGCGGAAGCGGCAGTGATGGCGGAGGAGGTGGCGGCGGGGGTGGAGGTGGGCGGGTGGCGAAGGAGGGGGAGGTGGTGGCGGTGGCGGTAGATGGGTAGCGATGGCAACGATGGCAGAGGAGGGGGAGGTAGTAGTGGTGGCAGTGGGCGGGTGGTGACAGCGACGACAGAGGAGGAGGAGGTGGTGGTGGCGGCAGTGGGTAGGTAGCGGGGTGGAGGAGGTAGTGGTGGTGGTGGTGGCGAGTGTATGGCGGCGACGGCGGCAAAGGAGGAGGTAGTGGTGGTGGGGTCGGGCATGTGACGGAGGCGGCGGCAGTGAAGGAGGAGGTAGTGCCGGTGGTAGTTGCGGCATGATACGACAAGTGAAATGAGATAAGTAAAATAAAGACATTAGAAACTCAAGAGTAAATTGGACTTTTTAAACCATGCAATGTAATGATAATGACGATTCATAGGGGGGAGATATGAATGAGGATTACTAATTTTTTTGTAATCATCATTATCATGGTAAACCCTATTACCATGCTAAAGAGCAACCAAACACTCTTATCTTGGTAATGCAATCATGATTACCATTGCAGGCATGCAATGGGGTTGAACCAAACGGGCTCTAAGAGAAACAAAAGTTTGCAGGCAAAAGACATACAGCAAGATTGAAAGATTCATGTTTGTTTTAGCGATTAGATTGCTTATAAGCTGCTTTATACATAAATCGAGACACAACTCCTCTCACATACTTACCTCGTATACTGTAAATCATGATTGAAAAGTTGCTTTTAAGCATTCTAATTGCTAATCCAAACAAGCACATATACCTCAACCCCTTCAAAGGAAGTTGCACCATCATCTTGATTGGGCTCTTTAGATTTACCTCCATCATCTTTGTAATTGCTAGCGAACTTCAACACACCATCATCTATTGAAAATGAGATAGGAGTTGTTGCAAGTGAAGTATAAATAAATCTATTGAAACTGATTGTCCAGAACTCAACTACGAACAAAATTGACATAGCAAGACATGTACAAGATAAAATACATAGCAAAGAAACAAATCAGAAGTATCATAAATAAAGGAAACTGGCAGGAACACGACATAATATACCTGAAATTTGGCAACTATCTACGGTGTACGGAGGATTCCTTGTGGAGATTCAGCAGTAAGTTCAGTTGCGTCTTTATACTTAGTGGAGAGAAAGAGTGAGGAGGAGATGATGAGGTGTGATGATGATGTGGCTGCCATATAAGAATAAATTGGTCAAATAAATACATTGACTGCCCAACTAAAGTGTGTGTTTGAAACATCAATCCTAAAAGTGTGGGTTTTGTCGGTTTGACTTTTTATAATCTTATTTTTGGGTAAAAATTGGATTGCGTAATATGATTTATATTTAGATTAATAGTTGTATAAGTAACTTTTATAAAAGCAAAACTTGTTTGGATTGATTTTAGTATAAGTAGCTTTTGTAATAATGGTAAGAGAGGGTGGGTGGAAAAGTATTTAAAAAATCAAGTAAATATTTAAAAATTACTTTAAGTGCTATTGAAAAAATATTTTAGAGTGGGTAGAAATCAATAAATCAGTATTCTAAGTTTTGAGTGATCGTTACTACTAAACAAATACATTAACGGTAAAATTGTAATCAGTATCCTAAGATTGGGTATAACTGAAAAAATATTTTAAAGAGTTAAAAACACAAAAATATATTTTAAAGTAATTTTTGGAGTTGAAAAAGTAGTAAAATTGCAATCAGTCAGATAACACACTGAGTATAGCTGGAAAAATATTTTAAGGAGTTAAAAATATTAAAAATTATTTTATGATACTACATACTACTAAAAAAACATTTTAAGATAATAGATAAATCCAGAAAAATACTTCATAATATTAGACACCATTTTCTGAAAAAAAAAAAAAAAGTTCAGTGTCATCGTTTTTGAAGCTAGATCCAATAATTTCAAACAAGTCAATCAGTATCCTAAGATTGGGTATAACTGAAAAAATATTTTAAAGAGTTAAAAACACAAAAATATATTTTAAAGTAATTTTTGGAGTTGAAAAAGTAGTAAAATTGCAATCAGTCAGATAACACACTGAGTATAGCTGGAAAAATATTTTAAGGAGTTAAAAATATTAAAAATTATTTTATGATACTACATACTACTAAAAAAACATTTTAAGATAATAGATAAATCCAGAAAAATACTTCATAATATTAGACACCATTTTCTGAAAAACAAAAAAAAAAGTTCAGTGTCATCGTTTTTGAAGCTAGATCCAATAATTTCAAACAAGTCAATCAGTATCCTAAGATTGGGTATAACTGAAAAAATATTTTAAAGAGTTAAAAACACAAAAATATATTTTAAAGTAATTTTTGGAGTTGAAAAAGTAGTAAAATTGCAATCAGTCAGATAACACACTGAGTATAGCTGGAAAAATATTTTAAGGAGTTAAAAATATTAAAAATTATTTTATGATACTACATACTACTAAAAAAACATTTTAAGATAATAGATAAATCCAGAAAAATACTTCATAATATTAGACACCATTTTCTGAAAAAACAAAAAAAAAAGTTCAGTGTCATCGTTTTTGAAGCTAGATCCAATAATTTCAAACAAGTCAATCATGAAAAGCTTCAAATTTTGGTTTAAGGCAAAAGTAGCTTCACAAGTCAAAGCCCATTAAACTCAATTAAAACACCAAACACTAACCTGTTGTTGTGGGCCCCAATCATATGATTGGGTAACCCAACCGTGTAATACCCCGAAATTTGGGATTTGAGACTTGAGAATAAGCCTAAATTAAACGGACTGCTAAGCCCCGGTTTAGCAGGTGTCCCAAATATATTCTCTAATGTTTCTTGTATCTTTGGAGTATTAAGAAAGTAAAATGGTGAATTCTGGATAATATAATTATGTTTTCGGTGAAATTGTCTATGAGGTAGTAAGCTTATTATGTGATTTTGAATGATCAAATGATGATAAAAAAATTATGAAATTTTATAGGATGAAATTAGACATCCTAAGTTTTAATTTGATAGGTCATATGACTCAATTAGAGCTATACACAAAAAGATATGAATTTTTGAAGTCAGCACAGAAAAACTGTGAAATTTCTGGAACAGTATGTAAAGATTGGAATTCTGGGAATTTTGTGATTCCATTCAGCAAAATTATATATGTTTCCTAGAAACTAGACTCAATAAGGGTTCTATAGGCTTTGGAATCAGTTCATTTTGATTTTTCTAGAATTAGTTATGATTTTTCAAAGTTTGGGCAGAAATCTGCCAAAACTTTGTAGAAATCCGAAAATTTTGAAAAATTATTAAATAATGAAATATGACATCATCCTAATGTTAAAACACCTTTTTCTTCATCTTCCTTCCTCCAAACCGACGCAGTATGCAGTGGAATAGAGAGAGAACGTTTGAGAGCTTGTAGAGAGAGAAAGGAGAAGAAAAATCACAAGGTAAGCCGATTTCTCCGATGATTTAGCTCCTAACGCGTATAACTCCGATCCTAAGCTACTCCTTTATGTTCTTTAAGGCTTGGAACCTCAGTTTTCATGGTTAAGGAGGTTAGGGTTTCATCAAAGAAGAGGAAAAGCCAGAGGGAGCTTGAGGTAACTTCCAAACCTTCGTATATTATCTATTCTAGCTGCTGTGGGCAATTTAATCGGTGAAATTTCGCCGGTTGCTATTAGTTGTAAAAATGGAAAATGGGTTTTCCTAGGGGTTATGCTGTCCAAATTGATACTAAATGGTAGTTGAAACCTAATGTAATAGTCAATAAAGTGGTTAGGAGTACGAAGGAACGTGTTTACGGAGCCGAAACCGAAAAACCCCAATTTTTCCTAAATTCCCATATATTTCGGCCAGCACTATAAATGGGTCTTAGAGTTGGATTTTCAATGATTTGATTGTTCCAATGAGTTCAGGAGCAAAAAGTAGGTGGGGTTACAGTTGGGCATTTTTTCAGAAAAGGCCGAGAAAGCATAATTACGGAAACACCCCTAAAACCCTAAAAGTAGGGTTGCCAAGGGCAATTTCATAATTTGAAATTGAATTTGATAATTCCGAGTCCGGAAATGGATTCCTTGGGTGAAAATATGTAAGAATAGCCTATGTCAAAATTTCGGGAAAAGTACAGCCGGACCGGGTACAACGGGGCCGGGCTGGGTCCTCGATGGTATTTTAGTAATTTTTCACGATAGACTCATATAACCCCCAGAAACACTATGGAAGTGTCTAAATAGTCCATTTGACATTGTAGGATTGAATATGGAGCTCCGAGTTGTTGGCACGCAAATCGAGGAGAAAGATTGAAGGTAGGGGACTTACCTTACTTGCATGTATTTGATATCTTTGCTTGTGTAATGATGTATGTGATTGCTTTACTTGATTATGTAGAGCATATTTGAATAAATGAAGCTTTGTTTCTGTTTTCGCTGTGGCCATAGTCTTGTTGTATGAAACATTGAGCATGTAGAAATGTCATTATGGGGTATACATCTAGATAAAGCTAACATGTCATACATATAGCATCAATCATGCATGCACTACGGTATCTGTTTTCTACTGAGATTCTCTCGAATCTCACCCTCCCCTACCAACAATTTAGACAGGAGAAGACAAAATATATGTTGAGAGCAAAGAAGGGATCGTGCGAGGGGATCACAGTAGTAGAATGAAGACGAGAAGATGTCTCTGTTGCACTGTGATGGGTTTAGATACCCTAGAGTCCTGTGCGGCTACACTAATTGTAATTATCAGGTACGAATCCCTGAGGGAAATTTCCGTAATCATGCACATATTATCAGTATAGTTATGCTATTCCTGTGTTGCCCACCGAACCGCATATCGTTTTTCGCTAATACTCTGGTAAATGTGAAATTAAAATAAGGGCGTGACAAACCGCACCACCAAGATAGAGGGTAATATGGGTTGAAACCGTGGGCTAAACCCATATGGTCCCAACCTGTAACGGGTTGAGTTCTGAAAATCTGGGACCATTTGGTAGCGGTTCTTTTAGGCCCAAACCCATATGGTCCCAACTCATGACGGGTTAGACCACCGGGTTGGTGGGCCAGCCCATATTTTTTTTTTATATATAAACTAAGAGCAAGAGCCAAGAGCCAAAAGGTAAGATATATAGACATAGAAGTTTTGAATTATTGGAAGACTAACTCTGCTCATTTTCCTTATCTTTCAAAGATGACATATGATGTTTTAAGCATTCCAATAACTACAGTGGCTAGTGAATCAGCTTTCAGTATTGGTTCACGAGTTCTCACAGAGTATAGAAGTTCTCTTATTTATGATAATGTTCAAGCCCATATCTGTACGCATAATTGGATGCTTGGTTTTCCAGCGGAAGATGTTATTGATGATGGTAATATAATTATATTTACTCATTTATTTCATTGTCATTTACTCATTTATTTAAAATTAGCATAATATTATCTTTCACTTTGTTTTATTATTTGTGGCAGTGGCATATTTACTTGTGCAAAAGCAAAGTGATCGAGTTTAAGATACGGCTTCACATCATCCTTCAAATTGAAACACCTTTAATATTAACTAATTATTGATTATTGTTGATTATACTAATGGCTTGTGGATTTATATTTATTTTATTATGTGAGTTTGTGATGAATATTTAATTTGTAATGTATTTTTAATTTTGTTATGGTTTAGGTGTGTAGAAAAATCAATCTTAGTATATTGTTAAAAAAAATTGAAAAAAAAATATGGGTTGACCCGACAAACCCGCCAACTCAGCGGTTATGGGTTGGGTTGGCTAAATGCCAACCCATATTGATGCGGTCCTTTTGAACCCGAACTCATATGGTTCCAACCCATGACGGGTTAGCCCGAACCCACTGGGCCGGACCATATTACCACATCTACACCAAGACACTCTCAACCAATTCTGAGTGCTGGACCGGATCATCAAAAGAGAAAAAAGAAAAAGGAGGGAAAAGAAGAAAGAAGAGGTAGTAGTTCATCCCTTCAAATGTATGCTGCCATAAATTCAATTTTTAGCATAAGAACCACCGCAAGATGCAATTTTTAAGTGAAGGATCCCCTTCTAGTAACATCTCCGATTCCTGTACTCGCATATCTGCGAAGCACGGACTGAAACGAAAAAAGAGAGGCAGTGGAAAAAAAAAATAAGGACATCTTGGAATTCGGTACTAGTGGAGAATATTCTCCACTTCTAGACGCAAGAGAGAGATTTGAATTTTGGTATGCGATATAAATTATAATGATTTAGGATTCGAAGAGTCCTCCTTATTCTTATCCGGACTCAGGATTTAAAGAAAATATTTATTATCATAAAAATTTAAAATTTTAATTGTTAATTTTTTAACTATAATTATATTTTATGTTTGTTAATAATTAATGTATTGTGTTTATCTTATGGATTACTTTTGTTCAACACTTTATTTGTTATGTACTTATCTATTTTTGCATATTCTCTCCTCTTATTTATGGAGGGGATAAGTGAATAAATAGACATAGATCTTTCCTATATAAAAAACTCACATATATAAAACTATAATCATTTAAATTCATGCACGAAACTATTACGAAAATGGAAAACTATCAGCCACTGAATGGGAAAAAAATTAGCAAATAAAGTGACACTAAATGGAATAAATTGAATATATGTTTTCCCCCTAAAATTAGCAAAATAAATAATAATATAATTAAATTTGTAATATAATAAATAATGAGTTCTAAATATGCCACTAAAATTTCAAAGCGAATGGAATCGAAATCTGCATTTTTTGTGGTTTAATATCTTTGTGAATTTGAAGTTTATAGACTATAGTATATAATATTGAAAAAGTTAATAAAGTTATTATGAATTACGAAATATATAAAAAAAAGTGAAGAAAATCTTCTTTTGAAGGAGTAAATAAAACAAGCATTTAATACAAGGACTTTTTTAAAAGAAAAGGAAAATTGAACAAAATCTGTAACCAATAGGAATGAACATGTTCAATATTCTAAGGGAGGAATACTTATATGTTCTATAGGAGCGCCACCTCATCTGTACTTTGACTAATTAAAATATAACAACTCATCTCATTTTAATCTCACATGATTAACGAGTCATCTGGAGAAATTCCAATTTTATGATTTTGAAAAATAACAACTCAAGGGAGGGAATTGAGTTTCTTGTTTTTCTAAATTATAAGGTTTATGTTTTCAAAATCATAAAATTTGAATTTATCTAGATGACTCATCAGCCATGTGAGATTAAAATGAGATGAATTGTTATATTTTAATTAATCAGAGTACTGATGAAGTGGCGTTCCTGGAGTATGTAAATATATCTCTATTGTTAGGATTCAAATTTCAAATTCAAAAAAGTAAATTAAAGAAGCATTTAATGCAGGGATTTAAAAAAAACAAAAATTGAACAAAAATAGCCAATGGGAATAAATATGTTGATGATGTGGACAGAACACTTGGACGAATAAGAAAGAAGCCACGTTGGCAAAAAAAAAAAGGAAAATGATACCTAGGTCCCAAGGAGCAAAAAAAAAAAAAAAAAAAAATCATAAAAGTCCCTTTGAAAAATCCATGATCAGAAAAGTCCCTAGAGACTTTTCTGTGATTATTTCCCAATGTCTATTTACATAATTACCCCCATTGAAATAACTACAGAAAAGGCATAGGAGGAGAGGAGGGAAGACACGTTTTTGTGATTAAGGAGAAAGAGAAAAATGGTCGTATGATACGTGTTGGAGATGCAACATTGAAGGGATAAAGCGTGGTGTTAATGTCGTTGGGAACGTCTTCTTCTACAGCCTCCATCTACGGGTAGCGAGGTACAACAATGAATTGGATTTTTTTTGTTTTTTTTTGTGTGAAAGTTAGTTGGATTGAGATTGAGGGGTCGGTAAAAGGTTGGAGCTTGGGCTCAATTAATGAAGTAAGTGGTAGATGATAAACAAGAAATACTAAGAATTTGCTACACATATGATCTTGACCATTGAAGTTGGGGTTTCACCTTGGGTGGGTTGTGTTTATGTTAAAGTGCTCTATTTTTTAGGCAAGGTTACAGAGGAGCTGCTGTGTTTTAAGTGGGAATGATGAATGTAATTGTGATTCTTTGCTATGAAAACGCTGAAATGAAAACAAGACAGTGTTATAAATTTGTGCAGTTGTAGTTGTTACTATGGCAATTGTAGTTGTTAATATAGAACCTGTGCTCTGTTTTTGGGGAAGCAAACAGAGGTGTGCTGTCCATTCTCGCTGGCAACCAACAAATGAAGAGGAAGAAAGATATGTAGCATTTGAGATGTTATTTTATAGCACAGGCTAGTTGTTGTGTACATCTGTTGATATTTTATAGGAATGTCTTGTTGCAGAAAATGCACTCATGTAGTGGGTCTGATTGAATGTGAGTGTGATTTGTATTATTAGAAAATGCTGATATGATGATAAAAAAGTGTTGTTAACGTATTGTTAATATGTGTATATGTAGTTGTAAATATTTCTGTAGAAGTTGTTAATTTAAAGTTTATGTTACAGATTCTCATGAAAGATGAGAATTAGTTCGGGGAAGAATCTATTCTATTTTTTTCATGTGGGGAGGAAGTTTTTAAATGGTGGAGAAGATGAAATGCAATATGTTGGTGGTTTGGTAAAAACAATATGCGTAAAGAAAGGCACAACATATGGGGAGTTTTGAAGAATCATATAATCTATAATGGGAAAAGAAAGTAATGAAATCCAAATGAAGTTCAAAGTTACCCCTGATACATCAATATTTGTGAATCTTGTAGATGATGAAGGGATGTTAGAGGAAGTTGTTAAAATGACTAATAATGTTGTGAAAGAAGCATTAAACGTTGTGAACAATGACAGAAGTGACAACAATATAGTGTACAACTTACTGATATGGCCCAAGTTGTTGCTATGGTGAAAAGGCAGAAATTAGTTGTAAACATAACTAAACATGTTGTAAATATAACTGAAGATATTTTAAACACTACACAGAGTAATTAATTCTTCCCATCTTCAGTGTTCAGCGGATTTACATGTGGCCACGTGCTTAGACACTGTTAAAATGACTCATCCTGTTGTAAACTAAGCGTTAACAGTTGTAAACAATGTCATCCATAGAGTTAAACTTGCTATGGACCAAGATCTTTTCCTAGTACAATGACAGAAATAAATTGTAAAATTAACTTTAAAAGTTGAAAAAATAACTTAAGATGTTGTTAAAACTACATAAAGTAGTGGACAATCCCATTTTTTGTGTTAATTGTAGTTTTATGTGAACACGTGCTTAGTCGTTGTTAAAATTACTAATTATGTTGTAAAATAAGCATTCGCTGTTATAAATAATGCAACTTGCTGTGGTCATCGTACATAAGAATACAGTTATTAAAATGATTTTCAGTGTTGTCAAAACATGCATATCGAGTTGTAAACAACAACAAAAAGTGGTGTGGTCACCTTGGTGTGTAAAAACGTTGTTTCCGTGACCTGTTAAATAACTTGTAAAAACGACTAAACATGTTGTAAACATATGCATAACATGTTGTCAAAGTCCACACTTAGAAAACTTGAAAGTAAATCATTCCATAATTACATGTTGTGAAAATAACTGATTATGTTGCCTAACGTACTTATATCACGATTGCAACAATATCAAGAATAATAATACTTCATCGTTTACCATGAATTTTTTTCTTAACACAACTAACAGGTAATATCTGAGTGAATAAAAATATGGTGTTGGATAGAAGGAAATTTCAGGACCACTGTAAAAGAACACTGATTATTCCTACGAATAAAGTGCACTAATCAACCCAAATTTATTACTGCCTCTATGTGAGGATATTATTCCACATAGACAAACTAAATAATAATGACCTCAACCTCAATTACTTAGTCCTCCCATGAATCTATCACATAATATGTACAATGCAAAAAGCAAAAAAAATGGAATCAAAGAAAAGGGAAAATATACCAAAGAGCTGCAACATTCATTAGGCTTCATGCCATTCACAGTACATAACTTCAACATAAAGTGGCAGTTTACAACTACCAGATACATACACATTCATGCCTCTTAGGACCTACTAAAACGAACTACAAGAAAACAACATAAAGTGGCAGCTAAACATCAACACCAACTCCATCCAAAATAGATAACAGTAAAGAAAGACAGAACAAAAATTACTACAACACAATGCAGCCCACAATTTAAAACACAACGAGGCATCCATCCTCAATTCTTCACCTGCTTGATTGACTTCAGAGGCTTGACATATGTCTTCACTAGAGAAGTATTGATACCATGGACTGATTTCTCCTTCCAAGCAACACTCTTCTTGGCAGCATTCTTACTCTTCCTTTTAGTGGGTGCAAAGCATCCAAGGTTGGAAATAAGCTAGTAATCACAGCATACAATAAGGGAAACCACATCCCATATAAGGAATATTTTTGGCAGCCTAATATAAGGAATTAACGTGTTTCCATCTGCAAAATATCTCCCTTCCCTTGGTTGCCTCAAACATCAGACCTACATGACAGAAATATCAAGAGACAGTCGACCATCTGGCACATGTGCAAAACTTTGAATAAGCAAAATGAGTAACAAATATACTTATGGATATTCTGCATGAAAAAAGGGTCACTTGTCACAGAAACATTATTAAATCATTTGACAAAGGGCCAGGGAAATTTAAGTCAAAAACCAATGGTAATATACCAGCTAAGTCGCGCCATAACATATCAAATAAGTTATTTAGACAATCTATTGACCTGACTTACAAGCTTAAAAGGATTACTCAGTGACATGATCAAGGCATAACAGCCAAAATCTACCTACTTAGGGGAACAAATATCCAATCTTTTCAGTATACCTGTAATAAGATTCTAGTACAATGGATGCGTGTCAGAAATTCCATAAAATAAGAATTTGGACATAAGTGAACTTATAAACCAACAGTTTTATATGTGACAAATTGGAAAATCACAAACCCATTTACAAAAATATGTCATATCACATTAATATCATACAACTCCAACCCATCTGCACAAAAAGATTCAGATTACATCCTTCATATCACATTAATTTGGATCTGCAGTAATTCCATGGTTGATGAAATCCCATCTTCACATAGTTGTATATGCTTGAGGAAAACACTGTTTTGATCCATGACAAATAAATATACTCTCTCCGGTCCTAATATAAGACATATTTACCTAATTTGATTAGATTAAGAAAGTTAGTTAAGTTAGTTAATATGACTTGTATTTTCTAAAATGCACTAGTCATCTTTCTCAATTCCTCCCTTCCCTCTCTTCCTTGATTATTATTGAGAGCATCAATGGGGAGAAATAAGGAAAACGTTGACAAATGTGAAAACTATATATTATATTTAGGACCAAAATCAACTTCCTACATATATTTTTTTATTTAGAACCGGAGGAAGTAGATTTTAAATTTGAATCTCCAAAATCATTTCTTTCCCATTCATTATTGCTTTTTTCTTGCTTCTTGATGCAGAAAAGATTTTAGCTTGTATTAGTTTATTTTGCTATTCTTTATCACTTGAAACAAGTATGACAAGCCTTCGAATTTGCCCGGGGAATTTACATAAAACATGTATTTCCAGAAACAAGACTTCCTAATATTTCTATAGTCATTGTAAAAGCATGGCTTGTGTTCTACATACTTTTCTTCTTGATACAAAGCATAATTAGCATTCTTTAATCTAAAATTACCGGGCAGAAACATGATTTCATCACCTCAATTGTCTTGATTAGTAATTAATTTTATTGCACCGGTCGGCATATAATTTTGATTGCTACTAAAAAGGTAGGATCCTTGACATTTATCCGGGACAATTGCAACCTTTCACACTCAAAATCAAATCAAATCAAATATGAACAATCCATGCAATATGTTTCGTATAATCTATTTCTCATAATGGATATAGTTGGCATATCTGGTAAACAATTTGCCCCTTCTCACTTCTGTTGCTGCTTGCTAGGAACCTCCAGATTGATCTTTTGCAGACAAGCATGTCGTCATTCATGCATCTTTATTCAAATATAAAATTTCTTATGGACCACCTCTCTTGAATAATGCCCTTGTATCTATCATGGCTGAACCAAGAAAATGTTATATTTTCATCAAATAACCTTGAAGAGCCATTCCGTAATTTTCTTAGGTCACAGTAAAAGTTATATAGGTTTTTTTGTGCATCTTTCTTGAGTAATAACCATGCATATCTCATTTTTGTCTTAAACTTTTAATTTATGACTGGTGCGTTGTGTTTTCCACCCTTTTAGGTTTTCTTTTGGGGTTAATTTATGTTTTACGATACAGTCCTATACATAATTCAAAAGCTAAGCATTTGCGCTTGTCATTGTTCTACTTCAATGCATATAGTTTTTGTTGGTCAATAGTTCGACTATTTTAAAGTGAGGCTCGAGACTTTGATGAGCACAAAATGATTTCTGCTATGTAATGCTTAGTTTGCTAAGACTTTCTTTGTTTATTATTTTTCAAGGTTACTGACACCCCACTGTTTCCTTCATTAGATGATGATGATATGTCACACTTCAATATTGCACAGACTATGAAAAGTTCATTGGTGATCTATTTCATGTACTGAGATGATGACTTAGCACCTGAAGTTTATCATGGTTAACATTGCTTCTTATATAGTGTTTATGTTAGAATGAATTTATTAGATTATTATTATTATTATTATCAATGCTATGGTCCTTTTCTTGACTCTTGCAGGTTGAGAATGCCGATCTTTTATGCCCTTGGCTGTTTCCTGTGGGAGCAAAAGCTTTAATACCTAGAATTTTGGAGCTTTCACTTTTGATGGGTTTGCGTGGGATGTCTCAATTGTTTCACTCTAATTGCTTTGACCATAGATTGCGGCCAAATGGGAGCTCATGATCTTGGAATTGGCTTCACACTTATTCCATTGTCAAGGATTTGAAAGATGATGTTGTAGTTTTTAATGCATTGATTGACAGGTGTGCCATTCTTCAAGCTTGTGCACAGGGAAGCTTACTTGAGAAAGGATTGGAATGCCTTACTTTGATGGCTCATAAGAATTGCATATACACAAGTATAGATCACTATTCATGTATGATTGATCTTCTTTGTATGGGTCACTTGAGTTCCCAATGTACTCTACATTCCAGCATCAGTTTCAAAAGGCATAGTTTTAATAATTTTCAGAGCTCCCTTTAGTTGTCTTCCACAGCTTCAGGGTCTATGAATGAAGAGTTCTGTATAAATGATAAATTTTCAGAGCATTTATTATGTGGTATCTTGAACTCCAAGTTTTAGAAACTTTGGACGATCGAGTTTAACTGATAAGCTATTTTTATAATTTTATATTTAACTCTATCAGCATTTTTTACTATTCTATTAATGTCTGATAAAGTTTATCTTTTCTATTGTGACAGTGTTTTGTTATTAATCTGGTAGTTAAAAAAGGCTTCTCAAAAGATTTATTTTGAATAACTTAGTCACGAATTATTTGTGCTTGTAATTGTGATAGTTTATTGTCGCCTTGGAATTAGCTTGATGATAAATTTCATAAAGGTGGGCATAATCAGTGTTGGCATACATTTGAGAAGTTATCTCACCAGCATTGTTTTTTTTTTAAATTTAAATGAATCATAATTGGTTAAATTTAAATAATGTAACAAATATAAAAAATGAAAATTGCATGCGGGTTTCACAAGATCCACGGCCTAAGGGCCATAAATGTCATTTCCCTTGTTGTTTAACGGTATTTCTCTTGTAGTGTGCATGTGATGTGTGCATGCTTCCTGAATTCTGCATTGATAATCTTCTTCTGCTTGAATCCGAATTTTGTGTTCTCAATCCCTTCACCAAAAATGTCTCGCTTCATGTAACATCCCAGGGCTTCACCTTGACATTGTCCGCTTTGGGACCCTTCACCCCCTCATGGCTTTAAATCATGTTGAGTGGGGAGATATCCAATCCCTTATAAGGTGTCTTTTGTTTCTCTCTCATTAACCTGGACCTAGCTCTTATACCATTTATAACAATCCAACGTCTCTCCCTTAATATTATCCACTTTGGGGCCCGTCACCCCTTCACGGCTTCAAAAGATATTGTCTACTTTAGGGCTTTGTCACCCTTCAAGCCTTGAGGGGTGACAGGGCCTAAAGGAAATAATATCGAGAGTGAGATGCTGAGATGTTACAAATGGTATCAAACCTGGTATAAGAGCAAGGCTTGGGTCGATGTGCCAGTGAGCATTTCACAAAATCAATGGCCTTGGGGCCATAAGTGTCATTTCCCTTGTTTAACAGTATTTCTCTTATAGTATAGTGTGCATGTGATGTATGCATGCTTCCGAATCCAGTGTTAACTGTAATATTTAGAAAAAAATTGTCGGCAGCTTTTTCAAAAAAAAAAAAAAACATGTGTGGCCCGCTTTAAAGAAAAAGTGACAGGGAGGGTATTATTAATACCCTTTCGCTTCACACCTCTCATTCAAGTTTCGCGAGCAGGTGAGCGGAGAGCGAACACAATTTTAATAGGTTAGATTTTAAATTTATGATAATTTTGATACTTAAAATCACTTTTTCTTATCAAACTATCTTCATAAAAGTTGTTCTACGTATTTTTATCTTTCTATTGGGGGTAATATTATACTGATTAGTGAGAATTTTAGGGTTAGGATTTTTAGAGAATTTTGAGTTTTTACAAAAGATGACTATAAATATGTAGAGAATAAATAATAGTTGCTTTTAATCGGTTTAGATTTGTTATCTAGTTGATTTATGATTTTATAATTAATTTCTTCTTAAATAAATCATAAATTATACTTTAGGAACATTTTTTACCGATTAAATTTGGATTAAAAAATTTATTTGATTTATTGAAATTTTAATCGGTTTAGTTTCATAGATTTTGAATTATGTGAAATTATAAATTATGATTTAATATTATAATTAGAGAACTATAGTTATTAAAAATTTTATTGAGTGAAATAGAGTCAAGAAATTTTAGAAATTTTGATTTAAAAGAAATATGAGGAATAGATAAATTGTGGTTATTTTTTTTGTAGAAAATTGAGCCAATTATGGGGATTATTATTTGCTATTTTGTATTAGTTAACAATTATTATAAATTATATTAACATGTAAATATATATTTATTGTAGAGTGAATTTGTATTTGGCTTATTGAAGTTAAATTCTCTCAAATTTAGTTGTGTCAAGAACTTGAGGTAACCACTTTCTAATTTATCATGTATGCTTGTTGAAATAATTATATGCGTATATTGGTATTTTTATTTGCTATAAATATGTTATAGTAATTTATATATGAAAAGTGTACAATGATAGTATTAATCATGTTTTTAGTAATTTTTTTAGTTAAGTGGGCCTGAATGATTTATTTGAATGATTGATGATGCATAGCATTAAATATGAAATAAGTGATGTTGAGATGTTGGATGTGGTGAGTTGTGATTGAGGAGAGGTTTGATTTTTTTATACCATGTGGTATAGCCGCCACCATGTGCACAGTGGATGACTTTGGCATTCTCAAGACCCTTGGTATCACCCTTTCCTTTGGCCGAGTTAAGGGTTAGCTCAAGGGTCAGGTGACACCTTTCCATTTTCGACGGAAAGGGAATCCATGATCTGATATGAGTTCTGTAGCCTTTGGCCGAGTTACACCTCATTATTGGAGAACTTGGTGCAGTTTTGTCAAAGAGACTAATCCTATTATATGTTGTAGCTCATGGGTTCTGTCAGCAGTTAAGGAGGTTATAAGAATGACTGAGGGAGTTTTATGCATATTGAATTGTTTTCTTGAAATAATAATGTTTTGGGAAGATTAAACTTTATGTTATATGAATACATATTTTGGGAATAAGACCTCAGGTGTTGGGAAAAGTCATTGGCTAAGTCTCATTTGTGGGCAATACATAATAATGTTTTGGGAAGATTAAACTTGTTTTAAAGCCCTCAGGTGTTGGGAATAAGACCCACATATAACAGGTACATAAAATGCATACTAGGAATAAGACCAAGCCTAAATGTGGCTTCACTTGACTTTATTATCAAGGCCTTTTAATAAGGCTGGAGCATGAGAGTTTGCATGGTGCAAACAAGAGGAGGATACTAAAGGTTGATCCAATCTGAGTTGCACAATTTTTTACTAGTTAGGTTTTTTGGATAAAACGATTAATTTTTTCCCGACTAGTTAAATTAGATTGCTCACATTTTGATTGTAATAGAATTGAAAATGGCGAGAAAGACACATGCACACAGTAAGGAAAGGCCATAATCCAACGAACTTTAAGCCTAGGAAGCTCCCACGAGAAAGTGTCATTATGGATTTGTGATATCAAGCCGACGTTGTGAAATGATGTTCCCCAAATATGCATTGCCCACAAATGAGACTTAGCCAATGACTTTTCCAATTTATATCGATATATTATATAATACTCGTAATAAAACCATTAATTCCTGTACCAAAAAAATATCATTAATTTCGTTAAGTAACATCATTTTGTTTTTATATTGCTTATTATTATTATTATTATTGTTATTATTATTATTATTATTATTTACATCAAAGGGCAAGCTTATAGCTTGAAATGGCTACACGCGTGAAGGACATGTTGACCACTTTGTCCCGTTCCAAACGAACGTAGCATCCCGGGTGTGGCTCGGGTAACACAACCATCTATTCATAGTTGGAGTGAGCATCAATTATGAAAAAAAGACATTCCTTAATAATTGAATTTTATTTTATCTCCATAAATCAAGTAGTTATCATAATTTAAAATTATATTTTTGTTTGGCAAAAAAAAAATAAATAATAAGGGATTTATTTTGCATCCATTAATCAATAAATATAATTTATTGATGCTTATTTTCTAATTTTTAAAATTCCTTTATAATTAAATTTTTTATGGGAAAATTAAAATAAAGGACCTAGATAAAATAATATTTATTATATAAGATCATAAAAATTGTAATTACTTATAAGGACCGAACATCATAATATAAATTTAAAATGACCCAATTGCTTCTAATCAAACCTCATATTATCTCTTGTATTCATAATTAAAAAAATAACTAAAATTAAAACTAAAACCACCCATCATGATACTATTGCATCTTTTTTTTAAAAAAAATTTCAATGTAATGTTTAATTAACAACGGTTGCACTCATAGATTTTAAATTTTTATTTTTCACTAATTTATATCATCAAATTGCCCAATTTATACTATCAACATTGTTATCAATTAAACTCTTTATAAAAATAAAAACTAAACTTATTTAATACTTTTTAGGATATTATATGTTGCTTACATTTTTTTTTTAATTTTATTAGCATTAAATGAATTTTTTAACCCACATAAATTGCTTCTAAAACAAAAATAAATCATATAAACTTCCTTGGTTTATGGTATATTATAAATGGCATTGGGTTGTATTAAAATTATATAATTTTATTTTTAATTAAAAATTTTGTTGATTTTAAAAAAACATATAATCTTTACAAAATTGAAGAATGTGTAATTTTCTTCATAGATATCTATTCAAGTTGTGAAAACTGAATATTAAGAAATTTGTTTGTTTAATTTAGTGAAACTTAGAATTTTGTATTAATTTTAAAAATAGAATGTGGAAGAGAACATATGAGGGAATGCTAAGAGATTTTGTTATGGGTATTTTAGTATTTTTAATTTATATATTTAATCCTTTTAAATAAGAGTAAAATACTCTAACCTCCCCTCTGTTTTACCTTAATTACACAGACCTCCCCTCTATTTTGGAAACCCATATTAACCTCCTTTAAAACTAAAATCTATATTACACAAACCTCTCTTATAGTTTGAGATTCTATTTTCATCCATCCAAACCGTTAGTTGACCGTTAAGTTTGACTTTTAAACTTCTTTTAATCAAAATGCCCTTCTTCAGTATTAGAATTATTTATATATATATAGGGGTTAATAAAAATTTATACAGCCATAAATTTATTCTATTAGATTCTCTAACTTTCTAATTTTTTAAAAAAATTTATTAATTTTGATATTATAAATTAATTTTGACTTAAAATATATATTAAACACATATATATTTTTATCAAATATAATAAACTATATATAAGTATGAGATTGTATGTGTCATTTAAATTTATAATTTAATATTTTTTTCCACAAATATTTATAAACACATTTGACCAAGCATATTTTTATTTAAAATTTTGTTTGAATATTCAACGTTTGTGATATTTACATTAATCAATGCTAAAATCATCAAACAAACAACTACTTGTAAAGATAAAAATATAAATTAAGGAATAGGTAAAAAAAACACTCTTAAATTCTTTAAAACAACTTTAGTTAAAATGTGCAAGAAAAAATAAATTTAATTAAAAAAATATATTTTTGGAATCTTTTTAGAGTATTCTTAACGGAGTTAACTGTTTGGACTTAAGTGTATGTTTTTAAAATAGAGGGGAGGTCTGTGTAATTAAGGTAAAACTGGAGGGTGGTCAGAGTATTTTATTCTTTAAATAATTATAATTTTTATGGTCATTCTCCATAAATATCTTTTTCTCTAGATCCTTCATTCTAATTTTCACATTGTTTATCTCCATATTAATCAATAAAAATAATTTACTAACAATTATTTTCTAATTTTTTCCCAAAAAACATAATAAATACTAAGGGATTTAGTTTGATGGTAAATACTAGGGGACTACGTTTGCATCCATTACTTATATATATAATTTATTAATGATTACCACCTCTAGTCTTAAATATAAGACAAAGTTGATTTTTTTGGAGAAATTAAGGAAACTAATTAAATTAACTTAGAATATTTATATTTATATTTTTTCTCCAAATTAATTTTCTTAACTAATAAACTGCTTTATAATCTAAAGATATACAACAAATGATATAATTAAATAACTTATTTAACTTCCTTAATCTCCCTAAAGAAAATCAACTTTGTCTTATATTTAAAACCGAATGGAGAATTTTCTATTTTGTTTTTTATACTCCTAATTCAGTTCTAACTTGTTTGGATTATGATTTTGTATTATGATTCATTATAAGCATTTGAATTTGAGTGCAAAAATATTAATTTAAATTTAACAAATTTCAAAAAGTCTCTATGAAATTCTGTCTCATATCGATGTATGCTCTTGAAAAAATGAGTGAGCGAAATATAAAAAGAAACAAGAAAAAAAGGCATGTGCCCACACCTATAGCTGACTTTTGACTTCATATCTTCTAATCAAGGAATAACATGGATATATCCTTGTGCATTGCACCAATACTTGTTATAATTTAATTCCCTAAATTTTGAGAAACACAGCAACCCAATGGGCTACTTGTCGTTTACATGACTGAATTTTCATGGGAGACTGAGACTAAATAAAAACAAGAATATATGCATTTTGGTGAAACTAAATGATGTTCTACAGAGTTTTTCACTGTTGGATCACCTTGAGATTTGTGTTAATTTCTTTTATCATACACATAAAATTCTCGAGATGATCTAATGGTGAAGAAGCTCAAAACACTTGCTAAGCAGAAAACATGCATATTTAACCACACGAAACAGAAACAAAAAACACCAGTTTGCACTGATCACTAATGCTTGACAAAAAGAGTTTCCTAGCTCCTAATTCTATGATACTACAACCTTACCTATCCAACATTACATGTCCTCGAGGGCCGAGAATTTGTCCCTCCACCCAATGCTTAGCCATTAGCATTTTTTAGTCGTGCAATAAGCTCATCCTACAAATTTCATTTTTTTGATATTAGTAAATACAAACGCCAAGAAAAGAATAAATAAAATGGGCTAGGAATTTGAAAATTAGCCAGCCGTCACTATACGCCAGATAAGAAAAATAAAAACAGCCAAGATTGAGAAATGAACTACACTGTTGTATGTATTTAGTCTTAATACTTGCCTTCTTTCCTTTGGGCGGAAGGCCTTTAGCTTTCAAGAGAGCTCGAAGCCTCTCTACAGTCAAACTCTGTAAGTCCCTTTCCCTAGTAGAAGTTTGACTGTTTGATCCCTCTGCAAATTGGAAAGCCAAAAAAAAGACAAGGAATAAGTTATTTATCATGCACTGCAGACCAAAAAAGTATGCAGAGCAATACCATTTTAAGGCTCAGCTAAATTATATATGAATATATGAAAACAACTAACCAACAGGTCGTTGGTATGTGAATTTTCATTCGTGAATTAGGATTTACAAGTAAATAGACAACAACAAGGACTATTCATTCCAATTATTAAGAAACACAGGTGAGCAAAACAGTGCATTAATATGACAGAGAAGCATAGTAACACATACATTGACTAAAACCAAATATAAATACTAAACAATGACCATATGAATTCACCTTGTCTAGAGTTCACTTGACCATTCATTCTCTTTGCTGAAGCTCTGGTATCTAGAATCTTCTCACCGGCCCTGTTTAAAGATGTGTGAGACAACATTCATAATCACTTGACTGGGATTAAATATACATTCAATAATTATGAGGATGTGAAAAATTGTTCACATGAAGGATAGTATGTAGCAGGACAAAAAGTATCGAGAAAGATGTTCACAGAAGAGAGTAAATGCAGATATTCCTATTGAAAAACTTGTTTATAGATCATATAATATTATATCATACTTTCATAAAAAGTGGGATCGATACCTCTTCCTTGAGCTCTCAGTTCCCTCCTTTGAACAGAAATCACCTTTGTGTTTATTCAGCATGAGTGATCTAATCAGTATGTTTTGTTGATTCGTCTTAATGTACTGGTCCTCTGGATATGCAACAGAGTCAAAAGTTCTACTAAGCAACAACTATCTACTCTAGAAAACATTCAAATTTTGTGGAAATGCACAGAATAGATAGCTAGCCTATATATGATGAAACCCAAGTTTAAGAGCATAAATAGTGGCATTTTACCCAGAGGATTGTAGGATAAATAAAAATCACAATAGATATGTGGCACATAGAAATCAACATTGAGTAAAAAGCGTGTATATATTTTACCTTAAGAAATATAAGACAATGAAGGTTGGCATGTTTAACAAAGGCAAATCATACTATGAAGATTGCAATATTACACTTCATTATTATCTTCAAAGTTCAAAGTATATTGCCCAAAAAATTACACCTTCTGATATCACAAGCTATGAAAATTTTTTGCATGATGTAAACAAGATAAAATTTCACAAAATAAGCTTGCTATATATGTGAGCACTTTTCAGCATTAGATCGATCCCTTGTCTATTGATATGCCAACAATATAGAAGGACCCAGGTAACAAAGCATATATTAAGGTCTGCCATCTCAAAGTAGGTGACATAATGGACTTGATAATATTTCAATAAAACGGTGACATTCAAGAGCAGGGCATGTTATAAGCAAATGAGAAGCATCTTAACCTGATCAAGTATAGTGTTCCTAATGTGTGCTGGAAAGACATGTGCAGAAAACTCATGAGCCACATGATGCATCACAAAATATCAATTATGAAAGTTTAAGTGGCACTTCTAAAGTAGGAAAAATTTATCTTTTCAAAATGAGAGGCTATTTCATTTGTTATGATATGCATTACAAGCTAGAACAAGGAGCAACAAGCCAAAATACTTCAAGAAGAATGAACGAGCAAACCTGGTGGACAGCTATCATGATCACAAATATAAACCCGCATCCCACCCTGCGGAGTTGTTTGACAAAAGATTAGAAGGCCAAACTCAAACAAATAGTACACAATAATTCAATATACAGTAGACAATTCCCACAAATATATTTTCCAAGTCAAGAAATGTAATTATAACAACTTGATTTCAGGTATTAACAGCACCCCATGCCCCCATTATAAAAATTCCTACAAAAAGTTTGACACTTTAAATTCCAAAATCTTTCACTTTACATAACACAGTATTCTAACGGCGCCTCTGTCCTAATAATTCTTGCAAAATGCCAATGCCATCTTCAAGATCCCTAAAATCAATTGTAATACTAAGGAAAAAAATGGATAACATCAGCACTGCACCCTATAAAAAACACATAGCACCCAAATTCCAAACTACATTCGATTATTGACATTAGATCAGTTAGCCACACTAATTAAGATGAAAAAACAAGAAATTTAAGCGAAAAAAAATACGGCAGGCATATTATCCAATTAATAAACACCGCACAGACCAAAAACACAAAATATTACCGGATTCGAAGAAATGACGGTGGATGAGAAGAGGCCTCGAGAGGGAAGATTGGAGAGGGACTCCAAAGCGGCAGATGGTGATGTATTTGTATCGGAAGAGTGCGAAGACGAGCCCTCCATTGAGGAACCAAAGAAGAAACTAGAAACCCTCGAAGTGATTGAGAGTTTGAGACACAGCGCGAGCAAGAGGGAAAGGAATCGATGAAGGTCTTCGAACCGAAAGTTGAGTGTGACTGTTGTGAGTCCCTAGATTGAAGTTCTGTGGCTAGATATACGGAAAGTACACCTTATAAAAAATTTTTGGACTCACCATGGACCAGATCCCAACTCAAGTACTGTCTTTGCGCTACTACAACTCAAATAATGGGCGCCTGATTTCACTTTTCCAATACTAGCAAATACGGACCAGTTCTTGTTCTTTTTTGGGCTAGAGTTCTTGTATTTCTGATACAAAAACAAATTAGGTGAAAAATAATATAGCCTGTGTTTGGTATATATTTGGGAATACTTATTTTTTAAATATAAATGTTTATTACGCAAGTTGAGATAAAACTCCTCTCACATATTTACCTCGTATACCGTGAATCACGATTTATAAGCATTTATGATCTAAAAATAAGCTATTCCAAACGAGCATTTTTAGATAATAAGTCCTTATTATGCAAGTCGAGATAAAACTCCTCTCACATACTTACCTCGTATACCGTAAATCACGATTTATAAGCACTTATTACCCAAAAATAAACTATTCCAAACAAGTACATAAGCTATAAGCATTTTTGCTCTGAACGTTAACTTTATATTGATAAAGAAATTGTTGATAAACAGAACACTTGTATGAATGATGGAGGTAGGATTTTTGCAATTTTGTGTTTTAGATTCTTATTCTCGTTCAAAAAGAAGGCATTAGTTTTAAGTTAATTATACCAAACTATGGGGCATATTCAAATTTCTAAAGAATTTCTAGGCTCAAAAAATAAGATTAATCATTAAAATCCAATTATCAACCTACTGGGTCATGGTTTCATATATTTAATTGGAATATATGATATTCGTATCCCCATAGGTTTATTACGTTATTTGTGGTCTGATCAATTAAAATATAATAACTTAGTTAATATTAATTCTAGTTGGTTGCTCATATATTTTATATTTTCATTTTTGTTTAAAAAAAAAGAATCCCTTGAGTAAGATTTCACAAGTAATGAAAAGTGAATCTTGTAAGGGTCTATTTGGGAAGACGTTGGGGGCAAAAAAATCTAATTGGGACCCAAAAGCCCAGTTGACCAAAAAGCATACGTTTGGGAAGGCGTTGAGCATGGATGGACTTGTTTGAAAAAAGCAGCTTCTTCTAGAAGCTGCTTTCAGGGTGCTTTTTGGCGATATTTGCTGCTTCTGTGCTTTAACCATTGAAAAAAAAAAAAAATTAAAGCTGCTTCTATGCACAGTGCCATGACCATGAAAAAAAAAATTTTAAGAGAGAATTATAATCAGGTCCTACCCGAGAGAAAAAAAAAAGAAAAAATTAGTCTCCTAGAGTTGTTAATCGCGCCCCTTGTTTTGTCAATTTACGCCTCTGAAGTTGTTAACGAGACTATTTTTTTATTTTTTCTCTTAGATGAGACTTGAATGTAATTCTCCTAAAATTTAAAGCTGCTTCTGTTCTTCTGACCATGGAAAAAAAATTGAGAAATTTCAAACACTAATTTAAACAAGTTTAAGGTTAGGAAAAAAACAACTTCTACCACCACCAATCCAAACATAAATCACATTTACAATCTGACTTTTATCCTCTCTGACTTTTATAAAAGTCAGATTGTTAAAAAAGTTGGTTCTCTATCGCTAACCCAAACAAACACTAAATGCATGGGATAGTTATTAAACTCTTATTCAACATCTCACACATGTATGTATATCAAATCCTTTTACTAATGACTGTATTCCAAAATTATGGATGCTGTTTAAAGATCTTATTTAAGAACAGTTTTTCATTCACAGTTTCCCTCCATCCTTTTTAATATACCAAATCTTTTGATCTCAACTTGATGTGGAAGACAAGCCACCACATATATATCATCTCAATGTCACTAAATCCTCTGTTATGAGTGCGTATTTATTTCGAATATCCCAGACCTTTTCTACTACTATCTCTGTCTGATATCAAATATGTTATTATTGAGCTTAACATGAAATTATATAGGACTCACGGAAACAAGAAAGAAAGAGTCTTAAAATAATTTGTGGGATACGAAACCATAACGCAGGCTAGGGGTTATTACAATTTTAAAGTTTTTTTTTTTTCTGTCAATTGCCCAATCTAATAACGTGATCAACACTAGCAAAAAATAGTTAGACCCCTAAAAGCCTAATTGAAGCCCCTCAAAAGCTCTAACAAACACACACCATGGGTGTGTTTAGAATAACGATTGACAATTAAACTTATTTCAATTAGACTTGTTGTAATATTACTTTTGGTAAAAACCAAATTGTGTAATGTGATTTATGTTTAGATTGACGATTGTCAATTAGGCTTTTGTAAAAATAAAACTTGTTTGGATTAACTTAAGCATAAGAGCTTTTGTGATAATAGTAAGAGAGAGTAGTGGAAAAATATTTAAAAAATCAAGTAAATGTTTAAAAATTACTTTAAAATATTAGGTGCTACTGGAAAAATATTTTAGAGTGGGTGGGAATCAATAAATCAGTATTATAAGTTTTGGGTGCTCTTTACTACTAAAAAAAATACATTAAAGGTAAAATTGTACTCAGTCTCCTAAGACTGGATACAACTGAAAAATTATTTTAAAGAGTTAAAAGAATCAAAAAATATTTTAAAGTAATTTTTGGAGCTGAAAAAATACATTAAAGGTAAAATTGCAATCAATCTGTTAACACACTGGATACAGCTGAAAAAATATTTTAAGGGGTTTAAAACACAAAAAAAATATTTTAAGGGGTTAAAAACACTCAAAAAATATTTTTTGAGTGGGTACAACTAGAAAGTGGGTTAAATTACAATCAGTCTGATAACACACTAGATAGTGGCTACAATTAGAAAAATATTTTAAGGGGTTAAAAACACTCAAAAAATATTTTTTGATACTACATACTATTTAAAAAATATTTTATGGGAAAAACTAATATCATATAACTAATTTCCAGATAACCCAATATAGTATAAAATGTCATTAGCTTTTAACAAAAGCTCCATTCTCTAATTTCTCCAATTGAACTTTCACCAATTGAGCTTTGACAAAAGCTCAATTGCCAATAGGCCTATCCAAACACTCAAAAAAAAAAAAAAAAATACTTACTACTAATTGAGCTTTTACCTCTCCCAATTGGGCTTCTTGGTCTCCCCAAACACACACCATGTCGCTTATTTTCAATTGAGCAGGAAATCTCAATATCCTGATCTTGAACTTTTTCTTCTTCTTTTCCTTCAATAACACGCACCAGAAAACTTTTAAAAGCTGCTAAATTCCCAACACACTTGCCCTTGAAAATAAGAAATCATGATACTACAGCATTCCATAAATAAGCATACAAGCCAAGCAATTAACTCACCGAACAAGGCCTTTAAAATGTGTGAAACTGATCTAGGGAGAACAGGGATGGTAACAATCACACAAACAAGTAGTAAATAACTCAAAATGTAAGCCGTCAACAGTCACCAAAGACTCAAAACGGTGTTTCAGAAACAGACTTGGCAGGACTTTCAATGTTGCTCTGATTTTTGAGACTCTCGACTTCTCTTTTCCTCGATACCAGATTGAGAAAATCTCTTTCGAAGAACCTCCAAAACATCTTCAACTTTCACTTCTCTATTTCCCAGCAAAACCATGGCATGATATAGTACATCTGCCATCTCTGAAGCAACTCGTGACTTGTCCTCATTATTCTCAAGTGTTTGACACAGCTCATCGGCCTCCTCTCTGTCAATACCAGTTATGGTTACAATCTAAAGATACAAGTTCTATGTGTTTGATCTGAGTGTACTCTTCAAGCAAGTGAAATTTAAGAAAAATAAGAAAAATTTAGAGAAAACAATCACGCAATAGCAATTTCACAATATCCATCATACAATAGCAATTTTACAATATGGTCAGAAAGATTTTCCATGCCAACAGAATAACATGATTGATTACAAATACTTTACCGAATTTTAGAGCACAGCAAATTATGGTCAAGCAGTAATCGCTTTGTCCATGAAGGCTTTCCAGTTTCTCCTTCTGCTAACTCTGCTTTGCGCTGGGAGATTGTTGACTCTAATGCATACAATGAGGTTAAAGCCAATCTACTTCCTTTGGCCTATCACAGATAAACCCAAATCAGTGAATCACTTAGATAATAAAGAATGAAATGATTGGTTGATTGAAGCTAACCTCTTGCTCCGTTAAAGAGTCAAAGACTGATGTATAATAGCATGTCTCCGACCCAGTGTGACAGGTTGGCCCATCAGGCTTCCCAAGGTATATAATCTAAAACACAATGATTACAGAAGAAAAGCAATTACATACTGTTGGAACTACTAAAGGCAAAATGAAAGAATTCAATATGAAGAGGAAAAAAGGGTCTCACAGAATCGCGATCACAATCAAGGAACACATCATGAATATTAATAAAATTATTAGAGGTCTCTCCTTTTGTCCATAATGTTGACCGTGATCGGCTATAGAATGTTGCCTTGCGAGAGAATATGGTTGTAGCTAAAGCATCTCTGTTGGCAAAACCTTGCATGAGTATGGCTCCTGTGTCCACATTTTGAGCTATGGCAACTGCCAAACCTTTGCTGTCCCATTTCACGCTGTCTAGAAGTAATTCAACCTGAAATTAGTATAACACGTAAGGTTGTTTCAAACCACAATCACATCAACAGGCAAACTACTACCATCACTTGATAAATTCTAACTAAAGTATGATAATTTTTACCAGTTGACTCGATCAATAGGTCACCTCGCACAGTTTTATGTATTAAGAAATGGATGCAGAATCAACTCACATGAGTGCTACATAACAATACTAGGAAGTACACAGATAAGAACACCTAAGATAAATAGTCAACCAAGAACCAACTCCTTTTCTATAATATACTACAGCTTCAGCTTATGTAGAGACAAAAATTAATCAGTAACACAATAGTTGGGAAGCTCAAGTTTCAATCTCAACTTTTTTTTTGTACACAGCCTTGTGTATACCGCTATATCTATGCTTGTGTGAAAGAGAGAAAATCTAAATTTTGATAGATTATCTCTTATGATGTATTTTGTGATGTTAACAGTAAATTTATATGCTACTTTTGCAAATGTAATTTCAGATTATTTTCAGCAAAAAGAGGTTGGCTCTCTAAAGAAGGAGCTGTCAACTGGGGTGAATAAACGGCGTTTATTATTTTCTCAGCAGCCCACTTTAGCAATTTCCCAGCCAGGCTCCTAAGTAGCAACAAACTCCTTTTCACTCTACTTCGCTTTTATGATTCCATCCCAACATCATGATGTCGATGGAACATAGATGAAATAATGCAGGATCACAAACTTTGTAAGGCTATTTTCAGTGATCACTGCCTTAGAGGAAAATGGATGCATCCTGTAAAGCTAGTAATCCTTAAAAGCCCATTAATAAAGATTCGACTTCAACAACTGGAATAGAGCTAGAACAATCCAATTACTTTTTATGCCACCCAAAAAGAGAAGACGGGGAATGTGTATTTTATAATTTCTGTTTCAGTGCACATTGATGAATCGCTTGAAAGTGATATTTGTAATACAAGGGATTCAAGGACAAAACACTGGCTTGCTTAATGATAGTTCAGAAAACGAGAAATTGTGCAGCATGGTTCACACATATATTCAGAAAAGGGTCAACCTACTTGACATATTAGTGAATACCTTGGGGTCGGTGGAAATGTCTCTCTCTGATTGCTGAATTGAAGCAAAGGCCACATGAGGGCGTCCCCTATTACCATTGAATTTGCCGCAGTCATAGTGCGAAAGATACAGATTGCTCTTTCGCAAAACGGTCACAGATTGAAGCATGTGAGCATATGGAACAGCCATTCAAACAAACACACAAATGCAGATTCACACACTGTCACTTGCAGCCTTTGCAGTTTTGGAAATAATCAGACTTGCAAAATCCAGAATCGAGCGAAATAGAACTCAGAGATGCCTCAGTCCAATTCAGTGAAGCCAATCTGGATGCTGGCTGGCGAGAATGGAGAACGGAGAACTGCAAGCCCGATAGGGAATGGGTTGCGAGATCGGCCGAGGGTGAACCTGTTTGAGAGTTTGAGGGGAGAGTATTGTAATATTATTGGCACCTTTTATGGTTAATTTTAATTATAAGAAGATTGATTTAATAAGAGTACGTTTGCCAAAACTCAATTTTGCAGGGGGATTTATCTTTAAATATGTTTTTTTAATAAAATCAAAGAACTCAATCGAAAAAAATATAAAAGGGAAAATTCCAAAAAAATGCAATTAAAAATGGGAAAAGATAAATTGGTTCTACGAATTTATCAAATCTCATGTCAGTACTGAAGTAGAAATTTGGGATTTCCAATTTTAACTAAATTTCACTCAATAAGTTTCAGAAGTCAATAACAACAAACTTTTCTATTAAATCATTTTTAATAAGTCAGAATCATAATAAGTCATTTTTCCTACCGCTATCCCAAACACACACTGTATCTATATTAACAACATTAGATTTTACATTAATAACTTTACTTTCATATTTGACAACTTTATATTCCAAAAATCAGTGATAAGTTCAAGGGTACAAGTTTTAAGAGTTAATAACAACATCTGTATTTATATTAACAACATCAAATTTTACATTAACAACTTTACTTTCATATCTCACAACTTAACTCAGGGGTAATTTGGTTAGAATTGAAAATCCCAGATTCCTATTTCAGTATTGATTTGAGATTTGATAAATTCGCAACACCAATTTATCTTTCTCCATTTTTAATTTTATTTTTCTAGAATTTTCCTAAAATAAAAGAAAAATTTGGACAAAAGTCTGACTTACAAATTAAAAATTTTATTGATAAGAAAAACATAAATGAACGCGTGTTCAAAATTTTTAAGAGAATCAGGCCAAAAAATTTTGCAGTGAGAAATTTTTCTTTGATATATCTATACAAAAATTTCCCAAGCCCTTGTTACTAATAAAATTTCTAATGGGATTTTTTTTTTTCAGCAATCAACTTAATAAAGTAAAAATTATTTGAAAAGTAAAATAGTTTTTTTTTTTAAATATCGATTACACTATCACGTCTCGTATATTTATTTTTTGAACCCATAAAATTACAATTGAAAAGTTAGATGGAGCTTCAAAGCGGATATCCAAACAAACAATAATCAAACGAAACTTTATAAGCATTTGTTGATGAACATTTTTTGGCAAAAGAAATCACAAAATAGTATTTGTCTTTTAAAAAATCTTCTTAAAAGAACTATTGATTTTCCCATTTTCCAAAGGTAAAAACCAAATATGCCTTTAATGTTTTATATTTAGGATTGAGGGGAGTATTATTAATTATTATTAGATGATGATTATATGTCCATGACCAACTAATTTAGTATTCGTTCGGGTTAGTGATAAAAGTTATTTTTATAACATGATTTATGGTGTATAAGGTTAGTATATAATAAGAGTTTTGTCTCAACTTATATAAACATGTTTCTCAAACGCTAATTCAAACAAGCCCTTAATTTTTTATGACTCCGTTTTAATAAATATATAGGCACACACATAAGATAATTTTAAAGAAATACATTTCAAAAAACAAAGAAATTTCTAATCATTTAATGTTTCCATCTCTAAAATTTTTTCAAAAAAATTTTATCTAAAATTAAAAAAATGGATAATCTAAATTAAAATAAACCAAGTAAGAAAGTAGGGAATTGTGCGCCTACGCCCTGCAGGGGTAACTGGCGGCAACATAGCGAGTTAGTACGCTTTTTACCGCAATTTTTTCCCAAGCCAAAAATGGGCTTAACGCCCAGGAAATTTTTGTTTCGCCGAAGACCAATTTTTCAATCCATTGTCGAGCCATCACTCTGCGGCCAGCTAGAACCTGTGTGCTCGTCCGGCGAAGGGAGTCCGAACAGCTGCTGACGGCGACGGCGACGGGAAACTTCTCCCCCAGAAGCGGCGGCGGCATTTGAAGGTGGGTGTTTTCTTCTCCACGTTATATGTGATGTCGTTGGCTAGGAATTTGCGTTCTATGATGCAAAATATTTCCTTGAGCGTTTGTTCTGTGATAAATTTGCCTGGGCGGATTTGTTTTGATCATTAGGTTACGAAATAACTGCAAATTTTAATTATTTCAGTAACAAGTGTAACTTGCCTATTTCAAAAGAAAATGCTTTTCCCACAATTAAAAGAATGCACACATCTCCTAACCGACTTCTTTTGTAACTCGGTTCCCGTCCTTCATCCTCCGAAGTTGCCTTTTGCATCGCGAAATTCCTAGAGGATCACGCAAGAGTCAAAACAACTTTGCCTTCTGCATCCCATTTCGAGTTCTGAGTACTAAGTCTTCGTTTAATCATCTGAGAAAGGTGCACAAAGTTGATTTTGCTTTAGAGGCTTGGAATTTTGCGCTTTAGAAGTATTCAAAATCTAGCTCATACCCACCAAACTTGATTGCCTAGGGTTCCTATTCCATTATTGATATTTTCAGTCTTACTAAACTTTGGAAAGACTCGCATTCTTTTACGAAGTACTGTTTGCTTTTTATCACGATGAGTTACTGCACCTATGTATTTAAAACAAGCACTTTGTTTGCTAATTTAACGTGGATAATCTTACTGTGGCTACCTCTCATCTCTGACATTTGCACCTATTGTGAAGATCTCATATCTGTTGCTCTGGTCTTTCAGTTTTTCTTGGCCTTTCAGTTTATTTAGTCTTATTTCTGGTCTTTTATGCACTCCATGCAGTGAAGATGGCGAATGATGACGGTTTGAAGGCATGGGTATCAGACCAGCTAATGTCACTGCTGGGATATTCTCAGCCCACTATTATACAATACATTATTGGACTATGTAATTCATTCCAAACCACTTTCCATATTTTTAATTTCTTCTATATTATCCCTAAAACTCATTTTGCAAAATGTGCGCCTGGGTCTCATTTGAAATATTTTGGAAATATATTATTGTGGTTGCAGCAAAGCAAGCTACTTCACCAGCTGATGTAGCGGGCAAACTGGTTGAGTTTGGGTTCTCATCAACGGGTGAGACTCGTGCATTTGCTGAAGAGATTTTTGCAAGAGTTCCTCGCAGAGCATCTGGTTTAAATGTTAGTTGTTTTATCTGTGAGGCACAGGGAGCAGATAGTTTATACATATAGATTTACCATCATAATATCTTTTATTATTTAAACCTAATATATTGGGAGCATCTCATATTTTTGTTCCATTGCTATGCTTGTTGTATTATGTGCCAGATTTATCAGAAACAAGAGAGAGAAGCTGCAATGCTGGTTAGAAAGCAAAAGACTTTTGCAATTTTGGATGCTGATGATGATGATGATGAAGAATCTTCCATGCGAACTGGCTCTGAGTCCAGGAAATCTGAAGGTCGGAAAAAACGGTTCAGGAAGAAAAATGAAGTGGATGATGGTGAAGATGATGAGGCAAAGTTCTTGTAACCTAAACATATACTTTCATTTTTTTGGTCCTGGTAAGCTGCCGATTAGTGGTTCTTCTAAGAGCACGTGACATTGTTTTGATGAAATTGAAACCTGCAGGTAATTGCAAGGGATGAAAAGGAGAGACAAGTTAAGAGGCGAATTTCACCAGATGAAGATGATGGTTCAGAGGTACTTTTTTGTGTCAATAGATGTGTTTTAATGCCCAGAATAGTTTTCTAGATAAAATATATGAGATATATTTGCTAGTTTCTACTGATTATAATTTGTGCAATCATCTGGATCTTTGTGTATGCTCAAAATTGAATATTACTTAAGTTCTATAACTAATGGATTCAACTTTGCATCCATCTCAGCTGTTCTCCCATTGGTTAATTAGACCCCTCGCCGAGTGATACTTTGATCCTTATGTGGAATAATGCTGGTGAAATTATTATTGTCTTTCATAAATATGAATTATGGAAGCTTGGTCTTCTTGTTTATTCTAGCAGAGTCCCTTGTTGAGATGTTGTTTCTCATGTGATGCCTTAATTAGATGAATGTTATGTTAATCTAATTTTGATGTTAACTCAGAGGGAACAAATATATTATATTATCTTTTTTTGGTTAATCACTTATTAATTAGTAATTTAGAGTTTTTGGGTTTGTTTTATGATTAAATGGGCCTGAAGAAATGTTATCTCTTGGTAGTATCTTCATAGGTCGAGGATTCTATTTTTTTATTTGACTGTTGTTAGGATTTCTTGTTTTCGGTTCCTTTGTAGTCTGCTGTTAATATCGCTCCTGATTAAATATTTTAGGTGAATGATCTTTAGAAAAGTCATAGTTTTTGTTCTTTCTTGTTTGGATTCCTTTGACATTAAACAGTCACATGTTTTCCTCATCGGTTTTGTCTTTTGTGGTTACTTGTTCATATGCAAACAGTCAGAAGAAGAAAGGTTGCGTGACCAAAAAGAAAGGGAGGAATTAGAGCAACATATAAGAGAACGAGATGCAGCAGGGACACGAAAGGTACTTGTGTATATTCCAACTACTTTTTCTCTTCCTCTTGCTTCAGTTGTTGGTGTCTGGTCTCCTTAGACTTTATTCTTTTCTAATTTGCATTATTTTGGATGGAGGTCATAAACTATCATTTTATGGAGTCAAACAACACTCATGATCTTGTTCTTTGTTAAGAAGGATATAAATAAGTTAGTGTCTGAGTTACTGGCTACATGAATTGATTTTGGCTACTAAGGTCTTAATTTTGGTCTTCCCCCTTGAAATTGTTTTACCTATTATGTTTTGTTAAATTGATAGAAAAAACATTATAATACATACTTATACGTGTCTATGATTAATTTGGCTTAAATCTGACTCAAACTAGACCTATGTTAGTGCAGAAAATTTTCTTGGCCCAGCTATTACCCAGCCTTTGTTTGTGACTCTCTATGGTTCATATCTTGATTTTTTTCTCTTTTTCTTACAGTTAACTGAGCAAAAATTAACACGAAAGGAGGAAGGTATTGGCATTTCTATATCAGTTTATTTCCATACCTGAAGTATGCATGTAAGCTTACATGCATATTTATATGGATTTGTATGTTGGGTTTTTTGACCTTTCCTCATTCGTTCTTGCAACAGAAGAGGCAATTCGAAGAGCTAATGCTGCAGAGCAGAATGGTATTGAAAGTCTAAGGTTTGTTGTATATTTTTTAATGCATTGTTCTTCCGCTCTGCATTTTATTTATATACTCAGGAAGTCTTCATTTTATAGCTGTTCTGGTCAATGCCTTGGTAGTCGATGGTCTAGGTCTTAGGAAAAGAAGTGTTCCTTTTGTATTTCTCAATTTTTCTTTGATGATAAAAGCATCTCAGATGCTGTAAAGAAGTTTCTTCAATAGGCCCTTGTTCATTATAGAGGTTAGTTTAATTTGTAATTTTTCATGAGCATGTGGAGAGACAGTTGGGAAGATTCTAGAGCCATTTCCTTAAAACACGCTTGCATCATATTGCATCAAATTCACTATTATATATCTATTGAGGATGTTAGGTTATACTACCTTGTGCTTCATAATCCTCAGAATTCCGAATATGGATCCCCTCAATTGAGACATATTAACCGTCAAATTGTGATCTATTGCTGTTGAAGTAAAGACCTTTGTTTATTTTTTAAAAAACAAGTTTGCAACCCCTATTCAACACCACTAGATCGCAATCCGATGGTCAGTAGAGGCTTATTTGAAGAAAATTTCAATTAAGGGGATCCAAATCCAAAAATTCCTTTTATTAAAAGGGAAAAGGGAAAATCTGAGGAATTTCTTCTTACATATTAATTTCTAGTTATCTGTCAATAGAAATTACTTGATTGATTTTGTGGTATTCTTGATAGTTTTCTTATCCTTCAAATAGCAACGACTCCTTTGGTAAACCATATACACCCAATGGCAAGGGCTAGATCGCATCACTACCCTCTCCAATAAAAGGAAACTTTTTTTTGGTTGAAACCCCAATAAAAGGAAATTGAAAGAAAATAAAGGAGCATGAGAAGTGAAATATATAAGTAAGCTGCATCTTAGACTTATCTTGAGCATCATTTTTCAAAAAATTATGTTATAGATTCTCTCTTTCTTATGAAACACTCTTATTTATGGATTAACTAACCTTTTCATGGATTTTTACAGTTGATGTCTTACTGGCTCATTCATTTTCGAATTGGCAAAATCTGTTGTCTATATTCTTTCTCATGCAAGGAATTAATTTTTGATTGCTTATGGAAAGGGCCAACGTTAAGATATATTTCATGACATTTCCTGTTTGTGCTTTTGGTTCAGAAAGGTTTCAAGGCAAGAATACTTGAAGAAAAGGGAGATGAAGAAATTAGATGAGCTGAGGTATGATCCTGCTCCATTGTGTTATTTCTTGGTAGTTTTAGATTTGTAGTCTCGACAGTTGAATAATCAATTATTGGTTTTGCTAATTGAGCTGCTTTATATGCTATAATATTGAGTTCTTTTTTATGATTGGATACATCTTTACAATATAACGTTTTATCTCAGAGATGATATAGAAGATGAGCAATATCTATTTGAAGGAGTGAAGCTTACAGAAGCAGAATACCGCGAGTTCAGGTAACCTATGTCTGCATTTGTCTATTAAAGTTTTGTAGTTCAATTTTTTTTGGGATACTTTGAGGCATTTTGTTTTCCTTTTGAAAGGTAATGTATGAACTCTGGACATCACTCTTTCATCATTTTGATTTTAAATTACATTTAAGTTGTGATTTTTTTTGCCCTCATCTTCATTGGCTTTCCACCCTTTTTAACTTAGAAGAAATACTTCAAATAATTTTTGTATATAATAAGTTCCTCTCTTTTCTTCGTTTTGCCATTCCAACATGCGAAAATTTATACTCTGAGAATGAAATTGCTATGTAACTCATTCAGAATTTTTCTTTGAGGATAGAATAAGAAATTACACAGGATTTTAGAACTGAGGTAATGGTTCCCCTTCATTGGGAGGATGCCTTATTCTACACCTTTTCCTTTAAGCTGTTTACCTTCACCCAAGAATGGGATCATCTTTATGTCTCCGTGAAGAATACTTTTGAATGGTGTTAACAAACTGACAGATTGAGGGCTTAAGATATTCAGAGAAAAATCTGAGAATTAGTTTATTTACTTCATCATACAATCAAATCTCTGTCTCTGCTGTTCTTTCCTGCAAACAAGTTTAGGCCATGTATCCACATCACCAAGTAACTAGCTCCTTTATCCTCATATGAGGTTGCATGTTCAACTTGTTTGTTTAGGATTTGTACTTGCATTTGTTGTATTCTTCTTGTGCATGTGAAGATTATAGGGCCCCCGTCAGAAAGTGGGCGTGATTGCAAATATGTGCTAGTCTTTAATTTAGTAGAAGCCTCAGTTCATTCGTATCCCCAGGTACAAGAAAGAGATATATGATCTTGTAAAGAAGCGGACCATGGAGGAAGATGATGTGAATGAGGTAATGATGAGTTTATAACTTTGTATGTCTCAATTAGCTGGTCAAAGTTCGGTTATTTATTCCTTGTTAATGTCTTCTGAAATATAACTTCTGAATTTGAAACTGCTTTTCAATTATTTTCTTTTTGTTTGGGTTTGTAAATGCTTTCTATTGTCTAGAATTATTAATGCTAAGACTGTGGAACTCTAGACTAGTTTTTGGAATATGATATCAATGCCTCATTGGTAATGAAAGTTGGCATTAAGTTATTTTTGCTAGCCTTGACCTGTATGGAATCTAGGCACTGACATGTGGTTCAAGTTCATTGGTAAGCGTTTAATCTATTGGCAGGATCATCATTATATATGTAAAATTTGGATCCAAAGCAATGTATAATTGCTATTCTTCTTGCAAATCGTACAGCTTCTTTAAAAAAAGTTGTGGTTCTTAAAATGTGTTCATAGAAAATTTTATCTCCTTGTGAAGCATTGCACGGGGGTAAAATCTAGGAACCCCCCCCCCCCCGGGTGGTATTCTCAAAAGTCAAAACTGGATCTGGATGGTGGTTTTGCCTTCATGGTGTCATTTGTTGTATAGAGGTGTTTGGGCTAATTACATAGGGCACTTTTTTCCTCAGAGGATATAAAAATTGATATTGCCATGTTACTGGTAGGCTAGAGCATTGGTTTATAAATTAAAAATTTCACTTGGTAACACTGCCCTATTAGTTCATACAAGCTAGGGGGGAAAAGCAATTCCTGAAATATGTAAATCTGCGGTCCTTGTAAACAAATTTTGATGTGTGAAGATTGGAATATCTGTACACTATATATTGTTACTTGTAAACTTAAAAGTGTTATTTATGTTCTCATTAAAGTCTCCTATGTCCTCCTTGGAGTGCAGTACAGGATGCCAGAAGCTTATGATCAGGAAGGGGTTGTTAATCAGGAAAAGAGATTTGCTGTTGCTCTGCAGCGCTACAGGTTAATTTTACTTCTCATTAGGATAAGCATTGGCGCTTCAGTTTAACCTGTCACCATGATTTCAAATTCTTCGAAATATGGAAACGGATAAATTGATATCTCATTGATAATGTCCCCTAAATAAACGGAAACTATAATGTCCTGTATTTCCTCAGATTTCTTTTGACGTGAGCCAACATAGATGAAGTTTCTAACAGTACCTAATCTTTCATTTTATCGTTTATAGGGATCCCAATGCTGAGGAGAAAATGAACCCATTTGCTGAACAAGAAGCATGGGAGGAGCATCAAATTGGTATTTTTTCCTGATGCTTTATCATTATTTTTCTACGTATTCCAAATATGTTTCCAGTTATTTTTTGTTGTATCAATCTGTATATACATCTAATTTATGTTTTTTCAGGGAAGGCAACGTTGAAGTTTGGTTCTAAAAATAAAAAACAGGCCTCTGATGACTATCAGTAAGTTGCTTATATAGATTTATTTTGATAGTAGTTTTATTTTTGAGATTATATAGTAATTTGCTACACTTGCTCATTGGATGGCATTTTATTTTACTTCCAATGTTAATGATATGAATGTCTAGTAAATCATGTGATTGATTGGGTCACTCCTTATTAGATTGTGCAAAACTACAAATAATTAATTGTACTTTATGTTCAGGTTTGTGTTTGAGGACCAGATAGATTTTATCAAGGCATCAGTGATGGATGGAGATGAGGTATGTCAATCACAAGTTGACGCATACTAGATTCTGTGGAACTATTCTTGTGTTTGATTCAGCCCCTCTTTGCAGTTTGATAACGAGGAGATGGCAGATTCACTTGAGAAGTCCAAGGCCAAGACAGCTTCTGAGGCACTTCAGGTAGTATTCTGTTAGTGACATTAAGGATGTTTTGAAAGTTAGGGCAAGCAATTTTTTCCTTTGATGCCGGTATGCCACAAAGAATCCTAATGCATTAGTTTCAGCCACTGATCATCTTAAGCAAAAAGTTGTTGGAGTGGAGATTAGAAAGGCCACAAATTTAACATTCTTGTTATTATATGTCAACTGGAAAGATTGAGCGTTGAAATAGTCTCATTAATCATGTATGAATTGGGCTGTTTTCCATTTATATATTAATTTTTTAGAGTTTTCTTTTATTAAAGAACGATCAATCTGCAAGCTTGTATGCAGTTTCCTCACTCGTAATTGTCTTCTTTATTCAGGAAGAGAGGAAAACATTGCCCATCTATGCATTTCGGGATGAATTGATCCAAGCAGTTCATGAACACCAGGCATGGCTTACTTTCACTCATTTTTTAGTTCCTTTTCTTTTCATTTTTCCATATCCCCACTACTATTTGGTAGAGAATGATTTAGATCTCTTATTCATCCTAAAAATGTATACTAAATTTCAATTTCTTTGGGGACTAAAATGCGTAGTTTTTTCCTTTTGCACGAACTATAATTTCTTTCATTATATCTACACTTCTGAGTTGTTGGATACGATGCATTTATGTTAACATAGGATATTTGAATAAAATGAATTTTAAATTGGCCTGAAGTATAGCAGAACTTTTGGTTTCAAGAAAAGGAGCAATGTATTTTAAAAGTAAAAGAGGGTGTTTATGTGATTTTTGTGAAAGACAAGGAGATTTTGAGAGTAGGGACCGATGAATGCATATCTTGTATTATTCAGAGTCATCGGCACAAATCATATGCAAGTTTCCTAATTAATCAGGCATAAAATCAGGGTATACAAGACAGAAAAGGATCCTAGAGATACTATTTACATAATAAAGGTCATAAAGAGAAAAAAATCCTATTATTATTCGAATTTCCCACAGGTTTGTGTAATATATCCTACAAATTAAGAAAACTTGGTTCTATGCCTTTTTTTACAAGGGACCCGTTTGAATCTTGTTCTGCTAGTTTGGATTTCATTTGTCACCTGTGAACTTTATTGTGTACCCCTCGGCACCGTGGGGGAAGTACTTGCATATAGTTCTGTGTTCATTCAGAGTGTATCTGACAAAGAACCTTGGTTAACTGCTTTGACTAGGTACTTGTGATCGTTGGTGAAACTGGTTCTGGAAAAACTACCCAGATACCCCAATATCTTCATGAAGCTGGATACACAAAGCAGGGGAAGGTATCATTCTATTGTTTAATTAGTTTGTATTGTAATGAGAAAAGATTATAGGACTGAATTGTTTGACTCTCTTGTTCTGATAGAGTCTGATTTTATTAATATTTATTTTATTGAGTCTGTTTTTATTATTATTTTAGGAAATCTGAAAATAAGTGGATTATCCACAAATAGGATTTAAGATATTTCAGCAATATTATTTATTATTTTAGATATTTCAGAATAAGTGGAATAACCACAAGTAGGATTTAGTTCCTAGATTTTAGATATTATTTTAGATATTATTTGGATTTCATAGTTTGAATTTTGAATTAGATTTTATCTCTCTGTACTTCTATAAATTGGCTTCTTGTCTACTCAATAAAGCATCTAATATTTAGAGAGTAAATAGGTTTAGGAGATTCTCCAGGGTTGTTCTTAGAGAGTTAGTGAGATACGTGCTTTCTCTTTATAACAAAGTATTGAGCTGTTTTAGACAGAAGGTGAGATTCTTGTCTGCTCTTTATCTCAAAGTACCTTTATCCTTCTCAACATAAATTCTCAAATTATCATTTAACTTTCCCAATTATCCATTACTTTACTCAGTATCTTAACATATTCACACCGTAAGGTTACATATATACAGGAAAAATAGAATTGGACCATAAATGAGATCCCGATATTATGCTATACAAGCCAGGAAATAATTAGAAATAATTATCCTAATCAATCTCCTATAATTTGGGGCCTAAACTTTATCCCTTAAGTTTCGGGATTTTATACTTCCCCTCAAGTTGGATTATAGATATCAATCATGTTCAACTGGCTAATGAAATACTCAAACTTGTCCTTGGGCAATCCTCTAGTGAAAATATCCGCGGTCTATTCTCTGGAAGGTATATACTTTAAGTCAACTATACCCTCATCAATCTTTTCTCGTACAAAATGTTTGTCTATCTCAACATGTTTGGTTCTGTCATGTGGACCGGATTATGCGCAATGTTGATTGCAGCCATGTTGTCATAATAGACCTTGATAGGTAGATTCATGCACCGCCTCAAGTGCTCAAGAACTCGCTTTAGCCATATGCCCTCATAGATTTCAAGTGCAACAGCTTTATATTCGGCCTCAGCACTGCTCCGTGCAACCATACTCTGCGTTTTACTTCTCCATGTGACCTAGTTACCCCACCAATATGTGTAATAACCAGATGTGGACTTCCTGTCATCTTGATCACTTGCCCAATCAGCATCTGTAAACAATTCTACATCTCATCTGTTAGTTTTTTTTTGAATAGCAAGCCACGCTCTAGAGACCCCTTTAAGTATCAAAGGATTCTGTAAACTTCATTTAGGTGCTTCTGTTTCGAATCATGGGAGTGTTGACTAATTACACTAACTGCAAATGCAATGTTTGGTATGGTATGAGAAAGATATATCAGTTTCCCTACCATTCGTTGATGATTTCCCAAGTCTATCGCTTTGCCAAGATCTACTTCTTCACTTATTTTATCAACCCGTATAGGTGTATCATTGGGTCTGCAGCCTGTCATCCCTATTTCCTTTAGAAGATCTAAGACATACTTTCTTTGGGAGATGTAGATTCCTCCTTTTGACCGAGCAACCTCCATTCTAAAAAAGTACTTCATTTTATTTGAAGCTCTCGTGTAAGGGATGCTTTGATTTGACTGATCTCTACCTTATTGTCTCCTGTAAGGACTATATCATTAACATATACTGCTAGGACGGCCATCTTACCCTTGTGATGTTTAAAGAGTAAAGTATGATCGCTCCGCCCTTAAATGTATCCATGTCTTTTTAGAACTCGAGTGAATCTGTCAAACCAAGCCCGTGGTGACTGTTTCAACCCATATAATGATCTTTTTAGTTTCCAAACTTGATTGGTCTTCGTCCCTAGAACCCTTGGAGGTAACTTCATATATACCTCTTCTTTAAGTTTTCCATCAAGGAAGGCATTTTTTAAATCAAGTTGGTGTAGATCCCAATCCAAATTGACTGTAATAGACAAGAGAATTCTAATTGTATTCAACTTGGCTACAGGTGCAAATGTTTTAGTGTAATCTTCCCCATATACTTGTGTGAAGCCTTTTGCAACCAGTCTAACTTTGTTCTTCCCAAGACTTCCATCTGCTCTATATTTTATAGTGAATACCGTTTACATCCAACTGGCTTCTTCCCTCGAGGTAGGTCTACTACATCCCATGTCCCATTTCGTTGAAGGGCCTCCATCTCCTCCATGACTGTTTGCCTCCATTCAAGAATGACCATGGCTTCATCAAATATCATTTGGTACTCTGACACTGTCAAGATAGGAGACAAATGCCTGATATTCAGAGGAAAGGGCCTTATAGGAGACAAACCTTTCAATGAGATGTCAAGTACATGATCTAGCCTTCTTTCTTACTGCATTTGGTAGATCAAGGTTAGAACTTTCTGCTCCCACTGTTTCTCTTGGACCTACCTCCGGTTCTGACACTTGGCAAGTGCTAATAACCTGTGACTCATTACCTTTCTTGTGTCGTCGTGTGTATATATTAGCCTATTTGTTTGTCTCCCCTTGAACCAGCCTTGTTTCCTTAGGCACATTATCATGATTTTCAGTTGGATTATTAGAGTTATCAAGATTATCAGAATTATCAGGGCTATCTGGAGGGGTATCAAGAGTAGGCTTATTTGAGCTAGGTACATACTCAATGAAGGTCAGGTCATCCTCTGGTGGTGGCGACGTCTCATTTGTCTGGAATTTTCTCTCTCTCCCCCTTGAATTGCAGACAGGGAGTAAAAAGGTGTGGTTTCATGGAAGGTGACATCACTCGTAATATAGAGGCGTTTGGAGATGGGGTTATAACACTTATAGCCTTTTAAGAGTTTGAGTATCCAAGGAAGATACAGTAAAGGGTTTTAGGGTCAAGTTTGTTGGTGTGGTGAAGATGAACATAAGATGTGCAGCCAAACACCTTGAGAGACAAAGTGTTTTCAAGGTATGGAAGATTATAGTGTTGGTGAAGTAGTTGGAGTGGTGTTTTGTAGGATAGGGGCCGGCTAAGCATGCGATTTATGAGAAAAATGGTAGTGAGCATAGTGTCTTCCCAATAATACTTAGGAACATTGCTACTAAACATATTAGCTCTGGCAATTTCAAGGATGTAATGATTTTTCCACTCCGCAATGCCATTTTGTTGGGGTGTATTGGGACACTTGCTTTTATGGACAATGCCATGATTGGTAAGGAAGGTGGAGAGGACTTGATTAAAGTATTCAGTTTTGTTATCAGTGTGTATGATCTAAATTTGAGTTTGGAACTGGGTATGAATCATATTGTGAAATTTGACAAAAGTTTGGTTTTGTCTTTCAACAGGTAAACCCAGCTTACACGTGTATGGTCGTCAATGAATGTGATGAAATACTTTGAGTGGGTTCGATTTGGTGTACAAGATGGTCCCCATAAATCGCTGTGAATAGTGGAAAAGGTTTGGACACTTGGTATGGGATTTTTGAGAAAGAAGTTCGATGATGTTTAGCCTTTTCACATGAATCACAATGAAAATCATACGCATCTTTATTAGAGCAGAGAAAAGGAAACATCTGAGACATGTAATTTAAAATTGGATGACCTAAATGTTTGTGCCATAACTCCAATTCACTAATCCTAGGGAGAGACACTTCATTGCATGATCTAACACTACGAGCATCACTTTCATCAAGGTAATAGAGACCATCAAGCTCTTTTGCACTCCCAATCATCGTCTAATAAGTAAATGTAATGAAAATTAAAAAGTTAGTTACTGTTAGTTAGTGGTTAGCCGTTAGGTAGTGAGGCGCCTTTATGATTAGCTTCTAGTGACCCTATCCCTTGCCTTGGTATAAATAGGCAGCACCTCTTTGTAATTCATCAGGCTATTATGATATGGTTAGTGTGAATCAATTCTCTTCTGTATCCCTCTGCCTCTGTTCTTCTCTCTCTCTATTTCCTCCTAATCTCTTCTAATTCTCTCCTTCAACCCTCTAATCTTCTTCTCTTCTGCCCTAATTCCCAATTCTATAAACGTTTGTATTACAAAGGCTTATCGGTGGTATCAAAGCTTTCGGTTCTTCACCTTGGTTATTAGCTTTTCACTCCGGTGCTGAATGGTAGAAACAAAATCCCAAGAAAATTCAAGAATTATAGAAGAAAGATTCCAAGCCATTGAACAGAAGATAGGAACCTTCGATGCTCTCCAAGAATTAGTTGAAACGCTTCATGACGTTGTCCAAGGTTTCAGAGATGAATTGCAGTTACTACAACTTTGAATGCAATAGAATATGGAGACTCTCACGCAAGCCTTAACATTGGCAGCTCAAAGAAACAATCAACATGAACAACCCAGAGATCTAGAAATTGAAGGAGGGAATGGTAGATTGGGTTACCATCACCCAACTCAATTTACTCACCATCGGCAAACCGATCTTTAGCAAAGTTTAACGTGACATTCGATGCTATTGCTGCCAAACTCGATCTCCCGGAGCAATATTGGGTTGATGCTTATGTTGGTGCCTTAAAAGATAAGATTGCAGACTCAGTGCTTTTGTTCAACCCCCAGGCGATGTTAGAGGTGCGATGCCTAGCTCGCATTCAAGAGATTGCTGTGAATCGCAAACAATCCCAAAGTAATAGCGACAGATCACAACGACCATATTCAGTCGATTCGTTGGCTCTTCCTTCATCATCCACGTCAAATACCAAGAACGGATCTTTTTCTAATGGGTATGTATAAAAAATCCGATATACCCCTCAAAACTCTAAAGAATCGACTGTTCAACAAAGAAACATTGTTCGGCCAGTAAAAGCATTCACGGAAGAGGAAGAAGTAGAGCATCGTCAGAAAAACTTGTGCTTCTTTTGCCATGAATAGTTCTCTCATGATCACAAGTGTGCGCAGTGACAAAAGATGCAATTGCACCTGGTTCTTCTTGAAGGTGATGATGAAGACCTGGAACCAATAATTCAAGAACAGGAAGCAGAGGATGATGTAGAAATAGAACATTCCTGCATCTCTCTCCACGCAATTGAAGGCACTGCCAACTCTGAATCTATGCGTGTTTTAGGCATTCTTGGGAAGCAATCTCTGCAAATTCTTATGGATAGTGGCAAAAAGAGCTTGCAAAGAATCAATTCAAAGCGTACGTGGATACAAGAGGTTCTGTTTGAAAAGTCAAAGGAACAGTTGGTTTGCATTTATTTTTGTTCTAGCACTGTTTCTCTTGATGGGTCACAGCTAGATAGCATTTTCCTCAAGTGTCGTGGGTATTTTATAGACTCGCCAAGTTTGACAAACACTCTTACTCTTTATTCTATGTTACATATTCCAAAATTGAACTGTAATCTGTTATCAATGAGTAAATTAGCAAGCAATGAAAGATGCCATGCTAACAAGTTAGGATGAAAACAGAGACTTATCATTGGTCATATGGTCTAAAGCGCCTGAATCAACAATCCAACAAGTGCTTGTACAAAATCCTTGAATGGCGGCCAAGGCTTGAAAGAAATTACCACATCTAACCACCATTGCAGTGGGCTGCTGTGTACGTAGTACTACTATTAGCATTTCTAGGATTTTGCTCAGTTGATCGCCTTGAGGAGATGGTTCCTCATTCTTGGAAACTTAAGGCACATATTCTCTACCTTGCCCTTTCTTTGGTTTCCAATCATCAAGTTTACCATGAAGATCCCAATAGGTATCTTTGGTGTGTCCCTGTCAAGGAACAAAAAACCGGACCTAGCAATGAGCCGGTCACGGTACAGGTTCAAGGGTCAATCGGGATCTAACTGGTAGTTGAACCGGCCATATTAAAATATTACAATTTATTAGTAGCAATATATATATTAATATACTTTTAAACTTTTATAGATAAAAATGAAGATCTTTAAAAAAAATGCTTAAAATCTGAGTATTAGTTATAATGCCTATACTTATATAATGATATCTTCTTTCCTATAATTATTATATTCTTTTAAATAATTTTTTTTATCATCTTTTGTTTTGATTCTTTACCTACTTTTCTCTTCATTTTGGTCTTTAATCTTTCATTTTCCCTTTAAAAATAGCGCGAGATAATAGTTAGAAGAGTAAAAAAATGAAACCGGTTCAACCAGTTAAACCACCGGTTTTCCCGGTTTTAATTAGTTCAAACAAGTTCACGGCCCAATGGATGAACCAAACTGGACTACTGACTGGTTACTAGTTGAACCGGCCGATCCGGTCCTCTTTTTTGTACTATGCTCCCTGCTTCTTGCAATGGTCACAAAAAGGTCGTCCCTTGGAACTTTTTGACTCAGTAGAACGAACTACCAGGGCTAAAGCCTCAACAAGAGTAGGAGCAGCAGCAGCGAAATTGTTCTGAAGCATAGATTTGCGCCTTCCCTCTTTATTGCGCAAAATGGAGTAGGCCTTACGTACAGAAGGTAAGGGTTCGTGGCTGAGATCCTTGCTCGAGTATCGTCGTAAATCACATTGAGACCAGCCAACAACTCAAAAGACTCTTTTCTCTTCGTTCTCCTTACGGTCTTCGGTAGCATCAGCGTGGCAATGATGGGTTTTATTTTTTAAGGCATCCAATTCTTGCCAAAGGGCTGATTTTTCAAGATAGTAGTCATCGAGAGACATGATCTTGTTTCAGCTCCATAATTTTGACTTAACATCAAATATTTGAGACATGTTCCCTGTACAACTATATGCTTCCCAAAGAGCTTCCCATATTTCTCTGAATAAAGGAAGAAACACAAAGCTCTTCTTAATAGATGGTGACATCGCGTTGATCATCCATGAAGAGACCAATGCATTCTCGGATTTCCATACTCGAAAAACTTTGGTTTCTTATGTTGGAAGCATTTTGGCTTCTCCATTAATGTATTCGAGTTTGTCTCTTCCATCGAGAGCAAGGATCATGGATTGAGACCATTCCTTATAGTTGTCGCTAGTGCATTTCTCAGAGACAATAAGGGTAGTAGAGATGTCATTAGAGCCAGTTCGTGGCACAGATGAAGAGGATTCTAAAACAGTAGACATGCTGACTAGTCAGTGTGATTAAGCTGGAGGTTTAGGAGACTTTTAGAGAATCAGAAACTCAGGAAACAAGGATGACAGTGGTCTGAGATGCCAAAAAAAAATAATGACTACTAACAGTTCTTCTGAGGTGCTGAGAATCTATGCAATCTGCAAAGCCACTGAGAAAAAACACCGACAACATGAGACTGACGAGGAAACTACGACCTACTCAGATGAGTCGAGATGGCGAGAGGAAACCTTCGAGACTGACAACTTACACAGACGAGTCGAGATGACGAGAGGAAACTGAGGAAACTGCCGAGACTTTGAACTGAGAATGCTGAGACTTCGAATTGGGAATAGACTGCACAAGTTGGATGAGCAGTTCGGACTTCACCGAGAACTAGGGGTGAGTGAAGAACGTGAGGAGACTAGTCAGAACTGTGAAAAAACGTCCGATTAATCTCTTCTCCGCTTTGATACCATGAAGAGATTATAGGACTGAATTGTTCGACTCTCTTATTCACACCGTAAGGTTACATATATACAGGAAAAACAGAATTGGGCCATAAATGAGATCCCGATATTATGCTATTCAAATCAGGAAATAATCAGAAATAATTTCCCTAATCAATCTCCTATAATTTCGGGCCTAAATTTTATCCCTTAAGTTTCGGGATTCTACATAATGGGCCAAAATTCATTGGTGGGCTTTCTGTGATGTTGTAGTAGTAATTTTTTTGTGTGTGCAAGCTATTTTAACATGTACAAAATTCTTGATGTGTGGTTGTCACTTGTAACTTGTATTTTGTTGTTCATGTTGTGTCTCTGTGAACTAATGTTTGTATATTTGGGGACAATTAATTGCCTGTGCCTTTTATGATGATGAGTATCTTAGTATTATTTTAATTGTATCATTCATTGTTATTAATGCAAATTGTAGCAACTTCGCTCTCTTTCCTCAGTTATTGCAACCTTTCTAGGCATTGGTAGAAATAAATGAAGTTCTGCTGGTTTTTGACAGATTGCATGTACTCAGCCTCGACGTGTTGCTGCTATGAGTGTTGCTGCTCGAGTTTCTCAGGAAATGGGTGTGAAATTAGGACATGAGGTAGGTTCCCTTCATCATTACAATTGGTAATTATTTTTATAGAATGTTCACTGTTGAAAGGGTTACTTGTGACTAGCTCTTGTGTCTTGGAGCTAATGTTTGCAGTCATCTGGGAGAAACAACCATTTCTAAAAGATTTTAAAAAAAAAAAATTTATGAATTGTCCATGTCTTCTTTTTTCGCTGGTTGAGTCTTTCAGCCATTGTTCAAGTTTTCATAATTCAATTGATTTAATTTTTGAAGGTTGGTTACTCCATTCGTTTTGAGGACTGCACCTCTGAGAAGACTATTCTGAAATATATGACAGATGGAATGCTATTGAGAGAATTTCTTGGTGAACCTGATCTAAGCAGCTACAGGTGAGCAAATATTTTTGAGTTGGATCCTGATTCAGTTTATGCTGTACAATTTTGCTCAAATTTTGTTTGTAAACTGTTGCAGTGTTGTGATGGTGGATGAGGCTCATGAAAGAACACTTTCAACAGATATCTTGTTTGGATTAGTAAAGGTGAGCAGAAAATTTGTTTTCTGGATCAAAAATATTTTGTCTTTTATCATTCAAGTGGGCAAGTAGTGGACAATCAGGTTGTTTAACGATGAGCATCCCAACTCATTTTCATGCAAGTTGAAGCATATAATTGCTTATTTCTTGAATTTTGTATCTTCTATATGTATAATAATTCTTTTATAACCAGACTTTGCAATGATTTGCCCAGCTATGTTTGGGGCAGTGATGGCATGTAATTTTTTGTGCTATTGTTGTGCAATGATTTTTATGTGGATGCCTTCCCCTTTATAACCCATCAGAGCAAGATACTTATGTTCTCTGTTTTTATTCCATAGGATATTTCTCGTTTTCGGCCTGATCTTAAGTTGCTGATCTCAAGTGCCACACTAGATGCAGAGAAGTTCAGTGATTATTTTGATTCTGCTCCCATATTCAAAATTCCTGGGAGACGATATCCTGTTGAAATACACTATACCAAGGCACCAGAAGCTGACTATTTAGATGCTGCTATCGTAACAGCTCTCCAAATCCATGTAACCCAACCTCCTGGAGATATATTGGTGTTCTTAACTGGTCAAGAAGAAATTGAAACAGCAGAAGAGATCATAAAGCATCGAATTAAGGGCCTTGGGACTAAAATTGCCGAGCTAATTATCTGTCCTATATATGCGAACCTACCAACTGAGCTGCAAGCTAAGATATTTGAACCAACTCCTGAACGAGCACGGAAGGTAGTCCTTGCTACTAATATTGCTGAAACATCATTGACAATTGATGGGATCAAGTACGTTATTGATCCAGGGTTTTGTAAGATGAAAAGTTATAATCCAAGAACAGGAATGGAATCCTTGTTAATAACGCCAATTTCAAAAGCCTCAGCAAATCAAAGAGCGGGTCGCTCTGGAAGAACAGGTCCTGGAAAGTGCTTCCGGTTGTATACTGCATACAACTATTACCAAGATTTAGATGACAACACTGTACCGGAAATACAACGGACTAATCTTGCAAATGTAGTTTTGACTTTGAAAAGCCTTGGGATTCATGACTTACTGCACTTTGATTTTATGGATCCTCCACCTGCTGAGGCTTTGTTGAAAGCACTGGAGCTTCTATTTGCATTAAGTGCATTAAATAAGCTTGGTGAGTTAACAAAGGTTGGTAGGCGAATGGCAGAGTTCCCCCTTGATCCCATGTTATCTAAAATGATAGTGGCTTCAGATAAGTACAAGTGTTCAGAGGAGATCATTTCTATTGCTGCTATGCTCTCTATTGGGAACTCTGTATTTTACCGTCCAAAGGATAAACAAGTACATGCAGATAATGCACGAATGAATTTCCACACTGGAAATGTTGGAGACCATATGGCACTGCTAAAGGTTTAATTATTTAAGAGTTAGCCACTTGACTATTTCCATAGTGAGCGCCTGTGATATTTTAGACACCTAATTTTAGCTGCTTAGGCATTTGGTTTTACCTTCCGCTTATGTTCATTTACTGGAAATTTTTACTGTTCAGGTATACAATTCGTGGAAGGAGACCAATTACTCAACGCAGTGGTGTTTTGAAAATTATATACAGGTACTTCGCATTAGTTTGCTAGTAAGTACTTGTGTATCTATATTTAGTGGAAATATGTATGGATTTAGCTTCGCCAGATATTTGGCGTTGCTGATTTCATAGTTAATACCAAAATAGGGCATGAAAGTGCTGAGAAGAATGTATCTTTAAGCATGAGTAGGTCATAATCCTAGTGGAACATGTTTTATGAACATAACGATTGGATATCTTTAGTGCTGCCAATGTACAAGATGTCCCACACAAGCAATGTAATTGATGATCTCACTATCGCAGATTCTGTTGCACTTCTTTACTTGAGGTTGAAGTTTGATGGATTGTTCTTTTGTGGATTTTCTTGTGATTTGCAGGTGAGGAGTATGAAACGGGCTAGGGATATCCGAGATCAACTTACAGGCCTTCTGGAGAGGGTTGAAATTGAACTGTCTACAAATGAAGGTGATCTGGATGCCATAAAAAAATCGATAACATCTGGTAAGCTTACAATAGTAGTACTTGTGCATTCTTTTTCTTAGCCTACATAATCTAATTTTAACCACTGCAGGCTTTTTCCCACATTCCGCGAGGCTGCAAAAGAATGGATCTTATCGGACTATTAAACATCCACAGACTGTTCACATACATCCTAGTTCTGGACTGTCTCAGGTACTTTACAGCTGTAAGCTGTTGATAAATTGCTTAATCTATATCTCCAATGATTTGTTTCCTTCCTTCTGCAATAATTTTTTAAAAAAAAAATATTTTGCTTGAGAGTATTTCTTGTGAACTAAGCAGGTCGAATGCAAGACAAACAAAAAAAGTAAACCCTGAAATTGGCCTCAGTGCAGTTTCAATAGAAATTTTACTTCCATAACAAGTCTTTAAATCTACTCCCTCCGTTCCTTATTGTAAGAAACAACTGCCACACATGCTTCGTTTTTTTTTTTAAAAGAAACATTCAAAGAATGTTTTATTTTTTACTTCTTTCTCTCTCATTTTGCCCTTATTTAATTACCCTTATTAATGTTAATATATTAAATCCACGCTCACTCTCTATCTTCACCACACATTCTTTCTCTTATACAATCATCTTTATTACTCTTACTTCTACCATATTTATTATTCTCTCTCTTCTACAATCCTCCTTATTATTATAATTTCCTTATTCTCTCTCTTATTCCCAATCTCCTTATAAATAAGGGTATTTTAGTCAAAAAGGGTTACAATTTTGACACGCTTGTTGTTTTTAACGGCTACTTCAAACCGCAAGATTCAGTTAAAGGTTTCTTATAATAAGGAGCGGAGGGAGTATTATTCTGCAAATTATCTTGTAACTCTTCATAGCTAATTGATATTTTCAATAAGCTATTAAAAACTGGACTGGTCAAAGCACTAATGCAAGGCTTAATGGTCAAACTACGGTTGAAACAATTGTATTGAATTGGTATATTTTTAATTTTATATATGAAAAATCTTATATAAAATATGTCAGTAATAATTTAATGATATAGTGACGAAAAAATATAAGAAACGATGGAAGGAAAAGAGCCAACAAGTGAGAAGACAGATGATGAGACCAAGAAGGAATAGGATGAGAAAGCTATATTTGCTTTGATATAATTTAATGCTAGTTGCTTCAAATCTCCTTTTCTCAATTTTTTCAAGGGAGGTTGGGTGTTCCAATGTCATTATAATATTCCAGAACTCAGTACCTGGCAAAATTTCTTCCGTTATTGATGAAGGTTAATCAGCATTAAAATTACTCTGTTAATATGTTTACATCATAATATTTGTCTGATTGATGCTTGAGCTCATTCATAAGCTATGGAACATTCCTGAGGACCTTGTTCTACTCAATTTGAATCTTCCTGCAACGACTGTTTGAAGCAATTACTAATCTTTTATGTTGCTTAGACATGAATGTGCAAGACAAGCTAGTTATGACTGCAATGTTCTTGTAATGAATATCTAACTGATACTCTTGTCTGATTGTTATTTGTACTTAATTTACATTTCAAAGGTGCTTCCAAGATGGGTTGTATATCATGAACTGGTTCTTACTACCAAGGAGTACATGAGACAGGTAACCCAACAGTTAATCAATTCATTTCTCTACTATGACATCTTTGACTCGATAAGATTTATTAATAGCTGAAGCCACCTATTGGAACTGCAGGTTACGGAACTAAAGCCAGAGTGGTTGGTGGAGATAGCCCCTCACTATTATCAGCTTAAAGATGTTGAAGATGGTATGCATTTTCCTTTTTATTTTATTTTTGCTAGGAGTAATTATTATAGTTGCTGAGGCCTTTTCACAAAGAACATAGCCTTTAGCTCAGTTTTTAAGTGAATAAAATCTCTTAAAAATGATACTTCATCAGCATGCCAGCAAAACAAGTTTATAACGAGTGGTGACTATGTAGATGATGTTCCCTTACAGTTCGTTATTGTCATTTGTACTTGGGTCATTCCTATTCGGATTTTATGCTCTGTTTATCTGTATTCTTAATTTTCTATTATTTTAACTAATGTTTTCTATTATGAGTAAGTTCTTTTAAACTGTGGACATTTGATTTCTTTCCTCTGAAGAAAAGAAGGAAAAGGAATTTGATGGATATCTTGATTTAGCTCAGGTGTTCATCATGTTAAAAGCATGGAGGTTTGATTTTGTGATTTGTGATATGTTAATTAAACTCTGCTTGTTAAAGATTGTCAGTGTGGTCATTGTTGTTGATACTGTTCCTGAAATTAATCCTTTTTAACATTTGAACTCATCTAAAATTAAATTCTACCCTTGTCTTAGAATGTGACATCATAAAAGCTCAATGCTTGACTGCTTGTAATAAAGCTGAGGATTTGAATTCATTATTAGGTGTTAAGTGTCCATCACAACGGTCCGCTTGCAACTCGCAGGAATTAATGAAATGTGTTTTGGTTTGTGCGGTCTGAAACGTTCGTTTAATTGCAATTTGATGGTTGTGATGGACTCATTATATTTGTCTCTAAATTTGCTTAATAAATTATGATGAATTAGTTTCTAAGTGGGAGTTTGATCAATCACCATATAACATATCAATGAGTCTTTTAGTTTACTTTGAGCTGAGTTAAATTCTTTGTGGCAGCTTCTTCCAAGAAAATGCCTCGAGGCGCAGGACGAGCATAAGCGGACGGACAAAACTGGCAAATTTCTGTAGATGCGTTGGGAGGATTAAAGAACATACACATCAGAAGTGGATATGAGAAGTGTCTCTTACGGTCTGGATTAGGCAGTGTAAATAACATTTTGCAGACTTAGAATAGTATGATTCACATAACGTAAAAGAAAACAAATAACAGGGTCCTTCCTTCTGTATCGTCTTAAATTGATATTTGTAAAAATACACCCAAACGTGGCTTAGGGGGGGTGTGCTTAACGAGTTCAGGTCCAGTGGCTTGCCTTGTAGTTAGTTGTACGTTGTCAATTTCTAAAGGAAATCCCAAACGTGGTCTTTCTATTTTTGGGATTTAGTTTCAATGTGTAATTATGTAACCATAAAGTGTTCCTGAGATGTTTATTTATTCCATGTGGTTGCATAAGTTCATTTGATTTGGCCAGTACTCTCACTGGTCCTAAATGAATGAGTACCAGTCACTTTTAATTATATTTCATGTGTTTAAATAAGGTTAAATGCTAGTTAAAGCATTTTATTTGTCATGAAATTAAAGTATATTTAATATTATTCTTATTAATTATGATAAATCTCATTATCATATTAATTCGTAGCTTCTAATAATAAGGGCATACAAGGAAAAATATTTAACTCAAAAACAAACTGATAAAAAATGAAAGGAACCAAATAATTTTCTTAAAAGGCGTCTTATGTGTAAAATACCAAAACAAGAGGGAACACGGTTCCAGTATACTTGACAAGTTTTTTAATCATTATTATTATTTGAAGTAAATATTGTATGGCAATTCAGTTTAAATTATAGTAGTATAATAGAACAGTTTCAAATTGACGTAGAATTTTGTAATGATTATCTTTATGAGTTGAGCCATTGATTTAAGTGGGAGATAACTAATTGACTGAAAGTGGGTGTGTTGATAGACCCCACCACCTATGAATATAATAATACCCAACCCATTTAATTCCCATTTGTCCGTTACATTAATCATTTTTTTTTTGGACAAAGTTACATTAATCATTGAGGCATTACATAAATGACAAATAATGCCCTGATCTAATAATATACAAAATGTAGGCGATAGAGTGATCTAAACGAACAGAAATATACAAATTTTGATATTTATTTTTCTATATCTCAATATCATTTACGCATTATATCAAAAAAAGGGGGAGAAATTTCAGTTAGGCCCCCCTGTTGTAAATTAATTTCAGTCAATCCCAAATTTTCTGAAACTTCATTGTGCCCTAAATGTCAAGATAAAATTAATTTTTTGTGGGTGAAAAGATAATGATGTCCTTATTTTATTTGTCTTATAAACATTCAAATTTGTCTTGTAAATAGCTAAAATGTTTTTAACTCCCTAGATTTTTTTGAATCCATTTATTTGCCTTGTAAATGTTCATATTTGTGTTGTGAGTTTTCATATTTGTTTTGTAAATGGTCAAAATGTTTTTAACTACCTAGGTTCTTTCAAATCCATTTATTTATCTTATAAATCGCTTTATTTATCTTATAAATACCCTTATTTATCTTATAAATACTCTTCTAAAAAAATAAAACAAGGGCATCATTGTTTTTTATTTATAAAATTAATTTCATTTTAACCATAGGGTGTAGTGAAGTTTAGAAAGTTTTGAGGGTTTATTGAAATTAATTTACTATAGAGGACGCTGACTGAAATTTTCCCCAAAAAACAATGTCATTTAAGCTCGTAGAGACGTGGGGATTTTTTCAAGAAAAAAATAAAAAATTATCGCTTGAATTTTAAAATCCTAAATCATTCTTATCACTTATAAGAGAATAGATATTGACTACACTTAAATAATAATTAACAACTCATTTGAGAATAAAATCACTTATTTAAAATTTTAAAGTAGTTGAAATGATATTTTCTTTAACTCTCCCCTTTTTTTTCCTTGCATGGAAATATAAATTTAGATACATTGCATCTAATAAATGAGGGGCTCATTACCAAGACACGTGGCGGCGCATGTTAGTGTAGCACACAATTATTATGGCCCATAGTAAAAAGAGGATGAGGATGTTGAGTATAGTATTATTACAAAGTACAAACAAGATATGGATCAGCCACGCGAATAGTACGTGCAAATGAAGCCAAATTGGTAGACCAGTAAAGTTCATCACAAGTAACGAGTAACGTCATCAGAGTCATCAAGTTTCCGACATGTTCTAAATCAACGATGAAAGATACAAAAGTCTACAGATTCAACGGTGAGGATCTCAGGTGTAAGATAGGAGTAGGTACAGTGGTAGGAGATTTTTTTCAATTATTTATGAGACTGTAATGATGTACCCTCTTTCCCTCTTTTTCAGCATTTCGATCACCGAGACCAGAGAGTTAGAGAGAGAGAGAGTTATGGCGGCTATGGGAGAGAGTCCACGAAGCCCAGAGGCGAAGCTTGGGATGCGAGTGGAGGATCTGTGGGACGTTCAAGAGCCACAGCTAAGTCCTGCCGAGAAGCTTAACGCTTGCTTCGAAAGCATCCCTGTGTCTGCTTTTCCTTCAGCTCCTTCAAGTCAAGGTGATCATCGTGTTAATTAGCATGTGTATATACGATCATGTACTTGGAATGTCTAGAATGGCTGAGTCGTTTTGTGATATTTGATTTCAAATCAATCCAGATGAAAATTCAATGTATTGGTGATTGACACTTGTTTGATCAATTGACACGCTCATCATCTTTTTATCTTAGCATCTGGTAGTAGTGGTCTCTTGTATAACCTGTCCCTTTCTTTTCTTATTTTTTCTCTCTCTGTTATTGGATTGTGTATGATGAATTCTGTGTGTTTCAGTGGTGGAGATAATATCCAACGCCACCCTACCGGAAGCTGTTGAAACACTAGCACACCACAATATTTTGAGCGCTCCGGTAGTGGATGTTGAAGCACCTGAAGGTGCTACTTGGATTGACAGATATATCGGAATAGTTGAGTTTGCAGGAATTGTTGTATGGGTCTTGCAACAGGTTAGCTTCCCAACTTGCTTACCTGAGTGGAATATGCCCAAATAATGAGGAAAAATATTACATGCATGATAATAAAATATATGTATGTGGTTTGCTTGAATTGGCACTAGGTGGTTGTAGTAGTAGTTCTCTTTTATGCTTCATCTTTCACACTAAAGCTAACATAGTTAACTAATTTCCTTCACAGTATGAGCCTTTATCTCCTAAGAGTCCAACTAGTGGAAGTGCTAATGGGTTCAGTTATCCTCCAGAACTTGGGGGCTTCGAATTTGAATCTGCTGCAACAACTTCTGGCAACTATTTTGAGGACTTAACTTCTTCTGAATTTTATAAGAATACCAAGGTTGTATGCTTCACCTAAGGACAAGAATTCTTTTAGTTGGTTTGATTTAATCTTATTTCACTGGCTAACTGTTTAGTAGCACACAGGTTTGTGATATTTCAGGATCATTCCGCTGGGCCCCATTTCTTGCATTGCAAAGATCAAACTCATTTCTGACCATGCTCTTGCTGCTTTCCAAGTATAATATGAAGAGTATTCCTGTGGTCGATCTGGGTGCAGAAAAAATTGATAGTGTGATCACACAGTCTGGTGTTATTCATATGTTGGCAGAGTGCGTGGGGCTTCAGTGGTTCGAGAGTTGGGGAACCAAGAAACTATCTGAAGTTGGTCTTCCTGTAATGACCCCTGATTGTATCATTAAGGTGTGTAACCGTCTAAAGTTGAAGTTTTGTTTCTGCTATAATAAAGAGTTAGCTATGATACCATGCAATTATTCCTGAGATACTGAGATAATCTCTTTTGCTTACATTTCATCCACATATGTTGCATATCAAAGATGCATGAATTAATCTACTGTGCTATAAGAAAGCATGCTTTGATTGCATTGTAATTCTCTGTTTTTTTCCTTTTTGGCCGGAGCCTAATATTGTGTGTTACAGTGAATCTAATATTGATTTCCATAATTCTAACACATCTGAAGTAATCTTTCCCAGATCAAGATGTCTTAAACACAGGAGTTATATACCTCAATTTAACCTAGGCATAGTCTGTTTCCTTTTCAAGCAACGAGAGTGATAATTAATTATCGATTTCCTTCAGCTTCACAATGGATGCTTTTTTCTTGTCTGCAGGTGTATGAGGATGAACCAGTGCTTGAGGCATTTAGATTGATGAGGAAAAAGAGGATTGGAGGGTTACCCGTAATAGAAAGGGGTAGCAACAAGGCTGTGGGTAACATAAGCCTACAAGATGTTCAATTCTTGCTAACTGCTCCAGAAATTTACCACAATTATAGGTATTGTCAGTACCAATCTATCACTTCTTTTAATTTTTGAGGCAGCATACTCATCGGTTGTTTTATAATATGCCAGAGCTATTACTGTAAAAGACTTCCTGACAGCAGTTAGAAGCTACTTAGAGAAGCACAAAGAGGTGTTCCCTATGTTAAGCACCTTGGTTACTTGCCAAAAGGATTGCACAATCAAAGAATTGATTCAATTGCTTGACCAAGAGAAGAGTCATCGGATATATGTTGTAACTGATGATGGTGATCTAGAAGGAGTGATTACACTAAGAGATATCATCTCAAAGCTAGTGGACGAGCCCAAAGGCTATTTTGGTGATTTCTTTGATGGTGTTCTTCCTTTGCCTCCAGACAGCCGGGTTTAACACTCACTTGAAGAATGAACAGCTTTTCTGTTTCTTGATATCTAATTTTCCTTCTTGTGTAGGAATAAAAATTAGATTGAACTGTGGCTTCCTATATGGGATAGAAGACGGTGGACTTAAAAAAGTGTTTGTGACATGTTCAGTTTGCAAGTTTCTTCCGTGCGTCTAACCACAGTATGAGAGTGAGATTGTGTATAATTGCTGTTTCCATGAAACTATTGAACTCAGTTTTTCTTTGTAAAGTAAGCTTCTTCGAACTTTTTTTTTTGTAAAGTAAGCTTCTTCTCAATCGTACAAGTTCTCTGTATGATTATGCTTTCTTAAGCTCTCAGGTAAAGAGATCACAGCCAAACGGAACAATTTTTTCTTTGGGACAATATGCGACTTTCTTTTCCACAAGGTACTGGAAATTCAATTCATAATTGCTCATGGTTATGTTATGTTCCAGAGGTGGGATAACGTTGGTCAGTTCTTGCATCTGATTATGTGAAAAATTTTGCAGATCCTGTCTTTTGTTCGTTTCACTAGTTTGAAAAATGAGCTGCATTGTTCATAACCTGTAAATGATTCATCCCGTTATATATATATATATATATATATCTTATATTGATCTATTGTTGTTTTTATCAATCATTACGTTGGGAAAACAGGGTGTGCGAATTCCATTCTGCCGACCTTTTCTCAAAAGTCTGACCACACCATCGTCTTCAGAAGGTCCCAAAACCCAGGACAGGAGGCGGCCACCACCGTGAAACGCCGCCACGCGCTGCCACGCGCCACCGCCTGAGACCCACGCGCCGGCCACGCGCCCAGAGGTTGAAGACAACCCAGTCAGCTGCCACGTCATTACTGTCTGACCAGTCAGCGCCACATCGTCCAATCACCTTACGCCACGTGTCAATAGCGCCACGCCAGCATCACCGTCAGCATTGCCACGTCACCCCGTCCAATCAGCATCCACGTCATCAGTCAACGCAACGTGGACCAATCGCGGACTGCCACGTGTCACTCTGGCCACGTCAGCATAACGGTCAGCTAGAATTTTGTTTAAATTACATTTTAGGTCCCTGGACTTCTTGAAATTACATTTTGACCCCCAGAATCTGCCAAAATTACATTTCAGACCCCTGAACTTTCTGAAATTACATTTTGACACCCAGATTCTGCCAAAATTACATTTCAGAGCCCTGAACTTTCTGAAATTACATTTTTATCCCCCAGATTCTGCCAAAATTGCATTTCAGACCCCTGAACTTTCTGAAATTACATTTTTATCCCCCAGATTCTGCCAAAATTACATTTCAGACCCCCTGAATTTCCCTTACCCTTCTACCTTGTACCTAATAACTGCGTACTTAAGTCATAACCTGTCCAACAAACTACAAAATGCCTCCAAGACGCCGGAATAGACAGGAGATTGAGATGGAGGAAATGAGACGCCAGATTCAAGAACTAGAGGCCACTATAGCAGAACAGCAAGCCTTGCTCGAAACTCGTAGAGACCACTCAGAAGATGATTTGAATAGCCACAGTTCGTCATCCACTGACTACCGTCATCGTCCTCGCCAACAACCATTTCGCCTTAATGACATTAAGGTAGACATTCCTGAATTCGAGGGAAGACTCCAACCGGACGAATTCATTGACTGGTTACAAACAGTTGAACGAGTCTTTGAGTACAAAGAGATTCCAGATGATCAGAAAGTTAAAATTGTTGCCATCAAATTGAAGAAACATGCCTCTATATGGTGGGAGAATCTCAAAAGAAGGCGTGAAAGAGAGGGAAAGAGCAAGATACGAATGTGGGACAAGATGCGACGCGAGCTCTCACGTAAGTTTCTTCCAGAAAATTATTATCAAGATAATTTCCTTCAGTTACATCATCTTCGCCAAAAGGCTATATCTGTAGAGGAATATACCAGGGAATTTGAGAAACTTATGATGAAATGTGATATACAAGAAAGGGATGAGCAAACAATAGCTCGTTATCTCGGAGGGTTAAATACAAACATCGCCCATCCAGTACAACTCCAGCAATACTGGACTCTGGATGACGTCATCCGTTTAGCCATCCGTATTGAGAAGCAGTTGCCCAGAAGGCCTCCATACCAACCGTCTTCCTCAACCAGAATTCCTTTTGATGGGCGTAAGCCGCAAATACATCATCCTAGCTCTTCAAGTACGCCTCCACCAAAGGCTACTAGGGAATTCAACTCCAAAGCACCTAAGTGCTTCAAATGTCAAGGATTCGGTCACATCGCTTCCAACTGTCCTAACCGCAGAGTTGTCACTATTATGGAAGGGGAAGCTTCTACAGTATTTGACGAAGAAAGGGAGCCTATGCCTGAAACGGAGCCAACATTTGATGAGGGGCCAATATTTGATGAGGAAATTACTCCTGCAGATCACGGTGAATCACTTGTTATTAGGAGAAGTCTGCATACAGCTACTGTGAAAGAAGAACCTTGGCTACGTCGCAACATTTTTCATACTCGCTGCACTACTCAGGGTAAAGTCTGTGACGTCATTATTGACAACGGAAGCTGTGAAAATGTAGTCTCCAACTACATGGTAGAAAAATTGCAACTACCGACTCACAACCATCCGAGCCCTTACAAGCTTCACTGGCTTAACCAGGACAGCGAGGTAAAAGTTTCGAAAATGGCTCACTTCATTCATTGCCAGAAGACTAATAATGCGTTTCAAGTTGCAGATTAATACTTCAAGGAAATTGTTCGTTTCCATGGAATTCCAAAAACCGCCACATCTGATAGAGACATCAAGTTTGTAAGCCATTTTTGGAGGACTATATGGAAAAAGATGGGAACAAAACTTCAGTTTAGCATTGCTAGCCATCCACTACGAAGGTCAATCTTAAAGAAGACGGTAGAGCCATATAACTGGTCGAGCATGTCATCAAGCCATAAAAGTTTCATACAAGCTTCTATTGACCTTCGTAGTGGATGGCTAGCAATGCTAAACTGAAGTTTTGTTCCCATCTTTTTCCATATAGTCCTCCAAAAATGGCTTACAAACTTGATGTCTCTATCAGATGTGGCGGTTTTTGGAATTCCATGGAAACGAACAATTTCCTTGAAGTATTAATCTGCAACTTGAAACGCATTATTAGTCTTCTGGCAATGAATGAAGTGAGCCATTTTCGAAACTTTTACCTCGCTGTCCTGGTTAAGCCAGTGAAGCTTGTAAGGGCTCGGATGGTTGTGAGTCGGTAGTTGCAATTTTTCTACCATGTAGTTGGAGACTACATTTTCACAGCTTCCGTTGTCAATAATGACGTCACAGACTTTACCCTGAGTAGTGCAGCGAGTATGAAAAATGTTGCGACGTAGCCAAGGTTCTTCTTTCACAGTAGCTGTATGCAGACTTCTCCTAATAACAAGTGATTCACCGTGATCTGCAGGAGTAATTTCCTCATCAAATATTGGCCCCTCATCAAATGTTGGCTCCGTTTCAGGCATAGGCTCCCTTTCTTCGTCAAATACTGTAGAAGCTTCCCCTTCCATAATAGTGACAACTCTGCGGTTAGGACAGTTGGAAGCGATGTGACCGAATCCTTGACATTTGAAGCACTTAGGTGCTTTGGAGTTGAATTCCCTAGTAGCCTTTGGTGGAGGCGTACTTGAAGAGCTAGGATGATGTATTTGCGGCTTACGCCCATCAAAAGGAATTCTGGTTGAGGAAGACGGTTGGTATGGAGGCCTTCTGGGCAACTGCTTCTCAATACGGATGGCTAAACGGATGACGTCATCCAGAGTCCAGTATTGCTGGAGTTGTACTGGATGGGCGATGTTTGTATTTAACCCTCCGAGATAACGAGCTATTGTTTGCTCATCCCTTTCTTGTATATCACATTTCATCATAAGTTTCTCAAATTCCCTGGTATATTCCTCTACAGATATAGCCTTTTGGCGAAGATGATGTAACTGAAGGAAATTATCTTGATAATAATTTTCTGGAAGAAACTTACGTGAGAGCTCGCGTCGCATCTTGTCCCACATTCGTATCTTGCTCTTTCCCTCTCTTTCACGCCTTCTTTTGAGATTCTCCCACCATATAGAGGCATGTTTCTTCAATTTGATGGCAACAATTTTAACTTTCTGATCATCTGGAATCTCTTTGTACTCAAAGACTCGTTCAACTGTTTGTAACCAGTCAATGAATTCGTCCGGTTGGAGTCTTCCCTCGAATTCAGGAATGTCTACCTTAATGTCATTAAGGCGAAATGGTTGTTGGCGAGGACGATGACGGTAGTCAGTGGATGACGAACTGTGGCTATTCAAATCATCTTCTGAGTGGTCTCTACGAGTTTCGAGCAAGGCTTGCTGTTCTGCTATAGTGGCCTCTAGTTCTTGAATCTGGCGTCTCATTTCCTCCATCTCAATCTCCTGTCTATTCCGGCGTCTTGGAGGCATTTTGTAGTTTGTTGGACAGGTTATGACTTAAGTACGCAGTTATTAGGTACAAGGTAGAAGGGTAAGGGAAATTCAGGGGGTCTGAAATGTAATTTTGGCAGAATCTGGGGGATAAAAATGTAATTTCAGAAAGTTCAGGGGTCTGAAATGCAATTTTGGCAGAATCTGGGGGATAAAAATGTAATTTCAGAAAGTTCAGGGCTCTGAAATGTAATTTTGGCAGAATCTGGGTGTCAAAATGTAATTTCAGAAAGTTCAGGGGTCTGAAATGTAATTTTGGCAGATTCTGGGGGTCAAAATGTAATTTCAAGAAGTCCAGGGACCTAAAATGTAATTTAAACAAAATTCTAGCTGACCGTTATGCTGACGTGGCCAGAGTGACACGTGGCAGTCCGCGATTGGTCCACGTTGCGTTGACTGATGACGTGGATGCTGATTGGACGGGGTGACGTGGCAATGCTGACGGTGATGCTGGCGTGGCGCTATTGACACGTGGCGTAAGGTGATTGGACGATGTGGCGCTGACTGGTCAGACAGTAATGACGTGGCAGCTGACTGGGTTGTCTTCAACCTCTGGGCGCGTGGCCGGCGCGTGGGTCTCAGGCGGTGGCGCGTGGCGGCGTTTCACGGTGGTGGCCGCCTCCTGTCCTGGGTTTTGGGACCTTCTGAAGACGATGGTGTGGTCAGATTTTTGAGAAAAGGTTGGCAGAATGGAATTTGCACACCCTGTTTTCCCAACGTTTTTTCCTATCAATCCTATTCCTCACTCTCTCGTTTTCCCTCCCTCTAGAACCAGGCTCTGATGTCAAAATGGTATAGAAACCAAACTCAAATGTATTTATTCCAAATCTTGATGCATTACAATGAAAAACACACACTTATTTATACTAAAATCACAACCTTGTAAATTCTTTAAAATAATGCAAAAGTCAGAACCGGCAGCCACACACCAACCCCTCTGTCGTCGTTCCCTGTTCACAACATCATTGCATATGTCATATGCTTTATTTTCATGTCAACGTTGGTTGCTCTGCTCTGTTTCATTCTCCCTGTTCTGTTGTCTGAAATGGTATAGAAACTAAACTCAAATGTATTTATTTCAAATCTTGATGCATTACAATGAAAAACACACACCTATTTATGCTAAAATCACAACCTTGTAAATTCTTTAAAATAATGCAAAAGTCAGAACCAGCAGCCACACACCAACCCCTCTGTCGTCGTTCCCTGTTCACAACGTCATTGCATACATCATATGCTTTATTTTCATGTCAACGTTGGCTGTTCTGCTCTGTTTCATTCTCCCTGTTCTGTTTCATTCTCCCTGTTCTGTTTCACCATGGTGAGGCACTGAGGATACTAGTAAAAGGATCTGTTCCAATGATAATATATACTACATCCAAGAGCTAAAAATGTAACCATAACAATTATTTATATTTATGGAATATATCATTGTTGGTAATTTATATAGTTTCAAATTGTTGGTTTGATATATATCTATCTTCATAAGAACTTATCTCAATTTAAGTATAGGGACTAAGACTAAAACTCATTAAAAGGACAGTGAGTCATTAAATTCAAATCAAATATTTATGAAATGTAGGATCAAAACTAACTATTTGAAATTATAAGAATCAAAATCAAAATTCCTAACAATGATATTAACACATTATTTATTTATGGTTTGTGAATAATATTATTGATAAGACATTTTAATACACACACACACAGATGAATAATGAAATGTTTCAACACATTTCAAAATACATTGGCACGGTTCGAAATTTTTAAATTCTAAAAACAGACGTTAGAATAAGAGTATAGCATATCTATTACTATATTAAGCGCTGATCCTTATGGTGAATACGTCTTTTTTTTCAAAATATATTCTGGCGTTTCTTGTTGTGATATTTGGTTTGTACCATTGCAGCAATTAATATACCACAGAAATTGAACACATCCATTATTCTTAATGTCCTGCTTTTATTTGTATTGATAATATATAATATTGCAGCAGAGCAGGGAGTACAGATTCAGGTTCATTTCAAGAAGCTAAGGTGATTTTCTCACAGCCATCATGAACACAGGCCAACACATCTCTGTAATCCCTTGAGATTGTGAAGGAATCATACACTTTTCCATCACTACTTTTCATGTACTCCCACAGAAGATATGAGTGATTGAATGCTGTCAATTTTCCATACCCAAAGTCACGATCTCTGAAAAGACTCTATTTAGGTGTTATATCGCTGTAGTTTGACAGGTGGCTTCCTCCTCCCCCAACAACAATATGAATTGTTCCATTCACTAATCCAGAATAATGGGATGTCCCTGATTTCACACATTGACTCTGCATTACATACCACTTAAAACCATTAGAAAACCAGTGTAAAATTGACCATAAGTTCAGCATTGCCGCATTGAGAAAAAGCTAGAGTAAATTGACGGTTTTTTGAATCATTAGACCTATTTAGAGCTTGTTTGGAATGATAATTGGAATCTTTAAAAATAATTTTTCAATCGTAATTTATTGTATATAGAGTAAGCAAGTGAAAAGAGTTTTATCTTAACTTATATGAACGTACTTAAAATAGGCCTCTCCAAACAAGCACTTAACCTTAGTTCAACAAAGTAAGAAACTTATTGCATTTCAATTCCTTAAGAGGCACAAGGCTCACTTGACAAAATGACTAATTTATTCAAAAAATTCCCCTTGATTCTTAATGTAAAACATATTTACTTAATTTAATTAAATTAAGAAAGTTAGTTAATGTGATATGTTTTTTTTAAAACATCATAATCATCTTCTTTAATTCTCTTCATCTTACTCTTACCGGATTATAGTTAAGAGAGTATTAATAGGGGTAAATTAAAAAAAATTGATAAATATAATAAATATGTCTTATATTTAGGATCAAAACCAACTCTCCTCAATTAGGTCCTACGTTAAGCCATTAAGGACAGGAGTGAGTGATATTGTATCATGGTATATGAGGCCATTCGATTTACCTGATAGATGGGGCAGGATCTTTCATAGTTATGGACGTGGCCAAAAAACGCAATGTCTACTTTGTATTTTTGCCAGAGACTTTGCAAGCTTTCCCTTCCCATGGGCTCTTCGAATGAGCCTTCCAAGCCATACCAACTATTAGAGGAATACCCAAGCACACGATGAGCAGAAAAGATCAACCATGGCTGTTTTCGCCTATCTACTGTTGCAAGGCAATGCTCAATAAATTTGTACTGCTCTGTTCCTTCTCTCCAGTCATGCTCACTATCAGCTATACAGAACCTAAACATACCATAATCTACTTTGTACCTGCAAATTTCACCAGTTCATTTCATATCAGTCTAATACTGCAGAAATGTTAAAATATATCTAGTCTACCCTTGGTAGATTAAGGTTGAAGCCTAATACTAATTGGGGCTATTGTATGAATATAAAGAAATATGGGTCAAAGGGAGAGTTTTTCCTTTATGTTTCAAGTGTTATGATTATTCATATGTTATCGAACACTAAAAAGTTATATCTACTCCTATCTGAAGGCACGGATGCTATATGAAAGATGTGGTATTGAAGGAATAAGTAATCTGAATATTAACACACATAATAAGTCCCTCCTCCCTCTAAAAAAGGTTCTATCATATCAATGTTCTCTTCTCTTCCTCTCTTTAATGTATTTGCTGTGTAATGTGATTGAGGTCCGCATTTGAACGAATTAGTCCGATTTCAGGTATGCCCAAAATTCTTACAAGAAACTACCCCACTGATGCTCTTTCTATAACTCAAAAATGTAGATCCGTTGATTTGAATGTGCTCAATTCCATGTTAATTCTGTAAAAAGGTGAACATGTGACTTACCAAAATTTGGCTCTGTTCTCAGCAGGCACATAATACATGGTTTCTGCCAGCACCCCACATTCTCCTCCTGAATCTTTTGTATTATAAAACGATCCTGAGTTTGGCCAATCACGTTCATGATTTCCACTGCAGAAACAAGTTTTGATTTAGATACTGAAGAAAATGTCGATTTAATTGTCAGCGGAAGAGAAGGCAGTGGCAATTATATTCAGATGAACCTTGAGACCATATATGGCACGGCCGATGAAATTGGTGCCACTTGAGCTGTGAATTGGTCCCACTGTGAGATGTATCCATTTGCATATGGCATATCTCCAATGTGGAAAACGAAATCGTAATTATCCAAATCCTTGATGAGTTGGTCAGTAGTGTTCAGAGAACCAGGTTGGTAATTAGCGTATTCGTTTGAACCATCACGCTCAGCCTAAAAGACATGGAAGAGAAGTAAATATTTTCCCATGATACTACTAATATACCTTATAGCGTAAACTTGAGAAAATTAATCTTTTAGTTCATATAGTTTTGACTCATCTATAATTTAGTTCCTATACTTTGACTTAATACAACAGGATCCTTATAGTTTTGATTCGATTGTAACCCAATCCCTCAACTTTGAAGCACTACAACTTAATGCTTATAGTTTAATTATTTTATAATTTAGTCCTTATGTTTTAGAATAAAGATCAAGGAATGAATTATAAAATGGTTAAAACTATAGGGACCGAGTTGTAATGGATTAAAGTTTAGGGACTGAGTTACAACTGAGTCAAAATTATAGAAACTGAGTTGCATCTAGTCAATTTGTAGGGACTGAGTTAAAACCATCGGAATGAATTTTTCCATAAACTTATATTACTATTTTCAGCAAACATCTCTTTACATTTATGGGGTTCTTGGTCATTAATAAGATTATACCTTGCCCATGTCACCAAATATGATGACACGCTGCAATGAGTTCTGTCCAGGAAAAGGTGATGCCCTGAACTTATAAACAATGCTCCAGACATAAGATCCGTTAGTGAGCATATGCCCCAATCTGTAAGTGTACCTGAATTTATAAACAAAAATAAAAACTCCTTCAGATTAATCGCCACCAGAATCTCCTCGTTTCGGAGTTATAATAAAAGAATTGTTAAGTGCATGCATACACAATATTTGGCCACAGATCCTTAAGGAAACTTGTGTGAATAAAACCAGGGTCACGCCAGCCAACGGTCCGTGCAGGTGCACCTGTAGAAAATCAAAATATCAACGCTATGACAAACCCAAGTGTTTCAATGCTTCCTGGTTCAACTTGTGGCCATGACAAACGAATTTCCAACACAAACCTTTATGTGCTCAGGAAACATATTTGCTTAATAAACTGTCATCAAATTGTTTAATTATTGTAATTTGTTTCTTTGGCAATATAACATGCATAACGGGAATTACAATATGGACCGTGAACCAAGTTTTTGTGGTTGGAGCTCATCATCTTTTCAACTTTTAGTTTTTCTTTTTGCAGGGTTTTCCACATGTATAGTTTGTGCTCAATGGTATCTTTTTTTATGAATGATTACAAGGAATTATAACAGAAGGGTCTTAACAGAGCACATCTATACAAATAGAGGACCTTTTCTGAAGAATAATTAGATTTATTACCACACATGCTGTTGCGAGAGAAAGTCAATGTTCCAGCAGGAGACCGAGTTTTCTTTCCTCCTTCAGGTCCCCACTGAACAAAGGGTATGGCTTCATCAATGTTATATCCACTTGTCCAGGTAACTGTCATCTGCACAATCGGGGAAAAATTAGGTAATCATAATTATAGATCATGAATTTTGGGTCGCCTGTCTTCTTTGACTTCATCTATCATCACTGGAATCATTTCATATCAGGATAAATAGGAATGGAGAATACAATTATTTGGACAAATATTGGACTAAGGAGGTGAAGCACTAAGATGATGACTTACTTCATCCCAAGATTTCCCTTGAGCAAGGCGTGGATATACAGGCGCTTTAGGATTGGCAAATGATATGTAATTGGAAACTGACACAAGCTTAGGCTGCAATGCTCAAATAATTGTTGCCAGTTAGTTAGGAATATGATATAATCATCATCTGCATAATACATATTCTCAACAAATGCTAGACTCTGATGTCAAGAGAAATGGTCTAATGCACTGATTTTGTGAATGAAAATACTAGATATGTGACAAACAAATACTGAGAGGAAATTAGATACACTAGATAAGATCATAGACGCACATTCGAAAGTCCTCCAGAAAATAATGCAAATGCGAAATCTGCACGCTGATTGATCAACTGGAACTTCAAAACAGCTTTTCCCGTATTTGTATAGTGCACGTTGGAGTCATTCGCATACTTGTACTGGTAAAGCGTACAAAGATTCAAATCAACCACAAGAAAAACCCAAATTTGTTACTTTTCAAATCCGATCTACAAGTCAACTCAATGTGGTGTATATGGTTTTACAACATACTCACCTTAATTGGGGCTGTGCATATGTATGGTTTACTAATCGACTCTCCGTTCTCCGGTGGACAAGTAGCTGAACTGCGATGTATGTAAAATCAGACTCCTTTTAGTTCCTTTCCAAAATAATAAGCTGTTCAGAGTTTGACACTACCATGATAAAAATAGGTTCACAACACCATAATGATAGTGACTGGGGAATTCAGAAGTAAAACTACATCTATCTCAAAGAAGAGAAGTCTCCAACATAGAGTTGGTCTAGCGGTGTAAAATCCTCCTAGATCTCTTTAAGTTTCGAGTTCGAATCTCAGATGAGACACTTATTCTATAAGGGGCAGCCACGAACCCCCAACCGGATACGGATGATAATATTAAAATAAAAAACAAGAGAAAAAGCGCATTACTTGATACTTGAAGTTTGCAGGAGAAAACACCCCCACCCAATCATCTTTAGACGGATTAGGGGAACCAAGTTCTACAGTCACCCATTGTGTATCCTCACCCTGCAACCGTATGTGACAAAACACTTTAGAAGTTCTGTAAATATATAGCAGGATTTACAATATTAATCATCTTATGCTTAACAGTGATTCAAAAAAAATCCAGAAGGTGAATGCTTTGAAATTTCATATAAGCACCAACCCAGGGCGGGGGTGCCTGATACACTTTGGTGCTCCGCCCCGCTCCCCTTAATTTTGGGGCATTTCTCAAATATTTTTTTATAATTCTTTTAATTATTAGATTCTACATAAAATGTAATAAACAAAAAATAGAATTATTTTCAAATTTTTATGATTTTTTAAAAATTTAAGACTCTAAAACATGTTGTTTCTTTTTAATTTAGAGCTTTAAATCTTCAAAAAAATGAAAATAACTTCATTTTTTAACGATAAAAAAATGTTATTCATTTCATATGAAATCTAATAATCATTAGTAAAAAACATTTAGGAAGTGCCCTGGGCATCCCCTGCCCCCAGACCAGTGTGAGAATAACCTGTATGCAACGAATATAAACTTGGCGATCCCATGTACGTGAAGTTTATAGCTGGGAGCTAAATCTACCACTGAGGCAATTACTCAAACAGCTAGAAGACTAGAAAGGGTAAACAAATTAATTAAAGAGAGATCAACCTTGAGGCCAAGCAAAGAAGGGTTTGCTTTAATGGTGGCGCGAATGTCGAGGGCAAGAGTGGCCTTGTGAATGGCAATCTTGGACAGTGGCTGCTCTCCGATTACGTGATGAACGTTAGCCAAAACGCCGTCGTTCAAGCTGGCTAAACACAGCATAAGCAAAATCATATTCACCAGCTTGAACCTGCGAACCACGTCTGCTGCCATCTTTCGCATTTGGAGATTGAATCTTTCACTCACTGCGATAAGAAAAAGCATGGCCTTCATGGCTCGAATTTATAATGTTCAAACCTGGCGCCAAATCTTTTGGGTGGGCCCCACGGATCTCTTGAGCGTCAGAAATAGCATGTGCGAGTGAGAAGCTGAAATTGAAATTGGAAGTAAATCCATGGCAAGATCATTTGTATTTGTCACGAACAGTGTTAGAATATAGATTTAGAAGAGTTTATCTTTGCGGGTCAGTTGTTTATGTTATATATAATTAACTGTTTTGTTTTTTTCCTAGTAACTATACGTTTTTTTTTGGTTAAACAATACTCCCTCTCGTACAATTTATAAGTAATTTTTCTCTTAATTATCTAAAACGAACTATTAGTTAAAAGTAATAATTATATAAAAAATATCATGTTTTTTTCATATATACCCTTATTTATGAAAAGAATATAGGAGAGATAATAGATAAAAAGTATGAGAAAGAATGAGTATAAGATATGAGAGAGAATGTATTTAATAAAGGTAAATTAGTAAAAAAGAAAAGCTTACATTTTTAGACAAAAAATGAAAATTGCTTATAAAAAGGATCAACCTATAAGAGAGAAAGTTATTTATAAATAGGACTAAAAGAGTAACATGTTTTGTTGCATTCATTTCAAGGGAGTGTTCGGTCTTTATCGAGCTTAATGTCCCCAGGCCCCTCGCTCCCACTCATCCGGCTACGTTGCTCTTCCTTCCCATGATTTTCCTTTATCTGAACAGCTGGTCTGCAGCTTCACCGCTATTCTTTTATGCTTCGTTTCGTGTGATGGAAGAGCTTTTTTTTTTTTTTTAATAACACGAAGGTTTGCTTGAGGTTTAGATGAGTGTTTGTATTATTATCTGCAATTTTAAATATGAGATAAAATTGATTTTTTTTGGAGAGATTAAGGAAATTAAATAAATTATTTAATCATATCATATGGTATGTATCTTTAGATTATATATTATTTTATTAGTCAAACTAATTAGTTTAGAGAAAAAAATAAAAATATAAATACTCTAAAGTAATTTAATCAGCTTCCTTAATTTCTTCAAAAAATTAAAATTTATCTTATAATTAGGACTGGAAGGAGTAATTTTTGGAAAATATTTTTACGATTTATGACGTAAGTATATGAAAAAAATTTTATCTTAATTTATGAAAAATAATTTCTGAAACCGTGATTTTGGTGTTACCTAAATACCCCCACTAGGGTCAAGGTTTCATTCTCTTAACAGATAGGTGTATTTTTTTGGATTTGAATCTATGTTCTCCTCTTTACCGAACAAAATCATATGCCACCTCAAATAACAACTTATTAATACAATGAAAAAATTTTTTATGGGAGTAGAAATAAAAATAAAAATAGAGGTAGATTTTAAAATATATTTGATAGTATATTAATAGAGGTGGGATATAATTTTTAACCAGTATATATGTATCTTCATTCAAAAAGACGAAAATAGCTTTGAAAAAAGGAAAAGCCTTCTTTCGTGAAAACAACCATTACCACCACCGGAGAACAGTCATCAGCATCAAAAAAATCAGTCATCGGCCACCAAAGAAACATCACCAGCCACCACAATCAACCTACCCATCATAGAATAGCCATCAAACTACTAACAAAACAAGGCCATCATGACAAATCCAGATCTTTGTTTTTTTCCATATCCATGGCCTTCCATGATTCTCCTTTTAGAGATCCTATCCTTGACAGAGATAGTGACAACGATGGGTGTCGGAGATGGTGACGTTGAAGGAGTATGCAAGTTCAGCTGGAGGCCATGAAGATCTGGACGGAGAGCTCGTCGGCAAAGAACGGCGGGTATAGCAGCCGCGAAGACTGGAGGATGTGTGTTCGACTGGAGCCCATGAAGATCAGGAAGGAAAGCTCAGGGCGAAAGGCGGAGAACAGCAACGATGGTCTATTTTGAATTTAAGATCTAATTGATTTTTTTTTAATTAAAGAAGTTGAATAAATTATTTTAAAGTATTTATATTTATTATTTTTATATTAAGCTAATTTATTTGACTTATAAATTAATATATAATATAATAATATACCACATATATTATGATTAAGTTATCATTGTGGTCATTCTTATAAGTCTAAATTAACTAACTCTCATATATCGACGAGAGTTAATTAACTTAATAATTATGAATTAAATTTTTAATTTTGCCCTTATTTATGATTTGTTCTAGTAGTCAATATGAATGAATTCTTTTTCTATATTGCAATTAATAGGGGTAAAATTATAAAAATCACATTTATTATCCTGAAATTGGACTTATAATAATGACCAAATTTTTTTATCAAAATGAATTTATAAATAGGACCAGAGTGATAATTATTTAACTCCATTAATCTCTCAAAAAAGTCAAGTAGGCCTTATATTAAAATAATCTAACTACCCTTCTGTTTTGTTTTAATTACACAGACCTGCCATTTATTTAAAAAATCTATATAGACCTATCTTATAAATAAAATACATGTATCACAAATCTTCCTTATAATTTGATATTCTATTTTAAACCGTTGTTTAGCCAATAAATTTGACTTTTGAACTCTTTGTTTTTTTAGTGAAATTCCCCTCTTTAACATTATAATTATTTAAACACACACATATATGACCCAAAAAAATTTATACCACCAAAAATTAATTCTAATAGATTTTTTTAACTTTCTAATATGTTAAAAATTTATTAATTTTGAGATTATAACATTTATAATTTTAATTTTTATCATATTTATTGAAATTTATTTATTTTTTATTTTTTACATGACTAAAAACATATATCGATTCTTTCTGTCATATACAATAAACTTTTGAGAAATTGTGTAAGTCGTTTAAGTTTATAATTTCCTTTTTTTTTCCTATAAACATTTTAAAAACCTACTCGAATTTTCAAAATTTTGTAATATTTGCAAATTGTGAAGTAAAATTTGAGATTTAGTATTAAGGGTAAATTGGTAAATAAATTTTATTTTCTATATTAATTTTAATTGAAAATATATTTTTAGAATATTCTTAACGAAGTTTAAAGTTTGGATTTAAGTATAAGTTTTTAAAATAAAAAAAATCTGTGTAATTAAGATAAAACTGAAGGGTAATTAGAGTTTTTTTTTTTAATTTGTAAAAGGAGGACATATGACGGTTAAAAAGTAAAATAAAAGAAAATGAAGAAAAATGAGGTGCTGCCACGAAAAGTAGGAAGCCTTTTGCTTACGGAGTGCGATGCTTCCCTTCCCGGTCATGTTATTTTCTAAAATTGGTTTTCACTATTAATTTAGTGATATCCTTTTCGTACTTCTTTTTCTTTTGATCGGCGTAAATTATGTGAGAATCATATCAGATTAAATTGTTGTATGCGGATCTCTATGAACACCCAAAAATTTTCTATGTCCGATCCTAAATTAGCATCTAATCATTGTTACTTAAATTTTATTTATTTGGTCATATTTTGTTATAATTCCTAGAAAACGTATATCAGACCCAATCAGGACGAACCAAAGCAGGTGACAAGAAGTTCCTCCTACTTTCTTGGAGTCCTTTTCTAAAAATTAATAATGTTAATATTAAATGTTTGGGAAGAACTTTATTTTGATATGAAGTGGTGTAATATGATCAATCCATCCTTTGCATTAGATTATAAACATAAATGTTAACGAAATATTTTATTTATTAGATGTCTTCTCTAGATATCTTAGAGATTCTAACGTAAAATAATTATAATGGTAGTAATTAAACATATCATAACTATTTTCCTACAAAGAAAAAATCAAGGCTTTAAATAAAAGCTAGGGGGATCATTAAAGCATGTTTGGCACAATGTTGTTGTAAACACATCTTAAAATTAATGTTAATGTCATCGTTTATTTATCTTGTGAAACGTAACTATTATTTTGTTTATTTATTTTGTCCATCCTACTATTATGTTTTTTTTTTTTGCCGATATTATTATGTTTATTTTTTATTCAATTTTTAAAGAGTAACTTATGATTTTCCTCATGAAATTTAAAAAGGGAGTAATTTATGATTTTGAGAAAAGTTATTGGTGAAATTTGAATAAATGAAACGATTGTTGAGCAAATTCTTCCTGCAACGCGATCACACTCAAGTGTTTCAAGAAAAAAAATAATTAGAAGTAAAAACACATCACCTGATGGGTAACGAACATTTGCATTTGTGTCTTATTAAGATATTAATTGAGTGTTTGGGAACTATAAAACCATGATTTTAAACTGTAAGTCGAAATGAAACTTTTCTCGCATTCTTATCTCATAAATTATAAAAATTATTCTTTAAAAATTAATCCAAACACACATTAAATGTGTGTTCTGATTAACTTTTGGAGAATAGTTTTTATAGTTTACGAAGTAAATATATAAGAAAAATTTTATCTTAATTTATAGAAAAATGTTTCTGAAACCATGATTTTAAAGGAAAAAAAACACACATTAAAATATGTTGATGTAGGTAGTAAACTTGAGGAGAAGGGTTGAATAATTAGATAAAATAAGTACGAATTAGGTAAATTAAAGCATTGACAATGGCAATTTAAAATTATTGAAGAATCCCCGATTCAAATTTTATCGCCCCCCAATTCATTAAACAATAGGCACATGCCCTTCGGATGTCGTGTTGGCTACATCATGTACTCATTACTATTACTATTACTATTATTATTATTATTATTATTATTGTTATTCAGCGTGTTTGTTTCAGAGCGTATTGAGGGGGGAAATTCGGATTTCAATAGTGTTCAATTGGATTTAAACAGTATTTTGACTAAAAGTGAATGTTTGTTTTAGCGATTGGATTTAAAATAAAAAAATTCATAATTGGAAAAAGTCATAAGCCTCAAAATGAAGCTTATTGGAGCTTATATGCCTGCATGTGTATAAAAAAATATTGATAGGAGTATTTTCATATTTTTGGGATCAATGAGGTACTCAAAATCACTTCTAATCACAAAACTTCTTTTATGAAAAATGTTCTAAATAATTTTCTTTTTCTTTATATAGTAATCTTCTGTTAATTAGAGAATACTTTGGGATAAGAGTTTAAGCAAGTTTTGAGTTTTGTTAATATATGACTGTATAAATATAGAGAATAATTAATAATTAATTTTAATTAGTTTAGATTTATTATTTAGTTGTTTTATGATTTTATAATCAATTTTTTTTATAAACATGTCATAAATTACTTTCTATACAGTGTTTTTGCCCATTAAATTTAGTTTAAATAATTTATTTGGATTATTGGAGGTATTATTGAGATTTTAATCTGTTTATTTTGTTAGATTTTGAGCTATGTGAAAATATAAGTTAGGATTTAATATTTAAATTAGAGTTTGATATAATTTATAAGTTTAAGCTTAAGGTACACAGTAGAAAAGAATTTTGGAGTGTACCAATTTAAATTAGATTTTGATATAATTTTATTAAAATTGTACCATTACCAAATTTTTAAAGTTAATTTTTGAGAAAATTGTGAAAAAATCCCTCCGTGTGTAGATATTTTCCTAGGTTTCATTGACAATTAAGTTGCCAATGATGACTTTTTCACAATTATCTTTTCATTTTTTCATTTTTCATAATTTTTTCAATTTTTTTCTCTTAATTAATACAAAAGTCACTTATGCAAAAGTCAAACCAAACATCCTAACTTTTACATAAGTTACTTATCCAATCGCTAAGCCAAACACTCATCATTTTACTCAATCTAACTTTTTTCCAATCTTAAGATTCCATAAATTTAAATAAAAATAAATTACTTATCCAATTATCAAAACAAACACACCCATTATTATTATGTTTTCTCAAGGAAATGTTTCACTTGTTCATATACTTTAACTTCAATAGCTTCAATTATTTGACTCTCTCGCCTGTAAAGCTGCCGCCTTCAGATCGGAGTCGGTGAAGTAAATAAATTAAAACACCCTAAATCACAGTTTGCGGATATAGATAGCTTTGTGAGCTGTATTTTAAAGTGAAATAATTATATAATTATCTAATTCCAGATCTGCAATATGATATCACGTGTTCAGATACTTTAATTTCAATAACTTTAATTATTTCAAGACTCTCTTACATGTGAAGCTGCCTCCTTCGTATTGGAGTTAGTGAAGTAAGTAAACTAAAACACCCTGAATCACAGTTTGCTGATATAGTTAGAATATCATAGATAGGAGGGAGCTATATTTTAAAATGAAATAATTATATAACTATCTAATTCCAGATCTGCAATATGATATCAATACCACCGTACCCATTCGCTTTTTGACAAAAAAAAAAAAAAAAAAAACCACACATTTCGTTCCCAAAAAACAAAAGGGGGAATTACAATCATGTCTCAACTTCTCAGGCGAGAGAATTTAACTCTAGAACATATATGTATCCGTTGAAATCATCAGACAAATCTGCAGTGCCAAGAAGTCTGACTGTGATTAAATCTAAATATGTACAATTACTAATTTGACGTTGTTCGTTAAAAAGAAAAGGAACCAGCGACATTATTAATTGTTGATGCATGTCGTGATAATGTTTAGCATTAGCTAGTTTAATTATCAATAACAAGTGTGTGGTGCAAGTTAGCATTTTGACATTGACTGTTAATACATGCCACGGCAATTACTAATATAACTATTACAAGTATGTGGTGCGTGTTGATATATTAATTGTTAATACATGCTACAACAGTTATTAATATAACTCGTTTTGTTGTCATATAATAAGTGTGTGGGCTGATATTAAATAGGAAAAATTTCAAAAAACTACATTCAAAATATAAAAAGGATAAATCAATACATCGAAAATGAGAAAAGATGAATTAGGCGGGTGTCAGAAAAAGTGAGGAATCTGTCCTTTTGAAATTTCGGCCAAATTACGAAAATGTCATTCAGCACTTCATGCCCACTTCAGAATAACAACATGATCATCGTAATTAACAACTTCGGATTCGGTATTGTAGGGAAAAAAATATTATTAAACTAAGAAGGAGATTAGGCGTACCTGGACGAATCCATGTTCGGATCCAGGTCAAAGCTCCAATACTCCATACTTGTGCCCACACAATTATTAGACTACTAGAGCCTAATAGTGATTTGCACAGCAGATCACCAGAACCAGAAAGATGATAGGAGAGAAGGGAATTGCCAGAAAACTCAATGGCGGGGCGAGTTGCAATTGAGGAGGCACACCCTATTTATAGTGGTTTATGGAGGCCACTAATTAGGAAACGTGTGCACTCCTTCTTGCCCTCCAAGACAGCAATTAATTGTCTCTCAATTAATTCCCTAATTATGGTGATTTGTTCCTCTTTTAACAAATCCATAATTATTGCTGAAATATTCCCAAATCTGCATCTTATGCTGATTTTATTCTTATTTGATTAGGCTACTTATTTCCTAATCAAATAGTCCGGCCCATCAAGGGCGAACTTGGACCCAAAGTCCAACATCTCCCACTCGCACTTGATGGGCCTCCCATCGTGTGTGCATTACTCTTTCTTGTTTCATACTTGGCGTTTGCCGTGACTGCGTGGGCAAAAACGTCTTTCAGATTTGGTGCTTGTGATACTAGAAATCCTTTATATCGGACCAGCATCCAAGGACACCCTTTATATATAACCGTAAGCTATATGTTCATTGCCTCATATGCCCCAAATTCTCCTATACATATTACTCATGGCATATCTAATCCCTCTCGAGTTAATATGTTGATTAACTCAGATTGCCTTCCACGCACATAGTATCCGCACTTACTAGCTACACATAGAGCTAATAAGGGGTCGACCACAGATACTAGTACATCTTATGTATCTAGGAGTAAATCTTCCTTTTTGACTAAACATCAATCCATCTTGACTTGGTCGCTTTCCTAGTTTTCACTCGTCTGACCGAATCGAGTGTGATCATGGAGCTTCAGCTAAAGTAGCTGTCACCAAACCAAGCTTTCATGATGCCGCCTAAGTCTTAAGGGCATCGTGGAAGTATTCTTCCTTCCTAGGACTCACACTGTGGTGAACTAGGGATCTTTCACCCACATCCCGTGTTGCAGTTTAACTCTCAAGCACATGCAGTATGAATTGCATGCTACGGTGAATGGTCTGAGGTGTACGTCGATTTCTTTATCTTTCACCGTACAGACATTAGTTCCAAAATGTACTCAACATTCGAACCAGAACTTCCTTTTTCACAATATCTCTTTTACAATCTCGTTTGTGAAAAAGAGTTCTTTGCCTGGTTACAGGTCCATATTCATGCTTCGATCCATTTTCTGTGTATAAGCACACATGCGGATCTCATCTCAGTCTAACTGAGGCGACTCAAACGCAAAGATTCTTCTCAACCATCTTATGGTGATCATTTGCTCGTCTTACCTTCCCATGCCCCCGCAAAAACATGGGAAAACGGTTGTTCGTGTGAGTGAACCAACCTTTTTTGACCTGTACGACATACAAAACTGTATACCTTTATGTATTTACTCATAACATACATACCATTTCTTTTATCTTCATATAAAAGAAGTTCACGACCTTATATTTTATTTGCGCCCCTAGATTTTCACTAACTCAATGAAAATCAAGCTATGGACTCAATAAGGGGATCTACCAACATTCTGTCAGTAGAAGGTCATTGAACTATCGCTTTCCCTCTTTGAAAGCATATCTCTCATAGAGATGTATCAAAAAGGTATGTTTCGTCTTGCTGTGATACTTAGGATCCTCATCATAAGATGCTATCGTTTGGATCCTTCTACCCACCATTCATTCCCAATCTCTCATAAGAATTACTTTAGCCATATGGCACTTTGAATGATGGCAGAACACGCCCTGCGTTCTATTTCCATGGATAACAGGAAAAATACTTTGTATATTTTCTTACTCCATCACCATTTGCCTAGGTCTTGTATTGGAGTATCCTTTCAAAAAGGAAAGTTGTTATCTTGACAACTTAATCCATGGTTATTCTCATAACCCATTTCATAGCAGGACCAAAAAGCAACTTCCAAGTTTGACCAAAAACATTTGGCCTTATGTACACCAATGTGTACATTCATATTACCAACTATAGTCTCACATGGGACTTTATCCACCTTTCTTATGTTGGATTCCTCATAGGCCATGTAACCTCTTTAGGTTTATGCCCTTAACTTCAGGGGTGTCTATGGGTTTGCAGTTTGACATCCTAAGATGTCTAAGGAGTACACTTGTACATGCCTTAGGTGGAAAAGACTGTATCTTTCTTGTGCAATCCCCATTTATCTTGTCATTCAAGATATTTGTTCAACCCATGACTTTCTTAACTCAGAATTTAAGGATTCTCTGATCCTTTATTCCTTTGACTCCCTTGACACTTGTTTCATTTGTCACTTGACAAAGGATGACTTCACAAAGAATCATCACTAGACCATTTGGAACTTATGTAGTGTTCTTCGATTATTTCGAAGTTGGTGAGGCTTTCACCTTGTGAAAACTTCATATACTACTATTTAGGTGATTGTTTCTACGAAGCCCTTAAGCTGCTTCAGTGTAGAGTTCATCATCCAATTTCCAAAATTCCAAATTGGAAGGTGGTCTTTACATCATCTTGATGCAATTTTCAAAATTAAGCTTGTTGTCATAGCCAAAGTTCAGAGTTAAAACACACAATGGACAACCTTCCATTGTATTACCCCTAGCCACTAAGTGTTTTCGGTTCTGTATGCCCCCAACAGATTTGAGAACCTACTTGTTCCCAATCGCCTCTCGGCTAGGTGACAAATTACCCAAACACGTATTTGGCTTGAAAGGAATCCAAATCCTCCTGCATGACACTTTGCAATTCATCTTAGCAAGTCCTTCTAGTGTCTTTCAAACACTTATAGGTATCTATCATCACCTTCTAAGTGATGAAGAGAGCATTCAATCCATTAGGGAATCTATCCCTTATAGTCATTCGCTAGATGACAATTTGCTCCGAGGTGGATTTCATAGGATTCTTTTCCTATGTATGAATGAAGTAATTCTCTCGTAACTTACCTCTTACCTCTTTTATTGTGAAAATGGTCTCAATCCTCCCACTCGGATCAGTGAACTTAGGAACACTTAGTTATTCCTCGTCACTTGTGAACCTCTTAAAGAGATTTATTATGATTAATGCTCATTTCCTGCTAGGAAATCTTAGTTTTATGAACGTTGTGTCCCACGGTTTTCTCTCAGTCACTGAACCGCCATCATTTTCACTAATGAAGACGTGTCATGTCAAATTCTCATGTTATCTCACAAAGAGATACCTTGTATACCTTAGCCCTAATCTTCCTTACTCATAGGAAGAAGTGTGAATATAAAGTTGATGACCCTTATGGTCTTAACGAACTTGGCCCTGGTCTAAGGCCCATCAACAATTCATAGGGTAAGGTCGTGACTGACATAGAGGGCATTTAGTTAAGTGTGAATATAATAGCTATGGGTCCACCTACCAACATTTGGCTGATAGCCTCATTGGTGCCATTATGTTCATAACCAAATCAAGGAGAGGTCTATCTCTCCATTTCAACAACTCTATTATGTTGAAGGGTTCTAGGTATTGATAGTTGTCTAACAATGCCTTTCTTATACACAAAACAGCTTGAACTAATCACTTGGGTATCGTAAACCCTTGTTAGTTCGAAAGGTCTCATTCTTTCAGTTTACTGATTCCTGACTAGTTCAGCTATTATCTAACAGCTTCACACTTGCCAAAAATCAAGTAAACATTAATGTATTTCGAGTAAACGTCCACAACGTTAACGAAATACCAAGCTCTTTGTGTTTTGCCCTCACGTTCATTGGTTTACTAACGTCATAATTTGCCAATTGCAGTGGATTTTCTAAAAAATGTTTCTTTGTCTTTCTTGCCAGGTAGAATGAGTTCTCAACTTATTCATAAGGGTATTAACCTTTTAGCACACGTTATTTAGCAAATACTCTTTTGCTAGTTTGATCATTCCCTTTGACCAAGGTGTACATGTGGCAAGAAAAGGAATCTTTTATCCCTAGAAAAAGAAACATCAAAATCCAACAAAGGATTTGAGAATCATAGTCCCATCGATCCTTAACTAAAGAGATAGCAAAGATGTGATTCTGTCAGTTGCAATTGCATGGAGTGAATCAGGGTGGTTTACTTATGCAGAGTTAACGTGCAAGTTCCAATCCCTTGATTCTATCTCTTTGTTGCTTTACATTTGACATGAAGCCATATGCTTCTCTGAAATATCCACAACTCATGTGGATCGCTACTTTTATAACCCTTAAGAATTATGAATGTAGCTTTTCATCTTTGTAGAAACCATTTGACCTCCTCTAGATCAAGTTTACCTCATAGGTTTCTTGCCCTTGGGCTTCGAGGATGAATCCTCCCACTCTTTAGCTAAGTTCGTCTGACTGATGGATCTTGAATCCTTCAGTCTTTCACATTCAAGTTCAATGTGGTGAATAACATTGCTGAAGGTTACAATATGCATATCAGAGGCAATCTTTACTTTCGTATACGCCCACTCACTGAAAGACATGACTCACTCCCACTCACTGGGAGACATAGCTTCCTCCCACTCACTGGGAGATGTCTTATCACAACATACATTGTTGTTTGTTAGAAAGAACTTGGCATTTAGTTTGTCTCAACTTCTTAGTTCAACATCTGCCTCAAGTGTTGCCTAAACAACATGTTAGGACTTAGTACACTATGTTAAAACTTAACTTAGTTTTAACTTTATGGAAGAAGATCACCTATTTCACTATCTTCCAACACTATCCACACGGCTTGGATAAAGTTACATTGCTCACACCATCATAAGTTTGAGCAATGTTGTTCTTTCTATGCTTGATAGCATAAACCTTTTGTATCCTTCAGTTGCTTCAGCCTCTGAATGCTGAAGACTAGTTGGTAGGATGTCCCTGACATCTCATTCCTCTTGAATGAAAGAGATTTGAGAGTTTCTAACTCCACAGATATCTCTATTGAGCTTGTCTTCATAAGCTCAGTCAAATAGACTTGGTCATAATTGGTCACTCAGACGATTATGGTATACAAATCTTAGTTGTTCAAATAAGACAAAGGATAATTAGATAATAAGTTCACTAGTTTCATGTTCAGGAGACAACTATGTTGACTCCCATCCCAATCATACTAGTTAGCTCATCACCCTTTTAACCACAGTCTTCATTTGAACACTTTCCCCTTTGGTTTTCTAGACGCATTCCAGAAAAAACTCCCACTCAATCAAAGAGTAGTTATATTAACAAGATAATAACACATTATCATCTAACTAGCATGAATGTTCAAGAAAACAAGAAGAGAATATACCGAATTCAATTCTATAAACTAACAGAGAATTTAATCTTAAATTCAATGGGAAAAACAAGAACATTCAAAAATTTAAGCCTCATATCATTGTCTCTTAACTAGGTTCTCCTTCTCATAGGCCCTTCTGACCATATTAACTCATGTAGCATCTAGCTACAATGTCAAGCTCTTCTTTGCCATATGTACATCCACTCATTTGGATGTATTTGCAGCATACCTCCCACTTGATGAGATGATTCTCACATCTCTATCTCTCTTGTCCTTTGTCACAACACATGTGATAAAAGGTTGACTTTTAGAAGTCATTGCTTCAACATTTGGGAAAACTTATTATTATTCAATAATCATTGAATAATTTTAAGTTGCCGCAATTTTTCAGGTTTTATCTCTAAGAGTTTGAGTCAAGATTGGATAGGATTTTATATTCAAAAACTCATTTGAATAATCCCATACTTTTAAAGAATCTTTCAGCATTAACCTTATGTTGCAGCTGAAATTACTCTTAAAAACAAGCCAACATGTCCCAAAAAATAATTGAACCAACATTGATTCAATTCCAACATTTTTGGGAATCTCTAAGTGCACATAAGCACCTTTTTGACTCAAATCATATCCAAACGTGCTTCAAATATATGCAAATTATATATCAAATTGAAGCTCTCGAATTTAGGGATTTTTAGGAACCAACCACATCTCAATCGGAGGTCCCACGCGCTCTCACGCGCCCCTAGAAGGTGTCTGGATGGAAAAATCCTGAAAAATTGGAAATTTCCAGCTTTGGCCATTCTCGGTGGAGGCGTGTGATATACACGCGCCGCCTTGCGGCCGTTTACCGGCGACACGCGCCGGCTACCAAGAATCCACGCGCCGTCCTCTCTCCGACGGTGCTTGCCACGTGTCAAACGGAGACCCCTGTGGGCCCCACGCGCCATGTGTCTCCCTTTTTTTTTGGGTCAACAGTCAACGAATGACTGTTTGACCCGTTAACTGGTCAACGTTGACCGTTGACTGGTCAACCGTGACACGTCACCGATGACGTGTCAGTGATGTGGCGCTGACGTGTCTCGGTCAACGTGGCTGGTCAACGGATGACGTGGCCACGTTGACCGCTGCTGACGTGGCGGTTGGCGCTGACGTGGCGACCTCTCATTGGCGCCATGTGTCATTGGTTGACTGATGACGTGGCGTTGACTACCACGTCATCGTCTTCAACCTCCAGACGGGTCATCGCGACCCGCCAACTTCGGGAGGCCATATCTCCATCGTTTTAGCTCCGTTTTTCGCGTTCTTGGTGTCATTGGAATCGTAGTTCAGCGAACTACTAATCCATGGCATTTATTTGATCTTAAAACCTCTGTTTCATTGATCAAATCGCGAGTGAAGTTGCGGCGGCGACTAACGACCCGCGAACTTCTTTCCTTTGTTTCTCCCTCATCCGGACTCCGTTTGACGCATTCTAAGCATCGTTGGAATCGTCTCTTCGAGCTCTACACATCCATGTCCTTACTTTGGGCAAAAAACACCAAGTTTCGAACACCCCATTTTTCTCGACATTGACGGTACTACGTAAACCGACATGAATGTGTGTCCTCTGAGTTTCAAAGGCTCTTCTAACCTTTGAGGGGTCAAGTCTTTTCTGTTTTTAGTTCCACATAGGTTCCAAAAAACATAACTTGAAAAGAGATTGAAGAAGAGAAGAGAAGAGACGAAGGAAACGTGTAGATACATATATCACAGGAGCAAACATATGAACCCAGTATTTTATGTGTGTATGTTCAAGTCGAATAACAAATCTAATACAGACACGCACAGCAAAGGCAGAAGCAAAATATATATATATATATATATATATATATATATATATATATATATATATATATATATATATATATATATATATATATATATATATATATATATATATATATATATATATATGCGTGAGGTTTAAATATATATATACATGTTCAATGTTTTGGATTTACGAAAAATTATCAACAAATGATAAAATCATATGATCATATGAGAACATGCAGAACGAAAATTTCAAGCAATAGAGGCTACAGATATAAAGCTTGAAAAAATACAGTAGCACAGCGGAAATATTAATTGAGATATAAAAAAAAAATTATATCATACTATTATTCACATAGAATAAATAATTGAGATATAAACAAATTATATCATACTATTATTCACATAGAATAAATCACAGCCTCAAGGATCAAATGGCTCTGATGCCAATGTAGGGAAAAAAATATTATTAAACTAAGAAGGAGATTAGGCGTACCTGGACGAATCCATGTTCGGATCCGGGTCAAAGCTCCAATACTCCATACTTGTGCCCACACAATTATTAGACTACTAGAGCCTAATAGTGATTTGCACAGCAGATCACCAGAACCAGAAAGATGGTAGGAGAGAAGGGAATTGCCAGAAAACTCAATGGCGGGGAGAGTTGCAATTGAGGAGGCACACCCTATTTATAGTGGTTTATGGAGGCCACTAATTAGGAAACGTGTGCACTCCTTCTTGCCCTCCAAGACAGCAATTAATTGTCTCTCAATTAATTCCCTAATTATGGTGATTTGTTTCTCTTTTAACAAATCCATAATTATTGCTGAAATATTCCCAAATCTGCATCTTATGCTGATTTTATTCTTATTTGATTAGGCTACTTATTTCCTAATCAAATAGTCTGGCCCATCAAGGGCGGACTTGGACCCAAAGTCCAACAGGTATTAACAACTAAAATTCTTCTTTTACAATTAACAAATTTCAGGACCAATAACAACACCTATCTCTTAATTAACAACACCAGATTCGACATTAACAACTCCAATTTCTTCTTTCACACTTTAGAAGTTTCAGGGCCAATAACAACACATATCTCGTCATTAACAACTCAGGATTCGATATTAACAACTCCAATTTCTTCTTTCAACACTTTAGAAGTTTTAGGACCAATAACAACACCTATCTCGCCATTAACAACTCCGGATTCGATATTAACAACTCCAATTTCTTCTTTCAACACTTAACAAGTTTCAGGACCAATAACAACACTCACCTCGCCATTAACAACTCATGATTCGCCACTAACAACTCCTATGTTGTTATTGCGACTGAGGGCTGAAGGACATTTTCGTAATTTGGCCGAAATTTCAAAAGGACAGATTCCTCACTTTTTCTGACACCCGCCTGATTCGTTTTTTCTCATTTTTGATGTACTGATTTATCCTTTTTATATTTTGAGTGTAGTTTTTTAGAATTTTCCCTATTAAATATAACCAGCGCATTTGAAAATGTTGAGTTGTCATTACTTGCTATATAACTCATTTCTTTTTATGTGACATGAAAAGAAGAAAATAAGGCCTTGTTTTTATTAATGTCATTAGAATAGCTTTATAAAAATGGTTTTTAAAACAAGATTTGAAAAAAAAAAATGGTTTGGGTAACTGTTCTTAAAAACTTGCATTTGAAAACAAAAGACTTGTTTGCAACAATTGTTCTTAAAATAAACTTTAAGATCATATAGAATGTGAGAGGCAGAGTGGCGAGTATAACGACAGGCATGTTTGGAAGAGCTTAAGGTTGTGTTTGTTTCAGCGTTTTGAACAGTCAAAACGCACTTATTACGCAAGCCGAGAAAAAACTCCTCTCACATACTTACCTCGTATACCGTGAATCACGAATTATAAGCACTTATTGCCCAAAAATAAGCTCTTCCAAACGAGCACTAAATTTGAGAAATAAGCCCTTATTACGCAAGCCGAGAAAAAACTCGTCTCACATACTTACCTCGTATACCGTGAATCACGAATTATAAGCATTTATTGCCTAAAAATAAGCTCTTCCAAACGAGCACGACTACAACTGACAGAGTCGGAGGACTGAGAGATAGGATAAACGAGCATGAAAGATAGAGTAGGGGAAGTGGCCGCGAGTAAGAATGAGAGTTAAAAAAAAAAAGAATAAAAAACAACAAACATGTAAACATTGTTTTGAGTTTTTTATTTTTAGAAATAAATTCCTACTTGTTTGTTTTACAAAACATTTAATTAAGAATTAAAACCAAACAATTTTTTTAATTTTTATTTTTAAAGACAAAAATTTATTTCCAAACCTTCCATCTTTAATATAAGAGTTAGCTGACATTTTTGAAGTAGTTAAAGAAACTCAATAAGTTACTTAATCACAGCATATATTGTTTATCATTAGATTATACTCCCTCCGGTCCTATTTATAAGTAACTTTTTCTCTCATAAGACTGATCTCTTTTATAAGCAACTTTCACTTTTTATCTCAAAATGTAACTTTATTTTTTGTATTTTATCCTTATTAAATGTTTATTCTCTCTCATATTTTATATTCATTATCACTTATATATTTTATCTTTTCTCTCTCCTATACTCTTTTCATAAATAGGAGCATATATGGAAAAACATGGCATTTTTGACACACTTATTGCTTTTAACTATCAGTTTGTTTTGCACAATCAAAGGAAAAGTTGCTTATAAATAGGACTGAAGGGAGTATATCAATTTATAAGTCAATCAAATTAGTTTGAAAAAAAACGATAAATACAAATTCTTTATATAATTTGTTTAACTTCTTTAATCTCTCTAAAAAAAAGTCAACTAACTCTTACATTGAAGGTAGGAAAGAGTAAGAAAATAAACTGCCTAAATTTTGCAATAATTTCAAACTACTTTGTTATTCTTGTTTGATTTAAGCGAAGAGAAGGGGAATGGAAGGAAAGAGAAGAATTTTGCTCGGTTCACCTTAATTGGCATAACAAAAAAATTTGTAGGGCCCCTCCCTCCAAAAATGGAGGAATTTAGAGGTGAGGGGTAATATTTTGTCCTGCTACCTAATATATTTATGGTTGTTTCTAATATTCCCAAACTGCCCTTGGTTCCCATTGAAGCAAATCTACATATTTGCTCTTCCTCCTCCTTCGACGGCTATACTCCGACAACCACCAACATCACAGCCTCGTCTTCCATAGCCCATTGGTGACTATGGTCGAGCAAAAACCATTGAGCAACCAAGGACCTCGTCTTCATTCAACCACAAAGCAATGAACTACATATCTACACCAGAAAGATGATAAAGTGGTTTGCGACGTGGAAGGGATAACGATTGTGTGGTGGCGGCGACAGTGGGAAACATGATGCGCAGAGGAAGATGGCGGTGTGATGGACTGAATAGTAGAGGTGAGCATGGTGCCCAGTAGCCCGGTGTGCCCACCTTGACCCTGCAAAAAATTGCCTAGCCCAGCCCTAAAATAGTGGCCCAAAAAAATTTTGGGCAACTTTGGGCGGGCTAATAACCGGGTAGGGCCGGGCATCGGGCAAGGGGTGCTGCCCTGCCCATTTGGCCCTGCCCTGAAAATTATTTTCATTTATTTAAAATATAAAATTTCATATCAATTAAATATTATTTCATATATATTTTTTTATTTAAAATATATATTGTCTATTGTATAATATTCTTCTGATCCTCTCTTTTTTTCCCTAACCACTAAACGCTATTTACAAGTAGATTTCTTCCTTTCTTATTTACTTTGTGCTGTATTAAATTATATTTGCTTTTTATTTTCTTTCTAGATGCTTCATCATTTGATCAACTTTTGGGATATTGAATTGATGCAAACTACTTTGACTTCACGGTTTTAATTACAATCATTTTGTTTTCTTATTTATAATGGATTATGGATGTTGTTTAATTTTTAAAGTATGGATATTTGTTAAGACATATGGTATTTTTTAAATTTCAAGACTTAAGTTGTAAACTTATTTTGAAATATCCCAAGATGTGAAATCATTGAATGTATTTGAAGTTTATATTACTTAGGACGAAGTTAAGACATATATGGTATTAGTAACTACAGGAATGTTTATGAAATTCATAAGGAATTATTTTTTTCATAAGTGAATAAGATAAGACGTTATCACTTGGGCAGGGAAGCCCACCCTACCCAGCCCACCCTTGCCCAGCCCAAAATGGTTGGGGCTTTTAGCGGGTAAGGCCGGACATCGGGCTGCAAAATGCAGCCCGTTCATCCTTTGGTCAGGGCATCGGGCAGGGGTCTTGCCCTGCCCAACCCTGCCCATGCCCACCCCTACTGAATAGTATAGATAATTATAATTATAATATTTATAATTTTTTATCCGGTAATAATATTTAACTATAATTAATAATTATTTGATATATATATATATATGCATAATTAATTATTTTTATTTTATTTTAATAACTATAAAATGATAACCTTATATATTAAATGTTATTTATAATTTATTCTATCAACACTTTACAAAGTTTTAAAAAACATCTTAAATAAAATAAGGGCAAAGTTGCTCACTTAAAAAAACATTTCATCCCTTCCCCATTTCCCCTCCTGAATTAATTAGGGTAATATTAAAATATCTCAACTTATTTATTTTTATCAATTAAAATGAGGTAATATTAAAATTCCACACTCTCATTCCCCTCTATTGAAATCCCTGGGACCAAACAGACCCTCCAATGAAAATGTTCACTTCAAGCTATAGCTTTCAAACGTATGTGAAAGCCACTATGTTCACAAGGAAACAAGTTTTGGGTTAACTTAAACTACAGCAAGCACATTTTGTTGGACATTTGAAAATTAAAGATGAGTAATAATTTCAAAAGAAGATACAGTAGAAACACTAAACTATGAAGGTTTTAATTATATTAATGATCACGATACTATAAAGTTATCCAAATTTGAATTGACCAAAAAAAAAAGTCAGCCAAATTTGAGGAACATTATACAGTGGAGACGAGAAATGGGAAAAAGGGGCAAATAATCGTGTTTGTGATTGTGAACGGGGTTTGCATAACAAGGAAGAGAGAAGAAGCGGAAACAACGACGTCGTAAATTCAGAACCGTGCGCAGAAGAATAGATGTAAGCCATCCTTCCCCCGATTTAAACGAGTTCCTAATGAAATCCATGGTTTTCATATGAAGATAACAGGGCGTTTATTATAATGGAAATACTAGTTTTAACTATCACTATTCTCAATTCTGGTCGATTAATGAGTTGTATTTCATAAATCTATATATAATTAAGTTCCTGTAAATCTTCAAATCCTCTTGTGAACAAGTGAAATTTCCAACTTTTCAAGTGTTAAAGTGTGGTGAAGAAGCACAAGAAAATGCCAGAAGCACAAGATTGCGTTGAGCGCATAAGAATTCAACGGTTAGAGTCCCACATCGTGAAAGAGCGAAATGGGGTAGAGGAAGAGAGCATATAAAAGGAAGGGAAGGAGCACAATTGCAACATACTTACCTGGACGGGGTCTTTGGGCGATCAACAAGGCCCAAGGCCTAGGCCTGTGACTTCCATTGCACTTTGGAGGGGTGCTTGCCTAAGGTCTACCAAAATTGGTGGAGCCTACGTCATAATTTGTGATAGTGGGGGCCTGCGTTCGCGCGGCCCCTGCCCAATTACAGTTCAATTTTTAATTAAATTTAATCTCACTGAAATCTCAATAGCAATTGGGCCTGGAGGACACTGACACTACTCTTTGAGCGTTGTTTTTTTGGGACTTATTTCAAATATTAATTTAAGTTCTTATTAATTGTTACCATTCGGCCCTGAAGTTGGTCAATAATGGCTTATGTGTTTTGTTGGGAGTGAACTTCGAAATTGTTTTAATCCGTCAGTTACGAACAATTCATATAAAATCTAGCTTTTAAGATATTCATGTGACCCCATTTAAAATAGTCAGACAACTTCAAAAAAATATAACTAGTTATATAAAATAACCGTAACTCAGATCTTACTCTTGACGATTTTTATACGAGACCGAAAATTTTTTTGCAGCTTTGTTTTTCTCATTTTGCCCTTGCATTTTCTAACCTTGATATTTAATTCTTCTATACCTTACTTTCTAGGCATATTAAGGCTTTGGTTGCTTTTCCTAATCATGTCGTGGATTATGCCATTACTAGTCCCATCCTTGCATATATGTTTGGTCTTAGAAACTCACGTTTGGACATAAATTGAACATTCTCGAACATAATGTATTCATGTATTTATACACAAACTTCTAATTGCGTCGTTGACTTTGGTCACGTTATGTTGGTCATTTTCACTATATTTTATAAAATTTACAAAATCATATCACAAAAAATCCAAATATTCTCCCCTTTCCTATATACTTGATTGTTTCCTTGGTAATGGTATGTTGTTATACCTTTTTAGAAGCGAGGAATTAATTTATATGTACGGTTTTCCAAAAATCTGTTCTCAACTTTTTATATGTTGATTTATAGTTAACATTCCATTTTTAATGCCAACAATTAACATTCCACTTATCTTGCAATAAAATCTCCTGATTTTTTGTGTAATTTTTTTTTGCATTTTATACAGCCATAATTAAGTTCCAACAACTTTTTAAGTCCATTGGGAAGGAAGTTAATATTTCTTATTTTGTCTTTGTTTGAGATTTAAGTGTGTAATGTTCCTTTTATTTTATACTCTTCCAGTCCCCCCCCCCCACCTGATGATGTGGGACTCTCCCAACAATGTGACACGAGCCTATTAGAAAAATCGGAAAATTGCACTTAAGTCCCAATCAAAACAAAATATGACCCAAAAGTCCCTTAAAATCTCCAATTTACAGTGAAGTTTTGTCAGACATTTGGATTCGGAGAGTGGGTTTTTATGGTCCGATAAAGAATCAAACCTATTTAAATATTTTTGTTATTCTATATTTCCTTGAAAAAGGCGCTCAACCTACAGGAACTATTTAGGATATTTCAAAAAAGGCGAGTGTTTTTATAAAACTTAATCCTAATCAACAAGAAAATTCAATGTAAATAAATAATAAAAAAGGGGGGAGGGGGAAGACATTGATTCTTTTTGAATATAAATTACGATAATGTATGTTATCATCAAATTCACGTTGAGAGGTAAAGGCGAACTTAAAAAGCCACATACAAACGATTTTTTGCCCAATCATTCCAGATAACGCTTGCATCCTCTGTCTTTACCGCGGTTGCTAGCATAGAGTTAGCCGATGCTTATTCCCTAGATAATAGGATTTGGCTCAGGATTGTCCATTGTTAATTTAAGGGTCTCTCAAAATATGAAAGTTATCACTTGGTAGGTTCTATATCAAGACTCAATTCAATTAAGTTCGTAGCGTCTACCAATTTCGCCATATCCCCCCTTTTTTCTTTGAGATTGAAACAGTTTATTCAAATTCAAGATTTCTTTCCAAAATTGGATATCTCGGAAAGAAATCTTGCATTTCAGAAACTGAAACTGAATAGAGAGAAAGAACTAAAATATATTTTGGGATTATTTTGATCTTTTCACAATTGGAATATATTACCCAAATACCCAACAGGACTTGACTACAAATTGAAGATTTCAAGGGAGCTTTGGGTGGTATTTTATCTTACTTGGGATTTAAGTGCAATTTTCCCAAAAATTAAAGGAAGGGGTACTGTAACATTGCAACTTCTAACAATAAAATCTGAACTATTTTAATCAAAGTCTAATAATATTTGTGTTTTTTGATTGAGCCTTTTGCTAGGCTAATATCATTTTTGGTTTTTTTAAGTTTGTCCTTAATTTAATATATTTTGATCCTTCAAATTTCAAATCATATGTTTTAATAAGGAATAAAATGGTTCAGATTTTATTTTATTGAGTTATAGAAACTAATATTTTCAACAAAATGAGGACAAACTTAAACAATATTTTTTATTGGGTTAGAGGTTTCCCCTTTTGAGGCTTAAAGCGTAGAAGATTTTTGTTTCTTCCTACAAATACACTTTGCTAGATTCAAATTTATATTCTTATTCTTTAGAGATGAAGCCTGTTACCACATCAATAAACAGTTTGTTGGTAGGATTAAAGATCATGTTAACACTATGTGCTACTGATTCATCCCAATTATAGGCCCAAAACGTTTTTCCCCTATTTGAAAAGTACATTGGGCCTGCATTTTCTGACTTCGTAGTGAGCCCACAGGGATGTTCTCAGTTCCAATTTTTACAGATATATCGAAGTTGAAGGCTAATAAATAAGAGAGGTTTTTAAATTGAAATTCGGTGTAAATGTACTTCAGAAAACAAATGGAGAGTCAACCAAAAAAATAATAAAGAGAATAATGTGATATGTAAGTGCCTGTTAGCGTTTTTTAAGTTCGGAGGCATGTTCCGACCTTAATGAGCTTTTGAAACCCAACTCACCTAAACTTTTTTATAGAAAAAAAACCTTTGCCTTTAAAAGTAATTACTATTGTTTCATAGAAGTGTTAATCTCCATTTTTTCCTCAGATGTCGCAAATTATAAAATCATTTTGCAATATTCAGTTATTTCTTCAAATTCTTAAAATACTTAGAACGTCACGTAATGACTCAGTCGCAGATCAATTACATGCACCACTGATTGTGTTTTTTCCTGCACGTACATAGTTAAATTTAGGGTTAATATAACTTTTGGTCATTGAAGTTTGATTCAATTTTGGTTTTGGTCCCTCAAATTTGAAATCGGTGGTTTTGGTCCCTCAAGTTTGAAATCAGTGGTTTTGGTCCCTGAAGTTTCACCCGATTTTTGTTTTGGTCTCTCAAATTTGAAAATGATTTGGTTTTTTTCTCGGGTCGGGTCGGGTTTCAAAATCCGGTTGCTAAGTCCTTTTCAAACTTGAGGGACCAAAACCAAAATTGGGTGAAACTTTAGGGACCAAAAACACAAATTTCAAATTTGAGGGACCAAAACCAAAATTGGACCAAACTTCAGGGACTAAAAATTATATTAAACCTTAAATTTAATTACATTATTTTGGTCATTTTTCAATCTATTTTATAAAATTTAAAAAAGAAGATAGCAAAAATCCAAGTATCCCCTTTCCTATATATTTGATTGTTTCCCTGGTATATTATTAACCTTTTAAAAAGTAAGGAATTAATTTATACATAGGATTTTTCTTCACGCTCTCTAAATTTTTCTTCCAATGAACCATTCGAAGCATAACAGTAATGTGACACTAATAATTAGTACTTCTCTAAGGGTCAAACTTTGTCATTAAAATTTCAATAATATAACTATAACGATTATTTATTCATGACTTGTGAATAATATTATTGACACGGTTCAAAATGTTTTAATTTTAAAAATGTATGGGATATAAAAAGACTAAGAATATATATGTTAATAGTATAACACATCTATAGCATTAAATGCTGATTCTGATAGTAAATACGTCTTTTTTTTTTCAGAATATATTCTGGCGTTTCATGTTATGATATCAGTTCTCAACTTTTTATATGTTGATATAGTTAACATTACATTTTTTTTTGGCCAACAATTAGCATTCCATTTATCTCTAATAAAATCTCCTGATAAAGTTATATTTGCTGGCAAAAAAACAAAGATCCCCTTAATTAGAAAAAATATGTAGCACTACTTGGTTTTTTTTTTTTTTTTGGCCAACAGTGCAGCACTACTTTGCTAGTTGATATATGTGTAATTTATTCACATTTTAATTTATACAGCCATAATTAAGTTACAACAACTTTCCAAGTCCGTGGGGAATGGCAGTGGACTTTTCTGATAGGTTAATAGTGCTACATGGTGGAGAGGGTCCCACTTCGGGCAGATAACAAGTGGGAGAGAGAAAGGGAGAGCAATAAAGGATGGGGTACTGTTCATTGTACTACAAACAGGGATGGGTGATCTCCATCTCACTTTGGTGAGTTGCAGGCCTAAGGACCCACCTGATTGGTGGGTCCTACATCATATTTTTTGGTAGTGGGGCCTGAGCTCGCGCGCGGCCCCTAATCTAATCAAAGCCTAATAACATTTGGGTTTTTTGATTGTGCCCTTTGCTAGGATTAATATCATATTTAATCTTTTAAGTTTGTTTTGAATCTTTAAATTTCAAGCCGTAATGACGATCATCTATTCATGCATGACTAGTGAATAATATTATTAGTCCGGTTGAAGATCTTTTAATTTTAAAAATGTATAGGATATAAAAAGACTAACAATATAAATGTTAATACTACTATAACATATCTATGATATAAAATGCTGATCCTGATTGGAAATACATGTTTTTCAGAATATATTCAGGTGTTTCATGTTATGATATATGGTTTGTACCATGGCAGCAATTGACATACCACAGGAATTGAACCCATCCATTATTCTTACTGGTACATGACAGAGTGGAGGTTTAAACCTACGACCTCCTGCTACAATTACAACTACAATACAACTAGACTACAAAATAGTTAAACACAACTATCTCCTCTACCCCAAGTTGTCTACTTTTTCTTATTGTGAGGGAATATATTACAGCAGCAGACGAGGAGCACAGATTCAGGTTCGTTTTAGGTAGCTAAGGTGGTTTTCTCACAACCATCATGAACACAGGCCAACACATCTCTGTAGTCCCTTGAGATTGTGAAGGAGTCATATACCTTTCCATCACTACTTTTCTTGTACTCCCACAGAAGATACGAGTGATTGAATGCTGTCAGTTTTCCATACCCAAAGTCATGATCTCTGTAAATACTCCAAACAGGGGTTATTTTGCTGAAATCTGACAGGTGGCTTCCTCCTCCTCCAACAACAACATGAATTGTTCCATTCACCGTACCAGAATAATGGGACTTCTCTGAATTCACACACTGATTCTACATTACATACACTCGAACCATTAGAAAACCAGTATGAAATTGAGAAAAGCTAGAGTAAATTGACAGTTTAGTCTTTAAATCGTTACACATTTTTAGCCTTAGTTCGACAAAGTAAGAAACTTATTGCACTTCAATTCTTTAGAGGCACAGGGCTCACTAGACAAAATAGAATGTGCAGGGAGTTTGTTGTTTTGAAAAATTAAAAACTCATGCATTTATTAACGTTTTAAAACTAAGTGGACTTGACAATTGGAAGATAAAATTGCTAGTTTATCCGAAAAATTAGTAATATTGTATCATGGTATACAAGGCTAATCTATCTATTTACCTGATAGATGGGGCATGATCTTTCATAGTTATGGACGTGGCCATAAAACGCAATGTCTACTTTGTATTTTTGCCAGAGACCCTGCAAGCTTTCCCTTCCCATGGGCTCTTCGAATGAGCCTTCCAAGCCATACCAACTATTAGAGGAATACCCAAGCACGCGATGCGCAGAAAAGATCAACCATGGCTGTTTTCGCCTATCTACTGTTGCAAGGCAATGCTCAATAAATTTGTACTGCTCTGATCCTTCTCTCCAGTCATGCTCACTATCAGCTATGCAGAACCTAAACATACCATAATCTACTTTGTACCTGCAAATTTCACCAGTACTTCTCATATCAGTCTAAATGCATTCCGGATCTTTTAAGTGCAGAAACTACAACACTGATGATCTTTCTATAACCCAAAAATGCAGATCCGTTGATTTGAATGTGCTCAATTCCATGTTAATTCTGTAAGAAAGTGAATAAATGTGACTTACCAAAATTTGGCTCTGTTCTCAGCAGGCACATAATACATGGTTTCTGCCAGCACTCCACATTCTCCTCCTGAATCCTCAGTATCATAAAAGGATCCTGTGTTTGGCCAATCACGTTCATGATTTCCACTGTAGAATGAATAAACAAGTTCTGTTTATTCTAATAGTAACAGGTAAATTCGTATTTAGATGCTACAAAATGTCAATTTAATTTTCAGCAGAAGAAGGTAATGGCAATCAGATGAACCTTGCGACCATATAAGGCACCGCTGATGAAATTGGTGCCACTTGTGCTGTGAATTGGTCCCACTGTGAGATGTATCCATTTGCATATGGCATATCTCCAATATGAAAAACGATGTCATAACTATCCAAATCCTTGATGAGCTGATCAGTAGTGTTCAGCGAACCAGGTTGGTAATTAGCATATTCATTTGAACCATCGCGCTCCGCCTAAAAGACATGGGAGAGAAGTGGTATTTTACCATGATACTACTGCGTAAACTTTATAGCGCAAACTTATATGACCAATTCAATAGTTGATGAAAGAAATGGTTCGAAATCAATCCTCTCTGGTGTAGCCATTACTAAGCTAAAAATTCAGATGATTAGGCAAAAGCAGTTTGTCTTGTCAAAACGTAAACATGTCCTGCTGTTATACATTTACTTTGAGCATTGTCAGAGGTGACTATCTTCATCAACGATTTCTTTACATTTATGAGGTTCTCAATCATCAATAAGATTATACCTTCCCCATGTCACCAAATATGATGACACGCTGCAATGAGTTCTGTCCAGGAAATGGTGATGCCCTGAACGAGTAAGCCTTGCTCCAGATATAAGATCCGTTAGAAAGCAAATGTCCCAATCTGTAAGTGTACCTGAATTTAAAAACAAAAATAAAAACTCCACCAGATTAATCACTACCAGCATCTCCTAGTGTCAGAATTATAATAAAAGAATTGTTAAATGCATACACAAAATTTGGCCACAGATCTTTAAGGAAACTTGTGTGAATAAAACCAGGGTCACGCCAGCCAACAGTCCGTGCCGGTGGACCTGTAGAATATAAAAATGTCAACGCTATGCAAAGTTCTTATTGTTGGAGCTCATCATCTTTTGATAAGTTGCAAACTTCAGTTCTTCCTTTTGCTTTCTTTTCAGAAGGGTGTTAAGAGAGCAGATCTATACAGATAAAGGACCTTTGCTGAAGAATAATTAGACTCATTACCGCACATGCTGTTGCGAGAGAAAGTCAATGTTCCAGCGGGAGATCGCGTTTTCTTTCCTCCCTCAGGTCCCCACTGAACAAAGGGTATGGCTTCATCTATGTCATATCCACTTGTCCAGGTAACTGTCATCTGCAATAGCGGGAAAATCTCAAGAAGTATCTTTTGAGAGTGTGTTATAATCAAGGTTATGACAATGACAGTATCAAGATTATAGATCATGAATTTTGGGTTGCCCAACTCTTTTGACTTCATCAGTCATCACTAAATCATTTCATATCAGGATAAATAGGAATGGAGAATACAATTATTTGGACAAATATAAGCACTAAGATCAACTTACTTCATCCCAAGATCTCCCTTGAGCAAGGCGCGGAAATACAGGCGCTTTAGGATTGACAAATGATATGTAATTGGAAACTGACACAAGTTTAGGCTGCAATGCTCAAATAATTGTTGCTAGTTAGCTATGATATAATCATCATCTGCATATTACTAATCCTCAACAAAAGCTGAACTCTCTGATGTCAAGAGAAATAGTATAATGCACTGATTTTGTGAACGAAAATGTTAGATATATAATAGAGTGAAAATAAAACAAACGTTCTAAGAAAACGGAAAGTTATGACAAAGAAAATACAAGAGGAAATTAGATACACTAGAGAAGATCATAGACGCGTTTGCCAAGAAAAAGAAAAGAAAAGATCATAGACGCACACTTGAAAGTCCGCCTGAAAATAATGCAAAGGAGAAATCTGCACGTTGATTGATCAACCGGAACTTCAAAACAGCTCTCCCTGTTGTTGTATACTCCGAGTTGGAGTCATTGGCATACTTGTACTGGTCAAGCGTACAAAGATTCAAATCAACAACAGTAAAAACCCAAAATTGCTACTTTTCAAATCCGATCTACAAGTTAACTCAATCTGGCATATAAGTTCATTCAATCTGGTGTATATGGTTCACAGCATACTCACCTTAATTGGGGCTGTGCATAAGTATGGTGTTTCAATCCACTCTCCATTCTCCGGTGGACAGGAAGCTGAACTGCGAAGTATAAAATCAGATTCCTTTTAGTTCCTTTTCAAAATAATAAGCTGTTCAGAGTTTGACACAGGCATAATAAAAATTGGTCCACACCACCATAATGACAGTGACTGGGGAACTCACAACTAAAACTGCATCAATTTCAAAGAAGAGAAGTGAATTACTTGAAGTTGGCGGGAGAAAATACCCCCACCCAATCATCTTCAGATGGATTAGGGGCATTAAGTTCTACAGTCACCCATTCTGTATCCTGACCCTGCAACCATATGTGACAAAACACTTAAGAAGTTCAGTAGACATATAGCATGATTTACAATTTTAACAGTGCTTCAAAAAATATCCAGGAAGTGAATAGTTTGAAATTTCATATAATTCGCCAAACCAGTGTGAGAAAAACCTGTATGTAACGAGTATAATCATTTTCACGATATACAAAATACAAAAAGCAGCATAAGCCTCGCGATCTCACGCACGTAAAGTTTATAACTAGGAACTTAATCTACCACTGATGCAATTACTCAAACAGCTAGAAGACTAGAAAGTGTAAACAAATTAAACAGAGATCAAATATAAGCGAAGTAAGTAACCTTCAGGCCAAGCAAAGAAGGGATTGCTTTAATGGTCGCGCGAATGTCCAGCGCAAAAGTGGCCTTGTGAATGGCAATCTTGGACAGTGGCTGCTCTCCTATGACATGATGAACGTTAGCCAAAACGACGACGTTCAAGCTGGCGAAACATAGCATCAGCAAAATCATATTCATCAGCTTGAACCAGCGAACCACGTCTGCCATCTTTCGCAGATGGAGATTGATCGGAGAAGATGAAATTAAGCTATGTGGTTAATTAGATATGCCGATTTGATTCTGAGAATCCTTCCAGCGTGGCCTCTCTTGAATCCTTCACTCACTATCACTGCGTTGAAAAAAGTGGCCTTCATGGCTCGAATTTATAATGCTCAAACCTGGCGCCAAATTCTTTGGGTGGGTTCCACAACGGATCTCATCAGCGTACGAGATGGAATCCATTTGCTTGTGTGAGTGAGAAATTGAAAGGAAAAATCATTTGTCTTTATCACGAACAGTGTTGGAATAGAAATTTAGAATAGTCTAGCTCTTCACCATCCGGAAGACCCTTTCCATTTTGAAATATTTTTAGGAAATTCTAAATGTTTATAAAGATAACATTTATTAATCACAAACTATGTTAACAATAAATTATACATAATTCATTGATGTGCGTGTGTGAAAGATTTTTTTAGCGTAATCTATATATCTTAAAATAGAATCGTACTAACATCAATTTTTTCAATAGAAAATGACCATGCGTCCTATTTTTTTATATGAGTTTATAACTAAATGACGATAATTTAAAAATAAGATACATGACTGCATGTGATTGGAGAACTTAACGAAATGGATATAAAGAATTTAACTAAAGTATTTTCTTTTTAAAAACTACTAAATGAATAAGTTTAAATAAATTAGTTTTGAAAAAACAAAAAATTATAAAACTTATCAATTTTATAATAGGGTTGAGGTGCGTCCAACTCTTTGAAATATTTTCCCAAGCGTGTCTAGTATCTTCAAGTATTTTGTGATTCATCCGGTACCTCAAGTATTAGGATACTCGATGCATTTAGAAAAATATATGTGGGATGAATTACAAAATTTTTTAAGGTACTGGATGCACATAACAAAATATTCAAAGTGTTAGATTGCAACTTAATCCTTTATAATATGACGAAATAGTTTTAAAATGTATGTGCTGGAAATATCCTTGTGTAAGGTGACTGCCGTTTATAGAAAAAACTACAAAACCTGATTAAAAACAAATAAAAGTATAAAAACCTGAAGAAGTAGGTAGATGCAGTTGTCAAAATAAGTTGACGAAGTTATTAATGCCTGACAATGTGTTTTCAATTAGTAAAAGCAATTCGATAACTTCACATTCAAAATTAATCACAATGCAATTCCTAAAGACCTTTTTGATAAGAGAACTTGCTATCAGACTTTTCTATAATTTTTTATGGTCTTTAGGACCTCACTGTGATTTTCCCTATTATTTAACCAATAGAATATGACTTTACAAATGATATTATTTCACCGATGCAATATATCTCTCTATAAAAATGATATGTTGTCTCTATGAGGAAATGATACATATGTAGAGAGGAACGGGTATGTAAAACACTATAAATAAATGTAAAGGGTTTAGTTGTAAATCACTTAAATAAAGGTATTTAGATATTAATTCTTTTTCCCTCTAGTATAACTCTCTTCTTCTTTTTGTTTGTGTGGTGTATTTGATGTACATCGTAATTGTTTTCCCAACTGTGATTTGATTAATGTATGTATTAGAGTGTGTTTGGCTATCCAAAAAAAAAAAAAGTGTTTTTTTCTCAAAACCATGGTTTTGAGAAAAAAATACAAGAACACTCAATTTTTCCATATAAGCTATTTTGACCCCAAACCATGGTTTTGAACCCCAAAATCATGGTTTAGGCATAAACTATTTTTTTTTTTTGACTTTTTGCACTTTATGGGTCCCACCCTCTCATTCTCATTGGTTCTCTTCCTGTCTGTGGGTCCCATGTCACACTCTCTCTCATCTTTTGTTTTTTTTTCCGAATTTCAACATTTTCTTTGTCTTTTTATTTTTAGAATTTTAAAATTTTAATACTCCCTTTTATCCTTAATATAAAACCTATTTCTCTAATTTGATTATATTAGAACAATGAGTTAAGTTAATTAACATTATACATAGACAAATTTATTTCATTTTTGGTATTAATTATGAAATTTAATGTTAAATAATGGATTAAGATGCATTATTTTTAATGTCGTTAGGGGTTTTAATTGTTCATTGTTATTTTTCCATCTTCTAAAATTTATTTGTACCGGATGCCCCTCAGGAAAAACTTAGCTATTAAATTTGTATCTTACCCCTTAAATAATATATAAAATATAATCTTATTATTTACATGTAATTACCATAAAAGTTAATGTCTTTTTTAGTCATTTGACCATGAAAAAAACTATTTTGATAAAATCATCCAAACATTCTCATTTTATCAAAATCACTTTTTTCCCATAATCTATTCTCCAAAAATTATTTTTCATTTTTTCTCCAAAAAATATTCTCCAAAAACTAATAAAAACACACCATCTTTAGAGTGTAAGAGTCACACTCTAAATACTCTCAATATTCTGATAGAGAGAGATGCTTGATGTGATTGTGACGAAAGGCTCGACAAACAATTAGTACTGCTCCACCAGAAGGAGCAATTTGGTTAAACACAGACGGATCAGTTAATCACCAGCGACTGGCAGCTTGCAGGGGTTTGATACGTGATGCAAAGGGTCATTGGCTCCTAGGATTCCAGCGGAAATTAGGATTTGTCCCCTCCACCACAGCAAAATTGCTTGCTTTACTCATTGGGCTCCAAATCTGTAAGCAGCACAATTTCTGCAAAGTCGTTGCTTATACAGATTCCCTTGAAACCTATCAGTTGATAATGCATGATGGGGGTCCTAATCACCCGCTAAGATTAGAAATTAATGCCGTCAGGGACTTACTATACTCTGAGTGGGATATTGAGCTTCGCTACGTGCCGAGAGACATCATTAGGTGTGCCGACTTCTTAGCTAAGCACGCTTAACAATTAGAGGAGAACTTAGTCTTTTTGTCACACCACCTCCTGAGTGTGTAGCCTTTATGGCTCAGGATTTGATTTAATGTCTTTATTTGTATCTTTTGTAACCTCCAAGTCTTTCTTGCCCGTCTGTAATATTTAAAAAAGAACAGACTTTTTTTTATTGCAAGAACAAACTATTTGTTTTTTAAAATCTATATAATCTACAAATAAGATACAGTAGTACTCCATATATTGCAGAATTAGTGTATGTTTGGGAACACTTATTTTTTTGAATATAAGTACTTATTATATAAGTCGAGATAAAACTCATCTCACATGCTTATATCGTATATCCTGAATCATGATTTATAAGCACTTATTATCCAAAAATAAACTATTTCAAACGAACACTTAAGTAAATATCTGGACCGGCCGATCTTTATGTCATGAAAAGCGTGATCTATATTCTACGGAACCCCACTGGCCTGGATCCTCCACAGTATAGTCCCATTACCTGCTCTAATTATTAATTTATTATAGGATGCCAACGTTAATTCATGTGTTTTTGTCCATCTGGATGTGGACCTTTCTGACATACGAAAAAGAAATTGATATTTATTTTTAAAAAGACAGCCGATACTTCTTTTTAAAAAAATATTATGAAACAATATACTCCTTCCCTCATGTATTTTTCATTAACTAAACTATGAATAACTTTATTACATAAATTTAAAAGTTGGTTAAAATTATTTTTTTTAGCAAAGTTGATTAAAATTAGTTAAAGACAATAAACATGTAAAACATATAATATGAAGTATTTTTTTACAAACACCCTTATTTATAAAGAGTGTGTGAGTAAAAATGAATGAGAGAGAATAGAGGCGGGAGACAATGGGTGAAAAATAAGATACGTAATTCCTTAGAGATGAAAATGAAATAAATGTAATTAAAAATTGGCTGGATAGGTTGAACCTGAAAGCATACCCAAAGATGATAAAAAGACCTTCTGCCATTATTTAAACAATATAGAATAGTAGTCCAATCAGAAAAATTGAATTGAAATTTAGAATCAGGAGACAAGTGGCAAAGAGTCTGCTTTGTTAGGTTGCTTATTACATCTTACAATCTTAAATATAAGACAGAGTTAATTTTTTCAGAGAGATTAAAGAAACTAATTAAATTACTTTAGAGTTTTTATTTTTTTCTCCAAATTAATTAGGTTGACTAATAAATTGATATATAATATAAGGATATATAATATATGATATGATTAAATAATATTATTTAGCTTCCTTAGTCTTTCCAAAAAAAATCAACTCTGTTTTATATTTAGGAGCGGAGGGATTATAATTGAAAGCCAAGGTATCATGCATTATGTTTATTTGCTATTCAGTTTTTGAAGAGTAATTTATAAAAAACAACAACAGCAACATTAACAACAGTTCGTCGGTCGATGCATGTTTAGCATATGGCAGTGTTTAATGCTCCTACATATATTTTTAATTACTAATTAATCTGAAACCGTGAAACGTACAAAAATTAGTGGGGGTAGGTTTCCCATAATCATCTGATTAAATCAATTTTTAATGAATAAAGCTGGCGCCTCGTGATGGATTGTTATTTAATAAGGTTCCAGAACATTCCAAAAGAATCTCTAAGCTCTCTCTGTTTTTTTTGGGCCAGACTCTAAACTCTTTATGCCTTTATGCGTAAGGGTGCCACCCTGCCTCTTGCCGGCAAGAAAAAAGGTTTGTGGTTAATTAATTATATAATTTTTTGAGCTAAAATATACATTTGATCATTTATATTTGTATAGATTTTCATTTTAGTCCCTTAAATTTATAAATTGAATTTTTAGCACTTCTGTCTTAACACGTTTACTCTCATCTAACAAAAAATGTTGAATTATTGAATTTAAGTGATGATTATGTAATTAAAAGCTGATAAAGCATGCTTGCATTTTAATCTTTCTAACATAAATTTTTTTATATTTTAAGTCATGTAAATTAAACAAGATAAAATGAAAACAATACAACTCTATTTTCGCAGATGCTTTGAAGTATATAATTGCACAGTCATCATTTAAATTTAATGAGTCAGCATTTTTGTTAGATGAAACTAACAGTGTTAAAATAAAATGGTTAAAAGTGCACTTTATAGACCAAAATGAAATTTGATGTAAACATAAAAGACTAAATATATATTTTAACCCAGGTTTTTTAAATGAAGGATTAAATGAACTAGTTCATTAATTATTTAAATTAATTAAAAAATAACACTACATGTTATATAAAATAATTAAAAATAACACTACATGGAAAAAAATTTTGTTATGTTTTAGTAAAAAGAAGAATTATAAAAAATAAATAAAATTAAACCATTAAAGTTGGTATATAGTAGGGGGATAAATAAATTAAAATATCACTTTTATAGAAACAGCAATTGAAAAATGTTTGAAGCAGTGAATATAGAAGATTATAATTGAAGAAATTCTTTTTACATGTGATAGAAAATTTTTAAGTGAAAAAAACACTCGAAAGTAGGAACTCATCACGTGATGTGTAATAAAGCACGTGTTAAAGATACTTGATGTTGGAGGAGAAGGAGGGATTGGAGTGACTAAGTGTGTGTTTGGATTAGCTTTTTTTAATAGCTTTTACGACTTATGAGGTAAATGTGTAAAATAAGTTTTATCTTAGGTTGCGCAAACCATGGTTTGAAACCTTACCAAACATACACCAAGTCTAGATCCCCAAGCTTATGAGTTGACATTTTATTAATATGTTATGCAAACACGATATTTTGCTTGATTTGATTTTCTTTCAAGTACGAATAGATAAATTAAAGTATTGGCACTACTTGTAGACTAAAATTATTTAAGAATTCCCAATTGAATTTTTTTGGGCCAATTCGTTAAACAATTGTTTAGTTGGAGGTAAAAAGAATATAATGTTGCTTAGCATAACGCCAAATGATTTTTGTCATGCATAAATCGCGAATCTTTTCCCTATTTTTTTTATTCTGATAAATGTGCCTGGGTTTGGTTGTCTACACCACGTACATATAAATTACTATTAATTATTAATAATAAAATGTATATTTAGAGGCGAGAGCCAAGTGGGAGGCACATGCCCTTGGATTATGTGCTCGTTTAAAATGACTTATTTTTAGGTAATAAATACTTATAAATCGTGATTTACAGTATACAAGATAAGTATGTGAGAGGAGTTTTATCTCTGCTTGCGTAATAAAGATTTATTGTCCAAATATAGTGAATGTTTGTAATGACTTAATTTTAGGAAATAAACACTTATTACAGAAGTCGAGACAAAACTTCTTTCACATATTTACCTTGTATACTGTGAATCACGAATTATAAGTATTTATTGTCTAAAAATAAACTATTTCAAACGAGCACATAAGTAATTCCAAACATAGCTTATATATGTTAAAGGAATGTTTCACTGTTCACCCTCTAACTTCAATTTTTCAAAGATGACGTGTGAAGCCGGGTCCCTTAGAGTGTGGAGACGGTGAAGTAAATAAATTAAATTCCCGTGAGTCGCTATTTGCTGATAATTAATATATATATTATGTATTTCCGGATCTGCAATATAATATTCATAAATGTCCTGGTGATATTAAATGGCTTACTTGTGCTTATTTACAGATCCACATACATTATTGATAATGGCTGAGAGCAGTTGACAACATCACACATTTTCTCTCCAATGAAAATATAGAAGACGAGCTGAATTGAAAAAGCAACAGAAACCCAAATTATGCAATAATCTCATACTCCTCGTTATTTCACATTCAAGGAAAATGTCCACCTCAAGTTAAATAGCTTTCACACATTTTAAAAAGCTGATAATATTCTGGTTGGAAAACAAGTTTTAAATTACTCCATCTGATCCTAAATATAAGATAAGTTGACTTTTTTAAAGAAATTAAGGAAGCTAATTAAATTATTCTAGATTATTTATATTTATATTTTTTTCTCTCCAAACTAGTTATTTTGACTAATAAACTAATATATAATCTAAGAATATACGACATATGATATGATTAAGCAACTTATTTAGCTTCCTTAATCTCTCCAGAAAAATTCAACTTTGTCTTATAATTAGGACCGAAGGTAGTAGTTTGTAAGCTATGGCTAGCACATTTTGTTGGATATTTTAATTACTCATCTGATCCTTAATATAAGACATATTTACTAGATTTGATTAGATTAAAAAAGTTAGTTAATGTGACATGTATTTTAGAAAATGTTCTAGTCATCTTTCTCAATTTCTCCATTCCCTTTCCTCTTTGATTACTATTGACGGAGCATCAATAATAGTAAATTAGGAAAATGTTGACAAATATGAAAACTTTATTTTATATTTAGAACTAAGATCAACACCCTAAAATATATCTTATATTTAGGACTGGAGAGAGTATGTAATAAAGATGAGTAGAACTCATTGGTTAAAAAAAAAGATGAGTAGAACTCATTTTTACAAGGGGTGGCTCAGTACAAAAGACTCTCATCATGTGAGGTTTAGAGAAGAATAGATATACCTTACCCCGCTAGGGGAAGAACTGTTTTTAAAATGTGAACCCATGATCTCTAGATCGTATGGTAACAATCTTACTTATATGCTAATAAGGCTCATCCTTATAATGAATATGTAGGATTTCGGGCGTACTTGAAATCCGTTGACTCACTGAGTACCCACATGAGATCGGAGCCCCAATTCGGACTCTGATCACGTTATACGGCAGATTCACCACTGTAGAAGAGGACCCAGGGAGAGAGGAGTTTTTGGAAGTTTTCTTCCGATGTTGTTCTGTGTCTCACCAAACTGATAATAACCCCTTATAATACGTATGAGAATTATTATGATTTGAAATTCAAATCATAAGGATAAAACTCCTTAATTGGACCCATACTTTTCCATAATTTTATAATAGCCCCAACTGAATTGGGCTTTGGGCCTGATCCACCAAGGGTGGACCAGACTTATTCCAACAGAATATGAGTAAGTAAAGTGGGACTTTTTAAGGGCAGTATTGCTGAAAATAGATTTTTGTGTGAAACGGGTGGATTTAATAAAGAATTGTGTCACTTTTGTAAATCTGAATTTATGTTTATTAGGAAGGAAGGTTGCTACTCTTAATCCTAGGAGGGGATCGAGAGAAAGGAATCCCTTATCACCTTACTTATTCATAATAGCGGTTGAGGTTCTTTCTAGCATTCTGAATAAGTGTGTTGAAAACACATTCTTGAAGGGGATTAAACTAGCAAACAGTTGACCAATTTTACCACATAGTTTTTTTTTTTGCGGACGATTCTCTGGTGTTTATGAATGCTGGCGAGGAAAATTGTAGAAGGTTAGCTTAGTTATTGAAATTGTCCTGTGATGCATCTGGCCAGCTTCCCAACTTGAGCAAATCTGGTATCTTATTCTCTTGTAATGCTCCGGACAATGTAAAGGAATCAGTCTGTGAGATATTGGGAATTTCTGAAATGAGTGATATTGGAAAATATTTAGGAATCCCAAGTATATGGGGTAAGTCAAAGGAGCCAGCTCTAGCCTATACAAGGGAAAGGGTGAGTAAGAAGGTCATGGGATGGAGTAGGAATCTTTTGTCATTTGCTGGAAGACAGATTCTTATTAAATCCGTAGTTAATGCTATTCTACTTTTCCCGATGACATGTTTTAAGTTCCTTAAATATGTATGCAAACAATTGGATAGCATCATTACCAATTATTGGTGGGATGGTACAGGGAATGGTGGAAAGATTCATTGGAGAGCCTGGGAATCTTTAACTCAAGCAAAGAAATATGGTGGGCTAGGTTTTAGAGGTTTTGAAATTATGAATGACGCCCTTCTAGCAAAGACAACATGGAGGTTGCTTCAGGAGGGGGAGAGCGTATGGGGCAGAGTTATGAAGAGTGTTTATTTTCCTAATGAGTGTTTCTTAATTAGATGCTTTGAAAGGCTACAAGGCCTCTTGGGTGTGGTCCAGTATTCTTGTTGGAAGGGATGTGTTGTGCAGAGGTTTGAAGTGGGTGATTGGGAATGGATTAAAAGCTAGGTTATGGAAGGACTGATGGATATCAGATTTAAATGGGAAATCTCTGAATCAGGTCACAGGAAATAGGTTTAGTAATGATGACAAGGTGAAGGTTATCCCAAGAATAAGCCACTTTATTTGGAGATAGATGTCGGATGCAGTGCTAACAAAAGTAGCTTTGTTTAGGAGGAAATGTGCGAATTCTCCCACTTGTCCAATATGTGAGAAGGAAGAGGAAACCTTGGAGCATTTATTTTTTACTTGTGCATAGGTGAGAGGTGTTGTAAAATATGAGTGTTTGAGTGGGTGTGTCAAAGAAGCTAATCCTATGTTGTTTGGGAGTAAGAGGTCACAAGCCTATATATATTACTATACTAACTTAGGCTTGTAAAGAGGTATAGAGGAGTGGTGGGCTCACGCATACAACAACGGGCCACCAGAAGGCAAACGTAGTTGAAATCCGATAATTTCCCCCCTTGTGCGTGAATAAATACGTGATACTGGCACTTTTTGTAAAATATTTTTGCTCACCGGAAATATTATTTTTTAGATAATAAAAATAATATTTATTTTGGTTTGCCGAAAAGTCACTATATTTTGGGGTTTAAAATTCGTGACCCTCCGTGATTGAAAATTGCTGACTGTCCGGCGTTTCGTCAGGAGACCTTTCGTTGGCATCTCACAGGCTTGTCTGTTCAGTGGTGGCTATCCGGTCTCAACGGTCGTATTGTCCGGGTTCCTTTGTGACCGATGACTCTTCATGAAAACGCCTATAAAAGAGACACAGGCGGGGTGCTCAGAATATCACATTCTCATCTCCTTTCCTCTATTCAATATTTTCTGACTGTCGTTGCCATTACCTTTCGCCGGTTCTGTTAACTTGATTGTATCAAGAAGGGTCTGTTTAATCCTGGGGAGTACCGCTTCCTCTCTGCCGGTGGTCACGGAATAACTTTATAGGATAGTGTCCTCGGACACAACTCAGATCGTCTGTTTCAGGTTACTCGTGATTTCTGCTGTTCGTCTGTTTGTGTTCGTGATCGTCTACAAGAGGTGTGTGGTTTGGTGGCTCGCTGTGATTTAGAGTGGACAGATCTAGAATTATAAATTTTAATGTGATCTTTTTCTAATAGATAATGGTTTGACAGATGCACCCTCTCTTGCTGTCATTTTGGCCAAGGATACGGAAGATGCTGCTAAGGAGAAGTTAGCTGAGAATTGTAATTTTTGCCCTTGTAAGGGAATTGGTTAACTGTTTAGTTTTGTGTTTGTATATGGATTTTGTAGTTTGTGTTGTGTTCTGGATTAAAGTGTAGGAGTTGTGTGGATTGATACAGTATTGCTGTGTTGGCTGTTTCGTGTTATTAATAAAATGAAATTTTTTGGTCAGAAAAAAAAAAAATACATTCAGCGTTCACCTCAAGTTAAATAGCTTTCACACATTTGTAAAAGCGGATAATATTGTTAGGTGTATTGATTTTGATTTGAATATCATAAAACAAGTTTTGAATTAGCTTGTATGCTATAGCTAGCACATTTTGTTGGACATTTTAATAATGTAATAAAGATAAGTTGAACTTATCTTTATAAAAGTGGCCTAGTATATAAGTCGCTTACTAGATGAGGCATGAGGAGGATAGATATACCCCGCCTTATCCAGGAAGCAGAAAAGCTGTTTTCAGAATTTAAAACTATGACCTTCAGGTTATATGACAACAATCTTACCGGTGTGTCAAACTCACCCTTATATGCAAGCTATTCAAACTTGAGGCGCTACGGAAACTGTGAAAAAACCATAAAACTTGAGTCTTGCATAATACCACTAAGGAAGAGAGAAGAAGGGGAATGAATGACGTTGTAAATTCAGAAGCATATGCATCATCAGAAGATAGTGTTTGCAAGGTAATGTGAACCATACAAAGAAAAGTGTTGTGACCAAAAGCACAAGGTACTAGCACTGCCAAAATATGCAACAACGAAGAGGTAGGTATTCCTGGATATGTTATCTTCCATGTTTTCAAAGACACACTTGTGAGCCGTCCTTCACCCAACTTAAATCAGTCTCTAATGAAACCCTTGGTTTTTTCATATGAAGATAACAGTGCGTTTATTGTAATGGAAATACTAGTTTTAACTACTCCTATTCTGGTCGATTAATGAGTTGTATTTCATAAATCTATATATAATTAAGTTCCTGTGTAAATCTTCAAATACTCTTGCCAAGAAGTTAAAATTCCAATTTTTCAAGTGTCAAGTTGTGAGGTGAAGAAGCACCAGAAAATGCCAAGAGCACGAGATTACAAGCGCAGAAGAATACAAAGATTAGAGTCCCACATCGTGAAAGAGAGAAATGGGGGAGAGGAAGAGAGAGTATAAAACGAAAGGAAGGAGCACGATTTCAACATACTTACCTGGACGGGGTCTTTGGGCGATCAGCAAGGCCTATGGCCTAGGCCAGTGACTTCCATTGCACATAGGAGGGGCGCTTGCCTAAGGTCTACCAAAATTGGTGGAGCCTACGTCATAATTTGTGGAAGTGGGGGCTTGCGTTCGCGCAGCCCCTTCCCAATCTTAGTTTAACTTAACTTAATTTGTTTGGGTGGTTGATTCAATGCGTTTTTAATTTTTATTTAAACTTTGATGAATTCTGTAGGGCGAGACCTCTGAAATGTCTGTGCGGGAAAATACATTGATCCGTCAATTTAAAGCCTTAAATGATTTTGCAATTTCGGTGTTTTTTAGTCTTCTTTTATCAAGAAAAAAGCACACAAGTAATTTTGAATATTCACATGTAGTTCTATATATAGGAAATTTAGCATGCACTTATACGATGATTTAAATACTCAAAGCACACTTTGAGCGACGGAGATGGTATCGCATTAACGGGAACTTCAGAGTTGAGAGGCTTTTCTTATCGAGACTCAGGAACTGGCAATCTGAGGGACAGAATATGTGAAGCTTAAAGTGCCGCAAAGATGTCAAACTCTTCACGTAACAGCTTGCTCACTAATCCATGCATGCATGGCCATGGGTTCTGTGACTGTCGTCTTACTAATAATATTGTCTCTGGAAAGAGGTTTAATTTGTTCGTTCACCCCTCTAAAATGGAGAGTGCTCTACTTTGAACTTTAATGAATGGATTCGGTGGAATATCAGTGGCCCAAGGGCAGTTCTTCACAATTCTAGATTTCTAATGGTGGTGTAAGTTAAGGGCTGCCAAGTTTACCAAATTAAGTTAAAAAAAAAAAAGATCATGTTTCGTAAAAGTTTGAATATACACTACTACAGAATATACTTATAAAAACCTTAAAGGACGCCCTTTTTGAAAAAGGGACATCCAAAATATTGGATGGTGGTATATGTGTAATTATAGATCAAAATTGAAAAGGTTGGCTCGTCAAATAAAATTGAATCTCGCGTCTGAATGTGTTTTAGACGTCCCCATGTTCATTGGGGACGTGTAAAGACAATTTTAGACGTCCCCATCTTCATTGGGGACGTCTAAAGACTGTTTTAGACGTCCCTAATGAACATGGGGACGTCTAAAGACTCCCAGAAAAATGTATGAAGGGAAAAAAAAAAAAGAACACACATAAGACGTCCCCAAATGGCCTGGGGACGTCTAAAGCTTCACATTAGACGTCCCCAGACCAGCTGGGGACGTTTAAAGATTCATATTAGATGTCCCCAGACCATCTGGGGACGTCTAAAGGGGACGTCTAAAGGGTCCCTTTGGGCTGGGGACGTCTTAAGCTAAAACAAATGCATTGGTCGACATGACCAGTGCATGTGAAGTGTCAGAATTTTTTTTTCTGAAACTTTGCACTTGCTTTACTTTACTCTTTCACTCTCCCATCTTCATCACTTCCGTCCCCTCTCCCTTGGGCTGTGCTTCTTGTTTTTTTTCTTGTTTCTCCAAATCAAATACGGCTATTTCTCCTCTTCCCTATTTCTTTTTGGTCCTTCTTAGCCTCTATTTCATCCAGACCGTTGCTAGTCGCCGTCTTTGCTCTGCTGGGTCTACACTGTTCTCTTTCATTCTCTCCACAGTCGGCCTCCTCTTACCACCGTGGGTCATCTGCCTCTAAAGTTGCAGCAATAGGTTAGCTAAAACTAAACTTGTGAATGATTAGCAAAATGCATTTGATTCTCTGCTGGAATTTAAGTGTGGTTTGTGTTTGAGCTTTATCTTTGCTATTTTGCTGAATTTAAGACGTACCACATCAAGTTTTAATCTTTTGCTTTTTTGCATTGTTTTGAGAAATATGAAATTCTCATTAACTCAAAAATATCAGTCCACAACTTGAAGCTGTGCAAGTGCCTAATATTTATACAACTATGAGGGGCGTATTGAGCAATACGACAATACTAAACATTGAACACAGAAACACAAAACGACAACAAATAACACTAATATCAATATCCTAATTACAATACATCATAATTGTGTATGTTACTTGTCTTCACAACAAGGTGATGATTGCAATTTAAATTGCAATTTAAATTTTTTTGGTTGATTTGATTATTGCATCTAGCCTTGGGCTGATCACTGTGTTTCAAGTTGTTGTTTCCATTCTACTGAACTGCTGTTGTTTTATTCTGTTGTTGGAATCCTATTTCTGCAGTTTACATTTTCCAGACAGTGCAATATATAAAAGGCCATTTAAAAAAAAAACTTTCAACGTCCTTAAATAAAAAGGGACGTGGTAGAGTAGTAGGCGACACTTTAGAAATCCCCAGTTACAACTGGGGATGTCTAAAGGTCACCTTAGACGTCCCCAGTTGGAACTGGGGACATCCCTAGTTACAATTGGGGACGTCTAAAGGAAACCTTAGACGTCCCCAGTTCCATCTGGGGACGTCTAAAGTCCCACTTTAGAGGTCCCCAGGTGAAATTGGGGACGTCTAATGTGGACTTTAGACGTCCCCAGTATAACTGGAGACGTCTAAAGTCTGCCTTTATACGTCCCCCATTTACGGACGTTATTGACGTTTTTTTTTCACGACCCTCAGATAAACGTCCCTCATTTTTCAGACGTTAAAAGGCCAAAAAAAGGGACGTTAAAACCATTTTTTCTAGCAGTGATAGCTGACTACTAATTATTTATAGGTAACGTCTTTACTTGATTGTTTCATAAAAATCCAAGTATACCCCCCCCCCAACACCCAATATACTTGATTGTTTCCTGGGTAATGGTATGTTATTATACCTTTTTAAGAGTAATGAATTAATTTTTATATATATATATATATACAGTTTTTCTTTAATTTCAAAACGACCTTTTTTTTTTTTGGCCAACAAAACGACCTTTTATATGTTGATATAATTAACATTCCATTTATCTCTTAACAAAATCTCCTAATAAAGTTATATATGCTGACAAAAAACAATCCTCGAGTGTGAAGAAAAAAGCAAACACTGGTATTTTACATGTGTAGTTTTATTCGCATTTTATATAGTGATAATTAAGTTCCAGCAACTTCCCAATCTCACGTTGGGGAGGAAGTGAACTTAGCTTTTCTAATAGGCAAGTGTCAAATTGTGTCGTTTCCAAGCAGCAGGAAGCCTGGCTAAAATACTGTGGTTAGAGCCCCACATAGGGCAGAAGAATAGCGAGAGAGAGGAAGAGAGGTTATAATAAAGGGGAAATTATAGTCTAGATAAGAGAAAAAAAATAAAAAAATGATCCCTTAAAATCTCAAAATGAAAAAATGGTCCTATTAACAATTCTAGGTCATTGATAACATCAGGGGTATCATTAACAATTTTTTAAAACCATTTTTTCATTTTAAGATTTTAAAGAACCAATTTTTTATTTTTTCTTTTGCCTGGGACCTTACTGTAATTTTTCTAAATAAAAGGAAGGGGCACTATTACAACATAATTACCCGGACAATTAAGAAAGGCTGAAATTGAAATTAAGTGTAGTTGGTCAGGGCTTCCAACAGGAGAAGAAAATACCAAGAATGGAGAAGGCATTGGTCAAATTTTAACACAGACTGACCATATCATGTATTTCTTCCTGCACCTTTAAGTGTTATTACCAATGTATTAGTGCCTTCAAATTAATAAGTGGCACTTAACTAAAGTTCCATTTCAATAAAATAAAACCTTTGCTTCCCATGGCTCTCCCTCCCTCTCCGTATATAACTGTTAATTGATGAGTTAAGAGAAACCCCATTTTATTCATCTGTCAAGTGATGATGAATACAAATACATACATCTGCCTTCGTTAATTCTAAAAGCTAATTTATATATTCATCATATTCTTAATGCAAGATTTAATTAGGAAGTTAATAATAGTACTAAATGTGAGACTTATTTCATATTTATCAATTTTTCACAAATTGACTCTATTGATATTCCCTCAAGAGTAATTAAGTAGTAGGAGGAGAAGGGAGAAATTAATGAAGATGATTAGGGTGTTTTATAAAAAATATATCATAATAGTTAACTTAAATTTAAGGTGGCTTTGTATATTATAGCCTAACTTTTTTTAAATTAACAGCATGTAGTTTAAAGTCAAAAAATTTAAACCTCAATAATGTTAAATTTAAACTTTCAAAAATCAAGAAGTTTTGCAATTGATATAAAATTTAAGGGATTTTATAGATATTTGGCCCAAAATAGGGGCAGTTTTTGAAAACTCCAAAACATTTTTTTTACCGTTTAATAGTTTTAACTACTTTTAACAACTTTTCTTATTTTATAGATATGGTTAAAAATCCTTATAAAATGCATGGAAAGGATCAAAGGAATAAGTTGACTTTTCTAATCTCTTTATCACCATGTTTAAACATCAACTATGCCATGAAACTCTAACAAATAAACGCTCTGCATTCATAGTTAACACATCAAATAACAACACTTTTCCAGTCCTATATATATATATTAAGTTAACACGTTCCAATTGAGAAGCAAGAAGAAGCACAACTTTCCAAGATTAATTTTCAGATCACCACAATATTTGCTACTTGAAAATTATGGACAAAGTTTCCCTCAAGTTAGCTTTCCTCGTTCTGCTTATTGGTACGTATAGTACTCTCTCCGTCTCGATTTCTTCATTTGCCATGACAAAATCGTTCGAAAACTGTTGGCAAAAAAAAAAAATCGTTCGAAAACTTTTTGAAAAGAATTAATATTATTTGATAAGTGGTTAGAATAAATATGTATTAGGGAATATATTCTTGTATGTTCTTGGTATTCTTTGTTGTAGGTGTTATTGGATATGGGTCTATATAAACAGGGCCCGTTGCCTTAGTGTTTTTTGACTTTGTTCATTTTATTAATAAAAAGTCCAGTTTATTTCTGGCCAAAGCACTATTTGTTTGACATGGTATCAAAGCCCATACGATAGCCTAGGCTTCCATCCTCCTCATCGGGTCCCACCTTTTGGATCCTAATATCCAATTCATCCATTGCTTTTTTTATCTCAAAATAGTTTCTCGATTGTTCTGTCGCTAGCTTCCAAAGTAAAAAAAAAAAAAATCAATCAAATCAACATCTTGACTCTTATGTCACAAGATTCACATACCAATTTTCTTGCGCCAACAGTTTCCATCATCCTCATAACTCCGGGTACCATCCTTCTTCATTTATTCCTGTGCTTTTAGCATCTTCATCAATATGGGACTGCTTTGCTTCTCAATTGTTCTGTTTCCTCGTGATGGCTTTCTTGGCTGATTCTTGAGTCTTCTTCATCGACGCACCACGATAAGAGATCACAGAACGTGCTGCCTCAGATTTTTTCGACAATTGCTCACTATCGAGTCGTTCTTGAAGAAGCACCTGCTGTTGGTGCTGGTTTATTTTTTTTTCCTGATTGTCCATAAGTTCTCAGTGCTATGGCAGACTTTACTGCCAAAACCGATCCTACTATTTTAGGGTTCAACCATCCACTCTTTCTCCACCCTTCCGATACGTAGGCGCTCACTCTTGTCTCCACTGTGCTCACCTAATCTGACAATTATCCTACCTGGAGTCGGGCCATGCGTATCGCTCTGTTGGGGAAGAACAAATTCTGTTTTATGGATGGCACTTGTACTCGGGAGATGCAAGAGTTTGAGCTCAGACCGATTTGGGACCGTTGCAATGTCATAGTGCTCTCCTGGTTAATCAACTCTGTGGACAAATCGATCTTTGGGGGACTGACCTTTTCAGAAAATGCAAGGTCAGTTTGGGTTGACCTCAAAGAACGCTTTGGGATATCTGATGGGACCAAGATTTTCAGTCTTCATCGCTCTCTAAACACTATGATGCAAGGTTCGCTTTCTGTATCCACATATTATTCCAAATTGAAGGATTTATGGGAAGAATACGATAGTCTTGTTATTTTTCCATCTTGCCAGTGTAATACCTCTCAGGCCTATACAAAAATAATTCAGGAACAACGTTTATTCCAATTCTTGATGGGGCTTAATGAGACATACCATCAGGGTCGTAGTCATATTTTGCTTCTATCCCCTCTGCCAACTGTGAATCAAGCATACTCAATGATCTCCCAACAAGAAGCCCAATTCTCTCTAGCTCCTAACCCCACCAATTCATCTGCTGAAAACATAGTGATGATGTCTCAAGGAGACAGGGGAGGACGAGGGAAAGGTAGGGGTGATGCACTCACTGCCACCGCAAGGGACATAAAAGGGAGCAATGTTTTCATCTTATTGGCTTCCGGCCAAATTGGAAGCCTCGATCATTGAAAAATCCAGGGAAGGATCAAGGAAATCGAAATGACTTTGCATTTAGCTCTTCTAGAACAGCGGCAACACTAACACCTAATCTTACCCCTCAACAATATGAGCAGTTGATACATATGCTTGAAAGGGATTCTCAGGCTGTAAAAAAGGACATCGTCAAAGACTCTATGGATACCACTGTAGGTGCCGTTGGGACTACCTCAGGTTTACTTGGTTCAGTAAATTTTACTCCTCTTTGGTTGCTTGATTCTGGTGCTACCACTCATGTAGTTAGTAATTTAGCATTTCTTGATAATTACAAACCATATGAAGGATCAATTAAAGGAATCAGAGTTCCCAATGGACAAAAACTTATAGTTACACACATAGGGAATATTAATGTCGGGAAACACACATAAGGAATATTAATGTCGGGAACAATATGGTCTTGAGGGATGTCTTATATGCACCTGGACTTAAATTCAACCTAATATCTGTATCACAATTAACTCAACATGAAAATTGCTTGGCTTTGTTTTTTTCCTAACGTTTGTGTTTTACAGGACATCTTGAGTGGGAAGATCAAGGCGATTAGTAGATTGTTTCATGGGCTTTATATGTTGCAAAGCAAAATAGACCTAGATTTCTTTACTAATGTTCAAAATTCCATTCTTCGTACTGTTCAATATGGTTGCACATTGAAAACACATACTTTTGATATTTGGCATAGCAGATTAGGGCATGCCTCTACACGTGTACTCCGACATTTACATGAAATAAAAGAGCATATTGCTGACTTTGATAACAGTAGTTGTGAAATTTGTGTGCAATCTAAACAAACTCGCATTCCTTTTCAAATTGGTAGAATTAAATCTACTTGCTGTTTTGAATTAGTTCATATGGATGTTCGGGGACCCTATAAGGAACCCACACATCAAGGATTCAGGTATTTTTTGACTATTATGGATGATTTCTCCCGTGGAGTATGGATATTCCTTATGACTAACAAATCAGAAACCTTTATGCATGTTAAAATTTTTTTGACTTATGTCTCTACTCAACATGGAGCTAAAATCAAAATGATTAGAAGTGATAATGGTCTGGAGTTTATTAATACTGAGATGAGGTCCTTATTCAATGAAAAAAGGAATCATAAATCAAACTTCTTGTCCTTACACTCCTCAACAAAATGGGGTAGTAGAAAGGAAACATAGGCATTTATTGGAAGTCACTAGATGCTTGATGTTAGAGGCAAAGATCCCTATAGTTTTCTGGGATGAAGCCATTAAGGCAGCTGCATATCTCATAAACAGAACACCTTCTAAGTTGCTTGCTTTTAAGTCTCCTTATTCCATCCTTCATGGAAATCCGCCCACTTTGGGGCATTTAAGGGTCTTTGGATTCTTGACATTTGCCACTAAACTGCATGATTTTGATAAATTACAACCTAAGGCTGACCCTTGTGTGTTTATGGGATATCCCACTACTCAAAAAGGCTATATACTTTATAATTTGAGAACCAAAATGATGATGGTAAATCGACATGTCTCCTTTATTGAGGGGCGATTCCCTTTTAAAGAGGGGGAGCATATTAATCAAGGGGGAGACATTTTTCCACAATTTAACTTGTCTTTATATGACTATGAGAGTTTTTTTTTGTGCCATTAAAACAAGGGAACTAGAATGAGGCAGCACCATTACCTGAAGAAATCAGGCTACCGAATCCAGTTGCACCCTTACAAAGGCGGTCCACGAGAGACAGAAGGCCCCCAGCATGGCTTCAAGACTATGATTGCACTAATTCAGTACCTACACCTTCCGAGCCTGTACCTCCAGAAACGGCCAATAATTCAGTAACCACTTCTAATCAGAATTTTGAGGGAGTCACACAGCAAGCAACAATTGTTAAACAGGGACATATCCCCTATCCTATGCAAAATTACCTTACATATTCACATTTATCATTGTCCTATAAACATTTCTTGTGTACTACTGATGCAGTCTCTGAACCTAGGTGTTTTCAAGAAGTTGCTAAGGACAAAAGATGGGTAGATGCTATGCAGGAGGAAATTAAGGCCCTAGAATCTAATCATACATGGCAGATTGTTGACTTAACACCTGGAAAAATCCCCATTGGTTGCAAATGGGTCTTCAAAATCAAGTATGACTTAAATGGTGCAGTAGCCAAAGTCAAAGCACGACTTGTGGCAAAAGGGTATACTCAAAAGGAAGGAGTGGATTATTATGAGACCTTTTCACTAGTAGTAAAAATGGTAACAATGCGAGTAGTCCTTAGTCTTGTTGCTGTAAACAATTAAAAATTATTCCAAATGGATGTGCATAATGCTTTCCTCCAAGGAGATCTTCATGAGGAAGTTTACATGAAGATTCCGGAGGGGTTCAACAAGATGGGAGAACACAAAGTGTGTAAGTTGACAAAGTCCTTATATGGGTTGAAGCAAGCATCCAGGCAATGGAATGCCAAACTCACCCAAGCATTGATAGAGGGAGGTTTCAAACAGAGTTTGCATGATTACTCTTTATTCATTAAACAAAGAAAGGGTCATATAATTGTTGTATTAGTCTATGTTGATGATTTAATTATAACTGGCAGCTGTTATAAAGAGATAAAGGCAACTAAGAAATATTTGCATAGCCAGTTTAAAATGAAGGATTTAGGTGTGGCTAAATATTTCCTAGGACTAGAAATTGCTAGGTCACGAGAAGGGGTAGTTTTGAATCAACGTAAATATGTTCTTGATTTATTGAATGACACAGGTTTGAGTGCAGCGGTGCCTGCTGCCACTCCAATGGAGCAGAATTTGAAGTTGGTTGAGAATCCTAGGCTGAAGAAGAAGAAGGCCGGGAAAACAAAGAAAGAGAAAGCTGATGAATTATTAGAGAATCCCGAGTCATATAGAAATTTAGTTGGACGTTTATCTTATTTGACTCTGACTAGATCTGATATATGTTATATTGTGCAGGTATTGAGTTAATTCTTGGTTAAGCCAAGGCAATCTCACATGGCAGCAGCAATTAGAGTACTTCATTATTTGAAGGGTACAACTGGTTTGGGAATTCTACTCTCCTCTACAAGTAAGATGGAGTTGGAATGTTATTGTGACTCCGATTGGGCAGCATGTGAGGATAGTAGAAGGTCAGTCACAGGATATGCAATTAAGATAGGGAGCTCTCTAGTGTCGTGGAAGTCAAAAAAGCAAAACACGGTCTTCACTTCATCAGCTGAAGCTGAGTATAGGGCATTGAGGCACGTGACAGCCAAGATTGTGTGGTTGTTGGGATTATTGAAAGACTTAAATATAATAAATATTGGGCCAGCATTAGTTTTCTGTGATAGTAAAGCTGCTATTCACATAGCAAGCAATCCTATTTTTCACGAAAGGACAAAACATATTGAGATAGATTGTCACTTCATGAGAGAAAAATTGATGCAAGGCTTACTAGATTTGAGACATGTAAGCTCTTCAGAACAGTTGGCTGACATCTTTACAAAGGGTTTAGGCAAGGAAGTACATGAGTATCTGTTGCGCAAATTGGGAACTTTAAACGTGTTTATTCCCAACTTGAGGGGGAGTATAAATGGTTAGAATAAATATGTATTAGGGAATATATTCTTGTATGTTCTTGGTATTCTTTGTTGTAGGTGTTCTTGGATATGGGTCTATATAAGCAGGGCCCGTTGCTTTAGTGTTTTTTGACTTTGTTCATTTCATTAATAAGAAGTCCAGTTTATTTCTTCCCAAAGCACTATTAGTTTGACAATTTGAAGCATTAATTTTTATTTTCATCAGAAAACAAGTTTTATTTCTAAAGCCAGTTTATAGGTAAAGTTGTGTACACTAAGATTGATAACATGCATATGAAATTATGTACTCCCTCGGATCCTTAATATAAAAATTAAATAATTAATTTGTGTATATTAAAAAAATTAGTTAAGTTAATTATATATAACAAATGCACATTGTGTTTTCTTAAGATATCATTTTTCATCATGTGTATTGTAGCAACCCGTAAGCCACTAACTATATGCAATCAACAAGCTTACTTTAGGAAAAAATTTGCAAGACAGTGGTTGGGATCTTTATATTTAGGACTAAAGCAAGCTTTTTTTGCTCGGCTCCTATATTTAGAACATATATACTGTAAATGTGTGTGCTTACGGGTACTATGAGAAAACAGTCCAAACTCAGTACAACAAAGTTAAAAATTTAATTTATTGCAGAGTTCATTTTATTTTTAACAATAATACTAGAATCATCCAGATGATATTATTATATGAATACATGCAGGATGTTCAGTTGGGAGGGAATTAAGCGTGGAGACGAAGAATTTGAGAAAGGAGCCGTAGGCATAGTAATGGAGATAGGCGAGCGGAAGAACGACGTCGTGAGTGGGGAATTATGCGGTGTGGGTCGGTGCAAGATTGTATTGAGGTGCCCTCCTGGATTTTGCGGTGCCAACGTATGCCACGGCAAGCACCTGTTACTGTGAATGCGTTCGCCATCATTAATATTCCAAAAACTAATTAATAATTATATTATTAATATTAATATGCCATTAAAACCATGCTTTGGTTTCATATATACATGTATGTGATTATGAGTTCAATGTACCTGATTCCGAGTTGTTGACAGAAGATTTAGGTCGTCTTATTTCTTGTAAGTTTTTTCTCAAAAAGATAAATATGAAATATGTGTGTGTGTGGAATTTTCTCTCCAAAATAATTGGAATGATAATTCAAATGCAACTTGTTAAGCAAATCGTGAATAACTTCATTAATCACAAATAATTGTTTATAAGAGAATCAACACTTCTAAGGGTGATTACGATATACATGTTACCCTCTCTCTTTACGATGTTGGGACTTTGGGATTCCACATTCCTTCACAAGTAATCTTGCACTTTTGGTCTCTCTTTATATAGAGCATTACATGATTAACAACTAATTGAGACTAATATCTCCAACGCAGCTCATCGTTTAAGTGGACTACGAAGCTAACGAAAATAAATGATAAGAAGAGCGTAACAAATAGTAATCGTTTCCTTCACCACAAATGCAATCATTTTAATCACGAATGCTTAGACTGTTAATATGTGAAAAAACTACTAATTCCTCATAATTGCAAGCATTGGTAATTAGAGGTGTTTGATATGTCACGTATGATACAATTTTTTTTTTTAAAAAATTCAATAGATTTTTTCCCCAGCAATTAGGCACACAATAATCTCATATTTCAAGGACCGAAACTTGCACAGCATTTTATTAAAAATGTAAAAGTAGCGGTATCTCATATGTAGGGGTGGAAACAGGTTAAATCAGGCCAGGCTTTTGCCTTAACAGGTCTGGCTTGTGGCCTATTGAAGGCCAATTTTTAGGCTTGGGCCTGGCCTGAAGCCTGTTAAGAAGGCCTGAATTTTTAAAATTTTTTAAGCAAACTGACAGGCCTACAGGCCATACTGCAAAACAGGCCAATAGATCACAGGCCGAAAACAAGCATCCTTAAACAGGCCGAAAACAGGCAAAAACTTACAAGCTCGGGCGAAATTATCCTTTAACCCTTATCTGATTTTTTTAAAAATATTTTTACAGGCTCAGGCCAGCTTGACAGGTCTAATAGGCCTTGGCCTGACCTATTAAGCAAAATAGACTTTTGTTTTGGCCTTGGCCTTTTAGCCTGACAAGTTAGACCTGAACAGGTTAATCACAGACCAAGCTACAGGGCCCTGACAGACCGCTTGACCTGTTTCCACCCCTACTCATTCGATACTTTCCAAAGAAATGGTGGGGTGGGATGAAGGAATAAATATGACAATGTTTGCAAGAGAACTTAGAAACACATGTAATACCACAAAAATAAAAAAACTTACACAGAATTTGAACTACTTTTCGTAGCTGACATTTGCAATTTTATTTTTTTTCATATTTCAAAAAGTCACAAATTAAGTTCCTGTAATTTTTCAGCAAGTGTCACACTGTGTCGCTAACAAAGCAGGAGAAAATAGAAATGGCCAGATGCTAGGGATGAATTAACTGCGAAGGAAGACAGGACACGTGTTGAGAGTCCCACCTCGGCCAGATGCCAATTGGGAGAGAGGAAGAGAGAGTATAAAAGGAAGAGAAGGGACACTTTTACAACATACTTACCTACCTGGACGGGGTTAATGGATGATCTGGAGGGCCCATTGCCTAGGCGTGTGACCTCCATTGCACTTTTTATGTTGGAAATTGTGTCTTAACGGTTAATTATTATATTTTAAATATTATTATTTTAATAAAATTTCTCTATTCTGTTATTATATTATTTGTATGTTAATTGTGATAATTGTATCCTTGGTATATTCATAAAGATTGTCTTAAAATGTCTCTGGTCGGTCATCTATGCGGGAGTAAAGATGAAACAAGATCAGTATGACTTTGATAAGATATGGAGATACGAATCAAAGTCTTAGTCAGTTGTAAGAGTATAAGGTGCTGGACTGACCCATTATGAGAAAGCTACATGGATTAAGTCATAAGCTTTTCTCATGTATAACCACGTCACAATGCCCTTAGACCTGAGGTCATCATGGATTCCTATATGAGAGTTGCTAAGCTTTGAACTAGTCAAAAGTCACTTTTGACCGGGTGATGATAAAGGCTACGAAGCTTTGAACTAGTCAAAAGTCACTTTTGACCGGGTGATGATAAAGGCTACGATCGGGCTTGGTGGTTTTTCATGTAGAGGAATATGAATGATCAAGATGGAATTTGTCTCTCACATTAGTAGAGAGATATTATTGGGCCCCTCGATGAGTGAGTCTGAGAAATGTATGGCCATACTATGATGGAAAGGAGTTTCCCTCTCTATTATCAGGCTACTCAGGAATCGAGAAAGTAATGGTCAGGAACAAGAGGATGGCATCATCCATGCTTTATCCTTGATCGATATATCGTGTGACAAAAGGGACGTGACATGGTTGTATGACATGTTGCATCGTGATAACGACCCTCATATGAATTGGGTAGTCGTAATGTCTTACTAGAGGCCGCTTGCGACTTTTGGGTTAGTATAGTTATTGGCCCACTGCCAACTTCATATGGGCATACAGGATCGCACACAAGAATGACCCAATACGAGATAATGTTTAATTTAGGGTGGACGAATTTTATATTTATATATATATACATATATAATATAAAATTCATTAATAATATTATATAGATATATATTTTCGAAATATATATATTGTTATATTGTGTTAGTTTTAAATTTAATTTATTAAGATATATTAAATTTAATAACTAACATGATAGAGATATGATATTTTAGATTTAATTTATGAAGATAAATTAAATCTAATGGCTCTTTATTTGGATTAAATAAATAGGTTGAATTAAAACTGTTGGACAGATTTAATTTAAACTGAATTTATTTAATTATCTTATCAAGATAATTAATAGTTAATTAATTTTGAAATTAATGATAATTAATTTTGAAATTTGAAAATAACCCTCATAGGTTATAAACTTGATAGAGCAGATATATTAATATGCACATGAGAATTGAGAGCTGCAAGGGAAACTCTAGGAGACATTAGAGGCCCTAGCATGCAATCTCGGTTGGAGAGCATTCGTGTGGATACCAGTAGAAGGAGCGGACCTGACGTGTTGGCTCCTAGAGATCGTGAAATCCCTGAATCATAAAAGTTATGAATCTTTCCAACTTGGTTTAAACGCCGTTGATAGATCCTCGATTAGGATCGGTAAAATTTTAAAATTCTTCCGCTGTGCCTGTCGATCCTAACACTTTGGAGGGGGCAAACCTAAGGTTTACCTAATTGGTAGAGCCTACGTCATATTTGTGGGAGTGGTTCTTGCATTCGCGCGGTCCCTGTCCAAAACAGTCCCTGTCCAAAACATCGCCCAATGTTTATGTCCTACCTGCGAGCACATGTACAACGTTTTGTGGTCCAATCCATATTTTCACCCCGAAAGTTCCCTGCCCTATAGTGAAGCCCATTTTGAGTTTTAGCCCATGATATCGCTTAAAGTGTATTAAGCCGGCTTTTGCTAACTTTGTAGTGGGCCCAAGGTGATGTTCTCAGTTCTCTACGTTTTCCCAGATGGATCTTGAAGTTGAACGCTAACAAATACTAAGAGGGTTTTAAATTGAAATTCAGTGTAAATGTGCTACTTGAGAAAACAAATGAAGAAAACAATGTCATGTTTTGGATTTTTATGAAAAGCCTTGCCTTAAAAAAAAAGTCTATGCGAAGTAATTACTACTCCATTCTGTCCTAATTATAAGATAAAGTTGATTTTTTTGGAGAAATTAAGGAAGCCAATTAAATTACTTTAGAGTGTTTATATTTTTAGTATCCGTAGATTATATATTAGTTTATTAATCAAATTAATTAGTTTGGAGAAAAAAATATAAATATAAATACTCTAAAGTAATTTAATTAGCTTCCTTAATTTCTCCAAAAAAGTCAACTTTATCTTATAATTAGGACCGGAGGGAGTATTGTTTTATAGATGTGTTAATCTCCTTTTTTTTTTTAATACTTTTGCAAATTATAAAATCATTCATTTTCCAATATTCAGTTATTTTATCTTACCATTTCACGCATGTTTGTTTGGTCACGTACTTCAAATTTCAAAAAATTCATAGGACGTTACAGAATGACTCAGTCGCAGCTTAATTATATACATCACTGATTTTGTTTCCTTGGTATGTTATTACATCTTCCATCACTCAATTTACAAAAGCAGATGGCAAAAATCCAAGTGTCCACCTTTCAATGTATTTGATTGCTTCCTTGGTATGTTATCAGCCTTTTACAAAGTAAGGAGTTAATTAATATACACGATTTTTCTTTGTTCACGCTCTCTAAATTTTTCATCCAGTGAACCATTTGAAAGCATAGTTTGTTGGTAAGGAATCTTTTTTATGTGCATAATGATTGGGCATTTGGGCTACTCATCTTTCATTTATAATATTACTATATGTGAGTGTGTAGATAAGAATCTTTCAGCACTTCCATCATCATGCACATCACATCGATTCAAATTCAATCGTGCAAATAAATTAAAATAGCATAGAATTTGGCTTTTGCGTTTATTTGATAAGGAAGATCAATTTCCCTTGGTTTATCCAATTTTTATGAATTGAAAATTTAAAACTTTGCTGTAAAAATTTCAATAATATCCAACTCCTTAATTTTTGAACAAATATATAAGTATTATTGTCAAACTTACGAATTCACATATCGAGTTTTTTGTTTTTACATTTCTAACTTATAGAACCATATTAACTCACTATTAAATTCAGACTAAATTTTTTGATTTGATAATGCTCGGTGGCTTTATATATAAATTTTATAGAAGTTTCTTTGTTGACCATGATAAATTATGAATGTTGATGGATTTAATTTTAATTATTTAGAATTTAAAATATATTTAAATCAAATTGTTGTCCTTTTTATATTGCAATTATTTAATTATATACTATTAATACATATTTATTGATAAAAGTAAAATTTTACGAGTTTACTATTTGAGTACATGATACGATTTTATATCAGTGTCACAAGTTTGCTTAAACTCGTGAATTTGACAACCTTACATGTAAGGGCATTAAGTATTATTCCTAAAATGTTTTCTCTCTCTAGAAGATCGCAATTAATTAATAAGTTCATAATAGAATCATGAATTATTTTCCAAAAACCTTGTTGATGGGTCCTAAAATTGTTATCCAGACCCTTCATCTGACTATAAATATGTGTAAGAGGAGCCAGCCAAGGAAGCAGATCACATTGGAATTGTGTTGAATAATTGTGAGAGATAAGGAATCATCACAATGGAAAAGACTTCCTATAAGTTAGCTCTCCTGCTTGTCCTTCTTGCTGCATCTGCATGTCTTGGTAAATATCATAACACACTCTCTCTTAATTTCTCTTATACATATATTCATGATTTAATATAATTTTAAATAAATTATTTTTGGGCAGGGCTTTCGGCAGTGGAAGCAAATGGTAATGACAATAATGGAGAAGGATTTGATCATGTTTTAATCAGCTGCAATACCCACAATGTTGCTTCTGCTTGCCGACCTTTACATTGTATAGATGGCAATGTTGCGTGCGTAAATGGCCAGTGTAAATGTATCAAGTAGTTGTGTTATTATTACCAATGTGCTACCTATCTAGTTGTGTCTCTGAAATTAATACTAGGCTGGTACCTAAATAAAGTGCTACTAGTTCAATAAAGTAAAATCTTTGAAAGCTTATTGTTAATTTGTGAGACATTGTGCTCATTTGTGATAGATTATTTTTAGGCAATAAGTGCTTATAAATCATGATTTATAGTATACGAAGTAAGTATGTGAGAGGAGTTTTATCTCGACTTACGTAATAAATGCTTATTGATTGGTTAGAATTGTGTTTCGCCTCATTTTAATGTTATTGTAAGGTACTGAGGATCAGACAGGATATTGAACCGGTCGAAGTACTGGATCATGAGTCAATGGTTCAAATTGGGATAATGAGATCAATCTGAGGGTCATATTAGGATCAATTAAAAAAAATTTTAAATGTTCATACGCAACTAGCTGTGCCTTTGAACTTAATAAGCTAAGCGGCACCTAAATAAAATACTACTAGTTCAATAAAATAAAATCTGTGATTCCTATTCTTCTCTCTCTCTCTCTCTCTCTGCACACACATATTGTTAATTTGTGAGACATTGACTGGTTAGAATCGAGTTTCGCCTTATTTTAACGTTAAATGACGTTGCTTGCATAAAGTACAATTATCGTTACATGTCTCAATGATGTAATAATCTTCATTTTTTTCTCCCAGATTTCCAAAAGATCATTTTTTGGGAGAATATTATTTAGATCCCAATAAAAAAGAAAATCAGAAACGTTTTCATTAATAAGTGAATGGCTACTATTGATAAATTATGTGACTTGTCAATATAATTTTTTTTTTGTTGGGACTTAAATGATATTTTCACCATTTCTTTACACTTAACTTGAAATTGACAAATTAATTGTTATTTGTATGCCCATAGATTAAAGTTGGTTAAATCTGGTGCTATGTATATTCTAATGAATAACCGAATTTTATGTAAATGAAAAGATTAATTAAATGTAATAAATGTATACAAGAAATGAAAGATTTTTTTTTTTTCAAATATCCCCTTATTTATGGAGAGGCTAAGTATAAGAGAATAAATGGAAAATGATACGAGGGAGATACGTAATTAATTAGGAAAAAATAGAAAAAAAATTAAAATGTTTAAGTAAGTACAAATTATAATTAAAAATTAAAATTTTTAAATGATATTTTCACCATTTCAAAGATCAAGTATGTGCAAGTATACAATAAGCTTCTGACACATGTATTAGTTTTTCCTCATCAGCAATTAACCCGAAATCCACTGTTAACCCACCGTTAATTCTGAATTTTTTTTTAAAAAAAAATTAAAGATGAGTCTCTGGTTGTAATTGCCAAAGTGAAAGTGAAGCATGAGGGCGTAACCGACGAAGAAAACCGGCGGTCAAAAGGCAGGTTGCTTTTTTCTTTCCCCCTTTTCAATTAAGGGAGAATTACATTCAAATTCTAAAAAAGAGGAGAAATGAAGAAATGATCCCTATAGATTGTAAAAATGAAAAAATGGTCTCATAGAGTTATCAATACAGGCTCCTGAAGTTGTTAATGAGTTGTCAATACAGGCTCATGGAGTTGTTAATGGGACCATTTTTTCATTTTGCAATCTATAGGACCATTTCTTCATTTTTTTTCTTTCATGGGACCCAAATGTAATTCTCCCTTCAATTAATTATCCACTGTAGCCATTCGCTTGTACGGGGTCGTCATAGACTTTAACGACCTGGAACTTCACGACCTTCGAGATTCTGTCTCCTGCACTCTCAATTGCTTTTACCAAGCTGCTGTTTTAAACCCAGAAAATTCCTTCTTGTTATTCCATGCCCGAAAGTTTTCGCTATCAGATTCTGTATAAAACAAATCTCTACATGCAGCAAGTGAGTATATATGGCCTTCTTGACCGATTAACCACCTCAACAAAATACTGGACGAGGAGCTATCTTTCATGGTAAGTGCAGAAAAAAAGGAGGAGCATCTACAAGAGATGACCATGGAGATTTGGAGTGAGGAGACGAAGATTGCTCATGTAGATTTGCTGCCATTCCATGATACGGGTCTTTTATTTTTTTTAATAAAACTTTCTTTTCCAAAACTAACGGTGGCTTAACAGTGGATTTAGGATTAAATACTGATAAGAAATAACTAATACATGTTAGTCTAGGCTGTGCATGGAGAGGGCTGGGCAGGGAATGGCCTATGCCCAATGCCTGACTCCAAAGATAAATGGATTATAAAATGTAACTCGTTATCCAGCCCTATCTAATAAAAGCCTTAATAGTTTTTGGTTGGTCAATTGCGGACTAGTCAGAGCAGCTTCCTTCCCATGTCCAAATATCATCATTTTATAATTTTATAATAAAAAATAACACAATAGGCACTATTATTGTCAAACCAATATGACTGTATATTAATAAAAGGGCCAAAGCCTAATTACATCATAATCTCAACAACAAACAAAGAGTTAAAAAATGATAAGGTGGTGAGTGAAAAAAAAAAAGACATTATCATAAGCAAATAAGTCTACAACTTGAGTCATGATATTCAACATATGGTCAAAGCAAAACAAAAAAGTTTATAATTATATATTGAATAATATATATTTTAAATAAAATTATATATATATTTTTGGGCCGGGCATCAACCCTTGCTCGATGTGCGTGCCCAAAAATGCCAAAACCTTTTTTGGGCAATTTTTTTGGGACCGGGCTGGGCATTTTTTGATGGGGCTTGGGTGGTTAGACCGGGCCACTAGACACTCTGCTCAGCACTAGGATGGAGCATCTTTCCAACAAACAGCAGTGTTCCAGTCATATCTTCTCTTGACAATAAAGAGGAAAGGGTGGTCTGCTACAAAGTCCATCTTAGATTGCAAAGATCTCACTTCTATAACAGCAGCACTAGCAGCCGCAGCTTCAGTTCCTTCTTCATTGACTTCAATGAATGCCTTATGGAACATGTTGGAAACGAACAGATTTTGACCAGCCAAAGAATCCACTATTCCCGTCAATTCTCCCCCAGAGAATGGCAATGTCACCCCCAACTCCTTAAGCACACTGGATATTTCAACCCCGTAAGAAATCTTGAATTTTGGGATCCTAAAGTCCCCTGCTTTCACTTTGGTTTGAGGAAGATGGCGATCCAAGAACCCAGATTGTGAACCCACCCTCTCAACCAAAGCTAGCAGGCCATCATTTGCATCTGGAAGAAGGAAATACATGGTGAAACGACGTTTGTCTTCACCTTGCTTATAAGGAAAACCAAGGACTTTGAATCCTTCACATGCTCTAATGAACTGCTTTTTGTTGCTGGTCATGAAGGGAGCCTTCACTGAGCTCCCGTTGCCAAGGGGAAAAATCATATTCTTCGGTTGCCGATACATCAAACTTCTCATAATTCCATGCTCCTTTAAAGTATAAGGCATTGGCAAAAACGAGCCTGGCTGAGTTGTCAAGAGATCCCACAGGAAGAACCTCTTTAATAAGGCCACTTGTCTTCTTTTCTGCCCAAGAATTAATTTCTTGGGTCACTTCAACAGCCTACATAAACCATAACCATCATCTTATTAGTTAATTATTTTTAAGTACTTGAAAACACTGTAAGTTGTTGTTCTTGGTTCTCTTAATTTCCTAGCTTTGATTAGATGATTACTAATACTTTACATCAGGAGCAGAAAAAAAATACTCTAGAAGCGATTAACGGCTAGACACACAAATGAAACAGGTTTGTCTTTGCCATGCTGTAGAAGCATTAGTTGCATGCTAAAGGATCAAGTAAGTTGCCTTTTTTCAATTTGCAAGAAAGTTTGAGATTAGTTTATAAGTGCCACAAGCTTTCTATGACAAGGAATAAAGCAATCATACGACATCTGATTTACAATCAATTTGGATTGATTACACCTTTAAGAAGAATATAGATAGGCTACATAAACGGAAAATCAATTAAAAGAACTACACTATACCCCGAATTCTTTACTTTGTGAAGATGGGGATTGAAAATATGATTTGTTCAAGAGAAAAAAACAGGCAATACAGATAGATTGTAATTTCTAAGGCAAGCAAGGACTCAATACTCAAAATTTCCACTCACAACAAAATCTGATGATGTTCTCTGAGTAAGGTGTTAAGACAATATGCACAAACCACAAGCTACAAGTTGATTCCTAAATAATGTATAGCTATTCCAAGTATATTCCTTAATAATATATATCTACCCCAAGCAATAAGGGGAGATTAATCTAAAAGGTTAGTGATATCACTTAGTGTTTCAACTCCCATAATCTACTTTCACTTACAGTAATTCTTCTTTCCTTGTTTGCCCAAGCTTTTCAGAAAAGAAATCTCCCAATTGCATGCCAATTACAAAAATTTAAGCCAAATCAAGAAGCTGCTAACAAAATAATCAAAATTACATTCACAAGTGTGATAATTGGTTAACCTTATAAAGAAAGACAGGGTTGCACCTTGGTTTGGAAGTCCACTTGAGATAAAGCAGCTTTATAATCAGAGTAGACAATCTGTTTGAAAGAAGGGACAAGGGTGAAAGCACCAAGTTATTGTTCTCACGTCCCCTCAACAATAGATGCTTAGTAAAGCTCAAAGAGACATCTGTTTGATTACTCATTGCTTCTCGCAAGTCCATTTTCCTCAAGTTGATTGCAATTCACACAATGTTTCTGAAATTGCCAACTTGCTCCTCTGTAATTTCAAACTTCCAAGCTTCCTTCACAAGAAAACTTTGCAATTAACTTCAATTGAAGTGTTGTTGTTCAACTTTATTTTAGTTATAAGAATAGTAAACACAATGAAGGACTTTGGAGGACATGTGTGCCTACATATATAGCAGTTTATGTTTGTTGAAGGCGCTTAGCTTTGTAACAACAAAGAAGTAAAGAAGAAAACATGACCGATAAAACCATTTCATTTAGATCATTACCGATCTTCACTGATACGAGTAATTAGTTTTCACGAACAGTTCACTAAAAGTTTTTAAGATATATGAATAGACAGTCACTAATAATCATCATCACAAACTGCGACCAACTACCGCAACTGTTTAAACAAGTTATGATACATCAAAGTTAAGGTAAATTCATGAAAAAGACAAGATACGAACCACATATTACTCTTTGATCCCAAGGGGAAAGTCACGGTGAGTGGGATCAATTAAATCAATATTAGATTATTTAGCTGAATCGAAAAGAAGTAAACATTCACAAACCGAGAAGCTTGTTGGGTGCCTACCTATAATTCACGAAAATGACACAGTGATGCACACAGAAGACGCCGGCGATGCAGAGAGCAGGAGACCCAAGGTATCGGGGCAACTGATTTCTGTTCGGGAAGAGTTGGGAACCGCGAAGACGATCATCTCGACATATATTCTTTTTCTTTGGGTAAAGCCATCTCGACATATTATTCTTAATCCAACGGTGTTTGTTAATTTGCGCCTAAAAAAAAAATTCCCCACTGTTTTGAGAATTTTAAGATATTTATGTACCACTGAAAAGTTTAGAGTGCCAAGTGTGGATAGAATAAAAGTTTGTGAATATGTTCTCGTAATTTTTCATAGTTTTTAGTATTTGAAAATTACAATTTAAATTTCCTTAAGTTATAAAAGACTTTTATGATTATTGCTGGAAATACTGACTTATTATTGTGTATCACTTGGATTAATTTAAAAATCTACATTTTTTGCCATCAATTTAACATTGATTCTACATTCCACTACACCCTAATCTTTTTTTTTTTGGGGTTAAATTAACATACACTTTTTTTGAAGTAATAGAATACTTTAGTGATTCTTTATATATTTTTAGATTTTACTCCCTTTATAAAAGCCTACAACTCATGATTTCTTGAATTATATAATAGAATGTTGGGTTAAGGTGTAAAAATATATATGTGATTTTCCTCAAAGTGCACCCAGCACCAAATGTTTTTTTTAGGTGCAAAAGTGACTATGTGGTTTCAAATTAGGTGCAAAACTACCCTTTGACCGTTAGTTTGACTGTTTGACCGTTAGTTTAACTTTTTTATCCAGAAAGTGATGACGTGTACAATGACATGAATGCTGGAGTGACATTCTGGAAAAAAAAACTTGCCGACTGGTGAAGCTTTGCAATTAATATTGCCCACATTTCACTATTTCAGCACCACTTTCGCTGAAGTAGATTTAAATCTGAATGCAAAGTGCTTAATTCACTCAGTAGAGCTACTGCCCTAAAAAACATACTGATTGCTCAATTTTTCCCAACCCTAGATTCTCAATATTATTAAATTAAAATCATTATAATACATATAGTATATTACTATTTTTTATTAAATTATATGATTTATTAGGAAAATTTGATTTTCATTGCCCAGTCAGCAAGTTTTTTTTTTCCAGAATGTCACTCCAGCGTCCATGTCATCGTATACGTCATCACTTTCAGGATAAAAAAGTCAAACTAACGGTCAAACAGTCAAACTAACGGTCAAAGGGTAGTTTTGCACCTATTTTAAAACCACATAGTCACTTTTGCACCTAAAAAAAACATTTGGTGTTGAGTGCACTTTGAGAAAAATCATATGTGTATTTTTACACCTTAACCCTAGAATGTTTACTGGCTTTTTTTAAAGCCGTTTTATGTCATTTTCTAAATCATGTCAATTTTCAATTCACCAATTTTTCAGTTCAACTGATCAATTATGAATGTTAATTTACTTTTGTCGCACTTGAGATCATCTTTTAATCATACTCATCATGAATAGTTATCACAAGTCATACTACCTTTAGCCTTTAATATAACAGTTAGTGAGCTAGATAAATTTTTTAAAAAAGATTGAGAAAGTTAAATAAATTAACTTAAAGTATTTATACTTATCATTTTTCTCTAAACTAATCTGCCTAACTTATAAATTAATATATAATCTAACGATACTCATCATATATTAAGATTAAGTAATATATTTAACTTCCTTAATTTTTTTAAAAAAGGGTCAACCGACTCCACCGGAGGGAGTATAAAATAAACTACTACAGTAGTATAGTAGCTAATTCGACAATTTCCCTTTCGTTCTCACTTGGCATTGTTGATGATGATATATATGAAATGAGAAACAAGCAAGTACGGCTATTAAGCAGCGATGAAGCGCAAGATATAGGCCCCTGATATTGTTGCTCTGCCTAGCTACAAATAAGCCATTGGTTTCTATTAATGAATATAATATACTACCAGTTAGATGCGAGTCTTGAATTGATGTTATAATTGTAACTTGTAAGACGTCATATATCAATAATGATTATGGTTCTTGTGGCAAGTAGTAGGCACTTAAACCCTTCTATCCCATATTCCTGTAAAATAATAAAAGTCAAAACTTTCCTTTCTTTTATAAGGAATCCAAGAGAAGGCCGGCTAAAGACAGTGACAATGGCAAAAGATCAATACTTGTATGCCTCAAACAAGAGATATGAAATGTGCCAAAAACCCCATTTTCGTCAGCAAAGTCCCAAGACAAGTCCCTTTGACAAACCTCTTGGTATTTTGTCCACTCTGAAACTTGCCAATTTTGCCCACTTCATATGTTTAGTATAATGCTATTAAGTACAATGAAGAGCAAGTCACTTAGACTACTGTGTACCGGCAGCAACAACGGATAATAACGTTATATAAGACAATTGGAATAGATAGCAGCATTAACATGTCAGACTGATTCAGCCAGCCAGAGGATGGACACATGGCAAAAGCTTATTGGATACTTGGACATATTTGACCTAAGCAACTATTATCCTTTATAATTAAAAAGGACTAGCCTTATCCTAAAAATTGTTGTAACTTGTAATTAGGAGTGGAGGGAGTAATGTTGAAGCAGATATGTATGGTTTGTAATATAATCATGCCAATGCCTCTATAATAGCGAAAACACGCATCTATTCCTTTTTATAAGAGAAAGTTAATTAACCGTTGATAAAAAAAAATTGATTAAAATTAGTTATATACAATAAATATAAAAGAAATGAAACTTTTTTAAACTTCTGTTCCCACTTGTACGTACGACTAATGTCTTTATCATTATGTTTTAATACTAATAACTTTAGATTTACCACTTCCAAATTTTAGGTACGGTATATAATCCCTTCAATGTTTGAAAATTTAAATTTAACTTCTTTGATGTATTAATTTTTAACAGCCATTAATTTTGTTGTTATTAAGATACAATGGAAACTGTCATTAATTTTGAGTTCTACGCAGCTATCTTAAAGTTTAAGGTGATTTTGTACGTAACAACCTAAATTTTTTGAAATTAACCACTTGGGGTTTAATTTCAGAAACTTAAACTTCCAAAACATCATGAGGTCATACAACTAACCTAAAATATATGTGGCCCTGTAGATTAAATAGGGGCAGTTTTTGAAAACTCAAAAACTTTTTTTTACCCTTAATAGTTTCAGCTACTCTCAACAACTTCTCTTATTTTATAGATATGGTTAAAAATCCTTATAAAATGCATGGAAAGGATCAAAGAAATTAGTTGACTTTTCTAATCTGTCTATCACCATATCAAAACATCAACATATGCCATAAAACTCTCAAACAAATAACCGCTCTGCATTAATAGTTAACACACCCCATAACAACACTTTTTCTCTCGTGTCTATATATATATATATATATGTTAAAGCCAACACATTCTAATTGAAAAGCAAGAAGAAACAAAACTTTCCAAGATTAATTTTCAGATCACCACAATTTTTGCTACTTGAAAATCATGGACAAAGTTTCCGTCAAGTTAGCTTTCCTCGTTCTGCTTATTGGTACGTATACTACTCTCTCCATCTCCATCTCTTTATTTGCCATGGCAAAATCGTTCGAAAAAATATTTACTTCTATCAGAGAACAAGTTTTATTTCTAAGGCCAGTTTCTATTTAAAGCTGAGTTTTTTTTACAGTGAGACTGATATCATACATACGAAATTATATATCTTCTTTGATCTTTAATATAAGAACTGAATAACTAATTTGTCTATATTAAAAAAATTAACTAAATTCGTTATATATAAAACAAATGCATGCATATCGTATTTTTTTAAAATATCATTTTTCATCATTTATATTGTAACTACTCATTTGACAGAAACCCACTTACCATGTGCAATCAATAAGCTTACTTTCCAAAAAAATTATAAAATTATAAGACAAAGTGTATTTAGATATTATGTACCGTATAATTAGGACTAGGACTTATATACCGTAAATGTGGTGCTTATTACAAGTACTACATATGATAAAACAATCCAAACTTAATACATGTACACCAAAATTAAAAATTTATTTCAGAGTTCATTTTATTTTTAACAATAATACTGGAATCAGAGAGATGGTATTATTATATGAATACATATTACATACAGGATGTTCAGTTGGGAGGGAATTAAGCGGTGGAGACGAAGAATTTGAGAAAGGAGGCGTAGGCATAGTAAGGGAGATGGGCGAGGGGAAGAACGACGTCGTAAATGGGGAATTATGCCTGGATTTTGCGGTGCCAACGTATGCCACGGCAAGCACTGTCACTGTGAATGAGTTCAACATCATTACTATTCCAAAAACTAATTAATAAATATATTATTAATATTAACATGCCATTAAAACCGTGCTTTGGTTCATATATACATGTGTGTGATAATGAGTTCAATGTACCTGGTTCCGAGTTGTTGACAGAAGATTTGGGTCTTCTTATTTCTTGTAAGTTTTTTTTTTTTTTTTTCAAAAAGATAAACTTGAAATATACATATTGGAATTTTCGCTCCAAAACAAGTGGAATGATAATTCAAGTGCAACTTGTTAAGAAAACCATGAAGAACTTCATTAATCACAAATGATTGTTTATAAAAGACAAATTAACTCTTCCAAGGTGATTACCAAATTCTAAACTGGTAACGTGGGGACTGCATTGATGGCTCTCTTTATAATGGTGGAACTCCAAGTCCTTTTGCACCTAATCTATGCATTAGGTCTCTTTATATAAATATATATAGAGTTCTTCACGATTAATAACTAATTGAAATTAATATCTCCAACACAACTCATAGTTTAAGTGGAAGATTTGGTATGTTTTTTATTTTGGAGCAGCCAACATTTGATTTTCACTCACTATCAGAGGACGAAGCTAACGAGAATAACGTTATGTTTTCGATTTATATGAAAAGCTTTGCCATTAAATATTCCCTTAAATAAATAAAAGTGTATGCCAAGTAGGAGTAATTAGTATTGCTTCATAGATGTGTTTATCTCCGTTTTTTTTTTTATGATTTCGCAAATTATAAAATCATTTTCCAATCTTCAGTTATTTTACCTTTCCATTTCACGCATGTTTAGTCACTTGCTTCAAACTTTTGTCATAAAAATTTCAGTGATATCCATCTCTTTAATTTCTGAACAGATATATATGGAAATTAATTAAGATTTATTCCTAAAATATTTTTCTCTAGAAGATGGCAATTAATAAGTTCCTATTATAATCACGAACCTAAAATTATTTTCCAAAACCTTGTTGAGCCCTAAAAATTTCAACAAAATCCATCTCCTTAATTTCTGATGAACAAACATATATGGGAGTTATTAAGCATTACTCAGGAAATATTTTTTTCTCTAGAAGAAAGCAATTAATAAGTTCATAATAGAATCATGAATCAAAAATTATTTTCCAAGAACCTTGTTGGGTCCTAAAGTTACTATCCATACCCTTTATTTGACTATAAATATGTGTACTTAAGAGGAGCCAGTCAAGCAGATCACATTGGAAATTTGGAATTGTGTTGAATTCTGAGAAATTAAATGAGGAATCATCACAATCATTGTTATCAAACTTGTTAGTTAACTTTTCGAGTTTACCAGTTTTACGTTTCTAACTTACAAAATCAAGTCCATTTGTATTTGAACTCATACTAGCTATAAACTCTAGCCATACATTTAGTTAAACTCGCAAGTTTACACACTGAATTTACCATTTTTATTTTTTTATTTTCTAAAATTGTGTCAATCCACTTTTAAACTCATGTTAGTTTGTTCATTTTGATCATATTCAATGGCTTTATATATGAACTTCATAAAAATTTCTTTTTTGGATATGACAAAATATGAATTTTGATAGATTTAATTTCAATTATCATATTTAAAATAATTTAAATTAAATTATTGTCATTTTTATATTTTTTTATATTTTTTTAATAACTATTTATTAATAAATGTAAACTCTTACGAGCTTACGCTTCAAATCCAAATTTACATTCTGGTCACGAGTTTATCTAAACTATAGAATTGAACACAATGAAAAAGACTCCCTACAAGTTAGCTCTCCTGCTTGCCCTTCTCTCTCTACACACACACACACACGATATATTGTTAATTTGTGAAATTATAGGCATGTTTGGAATCACGATTTCTTAAAAAATAAGTTTTTATTACGCAAGCCGAGATAAAACTTCTCTTACATACTTACCTCATATACTGTGAATCACAATTTATAAACACTTATTGATAAAAAATAAGCTATTCCAAACGAGCACGTTGATTGGTTAGAATCATGTTTCGCCTCATTTTAACGTTAAATCAATGACCACGTTGATTGCATAAAGGACGTACAATTATTAATTGTTACTTGACTCAATGATGTAATAATTATAATCTTCATTTTTTCCAGATTTCCCAAATTATAATTAAGATCATTTTTTTTACATGTGACTTGAAATTGACAATTTTTTTTGTTATTTGTATATAAGAAATGAAATTTATTTTCAAATATCTCCTTATTTATTATGGAGAAGGGGAGTGTGAGAGAGAATAAATGAGAAAAGAGAGGACAGAGATACATAATTAATTGGGTTGAAAATAGAAAAAAAATAAAATTTCAAATAATTAAAAATAATAATTTATAAAAAGGACTAGCCTTATCCTAAAAATTTTAACTTATATTTAAGAGCTAAGGGAGTAATGTTGAAGAGTGAGCGCACATGAGTACATACACACACACACACACATATATATATATATAATAGTTTGAAATATAATCATGCAAGGCCTTTATAATAGACACAACACTCCTCTATTCTGATTGTTTTTATAAGAGACAATTAACTGAATTACATTATAAATAAATTGATTAAAATTAGTTAGATACCAACAATATAAAAGAAATGTTTTTTAAAAAAAAAATACACTTATTCATGAATAAAGAGCGTAAAAAGGAGAATAAATAAAATACTAAATAATAAATACAAACACACTGATATGAGTAATTAAATGGGGCAAAATGATAAATTAACCAAAATAATTTAGAGATAGCTTTTAAGTTTCTCTCAATAAGCCTTACTAAAAAGTTCTCTCTTGTTAAAAAGAACCGTGAAAATTTTCATTGGGAACCCACTAGAAGTTCTCAATAAGCCTTACTAAAAACCAGGAACACTTGAATGGGGTTATCACAAAACAGAAAGCTCCACGTATAGAAGGATGATTCGCAGGCCAAGAATCGCTGATCCGAAGAGAGGAGGAGTGGATGCAAGAAGAGACAGCTGTCATACAACCAAAGCGTCATAATGTGCCCTCCTATAGGGGCATCCTGAAGCCAAAATCGACAGATGAGCTGGATCAAGAGGTAGCAAAATGGAAGGAGAAACCATGGGATGGTAATCTCTCTATACAAGCGAAAAAAGAAATGCTTGAAGGGGTCACCATCACCGATACAATAGCAGGACTGCTGATAGAATTCCCAGAGGAAGAGGAAAAGAGAAAACTGGAAAGCAAGTGATCCCATTCACTAATTACTAATGGGAGGTACAATAGGTTACATGCAGATGCGAAGGAAGGTTTTCAAGCAATGTGGGGGAGGATGGGGAAAGTTGAGTTATCTGATATTGGTAATGGATGATTGCTTCTTTCAATGATCGTGAAGACTATGTGTTTGCACTAGAAGGAGGACCGTGGTTAATACAAAACCACTATTTCACAGTCCAGACGTGGACAAGGAATTTTAACCCATGGAATGAGAAGATTCAGCGTGTTGCTGTATGGGTTAGATTACCAAGACTTCAGGAGATTATCACGATAGGAAGTTCTTCTACAATCTAGGAAACAAGCACAACTACAAAAAAAAACGTTTTTAACGTAACTTTTTTAGTTAGGCCTTTTAATGTCTAAAAATAAGGGGACGTTTATGTGAGCAACGTAGTAAAAAATGATAATAACATCCGTAGATAAAAGGATGTCTAAGGTTTAGACTTTAGACGTCCCCATTTTAAAAAGGGACGTCTAAAGTGCTATACTGACACTTTAGACGTCTAAAAAGTATTTAAAATCAGAAATTACAGATCATCGTCAATAAAATTACAGGTCTAGTATCTGAAATTCAAATCCAAAATTTACACAATAATAACTCCAAAGCTGAAATCTCATAGGCAGAAGATGAAAACAATAAGAGGAATTAGTTGCAAAACACCTATTTCCTTCTATTATTGAAATTCATTTTCTTATAATAATGAATAAATAAGAGCGACAGAGAGAGATGAACCTCATTTTCTCAGCGTGAACGTAGCCATGAAGCATGTTTCAGAGTTTTGATCTACAAGCTATAACAACACGAGTTAAAAGATAAAATAGAAGTGAAACTCAAAGAAAAAAGAGAAAGATGATAAAATAATAAAAAAATTGTAATAAAGCATAGCAGATTTGGAGGTGAAAAAAAAAAGAGAGAAAGGAAGAAGTAAGAGTAAAAAGAGCATATAAAGAAGAAGAAATAAGAGTTAAAAGGTGTGATGCTAGTGGCTCTTCTTGTGTTTTCAGCAATGGAAAAAAAAAGATGAATGTAAAAGTAATATAAAATTAACAAATAAAGACTATCAGTAAAGATTTAAATTGTTTTTTACGTCCCAAATTTAATTTAGGGATGCCTAAAGTTGTTCAGTTTTTTTTTTTTTAACTTTAGACGTCCCCAATTGAATTGGGAACATCTAAAGTGGTCAATTTTTTTTTTAAAAATGAGGGATACCCTTTAGCATCTCTCATATATATAGGGACGCCATAGGTCATCAAGGATGCCAATTTGGCATCCCTTATATTATATTGATACATCAGGGACCCCTTATGTTATATAACCGCTACAAAGATAAAAAATTTTATTGAGAGCTTTAAAAAAGGATTTTTTTTTTTTGTAGCGGTTTAAAAACCGCTACAAATATATAAAAATGAAAATTTGTTAAAAATGACATTTTTTATTTGTAGCGGTTAAGAAACCGCTACTAATTTTGAATTTCATGAAATTAGTAGCGGTTTTAAAAACCGCTACTAATTTCATGAAATTCAAAATTGGCGCCAAAAAATTTAAATTTAGGTTTAAAAAGGCGCGTTATTTAGTAGCAGTTTAATAACCGCTACAAATATTTAAATTTTTTTTTAAAAATATACGTTGATTTTTTTCTTTTTTTTCAATATTATATTAAATAGTTTAATTTGTTATTATTTTATCTATTTCAATTAGTTTATTATTTAATAGTATAACTTATTAATAAATTAAAAAGAAAAAATGTAATTGAATATGATTAGTATAAAATTTATGTTAATAATATTATTAAGGATAGTTAGGTAATAAGGAATTATTATGTTTTATAATATAATGTAATTGTATATGAAAAATAGATGAAAATGAGATAGAGTTATGATATATCTAGAAAAAAAGATGTTTAGAATAAATTTTATAGAAAGGAAAGAAGTATTCTAAAAGAAATTGAAAATCTTGTTACCATATTTGATCGTATTATTCAGCTCCTCTACTCATACGAAAGAAGTTGTAAATGAGAGGAAATGAAAGAAGGGTAAGGTGAAAAGAAATTGGGGAGTGTTTGAAATGAGTGGTGATAAGGGTATTTATAGGGATTGACGTATTATTTGTAGCGGTTAATGTAGCGGTTAATGTAGCGGTTACTAATTAGTAGCGGTTATTTATATTTTTGTAGCGGTTTAATTATTTGTAGCGGTTAATGTAACGGTTATTATTTAGTAGCGGTTTTTTATTTGTTTGTAGCGGTTTAATAACCGCTACAAATATTTATGAGATTTTATTTCAGAATTTTCTTATTGTGTTTTATATAATTATATTTATATTATTATGTCGCATTGAAATAATTTATAAATGATTTAAATCTAAATTTAAAAAAAAAATAAATTATATATATATTTGTAGCGGTTTTAACTTAAAACCGCTATAAATGTATATATTTGTAGCGGTTATTAGTTTCATAACCGCTACAAAGATATATATTTGTAGCGGTTTTGAACTCATAACCGCTACAAATTTACTTATATATTTGTAGCGGTTTCCTTCAGAAACCGCTACAAATATATATCTTTATAGCGGTTATTTACTAATAACCGCTACAAACACTCAAATCATTTGAATTTTGAAATTTGCCGCCTTTGTGCACATTTGTAGTGGTTATCTTATGTATAACCGCTACAAATTGGGAAATTATTTTTATATTTAAATGTCCAACGGCTTTAATATTAGTAGCGGTTTAATATATATAACCGCTACTAATTCGTTGAACATTAGTAGCGGTTACATATATAAAACCGCTACTAATATTCAAGCCGTTAATTTGTAGCGGTTATGAGTTCAAAACCGCTACAAATATATATCTTTGTAGCGGTTATGAAATTAATAACCGCTACAAATATATACATTTGTAGCGGTTTTAAGTTAAAACCGCTACAAATATATATATAATTTATTTATTTTTTTAAATTTAGATTTAAATCATTTATAAATTATTTCAATGCGACATAATAATATAAATATAATTATATAAAACACAATAAGAAAATTCTGAAATAAAATCTCATAAATATTTACAAATGTTTAAAAGAAAAGAAAATGTCCTAAACTAAGAAGCTGGGGGCTGATCCTCTGGTGCTCCCTCAGGTGGGGCTCCCTCAGATGCCGCTGGATCGGGCCGCTGCGTAGACTGAACCGCACCATCCTCATCAGCAGGAGGAGGAGTAGTGCTCGGGACGACGTAGCGAGGGACAGGGGGGACCGCTGGATGCTGCTCGTCCGGGAACAGCCGACTCCATGCTCCCTCGAGCATAGTGTTCGCGATCTCACGCCACTGCGTCTGCTGCGCGTACATAGTGTCTGCGTGGATCTGCAGCAGCTGCTGCTGCTGCACGTGCATCTGCTGCATCTGCTGCTGCTGCTGCGTCTGCTCCAAATCTGACCGCAGCTGGTCAATCGACTCGTCCCTCCGACGTCTGACCCCTCTAGAGCTGACAGCCTCAGAGGCGGCGCTCCTGCCGTAGATCATGCTGGGTCTGGCGCCTATCCCCATCCCCCGCACTCGTCCGGGGTGCTCAGGCTGAGCCAGACCCGCCTTCAGAGGAGCCGTCGGGTCCACTGACCCCTGTGACTCCTCAGGCTGGGTCTGTCGCAGCTCAGCCTGCGACTGCTGCATCCGCTCCTGCCATTTTATGAAACAATTAATAATTACCATTTTTCATTATTAACTTGGTTTTATAAAAACTATAATAATAAAATAACTTACAATGGCCGCCTCTGCCTGCTGAGAGGTCGCAGTCCCGTCACGGTGTCTGTGTGTGATGGCGTACAGCTCCGCATAGTCCGTCTGACGGTTCTCCTGCTGTGCCTTCGTCTCCTGAAACAATTACAAAACAATAATTAGTGTTATGAATCAATCAGCTAAAAGTAAGTGATATTTTCAAAACTTACCAGCTCGCTGTAGGTCACAGCGAAGGTCTTCGATCCTGCTGTGTGGTGGATCGTCTGCTGCGCCCGGATCGCAGTGTTCCTCTGAGAAACCTCCTGGAAAAATAAATAATTAAATGTATTATAATTTAAAATTAAATACAAATTAAATTGAAATTATAATTTAATATTTACAAAATTATATATCAAAAATATAATAAATACGTTACCTGCGCCTGAGGGCTCCTCCTGAACTGGACGAAACGCGCCCAGTCGTTCGGCGGCACGCCGTCCGGGACGCTCTCCTGCAACTGCTCCAAAGGCATCGTCCCGTCCCCGTCCACGCTGTGGAAGAGACGGTTCCTCCTGTTCCTCCAGGCGTCGCCCATCTTCACGAGGGCGTACCTCTTCCGGTTGGCCCGGAGGGCAAACCGCAGCTGAAAAAAATACATTTAAATATCAATAATTATAAATAACCATAATTTAAATAAAATAATTAAATAGAATTAATTAAAAAAATATTAATTAAATAGTTTTAATTACCTGAATCACCTCCTCCCAAGCCTGGTCCTTCGGCCCCCTCGGAATGTGCCTCCAGGTCGGGAAGTGAAGGGAGAACCGCATCCAATTCGCTCCCAGGTAGCTCAGGAAGCGGTTGAGCAGGTGACCCCCATTGTGGATCGGCTGGTCAATGCCCTCGTTCCACGGCACTATAACTCGCAGGGACCGGTCCATGCTGTTCAGACCGGCCACATCCAGCCTCCTCGTCGACACGTTCCCCTGCTCATCTGTACAGTTGACCGCACGTTAGATAAATTATAATTCAAAGTTAACATTTCTAATTTAAATAAATAATTTACTAAATTAAAAAATTAATTTACCTTCGACCTGCACCTCAAACCCAGTGGACCGCGAAGACGACCCTCGTGGGTTGTTCTGCTCCCGAGCGTCCTCCTCATCGAGGAACCGCTCCATCTCCCTGAACCCCATCGGCATCTCGAACTCCTCCTCGTTGAGGAAGTCCTCAACGCTAATCTCTGGTCCCTCCACCTCAGGCACCTCTGCTGTGGTCGTCGCCTGTGGGATCGTCTGCGGTTCCTGTGGGGGGATGGGCTGAGATGCCTCGGTAGACCTGCCTGCGCGCTGCCCCCTCCCTCTGCCCCCTGCCCGGCTACTGCCACCCCGTAAAGTCGGTCTGGGGACCACAGGGGCCTTCCCCTTATCCTGTCCTGAAGCCATATCAACTGTACAAATTAAAAAAAAAAATTAGTCCATTATTATACAAAAATATAATAAAAATACAAATATAAATAAAAATACGTGTTATATACGTACCTCAAGTGCAAATACTGCGGCATACGGACCAAAAAACTCCTATAGATACGTCTGAACGCTCAAATCTCGAAGAAATCACTCAGAGAAACTTCAGGAAACAAAATGAGCAAACGGAGAAATGAAGGAGGTGGGGGGTTTAAATAGCCAGTAATTAGTAGCGGTTATTAAAATAACCGCTACTATAACCGCTACAAATTTCCAAATTTGTAGCGGTTCTACAATAACCGCTACAAATCTTCACAACGTTTGAAATTCTGTAGCGGTTATTGCCCAGAACCGCTACAAATTTGGAGTCTCTTGAAATTCTGTAACGGTTCTTGCCCAAAACCGCTACAAAATTCTGACCTTTGGTATTTTGTAGCGGTTTATGTGCATTAACCGCTACAAGTTTTGGCGGGAATTTCGCGCCAAATTTGTAGCGGTTTTTTGTAGGAAACCGCTACAAATATTCTTGCCGCTACAAATTTGTAGCGGTTTAGATAAAAACCGCTACAAATGTCATAATTTGTAGCGGTTTAATATAACCGCTACAAGTCCACCGCTACAAAATACCTTTTTTTTTGTAGTGTATAGACACTAACTCCTAAACATAAACTATTGCCACAAATTAAATAAATTACAAAAATACATACTAAAAATTTTGTTTTCCTTTTATAAATCTTATAAAACTTTGAAATACTAGAACAATAGTAATAAATTTTATAACCAAGTAATATAAAATGTCTAATGAAGCATTTATTGCTCTAGGATTAACATTGCAACAAAACTATCAGAACAGTTCTAGGACTTGCATTTATACAAATTGCATGAGTTTTACAAATTCTAATATTTATTTTAATTCAAATAAAATTCGCCTCCAAATTAAATTTTACAACCTAGTTATTATTTTGCTTTATTTTGAAATGTAGTGCTATTAAAACTCATAAATTTCTAATTTAAATTATAGAATGAGAAGTTATATAAGCAAAATAGTACTCTCTTACTATCAAACATATATAGCTTAAATATATTAACACATATAACATACATAACTATCTAATGTCCAATTTAGCGCATTTTTAAAATTAAAGTTCAAATGGATAAATTATTGTCCAAAACTAAAATAAATCCAACCATTTTGTGAAATTCAGTTTTTTTTTAAAAAGACATTAATAAATAAATATTTACAACATCATTAATAATAAAAAAATAATATGAATATCAAATAAAAAATTAAAAAATATAAGGGCTTAAACTAGCCAGCCTAGGACCAGTTTGTTTAGGCTCTTAGCTCATTAGGTTTAATCTCCTACGTACAGCTATTAATTTTACCGTTAAGGCGCCAATAAAAAACTACCACGTCAAATTAATAATAAAGATGATGTAGCATCTTACAAATAAAAAGAATTTAAATTTTACCTTGAGAATAATTTAATTTTTGAAATGACTTAGGAGTTATATACAAATGTCTTAAAGCTTAAAGTAGTTTTGCATATTTATAACATTAATATGAAGTGACGGTTTGTTCCAGTAACTTAGCCGTACAATTAACGGAGGGAGATTTAATGTAAAAAAATTAAAAGTTAAAGAGGCTAAATTTAAATTTTGAAACATTAAGGGGTTCTAACATAAAAGAGAGGCAATTTTTGAAAATATATACAAACATTTCTTTACCTTTTAATTAGTTTTAAGTTTTAACTACTTTCAACAACTTTTCTTATTTAAAGAAATGGTTAAAAATCCTCTTCTAATTTTAAAGAGTTGGTATAAATTCCTTATAAAATGCCTGGAAATTAAGGAATAAGTTGACTTTTCTAGTTTCCTTATTACCATATTAAAACATCAAGATATGACATGATTGAAAAGCAAGAAAAAGCAACACTCTCCAACATTAATTTTCAGACCACCACAATTTTGCTACATCAATATTATGGAAAAGATTTTCCTCAAGTTAGCTTTCTTCGTTCTGCTTATTGGTAAATTATGCCTCTCTCCACCTCGATCTCTTCTGCTATGCAAAATCATTGGTAAAAACCAATATTATTTGAAGCATTAATTTTGATGATTTGGAAGAATCACTGTAAGGCCCCAAGAAAAATATTTAATCATTCAAAAGTTTGATAATAATGATTGAAGAGCATACAATGAAGAGTGTTAGTATATGAAATGACAACAGGTTTATATTGCTCACTTTTTATTGAGACTTTTAATCATAAAATCGTTTCCTTGGGATCTCATAGTAAATCTACCTTTTCGCTTATATCTGAAAACAGGTTTTGAGCTTGTTGGCTATAACATTTAACCTGCACTGAAGCTAAGGCCAGTTTACTTTTAAAGCCAAGTGTTTTTTTAGTAAAGGGAAAAATTCTTTATGTTATATCCCTAATAACATAGTTAATACTTATTTGAACACTTGTCCTATATATTATTATAGGTATAAACTGTGGCTCCACTAAGCAATAAGTATTGTTTGAATGCAGGCCGGTGAGCGTATGTGGCTTTGGAGCTCCTGTGTGCTTGAACGGAATGTGTGTTTGCCTTGGAAAGAAAAAGAACTTCAATACAGACGGCACCGTTTTGGGCAGAAAGGCTCAGATTAATACGTAATTACTCTATGTGATTATGCGGCCCAAGACTATAATTCAACCTAATCCCAACTTATCGATCATACTCGTATGTAATAATGTTCTACACAACCTACGTCATAACAAAATAATAAGTGGTTATAGAACTTTTTATCCGAACATTATCACACTGCCATTTTATGACTGTTGTCATGAGAATTATTTTTTTGAGCATGATACATAGTTTTAGATACAAGTATGCGCTATAACGGATGCGACACATTTTAAAATTTAAAGATATGGGTGTTGAAGATATACCAATGTGAATATTTTTTTATTTCTAAAAAAAATACATTGACTAGTAAACTCCAAACAACATGACGATAAGTGAGATTATAAAATTTTAGTTAAAAATAAAAAGATGTAAGAGGAAATCATAAGAAGAGAATCCGTTCCTTTCATTATCTACAGAAAGTTTGAGGATTTTTCTAATTTAGGGCTTAAAAGTGAGGGCCATTTTGAGAAAATTTTGACCTTTTTGTTAATCTGAACAATCCAAACCCATGTACAAAACCATGGTAAATTACACATACCACACATACTGCCTCTATAAAAAGTTAAGGTTGAAGCTGGTGATTGTGTTTGTGAAACTAATAGTTTTAACATTAAGGGTTTAAGGATATATACATTAAACTTATTAAGAAAATAAATTAAAACTTGATATATAAAGTTAGAGTATGAGATGTATATTTTAGCCAGAAATTAATCATATATGTTACGGGTGTCCTCAGTGTCATATTCTGTTTTGTAATAGTTGCTCAATGCTCAATGGTTTTACTGTATGTATGCTATTACCTCTGGTCCTAATTATAAGATAAAGTTAACATTTTTTGGAGAAATTAAGGAAGTTAAATAAGTTACTTAATCATATCATATGTTATATATCCTTATATTATATATTAGTTTATTAGTCAAACTAATTAATTGGAGAAAAAAATAAAAATATAAATACTCTAAAATAATTTAATTATTTTCCTTAATCTCTCTAAAAAAGTCAACTTTGATTTATATTTAGGATCGGAGGGAGTATTATATTGAATATATCTTTCAACAATCATTTTTGTTCGCGGGGCCTGTTGTTTAAAATTTGCTGGCATGTATTTAAGACAGCTCAAGTGAACAAGAAGCACAGACACACATCTTCACTAATTAAATTCTCAGAACAAAGGAATCAAAGGAAAAATTTCTCTCACATCAACTCTCTTTCTTGTTCTTCTTGTCGCATCTGCACTTTACAGCAAATATCAATTTCTTTTGGAGATGCTAAGCATATTATTATATATAGATTTTGAGCATCGTTTGTGACTTAGCTTGTGTATAATATATATGGGTTAAGGTAAAAATATTTTTATTACGGTTAAGGTATAATTTTAACTACAAAGTTTTTTGCTATAAGTTAACCTTTAGCACAATAAAATTTTAAAAGGTGTAAAAATAGACACAATATTTTAAAAAGGATAAAATTTTATTGTCACTCCCATTAAGTTGGCCCTAGCATCCATTATGAAATTGAAGAGAAATAAGTGGGTCCAACAGGAGGCGGATGTTTAGCTAATTTAACAAGAGTGATAAAATTGCTCGATTTTTAAAAAATTGTATCTATTTTTATACCTTTTAAAATTTTATTGTGTTAGACTCTCATCACAAAAACTTATTTGTCATAAATTTTATATTTCATATTGATTGATAAATTGATATAGATGTTATTACTCTTCTTTTCGTTTGTTGCATACTATTTAGTCACGTAGCATCATATGTTTAAAAAACAAAAGTGATCCTAGTAATTACTCCCTCGCGAGCTTGTTAATTTAAGACATATTTAGTAAGTTGATTTTTATCTTAAATATAATATATGATTTTCATATTTGTCAATATTTTTTTAATTTACTCTTATCGATTGTTTCTCAACAATAATTAAGAAGGATATATTATATTAGCCAATTAAACTAATTAACTTCTTTAATTTAATCAAATTAAATAAATATATTTTATATTATATTAAAGATAAAAAAGAGTAGTAAAAAATCAAAAGTGATGCTAGTAATTACTATTGTATGCAGGCATTTCACAAGGGCAACTTACCCCATGCGAAATAGATAGTGACTGCCAGCTGCCGGCGACTGATTGTTCCTTGGTGGGAGTTCCGGTGTGTATGGACGGAAGGTGTGTTTGGCTTGGAAGGAACAAGAACTTCGACGCAGACGACACCGTTTTGGGCAAAAAGGCTCAAATTAATGCATAATTAAGCCTCTGTAATGCCCAAAACTATAATTCTAATCCCAACTTCGCTATCATGTAATAATCTTCTACACAAACTTCGTCATAAATAAAATAATAAGTGGTTTCTAAACTTTTTATCTGAATATTTTTTCACTTCCATTTTATGACTGTTGTTTGAGAATTACTTTCTGAGCATGATACATAGTTTTAGATAATGCGCAATAAAATATGATATGACGGGTGCGATATATTTTAAAATTTAAAGAAATGGGCATTGAAGATATATAAAAGTGAATATTTTTGAGTTCTCATAAAGTATTGGCTAGTAAACTCCAAACAATTGGATAATATATAAAATTTTAGTGAAAAAAAGATGTAAAAGGAAATCATAAGAAAATTTAATCCGCCATCGAGCACTTGGATCAACTGCCTATTAGTCGTTTCAACTTGATCAGAGGTATCGTGTTTTAGCCCTATTCTTATCAATTTGTTGCTCCTAGTATTGGATAATGGATATTGGTGGAGAAATCTTAAAAAAAAAAAATCAATTCAGAATTTTTGATCTCACGTCTTCATTTTTTTTTCCAAATAGAATTTATGAAAAATGTTTCTTCCTTCCATTCCCTTTAATTTTTGAAGCAAACATACCATTTAATTAATATATATAATCATTAGCATATAATGAGCTATGGAAAAGTGTGGAAAAGATAAATATTTTTAAATATTCTATTTAATATTTTCTCAAAATTAATATATTGGAAACATGTTGTAACTTTGTATGTTTTTTTTTTCCAAATTTTCCCCAAAAATTTATTTAATTATATGATATTGTCTTCATCTAATGACCTTCTTAATTTTAAAAAATATTTATAAAAATCAATTATTATAGATATTAAAAATTTAATGAGATGCACATCTTAACTTTTTAAAATTCCCCATCCCATCGTAACGTGTTGGTTTCGCCCGTGATTGAACCAATTTTTCTTGAAGAAAGGATCTGTTTGGGAACTTGTTTGGGTCTAAAAAAAGCCCATCTGGAGGCTAAAAACTCCAAAAGCTTATTTGATGTGTTTGGGAAAGTTTTTGGGATGGCTGAGCTTATGAAGCAAATGGAGCTTTTATGAGAAGCTCATCTAAGTTACTTTTCTCAACTTTTATGAAAAAAAAAGGCACTTCTAACACCGTTAGTCCAAACACAAATCACATCTACAAAGCTCCTTTTTTTCTGTATGACTTTTTCAAAAATCCATTTACAAAAAAAGCTCCTTCTCCACCGCTAATCCAAGCAGACAATAATACTTCTTACAATAGTACAAGGCAATATTGAGTCTTGATGTTTTGGGTTTTACAAACACCGTGAAATTGCTATCGTATGTGATTTCGTGGAAGTTTTATGTCTCGTTACAAGAGTTCAGAATCGACAAAGGACCCTACTTCTTCATATTACTTTGCACTCGGCATGAACAAACTCACATGCTATTATTATTTTTTTATATTATTATCCAGAATCTTACACCATTAGACCATTTTTGTAATGATAACTCACATATTATCATTGATAGAGTGAGAGAGAGAATGGAGAAGATTTTGATAAATAGGGTTTTCAATCATGGCCCTAACCCCTGAGGATTGGGCTGGCTCGTTTCCCCCGAGAATATCTTCTGAAAAAAAAATAAAAAAAGTAATTTCAAAGGATAGATTTTAAAAAATAACTTTTGAAAATGAAAAAAAGAATAGCCTTGTTTTCCACCCCATTTTTCATCAAAAAACTATGGTTTGGGGTGGAAAATATTGAAAAAAAAAATAGCTTTGTTTTCTTGAAGAACTAAGCAAACATGCGACCATTTAGTTAATGCATCAATTAAAACCATATAATACCTAAGTAGTCCGCATGATGGGTATATTGACCCACAAATATCTCCCTGTATTCGTTCTAGAAATGTGAGAGACTCACTTTCTATTTTGCTTGGTGAGGGCCGAATAATTAACTTTTCCTTGGAACATGCAGCACATGGGAAAACATGGGATTGTGATATTTGTTTACACTTTAGCGTATGTCCACATGAATTTACAATTATTTGTAGCATCATGATTGACCCAGAATGGCCTAACCAGTCATTCCAAATATTAAATTCATTAGTAAACTTCTGGTTTATATTGGCAAACTGCTAGTTTATATTGGTAGACTTCTAGTCTATATTGGTAAACTTCTAGTTTTCAATAGAATATGTTTCAATTGTGCTTATAAATGTATAATACAAGCCAAAAGAAAATATAGAAAAACTTTCTAATATGCATTTTCTATCAGAAACTATATTTGTGATAGCAAAACATTCCTAATTATTTTTAGTTTTTGTTTCCAAGTGATATCCATTTCTGCGGATATCTTTGAAACTCAACAAGTTTCTTTCATACTTTATAGAATAAAATGCATTATCATTACATAATTTTGTTCCTTTAGATAACAAAATATTAACTCTTCCAGAGCCTTCAATCAAAGTTATACTATCAGATATAGTCTTAATGTTGACTCTTTGCATTACCAAGAAAGAAAAATATTTATCATTTCTAAGTATAGTGTGGGTTGTTGTATTATTAACGAGACATGAATCTTTAAGATTGATGCTAATAAGATTTATGTCACTATATTCAAAATTTTCATCCTTATCAATATGATTTATTTTAACCTTTCCCTACTTTGGGTGGGAATCTGAACCACCATGATTATACCTACGGCTATAACCATGTCTACTTCTACATCTACAGCCTCAATCAGATTCATTCGTTGCTATATTCGCTTCTGGGAATGGAGTTGAGCCTGTTGTACAAGATTCATAATTTTTCAATAAAAGCTCATTGTTTTGTTTGGCCACATGGAGACAACAAATTAATTCAATATATTTCTTATAACTCTTTCACAATATTGCTAATGCAGGAGTAAATTAGATATATCCATTTATAACATACTTTTGGAAGGATGACCATCTTCTGGTGGTCATACCTTTCTTTAAAATTGTTCTAAAGACAAGTGGGTTTTTTTACAGTCAAATATTCAATTTTGAGGCCTTTCATGCAAATGGTGATATAGAAAAATCATGGATCAGGCATTCACGATAAATAGTTCTTTCCAGTAATGACAAGAGCCACAAATTTATATTTCACAAGATTTAACATAATTCATACTAGTGTAATAAAAGGGGATTCATAAAATATGAAATATGAAAATATAATATAATAATAGGAAATTCGTAAAAACAATAAATAAGTCATAAAGTAAAATATTACAACAAAATCAAAACTTTATGACTTCGCGCCATTTAGTTCTTATGGCTTCAAGTCAATTAGTCTTATAGCTTCGGGTTAATTAATCTCAAGATGAGAAATTAAATCTATATGGCTTCTGACCATTTATCTTTAGGATAAATAAAAGTTGAATATCGTTTTCGACCATACAATAAGATAGCATATGAAAGTTATATGACTTTTGACCATGTAATCTCAAAATAGGAGTCAAAGAAATATGGCTTCCGGCCATACAAGAAGATGAAAAGTATATGATTTCTGGCCATATAATAGGGAATCAATTTAACAGAGGATCAAAGGAATATGACTTCTTGTCATATAATTTCAATATATGAAATTAAAGGTGTATGGCTTCTGGCCATACTAATATTAATATAAAAGAACTTGTAAAAGGAGATATAAGATATAAAACCAATAATAATCTCCAATCTTAACCACGAAACCTGATGTTTATAACAATCGGTAAAAGTATCTCTTTAATTCCATTTAGTGGCTCAGATTATCTGGGATAGATAAGATCAAATAAAGATATGGTAAAAGAAGGTAGATGAAATCGTCAAAGAAACGATGAAAAGATCATACCTTCTTTTGAGTTTTCGTGTTAATGACGTGTTATGAAAATAAATATATCTAGGATACTAGAGCAAGAGTTAAGAGAAGAGAATCAATTTTCTTATGTCTACAAAGCTTACCTTGGACATATATTTATAGGCTTTGAGGAGCCTTACACTAAAAGTCACCATCAATGACTTGGAAAACAAATAAACTTGAGATAAAGAAATGAAACTTCGGGAGCGAGTGAAACTTAGGAAAGAAGTAAACTTAGGAGTCAAGTTTGCTTGGTGAGCAAGTTTTTTTGGATATGAGTTAATAAACATTCACATAATTAATATTCATAATATTAAGGCTAACCCCAAACATAAATAAATGGGAGGGATTCGGCTCCCATCCGCTGCCCATCCTTTTCTCAATCTGGGCCGTTGACATAAGATCTCAACGGCCCATATTTTTTCTTTATTATAAAAATAATATTATTATAATAAAAATAAAAATATTATTTTTATAATATATTAAATCTGGACCGTTGAAATCTTATTTCAACGGCCCAGATTGAGAAAAGGATGGGCAGCGGATGGGGAGGCAGCGGATGGGAGCCGAATCCAAATGGGAGGGGGGAATTTCCATTTCCCTTACTATCCACTTTTCTCCACTTCTTTATTTTCACCGTTAGATTAACTCTGAATGGTTGAAATTCAATATCCTATAAAAATATTATTATAATATTAAATAACAAAAAAATATATAAACAAATTTAAATCATTAAAATTTGATATAACTAGTTCATATCTTTATACTTTTATTAAAGTATTCTATATATAATTTTTAATTTTTATAGGATATTGAATCTTAATCATTCAGAGTTAATATAACAATGAGAATAAAGAAGTGAAGGAAAGTGAATGATTAGAGAAATAGAGAAACCCCTCTACCGTATAGAACACACGAAAAATGAATGAACCTTGAACTATGTGCGAGCAAAAATAAAAATAAAATCTTGAACTATGTGCGAATCATTTAAGGCAAAATTCCTCTTGTACGGTTTTTCAATTGCTGAAGGCTGCATTAATTGATCGTATTGTTTATTTTCTAAATAAAAAAAATACTCATATTATACCAAGTTCACCCTTTTTTTTTGCCAATGTATTATACCAAGTCCATCCAAATCTTTATCCATAATTCACTTGCTATATATTTAGATGAGCTTTTTAATATTGCAAAAAGCATAAGTACCTCTCTTTGACGATTTTTCCATAAATTTGCAGAGCAAGGGAACATGGGGGAAAGTAGAGCTGGGAATCAGGGCTGGCCCGGCCCTACAGGGTCGGCCCTTAACGGGTCAGGGTCTAATAGGGCCGGCCCTAAAGGGCTCGGAGTCAGAAAAATTGTAGTTTTTTAAGGCCCGGCCCGAGAGCATCAGGGCTAGGGCCGGCCCGCAGGGCCGAGAAATCCTTTTCACAATATTTAACTATTTTTCCTGCGTATTTTCCTTAGAGAGATATAATTAGTAAATAACAAAGATTAAAGTTCTAATTTAATACATAAATGTTGTCAACATTAAGGTTTAAATAACACACCTTTTGCAACAAACAAACACAGTTACTAATGTATAATCAAAGGTAAAATCATGTCCATAAATAACTCATACAAAGGCCAAAGTATAAGAAGGCAAGAAGTTAAATACTCTAACCTCTAAACAACATGAGTATGACGACTATCATTTTCATCTTCTTCACCACTATCATCAATTTCAAGGACATTTGATTGTGTTTCACTTTGAGCAGTAAGTTCAAGTAGTCAAATAATCACAACCTCCATCAAAAATCATACTCTATCAGGCAGAATAGTATATAATATGATTTTAGTCTAAATAGGCAGAACAATATACTCAAAAATCACAATATGATTCAATTAAACAAAACAATATACTCAAAAATCATGCTCTATACAATATGAGGACAGAGTGACATATAGATTTAATAAGATAATTCAAAAATGTAACATGATTTCTTTACAAGTAAAAAAAATAAAAAATAAACGGGCCTAAAGGGCCAGCTCGAGGCCCTCCAGGGCCGGCCCTTTTAAGCCCGAGGCCCTACAGGGCCGGCCCTTTTAGGCCTGACTTCCTTTTGAGGCTACAATTTACAAGCCCGTCCCTTGAAGGGCCAGGGCTTAAAAGGGCTGGCCCGACGGGCTCGGCCCGTTTTCCCGGCTCTAGGGGAAAGAAAGTTTCAAATGGGCTATGTTTCTTGTTTTTCTTGGAATCCACATTCCCTGGATGAGTAGGGAATGCTGATCCCCAAATAAAAAAGGTTTGTCTTATTTTATATTTTTAAAAAAATATTTCATGCACTAAAAATTTATTAGGTTGAGACATTGGGTGTTAAAAAAATTATTGAGTACTATTAAAAAAATATTCTAAGATATTGGTATTGTAGAAAAAATATTTCTAAATACATGACTAGAAATTAATTAATTTAAAATATCGAATAGTAAAAATATTTTAAGATGTAGCATACAATTTAATCTAAATAAATAAGATTATATAAAAAAAATTTAAAAAAAGGTCCCCACCCCACAATTGAGGGAATGAGTAAAAGATGAGCACGACATGCGGACCCTTCTTCTCGCCACTTCTTCATTATTCGGTAAATATCACTATCTCTTTAGTGATACTGATAAACTTGGAGTATTGTTCTTTTACTTGTGTTTATTGTCATTTGATATAGATTTTATATCTGTTTTGATTAATATTGGGATAAATGTTATTCCTCGGGTCTTTAATATATAAGATATATTTATCTAATTTGATTAGATTAAAGAAGTTAGTTGAATTAGTTAATATATATAACAGCCCACACACCACGGTGCAAGTGGCTACCAAGGAGCTCTTAAGGCATGACTTATATATCCTCAGGTCATGCCCTCGGGTCCTTGAGAAGGCGAAATAAATCTCCAAGAAGAGGGGATAATTTCTGCCGGGTATTGTACATGTGTAGCTGTGTGGGCTAGACTAGCCGTTGTGTGTGGGCTGTTACAATATAACATGTATTTTTTGAAACACATTGGTCATCTTCTTTAATTTCTCAATTCTTTTTCCTCCTTTATTATTGTTGAAAGAGTATCAATGAAAGCAAATTAAGAAAGGATTGATAAATATAAAAAATATATTTTATATTTAGGACCAATATCAACTCCATAAAATTATCTAATTTTATGGACCAGAGGAGTATTCTTTTTGGTTGGTTGTCCTACTCAATCACAATATACAATATGTCGTATATGCATAAAGTCTGAGATAATATGTGACAGTATTCACGGCTTGCTGTGAAGAATGTATCTTTCTAATTTTTTTTATATTTTATATTGATAATGATTTAGAATTTGATATTGGTGTGATTAAACTTGTATTGACATCATGATTGTTAAAACTGGACTGGATCGGCTAGTTCGATCATGGGAATTGTAGAATCGTCCATCTAACCGGTCCAGTCTGACTAGTTTAATATTTATTCTGATTTTTATGATTTCAAAAATTTATATCTAATTCTATATATTTTCAAAAATTACAAATTAGGATTTTATGGAAAGCTTGAGAGGTTTACTTTCTAATAAAAAAAGAATCACTCAAAAATATTATCATTTGATTCTAAAATATTAACAAATTTCAAAACTATTCCAAAAAATATTATTATTCAAATTCACTTCCTCACCGGTTTAGTATCGGTTCAACCCCTGTTTGACTACGATTTGATCCACTAACCTTTGACCCACTATCCAAACCTGTTCAGTGGCCGGTCCGAGTTTAATAATTTTGATTAACATGGTGACTTGGTGAGACAAACAATTTACTAGTATAACACAATTTCAGTGCAGTTATTTTGTTCTTTTTATTTTATACAATTTACCACCAATTTCACATTATACCACATCTGGTGTGCATTCTTAATTGAAGACTAATTAACCCAATATCATAAGACATTAATTTGAGCAATGTTCTTCTTTTCACACGTGTTTGTATTGAACATGATATTATATTCCTTTGTTAGACAGTGACTCATTAGAAAAAATTTGATAAAAATTGTGTCCAGAGTAATGCGTTCTCACTTCTCAGCCATCGTGATGCAAAAAACGCAAACCATATAGTATTCAGCTAACACACAATTCTCAGGTACTCAAACTTTTCAAGCTTTTTCTTTAGTACTAACCAATAAACATGCATCAATGGATAGTTATTAATCAAAACAAACGCTTTATTGTACGTAGTTTGTAATTTTTGACGAGGGAGTGAATTTCAAGTTGCCAAAGTAATGGGTTCACAACCGTCATGAACACAGGCCAAGACATCCCTATAGTCCCTTGAGATTGTGAAGGAATCATACACCTTCTCATCACTGCTCTTCTTATACTCAAACACAAGATACGAGTGATTATGCGCCGTCAATTTCACAAAACCATAGTCTGAATCTCTGAAAATACTCCAGCTGGTCTCAACCGGTCCAAACCCCGACAAGTGGCTTCCTCCTCCGCCCACCACCACATGGATTGTTCCGTTCACCGTGCCTGAATAGTGGCGCTTCTCTGAATTAACACACTGACTCTGCATTACATTCATTATTAACGAACCCAAAAAATCAGGATCTGAAACAAGTAAGCTTACAAAAATTTCAATAATAAAAAAACTCAATAAAGCAGAGTGTGTATTTTGAAACAGATGATGCCTATAATAACTCAATTCAAAGGAAATATGATCCTTGGTGTTCCTGTAATTTTCAGCTAGTGCCACACTGTGTCGCTAACAAAGCAGGAGAAACGGCCAGATGATAAGGATAAATTAACTAGGAGGGAAGCTAGGCTAATATCGAGTTTTCAACATGATGACAGTCCCACATCGGGCAGATGGCAATGGGGGAGAGAAAGACAGACTATAAAAGGAAGGGAAGGGGCACAGTTATAACATACTTACCTGGGCGGGGTTAATGGGTGATCAATGAGGCCCATAGCCTAGGCTTGTAACCTCTATTGCACTTTGGAGGGGTATAAGCCTAAGGTCTACCTGATTGGTGGAGCCTACGTCATAATTTGTGGTAGTGGGGGCCTGCGTTCGCGCGGCCCCTTCCCAATGTTAAGCCCAATGTTTCCTTCTATTAAATAAGCCCACATTCAATCTGTTGGGCTGTGATCCTCTATCCAATTTAACCCCGAGGTGTTTTTGTACGATCCATATTTTAATGTTTAGGGCCTGCTTTTGCCAACTTTGTAGTTAGCCCAAAGTCTTTTGGTCTGCCCTTTTCCTCTATACCTAAGTGATTCCGGCATAACAAATATGTACCCAAAAAACGGCTAACAAATAAGAATGGTTAAAATTTAAATTAATGGTGTGCCTGTAAGTACTTCTGAAAAAAATGAAGAAAATAACGTTGGATTTATATGAAACACTTTGCCTTCCAGGCAAAAGGAAAAGAAAAAAGAAGTTTATGCCAAGTAATCACTCTGTCTTAGAGATGTGTGAATCTCTATTTTGAAACAGATGATGCCTGTAATAAGTCATAAAAAATCAAAATGTGATCCTCTGTTCCACATAACACCAAATACAGTAGAAGCAAGACAGACATAAAGACAACTCATTTAATCCTAATTCACCATTTGCATGTCATTTCCTCTTCAACTGCACCAAATGAACACAATAGAAAATTGCCCCAAAGAACCCAAATATAATGCATTAATTTTCACCTTATATTGTGAATGCAAGCAAAATACGAGAGACAAGAAATCTCTCATCTAGGAATACCTGATAAACGGGGCAAGTTCTTTCATAGTTGTGGACGTGACCATAGAATGCAATGTCTACTTTATATTTCTGCCACAGCTTTTGTAAGCTATCTCTTCCCATAGGTTCTCCAGAAATACCTTGGTCCAAGTAAGAAGACGAATAACCAAGAACACGATGAGCTGCAAAAATCAACCATGGCTGTTTCTGTCTGTCTGCTGATGCAAGGCAATTCTCGATGAACTTGTACTGAGCACTCCCTTCCCTCCAATCATGCTCACTGTCTGCTATACAGAAGTGGAACATTCCGAAATCTGTCCCATACCTACAAAAACCAATACATAGCACTCTGCTAATAAAACAATGCATTGTCACTCTCTCATGGTATATAAAACTCTATGTTGATGCAAATAAGAATGAAGTCGAGAAACAATTCAAGAACTGATATCCCAATAATCACGTCTAATGATTACCAGAATTTAGCTCGGTTTTCAGCTGGAACATAAAACATGGTTTCAGCTAGTACACCACATTCTCCACCTGAATCATTTGTATCATAAAAGGAACCAGTCCCAGGCACATCACGTTCATGATTTCCACTGAAAGAAGTACTCCAAGTGAGTGTGTGAAGTAATCCAAAAACACAATATAATATTGCAGGCAGAGAGTAACTAACTAAACAGACCTTGCAATCATATAAGGCACTCTTGATGCTATGGGTTCCACCTGTGAAGTAAATTGGTCCCACTGTGAGATATAGCCCTTAGCATAAGTGATGTCTCCAATGTGGAAAACTACATCAATGTTATCCAAGTCTTTGATGAGTTGATCTGTGGTGTTCAGAGAACCTGGCTGATAATTATTATACTCATTGGACCCATCACGCTCTGCCTGAAACATTTTTGTTGGTATAAATTAAGAACACTGCAATAAGAAAGAGAGAAGAAGTTCACTTGAAACATATAAGCAATTACAATTAATGTTACCTTTCCCATGTCACCAAATATTATGACACGTTGCAATGAGTCCTGTCCTGGAGATGGTGATGACTTGAATTGGTATGTTTTGCTCCACACATATGAACCATTGGATAATCTATGGCCTAACTTGTAAGTGTACCTGAAATGACAAGAATCATCAGATTTTTCAAAAAGTTGGTCACCTTTTTACGCCCTTTTTGTTTTAGGCATAAAATCAAATGGTTAATGTGCATACAATGAGTTTGGCCATAAATCTTTCAAGAAACTGGTATGGAAAAAACCAGGATCACGCCATCCAACTGTTCGTGCTGGTGGACCTGCGCAATAAAGTATAAGAACAATTGGTTATTTAGAATGATGTTGTTAGGATGTGTGTATATTTCTCCCATTTTCAATACAAATTGGAGAAATTTTTTAACTCCATGTTTTACGTCTTGTTTGGCAGCCTACGAGGAAGAAAGAAAGGAAAAAGGGCTTCATAGCCAAAAATACTAGGATTTTGTGGAAACAGTCTTCAAAATTTGAGCCATTAATAATACAAAGAAGTAGAATTGTGTATCATTCAATGTCATCCACAGAGAACTAAAGATAAATGACCAGGATAAAATCTTTGTATGGGGGTTCTAATTAAATAAACTGAAATTCAGGTGAGGAGAGAAAAATAGAGGTTCCAAAGCCCCACCTAACATGTGGGGTCCACTAAAATGTTCTCTCTCTTCACCTGGATCGTCCTTCTATGTTTGAAGAGAATCCTCTCCTTTCATTATCCATAGAGTTTGAGGATTTTCCCAATTTAAGGCTTAAAAACTGATGATCAATTTGAGAAAATTTTGCCGACTGTTAGGTTGAACTATGAGGGAAACCAAGGTAAACTAGACATGGGATTGGCTATGGTCCTCTTCCTTATCATTCACTTACGGTCCTCTTCTCAATCTGGATCGTTGGGTTAAGATCTCAACGGTCCAGATTTAATATATTATAAAAATATAATAATAATATCTTTATATTAAAAACAATCTGGACCGTTGAGATCTTAATCTAACGGTCCAGATTGAGAAGAGAACCGTAAGTGAATGATAAGGAAGAGGACCATAGCCAATCCCACTAGGGGTACATACCACACATACTGCCTCTAGTAAAAGTCAAGGTTGAAGCTGGTGATTGTGTTTGAGATGCTCCCTTAAGTCCCCACTTCACAAGAGGCACTGCTTCGTCAATGTTATAGCCACTTGTCCACGTTACTGTCATCTGCAATTATCGGGAACAAGCTTAGTTCCTGAATAAAAATCCAAGACTGGCAAATATCTCTTCATAATTCTACAAAACTTGAACCCTTAACTAATTCAAAATAACATCTTTTCAAGAATAGTTTGACACATGATATAATATTGATATGGACAAACTTACTTCGTCCCAAGCTTTACCCTGAGAAAGGCGTGGATAGAGTGGAGCTTTTGGATTCATAAAGGTGATTGCTTTTGAAATTGCCACCAATTTTGGCTGCATGAATCACACACTTCTTCATTGATATCTTGAATATGTTAAAAAGGTTTTGTTAAGTAAACGAAAGAATATAATGCCACAAAATAGACACACATTTGACAATCCTCCAGAGAATAATGCAAATGAGAAATCTGATCTCTGATTAATCAGAAGAAACTTGAGAGATGCTTGGCCTGTCTTGGTGTAGTACTTGTTGGATTCGTTGGCAAACCTATACTGCAAAATTCAGAATCCATAGAGAGAGACAAGTTTGAGTTTTCAAGTTGTTGAATTGAACTGTTTCAGTTTGAGCATTTGTCATGAGTCCCCATAGTAGGAGAGTTGCCTTGAATGAGAAGCTTTATAAGATCTCGGATTCTTCAACTCCAATAGTTAGTTTTTAGGGTGTAGTTCTCTTAAGTACTTATACTCGTTACAGTGATGCTTTCATTGAAAGCACCACACCCTAAAAGCTAGCAATTAGAGTTGGGGAACCCAAAACCTTGTAAGGCCCCTCATTCAAGGCAACTCTCCCCCAGTGAGACTCATAACAGTATCAAATCAAAACGACGACACATGTGGTTACCTTGATAGGAGCTGAGCATATAAAGGGTGCCACTTGCCTTGAGTTTTCTGACTTGTCAACCTCTGGACAAAATGATGAGCTACACATTGCACAGAGAATCCAAACCCATTAAATTCCCCAAAAAACTGAGATAATTCCAAGTAATAATATCCTGATAAAAAAGGACAGACATTACTTGAAATTTGCAGGAGAAAAAACAGCAACCCAGTCATCCTCACGGGGACCAGGACTCTCAAGTTCCACAGTGACCCACTCAGAATCCTTCCCCTGCAACAACACAGAAACTTGCATCTTCATTATCATCTCCTTCATCCATTTCAACTTGTATGTTTCATAATGTTATGAGTAAGCCTCACATGTGAAATGTGATTTATAAGTTCAAGCAGGCCTCTCTCCTGGTAGACTAGTATTTTGGGGTCGATTTATCTTTTTGGACTTAAGGAGCCACCAAGAACATTGGCTCTCAAAGAGGGTGAATTGTCATGAGTCCTACATCAAGGCGTGCCTTATAGGTTTAATAGGCCCCCCCCACCCAATAGGCAAGTTTTTTTGGAATTGAACCCTCCTTTTAGACTTAATTTAGATTAACCCATTTAACTTATAAACCACACTTGTGAGGTTGCCAGATGCAGGACTCATAACACAGAACAATAAGAGATTTCTTGGTACTAAGTTAACTATAAAAACCAAATAATGGCTTCGAATGAAGCTTTAATGGTGAGGATAGAGATTTGACCTTGATGCCTAGAAGAAGAGGATGAGCTTTAATGGAGGCATTGTGGTGAAGCTCAAAAGTGGCTCTGTGAATGGCAATCTTGGAAAGAGGCTGCACTCCAATGGAATAAACTGATGATGCCAAGTAAGCTGACAATAGAATTATCAATGCAATTTTCAAGCAACTCATTATGAGTGCACTGTGAAATGCTCTCAAAGTTCAAGTTTTAGCATCAGTTTAAGTTGGAGCCATTTGTAATATGGTCGGTATGAATATTTATAGATATATGATGGCCATTTAGTTGTTTAAAGTTTATGAATATATTATTAGAGATGCCTCAATTATTGAACCTGCCGTCTTTGAAATTTGAACAATTCATTGTCAGTCTTCGGCTGAACTCCATATATTATTAATCTTTCAAAAAGCCTAGACAATTTCTTTGACCAAAATGGAATCATGCGTACACATATATGGCAATAGTGAAGAAAAGGCCTTTTCAACTAACAACGGTTGGTTCAGTTGGTAAAGAATCAGCTCATAACTCATTCATAAAGATGTAAGTTCAAATCCTACTGTTGATGTGATGATTTTGTTGACAAGTGATTTGTGAGCGCTCTTTAAATTCAGAAACATATACTCACTTTGATGACCTTAGGGACCCAATTCACTAAATTATGTATATAAAAGAATAGGCGTTTCAATGTATAAAATATATGTCACTATAGAAATCTTTTTGAAAAAATGGAGTAGAAAGTAAAGGAGACAAGCTGTAAGATGAAGTCGAACGTTATGAAATACTTTCACATAGTTTTCTTGCTTTTTGTTTTTTCCGCCAGACTTTCACATAGTTTTCATACAGACATATGGGCACATATTTATTTCACTTGAATTTAATGAAATCGCCTCCTTATGTACATTTAAAAAATAAAATATATTAATTTCATCGCAACTTATACACACTAATTATATTTTGTTTAAAAGTTTCTAATTTTACTGCAACGGTTGGAACCATTGAATAAACTAACAAATTACGGCAACTCGGCTCTAAAGTCTGAAGTATGAACAACATAATTGTTGGAATATTGAACCATAGTTAAGATCATGATTAGTGATTAGATCCTATAAATAGAGGTTTTAGTCAATGTATTAAGTGTGTAGTATAGTTAGATTCTTACCCTATTTAAAGAGAGGATAATTTAAGTCTCTCTCTAAAGAGGGAAGTCCTCTAAGATCCCTAGAGTTAGGATTAGTAGTTAATCATACTTAAATGAGGGATGATCATTATTAAACTCAAGTGGGTTGATTTGTATATTGTAAACAATCATTTGTTATCAATGAAGATATTTTTTAATTTTCTTAACATAATTCGGACCACTCATGCTTGCTGCTAGACTTTCATATACAAGTGTCTATTAAATATTGCCAATATATTTAGTTTATTTAAGCGTATTTTTTTGTTAAAAACTTTGAATTAAATTTAAAATAATATTTAAAAAACCCAATAATTTCAATAAAAACTAAACATCGTCCGTACAATCACTCTTATTTTGTAAGATAAAAATTTAAAGGGCGCCCACTAATCATATCTCGTTTGAAGATCGCGTTCCCATTAAAGAAAGTTTGATTTTCATGTGTTTTTCTTTTTCTTTTTATTTTGTGAGTAGTGGTTTCATGTATTTTTTTTTCACTGAGTAGTGATTTCATGTGTTTCTTGTCTCTGCATACACCAACAAATGTTAGCTAAGTAAAAGGAATTAGCCAAGAGACTCTGAAAGATTAGATCCGGAGTAAAATTTTTAAAAATAAAGGGGACTCTATTTTTCTCAAGTAAAATCAAGATTTTAAATCTTATATTATGAAAAAAAAAATTATGATGTAATGTTATCTCTAACTGGATTTAACAATGTTCAAATTTAACCAAATACTATATTATTCAATTTCATATGAATAATGCATCTCATATATAGTGCGTATATTTGTGGCTAAATATATTATTCGCATTTCCCACGATGGGATGGCCTACATTCAATGTTTGTCTGACTTACTAAGCATATTTTATTGATAAAAATGTTTCTTTTCAATTAAAAAAATTAAGTTCGCCCCATTTTTCCGACACAAGCAAAATAAAAAATTTGAAATGAATGATGAATATGACCACATCAAATTATATTCATAAATTTAATCCCTGTGAACATCATTTGAGTTTAGATTTCGTCATTCAAATAAACATACTATTCATATCAAAAGGTATTTATATTCTCTAATTTAATGGGGGATGTATTTTGTAAAGATAGCACTACCTCGGGTGCTCAATATAAAACTTTTATTTTTTTAGAGATTAAAAAAATTTAAATAAATTATTCTAAAGTATTTATATTTATCTTTTTTATATCAAACTAATTTATTTGACCCGATTAATTAACTCATTTAACTTTCTTAATCTCTAAAAAAAAAAAGATCAACTCAAAACGAGTAATATGATAGCATAATATTGAAAAGTTCAAACATTGACCAAATTGTTATGTTGCTTGTAAATTTTGTTTTACGTTGAATATTGAAGGCCTTCATAACTGAACTCGGGATTTGGGTAAAAATATGGTAGGGGGAATTCCAAACCTTTCCAACAACTCCATGAAGAAACAGAATGCTAGAACTCCTTTTATCATATGGAGGTGTCAGTCTCACATTTAATAATATTCTAATTCTAATCATATTTATAAAAATAATAAATAGCTATTAGTCTCTTTACAAACATAAAATTAAGTAAATTCCATGATTTATGAATAATGAAGACCTAAATACTAAACTAAACCTGAGCTGCTTCCAAATCTAAATAGTTATCATTGATGGCATAACAAAAGCTTAAAGCAATGCTCATTATGACAATGAACAATGCGGCAGCTGATGTGATCAGTAAGCACTCTCAAGAGGCAGACATTGTTTCAGTTAATATTATGCCGAAAGAACGAATCGGCTGTCGGATTTGCCTTCCAACTTCAATGGTTGTGAGCTTCTCTGTCTGCTTCATTTTGCCTCGGAGCGCTTCGGCATTGTTGGGGAAAGCAGCTTCTCCAACTCCACTAAACTGAAAAGTCAAGATAAGATTACCTACTTAAGCATCAACTTCCATTGTATAATAGGTTTAGGGTTTAAGTATTAAGAAATGAATCTCACTAAGTTTCTTTATAATAGGTTTGATCTATTTTTATTTTTAGATTGGATTTAATTAAGAAATTTCCTCTAAGATGCTAACAGAAGAGAAAAGGTCTACAAGTTTACTTACATCTCATATTTGCGATAGGCTTCGTTTCTTTTGGTAATGTACAAATCGCTGTCTTTGGGAATATTGTTTAAAGAACTACCTGCAACATCAGCAGAGGATTAATAACAGATTTGAGTATGGATCTAATGGTAAGAAAGCTTAGCCACTAAAAAGGTAGAGGACTCTACAGAATTACCCTCTACTTTTTCTTCAAAAATTAATCACAATTAATATAATTAAATTAAACTATTTCCTATGACACTTGTGTATTTCAAAAGACGCCAATTTTGAAGATAAGGCAGGCCTACTGACCTAGCAATGGGATTAGAGATATGATATCCAAAAAACTCAAGTATGGCTTCTGCTTGCAAAGGAACTAAAAATGAAACGGGGATTGCCGGAAGAAAGGAAATATGCTTCACACAAAATTCCCAATCTTAAAAATATACTTCGCTCAATATTCCCAATCCAGGCAAAAGAAATGAACTCAAAAGAACTACACCCAGAACAGACTTGCTTAAGCACACACAAAAGAGGGAGAAAGAGAAAGCTGAGAAGGCTAAATGGAATGAGCTAAGGTATGAATGTATGATCACCACGAATAAGCAGGGCAGCTGCCCAAACTGCAAAGAACCAAATTGATTTCACACACATAACATTTATGGTTGTCTGCATATTATTGTTTGCAGAGATTTTCAATAATTTCATCCCCTCCCTCCTATTCTCTACCCTTCCCTTAAAGATAAGGTATCAGCATTTTTGTCCCACCAAAGAAATGTGCCATTTTTGCTTGGTAAACACTACAAAGATAGGAGGCATAAGGTTTGATAGGATGGAAAGTGAAACGAACATTCTTTTCTAAATTCTTCAAGACAGATAAGCAATGAGAAATTAAGACAAACAAACATACATGGAAGTGGGGCCGGGAGTTTCATTGGCACGTCTTTCCGAACCTTCAGTGAAGTATCCTTGTCAGGCTGATCTAAAACCTGTTCAAGTATGCAAGTAGTAAAAGATACTCTCAATGTATAAGCACATACCCAGTTATCAACAATTTTACACCACAGATAATTGGTAATAGTCATTGACGTCAAAGATGAAATAACTTCAATGCTGACGGGAAAGAAATAAGGCAAAAACCATAACAAGCACTTTGTTCAAGAGTGAATATAGACATCCACAACATAAAAGTTCTCCACATGTTCATGGTACAGATTGAACCGTAGACCCAAAAGAAAAATATAAGGACTAGGAAAGATTGGGGGGGGGGGGGGGATTTTGGTACCTTCTTCTTTTCTCTTCTCTTTAATATCTTTAAATGACATTTTTTAATATAGTGCATCAAATGATATCGAGAATGCCTTGAACACAACTTCTCTTGGACCTCAGGGTTTTCAGTTAGCCAATCAGAAATCTCTTTGGACTTAACCACTTCATCCTTATCCAAAGTTTCCAGCCACGAATAAACTGGTATCCATTGATCCGTGCGCTGAAATCGAGCTTGTGGAATATCAAGCTGATTTGCTTCCTTTTCCTGCCGCATTGAAAGGCAAGAAAGTGTCAGGTGTTGTACTTAATATGTACTTTTTTGTTTATATATTCATTCGAAGTTCTCTAAGGGCAACATGGTATGAAGAATTTTAAAAATATATCATCAGAAAAAAAATGAAAAATCCTATATTCTAAAATGAAGCATAACTGCATAAGGTGCTTTAGGTAGGCATGTTGTTTCCTAATCTATTATTGTTGAAATAACCTAGTCTTGCAAGATACACCATTCTTAAAAAGGTTAGATAATGTTTTTATATCCAAACAATCTTCTATTGTCATAAAATATTACGCATATAAAGAAACAAAAAACGCACAAACACATACAGAAGGTCCCAGTTTTTACAGACCATGCCTATATCCATGGACCTTGTTATCCACTTACTCTGTTTTACACACAGATATGGAAAGAAAAACCCTAATTTGTGGGACAAGACAAATATTTCTTAAGCAAGTTATAATCTTCAAAAGCGATTCTTTACCTCATAAATGCAAAGGCTTAAACACAATCTCAGTTGATCACCATCAATAAAAAAAGTGCTACTGCTGAATGGAAACCTTAAACTTCGGTTTTCCCATCTATCAAGCAATGGAACATTGATAAATATGCCTGTTACTAGTCACATTATCGCACATGAGAACCTCTTAAAAAGGCTGTAACATGTCAAATATTCCAAGATTTGGTAGAGAAACCGGGAAAAAAACACAAAATGGGGGAATCCAAACAAACTGAACTGCAGTAACATCAATCAGGGAAAGGGAGAAGAAAGTTCACATGAGGGTTATCCCATTCTTGTAGTCTAGAGAATCCTCCAACCCATTTAAATTTTCAGTATACTTCTCCCATCTGGCATCTAAGAAAAAGTTCCAGCTTAAAATTTAATGTTAATCACAGGATTAACATTAATTGCACGTGTCCCCCCACAAGCAGATCCAAAATGCGACAGAACCCACATTTAATATTTCTCACTCACTTACTCTCCATGGGCTAGCAACGTTTATTCTAGACTATCCTTGCCAAAAAAATTACGAGGAGCAGAATACGGCAATAGCATACTACTGAAGATCCGACAAAAACATTCAAGCAAGCAAATAGATGGAAAATTTAATACAGAGAGCAATTCGAAGTTCATGCGGGTAACGGGAAGCAAGTAGAAAGCAGCACCTGAGGGGGGAATCTCATGCAATTCTGAATGGAAATAAGCCTGTGACACAGATCAGAACGAGGCATGGATTTGAGGCCCTCAGGTAAAGAATCATGGTTGGAGTCGATCCAGGCTTCGACCTCGGCCATGGTGACTTCTTCAGCCTCAGGGAAAGAAGAAAGCCAAGCTCGAGCCATGGTTTCCCATTCTTCGCTTTGGTCAGTTTGGTTCTGATCGGAGTTCATGGACTCTTCCGGGTTTCCCTCTGCCGCAGAGTTCGACATTTTGCGCGACGCCGCGACAATTGCGATCCAAAACAACCGCATGCGGCATTTCCGGCTAAGCGAATTCCTAATTAGTGCGAAGCACGGCCTAAAACGACTGCGCTTGCTGTTGTTTCTCTGTACCGGACTGCCCGTTACCAAGGGCATCCATGCGTTTTGTACTTTAGAATTTAAAAAAGAAAAATGGAAATTTCATTTAACAAGGTTATTAATTATTGATAAAAATTCATATCATCAATTCATCATGAACTTTTATGGAACTTATTATTAATTTTAAAAATTACTGTAAAATCAGTTAAATTAAAATTATGCACTTTTCAAATTATATTTTTTATAAAATGTAAATTTATAAGAGTTGATACAAATTTTACCCTTTAAATGCAATTACAATTTTTGAACTTGATGATCTAAATTTTTAAAATCTATTTGTTAATAAATAATAATAGTACATTCTTTTATTTTTAACGTAAATATTTGAGTTCAGACGTTATTCATCAGTTCATGTAAATGAAAAACTTAGGCACCGTTTGGTATATTGGAATTAGGATTAGAGAAGTGGAAATGAAATCTCAAACTTAGATTGTTTGGTAGGCAGGAATTCACTTCCATATGGAATTATGGAAGTGACTTTCTTAGGTTCTGTTTGGTTTGAAGGAGGGAAGGGATTTTAATAAAGGGGAGGGGAGGGGAGGGCGGGGATAGAAGGGATTTTAATATTTCCTTATTTGGATTGATCAGAAGAAAGAGGAGAGGGGGGATTTTAATGTTACTTTATTTAATTTATGAGGTGTAACATCCTTATTTTGAGATATAATTATATTTTAGAGATAATTATAAATTTAATAGAGATTTTGGGATAAAAAGAGAAAAGAGGAATTTGGTTAAAAAACATTATTTAAAAAAATAAAAAATTATTATTTAAAAAAATAATAATAAAATTATTAAAATAAATATATATAAAAAAAGGTAGTGGGTGGCGCCGAAAGGCCACCCACTGTTATTCACAATTATGAATCATGTCACCTCCTTCGATGCCACTAGATTAATATATGTTTATAAAAGATTTGATAGGGTTTTATGTTGAATGTCAAGGTTTAATATTGATCAATATATAAAAATTAAAAAAAATTGGCACGTCTTTGGCAATGTTTTAAAAGCTGGACCGGACGTCAAACTGAAGAGGCTATCAGGTCCTGGGTCGTATGGTTGGACCGATAACATCATAATTAAATAAAATAATATTATATGTATATATAATTATATAAATATAAAAAAATGAAATTTTAACATTACTTAAAAATAAACATATACAAAAGCTTATATGTATCATCTTTCCTAAATCCCAAGCTTTAATATATTGAAATCATTAAAAATAACACAATAACATGTCAATAATAGCAATAAATGGTTCCCGGTTCTCAGTTCAACCCCGGTTCCCAGCCCAAAAGCCAGACTGAAGCAGCCTGAAACTGTCCAAATGGTGAAACGGTTGAACCATGTTAAACGAGCCGAAAGCCTTCCCAGGCACCAATCCAACAGGTCTGACTGTCCGGTCGGATTTTCACAGCATTGGCCTTTAGGCACTGTATGATAATACCCCTCTCGATAACCACTTCACGCAGGTGAAGTCTGGCGCAGAGGGACGGACAATGAAGGTCTTGTGATACGAGTACTTTTATATTATTTGGGGATTGATAAGGTATTCAAAATCACTTCTGGTCACAAAAGTTTTTTCATAAAAAAATGTTCTAAATAATTCTCTCTATCTTATTATAGTAATTTTATGTTGATTAAAGAAAATGTTAAGATTAGGATTTTGGACAAATTTAAGGTTTGTTGATATAAGGCTATAGGAATGTAGATAATTATTAATAGTTGATTTTAATTGAATTATTTTTATTATTTAGTTGGTATAAGAATTTATAATGAATTTTTTATGTAATCAACTTATAAATAATTCTATATTAAACATTTTAACCGTTTAAATTTGAATTAAATATTTTACTTCGGTTATTGGAGGTATAATTGAAATCCTAATAGGTTTAGTTTTGTAAATTTTGTGTTATATGAAATTATAAAATTAGACTTTAATATGATTTTAGTTATGTGGAGGTTTTAAATATTGTTTAATAATTATACTATACTCATATAAATTAGAAAAAGAAATTTAATTATTCTAGAAGGTTGAAATTGATGATTTTATGATTGTAGGTATATTGAAGGAGAAACTTTAATTTATAAAATTGAGTGATTGATGTGAGAATATGATATAGAGATTATTTAAGGATTTTAATAAGTGATTTGGGCTCATGAGGAATTATCTATGGCTAAGAATTGTTAGGATTGAAATATTTGAAGATAATAGTTTTAGAGGAAATTGGGTTTTTGGGAGTTGAATTTGCATAAATTATTTATTGTAGTATTGCTTGTGGTTAATTGGTATCTACATGTATAATGTAGAGTTTTCTTGTGATCGGTGATTGCTCGTGTTTTTGTTACTCAAGTTAAAGTTAAGCTTGGAGTTGAGGTAATTGAGGTTAATTTATTTTATATGCTTGTTTTGGATCGTAAGGTGTTTTCTAAACCTTACTTTCATCTATACTACTTGTATATGTTTTGAAAGATTATGTGTATATTAGAATATGAACCTAGTTTAGTGAAGCAGTATATTTTCCAACTTGTATGTATAAGCATAGATTAATATTAAAATCTTTACTGTTGTGATAGTTATGATGTTTGTGATGGAATGTTGTACAAGGTATGATAAACTTGTAAATGTTTTCGAAGACTGTATTGATATATTGTTTTTCTGTTATGGGATATGTTGGGTTGCGTGGAAGAAATATGGTGAAATTGTGCCCATCGGCTCTCTCATTCCTGACCCGGATTTTGAGTAGAGTGTTTTGGGCGGACACCTCCGTGTTACGGTATATTGGTAGTGGTATGAGAGGGGACAATATTCTTGAAGTAATTAGCTAACCTTTCGCCGATATACTAGCACTGATAGGCTGTACCACATCCAGACGCTATAAGGAAGAGCAGGATGGATGATTGAGGATGGTTCTAATTGTTGATCATATTGTGTGAAGTTTAATTATTGAGAATATTAATTATTATTATTATTATTATATTAGTTAAACCTGCTTCTCTGACGTATAATCCTTTCTTGCATATTTTGTAAATTGATTTTGGTTACTGAGACTTTATATTTCATCCCGTCGTTATAAATATTTTTCAGGTGAGACATTTAATTTGGCTAGAGGCCAAGGGAAACAACCAAAGGCATAAACATTGAGAATCCTGTAGGCCTCTTTTGGTATTGGTGTTGTATTATTTTCTATATTGCCATTATAGAACATGTGATGTCTTTTAGATTTCATATTTGCTGTTTGGATAACTGTTTTGAGATAATTATTTAACTTTTGTTAGGCCTGAGGCCTTATTTTCGTATTCTAATATTTTGGTGGACCCACAACCATATCTGTCTTAGGAATTGTTTTGTATGCAATCTTAATTGTGGAATTCAGTGTTGCAAGCGCGTGAGCTAGGATTTCTCCTATTGTTATGTGTGCCTAGAGTAACATATTTCTTTGTAGTGGGTTTGTGGGCAAGTTTTGTGCCCTAAACTTTGATATGTCTTGAATGAGAAATTATTTTTTTATTATCATTGGTTAACCAGATTTTGTAAAACCATTACAAATAATTGTTGTTTGGAGAAATGGTCGTTTCAGGAGGGGAGGAGAGAAAAATTATTTTCACATGGATAACTTTATCCTTTTGTTATAAGTGATTTTTTCCAAACTCTATTAAATGTATAATAAAGTTGAAATATAAATAAAATTTTTATGTCCTAAATTATAATCAAACGTCAACCATGTAATATCCCGAATTTTTAGATTTGAAGCTAGAGAATAAGCCTAAATTAAGTGGACTGCTAAGCCCTAGTTTAGTAAATGTCCCAAATCTATTCTCTAATATTTCTTATATCTTTGGGGCATTAAATAAAATAAAATGGTTAATTTTGAAAAAAGTGATTATGCCTACGGTGAAATAGCCTATAAGGCAGTGAGTTTGTCATAAGATTTTGTATGATTGAATGATAAGAAAAAATTATAAAATTTTACAAGGTGAAAGTAAATATCCTAAGCTTTAATTTGATAGGTCATATGACTCAATTAGAGCTATATACAAAAAGATATGAATTTTTGAAGTCAGCACAAAAAACCTGTGAAGTTTCTGGAATAGCATGCAAAGATTGAAATTCTAGGAATTTTGTGCTTCTAGATAGCAAAAGGCTATATCTTTTCTTGAAACTAGACTCAATAAGGGTTCCATAGCCTTTAGAATCACTCCAATTCAATTTTTCTAGAATTAGTTATGATTTTTCAAAGTTTAGGCAGAAATCTGCCATAATTTTGTAAAAATCTGAAATTGTTGGAAATTTAGTAAATAATTAGAAAATAATATTATATTATATTAAATCATCATCTACCTTCTCCATCAGCCCAAAACTGTGCCATGCAGCTGCAACAAGAGAGAGAAGGTGTGAGAAATTCTAGAGAGAGAAGGAGAAGAGAGCTTGTACGGTAAGTTGATTTCTTTGGTAAATCCTTACCTAATGCGTATAACTCCGACCCTAAGCTATTCTTCTATGTTCTACAAGGTTTGTGGAGCACAAATTTGGGTGTTCTAAGGCTAGGGTTTTCAGCCACCTAGAGGAAAAGCTAGTGGGAGCTTGAGATAACTTCCAAACTCTTGTATATTGACTATTTTAACTGCTACAGGCAATTTAATCGGTGAAATTTCGCCGGATTGCCGTTGATTTAAAGTTTGGAAATGATATGGCCTTGGGGTTATGTTGCCGAAATTGGGTCTAAAAGGTAGTTGTAACCTAATTAAATTTTTGATAAAGTTATTAGGAGTAGAAAGGAACACATCTACGAAGTCAAAACTCAAAAACCCCAATTTTCCCCGGAGAATCCATAAGTTTCAGCCAACTCTAGTTAAGGGTCTTAGAGTTAGATTTTCAATGATTTGATGATTCCATTGTGTTCAGAGTGGAAAATTAGGTGGGGTTACAGTTAGTCACTTTTTCAGAAAAGGCCGAAAAAGCATAATTACGAAAACGCCCCTGAAACCCTTAAAGTGGAGCTGCCAAGGGTAATTTTGTGATTTGACATTGAATTTGATAATTCTGAGCCTGGAAATGGATTCCTTGGGCAAAAATATGTCAGACTAGCCCATGTCCAAATTTCAGGAAAAGTATAGTCGGACCAAGTACGGCCGGGCCGGGTCCCCGAGTTATTTTAGTAAATTTTTATAATAGGCTCATATAACCTCCAGAAACACTATGGAAGTGTCTAAACGGTACCTTTGGTGTTGTAGGATCGAATATAGAGCTCGAGCTGTTAGCACGCTTTACGAGGCACACGTCTTGAGGTGAAAAAGGGTTAAGGTAGAGAACTTACCTTTCCTACATGTATTTGATATTTGTGTTAGTGTGTTGATGCATGTTATTACTTTGCTTGATTATGTGAAACATGTATGAATGATTTGAAGCTATGTTTCAATTTATGCTATGGCCATAGGTATATTGTTCGAAGCATTGAGCTTACAGATATGTCATTGTGTGAGCATGAGTTATGTGACACAAGCATGTCATGCATTAAACATTTATCGTACATGCATATTGGTATTATTTTCCTGCTGAGATTCTCTCAAATCTCACCCTCTCCTACCAACAATTTAGACAGGAAAAGACAGAAGATATGCTGAGAACAATACAAAGAACCATATGAGGAGATTGCAGTGGTGGAACAAAGATGAGAAGATGTCTCTGTTTCACTGGGATGGGTTTAGATACCTAAGTAGCCTTGTGTGGCTACATTGATGGTAATGATCATGTACGAACCCCTATGTGGAATTTATGTAATTATGCACTTATTATCAGTATATTCATGTTATTCCTGTGTTGACCACCGAACTGCATATCGTTTTCCACGAATACTCTGGTAAAGGTGAAATAAAGATAACGGTGTGACAAACCACATGGCATCCCAAAAAATATGGAGCATGGCGTTGAAGGCCACCAAATGTGTTAAACACTTGAACATGAATGAGTTAGTAAAGAATATGCATCGAGCAAAAAAAATGCAAAAAAGAAAAAATCACGCTAGGTAAGGTAAACAAATAGAGTTAGTAAAGAATATGCAGAAAAGAAAAAGTATGGTGAAAAGCAAGAATAAAAAGGAATAAGGGCAATTTTGGGTTATCACAATAATAGCATATGTATTCTAGTCCAAATACACTAAAATTTCAGCCTCCACTCCAAATCCCCCCAATTTAGGGGCAATGGTTTTGAGGGGAGAGAGGGGAAAATTTCAAAAAATTTTCCTTCCCCTCCTAATTTTTTTCTGCCAATCAAGGGGAGGGGAGCAAAATCCCTCCCTCCCCTCCCCTCCCCTCAATTATACAGAGCCTTAGGCATAACATGGAATTAAGATGGGTTCTTTGGAAGTGAAAGTTTATGACCATTATACCTTCATTCAATTTATTGGTTAACCACTTTGGCCATGATCCTCTTCGTCTTTCTTCCCCTGACTCGACGGCCCCCCTTCCCTCTCTTATGGTGACGATGAAGTATAGTGACAGCGAGTTACAGCTACGGCAAGGACGGCGAGGTATTTCGACGGAAATGATGGTGATGAGGAGGTGCATTGACGGAAACGATAATGACGTACTCCTTCATCTTTTTTCACCTGACTCGACGACCCCCCTTCCCTCTCTTATGGCAACGATGAAGTACAGCAACGGCGAGGTACAACTACAGTAAGGATATGAGGTACATCGAGGTGCATCGACGAAAACGATAGTGACAACGAGGTGCATTGACGAAAATGATAGTGACAACAAGGTGCATCGATGGCAATGGTAGTGATGGTGAGTTACAACAATGGCAAGGATGGAGTCGAGTTTGTTTTCTTCTTATTTTCTGGTTTATGTTTTCAATGATGGTGTCGATTTCGTTTTTGGTTTGATCTCTGGTTTTGTTAGCGATGATGTTCGATTTCTGCTTCTATTTCTTTTTTTTTCCAATGACACCTTTGATTTCTGTTGAAATTATTGTGAAATCATGGGTAGTTTGTGATGGGCTGATGGCTAGTGGTTTCTACGCTAGCCGACGGTCAGATTGATGGTGGGCACCAGTGAGACTGATGGTGGCCTTTGGTGATATCGATGGTTGCTCTAGGATGAATGTGAGGATGGGGACTAGGGTTTTTCAAGGGTATGTTTAACATTTCATAATTTAAAATTAATATATTATTAAAAATTATATTACACTTTTATCTCCACTTCTAATTCCAATTTCATTTCTAATTCTGCTTCTAATTCCACCTCCATAAAAAACTTTTCCACGGTATCAAACAAGGCATTATTTGAAGAGTTTTTTTTTTTTTAATTTTTTATGATAACTTATTTGAGGAGTTACTCCTATCAACAGACATGGTCATATATTGGTTACGAGCTTGGGCCTGGTGGAATGACCATAGTGAGGGTGGCTGCCAACCTTAGTATATGTTTGACATAGCTTATTTTTTAGATATAAGTGACTTTCATATAAGTCGAAACAAAATTCTTTTCACATACTTACCTCACATATCGTAAATCACGATTTAAAAGCACTTATAAGTAAAAAATAAACTATCCCAAACAAGCACTTAACCCACTCTATTAGAAATAAAAATTGAGTTATTTCTGCTTGATGAAATCTCGAGAAATAGGAATCTGGTGGCATAAAAACTCCCTTGTAAACCAGAAATAGCGTGTTTAATCACTGGTGTAACGTCATGTGCTTGTGAAATTTATAAATACCTTCAGCTTCAAACAAAACCCATAGGACATACTTATCTGATACTACATCATAAATCATGATTAAGTGAGTTTGGTATTGTTTATTGGGATCAATAAATATTTATTACGTAAATCGAAAAAAAATTACACTCACATAATAAATCACGATTTATAAACACATTATCCAAAAATAAACTATCGGAACACTAAAACTGATTTAAAGCTTCCAATCACAGTTGAAAACAAGGCTGGCTTCAAAAAAAGTTGCGGCTATAATTCGCAAGCGAACAACCTTGTGTACGGATTTCGGACAAGAGAAGAAAATAGCATGACCAGTCAACTCGAACTGAATCCACAAAGCATGCCAGCAATTCACTGTTATTCATCAGTTAGCTCTTTGTTTTTCAGTGTTTTCTCCACTTTGATGATTCGGCTAGCGTTCAATCAAGAGTAGCAAAACTACCCGCATCCCCCGTAATAAACATAAATTAAAAAGATTGTTACTCCCAAAAGTTTAAAGAGCTCTGTTCACTTCTGAATAATTATGCACAACAATCTGTGTCAAGAGTCAAATTACCAAAATTGCTCTCCAATTCCAACTCCAGATTCACCAACATTGAAATCACACACACACACACAGCTATATATATATATATATATATATATTTGCGCTACTGCAAGAATCTTGTACACCCTCAGCAGTTATGAATGCAGTTAAAATTGAATCGAAACTATTCACGATGGAACTTTTCCCACCAAGAAGGCTCATCATACAGTGAGTGTGATATCGCCCAAATCAAGCTGACCAGCAATTTCTTCAAGTTGCTTCTTCACACTCATATCAATCAACTTAGACCCAGAATTCCCATACCTGATTGTGAAGCCAGCCACCAAACTTGGATCAATCAATGTCTTAATTCTCACATTTTTTGCACCGGTTAGCTTCTGCACCTGCTTCGCTATCTGAGCCAAATGCTGCGATTCCGGCTTCACCACCGAGCTCACGATCGCGAGCTCCGTCTCCGTCAGATCGTTATACACAAACTCGTATTCCTTCGCTATATCGTTGATCAGATCGATCCTCTTTGCGTCCACCAAAATGTTGAGGAAATTCTGAGTGTGAGGCTGCAAGCTTGAGGAAGCGGCGATTTCCTCCAGAACATTTTTCTTCTTCTCTGTCTCGATGGTAGGGTTGTTGAAGAAGGAGAATACGCCAGGGTCGGCGAAGATTTCTTCGATTTTCTCGATGTCGGCGGTTGTAGAGTCGAGAGTGTTGTTGGCCTTGGCAACGTCGGCGAGGGCGAGGGCGTAGCTGGCGGCGGCGCTGGAAACCATCTTAGCTCCGAGAACACCGCCATGGGAGCGGCGGCCAGTGGCGGCGGCGGCGGCGAGATTGAGCTGGAGAGAAGAAGGGAAGGCAGAGGTGGAGAAGGAGATGTTGAAGAGGGGTTGAGGGGAGACGAAGCTTCTGGGGAGTGAAGAGTGAGTGGATTGGAGTGAGGTTGGGGTATGGCGCAGAGACGCCATTGATTCTGAATTTCAGATTTCTGGATGTCTGAGAGAGAGAAGACGATGATGGTGGACCGAGTTGGACGGGAAGAGATGAGATTAACGGTGGAGGATGACCCCTAGGCCATCCTGGGTTGCTGGCACCATAGCCTTATTTTGTGAGAGATGAGATGCCAATTTACGTGGTTTTGATTTGATTGCAATTCGTCCCACCCAAATGGCTTCGCTTCATGATATCATTCTTTTTTTTTTTTTTTTTGCGCCAGAAACAAACTAATGTATTAAATTCAAATAAGTTATATTGTCCTATACATTAAAACAAACCAACACAGAAAATGAGAAAATAAATAAGTTACAACTATCAAACATAGTGACTAAGAAAATAAATCCTTAAACCTGGCTAGCAAACTATAGAGGCTAATAAATAACAACACTTCAATGCAGCCAGAACACAATAATGAAGATGAGACATCATCCCCTCTAATTGTAAAGTAGGCCTGTAACTGTGAAGAAGGTTGATATGCCCGATCACATTGGCAAGACACTTCTAATGAAGCTTTAGTAATCCTTCCGGCTACCAATTCTGCTTCCTTGGGAACGCACTTGCAAGAGAGGTTTCTAACCAAATTCCCTGGTACAAAGGTGTACTCAAGGAGAATATCATTCAACTTATAATCAGCGAATGCACAATCAAATAGACCATAGGAAAAATAAACCCAACTCCAGTCTGAAGATAAATAGAACTGCCATATACACTGAACCGGCTCATATCTAGTCCTATAATGAATAGTGATGATCAATACACTAAACAGGCGCAAGATGAGCCAATGATGAACAGGGCATACAATTCTACTCATACATATCAGACTCAGAAAACCGATATTTATTTGCTTATTTATTGCACATTCCTTGACCAGAATAACCACAAAGAACATTACCTTTCTACCACATACATCTACCATCAACCAAACATTACTAAATTCTGAATGTATCATAAGGACTCTATTTCTAGGGCTTGGGATAGTCAATCCCTCTCTTTCCCACGGATAAATCTTCCACACCAATTCTGGTAGGGTATAGATAATTTGGGTAAGGTATTTTGACTTATAATACATACATACCAGTGAAGAAATGTAATAACCTACCCAATCATATGAGACAAACCAAGCCACACTAGGTATCAATTCTTCTAAATAATCATTCAAATTAAACAAAGAAAAATCAACACCAAAAGAGGCTCTCCCACCAATAGCAAAACTCATTCTCAATACAACATCAGTGGCAACGGATTTAATTCTTAGCAATCTACTCACCTCGGGAGCCAAAGGTCGCAAAGGTAATACCTTTAAGCTTCTTTGTTCCAGTGCCTTTGAATCCCCCAAAGCAATTGAAAAATCCCAGTTTCCACTTAACCATAAATCCTTCAACACCTTGCCTTCACTTGAGAGTCCACCGGCAACGAGGTCCTCCGACGCCATGGCACTAATTTGTTTGACCGTTGAGCTCTAAAGTCTTAAGCACCGCATCTCCGCCACAGATCTGCCCCTAATAATTTAGATTTAATAATTTTAAAGCAACAATATAAATGCAACGAGAGAAAATTCACGTCCTGGGCCAAAAAAACAACAGAGAGACAGAGAGAGTTCACGAGCCGAGAGAAACAAGTACACTAGTAATCTTATATTTGAACCGCGTAGAGACTCTTCATAAGTGAGAGGCATGGGACCTGTCCCCATTATAAAATTGATGCTGTTAATATTTACTTGGGCAAAGGAGCAAAAATACCTATGATCTTTGTCAAAAAGAGCTGTTGGTACCATAAATAATTTTTGGGTGCAAAAATGCTCATCATTACTCAAAAAGGGTCCTAAAATGCTACCACCGTTAAATTAAGCAAACGTCTGTTACTTGAGTCCAACGTGGCAAGAGCATTGGTTATAAATCTGAGCTTCATCTCATCGTTCTCCACTCCTCTATACTTCAGCCATTGCTTTTCTTCAACCATTCCTCCATTGCTCCACTATTCTTAAATTGTACCTTTGCCATCAACGATTACTTACTCTGCTTCCTTTGTTTTGCAAATAATAAAACCGAATAGTAGAGACAAAAACCACCCCAATTCAGTGTGTGTTTGGGAAACTTCCAAACCATGGTTTCAAACCATGGTTTGCGAAACCCGAGACAAAACTCCTCTCACACACTTACCTCGTAAGTCGTAAAAGCTATTAAAAAAAGCTAATCCAAACACACACTCAATCAACTTGTTCACAAATTCCAGATTGAAAAAAACTATAGATTTCAAAGATAAATTGTTTCCTAAAAAAACAACTAATGCTATCAGCGAAGCTTTTGACACAACCTGATATTTGAGACCCAAACCATGGAATCCCCTAACTAAATCCACAAAATCAAACATCTCAAATACCAACCTAGAAAAACCAAGATCAAAACAATAATATTTTGAAATTCCAACAATACCACCTACTCAAGCTCAAGAATTATAGTTCTCTTTAGAAGATAAATTGGAGTGAAGATCAGCAAAAGAGCTTCAGTAGATCTACCTTCAGCGGCACAGCGATGCTTGAAATACCTAGCGATGACAGCAGTGACTGGGGCAACAGAGGTTGTTGGATGCCGAAAGGTTGTGTTTGCGGTTCTTTAGGCCGAAAGGTTCCACCTTGATGCCGAAGCTCAGAGTTTCTCTCTAAGCCTGCAACCTGTTTATTGTCAGATGCTCGATTTCGTGGGTGCTTTAGTTGTTGTTGACAAGGTTAATGGTAATTGCATGTATGCTTCATAGTTTCGATTCTCACTTTGCAATAAGATTTTGTTTCAAATGAGGAAAGGAGGAGGAGGTAGAGAAAGGAGAAAGTGATCGGTAAGACGAAGGAAGAGGAGTGAGAAGGATGCCGCAATGGAGGAACTCGATCACACACGATGAAGCTGGTGGGTTTGGCTGAAGAAGCAGAGGATGGGGAAGGGGTGATAATAGTTGGTGAGACGTGAGAAAGAGGGGTTTCTTTTGTGAAAGAGAGGGAGATTACGAGGTCATTTAAAAAGGGTCCACGTGTTTTTCTGTTTTGTTTTTCTCTTTGCCCAGCATATGTGTTTTTCAATTGGGCAAAGACCAGCATCTACGTGTATTGTTCATTTTGACCAACTCACACTACACATCATCCTATTTGCTCAACATTTCAAATAAAAGCGGTCAACGTAACGGACAGTGACGGTGGTGGCATTTATGGTCCATTTTGTTATGTACATAGGTATTTCTGAACCAAAATTTTTTACATGGTGTCAGTTGCTCCTTTTGCAAATGATCATGGGCATTTTTACTCATTTACCCTATTTGCTTCAATAAAGTATAAAAACAAGTATAAATTATAAATTATCATATATAATGCCTAATTGATAATAGGATTTGAAAAACCAGTAAAAGCCAACAAATTGTTGACTGAGACTATAAGCGGCCTCGCCCTATAAAAAAATACAAGTTTAAGTGTGTGTTTGGAATAATGATTTTCAATTGGGCTTGTTTCAATTTAAATTTTTGTAATGTTACTTTTGGTAAAAGCCAGATTGTATATTATGAGTTATGTTTGGATTGGTGGTTATATAAATGAATTTTGCAAACGTAAAACTTGTTTGAATTGGCTAAGCATAAGTGACTTTTGTGATAATAGTAAGAGAGAGTGTGTGGAAAAATATTTAAAAAATCAAGCAAATATTTAAAAATTACTTTAAAATATTATGTGCTACTGGAAAAGTATTTTAGAGTGGGTGAAAATCAATAAATTAGTATTCCAATTTTTGGGTGTTCTTTACTACTAAAAAAAATACATTAAAGGTAAAATTGTAGTCAGTCTCCTAAGACTAGGTACAATTGAAAAAATATTTTAAAGGGTTAAAAGCACAAAAAAATATTTTAAAGTAATTTTTGGAGATGAAAAAGTACATTAAGGGTAAAATTACAATCAGTCTGAAAACACACGGGGTACAGTTGGAAAAATATTTTAAGGGGTTAAAAGTACCAAGAAAATATTTTAAATTAATTTTTGTAACTGAAAAAGTACATTAAGGGTAAAATTGCAATCAGTCTGATAGCACACTGGGCACAACTGAAAAAATATTTTAATTATTCACCCTCAATTGTAATTGCAAGCGAGAGAGAATGAAAAGAATAAAAATTAGGTGGGACCGTTGGACATAATTATTACACTTAACAGTAACAATAAGCTCAATTATAATTGCAAAAGCTCCCTATTGGAGCTTTAGGTAAAAGCTTTTTTTTATTTCAAAAATTCAATTGCAAAATGGGTGAACCAAACACTCAAATTTTTTTCTCATTAGCCTATCGGGCTTAAGGCTAGAAAAAGCCCAATTGAGCCCATCAATCGGTGAACCAAACACCTTGTAAGTTTCGAGAAACGCACTTATTGAGAATGGCAAAAACTCTTTACATTATGAGCCTCAAAAGGGAATTAGTCTCAAGTTTAAAATAATTTGATATTGTCAACAAACTCATATCCGGTATATAAATTTGTAATGCTGATCAGTCATGCTAGGGTTGTAAACCCTCAATTTTATTTAATTTATAAATAAATGATTACTTAATATCATTATTATTCCCACAATAAATTTAGAGATATATTCGTTTCTAATTAAAAAAATAAAAATAAAGATACTGACAAAAAACATGCCGTAAAAATATTCTATTAATATATAGAGTTTTCGAATACATCAACATTTCCTATAAGAAATAAAAAAAAACATATGCCTAAAGGAAACTAGAGAGTCTTCTTCTCTGCTACCCTGGCTCATTTTCATATTAGCATGATTTCCAATTTCTGGGCCCTCAATTTTATTTAATTTATAAATAAATGATTACTTAATATCATTATTATTCCCACAATAAATTTAGAGATATATTTGGTTTCTAGTTAAAAAAATAAAAATAAAGATACTGGCAGAAAATATGCCATAAAAATATTCTATTAATATATAGAGTTCTCGAATACATCAACATTTCTTATAAGAAATAAAAAAAAAAATATGCCTAAAGAAAACTAGAGAGTCTTCTTGTCTGATGCCCTGACTCATCTTCATATCAGCATGATTTCTGATTTATGGGACATTATGACAAGATATGAGTGATACTAAATAAATAACTTTTTAACCAATAATACCCGGTTGCTAATTTAACAGAAACCAATTTAAATCCCTGCAATATAATTATATGTGAATATGCCTAGAAATATAAGCATCCACAATACTATAATTTCATCACTTAGATATACTAGGGCGTCACCTAGGTGAATCCACAATAATTCACACAGAAAATCTTACCCTACAGGATAGTTCACATAGCAATCCTTCTTGAGGAGATCATAATATTTATGGACATAACAATAAAGTCTTCCTTGCATATTCCCATACAATTCTAAATAACTTTCAAATATAAGAAGTATTTAAATGAATAGCATAAAGAATAGTTAGATAGTAAAACATTCGAAATAATTTTAAGAAGTATAAATAAAAGCAAGGTGTATAACTCGGTAAGAAAACTCTTAATTTTCAATAGTTTCCTTCTATTCTTCCCTATAACTTTCTCTTTCTTTCTTTTCCTTTTGTTCGAAAACCAAGACAGAACCTCATATATATATATATATAGACATTGCTGACTCACTTCTTAGTTTTCATCCTTATCCTTTTCCATTTATTACATTCCTGTCCCATTCTTTTCCTTTTTCCCAAGTCATCTGAAACTAACCTCTTTTCTACTTGTTTTCCAAGCCAATTCCATGACATCATTAATTTCCTCTTGCTAATTGCACTGTGACGTCTTTACTTGTTCCCTTGACTTCACAGAAGGATATCCTAAATAATACATTTATCTTCACAGACATGTGCGTGTTGTTTATTTTGTACTACTTACAATAACCCATTTAATTTAATAATTATATACCATTTTTCCTTGATGGAGGCGCAAGAATTCAATTTCCTTCTCATGCTTAACATTTTCAGGGAAATACTTATATAGAAAAGCTTTTCTAAATTTTACCCAAGTTATTTGGTGTGTTTCCTTTATATGCTTAACTTCTTTCCACCAATTGTAAGCATCCCTTACTAACATGTAAGTGGCTAGAGATACCTTTTGATCGTCCATACTTCCTAATACCTCAAATATTTTTTTCTATTTGTTCCAACCATTCATCAGCTATAGTTGGGTCATATATTTTCCTTTGAAGGAAGGTGGATTGGTTTTTCTAAATTCACTATAGGATTTCACACTTAAAGTTGGGTTTGGAATGTTTTGATTTCTTTCTTCTGGTATTTGCTCCTGTAATTCTACCTCCTGATTCTCATTATAGTTTTGGTGCTCATATTCAGGTCCTTCAAGTAATTGTACTATACATGCTGCAGCGGCAGCTTGTTCTCTTATAGTCCTAATTGTTGCTTCAGTTTGCTTAAGGAAAGCTTCGGTCATTTGCTCAATAGCCCCCAATACCTTATTGCCTACATGGCCTTGGCTACTACTAGATTGACTCCGCCTTCCTTGTGCCATTTTCTTCATAACATGATAATTAGTATTAGAGTCATCAATCCTATGATCCTCTATTTCTCCAATATCCACCACCTATTTGATCTAGGTATAAAAGGGAGAAGGCCTCATAAATTCTTAACAAAACAAATACTTTAGGATCATTATGCTCTAATACTAAAAATGTAAACCCTCAATTTCATTTAATTTATAAATAAATGATTACTTAATATCATTATTATTCCCACAATAAATTTAGAGATATATTCAGTTTCTAATTAATAAAAATAAAAATAAAAATAAAGATAAAACATGGCTTAAAAATATTCTATTAATATATAGAGTTCTCGTATACATCAACATTTCTTATAAGAAATATATATATATATATATATATATGCCTAAAGGAAACTAGAGAGTTTTCTTGTCTGCTGCCCTGGCTCATCTTCATATTAGCATGATTTCTAATTTCTAGGACATTACGACAAGATATGAGTGATACTAAATAAATAAGTTTTTAACCAATAATGCTCAGCTGCTAATTTAGCAGAAACCAATTTAAATCCCTGCAATATAATTATATGTGAATATGCATAGAAAAGTATTAAATTCACAAGTATCCACAATACCATAATTCCGTCACTTAGACATAGTAGGGCGTCTCCTAGAGTGAATTCACAATAATTCACACAAAAATCTTATCCCATGAAATAGTTCACACATCAATCTTAGCCCATAGAATAATTCACACAACAATCTTTCTTAGGGGGGTAATAATATTTATAGATACAACAACATAGTCTTCCTTGCATATTCCCATACAATTCCAAGAACTTTCAAATACGAGAAGTATTTAAATGAATCACAAAGAGAATAGTTAGATAGTAAAACATTTGAAATAATTTTGATAAGCATAAATAAAAGTAAGGTGTATCACTCAGTAAGAAAACTTTTATTTAATTTTCAGCATTTTTGTTCTATTCTTCCCTATGACTTTTGCTTTCTTTCTTTTCCCTTTGTTTGAAAACCAAAACAGAACCTCATATATATATATATATATATAGACATTGCTGACTCACTTCTTAATTTTCATCCTTATATTTTTTCATTTGTTACATTCTTATCCCATTCTTTTCCTTTTTTTCAAGTCATCTAAAACTAACCTATTTTCTACTTATTTTCCAACCCAATTTCATGACATCATTTATTTCCTCTTGCTGATGATTGCACTGTGACGTCTTTACTTGTTCCCTTGACTTCACAGAAGGATTTCCTAAATAATACATTTATCTTCACACACACCCATTTAATTTAATAATTATATATATGTGTGTGTGTATATGCATGTATATATATATATAGTAATTATATGATGGCAAAAAAAATATATATATATATATATAGTAATTATATATTATGTACACAATTTTTTCAGGATGTTACAAGGGACAGGTGAGATCATCAAAATTCATTGAACTATTTGTGAATCTATGTTAACTAAATTAATGCTGATTTTGACACAACAATCTCACCGATTCATGGGTTGGGTGAGATTGATTAATAACATAATGTTGCTAAATCTAATGTTATTCCTACATTCAAGCATTTTTTTGGAAGGTGTGACATCTTTATTTTTATTTCTAAGTTATAATTATAATTATTTATAAAAAATGAATTTAGTAGATAATTTTTAGAATAAAAAAACAGAGGGATCTGATTAAAAAATAAAATAATAAATAAATAAACCAACTTTCGGCGAAAAGAAAATAAAATTAAAAAAAATGTGATGATTGCAAAAAACATAATGATTACACTTTAAAAAAAAAACAAATCACGTCATCTTTCGGCGGCATGTCTATCAAAGGGAGGGGTATTATATATTCCACCCATCCAGCCCTCGGTGAAGTGATATTTTGGGAGAACAGGGCTCGTAAATCTCAATTTTTACGGTTTTTGAGATCAATAATTATTCAAAATTATTTTTAATTATAAAATTTTTTTCATAAAAAATATTTTAAATATTTTTTTTCTTATGATAGTAATTTTGTGCTGGTTAGAAAATATTTTAGAATTAAGATTTTAAGCAATTTTTGAGTTTTGTCAATATATGACTATAGGAATGTAGATGATGATTAATAGTTAATTTTAATCAATTTATTTTTATTAGGGAAAATTGTCATAAAAGACCTCATTAGCCTAATATTTGCTGAATGGGACCTGACCTAATATGTCATTAATTTCGCAATAGTAAAAGACCACAATGCCCTTAATGAGAAAAGAGAGGGAAATGAAAGGAAAAGGAACAAAACGAATTGCCTCGTAAGAAACAGAGCAAGTTGATTGATATTTCTGTTTCCTAGCTCCTTCTCCTTAGCTGCCTCGTAAGAAACAGAGCAACTGATTGACATTTCTTCTTGCTAGCTTCTTCTCCTTAGATGTGCACAGATAAAAATCCTCCGTTCTGGCCGTCGTTCATTATGGATGCTGGTGGAGGTTCGATGTATCAGTAAAGAGGAGGTGAGTTGTGTGAAGACCCTTATTCTAGAGCTAGGTTTTTGTTTTGTGATTTCTCCATAATCATCAAGGTTCCATTTACTTTGTAGTAGATAGATTTGTATCCAATGTTGAGTTGTTTACAGAGTAGCGTATTATGTCTGATTTGAATGATTAATTATCATACGTAGCTACTAATCTTGAATTTGATGGCACTTAATTAGATGCCAACATTCTCCTTGCATATTCTCTCTCTCTATATATATGGATACACCCTCCATAATTCATTTAACATGTCTCGACATATGACCCTCAAAAGAAAACAATGTTATATCCTCATCTTGTTGCTCACATTTCAGACACAATTTTTGCATTTATATACATGAGTGTCTTTTTTTGAATCATTATTTCTCCATTTGTTGGTGTCATCCTTACATTGACCTTGTTGTTATTATATATATATTTGTTCTTATTATCATATGTCTCATTATGTATTTATGTTTGTAATCCAAAACTCGTCCCTTATGTCTTTTTTTGTAAGGGTGAGATTAGGAATTAAAAAATTCAAATCTCCCTTGACAACTGCAGGTTTTTGTTCGGTATGATGAATAGGGTAGAAAAAGAAATTTATTGCTTCTTCCACATAGGTGGGAAGATTGTCACTGACCAAGGGAGGACTCAATATATTGGTGGGAGAGCAAATGGAAGAATAGTAAGAGAAGGAATGTCACTTAATGAGCTTAAAAGAACAATATATTCGTGTCTTGGGATTCAAGGGAAAACATTTCAGCTAAGGTGTACATTGTCATCATTAGATGAAAGCACTGTTGTAGACATAGAGGATGATGAAGGAGTGAAACAAATAGTACAATTTAATGACAAATGTGCACATTTGTATATAGTTGAAGATGCTAGTGAGTTGATAGATGAAGAGCAACCCATGATAATGTCACAAAGGTGAGTTACATGTACTTTTTATGTCTTTTAAAGTGGTATGGCAGAATGAGTGAGTAATTGACAAAAACTTTTGATGCAGGCCAGAGAGCTTGGGAGGATCGTACGGGTTATGCATTGGTGAATCATCATCAAGTAGGATATCACAAGATAGGTCATATGTAATTCAGAGTGCACCTGCACCTATCCCTGAGTATGGTGCTGAGAAGTGGAAGGATTTGCTTTCAGGTGATAAGAGGTTTAAGAATGCTGTTGAATTTAAAGATTCACTGTACAAGTATAGTTTGGCACATAAATTTGCATACAAATTTGTGAGAAATTGTGCAAATAAGATGATAGTGAGGTGTAATGTGGATGGTTGTCCATGGAAAATTACTGCATATCAAGTGGGGGGGAAGAGTCAAGCTTCTTACGTGTGCATACCTTTGTGGAGAACCACAGTCACTCAGCACAGGATAATCTGATCGTACATCGCAAATTGACCTCTAGCATGACTGCTTCTATAATAAAAGATGGATTGAGGGGTTGTTTAGATAAACCACCTCATGAGATAAGACGTGAGGTTTATAGGGAATATGGTTTATCAATGTCTTATGATCAAGCATGGAAAGGTAAAGAGAAAGCACTAGCTGAGATACAGGGATCACCTGAGCAATCATACATGTTGATTCCTTGGTATTGTAGGAGACTAACTGAAGTTGACCCGAAGACAGTGGCAAGATGGGAAGCTTGTCGTAACCATACATTTAATAGATTATTCATTGCATATGGATGTTCTGTCGAAGGATTCTTAGGAGGATGCAGACCAATTCTTTATATCGATGGAACTCACCTTAGTGGGCCGTATCATGGGACAATGTTATCTGCATATGCGCTTGATGCTGATAATCAGCTATACCCTGTTGCCTATGTCATAGTGAGTGGGGAGACTACTGATGATTGGACATGGTTTATGCAAAATGTGAAAGACATTTTAAACTCTCTTGAAGTGGTGATTGTGTCCGACAGACATAATGCAATAATACATGCTGTCAGAAATGTCTTTGGGAGTGAGAGGCATGCCTATTGCTATAGGCATGTCAAAGAGAACTTTAGTGCAGAGTATTCAAAGGTCTATAGAGGCCCGAGAAGAAATACCCAAATCAAGAAGGATGATGCTTTAAAGATGCTAGATGGTATTGCATATGCTAGATTGGATTGTGACTTCGAAAGAGCTTTAGCCAATATGCGATGTTTTGCCCGTGAATTGTTAACTTGGCTTGAAGAGCATGGTGATATTGACCGTTGGGCATTGTCACGATTCCCATTCAGAAGGTGGGAGAATATTACTACCAATTTGGCTGAGTCATTTAACGCATGGCTTGTGAAAGAGAGGAAACATCATGTGTTGACATTAATAAATGAGCATAGAGAGAAGCTAGCAAAAAAACTGTTTGCTTGCAAGAATGCAATTACCTTATGGAAAAATGGAGTGGGACCTAATATAGAAGCAAAGTTAAAGGAGAATGTGTTGTGTAGTGAAAGGATGCTGGTGTTGCAATATTCTGAACACACATTTGAAGTTCAAATTGAAGAAGTTCGTGTTGGTGTAAATATTGCTTTGAAAGAATGTGCTTGCAAGGGTTGGCAAAGCTGTGGTGTACCATGCCCACATGCATGTGCATGCATTAAACATGTGAATGGTAATGTGTACAGATATGTGGAAGAATGTTACTTAAGTCAAACACAAAAGAGGATATATATTAGAACAATGACGCCAATGAACACACATGACATGCCAAAATTAAATGACTTACGATTCAATGATTATCAGAATGAGATCTTCTTGTGGCCCCCCACCACAAGCCGTCCGCCTGGCAGACCACGCACGAATAGGCGGGAATCTCAATTCCAAGGCAAGAATGTCTATAAATGTTCAAGATGCCATCAGGAAGGGCATACTCGACGAAGGTGCAAGAATCCAAATCCTTATTGACCTCACCTTCTTCTAGTATACCAATCCAATGCATGGTCCAATATGTTAGCTAGTTACTAACTTTTGGTTTTGTATATAGCCTTTTGTCCCCTCATGATTTTTTGAATTAGGGGTGAAATGCAGTGGTTAATGCATTATGTGAAGACTTTTGAAGATGTATTTTGTGTTGTATTTGTGTTACAAGTGATTTATTTCCTCATCATTGTAAATGTAAAATTGTTATATATTAACACGTTATGTTAGCCAAACTGCGATTAAATATTATTGTAATTATAAATGTTAAATTTCATGTTGTGAAGCTATTAATTCTCAACATCTTTTAATCATTCATGTGGAAGAGACATTGAACAAACGAAACATGTCTTGCACATAGGGAAAAGTATCGCACATGAGGGAAGAGTGATTGCACATGAGGAAGATCTTTCGCACATGTTTGAGTGCCACTTGTGGGGACTAAAGGAACCTAAGTGGAAGAGATATTGAACAATCGAAACATGTCTTACACATGAGGGAAGAGTATCGCACATGAGGGAAGAGTTCTTGCACATGGGGGAAGAGTTGTCGCACATGGGGGAAGAGTGCTCGCACATGAGGGAAGAGTTTTCGCACATGAGGGAAGAGTGCTTGCACATGAGGAAGATCTTTCGCACATGGTTCAGAGGCACTTGTGACATTGAACAATCAAAACATGTCTTGCACCTGAGGGAAGAGTGATCGCACATGAGGGAAGAGTGATCGCACATGAGGGAAGAGTTTTCGCACATGAGGGAAGAGTGCTTGCACATGAGGAAGATCTTTCGCACATGGTTCAGAGGCACTTGTGACATTGAACAATCAAAACATGTCTTGCACCTGAGGGAAGAGTGATCGCACATGAGGGAAGAGTGCTCGCACATGAGGGAAGAGTGCTTGCACATGAGGAAGATCTTTTGCACATGGTTCAGAGGCACTTGTGACATTGAACAATCAAAACATGTCTTGCACCTGAGGGAAGAGTGATCGCACATAGGGGAAGAGTTCTCGCACATGAGGGAAGAGTTATCGCACATGAGGGAAGAGTATCGCACATGAGGGAAGAGTGATTGCACATGAGGGAAGAGTTCTTGCACATGAGGGAAGAGTGCTTGGTTCAGTGGCACTTGTGACATTGAGCAATCACTCTTCCCTCATGTGCAAAAACTCTTCCCTCATGTGCGAGCACTCTTCCCTCATGTGCGATACTCTTCCCTCATGTGCGATAACTCTTCCCTCATGTGCGAGCACTCTTCCCTCATGTGCGATAACTCTTCCCTCATGTGCGAGAACTTTTCCCCTATGTGCGATCACTCTTCCCTCAGGTGCAAGACATGTTTTGATTGTTCAATGTCACAAGTGCCTCTGAACCATGTGCGAAAGATCTTCCTCATGTGCAAGCACTCTTCCCTCATGTGCAATCACTCTTCCCTCATGTGCGATACTCTTCCCTCATGTGCGAGCACTCTTCCCTCATGTGCGAGAACTCTTCCCCTATGTGCGATCACTCTTCCCTCAGGTGCAAGACATATTTTGATTGTTCAATGTCACAAGTGCCTCTGAACCATGTGCGAAAGATCTTCCTCATGTGCAATCACTCTTCCCTCATGTGCGATACTCTTCCCTCATGTGCAAGCACTCTTCCCTCATGTGCGACAACTTTTCCCTCATGTGCGATACTCTTCCCTCATGTGCGAGCACTCTTCCCTCATGTGCGACAACTCTTCCCCTATGTGCGATACTCTTCCCTCATGTGCGAGCACTCTTCCCTCATGTGCGACAACTCTTCCCCTATGTGCGAGCACTCTTCCCTCAGGTGCAAGACATGTTTTGATTGTTGAATGTCACAAGTGCCTCTGAACCATGTGCGAAAGATCTTCCTCATGTGCAAGCACTCTTCCCTCATGTGCAATAACTCTTCCCTATGCTGCACATGGGGGAAGAGTTCTTGAACATAGTGTAAGAGCTTCCACACAAGGTTTAGTGGCACTATTTTCTAATTTACTTGCCCACAAGATCTGTTGAAGAAATTGACTTTCCTAAGAATGTTTTCGCAAGTAAGGAGTAAGTGGTGCACATAGGAGAAGAATGTTTGTAGACCATACGTAATATACAAAACAAGTACAAGTGTATTAAAGTTGTATATACATAATTGAGTTTCATTTACATTGGAACAAAAGATGATGACAAACTACAATAAGAACAAAATAAATACAAGGTGGACTACTTTCTCCTTGTTTTCGCAGGTTTCCAACCTTCAATGCCACGCATGACTATGTCTCGATATTTATTCTTCTCATGAGCTACTAACCACCAGACGATATCAACCCGCTTTTGATCAATGTCTTCCTGCACAAACACGTTCACAGTCAAATAAACTGTAATTGTAACAAGTAATATACCAATTTACTCACGTTAGGCATAGTGAAACCATTCCACTCGGGCTTTCTAATATTTTCCCAGCTTTGCAACCAAGAGATCACATATATTCCACAGTCCCATCTACACAAAAATGAAATAACAAAACATCAAAATGTCATCCATTCATGCATACATTAACAAAACATCATGTCCAATAACTCACCCATTGTTCTGCTGTTGAACAAGACCAAATCTAAACTCAATGTAGGGGTTGTATCCATATATGTCACGATTAAGGTGTGCAAGTAATTCACCAAAATATTTACTCTGTCAAAATGAAAAGTTCAATAACCATAGCTTATGGTTCACATGTAAACAATTTGAAGTTTAAAAGGATGAGGGTTTGCATACCACTTTGTGTCCTACGTCCCTCTTTGCATTAAGAGCAGTTTGCCCACTTGGAGTATTGAAGTCGGGCAGCAAAGAGTCAAGTAAGTACACCGTGAGCTCTTTCTTCACAAATACATAACAAAACCAGTGATGATCACGAACCACAGGCGCGAACACAAAATCACACTCTGATAAATTGTATCCTAATTTGTTAGGGTCAATGAATCTTGTGTGATTGTCAACCTTCCACTTGTCTATATCTCCTAACATGCGATCCTTATGCAATGTAAATGACAATCGGACGAGTTAGTAATATTACACATAACTGAACAAAACACGATTACAATCTTTATGCAATGTAAATGACAATCAAATGAATTAGGTTAGACTGACCATAAAAAGAGGCTGGAAGATATGACGTGTAACGCGTCCTTCATCACTATATTTTTGTTCATCGACCAAAAGATGTGAAATGAGTGTTACAACCTGCAATGTTAGTTGATTAGCACTCTCATGTGGAGTGTAAGTTATTATAATGTAAAACTTAAGTAGCAAGTTCAACTTACACATTCGCTTATCCATCCCCTACGGCTGAAGCAAGTAAGTTCAGTCTTCTTCAGAAAGAATTCACGAATTTCTACATATAATTCTTGCCCAACTATCGGGTTAGTCCTACGTGTGCAGTACTCATACAACCGCTCCTTTGCATTAGGTCTCCCTGTCTTCCCTATTTCTGGGAGGAATGGTGAATGTATTGCAGGTCTTATTATCCTCTGAGACCTTCTCAAAGGCACCATATCATCATCACAGTCAATATTCGTAACTTCCTCCTGATGATCATAGGGAATAACCTGAAGTGGCACAAATGACGATGAATGTGATTCCTGATTATCATAATTGATTTCATCTTCACCTTTCCCTTTGTCATGCGTCTTTTCTCTTTCATGGTCATCAACATGAACTTTAACATCACTCACACTTGCATTTTCGGCATTGCCCTTCCTTTTAGCACTTTTGTTGTTTGTGCCCTTAGGAATAGATTCAACTTGGACTTGGGTTTCACTTTTTTCGTCATCCACAACAATATTAACCTTGACCTCACCATCATTGCCAATTTTTTGCTCCATTGCAGCTTCCATCTTTAACAACTCAGTTGCAACACATTGAGCGACCTTTCCCATAATCCGACAATACATCTGTCTAGTTCTCTACATGAATCACAGATAGTGCTCAGTCAGTGTCAAAGTGTGTACAATAAAACCAAAACAAATGCAACCACAATAAGAAATTTATAGCTTACCGATTCTTTGAATATTGTGACTTCAGGAAGCTTAAGTGTGCAATCAGTGTCAGTGTCACATGTTGTTTTGTCATCCTCACGGTTTGATTTGCATCCAAAGTTATCTGGGATCGAAGGTCCACATGAAAATAAAATCCCCTTATCACTCTCACACTCCAGCTTCACTGCTTCTTTGATCCTTGCATCATTCCAATAATGTAAAGCACATTCAGCCGAGGGGACCGCTTGACCATCCAAAGGAAACGTTTGGAGAAACATGATCTGCAACCAAAGTACTCAGTTTAGAACCATAGATTATATATTCAATTTTGAAAACGGAGAATCTTGATACGTTACATTACTTACCATGACGAAATAAAGGCAACCCCCGATACACTTGCTTGTCACTCCTTCTTTTAACACATTCTTGTAATCTGTGACCTCCTTCATCACCTCATTGATCACAAACTTACACCAATTAAAACCACCTAAACTAGTGTTCTCACAACATATCATTTTCAGTAATCGGTGGCTAACACCTCCATTTTTTGAAGGACATAACAATGTCCCTAAGGTGTATAGAACGAGCAATGGCTCAAACAACTCTTCTTCTTCCCTTGAAACTATCATCCCCTTGATGTCTGAGAACCTTTTATTTGCAAGCTTTTCCTTCAACTTTTTAAATTGCTCACAATTTGCATCATGTTCCTCTTTGATCTCACTCCCTTTATTAGGCAAACCCATTAAATCTTTTACATCCTGTTCAACAATTTCTCTCCTAAAGTTTCTTACACATATTGAACAACTTGTAGGGTCAATCGCTTTAACCAATTCCCCACAGAGTGCATGAGGTATCTTTGTACAAGTTACTTCTAATATTTTATGAAACCCAATTTTTTTAGCCTTCGCCGTCAACATTGCATCATTTCTCACAAATTGTGCAAATTCCACAAATTGTTTTAGTGAGGATCGTGTCTGCACCTCCCCTTCTTTGATTGAAGAGGGACATCCTATACGATCTCTACCCTCCTTAGCCCTTTCGGAATACTTACTTTTTTCTTCCTTTGACAATTTTTTCCACGCCTCCCTCACTTCTTGGTCTGCGTCTTGTATTGTCTTGTGTTTCCCTTTCCTTGTTTTATCAGACCAGTATTCACGCTTGAACAATTGTGCTCCATTCAACCTTGCCTTCCCACCTTTTACTCCTTTCTTTCCTTTCCGTCCTGTTCTTTTCACCATGCTGTCTTACAAACTGTTTCACTCTCTCAATATAGTCTATATAAATGATATCACTGCACATGTTTATAAACATTCAGAACAATGTACGATAAGGATAGTAATAGTATGAAGGAACAGAAGGAGCAGCAAAATTAAGAGAAGGACAAGAGAAAATCAGAAAATCATAAAAAAATAAGGCAGAAACAACAAAAAAGACTCTATCCTATATCCTCATTTATTTTGTTCCGCATACTAATGCATAAGAGTCTTCGTAATATATATATACAGAAGAAGTGAAAGGATGGCAGGGGAAGAAATGGTGCTAAAGAATCTGACACTTTCAAGAATTTTCGAGCTTCTCCTTTGTTAGATGGCTTTTCCCTTATCATGCCTTCGTGGACAACCACCTCCAAATCATTTAACAACAAATGTTAAGCACATGCAAGTTTTGCTCAAACAAAGAAAAGAAAGTTGCAATTCTTATGTTGAAGGAGGTTATCACCAGTTGGCCTTTTATTAATGAGGATACAGAGCATAGAAGTGCAAGTTTGGGCACTTGAAAATGGAGGTTATTTAGGACTGCAGCCAAGAGACCAGGATATACAAATTAATTGAACAGTCTAACTATTTTTGGGCTGTTAATAACCTTAGTATTTTATGATACGCCAAACTAGCAAAAGGCTTCTTTTGCCACTGTGACACAATGACAAAGCTGATGGCATTTTATGATAGCATTATTGCAATACTGCCTTTGGGAGATCGAATTCCCAAGGACATGATAATTTATGCACATGGATAAGCAGATGTACAAGGATGATCCAGAAAAAAAGAGTTAATTAGAAGATATGGTGTGTACTTGATCAGAAGTAATTAATAATGTTGGCCCAGCATCCTTTATGAGGTCATCAACGGGAAACCTCTTTAAAATAGCTTCTGCCTAAGTAAAAATTAGGATCAGCTTCAGCTAAAGTAAGTACCTGAGGATTAGCTTCAGGACAACAGGCTAAGAATAGCATTTTGCAAGATGTAAATTATCATACAAAATCGACAGATAAGAGCAAAAGCAGAGAAAAATCAGAAGCAAACCCATGCCAGCACTAAAACAGGATATAAAAATGCGACTGACCATAGAGTACAGAATCAGAACCAAGAAAGTATGAATAAACACTGCATAATCTTCCATTTGCATTCCATTCTCAGGGAAGTACCAAGTGTCAGTGCAACTCTGAATTTTAGGTGATATTTGTCTCATTCCCATTAAGCTTCTGACAAGAATGACTCCATTAGACCCAGAATATCACAATCCTTTCACTAGCTAGAATTAGTGTATCCTATAAAGGAAATGGAATGGAATTGATGCATTTCCCATTTCCTTTCTACAAAACACTTTTCCTCTGTAAAACTTTGCATTAGTCTACTGGCTTTAAAAGAGAATTAGACTACATTTGCAGCTTTCTTTATTGCTATTCAGCAATAAAAAATAGACAGATGCACAGAATCATTGGCATAAAAAATGAGATAACTAACAGCTTCCACTTTATGAACAAGACAAAGATAATTACTAAGAATCTCCATTTTACACAATACAACCAACAGCATAAAACAAAACGAAATTTGTCAACAGTAATCACAGTCAGCAGATAACATGAGCTCGGTAAACACAAAATGAATGTAGTCCGAAATTAGGTACTACATATAAGCATTAAGCACACTAAATTCCGATTAGTTCAACTGGAACCGCAAACGAAAGACATTATTATGATAAACAGAAACAACCTCTTGACAAAAAAGAACAAACGGGATTAATGGTGATGATAAAATGAAGAAAGTGAAAAACAGGACCATAAACCTCGGATCTTGGGTGTTCTTCAGAGCGCTATTACTCAGAGACGCCGCTGCCGCTGCCGCCGCCGCTGCCGTGCCCAACAACTCCTCGACACCGCAAAAGCAACACACCGCCTCAAGAATGCAACAACCCTAAGACCTCGCCTCGCCACCACAGCAGAAACCAATCTTGCACCGCCGCCTCCAATACGCACACTCCGCCACACCACACTCTCGTCCGATTTTCTCCACCGAGTTCTCCCTTCCCTCTTCAACTTCGCGCGCCTTCAACCAAATCAAAAACATTCGCTCGTTGTGTTTTGCCCGACATCACTGCTTCTATTCCTTTTTCTTTCATTTCCCTCTCTTTTCTCATTAAGGGCATTGAGGTCTTTTCCTGCTGTGAAATTAATGACAGATTAGGTCAGGTCCCATTCAGCAAATATTAGGCTAATGAGGTCTTTTATAACAATTTTCCCTTTTTATTATTTAGTTGGTATAAGATTTTATAATCAATTTTCTAGATAATCAGCATATAAATAATTCTATATTGGATTTTTTAACCAATTAAATTTATGTTAAATAATTTATTTGGATTATTTGAGGTATTTTTAAAGTTTTAATCAGTTTAGATTTTTTTTAAGGTGAAAATTTATAATTAGCTATTTTATGCCCTAAACTTAAAATTAGGGATTTTATGTAAGGGAATGAAATTGATGATAATCAATGACTTAAATGGGTTATTTGAGTTAAGAAAATATTTGAATTAATAATTGAGATTTTAATGTGAAATTGGAATTTTTGGGAGTAATTAATTCAAAACTTTAAAATTATAGAATTAAGTTAAGTAAGTTAATTTTTCTAATAACTCAAAGAGTTGTTAATATATAATAAATTGATTGTTGTAGGTTGATTTTTAGCGTGTATTTGAGCTCTTGGATTAGGAGCGTTGTGGTTATAATTTATTTTGGCGAGAAGTAACTACTTTCCTCTTGTTGTACATGCTTGTATGATGTTTGTGAGTGATTTTTAACTATATAGAAATGTAAATTTTGCTATTGATATATGATGAAGTATTATTCAGTTAAAGAGTTGGGCTTGAAAGTGAATGTCAGTTCTGGGCTTGGTGAAGTTCAAACCCAACTGTATGCATAATAATGTTTTGGTAAATAGTTTGATCAAAGCCTTAATTATTTATCGCTTTAAGGAGAAGATTTTACAAATTAGTATCATAGCCAGAGATTCTGTGAACTATCTTGCATACATTGCATATAGTGACAATATATAATATTCACACATACCTTCCCTGTTTTGTTGTTTCTGTTGTGTTTCGTTTGACTACTCACTTGTTATAGTGGGTTGCATCCTTAGGTGAGGAAAAAATGGTACAAACTCGTTGTATTGATTCTAGGGGTATAGGCCTCCACACCCACATGTTCAACTGCAGCAGCAACAATAACTCCTATTTGAAAAGAACGCTTTTATGCAACAATTGAGGGGAGTTGTACTGGATATTGTAGAAGAGCGATTTAAGAAGTTTGAGGAAGATAGTAGAAGGAGAGCAGAGACAAAACCCCTATGGAAAATGGTTATGAACACCAAAGCGTAGAAAATTCTGAAAAAGTGCATGAAACTCCTAATGAGGGCCATAGTAATTATGTACCCCAACAACCATATGTTCCAGCTCCTCGCTCTATTTCCAATGTGTATAAGGATTTGGCTCGACATTGCCCTCCTACATTTAATGGTAATCTGGATCCTGTTAAGACAGAGAAGTGGATCGAAGACATAGGGACGTTATTTCAGGCTGTGGATTGTACTAGTGAGCAGATGGTATAGGCAGTCACGATTCTTTTTAAGGGTGATACGAATGAGTGGTAGAGGAGTGTTAGACTGGCTGACGTCTCATTTTTGAAGTGGGGCAGAATTCAAAGACATGTTTTATGCGCACTACTTTCTGGAGGAGTTGCAACATAAGAGGGAGTTGGAGTTTTAAGTTCTTTGTCAGGGCGATATGAATGAGGATAAGTATATCTCTACTTTCATTTGACTCAAGAAGTACGTTACATATTTGAAAGAGCATGACAACCCCAATTGGAAAATTAGACAGTTAATAGATAAGGTTAGATCGGAATTGAAGTCATATATGAGGTTTTCTACTATCAAAAATTTGAGGATGCATGTACCAAACTACACATTGCTGCATGCACGGTGCGAGAAGTAGAAGATTCCAAGCACCGTGACAATTCTAGTAGATTCTCCAGCTTTTTAAAACCTATTAGTAGTATGATGAAGAAATCAGGCTTTAGCTCAAGAAGCTTCAGGAGCTCAGGAATGATTAGAGGGTCTCATCACAAAGGGTCTAAGGATAAAAGGGCCCCACAACAGAGATTCCAGGTTCAGAGGAGTCGTTATGGTGGGTCTCAGGTTCTCCATTTAGATTCTGCTATGTCGACACTGAGCGTGAGTAGTCCATGTCATAGTTATGGGACAGTACAATCAAGGAAGTGCTAGGAGTTCTTTAAGTGCCATAAGTACAGACACTTCACTCATTTTCGCCCTGAGTTTTAGCAAGCCCCGCAGTAGTCGCCCCACTGTTCCTCGTTGAGTGTTTGCTTTGACCCGGGAGGAACTAGAAGCATCTCTAGATGTGATCCGAAGTATTGTTTCTCTTCAAGGGCATGATGGACATGTGTTATTTGATTCTGGTGCTTTACATTCTTTTATCTCTAATAATTGTGCTCAAAGATTGGAATTGTTTTTTTGTGAATTGCTTTATGATTTGAAAGCATCCGCTTATGTTGGAGCTTCTATTATAACTTGTCATGCTTGTTTAAACCTTACTCCTAAGTATGATATATGTAATTCAAAGATAGATTTGATTCGTTTACCACTTAAGGGTATTGATGTGATCATTGGCATGGCTTAGTTGTCTACTAATAATACTTACCTTGATTGTAACGGAAAGAAAGTGAATTTTTCCTTATTTCTCGCATACGATAAGGGGGCTTTTGGCCCCTTGTTGTTGTCAGCCACTCAAGTGAGAAAGTGCGTTCGAGAAGCTTGTGAAGCCTATATGGTCTTCTTTTCTATCATTGCCGATAATGAAGTTGGGATCAATCAGATTGAAGTGATGAAGGAGTTTCTAGAGGTTTTTCCAAAGGAGATATCAAGGCTGCCTCCAGAGCAGGAGGTTGAGTTCTCCATTTAGTTGGTACCAAGTACAACCCAATTTCTAAGGCCCCTTATCAGATGTCGCCATCAAAGTTGGTTAAATGGATTAAGAGATATCCATGTAGTCCCAAATCAAACAAAGGTTACTTTAAATGCAGTCCTTGGTGAATATGGGATTTATTAGGACTTAAGAGACTCATAATCAATTAGGTAGAATTTGAGAGGATTTAGAGCATGGTGAAGTTTCGGATTATGACATTGGGGTGCAGATATCTTGAGATACAAGAAGAGAATTTGTGTTCCCAATAACGATGAGATCAAGAAAACCATTTTGGAAAAGGCTCATCAGAGCAAGTATGCCATGCATCCTGGAATTGTATAATGATATGAAGAGACAGTATTACTGGCCGAAGATGAAGAGAGATGCGACTGACTTTGTCTTGAAATGTTTGACATGCCTGAACGTCAAGATTGAGCACTAGAGACCACTAGGACTACTTCAGAATTGGGATATCCCTAAATGGAAACGGGATGGTATTTCTATGGATTTTATCATGTGTTTACCGCCAATTCGAGCCATTTATGATGCTATTTGGGTGATCGTAGACCAATTGACCAAGTCAGCACACTTTTTGCTGATTAAAACGAACTACTCTTTAAAGAAATTGGCCGAGCTCTACATTAAAGAGATTGTTCATATGTATAAGGTACCGAAGAGTATCATATTGGATCGTGATCCAAGGTTCACTTCGAACTTTTGGAAGTCCATATAAGAGGCCATGGGCACAAAGTTGAAGTACAGTACCTCTTATCACCCTTAGACAGACGGTCAAACTGAGATGACTATTCAAACACTCGAGGACATGTTAAGAGCTTGCACCATTGAGTTCCCAAGTAGTTGGGATGAGCACTTGCCATTGACAAAATTTGTGTACAATAATAGCTACCATTCCAGTATTCAAGTAGCACCTTTTGAGGCTTTATATGGTTGAAGGTGCATATCACCATTGTGTTGAACCGAATTGAGTGAGAGAACCATTGTTGGGCTAGATCTGGTTGACCAAACATCACGGAATATTGAAATGATACAACAGAAATTGTTGACAGCTCAGAGCTAACAAAAGAGTTATGCGGATCGTCAGAGGAGACCATTGGAATTTAGTGTGAGAGATCATGTTTTCCTAAAGGTTTCGCCCATTATAGGCATTGGGAGGTCTATTAAGGCAAAGAAGTTGACTCCACCATTCATTGGGTCATATGAAATTTTGGAGCAGATTGGGCTGGTTGCCTATCGGATCACCTTGCCTCTGCACTTGTCTAATATGCACGACGTATTCCATGTGTCATAGTTGAAGAAGTATCATCCAGATCTGTCTCATGTCATTAAGCCTGAGGAAGTCAAGTTGAGAGAAAACTTGACTTATATAGTAAAACCAGGTAGAATTTTGGATGTCCAGGACAAGCAACTACGGAATAAGACTATTCGACTTGTGAAAGTCTTCTAGAAGGGTATGACACCCTGAGATGCAACATGGGAAACCAAGGAAAGAATGCGTTATGACTTTCCTAACTTGTTCACTTAAGTTTGTGGTTGTACTTGTTTTAATTAAATTATTGTATTCTGATTGTGCTTTTGTTCCTCACTTGAATCAAATTTTAGGGACAAAATTCTAATTAAGTAGGGAGAGTTGTAACATCCTTATTTTTATTACTAGGATATAATTATAATTAGGAAATAATTTTTTATAAAAAATAAATTTAGCAGGTAATTTTTGAAATAAAAAGAAAAGGGAATTTGGTTAAAATATGATTTTAATATATATATAACAAAAAATAATAATAATAAATAAATAAATGGACTTTTTTCATAAAGTAAATAAAATTAAAACATAAACGTAATGATTGCAAAAAATATAATGATTACGCTTTTTTTTTTTAAAAAAAATCAAACCACCTTTTGGTGGTGTGTCAAGGGAGGGGTATTATATATACCCCTAACCCAACCATCACTTGGCTGTTGAGGCGAAGTGATATTTCCGAAGAGATGGCTCGTAATCATTCTTGAGCTTCTGATGCTTCCTGAGCTAAAGCCTAATTTCTTCATCACATTACTAATAGGCTTTGGAAAGCTAGAGAATCTGCCAGAACTGTCACGGTGCTTGGAATCTTCCACTTCTCATATCGTGCATGTAGCAATGCGTAGTTTGGTACATGCATTCTCAAAATTTTTTATAGTAGAAAACCTCATATACGACTTCAATTCCGGCTTAGCCTTATCTATTAACTGTCTAATTTTCCAATCAGGGTTGTTGTGCTCTTTCAAATATGTAACATACTTCTTGAGTTGGATGAAAGTAGAGATATACTCATCCTCATTCATATCACCCTAACAAAGAGCATAAAACTCCAAATCCTTCTCATGCTGCAACTCCTCCGGAAAGTAATGCGCATAAAACATGTCTTTGAATTCTACCTACTTCAAAGATGAGACGTCAGCCAATCTAACACTCATCCACTAGTCATTTCCATCACCCTTGAGAAGAATCATGACTGCCTATACCATCTGCTTATTAGTACAATCCACAACCTGCAATAATATCTCTATGTCTTCGATCCATATCTCTGCCTTAACAAGATCTATCTTACAATTAAATGTGGGAGGGCGATGTCGAGCAAAATCCTTATACATACTAGAAATAGAGCATGGAGCTGAAACATGTGGTTGTTGTGGTACATAATCACTATGACCCTCATTGGGAGTTTCATGCACTTTTTCAGAATTTTCTATGCTTTTGTGATCATAATCATTCTCCATAGGGGTCTTGTCTCATGCCCTCCTTCCACTAACTTCCTTAAACTTCTTAAATCACTCCTGTACAACATTCACCACAACTCCCCACAATTGTTACATAAAGCGTCCTTTTCAAATAGGAGTTGCTGCTGCTGCTGCTGCGATTGAACATGTAGGTGTGGAGGCCAACTACCCCTAAAACTAGTATGATGAGTCTGTACCAGAAGGTGTTTGATGACGTTTTTCCTACTAGTGGGAATCTTCGAAAACACCATCTTCCCATGGATGGATTGTGTTTGCTTTGTCAATAGGTTGAGGAGACTAGAGATCATTTATTCTTGCACTATCACTGGTCTAGATCAATTTGGTTTGCCTCTTGTATTGGGTTTCGGAGTTCCATGGCTCAAGATCAACATTTGATTCCTTGGTTATATAATGTCTTTTCGGTTATAAATAATGTGTGCGGATGTGTGAAAGGAAGAGTCCCACATTGCATGGGATTGTGGGGTTCAAGTTCCAATTAATAACAAGTGATCTTGGGTTACTAAATGAGCAAAGAGGAGGAATAGGTTTACTTGCACGACAACAGGCCACCGGTAATGCAGTTGAAATCCAAAAATTTCCCCATCCCTTGTGTGCGAGTTAAATGCAGTACTGGGCACTTTTACTAGAAATATTTTCTACGAAAATACAAGATTAATTTGTATGATTTATTACTACTTTAATGGAGCATAAATACCTATTAATATGTTTGATATCCTAACGGCTCATTAAGTGGGTTTATGATTTTGTAATCGACGTTTAATTGCGTTTAAGTGGCCAATATTTTCTTGTGATCCACAACCTATAAAAGCGGTATGAGACTGAAGTTTTGTGCACCTAACTCTGATATCTCGAGCAACTTCTTTTTCCTCTTCTGATATTTTACCTTGTTGAGTTTTATTATCTTCCGTAGTTATACTCACCTTGTTTTACATGAATGGTTCATTTAATTCTAGAGAGTGTTGCTTCTTAGTTGTCGGCAGTTGCGAAATAACTCTTAAGAATAGTGTCCTCAAACACGACTTGAATCAACTCTATTATTTACATGTGACCATGCTAATAGGATATATATGTCACTAGAGAGGACTCAGAAAATCCATGACAATTTAGGAGCTTCCTCCAACATTTTCTTCTGACTCTACTAATATAAAATTGTGGGTCTGTGTGATTTTGTATTGTATGTCGGTTTCTACAAATTGAGTTCTATATGGTCAATATTAAAATCAATTTTCAAATTTGAATCGCGGTGTCTTCCGAAGACGAGATTGTTTCATGTTTGCGTTGTTTAATGCTTATCATTTTGGATGAAATGAATATTAGGCAATCCTTGCTTTGGCCTAGTATATCAAATTCTCAATTATGGCATTATTCAAAAATTTTTTAAGAAAATCTATTCTTGGAAACCAGAGTCAAATGGATGATACCAATTTTTTCCCCCTCAAGGATGATACCAATTTTGAATGGATTAAGGTGCAAATTCATTTCGGAAGTTTTCATTGAGGAGTAATGTTACCTTACAAGTTTTTTTAGGTTTACTGTTATCTCGTAAGTGTTAAAATGAAGTAATATTACCCTTTATCGTTAAAAATTTAATGGACAACATTAATTTTTTAGTAGTCAACGTTAATTTTTTAGCAGTATAAAGTAACATTACTATATTTTAAAACTTTTAGGTAACATTACTCCTTAATGAAAACTTAAGAAACAAATTTCCACATTAACGCAATTTTGAATTGAATTAGTTGTACTCTTCATCAAGTCCACCAAGCTCACTACTGAAAATAGTCACAATCGCCAATGGGGCTTTTCAACCCACTAATATATTATGCAGCCAAGCCCATTTTCCAACTTCCTCACTTTTTTATTTTTCTATAGTGCTCCAATGCAGTTCACTTTTGGGAAAAAAAAAAAATACTAAAAAAGTTCAGGTAAGTTAGGTCTTGATACTCATCAAGTTCAACATATGCCTCGGACTCATAACTCAGAGCAATTAAAGAAGTATATACAAATCAATTTTCAAGCATTTTATTCACACCCTGTTTGATTTAAAATACATTTAAACAATATGATTGAAAATTGGGTTGAATAAAAAAATTAATTCTTCTTAAATGAGGTATCAAATTTGAGTAGAATAAAAATTACAAAAAGATAATTTTTTTTTATTAAAAGTTATCAAACAACAAATAATTATTACCAACAATTTAAAAAGAGAGAATTACATTTAGGTCCCAAGGAAAAAAAAATAAACAAATGGTCTATGTAGATTGCAAAATGAAAAAATAGTTCAATTAATAACTCCAAGAGTCTATATTGACAACCTATTAACAACTCCAGGAGCCTATATTACCAACTCTATAAGACCATTTTTTTATTTTGCAATCTATAGGGATCATTTTTTCATTTCTGTTTTTTCTTGAGGCTTAAGTGTAATTGTCCCATTTTAAAAATATATAAAAGTACAAGAAATCATGTCATTCACGAGTGAGATTCTGCTGTCACGCTTCAATCAATGTAAAATAAATATATAATACAACTGAATCAATTTCCTTGCTAATCCACTTTTTGCTTGCAAATGGGTGAAATCCCCCACGGTTAAAAAAAAAAAATTGTGCAATTTGCATCAGGCATGCTGGTGTAGTTAAATAAAAAGCTCATTTTTTAAAAAAGAAGTTATGGTATTTCATTGACATATTATCTCATTGTTTGGTTTCACTAAAAAAAATTATTTTTTCTAAAAAATCTAGTTCTTTCTATACACAGAAAAAACTCATCTCTTTTTTGAGTTTCCCCCCTAAAAATTGATATTTTTTATATCTCGTATTTGTGTTTTTATATGCCATGTCATTAGATAATTAATATGTTTAGCTAAAGTGATCGGGTGATAACAAACTCTAGTGTAATATGACTATTAATAAGTGTTTTCAAGACCGGACCGGACCAGCCTGTCCTACCAGTTTTCTCACGGTCTGATCGGTTTTTAAATTTTTTTTTTAATATTTTATTTAAATTTTTATATAAATAATTCTAAAATCTTCCCTTTCTCACCGGTTTAGCTACGGTTTGACCCTGATCTGACTCACTAACCTTTGACCCAGCACCCCGACCGGTTCAATGACCAGTCCGAGTTTCAGAACCTTGCTATTAATCCGATCTATTAAAAATAATTTGGTAAAAAAAAAAAAATCTATCAACAATAAGAGTAATTGGTTCTGCCCCAAAAAATTAATAAAGAGTGTTTGACCGTATTCATCTTTAAAGGGAATCACCAAAAAAATAGTTTGTTAATAGACAATAAATAATTCAAACTAATTTAAGCACATGTGGAAAAGCGTATTTTACTTCTTACAAAATGAAAAGTTAACGGAGTTGACATTAAATTACGTACAAACTAATAACAACACATTTAATGTGTGTACGCTTGTGTATTGGAGAAGAAATAAAAGGTGTGATTTAATGAGTAATGAAAGGAAGATGTATAGTGAAAATGAAAGAAAGGAAGAAAGAGGAAGCACAAAAGGTCAATAACTTAGGGCACAATTCGCGGGGAGGGAAAAAATGTGGGTTTAGAAAATTGGTAAAAACACCGATTTGTTGTGCAGTTTTATATTTTTTTATGTAGGATCTGAATGTAATTTTTTTATTTTTTTTTTGACTACGACCATTGCATGACTAGGATCGAAATGACCGATGGGGACATGTTATTTCGTGCATAGCCCGAATTTGTGTTGTTAATGGGAATATATTCAGTGTTTCATACAATTTGGATTTCAAGAAACATGAAAAGCATATAAACTCCTGTTTACTTGTGGATTACAATGTCTTCTCTGTCACTCCCAACATTTCCTTTCACTCTCTCATGTCCCTTTCGCACTCTTATCCTAATTTTCTTACCCATATATACTATTCTTCTATCCATATATCATTCCTTCACTTCTTATTTACAATTCATTTATTTTCACTTTCTACGGGAATGAGTAAAGTCAAATTTTTGTTTCAAATCAACTATGATTTTATGTTCTGCTTATTCAAGTATTACACTTATAAGTTTCAGAAATTATATAGTTTTAAAATTTGTATTTTTGCTAATTAAGGAGAATGATATGATAAATAAAATGAATGTAAATAAGTAACGCATATTTTCTTTCTAGTCTCGAAGTGAGACGTTAGGCGATAGGGTAGATAGATGGTGAGGTCTTAGGACTTGGGGGTAAGATTGATTGGATAATAAGATTTTTTTTAATAAAAAAGAAATTGTTAAGAGAGCAAGGGACTAGTTTTTAAAAAAAGAAATTAATAGGGCTCTGATACCAAGTGAAGGGTGGATGTATATTGATCCTAATGTCAGTGTTGTGTCTCAAATCTACATTTTTGAAATTAGACACTAACAAAGATATTGGGACCAAGATCTATCCCATCTGATACAAATAAATTGAGAAATAACAAGCTATTGCATACCAGAAACATTTTTCAGACCTTAGTTCAGGTAAGTCCGAGCTTTTCTCTTCTTTGCTCAAGGACACTTTAGAACCCTCAGTCTTTACAGAGATTCTAGTACTTAGCAGCTTCTCATTTCTCTAGTACTCTTCACAGGATCGTGATCAGATTCTTTATAATGCACAGGTTTCTCATGAAGAGGTAAGTGCAGAGCATACTAGAATTTATCATAGAAATAGAGATGATATGCCAAGAACTCAGGTTTTCAGAAGAAGAGGGAAAACTTTAGAAGGAAAGCATTCTATAACACACCAGATTTTATTTCAAGTTCGAATGCCCCATACAACTGATGAGGCATTGTATTTATAAGCAAGCCACTGCAGAAGAGAACAAAACACATATGGTTATTTTACAGACACATAGACATAAGCAGAAGAGAACAAAACACATACAGGTACTCAGCTACTTTACAAACACGTAGCCAGACTTTTTTTTTTTAGATTGACACACCCAACAAGTCTTTTGAAGCACTCGAACATAAGGGTAAAGCACGCGATCATAAAGTATGCAGACATAACTTTTGTACAAGCGCTGACATAACTTTTGGACAGGATAAGACGTGGATAGTCAGGATGTTGTCGACACTTCTGAATGATCAGGATATTGCTGACACTTCATAGAGGGCTGAGATGTTACGACAGTTTAGAGGGGCCAGATTCAATCTTTGTAAATAGGCTCGTGATCATCGTTGGGAGATAAGTTGTCATAGTTATTGTCTCCATACATTTCAACACGTACCTTATGTAGATCCCATGTATAGTCATGAGATCTTTCCCACGTGTAAACATGAGACTGTTCTGGATAAGTTATCTCAAAAGCCTTTTAAATTGAAGCCTGAGTGCAATAAGGAGGGAAAGATTGAGACAGGCTAGGTTGCGGGAGCTTTAGATCTTCAGGCAGAGGATCCTGAAATGTTTGGGATAATGATCCAGGAAGGGATAAACTGAGAGGAAGGTCATCATTTGGATCTTGAGAATCTTGAAATTCAGGGCCAAGCATTCCAGTAGGAGGCTGACTTGATGTAGGCAGAGAAATAAATCCCTCAGTAACATAGCTTGTTTCTGGAGGAATGATTCCTTTGAACAGATCATACTCTTCTTCAGCTGGAAATGGGCCTAATACATGACAATTTGTTTTCAGTCGAACACTGATTTGTCCTAGATAATGACCAAGTTCCTTAAGAGTATTTGGCTTCTGTTGGACCCAATCAAAAGGAGAGTTCCACAGTTCTGCTGTTCCACTGGAATAAAGTCCATCAGAGTGGAGATGATAGTACATGTTAAGAACAAAAATACAACAAAATCTTTTTTGTTTTCTTTTTTCAATTCTCCAGAGATTATTATCTTCAATAAAACTATAAAGTTTTCCTCTCCAATAGGGTAGAGGAGCAAAAAGGTCTAGGAACTGGTGGAGAAAGGAGTCTTCATGGTTTTTGTCACAGAGGTAATGATAGATGGGTAAAGGTACAAAGGCTATGACACTAACATGAAGGGTGGTTAAGGACCATAAATACCAAAATAGTTCTTTAGGCATAAGTCCTTGGAGAAAAGGTAAGGTGGTGAAAGGAGTGTTTAGGCTAAAATGACGAGTCTGGGGAATAAGGTTTGTTTTAACAAAAAGAAGATGAAGACAGTAAAACAGTTATTGTTCTGCAATCTTCTGAATTTGATGAGGAGTCTCAGGATAAGTATGTGGAGGGAAGAGTGTGGCTTTTATGTTACGGGACATGGTTGGCAATGCTTCTAAGATGGTTAGAATGTACAAGGGTTTTGGAGGAAGGGAAGGCTTTTGAGGTCGAGATAGAAAGTTTGCAATAGTATTATGGTGACCTTTGATATGCCTCACTAAGAATTTATAGCAAGAAAACCAGTCTTTCCATATGAGTAGCTGAGTATCTGATAAGATCTTTTCTTTGGATCAAGCATATTTGGAAAAGACGTATTGCCCATTTCTATGACAAAATGGTAGGGGCTCAGATGAAAGTTGAATTTTTCAATCCCACACTTGACAACAAGGATTTCTTTGTACATGGCATGATAATGCTTTTTTAGTTCTCTGAATTGTCCACTAGCATGTCCACAGTAGTATCTTTTTCCATTAACTTCTTCAAGAAGTATCGCACCCCAAAATTCATCACTGGCATCCATCTATAAGATTCTTTCTCCCTGATTTGGAATCTTCAGCAAAGGAGGATTTTGAGTTATCCTTTTGAGAATGTTGACTGTATTTGTTTGTTGTTTTCCCCACTGCAAAGGATTCTTTTTTAGAAGCTTGGACAAGTGGCTAGTATGATGAGACACATGAGGGATAAAATCTCTGAGATGATTTACAATCCTGAGGAACTGTTGAATTTGTTTAACTGTAAGATTATCATCAGGAAAATTCAACAATTCTTGTGAGATATGAGGACCAGGACTGTACTGACCATTCTGGAAATGCATACCCAAAAATTCAATTTCTATAACTCCAATTTCACTTTTCTTTAAAGAGAGCATAATGCCATATTGTCCGATGATTTTAGTAAATATGGATAATAGGGCTTTATGTGAAGGTTTATCTTAAGATAAAAGAAGAATATCATTAATGTATATCAGGGCATTTTGTAAGATGGGTTCAAATATTCTAGTCATGGCTTTTTGGAATAATGATGGGGTGACTTTTAAACCAAAGGGCATAACAGTCCGCTAGTATTGGGCATTTGGAATACAGAAAGCAGTTTTAGGCCTATTATTTAGGTGGATACCCAATTGCCAAAATCCTGCTTTAAGATCAAACTTTGAAAAGATTTGGGCTTTTTTGTAATGGGCAAACAAAGTACTGGGCTTTGGTAAGGGAAACTTATCATCTTGAAGGAAATGATTTAATGGCTTGTAATCAATGACAAGTCTCTTTTTCCCTCGTTTAATTTCTGATCTCTTTTCAACATAAAAGGCTTGGCAAGCCCAATCAGACTTTGTAGCTTCACTGAGTCCTTGCCGTAATAAAGCTGCACATTCATCTCTAGCAAGTTTCAAATCATCAGGATTCATACCTGGATGAAAAGCTTTAGTCAGATTAATATCCTCATTCTTTTTGAAATGAAGTTTGATAAAAAAAACTCCTGATTTTTTACATAACGGGGAAAGATGAGGAAATTGATCATGACTGTCAGAACAATATTAGAGCAATTGATCCTTGATATTTGTATATTGAAGTGGAGCCTGTTGAAGTTCAAATAGACTAGGGATTTCTATATAAGGACTGAAATTTCCTTTCCATTTAATCCCTTTAGGTAGGATCATAAGATTCTGAGTATGATAGAAAGCATCAAATCGTAGTAGAATATCATTACCTGGAAGATCACTTCCTAGCACTTTAATTTTCAAAGAACATCCTGGGAAGAATTTAATTCCAATCTTTCTTTTGGAAATAAGATCAATCTTGAAATGTTTGGCATCAGCTGTAAGAAAATACTGGTTATGAGGAACCCATTCTTCAGGAGGAAGAATATAAGGTTTCATGACTATTTTACAAGATCCAGTATCAAAGAAGGCAATAGCTGTGACAGGTTTAGAGTATTTATTTGGAAGAACTTGGACTTTTATATTTGGAAGAGGAATATTGAGATTTTCTTTAGGATTGGATCGAAGTGAACCAAGAGATCCTATGAAAATCTGTTTTGGTTTTTCTGAGGAAGGTTGAATGGGTTGGATGAGATTGATTGATCCATAAGGATAAATCTCTTCTGCATTTGTCTCAGATTCAAGTACAGAGAAGTTAGAGATTCTTGAATTTTTTTTTTCTTCATCAGAAAGTAGAAGAACATACTAAATATCATGATCTTCAAAGGGTTGTTGTTCAAAGAAAGTTTCAATATCTGTATTTTCATCTGTGATCATCAAGACCTTATGGAGCCTTTGAATCATCTTGATGTCTTTTTTAGTTTTGTGAGGACAATTTTTTGCAAAATGTCCATTCTTTCTGCAAATAAAACACCGATCTCCTTTACCTTTTGAGAATCTTCTGGGTTTGAAGAATCTGGCTTTTCTTTGCTTTATGAATTGCCTTCTAGGAAAGAATCTCTTTTCAGGTTTTTTGAAGTATGAACGATAGTGAGATTTCTTCTTTATTGAATAGTGGCAAACCTTAGGATTTTTGCATTTATCTTCAAACAAGGTTTTTTGCAAGCATGTTTCAGTTTCATAGTGCCTTTGAGCATATCATTAACATACTCGTGTTGCTCACAAAGTTTATCAACAATTTCAAGAGCCAGCTGATAAATTTCTCCAATAGAGATTTGAGGCATATCTCTGTGAAGAGCATTAATGCTTCTGTGAAGTTCAGGTTGAAGTTCATCAAGAAGATAAGCTATAAAAGTATGCCGGAGATTGACATCATTATAACCATTCAACATGTAGTACTTTTCAACCATTCTGGTATAATGCTTTTGCAGGTTTTTTCTGTTGAGAGAACAACATTTCATCTCAAAGAATTCTTGTCTGTCTCTTTTGCAATAAGATTGAAGTCTCTAACGAATTTTTTATGAATAGCACCTAGGATCTATCCAGGGTTTTTAACTTGTACGACCTGGAGTTTCTAATAAGCACTGAGATTTTGAAACCAATCTCTTAGAAAACCTGTAAATCAAGAAACAAACTCTTTAAGGATTTGCTCAAGAGTTACTCCTTGTGCTGTAAGATGCAGATCAATCCATGCTCCAAATTCACAGAGTCGTTGTCTCCATTTATCTTGTAGAGTATCATCAAATGTAAACCAAGGTCCTGAAGTTGGCTTGTAAGTAAAATCATGTTGTTGCTGATGAGTATTAGGAGGATTAGGTTGATCAACATGAGATTCTTCAACTTCACTATCATCATCATCATTAGGTTGAACCATTGCAATTCTAGTAATATCAGCAAGATGATCTTCTGAATCATCATTAGAGATAGAAAAATGTTCGCTACCGCAAGTTCACAGATCGCGTCAAGTAATAAAGTGATAAGTAAGATCGTTCCCTCGAGGATTTAAGTAACAAATTAGTCAAGAAATAGGCTTGGTGAATTTGATTAAGTTGAGCTAAAACATGTTGTTGGTGTAGAAAAAGAAGTTTTGAAAGATATTTTAGTAAAAACTTACTGAACAAAAATATGAACCTTGTGATTTCAATCAATTGTGATAAACCTAGGATTGTTCATCCTCTTTATATTTCATAAACTTAATTTTTTTCCTCTCCAAGAGTCCTTCCATGGGATATATATATATATATATATATATTAGTCTAAGTCATAACCAACTCTGTATCTTCAATTAACATGTATAATCTCTTGCTACCGTTAAGAGAAAATATTCATTAGGCACCAACCTTAATGTGACAATGCTAGGCTAGTAACTATATCTCTATGTTACTAACAAACCATTCATTTAGTTCCTAAAATTCAAGTCTAGCATAATTTTAACAAAGTTCTACAATCAAATTAACTCTCTTAAGCTTAATTTAATTGAACAAATCATTCACAGTGATAATCAGTCACAAATAGCAGTGAAAACAAGGTAAAATCAACATATATATGCCATTAGATACTTAAGGAGAGAAAAAATCAAGTTTAATCCATATAAAGGTTCAAAAACAATCCCAGAATAAAAGTTTAGCTGCTCATATTCAAGAAATGAATACAAATATACAGAGTATGAACTGCCATATCAGCAAAATAAAGAAGAAAGGGAAAGAAATCCATAAAACCAAGGAAAATCAACTTGAATCTCTACAAATCTTCAATCTCCACTTAATTTCCCTTGATTTTTGGCACACTCAGGCTCAGAGGAATGTCACAGCCGCCTCTCTAGGTCTTTTCGGATCAAGAAGCTACTACTTCAGTATCTGGATTCGGAATTTATATGCCCTAAATGTCAAAACACATAGCAGCTGTATCGGAAGTTAGCCGCGGCCAGTTAGCTTTTATGAGGTGATTGGCCGCGGCCAGTGAAATGGTTTGCCGCAGCTAGTAAGTTACTAACCAAGAGTTGGCTGCGGGCAAAAGGATCCTTGGCTGCGGCCAGTATGTTTCTGACCTCATGTTGGCCACAGCCAATGAATGTGTTGCTCGTGGCCAGAAACCTTGAAGTACACATTTGTCTCTCGCCAAGATCTGTTCTCATCCCTTCTTGCATTTCTCTAGCACGCTTGATCACTTCACTCCATTTCACCTTCTTTTCATTGAATTTGGCTTTCTTTGGCTCCAGTTGTGACTGAATTTGTATCCTTTCAACACAAAGAACTCATAAAAGCTCATAGTTTGATAATCATGACAAATATTCACATATTTCCCCCACATTTATACTCTTTATGTGCCAAGTATGTATTAAACACATTTCCTTTACTTCAACACTCCCAAATGCCCATTAGTACACCAAAATGTGGAAGAAATAAGAGGAAATGTGTAATTTTGACAAGAAATTCATGAGGTTAACAAAAAATCATCTGATGGAGAACTAGATGAATCTGATAAGGGTTCAATAGGGTCTTGTGTTTGGAAAATAGCTAAGGTAGCATTTTGGGGTTGGGTAATATTTGGAGGTTGAGGAAATGGAGGGATTTGAGACGTTAAAGTTTCAGAATATTTCTGTTTTTCTTTCTGTGGAGAGGATTAGATAATGATCAAAGAAACAACTGGTTCATTAATCTTTAAACCTGGTTGAACAGGTTTCTGAGTTCCAGAGATGTTTCCATGGTGATAAATAGGTGGGGAGGAGGACCAATGAGAAGGAGGTCTTTCTGGTATATGGAAAGTATGTCTTGAAATGGGCTTAGGTTGTATAGGTGGAGGCTGTTGGAATTGTCTGAAAACAGGATAGTTCATTTTGAAAACTTTATTGTAGTCAGTTTCATCAGGATAGGTTATTGATGAAGATGGATAGGAGAATCTTGGTATAGTGGGATATGAGGGGTAGGATTCATATATGACCTGAGATTGTTTTCTGGCCATATCTAGTTCTATTTGCCGTAGATTCTTTTGTATTGCTGATAATTCCTTTTCTTTCTGTTGGAATTTTGGTCCTATGTATCCAGTAGCGATAAACCTTTTTAATTCTACATCCAATTTCTGACCTTACTGCATTTGGAAAAGATATAGCTGTCTGACTTCTTCAAAGAGTAGTCCTATTTGAGAGGATAATCCTTCTATCTTGATTGTCAAAGAATCAAGTTTAGAATTGAGTTCCGTTAGCGCCATATTTTGACAAACGACATTCTAAGTATGCCAATTTAGAACTTCTTCAGCTGCAGATGCTGGTCTGAGATTTCCTTGAGAATCGACTATATTTGGAATAACATAAGGTCAAGCAGAAACCTTAGTGTCTTCATTTGTTTTTCTCTTGAGAAGAGGAAATTCAGAGTCATAAGAATGTCTGATCATTCCTATGCATGGTAATGATTGTGCAGGTGTTGGTGGAACAGCTGGAATTACTGGTTCTGATTTTGTTGATAGATTTTGAAATAACTATAAGATAAAATTAAAACACATCATATATTCAATAATAGATAGTAATATGAAATATAACGTTGAGTCGCACTAAACAATGGACAGGCGATTATAACACATCATGCACATCTAATGCCGAGAAAAGTTATAAAATATAGGGTTAATACTATCTTTGATTCCTTAAGTTTACCCTCATTTTAGTTTCGGTCCCTCTAGAATTAAAATGGTCCAGGTTTGTATTGAGTTATAAGAACCAATATTTTAAAAAAAATGAAATTTGAGAGATCAAAATCTATAATTTGAAACTTGAGGGACTAAAACCAAAATGAGAATAAATTTGAGAGAGTAAAGATTATAATAACCTTAAAATATATACGGTGCAGCTTCTCTCATAAGCTTTTACATATATATATATATATATATATGAGTGATCTGCCATATGAGTGTTTATATTAGATATGATATATATATATATATATATATTGAATATTTCAATTTTTTTGCTAAAAAAGAATGTTATAAATTTTAAAATTTTAAATATGAATATAAAATGCGTGTGTAAGTGAATTAGCCCATAATAAGTATGCTGTAAAAATTGAATTTTGAACTAATATTTCTAACAAAATAAAAACATAAAAAACTTAAAAGTCTAATCTTCCATTCAAAATACATGTCATTCTTTACAAGTTTTTATTAGGAATAATCTTATCGTTTGGAAACATTTCAAACGAAAAGTCAACAATACGCATTATAGTGCACCGATATTTAAAAAAAAAAAAAAAAACTGGCTTAACTTTGCATAGACCCACAGTCCCACACATAGACATACATCCACATATTAAGTAACCACATATTTTGTTTTTTTTGACCATCAAGTTACCAGTTACCACATATTTTAATGGGAAAATTCCTATAAAATATTTTTGAAATAGGAAAATCTTAAATCAGTGCACTGAAATTGTAAAATCCTAAAAGTAGAAAGTGGAGTTATTAATGTAAAATACGATGTTATTAATCAAGAGTGAGGTGTTGTTTGTCACACCCTCATTTTATTTTCATATATTTCAGAGTATTTAGGGAAAATGATACGCAGTTAAGTGAGTAACACAGGAATATCATAGATATAATGATATTATAAGCACGATTACAGAAATTCCCCATAGGAATTCGTACTTGATAATTACAATTAACACAGTCTTACAGCGCTACGTGAGTGTCTAAGTCTATCCCAGTGAAACGGAGACATCTTCCCATCTTCGTTTCACTACTGCAATCCCCTCATATGGTTCTCTTCTTTGTTCTCAGCATACGTTCTATCTTCTCCTATCTAAATTGTTGGTAGGGGAGGGTGAGATTCTGGAGAATCTCAGTAGGAAAGTAATACCAATATGCATGCAAGATAAGTGCTTAATGCATGACGTGCTTGCATTATATAACGCATGCTCACACAATGACATATCTATGTGCTCAATGTTTCAAATAACATATGTATGGTCATAGCATAAACAGAAACAGAGCTTCAATTATTCATATATATTTAACATAATTAAGCAAAACAATAACATGCATCAATACACCAACACAAATATCAAATACATGTAGGAGAGGTAAGTTCCCTACCTCAAAGCTTTATAATCCCTTTTTTCCAGTGTGTCTTGAAAAGCGTGTCATTTCGGCTTTCGAATCGGTCCTAAAATATTAAATGTACCAGAAATAAGTCATAACCTATCCAAGTATCATTTTAGACTCTTCCATAGTGTTTCTTGTAGTTATATTAGTCTATGATAAAAATTTACCAAAATGCCCCCAGGATCCCAGCCCGGCCTCGCCGTAACAGACCTGATGGCACGTTTTTCTAAAATTTTGACTAGGGCTAGCTAACTTACTTTCACCCAAGGAATCCATTTCCAAGCTCGAAATTACCAAATTCACTATCAAATTACGAAAATACCCTTGACAGCCTCTATTTAGAGATTTCAGTGGCATTTTAGTAATTATGCTTTTTCGGCCTTTACCAAAAAAGTACTCAACTATAACCCCACCTATTTTTTCCAACTGATTTCAATGGAATAATTTATTTCATAAAAATCCAACTCCTACTACCAATTCTGGCCCTAGCCGAAATATTGAAGGGAAAATAGAAAAAAATAGTTTTGTATTTTATCTTCCAAAACTTGTACTCTTCCACTTTTAATCCTTGGTTAACTCACTTAAATACTTCTTAATCATGATATAAAGGATTTTGGGCAGTATAGCCCCTTAGGGTTATGGCTTTTCCAATTTTACAACTCAACCAAGAAACTTGAAAAATCAAGAAACAACAACACCACCATAAGAAGGCAAGTTTATGGAGTTACCTTCTTTGGCTTCTTGATTTCCTCTTACTCTAGGCTCCTCCTCCCTCTCTTCTTGATCTCAAAGTGTGACTTCACCACCATGAATTCATGAGAACAAGAGTTTAGAGAAGGATTTCATGACAAGAACACAAGAAAACCATAAAAAATTAACCTTTTTACCTTAGATTTCCTCTTCCTTCTCTCTAAACTTCAAGAGCTCTCCAAGTTCACTCTCTCTTTATTTCTCAAGCTCTCTCTCTCTTCCTCTTTTCCTTGTGGTTGGACAAAATATGGCCAAGAGGAAGGAGAAAATGTGTGTTATTAATTTGGTCTCCTTTCTTCCTAGCCATAGATCTAATCAAGGGTTGACATTTCAACATCTATCATGCATACCATCCCTCCTCCCATACCTCCAACCATACTCTCTACTTTATGTCATACCCTCTCATCATGTGTCTTCAATTGGATTTGGACTAAATTCCTTTCTAGTTACACAAACCATCCCCCTTCTCTTTACTCTAACCAAGTTCATTTCTTCTCCTTTATTTTCATGGTTGGACGAAAATAATGCGAGAAAGGGAAAGAAAATTGTTTTTCACTCATTCCATAATTCACATAATTAAATTATGTATAATCCCCCTTAATTTTCACAATTCTTGATTTTCTCCACCAAGAATAATCACATTATGCATTTTCCTTTATTTTCCTTGATTAATTGAAATTAACTCCAATTAATTGAAAAATAATTAATCTTGGGCTAAATTAGAAAAAGTTTGATTTTGCTATCATTTTTGTAGTTTAATTCCTTTCTTGAATTAATTTACTCATTTCTTATGAATATGAATATTTCAAAATTCACAAGATCAAAATTCATGAATATTCACCATTTTATTAAATTTATCAATTAATTATAATATATTTTTAGTGAATAAAAAATTCGGGATGTTACATTGTTATTCCGTACTAATACTGTTAGATATGAATAGTTTTAATGATGTTAAATATAGATGTCAAATATGAGCAAAAAGTTTGTATAATATACTTATTTTCCACATTGACTAACTACCATACTTAATGTTGTATATCTTGTAGATTAGTCATCAACCTGATTGTGGGTTGATGTTATAATGCCTCATATATGGAGAATGATCATCAAGAAGAAAATCAAGAGGCAAGGGATTGAAGAAAGAAGGCATTGCAAAAACTAATGAAATATCAAGAAGAAAGATTGGTCAAAACAAAGAAAGAAGAAGATTGAAGATATTCAAGAAGATATCTAGTTGGTTTATGAAGAGCGATCATCAATTCAAGAAAATATCTAGTTGGGTTATGAAGAATGATCATCAAGTGGCAAAACAAGATGAAAGAGATTGAAGAAAGAAGAAGAAAGAGATTAAAGAAATAAGAACTTGCAAGATCACATGAGAATATCAAGATCCAATCTATTAGAAGTGATACCGAAGGTTTCTTTGATCATATGGAGGTTGGAATGAGTCAATTCAAAGCCAAGATAATTTATATGGAAGTTATGGAGCTTCCCCAAGGTGTTCCTTTGGGTTTTGACTCTTTGCCATGTTTTGGAAGGCATTACTCGAGTGGTTACTCGAGTAATGGACATGATCACTCGAGTAATCTACATTTTTATTATGCTCTGTTTTTCGTGCGTCAGGACAAAGGTTCGATATTTTAGGCATATCTCTCTAACCACACGTCGGATTGATCTGAAACCAATGGCATATGAAACTAGACTCCAAACACGAACTATGGACACCAAGATCACATTAAAAGAAGTTCAAATGAGGGATATATGATCTGTTGAAGTTGACACATGAATCACCGTCATATTCTAGGACAGCTTTGTTATTTTGGACATAACTCTCAAAATACATATCGGATTGAGACGAAACTAGTGCCATATGAAAGAAGACTCAAAGAGCTTTCCATGGATAGGTAATTTGACATATTTTTGGTTATATTCTAATAGCTATGTCATCTAGAAGTTGCTGCTCGTGATCTTAGAGATTGTCTAAGAACAATAGATACTCTTTGGATTATAACTTTCTGTACACAATGAGTTTGGAGCTGATTCTTATTGCGTTGGAATGTAAACGATGAGAGCTTTCCAATGATATATAATTTGCCATGTTTCAAATCAAAATCAAGAATTCACTTGAAGGGCTTACTCAAGTAATCTGCTGAGTTATTTGGAATTTACTCAAGGGACTACTCGAGTAATCAGGATAATCACTTCCAGTTGCTCTCGGCCTGCCAACGTTACTCGAGTAAGCACTCGAGTAATCAGGGAAATCACTTCCAGTTGCTCTCGGCCTGCCAACGTTACTCGAGTGAGTACTCGAGTAAACAAGTATTTCCAAGGTTTGTAAATTTGTTTATTACATGCACTACTCGAGTAATGACCAAGGCTTACTCGAGTGATCACTCGAGTAATGCTTCCCAGAAATACCAGCAACATTATGAAGCTTTCGAAAATCATGGGATTAATTATGAAACTTACTCTTCTTGCTTCCAATCATTCTTACACCTCATTGTATTAGTATTTAATGTATTTTTCCAGGAATGCAATGAAGAGATGATGTGAAGAGAGAAAAACTGACTTTACGGAAGCGGAGCATCAACGTTCACAACGGCTAGTTTTCAAAATCGAAGAACAGTCAAACGAAGCTAAGACACTTTAACGGACAGGTTGAAATGCTTCCAACGGCTATCTCAACTCATCTATAAATATGGGAACATTCAACGAAGAGCAACATCAACGAGAAACATGCAAAGATCATGAATCATCTACTCCAACCCAACTACTCTCTGTTCTTATCCATTTTCTATATCATGTGTATTTGAGAGAGAGATTATTTTCATTGTGCTTCAGTATTCATCTATTCACTTCGAGAGAGAAGACTGACTGTAATATTTCATCATCAAAGTTGTATCCTTACAGGGTGTGTAAGGAGAGTAACTCGGTTGTAACCTTACGGTGTGTAAGGGGGAGTAACTCGGTGAGAGATTTGTAAACGGCTTCATGCTCAGCTAAACTTGTGGGTTGTAAAGGCTTTTCTTGTGCCTGGATTAAACAAGAAGATAGTGGATTTGAAAATCTCAGGAGGAGCCGGGGACTAGATGTAGGCCATCACAGATTGGACCGAACCAGAATAAATCACAGTTTGCACACTTTCTTTCTTAAACTCTTATATTTCCAGCATATATAAAATGTTGATTTATGATTCATTACTTTCATATTTATTGCTTCTTCTAAGATGCAAAAAGATTTTCAAAGTTCTTAAGATTTTTATCTTACACCCAATTCACCCCCCTCTTGGGTGTCAGCCGGTTCTAACAGATACAACACTGATATGAGATTTTGCAATTTCGACGCATTGATTTGAGATTTCCCAATTTTTAAGGAAGTTTTTGGGATTTTCCCTATTTTAATACCCACATCACAACTTTAATTTTATGGCTTTTTTTTAAATTGATGTACTTCTTGTCTAGCATAACTTTATCCGATATAAGACTTCTCTGGACACTAGCCAACTCATACTTGCTTACACTTTTTTTTTTTGGAAAAACATATTTGCTTACACTTGACATCCCAACACATCAACTGATTTTATAATAATAATAAAACCACTCCCCATTCTTTTACCTCACATTCTAAGTTATTATTTATTTTTAACGTAACTTGCCGTGTAATGCCAAGCTTCTATCTGCTGTGTTTGATTGGATCTCTATAGCTGAAAAAACAAATTATCATATATTGTTCTCTCTCCACTACACTAGCTTGTCTTTTGGTTCCCTCTCCACTATATCAAATAACATTCCTAGTAGAATACAACCAAAAAAAAAAAATGACGTTCTCAGTGTATGTAATGTTGAAATGATCAATAATATTAGGGCGAGAAGGTTTATAATTCATTCCATCATTTTATTTTTTTGATAACTCTCAAATAATGACACCATTCCTTTCTGCTTTCATTTCTTTCCCATATTGAGTTCTTTGTGCATCCAAAGTCTTTTTGAAATTCTTGTTAAATTAATTCAACCAAATTAAATATATTTATTAGCAAAAATATATCTACTACTAATTTTTTTATTAAACCTTAATATTGAAATTTTAATTAAATAATCCCTCTGATAATTAATATAAAACTTATTTATGGTAATTTGATTATATTAAGAAAATTAATTTAGTTAATATAATATATTTTTTTTCTAAAATACCCTAATCATTTTTCTTAATTCCCTCCATCTTTCTTTCTTTCTTGACCTTGACCTTGACCTTCATCTTTATCTTACTAGTTACTTCTTAATTATTGCTAAAAGAATATCAATAGGGTTAAATTAAAAAAATATTAATAAATATAGATAAAATGTCTTACATTTAGGATAAATATCATCAATTTTCTAATGAGGTCATATATTAATGAGACGAGGGAGAAAAACTTTTTATTTTACCTAAAAACATTTTTCTTTAGTTCAACAAGCATGTGTGTACATATATTCATTAACTCCAATTATATCAAACCGTATTATGAATTACTCTTGTAATCATTTTTATAAGAAATAACTATCAAAATCATGTGATTGAAAATGTTGGTTAAAAATAATAAATATATAACTCGTATATCTTTTTTTCCAATTATACCCTTATTTAGAAAGAATGCATGTGAGAGATCTTCGTTTGAAAATTTATTAGAGAGAGATAATGAATGATATATACCACTCTAATATTATTTATAAGTCTTTTTTAACTAAATCTCACATATCAAGGAGAGATAGTTAACTCCATGATTATGAGGTAAATTTTCAACTATACTCTCATTTATGAATGGATACTTTTCAACTATTTCTTCTCTATCTATCTTTAAATTATTTCTTCATTGGTACAATAAATAGGGGCAAAATTGTCTCAATCTCATTTACTACATTGAAACTAGAATTATAAATAGGAACAATTTTTTATGTCAAAAAAGACTTATAAATAGGATCAGAATGATACTTAATAAGGATAACAATTAAAAGACAATTTTAAAATTGCAGACAAATAAAATTTGTCCTTGTAAGAAAGGGATTTGGGGCCTCTGTTGCCCCTTCTTGGCTGCGCTCTCTGCTGCACCCTCATTTTGGGGGCCTTCCCAAATATATTTTTTATGGTTTTTTTAGATTATTAGATTCTATATAAAATGAGTGAAATTTTGACATATTATGAGCAAAAAACGAATCTGTTTTCAATTTTTTATGATTTTTCAAAGATTTTTCACAAAAAAGTGCTTAAAGTGAAAAAATATATATACCATTTTTCTGAAAAATCTTTAAAAAATCATAAAAAATTAAAAACAGATCCGTTTTTTGTTCATAATATATTAAAATTTCACTTATTTTATGTGAATAAAATAACCTAAAAAACCATAAAAAATATATTTAAGAAAACCCAAAATAAGGTGGTGGCAGAAGGCCTAACCGACACCTTCTGCCCATAACAAAACAATCCTATATGAGAGAATGTTCTTGTAATAAAAACAGCAGGGATTGCTAAAACTTTTGGACGACGTATATGCTACCAATATCAGCAACTGAACTTGGACAATTTTTTTCTTGGGAATTCGCCATTTCTTTTTAACACTATTCCATATTTAGCAATTACCAAGAATCTCGCATACCGACTAGGAGGGGTGAATCCCTGATTCAATGGCCTTTTAAATATTGATGCATGAATCTCCAAGTGCCTTCCCCAAGAAATAACAAAAAGCCTACGAAAATGGTCATTCTCTACATTCAAATTCAATGCCTTGTCAATACCTAAAGTCACCTTTTTCCATTTTTGTTTTAATTGAAATATAGTATTTTTCTCTCTTATAAGACGATGGTTTTTATAAACAATTTTTATTTTTTATCTGAAAATATAAGTTTATTTTTTATCTATTTTATCCTTATTAAATACACATTCTCTCTCATATTTTATATTCATTACCTTTCATACTTTTTATCTATTCTCTCTTCTATACTCTTTTCATAATTAAGAATATATATTATAAAAAAATATGATATTTTTGACACACTTATTTATTTTAACTACTAATTCATTTTAAACAATAAAAAAAATTTATAAATAATATCAAAGGAGAAATAACGTTAAAAAAATTAACTCACCCCTTTTACTTTAACTCAGGTTACGATTTAGAGTTAAAAAAAAAAAATTCATGATTGAGCTTAGCGGTGATTTCCCAGGTGCTTCCAAAAGAAATAATTTCTTTTCTTCCCCTATCTGTACACTGAAAAAACATAATAACAAATTGATTTTTTTCTAAAAACATAAAAAGCTAAAATCTACTTCATTCAGCGGCCACATTCTGAGCGACCACGTCAGCACCACCTTCACCATTTCCTTCTCTGACAGCGTCACCACCAGCACCGACACCGACGTTCTCCGCCACCCACCCTTCAACGGGCGAGCATTCCATCTTGTGTCGTAACTTCCAATCAAGCGCTTGACACCCACGCGAGCAATAGTTCACCTTCCCGCAAACGGAGCATCGCCGGAACTCGTGTGGACGCGTCTCCGGCCGCCCACACCCAATGTGCGCGCACAGTCTCAGCTCCTCCCCTAACACTCCACGACCTGACTCGAACCAATCCCTCAAAAATTTGTTCGCCGGATGCACCTCCGGCACCGCCACGTTATACCCGTAATCGCTGAGCAACGGACAAGACCATTCCATCTGGCACGCGTCGTTCCCATGCCGCCGGTGGACGCGCCACTTCATCATGGAGGAGCAGAGCCGGGAGGGAAAAGATTTAGAGACGCAGCGTAAAACGTGAGCTAGCTCACGCGCGTTGGCTTGGATGAGCAACCGCCGTCCCTCGGCGATGTTCCGATTGACGCCATAGCCGTCTTGAAGGCAATGGCCTAGTTCGCGAAGAGCGTCGATATGACCGAGGAGAGATGCTCTGGCGCACAGAGCCACGCCGGCTTTTAGATCCTTGTCGCTCTTGGATCCACCACTTCCGTTGAACTGTATGACGGCGAGTGCGTATAACGCAGTCGCGTGAGATCTCGAAGCCGCTTGAGCAATAAGCTTAAACCCACTCCCTCGATTTCCTAAACAGTAAAACCGGATCTGCAACAAACAAATAGCAAAGAAAAAACAATTCAGCAAACCTCTTTCTCCAGCTGGATATGATTAATTAATATAACGATGACTCACAAACTGACCATTCCGAGAGTGTATGAAGCATGGACGTTGCCGGCGCCAACACATCGCCGGAGAAACCGGTGAGCATATTCCGACCAGCTTTTGGCTTCGACGGCGAACATTTTTTCGCCGGCTCTGGATAATACCAGACGATTCAAACCAAGTTGATTCAGTCGTTTGCATCTGAAAAAGACAGAAAATTATCGATTCTATTAGGCCTGAAGAACGAAAACAAAAAGAGTAAGGTTAAAAACTTTGAATTAACGGTGGGATTTACGTTAAGAGGACGGTGAGGAAGTGGCGAGGAGAAGAAGCAGAGGCGGAGAGCTTGGAGAGAATGAAGAGAACGACGTCGTCTGGCAGGGAATCGAAGAAATCATGTTTATCCGATGAGGGTTTGGATGAATGTCTGTGAGGTCTTCTCATATTTGCCGCATGCAACTGAAGAAGAAGAGATTTTCTTTGGGAGAGAGAAGAATGGTTAATTGGTGGTTCGTGGGAGAGGGAGAGGGAGAGGGCAAAACAAAGAGAAATGTGAGAGGCAGTCTTATATGGAGCAACGCAGAATGGGACAGCTGCTAAAGCTTCTGTATATGTGGGACCCACGCTTCATTAAAGACATTAATCATAATAAATTATTTACTTATTATGTTTAGGGATCAAATTTAAAGAAATCAACTTACAAGTGTTAGGAATAAAATTGAGTTTTAATTGAATTAAAACTTAACCAAATAAGTATTTTTCTATTTTTAATGATAATAATGATTTTTCTTGGTAACAGCCAATAATATAGTCTTATGTTTTTCAGTTTATTATAAATAAAAAAAAAGGGAGAATTGCTTATAAACATCTTATTGAAAATTTATTTATTAAATGAAATCTAAGCAAAAATCTTTTACATATAAGGGAAGATTATTCGAACATAAGGGAATATCATATAGGGTAGATATATTACACACAGAAGAAGATTGTTTAAACACAAGGGAAGATCTTTTATACATGGAGAAGATTGTTTGCACGTGAGGATCTCATTTAGCAAATAAATTTCTAATGAGGTATTTTTGGACAATTTTTCTAATAAAAAATTAGCATAAAGTTTTCTTGGGAATTTTTTATGATCTTTTCAGATAATTATGGTATTATTATTAATCTAAATTAGAGTATTATTTGATTCAGGATTTTTCTCTCTTGAATTTTAAAGGAGAAAGGATTTTTGTATATCTCCAAGTACCTTTCTCAAAGTTGTATTTGTTCTGTTCTTGTATATCTCCAAGTACCTTTCTCAAAGTTGTAATTGTTCTATTCTTTATAAGGGTAAACCCGCTTATTATATCAACTAATAGCTTGTTGGTTAAATTAGAGTATTATTAATCTCAAAAGTTATTCTAACTTCATGAGCTCACCGAAGTATACCAGAAGATCAAATGCATAATTTGCCTTAACATAAAATACATGTAAAGGGATTAGAAGTATTTTGATTACAGCCAACGACGGTACTTTATGATTAGCCTGCCCCATATTATAATAGTTTTCTTCTTATTAATTATTATATTTATGTGTTATGATTTGACAATGCCTGGGTAGCATTATTGTTTCCTCAAACTTTCTGATATAATATTCAGCTTCCTTTAGAGCTTTTCAAATTTATTAGTGATTTGATAATTTCTTGTTGCAGTATATGTTCGTTTGGGATAGCTTATTTTTGGGTAATAAGTGCTTATAAATCGTGATTTACGATATACGAAGTAGGTATGTGAGAGGAGTTTTATCTCGACTTACGTAATAAGTGCTTATTGACCACCAATAAGCAATAACAAACACACACTAATGTGATTTTGTTATCTTTAAAACACCTAAGGCACACTTAATGCTTAGTCATTGCTTACACACCCCATCCTTTCAGAAAATTAAATGTTTGTTAATATTTATCATACAAAAATCTATTGCTACCTCCGGTCCTAAATGTAGGACATAGTTTATAGTGCAATTAGGACCGGAGTATAACTATATATATTTTATACTCCTTTCGATTTATAATTTAAGGTGATTTTAAAAGAATGGTTTTGTCTAAAATATAAGTCATTTGTAAAATAATTAATGCTCATTTTCAATTTGTTCACTTTTTAAATTTTTAAATACATTTTTTAATAAAGTTAAGAGTGGGAAAAAAAAATTAACTTATGACATATTTAATGAGTGTTACTTTTTATTTCCCGTAAATTAGTTAAAATTTTCTATTTTATGGATTGGAGTTTAGCTATCTTGATGCTAATTTTCTTAGGTACAAAAAGCTTAAATTCAGGGCTTTAATTTACTTTAAAAGGCAAGTGTTAAACCATTTAAATAAAATGATAATTTAAGATGTAAAGTTCAAATTGTCCACTAACTTAATGATTTAAGTTTGTGTGGGTTTGGGAACATCCCAAACTATGGTTTGCGCAACCCGAGACAAAACTTCTCTCACACACTTACCTCGTAAGTCTTAAAAGCTATTAAAAAAAGCTAATCCAAACACACACTATGTATGCGGGTATATACATATATTGTATTTCTCTTCTTGGGAAGACTCACAAAAAGCAACGGCAAAAAAAATAAAAAAAAAAGACTCACAAAAAGTAAAAAATTATTGCAAAATCTCCCCCAACAAAATTTATTGCTCAATTGTGTTTAATGACTTAAATTACTAAGTGAGTGCAACTCATTTTCAGCGGGCATGATATACAATATTTTGGTATAAGAATCTAAAACTAAGCTGTCAATAAAATTATTAATTAGGATTACTACTTTGTGTAAAGGTGGCATTAATTACTTAATTTCATTAAATTCGATATTAAACCCTGCATGCATCTAAAAAAATATCTGAAGGTGAGGCCAGAAACTTCATACGTCAATTTAACTAATACAGAGATTTTTTTAATATATAAATGAATGAAAAAATAAAATTTTCTAACTGTTTAATGCTGATTTATTATTATTGATGATCAACTGTTTCGTGAAAATTTAAAATGTCAATTTAATTGACTTAGATCTTGCAAAAAATGACAAATAACATTTCAATAAAAAAAAACAACAAGAACAATAATTTCATTATTATAAGTAATAAGTGTTGCCAAAAATATCCCATAAATTATATTAATTACCTCATGTCCTTAATATGAGATCTAGTTTACAGTTCAAATTGGATCGCAAATTATGTCTCATATTAAGAATAGGGTATTTCTTTTTAAGTTTAATATTTTTCACTTCTCATATTATAAAAACACTTTCATGAAAAAAAAAATTGCATGTTTGTTTTTATTCCATTACTGATTGACATGTATAAGTTTATTAGAATGCTCGCACGAACAATTGTTAATGACCTTCTAACTAACGAATTATCAATTATCTTTTGCTGCTTTGAGTAATCAATATATATATATATATATATCCAAATATTATAATTGTCTTTCTATATTGGCTGCGCCCAACAGAAACAAGCTATTTGAAAGCTTGGTCAATTCGTGACTTGTCATATTTTTCACTCCAACTTGCAAATAAGCTGGTCCTTATCTTTCTTACAATCCAAGAACTCGTTTAGTTCACTAATATATATAATTAATCACCCGTAGTTTTCACAGTTAATTAATTATATTTTGCTGATTACTTATCATCAGTTGCACTAGCATATAATATATATTATAAAATGATTTTTTTTTTTGTCAATTATAGAAACAGAAGTATGCATGGGAAAATAACCTTTAGGCTTTTAGATCGATTGAAACTGGCCGGCAAATCTTTATAATAAGTTAATTAATTGACAGTCTATAGCCAAAGTCAGAGTTTGTTTTAATTAAAAATGTGTTAATAATAATTACATATATATATATATATATATATATTAATTGTTTGGGTGGCTATATCTTGACAAAAAAATCCAAACCCACAATGAAGAAAAATCCAGTGGGAGCTGGTTGGAGAACAATATAATTGATCTTACTTTCACGGCACAACACATGCAACTAGGTTCATGTTCATTAATTAAGCTTTTAATATAAATATAAATATAAATTACAAAAGTTTGGTATTTGGTAAAATACATGAGAGATTTGATTGAATTTGAACAAACAAGTGCATGCATATATGCCCCCTAATTCGATATCAAAAAAGTCTCTTTTATATATCTTTCTTACTTTCTTGTGTTCCTACGCTTCGTGCAAGTTGAACAATCATAATGGACAAAAACAGAGGCTATTAGATGGAAATTAAATATTTTACAAACCTCAAGTTCAAGGATTTGCAAATCGATGAGATTTTACGTGAGACTTACTTTTCATGTGTTCCTTTTTTTTAAATAAATGTGTATTATGCAATGTTCCTGAACCCGGATCGGACTGGCCGGTCCGGCCCGGAAACCGGCGAACCGGCCGGTAAACCGGTCCAGTTCCCGGTTGGGTTCGGGTTCACATTTTTATTTTTATTTTTTAATTTTTCCTTTAGAATTTCATATTATAAGTCTAAAATTTTCAATTTCTCACCGGTTTGGTTCCGGTTTAGCTCCGGTTTGGCCCCGGTTTAACCCACTGACCCTTAACCCAATACCCCGATCGGTTCAATGCCCGATCCGAGTTTTAATACCTTGGTATTATGTACATATATATACTACCTCCCTTCCTTAAGAACTAGTTGAAAATTAAATTTAATCCTAAATATAATATCTCAATCCAATTTATTACAAATATGATATTTTAAGAAAACCAGCCTATATTTGTTAAAAATGGTTAACATAATTAATTTTCTTAATCTATCCAAATTAGCCTACTGACTGTTATATTAATAATAGGAGGTGATATATAATTAGTTTGTGACCATTAAAATTTGAGCTATGGATAATTATGACATATGTGAGAAGGTGGAGTTTTAAAGATTACGCGAAAACTAAGTACGTAGAGAAAATTTTGTGAGTTCGATGGATCGAGTGGGGACAAATGGTCATAAATTAAAGTTAAATATATGCCTTAATAGAATTATTGTATGATTCAGATTTGGATATGAAGATTATCAGTGTGGATAAGGATCTCATCAAGTAGTTGGTGAAACACAAATCCTTTTCCTCTTTTCCCAGTCCCACTAGCAACATTAATTACTTAAATAATTTTAATATATATGTATACTTACATATATTATATATATATTTTTTACAAGGGTTAGGTAGAAAACCAGTGCTGCGTTTGCATTCTCTCATGATTTCCAAAATTTTTTAAAATTTTAATTGTTGTTAGTTTCTTAATTGTTAAACAACACTTAACAAAAGTAAGTAAGGTTTGTGTGTATGTGTGATCCTTTAAATTGAAAAGGAAAAGGTTGAGGAATTATGAAGATATATATAATATTTACACAAGGAGAAAATGATTAATTAATTCAATTAATTAATTAATTACTATGATTAACTACAGGAGAGCTTGCATGTGTATGGTGTGTGATTGATTTTTCTGCATGACTGACTCAAAGTTCTGGAAGTACAGATAGCCCACAAGTTTCCTATTTTGCTGATAAGTGTGGAGACTAGTTTTTGTTCGTTTAATTTATTAATTATTTACAATATAAATTGGGAGAAAAACCTGAGAAAGCAACTGAATGAGAGAATGTTAGATGGAAAAAAGGATATTTGACTTTGAAATTTGCGGTTTTTGAATGAAAATTCCGGCGTTACAGATGCGTAAAGACAAATAATTGAGGTAAAAGATAGTTTTCTATAATCAAATCCAGATGAAGATATAAATACTTATAAATCATAATTTACGATATACGAGGTAAATATGTGAAAAGAGTTATATCTCAATTAATATAATAAGTACTTATATCCCAAACATAGCAATCATCGAATGCATGTGAACTCTAAATTTAGCTTTGGCCTGTTAAATTTTGACTGTTTTAAAATATTTTATTTATATAACTTATAAGCACAATTCCATAGTGTCGTGTTTCAGAGATATTTTTTAACATTTTTTTATTGCCAAATTATTAGAAAAGTCAAGTATCTAACAGTCTTGGCAAAAACGGTAGGGAAAATTATTAATAATTATATTGTAGGTTTAACATATGATTTTGAGTTCCATCGAAAAAAAATATTTGATTTTGAGAGGAGGATGATGGTCTTAATTTTTTTTACTTCTACTTCAAATATGAATCTCTGTTTTTTTTTATTTTCTCTTTTTTTATGAGATTTTTTTTTTATTTTCTCTTTGCCGCAAAAAATGTTTGTTACTATTCTAAAATATTTTTCTTTTCAAAAATTTAAGTGAAACACTTAATTTATTTCAATGGAAATTAATTTCTTTTGGGTGAAAAAAATCAAAATAAACAGTATCCCCAACAAAACAGCTTGGCTAAACAAACCATAATTTTACCAAAATTAGGCCATTGGTTAATTAGTTGATTAGAGCTACGGTCAATGTTCTCGGAATGGGATGGGATTGGGAAACCCCATTCCTGATCCCAACCCTAAAAAAGGCTCATAAAGGGAAATCATTCCGGATCCCGACCCTAAAAAATTCCCATCCCTATAGGGATCAGGATTTCCTAGGTCGAGAATAGGAATTCCAGAAAAATCATGTAATTCAAGGTGCAATATAAATATTGTAACAACTCTTCACTTGATTTGCAATATAAATATAATGATTTTGGTCTAAAATCATATTTATTCACTCAAAAGTCACTCAATGACATATCACATCCAATACATTAAATAATAAAAAATCTAGGAGTCCAATACATTACATAATCAAAAAAAGCCTAGCTATGTGCCTAAAGCTTAAGAGACAAATTAAGGTGTTTCATTTCTTTAGGATTATTCCAATAAACTAATCATTGTTATTCATTTATGAAATCAAAACAGCACCATTTGATTAGTTAATTGGTGCTTGCCATTTATCCTTTTTTTTTTTGCCGGAGTGCTTGCTATTTATCTGATATATGTGAAGATGTTGATAAATAATTTTTTAGATATATATATATAGGTGTATATATATATCCAGGATCGGGAAGTCTCATTTCCAATCCGATCCAAAATTTTAATTTCCCGTCCCATATCCTATCCTAATTGCTTGGGACCAGGATGGAAAACTTTAAATATCCCTAATAAGAGCATTGGCTGCCGTTGTATTCAATTTCATTTGATGCGCTTTTTGTCATCATTTAATTGTCTCGTGTTATTTATTGGCCAATAAAATTGTCTTGGGATAATTGTAGTCATCTAAAGATTATTAAGCGATTAGCACTTAAGTGTCTATTTAGATTATCGGTAGAAACTGTCTTTCTAACATGATTTATGGTATACAAGATAAGTATGAGAGAAAAATTTTATTTCAACTTGCTTGAATGTACTTCTATAACGCTAACTCAAACATACCCTAATTTTCTAACATGCTATTATCACAGAGTAATTATTTGATATTACAAACAGCATACTATTACCAAGAGCCATATGATTTATCATAATCAGCTGGCTAACTCGTAATATGTATCATAACAATTTAACAATTACTAGAATAAATAAACCAAAGTTGATTTATTGTCGAATGTCCGAACAATAAATTAAACTAGAATATTTGTTGGATCAACTTTTTCAATATGAGAACCGCGTTATTTGTTCATCAACTTGAATTATAATGGAGCGTAGTTTATCAATAACTTAAAACTTAATTGAAATCGATCGAAGAGATTGAATTCATCTCTACCATTTGAAAATCAGTGAGAAAGCTAACTCATTTGAAAAATGATTGTACATATATATACACTTTCCTACGTAATTGGTGTGTGTGTGTACGTGCCTAGGTTTGGTGATTTTTTCAGCCCTAATCTTAAAATGTTTGGGCTGTCTTGGGTGCGTCATTTTCATTTGAACTTTGACGATATATATAGCCTAGGAGTTGATAATATGCAGTAATCATTGAATTTCCAAGTTCATCAGACTCTTATCTCTCCATCTTCTTCGTTGTAAACGAGGAGGTTGAACACTCATAATTAATGAATGGATAAGGGTGAGGGAACAGGAGTGGGTGATAGTATTTAAATCATACACTTTATTTTAAATGTTTGTAAGTAACGTAGAAGATGAAGAGTCGTACGCAAGTTAAGTACGTGAGATGTCCCTACAGAGCTTCACTTTTTATATTGGACACTAATAATATTGGGCGGCAAGCCAGTATATATCCTCCTCCTTCATATAAAATTTAGTGCGGATTTGAAATAACGTTAGACTCATTTCGTATATTTATTTTGTATACCTTAAATCATGTTAAAAAAATAATTTCTATCATTAATCTAAATAGACCATATTTATAGAATTGATCTTGATCTTAAATATAAGATATAACTTTTATATTTGTCAATCTTTTTCTACTTTATCTCTATTATTGCTTTCTCAACAATAATTCAAATGGGGAAGGAACGAGGAAATTAAGAAGTATGACTAAGTTTTATTCAAAATACATATCATAGTAACTAACTCAACTAACTTTTTTAATTTAATCAAATTAGATCAATATATCTTATATTAAGAATAAAAAGTAAAAAAAAAAGTACTTCTTGGAGCATCGCCTGTGTATATATGTTCATTTCATCACATCATTTCGATCAACGTGAACAATGCTTATCAACTTTCATCTTCAACCATTATTCTTTGCTATTATATATGTTGCGTGTTTGTTTTTATATATATGCCATGCATATATGTGCTTAATTACTTGTATTATGAATTTTTTGATTAACACATACACTTAGTAGATATTATATATATATATATATATATATTATTAATTAATAAGATCATCAGAGCTCTCTCTCTCGATCTCCATCTCGAACTTTTCGATTATATAATTCGTGGACGGTGTCTTACGTACCCACGCACAACTTATTCTCATTCTATCTGAAATTCAATAGTGATATTTATATTATACTCTAAAAGTTCAGTGAATTTTTTTCTTATATTTTTATTAATTTATAGCTAATGAAAATTTATCTCATATATTTATATAACTTGAAAATTAATCTACTGTTTTTCTGCAGCCTGCAGATTCACTCGACCAACAGGGCATGTGTGAGTATGTGTATGTTTTTTATTAAATCAAATTTTCCTGGCAATCAATCTATTGGTATCCTCTAATATAATAATTGTTATGTAAAATTTTGATGTCGCGAGAATTTCCTTTGCTTAAAAAAAATGCTACGATCGTTATTTATGTCTTAGTTTAAATGAAAATTGAGAATTTTCTTATAGAAGATGATATATATATAATTAATATATAAATCATCATTATTAGAAGCTCATGGTTAGTATTGTGCCAGGCTGATAAATTAAAATATTTATTAAATAAAGAGCATGAAAGGATTCAAGATTGGATCAATACGTACGTACGTGCCTTTGTCGTCGGGGAAAAAAATATGTACGTACGTAGGTGTACAGATGTGAGAAGGAGGGGAAAAGCAAGCCAAGTCAGAATATATGGTGTAATATCCTGAATTTTGGGATTGGAGGCTTTGGAATAAGCCTAAATTAAGCAGACTACTAAGCCCCGGTTTAGTAGATGTCCCAAATCTATTCTCTAATGTTTCTTATATCTTTGGGGTATTAAGAAAGTAAAATGGTGAATTTTGGAGAATATAATTATGTTTTTAGTGAAATCGCCTATGAGGTAGTGAGCTTGTCATGTGATTTTGAATGACCAAATGATGATAAAAAATTATGAAATTTTACAGGATGAAATTAGACATCCTAAGATTTAATTTGATAGGTCATATGACGCAATTAGAGCTATACACAAAGAGATATGAATTTTTGAAGTCAGCACAGAAAAACTGTGAAATTTCTGGACCAATATGCAAAGATTGAAATTCTGGGAATTTTGTGATTCCAGGAAGCAAAATTCTATATTTTTCCTTGAAACTAGACTCAATAAGGGTTTTATAGGCTTTGGAATCACCTCATTTCGATTTTTCTAGAATTAGTTATGATTTTCCACAGTTTGGGCAGAAATCTGCCAGAATTTTGTAAAAATCCGAAATTGGGAAAATTAATTAAATAAATGGGATATATTATTATAAATCAGCTCCTCCTTCTTCAGCCCATTTCAGACGTGAGAAGCTGAACATAGAGAGAGGAAGTGTGAAATTTTAGAGAGAGAAAATGGGAGGAAAAAGCTTACAAAGGTAAGTGATTTCTTCGGTAAATCGGTTCCTAACGCGTATAACTCCGACTCTAAACTACTCCTCTTTGTTCTTTAAGGTTTGGAAAGCTCAAATTTGGTGTTTTGAAAGTTAGGGTTTTCAGCCATCTTTGAGAAAAGCCAGTGGGAGCTTGAGGTAACTTCCAAACTCTTGTATATTGACTATTCTAGCTGCTGTGGGCAATTTAATCGGTGAAATTTCGCCGGATTGCCATTGGTTGTAAAAATGGAAAATGGGTTTCCCTAGGGGTTATGCTGCCCAAATTGATACTAAATGGTAGTTGTAACCTAATGGAATAGTCAATAAAGTGGTTAGGAGTAGAAAGGAACGTGTTTACGGAGCCGAAACCGAAAAACCCCAATTTTCCCTAAATTCCTACAAGTTTCAGCCATCTCTAGAAATGGGCCTTAGAGTTGGATTTTCAATGATTTGATGATTCCATTGAGTTCAGGAGGGAAAATTAGGTGGGGTTACAGTTGGGCACTTTTTCGGAAAAGGTCGAGAAAGCATAATAACGGAAACGCCCCTAAAACCCTAAAAGTAGGGCTGCCAAGGGCAATTTCGTAATTTGACATTGAATTTGATAATTCCGAGTCCGGAAATGGATTCCTTGGGCTAAAATATGTCAGGATAGCCCAGGTTAGAATTTTGAGAAAAGTACAGCCGGACCGGGTATGATGGGGCCGGGTCCCCGGGGGTATTTTAGTAATTTTTCAAGATAGACTCATATAACCCCCAGAAACACTATGGAAGTGTCTAAATAATACATTTGGCATTGTAGGATCGAATATGGAGCCCCGAGCTGTTTGCACGTAGATCGAGGCACGCGTTTCGAGGCGGAAACGGGTTAAGGTTAGGGACTTACCTTTCTTGCATGTATTTGATATATTTGCTTGTGTAGTGATGTATGTGATTGCTTTACTTGATTGTGTAGAGCATATTTGAATAAATGAAGCTCTGTTTCTGTTTTCGCTGTGGCCATAGTCTTGTTGTATGAAACATTGAGCATGCAGAAATGTCATTATGGGGCATACATCTAGATAAAGCTAACATGTCATACACATAGCATCAATCATGCATGCATTATGGTATCTGTTTCCTACTGAGATTCTCTCGAATCTCACCCTCCCCTACCAACAATTTAGACAGGAGACGACAGAAGATATGCGACCAACAATGCAGAGAATCGTACGAGGGGATTACAGTAGTGGAACGAAGACGAGAAGAAGTTTCCGTTTCACTGGCATGAGTTTAGACACCCTAGTAGCCTTGTGTGGCTACCTTAATCGTAAGTATCATGTACAAACCCCTATGAGGAATTTATGTAATCATGCACATATTATCAGTATAGTTATGCTATTCCTGTGTTGCCTACAGAACCGCATATCGCTTTCCGTAAATACTTTGAAAAATGTTGAAATTGAAATAAGGGCGTGACATATGGTCTGGTAATGCAGCGACACCACACATAACACGTAGATCCACACATAATCAAATAAGTATACAAAGGTTAAACTAACACAAAGTTAGGCTAACAGTATAAGTGTCACACCCCGCACTTCCCCCATACTTCTCCAATCTTAAGGATTACGAGTGGATTACGGATATGCAACTCATAAAGATATCCCTACCCCTTTTAATATAAGTGGGTTTCTTTCACCTCTTGGGATTTGAAGTCGCTACCTGAAGACATAAATACGCGCTTCATGAAACAGGCAACCAACAAATGTATAAAAAGTTATGTTTGTGTGTTATAGTACTACGTTACGTTGCTTGGGCAAGTAAGTAAACAAAAGGTCGCTAGGTTTTGTTCGTGGGGACTGATGAACCAACGGCCAGCCACCTTTATAGTTCCTACTCCCTGGTATCTAAAATATAAGATTCCGTTGAATGTTTTTAGAGAGTTTAAAGAAGTTAGTTAAATTATTTTAAAATATTTATATTTATTTATTTTTCTCTAAATTAATTCGTCTGACTTATAAACTAATATATAACTTAATCATATATAACATATAATATGATTAAGTAACTTATTTAGCTTCTTTAGTTTCTTCAAAAAAAAAATTCAACTAAATCTTATATTTAAGACCGGAAGTAATGCTATAATGCTCCTTGCCATAGCTGCTTTATTTCATGATACCATCAGGTGTCGTGTTGTGCCAATTCAATTACACCACCCACTTTCATCCAACTCTACCTCAATTACTTGCCTCCATTCACCACCATACCCAACAGAAAACTCTTGGCCTTTTACCACCTCCCTCCTCTTCTAAATACAAATACAAGGCTTAGTTATTAAAGGCTTGGAGTCGGTTTAAAATATAAGATCCATGCATCTATTTTGTTTCTTATATTTATTATTTTCTTTAAATTAATTTATCTAACTTCTAAACTGATATATGTATATACTCATATATAAAATCTAATATTCATGTTATATTCATTCAAATTAACCAGGCTTATTTTCTTCCTTTAATTTACCTAAATTAGTTATCTAGTTATTATATTAAAGACGCATGAGTATATATAAATATATCTGTTTTAATTCACTGTTTGCATTAGAACTATTCTTGATGGACCAAAAGGGTTGGTCCGTTGGTCCAGTTGTAAGGAGTTGTCAGTTGTCTTGTAACCCTTTCGATGTGATGATTTTGTTAGTAAATAATCTATAAGTACATTTATAAGTGTTCTCTAAATCTAAAGGCATGCATTAGCTCAGGTGAGCTCTAAGACTTAATTCACCTAAACTCTATTTTTTAACCAAAAAAAAGAACCACGTCCTTAATGGAAATCCCTTATTATGTAAAATCGATAGAGAGAATTACAAATTTGAGAGATAAAGACAATTGAGATCTTATATCTGACACCAAATCAAACTCCATAACTAGCTTTTATATTTAATACCATATGGAGTACTCTCTTCACTCCTTAATATAAGACATATTTGAGAAGCTGATCTTAGTTTTAAATATAACACATTTTATATATTTATCAATATTTTTCTAATTTATTCCTATTGATGCTACCTTAACAATAATTAAAGAGGCGAAGAAAAGGGGAAATTAAGGAAAATGATTAGAATGTTTTAGAAAATACATGTCATAGAAACTATCTTCCTTAATCTTATCAAATTAAGTAAATATATCTTATATATTAAAGATCATAGAGAGTATATTGTACCTCTGCTATTAACACCTAAATCGTATCTTAGTGGCGCTATAGTAAAATAAAAAATTAAAAGTGTCAATGCCATCCGTCGCACTAAGACGAGGTTTCAGGTTCCTGTTAGCATGTCTATATGTTTATATGGGTGCGTGTATTTAAATTATACAAAATCAAAGCGATTGGCAGCTCAAGAATTGCTCTCAAAGAGGCATTAGCAATTTCTAAAATTTCTCTCTTTTTCCAAGACAAGGGAATATGTCGTAATATGAAATAGTGAAAAAGGCAGAAAAAGAATTTTGAAGTAAAATCCCAAATCAGGTTTGTTATCAAAAGTTGATAAGGGAATGATGAAATTAATGAGCAATTCACAACTCATTTTTTGAAGAATACCTAATTTGAAATTTTATAATTTTAAAGTTATTTTTCTATCTTTTTCCCTATAAATAAATAAATATATATATATATATATATTTCTCATCTTTTCACTTCTAAAATTGAATAGTGATGGGTGATGGCAACTGATAAACATTCATCCTAATAGAATGAGATATAATCTTACATATAGAGGCTCAATTATATTGCTTATTTATTTTGCTAAAAGCCTAAAAGGGCAAGATCAATAATTTTGTTTTAGAAAAGTAGCTAGGCTCAGCCTAATAAAACTCATAACTAGTGTAATCAGACCCGAACAAGATCAGCTGGTCTAGCCCGGATTGTCACACCCTTACCCTATTTTAACCTTTTTCAGAGTATTCACAAAAAATGATATGTGGTTTGGTGGGCAACATAGGAATAGCATAAATATACTGATATTATGTGCATGATTACAGAAATTCCTCATAGGGGTTCGTACATAATAGTTACCATCAATGTAGCCACACAGGGATACTTAAATGTCTAAAACCATCCAGTGAAATAGAGATATCTTCTCATCTTTGTTCCACCACTGCAATCTCCTTGTACGATTATCTTCATTGTTCTCAGCATATCTACTGTCTTCTCCTAGCTAAATTGTTGGTAGGGGAAGATGAGATTTGAGAGAATTTCAGTAGGAAAACCATACCAATATACATGTAAGATAAATGCTTAATGCATGATATGCTTGCATTACATAACTCATGCTCACATAATGACATATCTGCGTGCTCAATGTTTCAAACAACATACTTATGGCCATAACATAAATAGAAACAGAGCTTCAATCATTCATATATGTTTCACATTATCAAGTAAAGCAATAGCATGCATCAATACACCAGTACAAATATCAAATACACGCAGGAGAGGTAAGTCCCCTACCTTAACCCTTTTCTGCCTCAAATTACATGTCTCGTAAAATGTGTCGCAGCTCGGCACTCCACTCAGTCCTACAATTCCAAATGTACCATTTAGACACTTCCATTGTAATATCCCGAATTTTGGGATTGGAAGCTTTGGAATAAGCCTAAATTGAGTGGACTACTAAGCCCCGATTTAGTAGATGTCCCAAATATATTCCCTAATGATTCTAATATCTTTGGGGTATTAAGAAAGTAAAATGATGAATTTTGGAGAAAGTAATTATGTTTTTGGTGAAATCGCTTATGAGGTAGTAAGCTTGTCATGTTCATTTGAATGACCAAATGATAATAAAAAATTATGAGATTTTACAGGATGAAAGTAGACATCCTAAGCTTTAATTTGATAGGTCATATGAATCAATTAGAGATATACACAAAAAGATATGAATTTTTGAAGTCAGCACAGATAAACTGTGAAATTTCTGGAACAATATGCAAAGATTGAAATTCTGGGAATTTTTTGATTCAATAAAGCAAAATTATATATTTTTCCTTGAAACTAGACTCAATAAGGGTTCTATAGGCTTTGGAATCACTCCAATTCTATTTTTCTAGAATTAGTTATGATTTTTCAAAGTTTGGGCAGAAATCTGCCAGAATTTTGTAAAAATCCGAAATTGGGAAAATTAATTAAATAAATGGGATATATTATTATAAATCAGCTCCTCCTTCTTCAGCCCATTTCAGACGTGAGAAGCTGAACATAGAGAGAGGAAGTGTGAAATTTTAGAGAGAGAAAAGGGGAGGAAAAAGCTTACAAAGGTAAGTGATTTCTTCGGTAAATCGGTTCCTAATGCGTATAACTCTACTCCTAAGCTATTTTTCTATGTGATTCAAGGGTTGGAAGCTCAAATTTGGTGTTCAAGAGAGCTAGGGTTTCAGCCATAAGAAGAAAAGCTAGTGGGAGCTTGAGGTAACTTCCAAACCTTCGTATATTGACTATTCTAGCTGCTGTGGGCAATTTAATCGGTGAAATTTCGCCGGATTGCCATTGGTTTTAATTTTTGGAAATGGGTTTCCCTAGGGGTTATGCTGCCCAAATTGATACTAAATGGTAGTTGTAACCTAATGGAATAGTCAATAAAGTGGTTAGGAGTTGAAAGGAACGCGTTTACGGAGCCAAAACCGAAAAACCCCAATTTTCCCTAAATTCCCATATATTTCGGCCAGCACTATAAATGGGCCTTAGAGTTGAATTTTCAATGATTTGATGGTTCCATTGGATTCAGGAGGGAAAATTAGGTGGGGTTACAGTTGGACACTTTTTCGGAAAAGGCCGAGAAAGCATAATTACGGAAACGCCCCTAAAACCCTAAAAGTAGGGCTGCCAAGGGCAATTTCGTAATTTTACATTGAATTTGGTAATTCTGAGTCTGAAAATGGATTCCTTTGGCGAAAATATGTAAGAATAGCCCATGTCAAAATTTCAAGAAAAGTACAGTCGGACCGGGTACGGCGGGGCCGGGGTCCCGGGGGTATTTTAGTAATTTTTCAAGATAGACTCATATAACCCCCAGAAACACTATGGAAGTGTCTAAATAGTACATTTGACATTGTAGGATCGAATATGGAGCCCCGAGCTGTTTGCAGATAGATCGTGGCACGCATTTCGAGACGGAAACGGGTTAAGGTAGGGGACTTACCTTACTTGCATGTATTTGATATCTTTGCTTGTGTAATGATGTATGTGATTGCTTTACTTGATTGTGTAGAGCATATTTGACTAAATGAAGCTCTGTTTCTGTTTTCACTGTGGCCATAGTCTTGTTGTATGAAACATTGAGCATGCAGAAATGTCATTATGGAGTATACATCTAGATAAAGCTAACATGTCATACACATAGCATCAATCATGCATGCATTACGGTATCTGTTTCCTACTGAGATTCTCTCGAATCTCACCCTCCCCTACCAACAATTTAGACAGGAGAATACAGAAGATATGCTGAGAACAATGCAGAGAACCATATGAGGGGATTGCAATGGTAGAACGAAGATGAGAAGATGTCTCCGTTTCATTGGGACGGGTTTAGATACCCTAGTAGCCCTGTGTGGCTACCTTGATGGTAATAATCATGTACAAACCCCTATGGGGGAATTTATGTAATCATGCACATATTATCAGTATAGTTATGCTATTCCTGTGTTGCCTACCGAACCGCATACCATTTTCCGCGAATACTCTGGTAAAGGTGAAATTGAGATAAGGGCGTGACATTCCATAGTGTTTCTGGGAGTTGTATGAGTCTATATTGAAAAATTACTAAAATACCCCTGGGACCCCAGCTCGGTCCCGTCTTACCCAACTCGACTGCACTTTTTCCGAAATTCTGACCTGGTTTATCTTGACATATTTTCTTCCAAGGAATCTATTTCCGAATTCAAAATTATCAAATTCACTTCTAAATTACGAAATTACCTTTGGCAGCCCCACTTTAAGGGTTTCATGGGCGTTTTCGTAATTATGCTTTTTCGGGCTTTTCTGAAAAAGTGCCCAACTGTAACCCCACCTTTGCTCCTGAACTCAATGGAACCATCAAATCATTGAAAATCCAACTCTAAAACCCTCTAACAGCCCTGGCCAAAATTATGATATCTTTCGGAAAAAATCAAGGTTTTTCAATTATAACTCCGCAAACGTGTTCTTTTCTACTTCTAATCACTGTATTAACTATTACCTTACATTAGAACTACCATATAGTTCTAATTTAATTAGTTAATTTTCCCAATTTCAGATTTTTACAAAATTTTGGTAGATTTCTACCCAAACTTTGAAAAATCATAATTAATTGTAGAAAAATCAAATTGGAGTAATTACAAAGGCTATAAAACCCTTATTGAGTCTAGTTTCAAGGGAAAATATATAATTTAGCCAAATGGAAGCATAAAAATTCCAAAATTTAAATCTTTGAATGCTGTTTCAGAAACTTTACAGTTTTTCTGGGCTAACTTAAACAATTCATTACTTTTTGTATATAGTTCTGATTGAGTCATATAACCTATCAAATTAAAGCTTAGGATGTCTACTTTCACTGTAAAATTTCATAATTTTTGCTCATCATTTGATCATACAAAATCACATGACAAGCTCACTGCCTTATAGGCGATTTCAACGAAAACATAATTATATTCTCCAAAATTCACCATTTTATTTCATTGATTATTTTCAATAATTACAATATATTTGGTGAATAAAATTTGGGTGTTACATGGAAACCACCGAACTGAGCAGTAGACCTGTCCGGTCCGGTGACCTGATCTGGTCTGATTTTTTTTTTTAAAAAATCAATTTTTAAATTTTTTTTCTTTAGAATTTCATATTAATAAGCCTAAAATCTTCAACCTCTTACCGGTTTGGTCTTGGTTTAGCTCCGGTTTGACTTTGATCTTACCCACTTACCATTAACCCAGTATCCCAACCGATTCAGTAACAAGTCCGGGTTTAATTACCTTACTTGTAACTTGAGTTACACTAGCTAGACTCTAGACTCCAAATACAATAGACTTGATGGGGTGAAATAAAATCTCGCACCATATAAATTAAAGTCAATGTTTACCTCAAGTCTCTCATGTTTATATTTCTTTATCACTATTGAACTAACTTGTATCTCAGGCATTCTTACTTTCATTTTTATCCACATAGATCGTTGATAAATCTCAATCCAATAAAGAAAAGTATTACACATGATAAGAATTTTGGAAAAGAAAATAAAAGAACACATCAAATCAAAACAATAAATAAACACAATAGTGATTGAACCGAAACCTTTAAAGGGTTTGTTCAACGTTGGTGTCAAACTGATGTGGCACTATAAATAATAATGTAACCCCTTTAATATGTGTGAAGAGCACTCACCCAATAATCTCGTGAACCGTCCAAAGGCATATATTGAAATTTCTCACAAGAAAAAAGATGTCATTTTTAAGATGACGCGGAAATGAAATAATGTCACTTCCGTATTATAGAATAAAAAGCATATTGATATTAATATTGAAAATGATATTTACTTGTGCGACCTTTCGCAAAGTTCAAATGCTACATTATAAAAAGGAGAACAACACCCAACAACAATAGTTTCGTTTATCCAATTATAGCCGTACCGAAACTGGACCCAATTATAAGAAGAAATCAATACCCCCACGATACTATCTATTACTCTCTTCAATCCTAAATATACTAGATTAGATAATTATATATATATATATATATATTAAAAATTAGTTATGTATTGGAAATTATTTCCATGATGAAAATTTTTCATAATATGTGGTAATTAAAATAGAAAAATAAAGTAGGTCGGAGTCTTACATTTGTTTTTAGGATTAAACCAAATCCTCATACTGACTTTTATTAACCTTTTATATTTAATATCGGATGATCGGAACAGTAAATTTGCCTAAAAATATTAGATAGATCGATGCATGAGAAGAAATGAAGCTGGATTGTATAACTCTTTGCATATCCTTCAAAACTTAATCATAATTTTTTAAGTTTGTACTATTACTAGCTAATTAATTAGTTTGCCATTTCATTAATAAAAAAGGCTATATTATCTATATAAAATAAATTTAATTATATGGTTTCTTGTAATTCTACTATTATTACCTAACGGAAAAAAATTGTGCAAACTAGATTTGAGTGTTCTCAATACAGGATTTAAACTAATGAGACTGTCATGTTAATAGCGAGATTTAAACTAAACAAGATAGGGCGGAATATATGATAATATGAAATTGAAGACTTGAATGATAATAATAATTTTTAATTTATTGGGGCAACTTGAATTGAAAATTAGGTAGCGTAGAGAGTGTTCGGAGGAATAGGGGAAAAAATAAGGGAAAATCACTCTCAGGCCTCAAAGAAGCAAAATATTGTCAGAAAAATCTCTGAAATATCTGAAAAGTCCCTAGGGACTTTTAAGATATTATTTCCCAAAGTCAAATGACCCACATGCCCCTCTTCTATTATTTCTCTCTCTCATTTGTTCTGTGCTTTCGCTCTCAAATGTGATCTTTTTTTTTTCAGCTCCCTGCTTCTCTCTCTGCAGAAATGGTGGTGATGGTGAAGGCCAAAGCTTTGAGGTGGTGAAAGATTTGTGAGATGAGATGTAAGATAGAAGGAAGAAGAAAATAGAAGGAAGGTGGTGAGATTTTTTTGATCTCAAACTTCCGTCATTTTTAAAGAAGGAAGGGATGAAGGTGATGATGATAATGAATAGTCCAACTCATCCCCCTTTTCCAACCTCATTGTGCTATGAAAATGCTAATATGGAAAAAAAAATAAATTGTTGTTAATTCGTGCAGTAGTAGTTGTTAATATGGAAAATGAGATTGGATGTCATGGTGCTCTGTTTTTGGGAAAGGAAACAGAGGAAGTGGTGTGTTTGAAGTGGTGGGGTGTTATGAAAATGATGATATGGAAAAAAAAAATTGTTATTAATTCGCGCAATAGTAGTTATTAATATAACAGTAGAGTTGTTAATAAGGAAAATGGCAAGTTGGGTGTTATGGTGCTCTGTTTTTGGGAAAGGAAACAGAGGAAGCGGTGTGTTTGAAGTGGTGGGGTGCTATGAAAATGCTGATATGGAAAAAAAATTGTTGTTAATTCACGCAGTAGTAGTTGTTAATAAGGAAAATGAGGTTGGGTGCCATGATGCTCTATTTTTGGGATAGGAAACAGAGGAAGCAGTGTGTTTGAAGTGGTGGGGTGCTATGAAAATGTTGATATGGAAAAAAAATAAATTGTTGTTAATTCGCGCAGTAGTAGTTGTTAATATAACAGTAATAGTTGTTAATAAGGAAAATGAGGTTGGGTGTCATGGGGCTCTGTTTTTGGGAAAGGAAACAGAGGAAGTGGTGTGTTTGAAGTGGTAGGGTGAAAATGCTGATATGGAAAAAAAATAAATTGTTGTTAATTTGCGCAGTAGTAGTTGTTAATAAGGAAATGAAGTTGGGTGTCATGGTGCTCTGTTTTTAGGAAAGGAAACAGAGGAAGTGGTGTGTTTGATAAGTCATAAAGCGTTTATTAACATCATGTTGAATGCGTTTGACAACCGGCCACACGTTTCTGATTGGAATGAAGGTTTGTAATGTTACGTATGGAAAATGTTGTGTTTACAATGCTGAAAGCGTGTATTAACAACCTGTTGCATTCGGTTTATAACTTGATGGTGTGGCTAGTTGCTTTTGCTTTGCCATAGCGAAACAAAAGCAAAATGATGTAAAAAATGGCCTCTTCTGACCGTGTTCACTTTCGGTATGCCACAGCGAAACAAAACCGAGAGTACCTCATATCCGTTTTACAACACATAAACCATGTATTTACAACTCATAAAGAGTATATTAACAACCTTTTGAGTTTGTTTCACAACGTCCCACATGTTTCTCACTGACACTATGTTTCCTCACGTTAAGTATGATAAATTGAGCTATTTACAACTCGTATAACGTGTATTAACAACCTTTTGAGTTGCTTTCATAACGTCCCACTCGTTTCTCTCTGACACTTTTCTCACGTTAAGTATGATCACTTGAGCTATTTACAACTCATAAAGCGTGTATTAACAACCTTTTCAGTTTTTTTCACAACGTCCCACACGTTTCTCTCTAACACTATGTTTCTTCACATTAAATATGACAAATTGAGCTCTTTACAACTCGTAAAGCGTGTATTAACAACCTTTTGAGTTTGTTTCACAACGTCCCACACGTTTCTCGCTGACACTATATTTCCTCACGTTAAATATGATAAATTGAGCTATTTACAACTCGTATAGCGTGTATTAACAACATGTTCAGTTTGTTTCTCAACCTCCAACACCTTTCTATTTGACATTATTGTTCCTCAAGTTAAGTATGACAAATTGAGCTATTTACAACTCATAAAGTGTGTATTAATAACCTTTTGAGTTGTTTTCACAACCTCCAACGACTTTCTCTTTAACATTATGTTGCCTCACGTTAAGTATGAACAATTGAACAATTTACAACTCGTAAAGCGTATATTAACAACCTTTTGAGTTGTTTTCACAATATCCACCGCCTTTCTCTCTCACACTATGTTGCCTCACATTAAGTATGACCAATTGAGATATTTACAACTCATTAAGCGTGTATTAACAATCTGTTCAGTTTGTTTCACAACCTGATGTTGGGACTGCATCAGTAGTTCCCATTAGGCAACTCACAACAACTGAATTGTATCAAAATTGATCAAATGGTTGACAATTTGTTGGCCTATTGTATCAAGTGCGTTACACACATGCACAAGTGACTTGTAAGTCTCCCATGACTTTATAAACTTCACACCTTACCACTGTCACTTAAGCAACCCATCATTTTAACTAATTTTAATGTCTATTTTATTACAAATATTGCTGCAAAATTTGACAGCAACTGATGCAAATTTTCACAACTCCTAATGCATGTTTTCACAACATAATGAGTTATTTTCACAAGGGATCTGTCAGACCTGATAATGTACCAAATGAAAGTCCCCCCTGTAAGTTCAACGTAGCATGAATTTAAATAACTGATGCAACCTAATTTTCCAACTTCATCACAGTGCATGTCATAACATAATAGTATATCATATTCACATATCATCTAACATTAAAATATTAATCGTTCCCACTTCAAACGTCCAACTTCCTCTGTTTCCTTTCCCAATAACAGAGCATTATGACACCCAACCTCATTTTTTGTATTCACAACTAAAACTATTATATTTATAACTTATACAGCACGAATTAACAATAATTTTTTATTTTCCCATTTCAGCATTTTCACACCACCCCACTACTATGAAAATCAATCATTCCCACTCCAAACATACCACTTTCTCTGTTATATTCGATCCTTTGCCAAGAACTTCAACACTAAACTTGATCCCTTCAATGTTTGAGTTCAAACCCCTCCTTTTCACATCGTTTCTTTGCCTCTCCAACAAAAAAGTTGCGCCTTCCCTATATTTCTGAAGCTTCAATTTTTACAATTACAAAAGGAGTATATGTGTCATTTTACTTTGAGAAATAATATCAGAAAAGTCTCTAGAAATTTTTTTGACATTTCAGATTTTTTAGGGATTTTTGTGATAATATTTTGCTTCCTTGAGACAGAGAGTGATTTTCCCAAACAATAATAATAATAATAATAATAAATGCATGAGGGTGGTAGATACATGACGTTTGAAGTTGTGCGCTATTAATTGTCTGCTCTTTAATTACATTATTTCAATTCATTCATTCATATATCTGTTGTGTATTCGTGTTTCCTTTATCACACAAGAAACCATCACTGATGCGGACTCCATTATTTATTTTATTCATTCATTCATATATCATCACACTGATATTTGTCGGCTGCAAAAAGTGGGTCTCACATCCATCCTTATATTTTTCAATGATGTTTTTTATAGCAAAAAAATTTAGATAAGTTGGATTTTAGAAATTTGCTAAGATTATAGGGTCTATCAAAGCATGCCTCTAGGCTTAATGAACCCATACAAGCATCTACTAACAAAATTCTCACATCAATAACGATATTAAAACTCATAATCTTATGGGTTTTGAGCCGACCCCTTACCAATTATACTAATATTTGTTGATTTGAAATTTTTGTTTAGGCATAGTATAATCTTTATTCCTTTAAATTTATCCTCATACTGGTTTTGGTTTTGATCACTAAGGTTCAAATAACAGATTTTGATTCTTTAAGTTTCATTTCGTTTAAAATATTGATCTTCATGATTCAATAAAAACTTGGATTATTTTATCGATCAAATTTAAAATGAAAGTAAACTTGCCGGACAAAGATTGTATTATCTCATAATCTATTAAATGGAAAATTTAATAGGATTATTTATTGCCCACCATATTTGATGGTCCATATTAGATGATGATGATGTTGGTGGGATTACATCGTTTTTTTACTTTTCTTTTCCCTCAATCAGCTCTGAACCACTCACACTAGCTTCAACTTTGGTGTGTTGCGTTGCGTGTGCACATTGCTTATCTCTTGTTTTTTTTTTTTTTTGAACTTGGGTTGAATTTTCACGGTGTGTGATTGCAGAAGAAAGTTCTGGAACCCCAGCTTTTACGCTTCAATGAGAGCCACATATATTTGTTTTGTGTGTGTTACGTTCTTGATGATCAAAGATTTTATTCCAGTCACGAATCTTACTGAAATAAGTTACTTTCATACACTATTATTGATGAGAAGAGAAGACTAATTGAAATTGCGTATGATGTTACAGTAACAGATATTTTTGTTGATCTGTAAATCAAATCCTATTTGGTCAGAAGCGTATGTAGCTTGTGATGGCAGATATAACTTTTTAGGAATTGTCGCTGGCTCGCTGCCAAGCTACCAAAGTTGTCGTGGTGACTTCTCTGTGTTTTGTTTGTACGGTTCAATTGTTGGCGCAAGTAACTTTTTAACTCGTTTTCGCAAAGCGAATTTTTAAAAAAAAAAACCCACAGAACTCGCTCTTGCAAAGAACGAGTTCTGCGTCCTTATTTTGTTTTAGTATTTTTTTAATATAAAGGTTGCTTAACCCTCCTTCCCCTCTCTCCCCTTCCCCACTCCCTTTATTTTCATATTAATTTTAAAAAATTTATAATATATTAATTTAATTAGTATTTTATTGTATTAATTTATTGAATAAATATTCCTTTTTTGCTAATCTTCTATTACTTAAAGCTTATTGCTATTGAGGGAAGCTGGTTAGAGAAAATTCCCTTAATATGTGGCCACCTCGTGATATTATTATTATTATTATAACTTCCTCTCACATGTGGCCACCCATGATATTATTATTAAATATTAAAAAATAAAAAAATAAGGACACAAAACTCGTTATTTGCAAGAACGAGTAGTGTGTTTTTAAGAAATCCCTTTGTCAAGAACGAGTTTACATTGTAAATAATTTTAAGTGTGTCGTCACACTGTAATTAATTTTACTGTTTAGAGCATTGGGGGTTGAAAAAGCCAATTCTTTCTTGTTTCTTCTGCTTTTGCTTTCCCAAAATTAAATCACCAAAAAAAAGTAGTAGGAAACTTTTTTTGGCCAAAAGTAGGAGGAAACTTTACTTGTCATTCTTTACCTGTAGGAGATATAGTATATATTTTCCAATCTATTAATATTAATACCGTTAACGGAAAATATTGGTTGAACAAATTTAATTGATAATATTGTAATTAAATGCTAACAAAGTGTATTTGAAATTTAATCCTGTACTATAATATTTCTTATATTTTAAAAGATGAGTTGTGAATGTAACACCCTAAATTTTATATTCACTAAAAATATAATATAATTAATTGAGAAATTCAATAAAATGATGAATATTCATGAAATTTGGATCTTATGAATTTTGAAATATTCATATTTATGAGTAAATGGGCAAATTAATTCAAGAAAGGAATTAAATTATAAAGGTGATAGCAAAATCATAATTTTACCAATTTAGCCCAAAATTAATTATTTTCTAATTAATTGAAGTTAATTTCAATTAATTAAGAAAAATAAAAAAAATTGCATAATTGGATTATTCTTGGTGGATGTATGCTTGTGACAAGTGTCACATTATAGTCCCTTGATGAGATCAAGGGCTAAGAGGCAAGAAGACTCAAATGATGAGGGAGTACGACATAAAGTGGAGAAGGTATGGTTGGAGGTATAGGAGGAGAGATGATGTCTTTGACAAGTGTTGAAATCGCAACCCTTGATGAGATCAAAGGCTAGGAAGAAAGAAGACCAAATTAATAAAAAGTTAAAAACATTCTCCTTCCTCTTTCAAGCCATATTTCGTCTAAGCCATAAGAAAAAGAGAGAGAGAGAGAGCTTGAGAGTTCTTTGAGAGCTAGAGAGAAGGAGAAAGAAGAAGTTAAGGTAAGTGTTGGTTTCTTTAGTTTTTCTTGTGACATTTCCCTAGAATCCTTCTCTAAACTCTTGTTTCTCATGAATTCATGATGGTGAAGACACACTTTGAAATCAAGAAGAGAAGGAGTTAAGGTGTTAAGCTTGGAAGCAAGAGGGTAATTTCATAAACTTGCTCTCTTGTGGTTGTGGTGTTGTTGGTGTTTGGTTAGATTGTTTGGCTTGTTTTCATGATTTTGTAATTTTGAGAATGGCAAACCTTAAGGGGAGGTGTTGTCCAAATTTAGTCTAATCATGTTTAGAATGTGATTAAGTGGTTAAAAAAGTGATTAAAGGTTATAAGAAGATGTTTTATGAATTGAAATAATAAAACTCTATTTTCTCCAATTATTAAAGAATTTCATTCAGATATGTGTTGAATAGTGTTGGGACTGGATTTTGGTGTTTTTGATGATTCTATTGTGTTTAGAATGGAAAATTGTGTAGGGTTCATGTTGGGTGCGAACTGAGACAAGCCCTAGAAAGTGAAATGACAAAAATAGCCTTAAAACCCTCACATAGGGGCTGCCAGGGGTAAATATATAATTGGAGCTATATTTTCATGAAATAAATGATTCCATTGGATTTATTGGAAAAAAATATATGGGGTTACAGTTGGTCACTTTTTCGTAAAAAGCCGAAAAAGTATAATTACGAAAATGCCCCTAAAACCCCAAATCAAGGCTGTAAATGGTATTTTCATAATTTGACAGTTGATTTAGTGACTTCGAGCCCGGAAATGGATTCCTTGGGCGAAAATAAGTCAGAATAGCCTTAGTCAAAATTTTAGAAAAACGTGCCATCGAGCCGGGTACGGCGGGGCCGGGCTAGAGTCCCGGGGGCATTTTGATAAATTTTCACCATAGACTGATATAATCACCAGAAACACTATGGAAGTGTCTAAACTGTACATTTGACGTTCTAGAACCAAGTAAAGAGCCCAAGGGATTGGCACGTAAATCAAGGCACGCTATTCAAGGATTAGGGAAGGACGATTAAGGTAAGGAACTTACCTCTCCTGCATGTATTTGATATTTGTGCTGGTGTATTGATGCATGTTATTGCTTTGCTTGATTTTGTGAAACATATAGGAATAATTAAAGCTCTGTTTCTATTTATGTTATGGTCATACGTATGTTGTTTGAAACATTGAGCATGTAGATATGTCATTGTGTGAGCATGAGTTATGTAATGCAAGAACGTCATGCATTAAGCACTTATCTTGCATGCATATTGGTATTGCTTTCCTACTGAGATTCCCCAGAATCTTACCCTCCCCTTCCAACAATTTAGACAGGAAAAGATAGAACGTATGCTGAGATAAAAAAAGAGAACCGTACGAAGGGATTGCAATGGCGGAACGAAGACGGAAAGATGTCTTCCTTTCACCGGGATGGATTTAGACATCCACGTAACGCTGCGAGGCTACGTTAATTGTAATTATCAAGTACGAACCCCTATGGGGAATTTCTGTAATCGTGCACATAATATCAGTATATCCATGCTATTCCTGTGTTACCCACTGAACTGCGTATCATTTTTCGCAAATACTCTGAAATAGGTGAAAATAAGATAAGGGTGTGACAATGAAAGTTAAAGGTCGAACCGAATATTCATTAGCTTTTTATTTAGATATTTTTGAATTTATAAATTTAAAATTAAAGATTAATATATCAATGTTTAATTGAAGAGTCACTATTTACATTCAAATTTGCTGAGTCAATGTTTTTTTGGCAATGAAACTAACCACATTAAAATTAATTAAGGGATTCAAAATTGTTACAAATCCAGTATTAGGGAGTCTTACAATTGTGGTGGGTTTATAAGTTCAAAGAACTCTTCTTCCTAATAGACTAATTTTTCTTTAGATTGGACCCTCACTTTGAACTTGTGTTCACAACAAAGACACTTTTTATTGACAACCTGATTTTTACGAAAAGGGTTTTAGCGGGCAAGAGATCGAGTGATGTCACACCCTTCTCTTATCTTTCAAGTTTTTCAGAGTTTTTGCGAAAAACGTGCTCAATTCGGTGGGTAACACATGAATAATATAAATATATTAATAATATGTGCATGATTACAGACATTTCCCATAGGGGTTCGTACATAATAATTACAATAAGGGTAGTCAAGCAGGGCTATTTAGGTATCTAAACCTGTCCCAGTGAAATAGAGACATTCTCTTGTTTTCGTTCCACCACTACAATTCCCTTGTACAGTTGTTTTCTTTGTTCTCAGCATATCTTCTGTCTTCTCCTATCTAAATTGTTGATAGGGGAGAGTGAGATTCGAGGAAATCTCAATAGGAAAACAATACTAATATGCATGCGAGATAAGTGCTTAATGCATGACATACTTGTATTACATAACTCATACTCACACAATAACATATATGCGTGCTTAATGTTTCAAACAACATGCTTATAGCCATAGTATAAATAGAAATATAGCTTCAATCATTTATATATGTTTCATTTAACCAAGCAAAGCAATAACATGCATTAATACACCAGCACAAATATCAAATACATGTAGGAGAGGCAAGTTATCTACGGGTGTGTTTGGTTCAATGGAGGTTAAGTTAAGTGAGATTTATTTAAGTTAGGTTAGGGAATGTTATAATGTTGTTTGGTTCAAGAAGAGGGTAGGTGAAATTTGGTATATTGTTTGGTTTAGGAAGTTTGGTTAAGTGAGTTAATTATAAAGGGACAAAAATGCCCTTCTACATGTTTTCCTTCTTTTTTTATAATGTATTTTTTAAAAATAGTTATTTGTAAAATTATTATTTATAAAATAGTTATTCTAACAATTATATACACGTTTTAAACACATTTGTCATTTTAAGACTTAAGACAATAAAAAAGATTAAAAAAATGAAAAGAATATTTTTCCTGATCACCAAATGCTTTTCATATTTAATGTTTTCCCTCTTCTTTTGATATTTAAAAATTTAGAAGAAAGACTTTATTTTATCAAAGAAAAGATATCGCGTGAGAAATGGGTGAAAAAAAATGCCGAAGGAAGCTCTTTTATTCGATAGGCAAGCAAGGGCAGTGGTGGAAATATGAAAAAATGTCATGAATAATTTAGTCAAGGTTAGACATAAATGTTCTCTAACATATAAAAACCCCCAAATTTAGAGGTTTTATAAAAGGGGGGAGGTTACCACTAAAAAACAAAAACTCTTCCCACCCCTTACCTAACCTCCTTCTAACCAAACACCTCTTTTTAATCTCCAACCCTCCTTCAACCTAACCTAACTCAATAAAACCTCCAACCAAACAAAGCCGTAACCTTAATTGTCTTCCCTGATCCTCGAATAGTGTGCCTCATAATGCATGCTACCGACTAGCTCTCAACTTGATCCTAAAACGTAAAATGTGTAATTTAGAAACTCCTATAATATTTCTGAAAGTTATATGAGTCTATATTGAATAATGCCTAAAATGCCCTGGGACCCTAGCCTAGCCTCGTCATACCCGGTTCGATCGTACTTTTTCTTGAAATTTTGACCCAGGTAATTCAGACATCTTTTTGCCCAAAGAATCCATTTTTGACCTTGGTTTTCTCAAATTCCAAAGCCTCATTTACTAATTTACCCCTGGCAGCCCCTATATGAGGGTTTTAAGGCTATTTTTATCATTTCACTTTCTAGGGTTTTTCTCACTTTGCACTCAACATAAACCCTATACAATTTTCCATTCTAAGCACAATGGAATAATCAAAAACACCAAAATCCAGTCCAAACACAGATCAAAATAGATTTGGAAGAAATTCTATAGAAATTGGAGAAAATGGAGTTTTATGATTTGAATCCATAAAATGCCTTCTTATCACTTTTAATCACTTGTTTAACTACTTAATCACATTCTAAATATGATTAGACTAAATTTGGGCAGCATAAACCCTTAGGGTTTCCCTTCTCAAATTTACAAAATCCACCAACAATTCACAAATCAAGCCAAGAATCACAATAACACATCAATACACCAAAGTATTTGAGATTTTGGAAGTTACCTCTTGATTCTTGGAGTTTCTCTCTCTATGGGTCACCTTCCTCTCTTTCAACCTTGAGATTTTGCTTGCTACACAATGTTCTTCATAAATATTAAGAGATTAGAAGAGTTGCTACACAAATTGGAGGACCTAAATATATGAAATCTTAAGCCTTACTTTGATTCGAGCCTCCTTGAGTTCCTCCTTCTCTCTAAGTCTGCAAGCCTTTTCTAAGACACTTTCTCTCTATCTTTTGGTATGCTTCGGCGTGAAATGAAGGTAAGAGGAGATGGAGAAAGCTTCATAAAATCTTACTCATTTTCCATTAATTTAATAAATGTTAGTTTAATGAGTTATGACATCACCTTTGTACTTTGGCCTTATCCGTCCCCAATTATGCCATAAACTCCATTTGAATTTGGACCAACTTCCTCATCTTTTCCTAGCCCATTTTCACGCCACTTAGGGTCCTTCAATTAACCCAATTGGTCTTCCTCCATTTATTCCAACCAAATGCTCAGATATATTATTTTATTACATTTTACACATGTGCTCATCTTCAACAATTATAGTTTATTCCTCTTGGCTTGATGACGACACTTGGCATGATTAATACCCAAGCAAATATCCACCAATAAAGGAAAAATACGGGCTTTTACTTAATTCCAAAATAACACAATTGCCACCGCATTTATTTTCCAATTTTTGGAATAGTGCTAATTATAGTAGATTTTCTGTCCAAACTTTGAAAAATCATAACTATATTTGTGGACATTGTTTCAAAGCAATTTCAAAGCCTATAGAACCCTTATTGAGTTTAGTTTCAAGAAAAAATATAGAATCTAGCCAATTGGAAGCACATAATTCCCAGATTTTTTATTTTTGGAAGCTATTCCAGAAACTTTCCAGTTTTGGTGGGTAAACTTCAAAAATTCATAACTTTCAATCCACTTGTCAAAATGATTTATAATACCTATCAAATTAAAGCCTTGGATGTCTACTTTCACCCTATAAAATATCATAATTTTTGGATATCATTTGATCATCCAAAATCCCAAGACAATTTCACTGCATCACAGGAAATTTCACTGGAAGCATAATCACTTTCTTCAAAATTCTTCATTTTATTTTTTTTAATGCACCAAAGATATAAGAAACATTAGAGAATAGATTTGGGACACTTGCTAAATCGAGGCTTAGCAATCTGCTTAATTTAGGCTTATTCTCAAGCCTCCAATCCCAAAATTCAGGATATTACAAGTGAAGTGCCGTGGAGTGTGGAGCTGTAGTGGACGTCAACTCTTGAAGGGAGTTCATTATCATGAGTTCTATATAGGGGAGCCTCACAAATATGATGGAGTTTATAAATTCAAGGGGCTCTCCCTTATAGTAATCTGGTCTTTTATGATGGAGTTTTTTCTTTAGATTTTTGCTCATAACAAAAATACACTTCATAAATCTAAAGGGCTAAATTCAGAAGAAAGAATTTTTAGCCCTTTTTTAAAAAAATCAGGCTGAAAGAATCTAAACAGTTTATAATATACAATAAAGTTGTGAAATCCACCCTTTCTTATAAATAAAGAATATTAAATAAATAGTATGGAGCAAAAGGGGCTTATATTTTTTCCCTATCAGTAAGGGTTTTATATTTGATATACTGGGATATGTGTATGCATATAATCTGCCTCAATTGCATTATACTCTTTGAAATTTGTAACCGACAGGGAAGAAAATCAAGTCTTTCAACCTGATTGGACTTTTTTCAGTCGTACTCCTTACTTCGCGGGCCACATCAAAGTGATTTGATTTGGTGATTGAGGTCAGTTTCAATACAGGCTGCGCTTCATTTCATTGGATCAAAGTTTCTTTAAAATTCTTTTGGCATTGTGCAAGATAATAATTTCGAATATTTTTAGGGGCGAAAAATACTTTTCTACCTGATTAAAATAAAAGAACCATAGAACGCTACGCTTTTTTTTCTTTTCCCATCACATATAAAGCTACGCTATTCATAGCTTATAGCGCAATTCTGTACCAACGAAAGGCATCAGACAAAGATCTTTCATGGTACTGAAATTCAATCATTAATTGTCGTGTAAACTGGTCTTGCAACAGTTGAGTTATATACTCAAAATCACAAAGGATAAGATCATGAGAAAATCATAATTAGCTCAATTAGGGAAAACTTAAGATATGAGTTATGGAGGCAAGTGAATCAAACACGCAATTTTGTACGAAATTCAGAGACAGATACAATAAAGAGAATCGAGAAAAATCTTGCACGCCGCCAGGTCTATGTTGGGCCACAACTACATTTTCTTTCTACAGTGGCCAGATTAAGACTTTGAATCCACTCAACTCATTCTTGAAAAAAAAATCTGCCCCGCCAACCTGCGATGGAAAAAATTCTTGTGCCCTTATCACAAGGTTGTAGAATTTTTTAACACAGCTGTCATCATCACGCACTCACATTCTAAGACAATGATAGGAGACAAGTCGCATGTGTAGTGTCAAAATCTAGCGTTCCTCGAACTTAATATGGATATCATTCATCCGTGGTTGATGTTTCCTGACCTGCAAATCAAGGAAATGCTCTCAACACTGCTTTATTTATAGCTCTTGTAAATGTTGGCCGGTTACATGAAATTTGCACAATGAGCTAAATAAAGAAGGCAGTTGCATTTAGTTTTGAACGGGTAATAATCTTCAAGGTCAAAAATTTTGGAAGCTTACTTTTACCCCAGCCAGTGAAAGTAGCTTGTGAGAGGCAACATATGCAGCATCTGAATTTTCGAATCTCTTCTCCACGAAATAAATAACTTCAGAAACTCTCGACTGTGAGAAAGAATTTAAGCCTATTATGAATGTGACGGAATAGTTGGGAAGGGGAAAAAAGATACAATAGGTCAAATGAAGGGGAAATGCAAAAGTTGGACGTTAAAAATGCAGAAGTTTTCCATTCTATTTTCATCTTAGATAGATTGAGCTAGAGACAATGAGAAATTAATTCTGCCACGAAACTCAAAAAATTGGCGTCACATCATCTTTAAATCTCCCCCACTATGTTAAAGCCAAAGATTCTTCAAAGTGACTATCAATCACAATAGGATATAATTTTACATTTCAGCTAATGCAATGCATTATTAGCCTTATCACATGAGTAAAGCACTAGTATCTCCACACTTCCCCATAAGCTACATTCTCCAATACGATTGATCAAAGACAAAAATCGCACTTCTAACTGGGTCGAATTGATCCAGCATTCTATATAGGTCTTAGAGGAGATAGAAGTATCAGAAGCAGGAGATCTATTCTAATTTACTAGCAAAGAGATGCACGACGAACAAGTGTTATTGCTGCATTCTCGTCAACTCTTAGATTGGCATTTTTTAAAGGAAAAAATCATTAACAAGAGTCCATGTTGCACCTCATAGAACAAGGCTACCAACCTGGATTATGATCTTAGCACATTCGTTGCAAGGATACATAGTCACATATAGGCGCTGCAAGGATTAAACAAGAAAAACTGAAGTGTGAATTCTCTAAGCAGCAGGGGGTAAAAGATCCAGAGTAATGCCAATGAAGAAATTTCCTTGTGCATTAACCAGTGTAAGCATTCCCAGGCTCAGCGCCCTGTGTCTGTGTGTGTGTTAATGATTCAGTCCAATCAGAGGCTAACAAGTGAAAATAGCAGAGTAAATAGAAGCAAAGTTCTACATGCTGATACGCACAATCAAACAAGGCACAAAATAAAGAAACTGGGAGTGCAGTGAGCGCACCTGTCCAGCAGCAGAGGCATGATTTGTGTTAAGGATAGCATTTACTTCTGCATGACAAACATAACTACAATGGAGACATTTAAATTTGGTCAGATTTGATGAGCAGTATGAAGAGATATAAATACATAAGAAGTAACATGAAACAAGAAAATTATAAATTGAATATAACATGTGATGGTTGTAGAAGAACAATATATTCTTGAACCATATAAGGGATTTGTTATGAGTCCATATTGGGAAACCTCACAAGTGTAGTGTGTTTTATAAGTCAAAGGGCTCTTCCTCTTAATAAACTAGTTTTTTGAGATGGGTTCTCCCTTTGGACTTATGATCATTACATTGGTGCTCTCATTGAGAGCCTGATGTTCACAGAAAGGGCTACCCGCCGAGGGTTCTGACCGACAAGAGGCCAAGTGAAGGGCCGTGGTGTGGAACCGTTAGGGACGTTGGCTCTTAAAGGGGATAACTATGTTATGAGTCCCACATCGAGAAGCCTCACAAGTGTAGTGTGATTTATAAATCAAGGGGCTTTCCCTTCTAATAGGCCAGTCTTTTGGGATAGGCATGGGCTCTCCCTTTGGGCTTGTGATCATCACAGGATCTAAGCCAGAATGCATTCTATTCTGAACTATGCATGTTTAAGCCGATTTCTGACTAATGAAGGTTACAATCAAACTAATAATTTGAAAAGCAAAAGACTTACGGGTACTTTGTCTCCAGAGGATTCCCGGTCCTGGATTTCTGAAACATAGAGATTATTTAAGCCTTATTTTCTTAAAAAATTACAGCAGTTTTTCCGTTCATTCTTTTTTGTTTATACTAACCTTTGCCCAAGGCAGCGTGTCATCTGAACAACCTCTTGGAAATCCATTGTAGCCAATGCCTGACACAAAGATAGCAAAGTAGGCCTCATGCATAAATAAGTTACTCAGTATTTGACATCTAACATAACGACATTTAGTAAAAATGATTCGTTAGCTGATGTAGGAGGAAATATATTCTCATCTCAGCAGCAGTGTGTTTGGTTATGGAAGTAGAGTAGAAACCAGATAGCAATACTATTTCCTGCATCTCAGACTCAAGGTCTACATAGAAATCAAAGTAATGCAGGGGTTTTTAGTACACACCATAGATTTTGTGAGCTATAGTTCAATGAAACATCTTTAACCATCAATCCTGATTTTCAGACTCGTTGGAAAAAATGAACCGCTTTTCCTTGCACTACAATTACTCTATCTTTCAGGAAGAAGGAATGGATACCAAGTATTTGATAGCTGAACCGAATGAACTTACCAAGAATTATACCATCTTGACTCACCATGCATGCCCCCACCTACAAGATCATTACATAGGCAAGCTCCATCAGTTTTAGCCCGGGAAAAAAATATGAATAATTATTACGTCTTACTGCATTGGCGCCATAAAATACTCTGAAATTAAGGAATATCATTTAGCTAACCCCAAAAGATGTGAAGTATGACCTGCCTGTTAGGATCTTTGGATCTTTCAGCCGACAAAAATGCAATTGCCATGAAATAATCATCCCACGACAAATATCTGCTATCAACAACCGATCAAAAAAAAGAAAAAGAATTCGCCCTCGAACATGAAAAGGGATCCCTGTTCAAAAGCACTAACAAGACTACAATAATTTCAACAAGTGAGAACCGATGTACCCTACTAGCCAGAGGAACACAAATATAAACCATTTACAACTCTGGGAAAAAATGCAAGTTCAAAACAAGTAAGAAGGCTACCATAACTTGAATAAGGGGAATCACTCAAACCCTACTAGGGAAAACAAGGGAATTACTAACTCTTTTCGTTTGGACGGATCGAAAGGGTCTCGGGTAGAAAGGTTCTTCAAAACTGCGCCGTTTTGCGAAGAATTGAACTTGGATCGAGATTGTTTCGGAAAGAAGAAGAAGCAGAAGGCAATTGCGGAGGCCAATGCACCGAAAACGGCAGCGGAGGAGAATACAGCAACGTCGCGAGAGTTCATGGAGTTCAACTATGACCACAATGGATCGAAACTTAGCCGCTTTCTGGGAAAACTCTCAGATTAAAGTTAATGAGACTTATGAGAGAATTAACGATAAATAAAAATTATCTGAACGCGGGAAAATCAGAAATGAACAAAGGAGGACTGTGGGGGTGCGCGGGAGAAGTTCACTCAGCGATGACGCGTGCACTTGAAATTTCATTTCTTTAAAATTAATTTTGTTTTTAAAATAATTGTCTTTTTAAAAATATCAACAGCATATTAATTATTTTTGTATTTGATCAGAATGATGGTTAGCAGACTTCAAGTATAATAAATTAATAATTTTATATATTTTAATATGACATGACCAAAAAAATTAATATGAATCCATTTTAACAGAAGACAAAATTTTTATGCATTACATAAAACGTTAAAAATAATTTTCCCTTCAGGTAAAAAAAAAAAAATCATTTTCCCTGGACATGAATTGTAAATGGTGCATGCTGATATAAGTTTTATATTTTAAATTGATGATTATATTGATATTAATATTTACTTTAGCGAATTTCTATGTCAAATGAGAAAGCACATAGGTTTTGGCTAAAATAATACTACATCCAACTCTTAACATATATATTTTTTTGTTCAAAACTCTTAACATATATTAAGCACTGAAGGTATTAATAATTATAGTCAGAAGCACGCTCCAGGAATGAATAGTTAATTCAACGACAAAAAAACAAAAAAAAAGGACTGAATAGTTAATTAAATTTAATTAATTATTTAATAAGTTTTGTTAGACAATTTTTTTTTTGGTCGTTGGACTTAGGTCTCAGGTGAACATGGCAAGTGGAGGGAACAAAGCCCAACTTTTAGTGGGCTTCAAAGAAATAAGGGGTAAAGATTCTTTGTTCCAAAAAAAAAAAAACCAATTGAGTTTAACTGAAAGAATTTGTGCATGTTTGGGAACACTTATTTTTTGAATATAAGTACTTATTACACAAGCCAAGATAAAACTCCTCTCACAATACTTACCTCGTATACCGTGAATCATGATTTATAAGCACTTATTGCCCAAAAATAAATTATTCCAATGTGTGTTTGAATCCCCCCCAGACATGTGTCCACGTTTAGTGCTTTACAGTACCTCAAATAGGATTATCTTCAATAAAAGGAAATTTGTGTTAGCCAAACAAAAAAAAAACAAAAAGAAGGAGGACGAATAGTTTGGTTATGCAAAATAGCATGACCCCTCTTGTCTTCTGTCTTGCCTTGCAAGCACGCTAAACATGTATGATAGCCAAATGCAAAGTTCTTAAAAATTGGTTACTGTCTTTTTCTTCAAAAGAAAATGATGGTCCTTTTTTTTATTGGGGTCATCGGATTAAGATCTCAACAGTTTAGATTTAATATATTATTAAAATATTATTTTTAAAATATTACGATCAATGTGCTCTTGGGTGTTTTGTGAGTTGTGACCAACATTAAATATGAGAAAAATTAATTCATTAATTCTTATAGTTTCATTTAAATTTTAATATGATTCACGTAGTTTTTCATTAGGTTCTTAGAATTTTCTCAATTAGATGTGTTAGTCTTAGGCTTATAATATGTTAATTGGGGTTGACATGCAAAGTTGCCTCAAAATACAAAATAAAAGAAAGGTTTTTAAACAAATAAAAATGATGGAATAAAATTTACTCACTATCAATATGAAAATAAAAATTATTATGCACATAACTGTCTCCTTACAACTATATATAATTTGTAATCTAATTGATTTTATCCAAGTGGAAAAATTAATCTAGATGTATGCAGAGTGAAGGTCACGTCATTATTTACCAACATTGTTGAAAAAATTAATTACTAACGTTATTTCTCTTACAAATTAATAAATTATGAATATAAATACTGTTATCTGCAATTGATAAAATTATAAGGACCTAAAAAAAGAAAAAGACTGCAAAGAAATAATTAAAATGAGGTAAAATTTTACATGCTAATTCAAATACGTACATAAAATCATAAATACGTGTTTATAGTTGGTAATGCATTTTTTTCACATAATGCGTGGAATAGATAATAACTCATGTTTTCTTTGATTTAGTAAAATACATTGACTACCTCTCTGTTTTATTTAAATTACACAAACTTCACCTCTATTTTGAAAACGTACATAAGCCTCCCTTGAAATTAAAAAGCAAGTTACAGAAACCTCCCTTACATATTTAATATTTCATTTCCATCCATCTAACCGTTAGTTGACCGTTAAGTTTAATTATATTAAACATTTACGTTGTCCAAAATACCCTTTTTTCAAAAAATGAATAAACATTTATATTTGCCTCAAAATAAATTTTTATATAAAAAATAATTCTAATACATGTATGTTCAAAATTTCCAATATATTATAATTTTTTTAAATTTTTATTATATTATAAAATTTTTAAATTTTAAATTTTTATCATATTTATTGAAACTTATTTATTTAGTATTCTTTTAAATGTCTAAAAAATATGCTTTTCAAATGAAAGGCAAAAAAAAAAAGAAAGAAATATGTTTTATTTACAACATGTTATTAATAATGTAAACTTGATACAATATATGACTTATATTAATTTTAAATTTTAATGTTTCAAATATATTTTTTGCAAAAACATTTATAAAAATGTTTATTTTAGTATACATCTATTAATAGGATTAATCATATTTTTAATTAAGTTATCTATGTCTACATTAATTAAATTAATTAAGTGTTTATCTTAATATAAAAAAAATTTAACATATAACTATTTACAAAAGTAAAAAATAACTTAAGAAAAAAAAAATCTTAAATTCCTTAAACAATTTTAGTCAAAGTTAGGAAATTAGAACGATGAAGGATAAATTAATAAATAAATTTTGTTTTAATATAAATTTTAATTAAAAAATAAAAATCCTTAACGAGTTAACGATTTGGATTTATGTGTATGTTTTTAAAATAGAGGGGAGGTCCATGTAATTAAGGCAAAACACAAGGAAAATTAGAGTATTTTACTCTTTTTTAAATAGTATCCTTGTTATTTTTCAACATTCAAGCCATTTTAAGTGTAAGAAAATTGAAAATAAATTAAAAAAACTACATAAAACATGTGTGACCTCAGATTTAAAAAAAAACAAAAAAACAAAAAGGAGCCCGAGAGAATTTACACATTTAATTTGATCGGTTGTGAACAATGAAGCTTTTTATGAAATTTATAATTTATATTGAATACATAACCGTGCATGAAAATGGCATCCAGATATAATTTTAAAATAGGAAAAAATAAGAAAAAGTAATTTTACGAAGAGGATATGTGTTAAGCTACCAAAGTGGATAGCTTCGAGGGAGCATGATGAGCTTTAGGAGGGATAAAACCAGATATTCAGTAATGGAGAGGCCACTTTGGTACAATCATTCACTTATCATCATGCTCTCCAACTAAGCCATTCTTTATCACAATCTCCCCCTGGGTCCCATCATATATATTCATCTAGATAATTTATATCTATATTACTCTCACTCCTTAATTATTCTTAATATAAAAAGTCAGTTATATAACTAATTTATAAATATTAAAAAAATATTAATTGAGTTAATTATCTGTAAAAAATATGTTAATTTTTCTTAAAATGTCATCTTTAATCATCATTTGTATTAGAACTACTCTTATTAAAAACATTCTCATCATGCGTGTGCATCAAAGAGGAGCATTATTTTAGGGGGGAAACTATAAATTTAAGAGATAACATGAATTGAAATATTATATTTAGCAAGGTATTAAAACTCGGACCGAGTATTGAACCGATCGGGGTACTGGGTTAAGGGTCAGTGGGTCAAACCGGGACCAAACCGGTGAGAAATTGAAAATTTTAGACTTATAGTATGAAATTTTAAAGGAAAAATTAAAATTTTTTTTTTTATAAAAGTGAACCCGGACCGGACCGGGAACTGGACCGGTTTCCTGGCTGGTTCGCCGTTTCCCGGGCCGGACCGGCCGGTCCGGTCCGGGTTTCATTACTCTGATATTTAGAACCAGAGAAAAATCCGCTAAGTAGCTCATATATACTTGAGATTAGAGCATATATAATTTTGGATAATGAGATAACTGAGAGTGATGACGACTTTAGGATCCATAAGCTTGTAAAAATATATACTTATAGATGATTATCTCTCCTTTTGGGCGCGGAATGAAAAGTAATGAATCAAAATATAAGTACTGGGGTAAATATATAAAAAAGCATGCATGGAATATGGTGTGCAAAGTTCAAAATAGTACTCCCTCCGGTCCTAATTATAAGACAAAGTTGACTTTTTTGGAGAAATTAAGGAAGCCAATTAAATCACTTTAGAGTATTGATATTTTTAGTATCTTTAGATTATATATCAGTTTATTAGTCTAATTAATTAGTTTGAAGAAAAAAATAAAAATAAAAATATTCTAAAATGATTTAATTGGCTTCCTTAATTTCTCCAAAAAAGTCAACTTTGTCTTATAATTAGGACCGGAGGGAGTACTTATGATGGAGGAAGAAAGGAAGGGTGGTAGGATCGGTTGTTTGTCATTTCTTTGCATTATTCTTATGATTGACTGATAAAATGACAATGAGACCATAATAACAAGAATATGTAGTAAAGATAGTTCAAATGATTGTGTCTTAGAAAATAGTTGCCAATCCCACTATATATATTCACCAACTGCATTTTTCTTCTGTTCTCTCTCTTGTGTACCCGCTCTTTGCCTACCTCCATTTATCTTTCCATATTTAAAACGAAGGCGCGCCTCCAATGGAAAATTAATCTGTTGATTCTATATTCCAAGAACCAATCTAATATACTATCTGTCGTTACTTTTAGTGGAAAGAGTTTTGGCCACTTAAACATGAAATTTTAAGTTTGAGTTTGCGTGAATGTTGAAAACGTCTTTTTTTTTATTGGATTTGGCAATGCTCAAATTTTATTTAGTCAGATAGCCATACAAAAAAAAACACCATTGTAATAATCTCTCTACAATTATTACTACAAAATTAGGCTTACTTGACACAAAACCCAAAAAAAAAAAGGTCAAGTAATGTGATATGAAGGTTGAGCAAAAACTTATGTAATGGTGAATACTCTCCCGATTTTTACTAGTAAAACGTATTTACAACGAGAGTGACGTCTGCACTTATATATATGTTCCTCTTCACTCATTATTACCACCATTATATCAACTTCTAATGGATGAGCTAGTTATTGGAAGTTGATCCAATATAATATATAGTGGTAATAGTAAGTGGAGACAGGAATGACAAAACAATATATAGGAAAGAATTAATGAATGAACATAATAAAAACTTATATATATGAAGGATTATGAGAAGTAGTCTTATAAAATTAAAAGGAAGGGTCGTGATGGTGATCTTTTGCAATCAAAATGCAATATCAAAGTGAATCTTTTGAGAACGTGTATGGATGTGTGTCATCATGTTAGTCTTTTTGAGATTACACCTTGCTAGCTATTTGCTTTGGACGACGGAGTAGTGATTATTCCTTTTCCACTATATAGCGAGCGTTCGTAACTGCCAACCTAACAATTCCACATCCATACTCCCTCCACTTTGGTGGATCTTCTTTCTATTTATTTATTAATTTCAATATAAAAAATTATAAAATTCAAAATATTATCTATTAACTCACACTAAACTATTTGGATGACATCCAAATTATGGGACATGGCTTCTCTTCTTTTCTTTTCCTGTTCACTCTCATCTTTTATCTCCTTTATGACTATTGGATCAAAGATTTAATGGTCCAAATTTAATATTTTATAAAAATATTATTACAATGGAGAGAAGAATGGGAAGAAAATATTAAATGGGGACCATTAGATCTTGGTTTTCAATGGTCATTAAGTGGGAAAGGATGGGAGTATATGGGAAAAGAAAAGGAGAGAATCCAAGTCCCTAAATTATGACATTGGAATGATTAAGTAGCAAAGAAAGTAGCTCATCGAGGATAGTACAATAGCCTTGTGAGAGTTTATCTTCAATTATAGCTACAAAGGAGATTATGAAGAAAGAATAGATCAATAATAAATTTGTCCATATTGTTTGTAGACAGAAATTTTCAGCTTTAAAGGTGAGAGAGAGAAACTCTACAACTGTGTGTTTGTTTTTCCATGTCTGTCAACGACTCTAAGCTTGGGAATCAACCTCCAGACTGTCCTTGGAATGGCAAAGAGGATGAAACCGAAGATAATGGAGTCTGCCCGAGCACATACAGATTAAAGAGAACTAGGAGCCTAGAATTTCCACCCCTGAGTAAGGTTCAAGAAGGAACGTGAAAGGGAGAGAATGATACAGGTGGTAAAATACTGCACATGGAAGGGAAGTTTATAAGTGAAAGCTCACTGAAGCCATGCGAAGAGGAGTGGGTGCTACCGGAAGTAAAGGGTCCTTGCCATTCCAAACTAGTCCTGTATCGTATAGGGAGGTCCCAAAACCTAAACAAAAGGAAAGGAGTGGGAGTAAGTTGAACAATTTCAAGAAGTTTAGGATGGAAACCTATTTCTTACTGATACAGAGAAGCTGAGGGAGGGGTGAAGGTAACAGATACAAAGAAGGGACCTTAAATCGAGTTCTCGGAAGAAGAGCATAGGAGGTTAGAGAGTAGCTGGAAAAACTCTCAAATTATTAAGCTTTTAGGGGGCACGATTGGATACATGCAATTGAGGAAAAAACTTCAGGTCATATGGGGGAATTCTGGAATAATTGACCTTTCTGTAATTGGAAACGGGTGTAGGATAGCTTCGTTTCAAGATAGAGATTATTACTTTTTTGCTCAAGAAGGGGACCATGGTTGATTCAAAATCACTACATTTCTGTTCAAATGTGGAAGCACAACTTTAATCTATGGAATGAGACTATCAAATGAGTAGTGATTTGGGTGCTTCTTCCTGGATTACCTAGAGACTACTACGACCGCAAGTTCTTCTATTACTTGGGTAATAAGATTGAAACAACCATTAAAGTAGATGAGATGGCGCTTACAAGAGAAAGAATGATGTATGCAAGGATGTGTGTAAAGGTTGACCTCAATGCACTTCTCCTTCCTTCCTATTCGGTTGATGGCAATGAGTTAAAGATAAAGTATAAAGGGTTTCATGTCATTTGTTTCTATTATGGGTGATTCGGTCATGATAAGAAGCACTGTCCAGTGAAGAGGGAAAAAGAGGTCCAACAAGCCAACCAGAACCGGCCTCTTAACACAACCACTGACGAAGGGGAGAGAAGGGCACTGGAAGAACCTCTGAAAATTGTGTATGAATGCTGGATGTTGGTCCAAGACTCAAGGCGAGGGAGGTCGGTATTACCCTGAGAGATAAAGGTAGGAGAAGGACATTGATAAGACATAAAAAGTGATAGGAATCTGGCCTTTAGCTCACAGTTTACAGTTCTAGAGACAAGGAAGGAGGAGAGGGGAAAGATGAAGAAGAAAAAAGTAAGAGGCAACCGTTGAAAAATATTTCAAATATTGAGGATAGTATTGGGTATAAGAAGAATGAGGTTCAGTAGGGTAAAAAGAACTTAGAACTTGGGGGACAAGGGTTAAAGAAAGCTGACGTCAAGAACAAAGATGAAAAGGAGACTACAAGGTTAGTTGAGAACAAAAAGGCTGAAAAAATAACCCTTGGACCTCAAAGCAGAAAAGCAGGGTAAAAAGAACTTGGGGGACAGGGGTTCAGCAAGGTAAAAAAGAAGTTAGAACTTGGGGGACAGGGGTTAAAGAAAGCTGATGTCAAGAACAAAGCTTAGCTAAGAACAAAAAGGTTGAAAAAATAACCCTTGGATAAAAAAGCAAAAAGTCAACAAGGGAGGAAAGGCAAGAACGTGATGGAGGCAGCCCAAAGAGTAATTAAGAAAATGGGAATTAAAAAACAAGTTCTAATAGAAGTAAAAGGCATGTCTGGAGGGATTTGGATGCTATGGAATGAAGAAGAAATTGGTATTCAGGTCATTGAGTATCATACTCAATTTATCCATTGTGAGATATCGAGTTTAGGACAAGTGAGATGGTACTTCCCAAAGTATACGCGAGCCCCAAAGAACAAGAACAATACAGCTTATGGGATTGATTGAAACAAATAGCCACATCTATAAACCAACCTTAGATGATGGCGGGAGATTTCAATGATATTATAATAGTAGAAAAGCAATGTGGTGGTACAAAAACTGAAGCCTAAAAATGCAAACTATTTTGTGATAATTTTGATGAGAGAGGCCTTATAGATATGGGGTCAGAAGGACCTAAGTACATATGGAGAGGGCCCTATACCTAATATAGAGGGTGTTTATTTAAAAGACTCGACAGAGCCCTATGTAAGGACAGAATTCAGTGAGGCTAGTGTCAGAGTTAGCCCTCATATTCAATTTAATTACCATCCTCTTTGTATTTCGCTTTTTGCTATCAAAGGTAATTGTAACGCTCGGACATTAAGATTTGAGGCCTCGTGGTTTAAGCACCAAGGCCTCCCGACTATGCAAGGGCAAACTGGATAGGAAAATGAGAAGTGTAGAGAGAGTTAGATGATTTGCTTATGCCACTATAGGATTGGAATGATAAGGTCTTTGGTCACATCACAAGACAGAAAAGAGAGCTGATATGGAGAATTGTTGGGATTCAAAGGGCTTTACAAAATCGATATAATCCATACCTAGAAAAGCTAGAGGATCAACTAAATTCAAAATTAAACACAGTGCTAGATCAAGAGGAGATCCACTTGTTCCAGAAAGCTTGCTCCAAATGGTTACATGATGGTGATAAGAATACTTCCTCTTGCCATACCAAAACCACAACTAGAAGAAGGAAAAATAGAATCACCATGTTGAAAGATGCGGATAACAACTGGGTTGAGGGGAAAAATGAAGTTGGAGATATAATTAATCCATTCTTTAAAGAGTTGTTTATGAAGGAGCATGACAATGGAGGATATGTGCACACTTGTCACAATTGGCCAAAAATATCTCGAGTGGAATCGGCAGAACTGACTAATGAGATTACCAAAAAGGACATCTATCAAGCCATGTTCTCCATTGGTGGCCTAAAAACTCCAGGGGAGGATGGGTTTCCCATGGTGTTTTTCTAGAAGAATTGGACAATTGTAGGGCTGGATGTTTGTGAATCAGTGAAGAAATTGTGGCGCAAACCGGAATGCCTCTAAGCAATAAATCAGATGCTGATGACTTTCATGCCTAAGGTTGACATTCTTGAACGAGTAAGCCAAATGAGACCAATTTCACTTTGTAACGTGATCTACAAGTGTGTCTCAAATATCATAGTGAAAGGCTTAAGAGGATTATGGCTAAAATAGTCTCGCCTTTCCAAGTTTGTTTTGTCTCGGGAAGAAATATCCATGATAATGTCATTATTATTAACAAGATGATCCATTTTATGAGTAGGAAAAAGGGAAAGAAAGGATATATAGCGATTAAAGTTGATATGGAGACACTACAAAAAAAAAGGTATTTTGTAGCGGTGGACTTGTAGCGGTTATATTAAACCGCTACAAATTGTGACATTTGTAGCGGTTTTTACCTAAACCGCTACAAATTTGTAGCGGCAAGAATATTTGTAGCGGTTTCCTACAAAAAACCACTACAAATTTGGCGCGAAATTCCCGCCAAAACTTGTAGCGGTTAATGCACATAAACCGCTACAAAATACCAAAGGTCAGAATTTTGTAGCGGTTTTGGGCAAGAACCGCTACAGAATTTCAAGAGACTCCAAATTTGTAGCGGTTCTGGGCAATAACCGCTACAGAATTTCAAACGTTGTGAAGATTTGTAGCGGTTATTGTAGAACCGCTACAAGTTTTGATATTTGTAGCGGTTAGAGTAGCGGTTATTTTTAATAACCGCTACTAATTACTGGCCTATTTAAACCCCCCACCTCCTTCATTTCTCCGTTTGCTCATTTTGTTTCCTGAGGTTTCTCTGAGTGATTTCTTCGAGATTTGAGCGTTCAGACGTATCTATAGGAGTTTTTGGTCCGTATTCCGCAGTATTTGCACTTGAGGTACGTATATAACACGTATTTTTATTTTTATTTGTATTTTTATTATATTTTTGTATAATAATGGACTAATTTTTTTTTTAATTTGTACAGTTGATATGGCTTCAGGACAGGATAAGGGGAAGGCCCCTGTGGTCCCCAGACCAACTTTACGGGGTGGCAACAGCTGGGCAGGGGGCAGAGGGAGGGGCAGCGCCAGGCAGGGCTACCGAGGCATCTCAGCCCATCCCCCCACAGGAACCGCAAACGATCCCACAGGCGACGATCGCAGGAGAGGTGCCTGAGGTGGAGGGGCCAGAGATTAGCGTTGAGGATTTCCTCAACGAGGAAGAGTTCGATATGCCGATGGGGTTCAGGGAGATGGAGCGGTTCCTCGATGAGGAGGATGCTCGGGAGCAGAACAACCCACGAGGGTCGTCTTCGCGGTCCACTGGGTTTGAGGTGCAGGTCGAAGGTAAATTAATTTTTTAATTTAGTAAATTATTTATTTAAATTAGAAATGTTAACTTTGACTTATAATTTATCTAACGTGCGGTCAACTGTGCAGATGAGCAGGGGAACGTGTCGACGAGGAGGCTGGATGTGGCCGGTCTGAACAGCATGGACCGGTCCCTGCGAGTTATAGTGCCGTGGAACGAGGGCACTGACCAGCCGATCCACAATGGGGGTCACCTGCTCAACCGCTTCCTGAGCGACCTGGGAGCGAATTAGATGCGGTTCCCCCTTCACTTCCCGACCTGGAGGCACGTTCCGAGGGGGCCGAAGGACCAGGCTTGGGAGGAGGTGATTCAGGTAATTAAAAATATTTAATTAATATTTTTTTAATTAATTCTATTTAATTATTTTATTTAAATTATGGTTTTTATAATTATTGATGTTTAATTTGAATATTTTCAGCTGCGGTTTGCCCTCCGGGCCAACCGGAAGAGGTACGCCCTCGTGAAGATGGGCGACGCCTGGAGGAACAGGAGGAACCGTCTCTTCCATAGGGTGGACGGGGACGGGACGATGCCTCTGGAGCAGCTGCAGGAGAGCGTCCCGGACGGCGTGCCGCCGAACGACTGGGCGCGTTTCGTCCAGTTCAGGAGGAGCCCTCAGGCACAGGTAACGTATTTATTATATTTTTGATATATAATTTTGTAATTATTAAATATTAAATTATAATTTCAATTTAATTTGTATTTAATTTTAAATTATAATACATTTAATTATCTGTTTTTCCAGGAGGTTTCTCAGAGGAACACTGAGATCCGGGCGCAGCAGACGATCCACCACACAGCAGGATCGAAGACCTTCGCTGTGACCTACAGCGAGCTGGTAAGTTTTCAAAATATCACTTACTTTTAGCTGATTAATTCATAACACTAATTATTGTTTTGTAATTGTTTCAGGAGACGAAGGCACAGTAGGAGAACCGTCAGACGGACTATGCGGAGCTGTACGCCATCACACACAGACACCGTGACGGGACTGCGACCTCTCAGCAGGCAGAGGCGGCCATTGTAAGTTATTTTATTATTATAGTTTTTATAAAACCAAGTTAATAATGAAAAATGGTAATTATTAATTGTTTCATAAAATGGCAGGAGCGGATGCAGCAGTCGTAGGCTGAGCTGCGACAGACCCAGCCTGAGGAGTCACAGGGGTCAGTGGACCCGACGGCTCCTCTGAAGGCGGGTCTGGCTCAGCCTGAGCACCCCGGACGAGTGTGGGGGATAGGGATAGGCGCTAGACCCAGCATGATCTACGGCATGAGCGCCGCCTCTGAGGCTGGCAGCTCTAGAGGGGTCAGGCGTCGGAGGGACGAGTCGATTGACCAGCTGCGGTCAGATTTGGAGCAGACGCAGCAGCAGATGGCGCAGCAGCAGCAGCAGATGCAGCAGATGCAGGTGCAGCAGCAGCAGCTGCAGATCTACGCAGACGCTATGTACGCACAGCAGACGCAGTGGCGTGAGATCGCGAACACTATGCTCGAGGGAGCATGGAGTCGGCTGTTCCCGGACGAGCAGCATCCAGCGGTCCCCCCTGTCCCTCGCTACGTCGTCCCGAGCACTACTCCTCCTCCTACAGCTCCTCCTCCTGTTGATGAGGATGGTGCGGTTCAGTCTACGCAGCGGCCCGATCCAGCGGCATCTGAGGGAGCCCCACCTGAAGGAGCACCAGAGGATCAGCCCCCAGCTTCTTAGTTTATGACATTTTCTTTTCTTTTAAACATTTGTAAATATTTATGAGATTTTATTTCAGAATTTTCTTATTGTGTTTTATATAATTATATTTATATTATTATATCGCATTGAAATAATTTATAAATGATTAAAATCTAAATTTAAAAAAAAATAAATTATATATATATTTGTAGCGATTTTAACTTAAAACCGCTACAAATTTATATGTTTGTAGCGGTTATTAGTTCATAACCGCTACAAAGATATATATTTGTAGCGGTTATAAACTCATAACCGCTACAAATTTACTTATATATTTGTAGCGGTTTCTCTTCAGAAACCGCTACAAATATATATGTTTGTAGCGGTTATACACTAATAACCGCTACAAATACTCAAATCATTTGAATTTTGAAATTTGTCGCCTTTGTGCACATTTGTAGCGGTTTTCTTATGTATAACCGCTACAAATTAGAAAATTATTTTTATATTTAATGTCCAACGGCTTTAATATTAGTAGCGGTTTAATATATATAACCGCTACTAATTCGTTGAACATTAGTAGCGGTTATATATATAAAACCGCTACTAATACTCAACAACTACATTTTGAATTTCCCACCAATTAACGGTTTGAATATTAGTAGCGGTTTTATATATGTAACCGCTACAAAATTATAAACGTTGGAATTTCTGTAGCGGTTGGTGTAGCGGTTTAATAACCGCTACAAAGTTATAAACGTTGGATTTTCAAAATATAAGGTTCTAGGCATTCGTCATTATCTTCTCACTCATATTCTTCTCTATACTTTCTTCTCTCTCACTTGTAGCTATGGATAAATCATGGATAAGGTTGCCGCGCAATTCTCCTGAATATTTGTACGGATTAAACAGTTTCTTAGATTTCGCATTCACTCACGCCAGCTGTAACGGCAAGATCGTCTGTCCGTGTCGGAAATGCAAGTTCAAGAAGTGGCATCCACGAAATGTTGTGAAGGAACATTTGCTTGTGAAGCCTTTCCCTGAGGACTATACGTTCTGGGCAGTTCATGGTGAGAAGGCCGGCGTTAGATATGAGGAGGCTCTTCCTCGAAGTTCTCAAGTAGGCGTTCAAGTAGATGAAGATGATCCTGTGAATGATGCTGTGCGTGATGCGTTTGGATTTCAAGGCGACAACTTCAATGAAGAAGTGCACGGCTCTGAGCCGGCTTTTATGGGGAATGAAGCAGCTCGGGATTTTTTCAGCTTGATGGATGAGGCAGATCGTCCTTTATATCAAGGTTGTCGCAAATATTCTAAATTATCTTTCTTGATCAAATTGTATCATATCAAGTGCTTGTGTGGGATCACGGATAAGGGAATGTCGATGTTGCTCGACTTATTACAAGATGCATTCCCCGACGCCGAGATTCCCACAACCTTCTACGAGGCCAAGAAGATCATCAACAGGTTGGGGTTGAATTATCAAAAGATTGATGCGTGCCCAAATGATTGTATGCTGTATTGGGGAGACGATTCCAGCAAGGAGACGTGCAAGAGATGTCACACATCGAGGTACAAGACAATTCGGAAGGGGAAAAAGCAGAAGAAGAAACCCGCAAAGATTCTCAGGTATTTCCCGTTGAAACCTCGTCTACAAAGATTATTTATGTCGTTTAAAACTGCTGAGCACATGAGGTGGCATGCCGTTGATAAAAATGAAGACGGTAAATTAAGACATCCGCGGGATGCAGCTGCTTGGAAAACGTTTGACAACGACTTTCCAGATTTTGCGACTGACCCCATAAATGTCCGGCTTGCGTTGGCGACCGACGGTTTCAATCCTTTCAGGAATCTTAGCACAAGTTACAGCATTTGGCCGGTAGTCTTAGTTCCCTACAACTTACCCCCTGGATGTGTATGAAACAAAGCTCTTTCATTATGTCTATGATCATTCCAGGCAAAAAGGCACCGGGCAATGACATCGATGTGTATCTCCAACCGCTTATTGCGGAATTGCTTGACCTGTGGAATGTCGGCTTGGAGACGTACGACGCTCACAGCAAGACTTTGTTCAACATGCGTGCAGCCTTGATGTGGACGATCAGTGACTTTCCTGGCCTTGGCATATTATCTGGTTGGAATGTGCACACTGGGTCAGCGTGTCCGGCTTGCAATTTCGACTCTGACGCACTGCGCCTTCCCCACAGCCGAAAGTGGTGCTTTATGGGGCATCGGAGGTTTCTCGATGGAACGCATAAGTTTAGATTGCAACGGAATCACTTCAATGGGAAACCAGAGAAAAGAGGACCACCTCAGACTTTGTCCGGTATAGATATCTTACAGCAGCTTGAGCATGTTGACGTCGAGTTTGGAAAAAGCGACGATTCAGCACAAACTCGCCAAAAGACGCGCAGGACTTCGGCGCCTCAGCAGTGGAAGAAGATAAGTATCTTCTTCACGCTTCCGTATTGGAGATCTAATTTACTTCGCCACAGTCTTGATGTAATGCACATTGAAAAGAATGTTTGCGACAATGTGCTGTATACGCTGCTTAACGAACCCGGCAAGACAAAAGATCACCTTCAAGCTAGGAAAGATTTACGCGACATGGGAGTTCGTGAAGACGCTTGGCCAGATGAGCATGACAGATTTACACCGGCAAAGTTTACCCTCACAAAACCGAACAAGGATGTGTTCCTCGCGACCTTGAAGAAATTAAAAGTTCCTGATGGGTATTCAAGCAACATTTCTCGATGTGTCGACTTGCAGGCTCGAAAGGTTGCTGGCCTGAAGAGTCACGACTCACATGTTCTTATGCAGCAGTTACTCCCTCTGGCTATAAAGAATACACTTCCTCCCGATGTTTCCATCGTTTTGGTGGAACTTTGTTCTTTCTTTCGGAAGTTGTGTTCTAAGGTTTTGATGGTTGAGGAGCTCGATCAGCTGCAGTCGAAAATCATTCTTACGCTTTGTCACTTGGAGATGATCTTTCCTCCGTCCTTTTTTACTGTGATGGTTCACCTCACAGTCCACCTCGTTCATGAAACAAAGCTCGCTGGACCAGTACAATATCGTTGGATGTATCCGATTGAGAGGTACTCATTTTAAATATGTGCTTTCATTTATTGTCCGTATTTAATGTTTGCTCGTCGTCCTTTTCATCATTTTATATCAATTTTCTCTTATGTACTTCGTAGGTTCCTTGGGAAATTAAAATCTTACGTGAGGAATAAGGCGTGGCCAGAAGGTTCTATAGCTGAAGGCTATATAGGGGATGAGGTGCTATATTTTTGTTCAAGGTACTTTGATGATCTTGAGACGGCTTTCAACCGCCCGCCTCGTGTTGACGATTGTCCTGAACCTGCGCCGACATCAGGAGAATTTATCCCTCGTGTTGGTAAACCAGTTGGAGCAACTGAGAACTTCAAACTAACGGCAACTGAGAAGTTCCAAGCACATAGACATGTCTTGATTAATTGCACTCAAGTTGAGCCTTTCATACGGTAAGAATTGTACACTCACATGTATGTTATTCGATCTATATCTTTCGTAACATTTCTCACTTTCATTTCACTAACGCCTTTCCATTATTAATTGCAGGGAATTCAGAAGTCATGTCAAGCGTCAGCTCAGGATCCGTACACAGACATCCTCGAAAGTTGATAGGAGGGTCCACAGAGAATTCCCGGGCTGGTTTGCTCGCAGAATACTAAATGACCACAACCCACACTCACCAGATTTTAGAGCTCTCGCAATCGGCCCTCTTGATCATGCAAAACGGTTTACAGCATACAATGTCAATGGTTTTAAGTTTTGCACGGTTTCACGGGATCAAGGATTGCAAACACAGAATTCAGGTGTTTATGGCACATTTGGGACAAGGAGTTATGCGAGCAGCAGTGACGCCAACATGCAGTTCGGAGGCGTCCCTTACTATGGCAAGCTTCTTGATGTGGTCGAGCTTAATTATCAAGGCCGTTTCACCGTGACGCTGTTCAAGTGTTTGTGGGCAAATACCACTACTTCTCGGGGACTGACAACTGACGACCTAGGGATCACATCAGTCAATTTCTCACGCCCGATTCATACTGGTATTTCTCAAGATGATGAGCCGTATATTCTAGCTTCAGAGGCACATCAGGTTTATTATGTCGAGGACGAGCGGCATAGGGATTGGCACATGGTCGTTCATTTAAAGCCAAGAGACCTTTACGACATGGGTGAAGGCGATAACATCGCCTACGAGAGTGGGCCATTTCAGCCAGCTGATTTTGAAAACTACTTCCCTGAAGGCGATGACAATTTACCTCTACTGCGGTGAGTTTTTTTAAGTCCACGTTATTTCAATTAAATTTTTTAAATTTAATAATACATCAATAATAATAATTTTTCTACAAAATTTCTGTAGGGATGGCGACGATGAGTGATCAAATTCAATTGTAAAAAATTCGTCTTTACAAAAAATGCAAAAAATTTGTGTTAAAATAAAATGTAAAAAAAATTAAAATAATATTTGTAGAATTCAAGTGTAAAAAATTTTTCTTTACAAAAAATGCAAAAAATTTGTGTTAAAATAAAATGTAAAAAAAAAATTTTTAAAAAAATTAATATAATATTTGTAGCGGTTATTAAACCGCTACAAAAAAATAAAAAAACCGCTACTAAATAATAACCGCTACATTAACCGCTACAAATAATTAAACCGCTACAAAAATATAAATAACCGCTATTAATTAGTAACCGCTACATTAACCGCTACAAATAATACGTGAATCCCTATAAATACCCTTATCACAACTCATTTCAAACACTCCCCAATTTCTTTTCACCTTACCCTTTTTTCATTTCCTCTCATTTACAACTTCTTTCGTATGAGTAGAGGAGCTGAATAATACGATCAAATATGGTAACAAGATTTTCAATTTCTTTTAGAATACTTCTTTCCTTTCTATAAAATTTATTCTAAACATCTTTTTTTCTAGATATATCATAACTCTATCTCATTTTCATATATTTTTCATATACAATTACATTATATTATAAAACATAATAATTCCTTATTACCTAACTATCCTTAATAATATTATTAACATAAATTTTATACTAATCATATTCAATTACATTTTTTCTTTTTAATTTATTAATAAGTTAAACTATTAAATAATAAACTAATTGAAATAGATAAAATAATAACAAATTAAACTATTTAATATAATATTGAAAAAAAAGAAAAAAATCAACGTATATTTTTCAAAAAAATTTTAAATATTTGTAGCGGTTATTAAACCGCTACTAAATAACGCGCCTTTTTAAAGCTAAATTTAAATTTTTTGATGCCAATTTTGAATTTCATGAAATTAGTAGCGGTTTCTAAAACCGCTACTAATTTCATGAAATTCAAAATTAGTAGCGGTTTCTTAACTGCTACAAATAAAAAATGTCTTTTTTAACAAATTTTCATTTTTATATATTTGTAGCGGTTTTTAAACCGCTACAAAAAAAAAATCCTTTTTTAAAGCTCTCAATAAAATTTTTTATATTTATAGCGGTTATATAACCGCTACAAATACCTCTTGATTTTGTAGCGGTTACTATAAACCACTACAAAGGTTGTAGCGGTTATTTTTGATTGAGTAGCGGTTTTATAAAAGCGCTACAAAACCGCTTGCAACGTACGATTTAGTAGCGGTTTTCGTAACCGCTACTAATCTAGTTTGTAGCGGTTAGAACCGCTACGAATACCCATTTTTAACCGCTACTAAATCACGTTTTTTTTGTAGTGAGAAGGCCAATGATCAAATAAACTGAGGTTTCATGGAAAGGGTGTTGAGAGCAGTTGAATGCCCAGAGGAAATGCTTAATGGAATCATGGGATGCATTAATGTTCTAGCTACAAAGGTTCTTTGGCATAGGGAGAAACTTGAAGAATTGATACCAACAAAGGGGTTAAGGCAAGGGGGTCCTATTTCTCCCTATCTATTTATGCTTGGCATGGAAAAACTGACACACATGATTCTTGATAAAGTAAGAGAGAGAAAATGGAGAGGAATGCGAGCAAGGCATAAAGACCCAACAATTTCTCATATGATGTTTGCTGATGATATTATTCTTTTTGCAGAGGTGAATACTAACCAAATGGAAACAATTTTGCAATGTTTAAATGGGTTTGGAAATATTTCAGATCACAAGATGAGCAGCGACAATACATATATCTACTTCTTGCCTAATATTGCTACTTAGGCTAAAAGAGACATTTGTTCACAAAGTGACTTTAAACAGGTTGAGGAACTTAGGAGATACTTAGAAGTCAAAATCTCATTTCCAGAAAAAGGAAAGACAAGTACTAGGCAACGGTGGAAAAAGTGAGGAAGCGTCTAAAAGGGTGGAAAGCTTCAAGTCTCTCACTCGTTGGACGTATGACGCTCGTTAAATTAGTCACAAGCTCTATGGCTTTGTACCCAATGCAGCATGATTGCCTACCGCAGGGGATAATAGACACATTTGAGAAAGAACAACGAACCTTTGTGTAGGGAGACCGAGAGGAGAAGAGAAGATGGCATAGGAAGATGGGATCATGGGAATCAAAAGAATGAAAGCGATGAATGACACATTTTTACTTAAAATCCTATGGTGACTATATAAACAACCGAAGGACCTTTGAGCTAAAGTCCTTATCAACATGTATGAGAGTCATTTAAGTGGAGAATCATCAACTGCTAAGGCGAGTGATTCACGCCTTTAGAAAGAACTGATCAAACTCAAGGAAAAGTTCCTGACAAACCTTGATCTGGGGACTACGGACAACAATTGGAAAAGGGAAGATGTAGTTTGGAAGCCGTCAAGGAACAACAAGTTCACTAGCTCTAGTGCATATGAATGGTTGCATGGAAGGTTTTAGGATGATAGACTGAATATATGGAGACCCATATAGAAATTGAGAGTACTAGAAAGGGTTCGTTTGTTTATGTGGCTCACGAACCATAAAAGACTAGCAACAAGGAGCAGAATAAGTAAGTGGGAAGGGGGGCGTCTACACAATGTGATATTTGTCAGCTAGCGGTTAAAGATCAACTCCAGGATCTCAGGGACCGCCTGTTCGTGAAATTTGTGTGGCTAAATCTAGTACACATTGGAAAAGAGTATCCTTGGCCAGAAGTATTTGCCATTAGGTGTTAGTACATATGGCAATGAAGAAACTTACAAGTACATGATCAAGACTTTGAACTACCTAGAAATATTTTGAGATAATTAAAAGATATCTCCTAAATTGTCAAGGTAGGTGGGAAGAAGGCCCTCTCCAGACTTGAGAATTACATATCATTATGGTTGCATGGGAACCTCCACCAACAGGCTGGTGCAAGCTCAATACTGATGGGGTAAGCATGAAGTTAATGAATCAGGGAGGCATAGCGGGCTATGGCGGAGTCATAAGGGGAGATAGCGGCGAATGGTCATGGGGATTTTCAGGAAGATTAGAATTCTGTGATGCGTATATAGTAGAGATGCATGGGATCTTTGAAGGACTATCATTATGTTGGCAACTAGGATTCAGGGCTATGGAGGTGGAATGCAATGCACAAATGATAGTCAAGGACCTTAATGAAAAACTAGCTTTGAATTTGTCTCCGATTGTTCTAGGTATTAAAGAACTACTAAAGAGAGATTGGCAAGTGATTATCAAACATGTGTGGAGGGAGAGCAATAGATGTGTGGACTGTCTTGCCAGATTGAGTATTAAGCAAACTCGGCAAAACCAAGTGTGGACTACACCTCCTTCGGAAGTGGTGGAGTTTTTCCATTTTAACATGATAGGAAAAGGCACTCCTAGTAGAGTAACCTCATAGTGCTTGGGCCTTGGCCCCTTGTATCATCGAAAAAATAAAACTATGCATGTTGTTTTGAAGACAGGGGCAATACTTGGCTATTTATAGACATTATTGAAATGATGCTTCAAGCAATATAAATTAAAATGTCATAACCCGTACTTTGTTTCATCAACTAACATAGTTTTAATAACCAATAATTATTTAAAATAGTTGTACTAAACCTACACACTTCATTCACCCTGTTGGTTTTATAACTTTCTAAATGTGGCTTTATGTGCATATATATTACAAATATATGACTTTAGTGACTTTCTATTGTAATTCCATGCACAACCTTTTATAGAAATGCCTTAATTTATAAGGACGACATATTTGTTTCATTTTGAAAATATTCCAACCTATTAGATATATAGTTTTTTGGGAAAAATTCCATGACCACAATATCACTAATCAATATAACAAGTTATATATAAATAGCATAATTAAAAGTAAATTCAGTGCATTGCATGCATGGAGAAAAATATACAGTTATTTATATAAGTAATTAGTAATCAATTAAAAGTGGAAGGTGGAGACAGGATTTTTTATGTTTCATTTGAATTGAATGGTGTGGATTGAGATATATACCCTACACATTCCAAAGAATGTGCACTATATAATTGGAAGAGGGCTCACCTTACATAACAAGGACACAAATAATAATCACCCAATAACGCGATCCGTTATTTTTACCCTCTCATTGGCTTATTCTTTTTAACGGAATTTCCCACCATACAAACAGGGTCATAACGGTAATTTCGACAAGGCCTGCCCTGTTTATATATGCCTACTGGCCTTTGATCTACGACTTGTACCTCTATCTCTACAAAAGGCAAACACGGGTCCTTTTCTCTCGTTCTCTGTTTTCCAAATTAATGGAGGACTCACGCCACCACCACAAGGAGCTTCAGCTTCTACCTTCATCTCTCATTTCGCCGCCGTCCGATTCTCCCTTCTTACACTTCCGGTCGGCGGTGTCGACGTCGTCGTCGTCTTCCACCGAAGGTACGCCTCCCACGCCCTCACTGGACTTGGAGTTATCGATTAGCCTAAGGCCGATGCCCGAGTACAAGGACGTCGGTGGTGGCGGGGGACTAAGCGTGGAGGCGTTGAAGTGGGAGTCGGCGGAGGAGATACGGCTGGCGGCGATGGAGAAGGCGTACGCGGAGAGGGTGAGGGAGCTGACAAGGAGGGAGATAGAGTTGGCGCAGTCAGAGTTTGCACGTGCTAGGCACGTGTGGGAGAGAGCGAGGGCTGAGGTGGAGAGAGCGGAGAGGATGAAAGAGAGAGCCACAAGGCACATTGGCTCTGCTGCCTGCATGGAGATCACTTGCCAATCTTGCAGGCAAAGGTTTAGGCCTTAATTAGAAATTTCACTCTCTTTTCAACTTCAACCCACCTTCACAATTTCTTCTCATCCATTAATATAATTAACCACTACTACTGCTTCATTTCATTTCAATTACATGCAACTGAATTGATGTTAAATTTTTCTTGCCTTTAATTTCTCTTCAAAACACAGCTCGCAGGCTAAGAACAAGGCCGAAAGAAGTTACGCCCTCCCGTCTTTAATATAAGACACACTTACCAAATTTGATTAGATTACGAAAATTATTTAAATTACTTTATATGATATGTATTTTCTAAAACACCTTAATCAAGTTCTTTAATTTCGTGTTTCCTTCTTCTCCTTGATTATTGTTGAAGAAGCTTTAATATAATAAAAGTAAATTAGGAAAATATTGACAAATATAAAACTTATATATTATATTTATGGTCAATATCAACTCCTCAAATATGTCTTATATTAAGGATCGGAGGGAGTATAACTTTATTGATATGCAAAATCAGAGACTTCACTCCACTATTTTTGCTATTGATGAACAACCTAAATGGATGAACTAGTTTTTTATACAATTTGCACTATAAACTAGTATCTGCATGTAAGGCCGAAGGGAATATTATGTAATAATGGAGCAACAGCATGAAAAACCTTTATTTATAATTTTCACATACTTATCTAGAGCGGTTTCATTTTTAAACCAATTTAGATTCCATGGGACGGATAATTCAGCACAGACTATAGTAAAAAAAAAAAAAAAAAGTGGCCATTTATTGATCTTCAAATATCATTCCTTTATATCTCAAATTAATGACTTTTGTAGTCTGGTGGCTTAAAACTCCTCTATAAGTGTGATGTCGCAAGTTTGATCCTCCTCCAACTCAAAAAACAAAAATTATTCCTCAATACCTGCTGATGCTTTACAGTACAAATGTTTGATGAAACAATGCCAAGTGGGGGAGTTAGATGCCTTACAGTACAAATGAATGGCAACAAAAAAGAAAAAAAGGGCATAGTAGCTAGCATCAATAACAAGACATGATATATAGCTGTATCCACTTGTATTTAACCTCTATCTTTTGCTCATCACAAAACTAAGCACATCCATACCCTTGTCTGGGTTCCAAGTAGAAATTAAATAAAGTTACATATTTTCTATTTTATTTATTTTTGGGGGGTATGGAAGGGATTATCATTGCCGACTAAATGCATCAAGCAGAGGAGTGAACAGTAGCTATATATATATATATATATAGTGCTCTCCTTTAGAAAGATGTTGGGAGAATGGAGTTAGCTTGTTCTGCCCGCAACCTCTAAGCATCTTCAGTTCATGTGTGTCAAGACGTACCTAAATAATTCACTCACTTTGATTCTATTATCAACTCCAAATTATGATATCAAGTGGCCATATTTCATTTGACTCATTGATAACAACATCCTACGAACCCCATATGGCCAATCCTAAATCCAGAATATTTCTTTTTTTTTAATGGTAAAATCTAATTGAGAAAATCTAAGTATTAGTCTCTCCCTCCCTAATCATAAGATTCAAATTTTTGAATCCTTTCTTCCCTTTTTATAAGACCCATTTTAGGGCTATCTGATGAGCATTAAATGCTTTTTTTTTTTAACCAAAGTTACCCATAATTAATTTTCCTCCTAGCTACATTTTCTTTCCTCATTTTTCGTTGATTATTGTTGTTTTTTATTTATCCACTTATAAATAAGGGCATATTTGAAAAAATTATATTTCCTACATATTTATTACTTTTAACTAGTCATAATAATTTTCTTGAACAACACAATTCGGTTATTTAGAAGGTGCCAGATCATATTAAAATAATTCTGAGTTAGTTGGCTTGTGATTTGTCTGATCACAAATTAATGATGTGGCACTCCAGGTTCACACAAGAAGTTTGACACTAATTGAGATTGAGAAAATAATTAAATTCCTTACATACCTGTTTATAATTCTCCTCTTAAATCTATGTGACTGTGACCATAAGGTAAGGCTCTCCCTCTTATGAACAAATATTTAAATCGATGCCATTTTAATTAACTCAATTCTCTACCTTCCAACTATAGTTTATATTTGTTTAAGGAACCAATATGTGGTTTTAACTTATTACTCCCTCTAATTCTAAATAAAGGAGCTAGACAATTATAATTTATAGATCGATGTTAAAATAATTAGTTAAGTTAGTTAATTTTTCTAAATTATCATCTTTAATTATTACCTCAATTGGTAAAAACACTATTTAATATATGTAATTAATACGGATAGTTTAAAAAAATATTTATAAATCTAAGAAATTAAATAAAATAAATTGATGTGTTATATTTGAAATGAAAGAGAACAAAACCTCCATCAATTCCTATTATCCTATGTATAGGATGGGAGAGATTATAGAATTTATTATAGCTTGGATGACGTGATGAAGACTGCAAGGTAGAAATTGATATCACAGTTTTCAAAAACAATCCTTTGACCACCGGGTGTTTATATCAATCGGCAAGAGTTGTTTTAACTTAATCAAGGATCTTAAGTTTGAGACTTGAAAGTGTAGAAACGCTAGGTGTTAGAAGCGCCGCTTGAAAAAATGGTCTTACATACCTTGAATTTGGATTCATCTGAACCTATAGAGTTCCCCATGACAAAGGTTTAGCTTGAGATACCAGGGGGATACGGATTAAAAAAAAAAAAAACCAGTCCCTTGAGGTCATTCCTCTGTAAAAGCCACATGCAGAGAGCCCCCACTAATTTCCTTACTGTAAAGTTAGATAAGTGATTTTCGTCAAAATCAAATATTCTTTCAATTTATTGTTTATTTGCCAGCTTTCTTTGAATGAAATTAAAAAAATCAGCAAAAAATACAAGTGAAAAAGAGATATGGCTCATGAAACATAATTATCATAGAGGAAAGTTTAAGTTCACTTATTGTGGTGTTTATAATAAAATGTTAAGTAAGCTAATTACAGAAAGTTTCAGTTTGAACCGCCAAAATTAATTAAATTAACGACAATGATTTTCGAATCTCAACCTATAGTTAAAAGTTAATCATGACCAAATCGTACTCCGCCCGACATGTGAAAAAGTTGAATAATGGCAAATGACATTATCTTCCATCTTTTATTTGGTTTCAATCATAGAAACCAAATCACGATCAATTACTTTCACAAAGTAGAGATGATGGTGATAAAGATGAAGGGTATTTCCGTCCAGACAATAATTAATAGTCATCATGACAAAACCTTAACCTTTTTTGTCTCTTTTCCGGTTGTCCTCTCGCATGAATGGATCAAGCGACACTGTTTCTTAAGGGGTGATTTTGGAGCATACACTGTATCTGAAGCTTACATGCATGAATCATCCATAGTTTCATCAATACAGTGATTTTCTTATAATTTCTGGTCTAAAATGAGATAACTTGCCTTTGTTCATGCTTAACACAGATCTATGTTGGACATATATACAACTATTTAACGTTGGATTCTGGGAATGAGAGACCAGAAAATGGCGATAATAAATGCTCATTCCGTCATGTAAATAAGAATTCAAGTTGGGCTCTTGTTGGGTAATATTAATACCCCTGATGTTATAAAAGTTACTATTTATGTACTAAATATAAAACCTAGTTGGTTTTTTTTTTTAAATATTAAGAAAGTTTAATACGTTACTTAATTATATCATATATGTTATGTATGATTATATTATATATCAGTTGAAAAAACGATAAATAAAGGGGTTAAGGAGCAAATTTACCAACGAAGTTTTAAGGAATTAGCGCCTGGCACAATTATGTTTTAAAGGGGGCAAAAATACACATAGGCTTTGTTTGGTTCAACGAAGGTTAAATTAAGTGAGGTTTACTTAAGTTAGGTTAGAAGAGGTTGTAATGTTGTTTGGTTCAACGAAGGTTAGGTTAAGTGAAGTTTATTTAAGTTAAGTTAGGTTAGAGGAGGTTAAAATGCCCTTCTACATATTTTCCTTCTTCTTTTATAATGTATTTATTAATAATAATTATTTATATAAAATTATTATTTATAAAATAATTATTCATGTAAGCATATAAATAATTATTTATAAAATTATTATTATTTGGAAAGTTCGTTGAATCAGGAGGTCAAGTTAGGGCAGTGTTGAAATTTTAAAAAATTGTCATGGGCAATTTAGTCACAATTGAAGATAAATATTCTCTCACCTAGGAAAAACCCCAATTTTGGAGGTTTCAGAACCTAGGTTAGGTTACCACTAGAAGACAAAAAAACATCCAACACCTAACCTAACCTCCTTCCAACCAAACACCACTTTTTTACCCCCAACCTACCCCAACCTAACCTAACCTCCAACCAAACAAAATCAACCCCACCCTAACCTAACCTAACCTCCAACCAAACAAAGCCATAAGGTTTTAAAAGTAGAGCATCCAGCACAATACTGTTAAATTTGACTTAACGACGTTAAATTATTAGAGAAGAAAATCACTAATGGCGTTAGGTCAAATTTAACAATTTTGTGCTGGATGCTCCACTTTTAAAACCTTATGTGTATTTTTGCCCCCTTTAAAACATAATTGTGCCAGGCACTTCTTCCTTAAAACTTTGTTAGTAAATTTGCTTCTTAACCCTAAATATAAATACTTTAGAGTAATTTAATTAGCTTTATTAATTTCCCAAAAAAGTCAAATAAGTCTTATATTTAGGACCGGAGGTAGTAGATAACTAATTTGCGGGTATCAATAAAACTAGTTTAGTTAGTTATCTGTAGCATATGTGTCTTGGTTTTCCTAAAATATCATTTTCAATAATGTTTATATATAGCAATTATTCTTAATGAAAATCTCCTAAGTTATTATGTGTAATTGATAGGCAGACTATAGGGAAATTTATAAATTTGGCAGATAAAGTGGATTGAGATATTATATTTAGTACAAAATCAAACTTTTTGTTTAGTTCTTCTGTTTAGGATCCGATGTAGTATTTCTTTCTAGCTTATCTATGATGAGTGATCCTGCTTGGCCAAAACTGTGGTAGAGTCATGCCATGTCAGAACTTGAGGATGCTTTATTTATGAAATGAATTAAAATCAGTGAAGAGAGTAGGAGGCAAACAGTCCCATATCCTGCAGGCACATTCGTGTTCTGGCCCAAACTAGCATGCATGGTTATTTCCAGACATCTCTGTGAGCTTTATATATAGTGAGCTTCATTACAAACAGACTTTTTCTCTTAGGGTGGTTACTTCGAGTAATTTTAATTGTGAATTGCAGAGAGCAGGTAGGGAAAAAAAAAAACTCCTTTGAATGATGCATCAGGACTTTCTTCTGTAACATATTTACTGCTACATTCATATTATCGTCATCATTGTCACAGCATCACAAACCAATCCAGTTTTAGAAAACTAGGTAAGAATATAGTGAATTATATTTTTTTTTTAAATAAAAACTGTGATCTTTTACTCATAAAGAGAATATTTACATCCTAAACAGCATGAGTCCAAAAGGTGAAGGGTGACCCAAGGCACAATTTCCCTCTAGCTAGCCAATGGGAGAGCCATGGTTAGCAAGAGTATTATATTCTCTATGCACATGGTTAAAAAATAACTGTCAATCTCGATGAACAAGTAATGTAGCTTCATTCATAATATTTTGGAAGTATATCTTAGTTTTAAATATAAAACATAGTTTTCATATTTATTAATATTTTTCTAATTTGCCCCTATTGATGATCCCTCAACAATAATAAGGGGGAGAGGGAATGGGAAAATTAAAGAAGATGATAAGGGTGTTTTAGAAAATTTATGTCATACTATCTCCGGTCCTAAATATAGGGCATAGTTTGTAGTACAAATTTGTACTACAAACTATGTCCTGTATTTAGGACCTAAGGGAGTATTAACTAATTTAACCAACTTCTTTAATCTAATCAGATTAAGTAAATGCATCTTATATTAAAGATTGGAGGGAGTGGCTCCTAATTATCACCAAGTTAATGGTTTCCATACAATCAAAAAGAGGTTCTATTTTTCCTAAAACCTTTAGACCAGCAAGCTGAGTCCATTTATGATCCCAATCATGGGTGACACTCAACCTAAAGTAACCAAACTTTCCATCAGCAAAATAATTAAAATATTTAGAAGATAAAAATAGGGGGAATAGTCTCCTGATCATTGTTAAAAGGATTCATTAATAATTTTAAAGTAAATCAATAAATGTAGTTAAAGTTGGCTAATATTTTTAAAATTATCTTAAATAATTTTAGTTAATTAAAATGTTATTCAGTTATTTAGGGGATATCAAAGCAGAAAAAACATTTAGAAAAAATTAATGTTTTAGACATAAGTTTTTAACATTAAGTATTATGAGGTAGCAGGGTCCTAGAGGAATATTTCAGGATCAATATAATACATCAATTTAATTATACTTCAGGACAAAACATTTCAAAATTATAGCAAATGAGCAAAGGTCAGCCTTAGGAATGAAATTCACAAATTGAAATTACTTTATTACCCTCTCACCTAAATGTTCTCCTGATATTATTAATTGCAGTCAAAGTTTTTGGATTGGGCATGCAGAGCAAAGTCTCTTAATTAGCTGCATAGCATAAATTGAAGGACATTCTAATATTTTCTGCAGGTCAAGTGAAGAAATCGTCTGTATCATCATTTGTTCTTGATTGTGAACTTGTTGCATATGACTAGGAGAAAAAGAAAAATTCTTCCTTTTCAGGTAAGATATGAAGGAAATAGTTCATGCGATTATGAAGAGTTGTTTATGTTTAATTAGGAGTAATAAACCAGTCATGAGCTTAGCAAATTGTTTCATGTTTTTATTTGACCCTATCATTTAATCTATGTTGTGAAATTAGCTGATCAGTTTTTGATATGTTGCATACAAAGTAGTTCTTGTAGATCTATTAAATATATAGTGTTATGACTTATGACAGGTTCTCAGAATCTCAGTACTTGTGCTCGCAAAAATGTGTCTATGAGTGATACTATTAAAGTTGTTGTGTGCATGTTTGCCTTTGATATCTTGTATCTTAATGGCAAGCCACTACTTCTGGAATTATTTTATCCAAATACTTGAATTATCAAGTCCTTGTTACAATTTTCTAAAGTGCATAAGGTAAACTTAAGCTGCTCTGATCCACTGTTAAAGACAATATAAAGGTGGACATAGAATTATAAGATTGACTAGGTTGGAAGAGAATATTTAAAAAAGTCCCCACACCCATTATATAATGTTTAGGCGAGTCTTCTCAGATTGGCTTTAGCTATTCGGATTGTATAGAAAGACAAACTAAATATATACCTAATTAATTTGAACTTGACTAGCACCCTGGTGCATAACACTAATCATAATATATAGGATAATGAATGCAGCTTTGTGTTCATTTTTTTTTCTTTTTAATTATTTTTGGGACTTTGGTTTTTTCATTATGTATATTTTCTTAATAGACAACTACTATGGTAATTTAACTTGACATGGACACAAAACACAAAAGTGCATATCATCTCTTGGATTTCCTCGGTATGAACAAACCTCTTATCTCTGATCAACTGAGATGGTAAAGAAAAATCTTATTATCTCTGGGTAATTAATTATACATGCTAGAAGATTGAGATAAGAGCCATGAATTCTTCAGTGATGTTCATCTCTTGCCTTAGCTTATTAAATGTATTCCTTTTTGTTTTTTTTTTTGGATATGGTTAAGGGTTTCCCCTTTTGAGGCTCTTAAATGTATTATGCTAATAAGCACAATCACCTGAACAACCGGGATGATGAAGAGGATTTAGAAAAAAAATCTTTCTCGTTCTTCTCATACAAGATTACGTTTATATCTAAACCATCAAAATTTGATATAAATATAAATATATATATATATATGCAGATGCAAATTTTTCCCCTTCAAACATCGGTCCAATATATAGCAGATTTTCATACTTAACAGTAATATATGTGCAGATAAACAAAACTATTAGTATAAGAGTTACCTGCATAACTAATAGAGTTTAGACTTTACAGTGATTCATTGTAATGTTTCAAAGTTTTAGAATAACATAATTTCGTCATTATCATGTCATAGAAGTTCATGATTATATGCAATTGTAAGAATATTAGGCGTGCCTAAAGTGCGACTATCTCTAAGCACCCACACTAACCGGATCATAGTTATGGACATATAACAAATACACCACAGACAGCTAGAAAGGATAGAGAAAGTTTAACTGGAAGAGAATAGACATGTAGTCTAGTGTTTATATCACATAACCCTGAACCTTTATGTAATCACACACACATATATAAGGTTCCATGTGCCTCATCCTCAATCTATGTACCCTTTCCTCATTAGAGAACATATTGTATCAGTTTAATGATATAGATTAAAATGATTGGGGAATGTTATAATCTTCCAAGTTCTATCCAAGTTTTTCTATTATTTATAATTTGATCCTAATCAGTGGACTAGATATATTGCAACAGTAATGTACAAAGACTTTAAAAAAAAATGATCACTATATATTTGACTGTTCCATATCCATCTCGGGTCACATATAACTCAAGTACTTAACCTTATATATACGTTGTTTTAGTCTAACCAAGAATCCAGTAAATCAAGTCTTCCTCAAGTAATTAGGATGTGTAATTATGGAGTAATCAAACAGCTTTTTAATTGGGGAAAAGAAAGATAGATCGAAATAGAAATTTTGTTTCAATATTCTATTGGCAACGAACGAAACCACATGTTTTTTGTTTTCAATGAGAGATTCGCGGAAAGAGCGACAAATATAGCACACTACGGAATCAAGGCCTCGATGAAGAATACCAAGAATATAGAGACAATAGGTCTATAAAATAATAATATAGGCAACAATTAATATTGTAATTTTATTAATTACTTTCAATTACTTACAATTCTACGCGGGGTTTATATTTTATATGTCTGAAATCTTTTAAGTAGATACTGATTGAACAACAATTTACGGATTTGACTGAGTCATAAACTAGTAGTAATAAATCAAATTAATTTATAGGGTGAAATTCATGGTTTTATACTCTGTGTGTGTGTGTGTGTTAATAATTAATATCTGTGCAAACCAAGTTTAGTTAGAAATTGATATTGAATAGGCCCTGTTATTTTGTGTCATCCAATCATTGGAAGACTAGTTAATTAGCCACCAATCAAATAAATGAAAGGAATTATTCTTATTCTTAACACTTTATGCGCTAATATCTTCTAATCATGCACTTCCACTAGGTCATTATTTTATTGAAATGTGATGCACTTGTTTAGTTGTCTCTCTCTATATAAAATAAGTTCTTGGGATGACCTTGTCCATATCTAATGATCTCATTAAGGCATCTTCAAAAGGCATAATCCCTTTCTATGTCTTTAAATAAAAAGTCATGACTGTATATTGAAGGGAAGACTTAATAATATTTTTATTTTAATTAGAAGATTGTTATTAGAATATATATTGAGCTCAGAAACAAGTATATATCTAGGCCCAATCAACCAGTTGCTGTGTTTTGCCGGAAAATAAATATTTTCTCTACTTCTTAATGTAAGAACTAATTGACTTTTTTTTAGGAAGTATTAAGGAGACTAAATAAATTATTTAATTATAATATATATTATTGTATACTATTGTATTATATATAAGTTTATAAGTAAGGCAAATTGGTTTAGAAAAAAACCATAAATATAAATATTTTAATGTAACTTATTTAGCTTCCTTAATTTCTCCAAAAAAAGTCAATTAACTCTTATATTAATGATATGAGGTAGTACATAGTCTTATTCAGTAGTGCTTGCAAAACTTTAATTCCTAAGAAGCTGGGGAATTAGTTGAAGAAACTCTCCAATTTTTTGTTAAATTTCTCATTTGTAAGAACTTTCTTTTAATGTGTAAACTTATTCATTTTTCATAATAATTATCTAACACTTTTTATTATTAAAAAAAAAGAATCATAACTTTAGTTTAAATTTTGACCTTTTTCTTTTTCTTTTTTATTTGATTAACCTTTTTCTTAACTCATACAACGCAAATATGAGATATTATTTTAGTCAATATCCAATCATTGTTAGGAACAAGTAATCTTATTTATTAAATCAAAACCATGATGCTTACTGATAATTTCTCTCTATCCCGCAGATTAACAAGGCTCATTTCTATTTCTTTTATTCGTCTTCGAGGTTTAAGCTTTGGCCTCTCTATATATATATATATATATATGCACCAGTAAAAACAACATGAAATGAAGGCAAAAAAAAAAAAACAACATGAAATCATGCATGAAGAACCCAATATTGTTCAGTAAAAAATTAAAAAGATAAAATCTGTGAATGAGCTAAGAGTTGAGATGAAACCATCCAAATTAATCTATGAATGCTTAGCTAGAAATTAAAATTGACTAAGTGGAGCAGTTTTGTTGAAATCAGCCATGAGACAATGTGTTTGTTGACATTTCACCAAAGTTCTAAAGTGGTCATTTTCAAATGGAAATAAAAAAATCTGAGAGTGACGTTGCATTTCCAATTAACAAATATAGGGTTGATGGTGTTGCCATTTGAAACCTTCACCTCTCAAACCTTCCCCCCTTGATACTTTTAAGAATATATCAAAGCCAAGCTCAGATTTTTTTTAACCAAGCCCCAGAAATTGGCACGAAATTTACGGTTCTGGAGAGTAGTGCATGAATAATGAACCATGGTTAAGTGTAGAGCAACACATAAGGTCATTTCATTTCATTATGACTTATCTTAGTCGGCGTAATCATGAGTTTTTAAATTTCTTTTAATCATATTCTTGTCCATTTCACACCCAACTGATTCTTCAAGGAATTGACATCTCATCGTGTGGGTTTTCTCTGATCTCTTCTCATCTCATTTTTTCTCTTAGACCCGGAAATCCCATATTTGATCTTTTTAGTCACCTGCTTGATCTTTCGCTACCCACTTCTGCAGAAAGATAAAGGTTTGATTTTTTTCGAAAACATTTTTCTCTTCTTTCTTAAGATTTGCCCTAGTTCAATACTGTGAATCACATATCTGTCTTATGTTTCTGTGAGTGATATATTGAGATATATATATCACCATGGGAACCAACAGTAAGGACCAAGTTGCTTCACATGGAGGATCTGAGGTGAGATAATTAATTTCAGACTCTATATGTATATATGTATGACTATGTTCAATATGTGTTTGTTTTTTCGTTCTGCTCCAACGTACGACCACAGATTCAATTGTTGTTATCTTTTTCTCAGGTTACATATCAAGGCATGGTTGAAAGTGAAATTAAGGAGACGACGATTCCAAAACATCCTCTACAAAAACTTATTGCTGAAAATTCTTCCAAATCTAACAGTATGGTCCTGAAGGTATTGTCCCATAGTTTCCATCTCCTTCTCTCTCTCTCTCTCTCTCTCTCTCTCTGATTTAAGATTTCTTAGTTGTGTATTTTTTTTTTTAATTTAGAGTATTGGATCTTTAAAAAATCGTAAAAAATTGAAAGCAGTTTTATTTTTTACTCATAAGATATTGAAATATCACTCATAATAGAATCTAATGATCAAAGGAACCATAAAAACACATTAGAGAAAGCCCCAAAATTGAGGGGCAGCAAGAGCATAACACCAAAGGCACATCAGCAATTACTTTCTTCATTAGTATATAGTTCACAAGTCACTGGAAGTTTTGAGTCATTACTTTCTTCAGTATATATACATTTGACTTGTTTTTTGTATTGATTTGAGGGACTAATAAAAGTCCAAAGTGCATTTCTAAGATTTTAGCATCAAATATTGCATTTTTCCACTTGTATTGGTCTTTGAATTCTTAACTAATTGATGGACTTAAATTAATCCAAACAGAAACCACACAAGGTTATTCCTGCTCACATCATAGCAGAAGCCATATCAACAATTCGTGATATTGATCTTAGATGGTCAGGTCCAATCACCCAGAAAGAAATAGAATATGTTGAAGAATATGTTCTTGCAAAATACCCTGAATATGCAGGTCTTATTGAAGGTGATGGCATTGACCCCTCTAACTTCATCATCAATGAGGAACCTTCAGAACCAAACATGTCAGATCACGATCGGAGAAAATCACCAAAAAGAGGTTTCAGAGAATCTTCTTCTCCACAATTTTTTGGTAGCAACCTTCGTGAATTGGACAGAACACAATTAGAACCATCAAGATTACTAGACATCCTCACCAAGAAATCCTCTTTTCCTGGGAGTTTCATCTCAATCCCAGAAATCCAAGCTCACAACAAGGTCTTGAAACATTGTGGGTTGCCTGATGATGAGTACCTCGTACTCTTCACTCCTAGTTACAAGGATTCTATGATGTTGGTGGGTGAGAGCTACCCTTTTGTGAAAGGAAGCTATTACATGACAATTCTTGAGGCGGAGGAGGATTATATCAGAGAGTTTGCTTGTTTTAAGGAATCAAAGGTGATTCCAGCACCTAAGACATGGTTGGATCTGAGGATAAGTGGGTCCCAGCTGAGCCAGAATTTCAGGAGGAAGTGTAAGATAAGTCCAAAGGGGTTGTTTTCCTACCCTACAGATGTGAATGGGACAATGCATTGGATCTCAGAAGCTCATAGGAACTCATGGCATGTGTTGCTTGATGCTTCTGGTTTAGTTGTGGGAAAAGATAGGCTTCATCTTGCTCTTCATAGGCCTGACTTTGTGGTGTGTAGCCTTGAGAATACTCATTCCAATCCTTCTAGAATCACATGTCTCTTGGTCAGGAAGAAGTCATTTGACACATCTCTTGCTTCATCTCAGGATGATGCATGATTAATGATTAATGGATGAACCTGTGATTTGATGATGTTCTTTGGGAAATCTTATGATTTGGCTTCATTGGACTCTCAGAAAATATTTAAGGGCATGATATCACGTTAATTTGTAGATTGATTGAATGAATCAAATTAACACCAATAGATAGCCACTCTTGTTAATTATTGGTTTGGATGCATTCTTAAATGTCAGTTAAATTGGCTTATTTGCATTAATTAGCCATCCTGCAGGTTTGGTTCTTCTTACCAAAGATACATTGCCATGAGAAGCTTTATTTGAGGAAAAATCTACAACATTTCGTCAGATATGATATGACTTCACTATAGATGGCATATACAGTGTTCTTCCTTTATTGCTATTACTGAGGTTTGGGAACAAACCTGCTTTAATTTACTAATAAGAGAAAATGCTTACATTTTTTTAAGCATATATGGTAGATCTGTTATATATACTCAACAATCAGCCCCACACACACACATCTTCCATCAAGCTATTTTGTCAGTCGTACTTGATTTTTATCTTTATGCTGCATCAAAATACTTGAAAGTAAACTTTCTTTCTTCTTTGGGATCCCTGAGAGGCTGAGACCTGAAGAATGAGGATTCAGATTATTGCATTCCCATATATTAAAGCATATATGGAGCTAGTTTATTTAATTTTTTTTGAAAAAAAAAAAGTGATTTTGGTTAGGTAAACATGTAGAAGTTGTTGGAAGCACGATTGAGTTGATGGGAGAAACTTCAAAAAAAAAAAAAAACGGTTTTCAACTCATCTGTTTATGATGAATGCAGTAAATTTTTATTTTGGCTGAATGTTGTTGATTGAATTTTTTATTTAAATTTTGTTGATTAAATCTGTAATTTATTTTTGTTGATGGAAGGTTCTTGATGACCAGGGATGTTGGGATTTTTCACCAATTTTTTTTAATTTAATTAGTGAAAAGTCCATGCTTAAAAAATTTTATTAACTAGAAAAATTGATGCATTTTTATATATAAAAATTATAAGTTCTACACAAAATTTCATTCAAAAAGTATTTATATTCAAATGGAAGAAACCCAATTAAATACAACTGAAATATCAAAATCTAAATTTAGGCCTACATTTTTAACAAGTTCTTAATCAGGCCAAGGGGTTTAATTATGAATTTATTATGAATATGATCAAAAGGCCAAAATACCCATTCGTAGTTAAAAAGGAAAATTAAAGGTAGATAAATCCCAAATATTTCCATTTTGGTTATCTTAAGTAAATTTAATTGAGATTTTTCCTTAATTTTTAATTAATTAATTAATTTTTATTTTTTCACCTATCTAATCCTCTGCATTCCTAGCCAAAATAATGGCACAAAAATTTGTGGCCCAGCATCGCTCAGTTTGATGCACGTTGTAGCGATGTTTTGCCATGGAAGGTGTGGAAAGTATCTAATTTCTATAAACTATAGCGGAGCTAAAGGCTTGTTTGGTTCAACGTTTTTTAAAAAAATAAGTTATTATTATGCAAGCCGAGATAAAATTTATCTCATATACTTACCTCGTATATCGTGAATCACGATTTATAAGTATTTATTACCCAAAAATAAGTTATTCCAAACAAGCACATAAGGAAGTTCATTTTCAAAACAACCTTAAAGTCCGGCAATTCGTTGGTGCAAGCATAAATTTAACTCCCTCACAATATACCAACCTTAGTACTTAGTAGTATTCAAGTTTCAGAATTGTTTGCCTCAAATTAAATATAATAAGTACTATAGGGTCTTTGAAGATACTGCTGAGATCATATCATTCTTCCAAAATTTATTACTATCAATTTAATTAATTTTAATTAAGGTAAAGGGTAAAACGATTTATTTTTCAAAACATAAGATTCTCAAATTGATTACCTTCAATTTTGCTTTTTAGCTATAAAAGAGCATTCTAGTCTTTGAACAATATTAAAAAAAATCTCTAATTAGGTGTCTTGGCCTAATTAAGAATTTGTCAAAAATGTTGGCCTGAATTTAAATTTTAATAATTTAACTAGATTTAATTAGGATTCTCCCAATTCAAATTCAAGTAGTTCTAACTAATAAAATTTATAAATAGAGATTTTTTCAACGATTTTCCAATTTTTTATGACCAAAAATTGGTGAGTTAATTAAAATTAATATTAACAAATTGATTTAAATTGAAAAGGTCTAATTTGAGTATTAGGTTTGGGACTAAATAAGCCTACTAGCATAATTTTAGGCTACACTACAAGCCTTATTTTAACCAAGGGAAACAATAAAATTATGATTTCAAAAGTTCTTTTTCGTAATCTGAGACAAAACTCCTTTCAAATACTTATATTCTAAATCGTAAAAGCTATTATCTAAAAGTTAATCCAAATAAGAATAGGCAAGGTGGTGGCACTACTACAAAAAGGTCACAAGGTGGCACACATTTTATGGCCCTTCTTTAAGAAGTGCCACAGCTGCCTTTTTTTTTTTTCATTTTCTATTTTATTTTTATTTTTTTTTAATTTTAGGTACCAGCTGTGGCGCCTGATAGACCAAGGGCCACAAGCCACAGCTGATTAGACCAAGTGTGGCGCCTGGGATTACCAGGCGCCACAGCTGGTGTTTATAATAAAAAAAAAATTTTGACCAGCTGGCCACCACGTGACCAGCTGGTTGTGTATATATACAAAAAAAATTTATAACCAATTGTGGTGCCTAAGAAACCAGGAGCCACAATAGGTTATATATTAAAAAAAAAATTTGTTTTTTGACCAAAAATTTATAACAATCCCATAGCAAGTTGTATATTAAAAAAAAAAGAAAATTTGTTTTGATCATTTTAGTGGATTACACTATCCACTTCCCACCAATCACAATTCCCCCCACCCCCACCCTTATCTTTTTTCCCCTTCCCGCGCAATAGCCTCCCTCCTTTTCTTTTATTTTGACTCATCCCACTTTAATTATTCCCTCCTCTCTCACTTTCCCTTTTCATCTACACTACAGCTTCTTGCAGTGGATGACCGTCGCCCCCTCCCTCCATTTCCTTTCATCTTCACACTTAAAAACATACCCACACACGCACACGTCTTCATTATCGAATCTACTTCTTTGTTTTGTTCCAACTGTTATCCCCACTCATGTCCCAATTGCTCCCTTTTCTTTGTACTGTCTTTCACTTTTGGTCTCAATTACTCAAATTTCCTCCTCCTCCTCACTCAAGATTACGTCACCAACGGGCAACGTGGTCCCCCACTCCACTACACTGATCAATTAAGCTTGTAAGTTCAACATGCTTCTTCTTCTTCTTTTTTTAATTGTCATATAATTTCTGTAATTTTTTATTTCAAATTGATATCTATGTTCTAACCATAATACATAATGAATTTAAAAGTAAAGTTACATTATAAGAAAAAAAAAGTAAAGTTATCTCACTATAAGCTAACAAAATGGCCTACCATTTTTGAAAACGGATTAGGTTTGTGAATATTAAATAAATGAATGGAGTTACTAACCAAACTGTGGTGTACGTTCAGTGATGTGGATTGAATTTTATTCTCCAAGTTTAGCTGAAAAAGTCGGGAAAGACGGTCTAATTGTGCCTAAAATAATATATTAAATATAAATTAATTTCATAAATGAATGAGTTGAGCTATTGACTATGTCATCAAGTTGATAAATATAATATGTGTATATATATATATATACAAATCTATGTTGCAATTGAACACTAAAATATACATTATGGTTTTTTTATGGATCAACGATATATTTTTTTTTTGCTACTGCACGGTATCCCCCAACCCGGTGGGTCAAGGACTAATCCGTCGGGTATTGTCGGGCCCAATGATGGGGGCGACCCTCCCAGGCACACCTGCTCCATTCCAACAATACCTGACTAGAAAGTGCTTGTATTATTAAGCTGATATTATGTTTTTATAGAGGCTGACGCTAATGATCGATGGTGATAGAAATTAATTAGTTTTCTTTGTTTTTATACATTATGGTTTTTTATGGAAGTATATTTTTTTTTTAAAAAAAATACCCTCCTGTGGCACTTCCTCCAACAAGCGTCACAGGAGGGTATTTTTTTTAAAAAAAAATTAAATGTTGTGGCGCTTCCAAGCGCCACAGCTTCTTTTAGTGGCGTCCAGATATGTGGCATTTCTCTAGCGCCACAGCTAATGTAATTATAAGCGCCACAACTTTATTTTTTTGTAGTAGTGTGGGGTGGGCCAAATTAAAATAGGTTTAGTTCTCATATCTGTATTGTTAAATATTTTGTTATATCACCGATGATTGGGTTAGTGGAAGGGGTTATTTTCTCATAATATGGAGAATCAATATTTTTGAACATTAGGGGAGGTGTCCACATTTAGGGAAGAGGATACTCTCAGAATAATTTTTCTCCTTTTCTTCTCAGAATCTTATCTCCACTCTTAAATCAAAAAATGAATGGTTCAGATTTAATATTTTCTAAAACTATAATTATAATGTTTTATAAATTAACATTTTCATTACTTATGTCTATATTACAGTTATGAATTGAGTAGATCATATTTTAACAGTTTAAATTTACTTATTTATGTTTAAAATAATAGTTTTATAAAATAGGGAAAATCCCATATAAAGACAGTTAAAATAAGAAAATCTTATATAAGATTGATAAAATCCACAAATCTTAAATTGCGTCAATGGCCCAATTTAGGATAAATGTTGGTTAATTTTCAATAATACCACTAACCTATGGTCCAAAGAATAGAGGAAAGGAAAAGCAAACTGATTACCATCGTCTCTCTCTCGTGTGCCCTGAGGAGTGTGAACAACGCCATGAGAGTTTGATCTTCTCTTCGTCAGCTTCCCTCTTCTACAGCAAATCCTTCGCCGTCATCTCTTCCTCGCCGGAATTCATTTCTCTTTCTTTGTCCCACCTTAAGCTTTCTGCCTCTGCTTCATCTTCTTCTTTTTCGCCTTCCTTGCCTTTCAGCCTCCGCCTCCTTCTCCCACCGTCTTTTCCAATTCCACCTTCACCTCGGCTCCAATATACACAACAGCAATATATACGGCCTTAATGTTTGTTTAACAGGTTAATTATCGCGAATGTTTCAAAGTGTACAACAATCCCAATGTCACCATACACTTCAATACAGAGGCTGTGGATGTTGTGAGCGATACTAAAGGGTAGATGTCTGGTAGTTTAATTAGAAAGGTTAATACTGGGGCGGGATCTATGCTTGAGGCAAGAGGGCTATTTTATGGCATAGGTCATTCACCAACTAAAGAACTATTGCAAGGCCAAGTTGAGCTAGACCACTCTGGTTACATAGTAGTTGATGAGGATACTGCAAAAACTTCAGTGGAAGGTGTATTTGTTGCTGGAGATGTGCTGGTAAGCGGATGAATGCTTTCTTTGAAATGGCTTATTGTTTCCCAAGTTCTTCGCATGCAATATGTCTTAATTTTTTAACACTCATTGTTTCTCTTATCCTCTATATATAATTTTCTGAGAATGTCAAATGGGATGTATTTTAAGGTGCATATTTGTTCTCAATAAGCTCCTCATAAGACATCATTGCAACCAGTGAAATTTGAACTTTTCTCCTTAAACTAGACTATGAGGCCTATGCTTTTCATAAAATTTTAGGTGAGCTACACTATTCATGTTTATGAATAGTGTGGCTTTCTATAATTTTTATAGTAGGTATATATAGATTATGAAATGTTGGCACAAATATTGAGCATATAAATATGCAAATTTATCGGCAAGTAAAGTTACTAAATTCATCTTGTGGTTTGATATTATAGGACCATGAATGGAGGTAGGCCGTTACTGCTGCTGGATCTGGATGTATCGCTGCTTTATCTGCTGGGAGATATCTTGTGAGCAAAGATCTTCTTATAGAGTTCCATCAGGTATTTTACTTCAACATCATGTGCACTTAATGTCCGTTAGAAATTTAGCACTTTGGAATGAGCATCAAGTATCTAATCATCGTGCAATTCTATATACACCTGTAAGCCCTAGAGAGGCACCTGCAACTTTTTGAATATGGATTTGGTTGTAAATTCTGAATGTTCTATAAATTGAGGAATTAAGAAAGGACTACATAAAGCTATTCTTTGTAATACAAGGGACATAAAATTTTGAGGTCTAGATAAAATCAGTTAATTCATGCAATAATTACAACATGCCTTCCTCTATACCTATAACAACCCAAAACTGAAGAGGTCAAGAAAGTACTCACAGACAGAAACATCCAAGAGGGCTTTGACATCTCACTCACAAAACACAAGGGACAGGTATATGTTTACTTTCCTGGTGCTTATGCTAATAGGATTAAGTCCTAGCTTTTGTTATGTTCAATCAATTCATTTTCTTATCAACTTCCGGAGTTTGCATTATATATTTATTCTTTCCATTTTAATTTGTCTTCACAGTACGCCCTACAAAAATTGTACCATAAAAGTCCAAGGATTATATGTGTACTATATACATCACGAACATGTGGTCTATGTAGGACTTTGAAGCCTATTCTTAGCAAGGCATGTGATTGCCAAAGTTATTTATTATTCTTATGTGTCATAACACTAATGATTTCTATAAGCGTCTGACATGATGTCTATGTAGTTATTTACATGCTAGGAATAAATGTAAATGATACATATGCATACTATATATGTTGTATATTGTCTATGGCTCTGAACTTTCTGTACTTTCAAATTGCACCTTTATAAGTCCTTTTGGTATGGCTAGCTTCATGGCATCTTGCACAGTGGTAAATTTTCTTGTTTTGGAATTGTGATTCACGTCTTCTAATTCTTAGCCTTCCAGGGGGTCGACTGGTCTGAGGTGGTCCAAGCAAGGTTTGACCTAATATATTTTCCATCCTGCAGTTATTAATGTTTGGCATGTCAATTGTCACAACAGGAGTCATGCATCGACTATAAATTTTTTCTTGAGATGTAATTTTATAGCATTCATCAACATAATCATATACATTGCCATGGGTAAGCTTGATTGCTACACAAGCGTGTGCATACGGAATTCCTGACATTTGTCATGTTGCACAGCTACATTCATGTAAACCAAGATCAACCTCTAGGTCTCCATAAGTTGTATGGACACAAACCCTATTCCCTCCATAATATGCCGGATTTATTTGTTCAATTTTCCCCACATTTTCCCTTACTTTTGACTCTGTGTTTGGACCTACCCCATTTTTCTACTTACTCATTGCCATGGCTGAGGCATACATTTTCTTGGCTACCTTCTCTCGGTGTTCATGGATCAATTGGGCAACATTATGCCTTCTCTCATTTACCATCCACACATTAAATGACTCAGCAAGATTTGTTGTTATATTATCCCAATGTTTAAATGGACATTGACTTAAAGCCCACCTATCAATGTCCCCATGATTCATAAGTCATTCAAATAAATGCGTAGAGAATTCTCTCATATCTTCCATAGCAACATTGAACTCATTTTCAAGCCTTGCATATGCGATATTATCAAGAAACTTTAGTGCTTCATCCTTGCTCTGGGAACTCACTACTAGAAAAAAGGGTTTTAACGTCCCTTTTTTTTGCCTTTCAACGTCTGAAAACAGAGGGACGTCTATGTGAGGGTCGTAGAAAAAAACGTCATTAACGTCTGTAATACTAGGGACGTAGGAGGAGGACTTTAGACGTCCCCAGTTCACTGGGGACGTCTAAGGTCCACCTTAGACGTCCCCAGTTGAACCTGGGGATGTCTAAAGTGTTGCCAGCAGTACTTTCCACGTCCCATTTTTATTAAGGACGTTGAAAGTTTTTTTTTTAAATGGGCCTTTTATACATATTGCACTGTCTGGAAAATATGTAAACTGCAGAAATAGAATTCCAACAACAGAGTAAAACAACAGCAGTTCAGCAGAATGAAAACAACAACAAACACAGTGATCAACCCAAGGCTACTACATGCCACACAAACTTTCAAACCACACAAACTACACAACAATCTATATCCAAGTCTACTACATGCCACACAAACTTTCAAACCAGACAAACTACACAGCAATCTATATCCAAGTCCCCAGTTTGTACAATAACCAAGACTAAAATCCAATCCATATCCAACAACAATAACGCTAATTATATGTACTACCACAAAAGTATGTCCTACACAAACTACTAAAGACTTTACTCTTCTGGTACACGTTGAAGAAGATGTCCAGCCATAAAGTCTCTGATCATATTTAAGTCTTCATATGAGTATGCATCTTCATTGTCAAAAATCTGTAAATTAGAAAATAAGCTTAGATGAAATAATGAATGAAGTGAATGAATTCCCATTGAATCACAACACCAAGAATATTATCCTCAGAGAATGAAGAAGCGATTACTTGTTCAAAATCTGTCGTAATGCCACTCTGAATGATGTTAAACATATAAAGCAAGACATAATATCCACATTCCCAGCCGCCAGGTTGTCGAGGGCACTATAAATCAAAAGCAAATGGTTAAAATCAATAAAGGCATATCTAAAATGACCGTCAATCAAAAGAACTTGATTTGAAACTACGTACCTTTGGAAACAACCATTTTGGATCTTTGCCACCTCTACGTTCGCGTGGCCCACCAAGCGCTCGATACGTCGTGCATGCGCTATCATGAAAATGAAAATCAACATAAATTAGAATAATTCATTAAGTCAAGAATCAAGAAGCAACGAAATACAAAAAAATAACTTACTGGTTGAAGACGCTTTTAGTTTCTTTGTCTGGCCTTCTATTTAAGGAATCAAACCAGTAAACAACGTGCGACCGAGGACAGACAACACACAAACTCCAGTGATAACTATCACAACATATACAGATTAAAATTGATCTAGATGGCAAGGCAATTATTTACTAAAAATCTCAAATACACAAAATTAAAATGAGTACCCTTGAACAATCGGTGCTAGATAACAAGTATACTCATCCTCTGACAATGTAAAGCCCACATAGTTCATCCTTCGTTTCAATGTATTCTCAACCCTTGTCGTATGTGCAGGAGACAAGAATCCATATAAATCAACTTTCTGAGAGTCAATGCATATACGACGGAAGGAGCTATAATAGAATTAAAATGATGAATGTATTAGCTAGTTAAAATCAACTTAACTAAATGAATCAAAAAATGGGAAATAAAAAACTTACAGGATTGCAAATTTGCCCCATCCAATATCTAGCTCCTCGAACTTCATGAACTGTTTAAGATCATGTTTATCAATTGTGAAGTGATACTCTGTATTCTGGCCCACAATCCCTGGAGGCATATACAAATCAATCTGGCGAATGCCTTTATAGATATGCTGCAATCGTGCTAAGAAGGGCCATTTCTCTGCTTCCTGCTCGTTCTTTTAGAACATAAAAACACATACTGTTAGTAGGATGTCAACACATCTCAAGTAAAAGTGAGGTAGTTCCATACCATTGGAGGTGTTTGTGGTAACAAGCCAATAAGATGTACAGGCCAAAGGATGAAAGATCCTCTCGCCTGAGCTATCGTGGCAACCTCGGCATCAGGAATAGGGATCGCTGTACCTTCTTCCCCCGCTCGAACACACGTCACAGTCACCCTACGCAAATGCTGTGGAATTTGCTGATGATGGTGGGTAGTAGCTTCTGTGTGAACGAGAGCATCTGCAACTACACGTAGCACCGGGGCATCCAAAGAGAGGATGGCAGGTTCTCCCGGCGCTGGAGTATGAGAAGGTTCGCCAAGTGGTTCCTCCACCGGGTTGTAACTTCCTTTGGTGCTGTGGAAGGCCGGGGATGAATGGGTTCTACGCTCGGTAGTTGCCATCTGCGATTCAAACATCTTCTGCATTTTAGCTCGTAGCTCAAGCATCAGCTCAAGACGTAGCTCTGGCAACAGCTCTTGTCGGAGCTTGTCGCGAAGGTTGGCCTCGAGCTCTTGTGAGACTTCCTGACGAATCTTGGCCACAAGCTCCCTACTGGGTTCAGCTTGTGACGAATAAGGATGTGAGGCTGGGCCAAAATACTTCGTGACACGAACTCCAACTGCCTCCCCTCGAACATGACCAGGGTGATCTGGCTTCCCAATCGCCGTTGACAAGATGTCCATCCGTCCACTTGGAGTGAACGAACCTTGGCTACTATGATCTTCCAGTTCATCCTGCAGCATAAAAGTTATCGTAAGCACTCCCAATATGAAAAAATAAGTTTGTAATTATGCTCTAACTACTTACAATTCTTGCGGCAACCTCAGCAACAGTCGGATTTACGTACTTCCCACCCTTAAGCCTCCCTGCTTTCCATTTTTTGTGACGTGGTGGAGGTGGCGGGGGCTGGACCACAACGGTAGGATCTAATGTGGCTGCTTCCTTCAATTTCTCCAACTCTTCTGCCATCATCTGTCGCTGAAGCTTCCGATAACCACCACGAGACATGCAATGTTGATAGTTATTAGCTGCTTGCCTCTCTGCATTTGCTGCACTTAATGCCTTTTAAAGGAAAACAACGAACACCGAATCAATAATGTCAACTATATTCAAATAAAACACTATGATTACAGAAATCTTACCAAAAAGTTTGGATCTTCTCGTGATGCCATAAACAACCTCCAGTCCTCTGGAGACAAAAATGGATACTCATGACATGGATCCTTACCCCTCAACTCCCCTCGAATGTAATCTCGTGTGAGCCTGTTCTTGAAATCTTTCCATCGTAGACGAACCTCCGTCATCCACTCCTTGTACATCTCCGCGGTGTCAGGGACATCATAGGTTTGCTGCAAGGTAAAAACATACGTTAATTATATTTGAAGCGATAGGAATAAAGATATAATGCAGATGTATTGAAACTTATATACCAAAAGTTGTTGCCAAATCAAGTCTTTGGTTTTTGGTAGAACCAACTTCCAATTAGCATAGGTAATGCGAACTTTGCTTCGAGCCAAAAAACCTACGTAGCTAATGAAATGGTCTTCCTCCGGACCAATTGGTTTCATATCTTGGTCAAAGTCAATATGCAACCTCTCCTGTTGATGGTTATGACGTGCTACCAATGCAGGCATTTTTGTACTGCCTCTAACCCTTCGTCTCGCAACCGGTTCACGTGTCGCATCACCTTCAGGCCTATTCATTTCATTGTCCCTATCACTTGGAGAGTCACCAGAGTCGTCCATATTCCTGTAAGCACAAAAATCATTGTCAGATAGGTGAATAAATTGTAAGTAAATGAATAAACTGAGACGTAATAAAACAAACAGCACACATTACTATTTTCTAAGTTAAGCTCTTACTCTAGATTGTTTCCCATATTCCTTCACCATGATCATTTCTCACAGCATATTCTTCATCATCTACCAATTCTCTTTCTTCAATTGTTGTAGGTGGATTAATTGTGAAAGGTGGTGTGTCGTCAAGGTTGAAGGTCGGATCACCATGCTTCTGTTTTTTACTCTGAAGTACAATGGACATTTTCTTATTTGCGGGATCTATGACATAGAACACTTGTTTCGCCTGGCTTGCTAGAATGAAGGGCTCATCCTTATAACCTACTCTTTCAAGATCAACTGAGACAAATCCAAATTGTTGATCTATTACCACAGCATTATTGCTAACCCACTTACATTTGAATAAAGCAACTTTGAACTTGTTGTAAGTGATTTCCCATATTTCTTCTATCACTCCATAATAGGCCATGGATGCTAATATGGGGTTTTTGTCTTTCGAACTGGAAAAGTGCATGGCTTCAGCTTCTACCATCACCCCACTATTTTGCATGGTACTCCTGTCATCTTGGTCTTTTGTGTAGAAAGAATACCCGTTTATATCATAACCGCTCCAAGTAATGATCTGAAACGAAGGCCCCCAGGCTAGCCACTCTATTGTCCCAGACACACCGGACTCATGCAAAACCTTTTCCTCAAACCACTGAATGAATGTCTTGTTTTGCTCAATAGTAATCTGCATGTCATTCTTCCTCGGATTCTCTTTCTTCAATCTGTTTCTGTGTTCCTCTATGTACGGTTGCACTTCTGCCATGTTATTCAGGATATAAAGGTGTGCTTGCAACACCTCTTCACGAGGCATAGTCTTTACTTTCAGTCTTCGTGTTCCCTTGCTCCTCCCCTCTTCATGCCGAGATTGTTCCTTCTTCCCTGATAGATAATCGCTGCAGAAGTCCATAGCCTCTTCAACAACATACCTTTCAACTATTGAGGCTTCTGGTCGATAGGGATTTTTAGAGTACCCTTTTAAGATCTTCATGTATCGCTCGAAAGGGTACATCCACCTCAGGTAAACTAGACCGCAGAGCCTTACCTCCCTTACCAAATGAACTATCAAATGGACCATTATATCAAAAAAAGAAGGAGGAAAGTGCATCTCTAATTGGGACAATATGATATAACCCTCAGCTTCCAGTTCATCCAGCTTTTCAGTGTCAATGACTTTGTTACAGATAGCATTAAAGAAAACACACAATCTTGTCACAGTGTTTCGAACTTCATCTTTCATAATCCCTCTAATAGCTACTGGTAACAGTTGTTGCATCAACACATGATAATCATGGGACTTCATTCCCACTAACTTCAAATCGTCCATTGACACACCTTCTCACATTCGAAGAATATCCTTGTGGTACCTTAATTTCATGCAAACACCCACACAAACTTCTTTTCTCCGCTTTTGATAGTGTATGCGCTGCTGGCTCCATGTATGCCCTCCTACCATCATCTCGTAGCTGTGGATGTAACCGTTCTCTTATTCCCATATCAACAAGGTCTAGTCTCGCATTAATCCCATCCTTGGTCTTCCCTGGAATGTGCAAAAGTGTACTGACAAGGCTATCACAAACGTTTTTCTCCACATGCATTACATCAATACTGTGCCTCACGTCAAGACTACGCCAATATGGAAGATAAAAGAAAATTGATCTCTTCTTCCATATGTTCTTCTCACCCGAAGTCTTATGATTCTTACCGAGTAAAACATTGATACGTTCAACCCGACTGTAAACTTCCTCTCCGGTTAATGCCTTTGGAGCCATTCCATGCTCCGGCAAGCCGTTAAAACGCTTTCTTAACCTACGATACGGGTGGAATCTAGGAAGGAACCTCCTGTGACCTAGGTAGACCGTTTTTCTTCCATGTTTCAGTTGGTGGAAGTGAGTGTCTGCTTCACAGATCGAACATGCTTTATGCCCCTTCACACTGTACCCTGAGAGGTTTCCGTAGGCAGAGAAGTCATTTATGGTGGTGAACAGCATTGCACGTAGCTTGAATGACTCATTCTTATACGCATCAAACACATCTACGCCTTCCTCCCACAACTTCTTCAAGTCCTCAATCAAAGGCGCCAGGTAGACATCGATATCGTTTCCTGGCTGTTTTGGTCCAGAAATCATCATAGAAAGCATCACATACTTGCGTTTCATACAAAGCCAGGGAGGCAAGTTGTATATTACAAGGAGTACTGGCCACGCACTGTGTGTGCTATTAAGAGTTCCATACGGATTGATGCCATCTGTACAGAGCCCAAGCCGAAGGTTTCTCGGCTCGCTGCCAAATTCAGGGAACATTTCATCTATTTTCTTCCACTGTGGAGAGTCAGCCGGGTGCCGAAGATATTTTCCGTCGGATATTCTGTCATCCGAATGCCATCTCAACTTCTTCGCCTTTTTTGCAGTGCCAAATAAACGCTTAAAGCGCGGTATTATTGGAAGATACCACAAAACTTTTACAGGTTGCCTTTTAGTCTTCCCATCGCCACAACCACCATCTTTCTTCACTTTGTATCGTGCGGTTTGACACTTAGGGCACTCACTCAGGCCTTCATACTCCTTTCTGTATAGTACACAGTCATTAGGGCAAGCGTGTATCTTTTTATACTCCATACCCATTGTCGATAGGATTTTCTTGGCCTCATACATACGATTTGGAAGTACATTATCGTCTGGAAACATATCACACAACAGTTCAAGCAGCAATGTGAAACTACTATCGGTCCACCCACAAGTTGCTTTTAAGTTAACCAAATGTAATGTTCCTGTGAGCCGTGTGTACTTACTCCCAGGGTACAACGGTGTCTCTGCATCACTCCGCAGGCTGTCATATTCATGCGACTGCGCAAACGATTCTACCTCAACATCGTGAATCATTCTCTCCATTGTATCTTCATCTATGACATCCACAGCTTCCTTCTTGTGTGACGGACAATCAGTTACTTCCTCACCATGCCATATCCACCTTGTGCATCGAAGATTTATTCCATCACAAAGTAGGTGATCCCTTATAACTTCAACATCCCGTTTTCTCTCATTTAAACAATTGACACAGGGACAAAAATACATCCCATTTTTTGCTGGAACGTTTCTCCTAGCAAATTCAATAAAGTTTTCAACCCCATTCTCATATTCTTTACTTGTTCTCAGAGCATTCATCCAACTATGATCCATTTTATTACCACCTATGCCATTTCCATTTACACTCAAGTTTAGAATAATTGAAAACACGGGGAATTGCCTTTTACAAGCATGTTTTTCAAAATTTTGGCAGCATTTCCCCTTAAAATTGAGACATCCCAAAATCAAAATAACAAACCATCTCAGCTTAATTTAAATGAAACAAAACTTTAGCTTCTAGCACCAAGCACAAACATAATACACTTATATTTTAGCAACCAAATTATTAAATCAAGTACGCGAATTTAATGAAAAATTGAAAAAAAAAATGCAAGTACGCGAATTTCTTATATTAATGTCTACGTACACTAAGTTACAATAAGATTGCCTAATTCTAGCACTAAATATATATATTAATGCGTGTGTCTTATGGGAAAAAAAAATATTGTGTGTCTACAAGATATTTTTTTTTGTATTTTTTTACTTTCTTTTTATTCTTTATTCTTTTCTCATTTCTTTTCCTTTCCCTACTAATTAAAAGCATTATCATGTGCCAAAACTAATAGTTACCATCATCAACCTAATCAAAATGCATAAACAGAGTAATAAAATAAACCTCTAACTAATACTAAAAATATACTATACTAAAAATATAAAAAATTAAACACTTATTCAATTCATCATACAAAACTAATAATAAAAAGAATAATAAAACGCCCTGCATTTCTTTTCCTTTCCCTACTAATTAAAAGCATTTATCATGTGCCAAAACTAATAGTTACCATCAAGCACCTAATCAAAATGCATAAACAGAATAATAAAATAAACCTCTAACTAATACTAAAAATTTAAAAAATTAAACACTTATTCAATTCATACAAAACTAATAATAAAACGCCCTGTCATCTTATTCAAAACGAAAATGCATGCTAACCTGAAAATTTCTCACAGCTTTGGAGGAGGCCGACGGTGGTGGAGAATCTGCAAACCAAGAATCTCAAAAACTGCAGCAGGGGAGCAAAGAAGATGGCCTGGTGACGGAACTGAGGAAGCTTTGGAGAAAGAAATTAAAAAACCAAGAAAGGGAGAGGAGACCGATCAATGGGGATGGAGTGATGAATTTGGGAGGACATGCAACAGGGGAGTGGAATGGGAAAGGAGAAACAATGAAAAAATTGCAGCAATGGGGACGCGCGGAGTCTAACGGAGATGGGAGTGAATGAGTAAAGTTGAGAGGAGGAGAGATAGATGGGAGGAAGAAGAGCTCTCTGACATCCTCACATGCACCGGTCACTTCATAACAGGCGCATGTGAGGGAGGCTCTACAACGTCCCCAGCTGGGCTGGGGACGTCTATACATACCTTTAGACGTCCCCAGCCTAGCTGGGGACGTCTAAAGGTAGTGTTTAGACGTCCCCAGCCCAGCTGGGGACGTCTAAAGGTAGTGTTTAGACGTCCCCAGCCCAGCTGGGGACGTCTATAGGTACCTTTAGAAGTCCCCAGCTGGGCTGGGGACGTCTAAAGGATTTTTTTATTTTTTTTATTTTTTTATGACGTTTAAAGGTAATCAGACGCGCCAAAAGATAAAATTTGAACCTGACCATATTTTGGACGTCCCTTTTTCAAAAAGGGACGTCCTTTAGGGACTTTATAAGTATCTTCTGTAGTAGTGACTTGTCCTTCTATTTCCTTTGTTTATTTTCATCAATTCTGTACTAAAATTTTCCTTCACATGCCGATAGCAAAATGTATGCCTCTCATAATTGAATATTGCTTGTACAGCTTCTATTATAGCATTGTGACGGTCTGAAACTATTGTAATATCAATTGACCTTATTATTTATTTAATCATGTATAAAAACCATTTCCAGTCCTTCAATGTCTCCCCTTTCACAATAGCAGTTGCATTGTCTGCATCATATGCGGAGGCAGATAGCAAGGTGCCCTTATATGGGCCACTTAAAAAAGTCCCATCTATGTACAATACGTGTCTTTCCCAGACTAAGAACCCCTCAATGCAACAACCATATGCTATAAAAACACGCTCAAATGTGTTATTCTCAGAAGCTACAAATTCAGCAACTGTTGTTGGATCAATTTCCTTCAATCGTTGGCATAACCATGGTATAAGCATATAAGATTGCTCTGGTATACCCTTGAATGTCTTCAAGTGCTTTTAATTTAGCAGCGTATGCCTGTTTATACGTTAAATTCACACCATAGTCTCTTTGCAATGTCTTTCTAATTTCACCAGGGGGCTTGTCTACGTGGGACCTCACCTCCTCAACAATAATAGATGACGTAAGAGTTGCCTTACCACTATGGTTCACTTGAAGATTGTACTATGCATGATGAACATGCTCATTTTTAAAGTGTGTCACACGGAGGAAAGGAGTGGTCTTCCCCATCGCATTCGCTGTTATCTTCCAAGGACACCCTTCGATCTTACATTTCACAGACATCCTTTCCTTGTTGTTCCTAAAAAATGTGTACTCAAAATTGTGAGCAATACTATACTTGTGCAGTGCTTGCTTGAAAGCATTAGCATTTGTAAAGGTTTGTCATACTCCCAACAACTTTCCTTTCCACTTCAATGAGTTCAACTCAGGCACAGGTGTGGGTGCACTTTATACTCCACACGTTAGGCTGCTAGGCCCTACACCACCTTCATACATTAGGCAATCGAGACCATTTTCAAAAGACACATGATCAAATTCATTATCCAAATTGCTTAGAGCTTGAGAGCTTTGTTTGGGGTGACCAATGATTGCCTCACTACTGCATTACATAACCCAGCTTTTGTTACCACGTTAACAACAATACTATAACAAATGACAACATTTTGTTTTTAAAAAAAAGGACAACAAAATCACTTACATTTGTGGATGATCAATTGTTTCATGTAGATTGTCATTCCCTTTACATGCTATATACACATGCCCACTTCTTTCATTATAGTAAAAAAGGTTTGCAAGTTCAGCATCATCAACAAGATCTACTAGAGTCTTCTCATCAAATGTCACAATGCATTTTATCTTACTACTATAATAATTAATGCCAAATCATAATGATATCATTACTCTCAATTCTTTAAGTATCATTCCCTGTCTTATAGTTTTTACCCTTACACTGCCTCCATTATATTGAAATCTTCCTTCAACATTCCTCTCAAATTGTCCACCTATATGAAAAACACATAATAGTTCTTTTTCAGATGTTGATCCTAAAAAAGCCATTTTTTGTGCCAACCTACATCAAATAAGACAACTTTCATTATCATGTATATTGTTTTCTATCACCGTCACTTTATAAAATGTACATAACATAAATAAGCTTCCAAAATTGATAACAAGAAAGTGATGAAGCTTAATCAAACATGTGATAGACACTTTTTATAATATTAATTACATGTCTGATTCAACCGAAATTTCTATAATATTAATTATTGTAGAACAACATACCACTGACTCATGAAATTTGTAGTTCTTAAAACCATACTACTAATTTCTGCATTACTTCTAACATTTCCTTCATTCTTTTCTTTTGTTTTGTTTTGAATAAAAAAGTCAAGATTCATTCATTCTTTGCATGTGCGTTCAGATTCGTGGCTTACTGGTTTTTGTAGTACATATATACATGAGTACAGGATCCTTGGCATTGAATGTGAGAAAATTCTCGTGGGATGCAAGCAAAGGACCCGCTGATCGAGCAACAAAATAATAGTGTGAACAGATAATTACCCTGCAAACCGAGGCTGCAATCGCGCGACCAACTGACTAATATAAAAAAGCCAAATCCTCTAAAGGTACATATATGAACTAAAAGGGATTAAGGAAAAGAGATTTAACATTAGAACCAACTTATCGTATCTTTCTTTGCCGATTTTGTGACTGTGTCGAGGTCTCCAATGAATTTTCTGCCGTTAAGGTTCTTACGTAGTGTGTAAATAATATAGTTTTATCTCTAATTTTGCTTTTCCTTTTTAATAATTAAGGGATATAGAGGTAATTTGACCTAATTTCTAAATCTCTAATTATGTCGTATAACTTAATTAATAATATGTTAAGTTTAGTAACCCGGATTATAATTTGGGTAATTCAACCGTCTTTATATCGGATTTTCCCTATAAAATATTAAATCTAGACCATCCATTTTTTTAAATATAATGGTGGAGATGAGATTTTGAGAAGAAAAAGAGAAAAAAGGATTCAAGAGAACCCAGACCCCCACATTTAGTACCTGATAATACCTCGAATGAGATTATCTTGGATAGAAGGATATATATACTTAACAAATAAAAAAAACAATATTTGGTCACGAAAATGACATTTAAATATATTATTTTTTATAATTTTTTTATTATAACAAGAGAAGACCAAAGCCCGAACTAATTACATATTACATAAATCAGGGGAGATTCCAAAGCATCTTTTTGGGTTCTAGGCATGTCCATCCCCTAAGTTGCCCATTCTCCTTCATTTATATATCATGCTTGACTTGTGAGTTGTGAGAATCTTTTTTGCAAAAAGAAAAAAGAAAAGAAAAGAAAAGAAAAAGTTTTTAACTCGAACTTTTTTTCTTGGCCAAATCTCTTTCTTAGACTTTGAAATTCCTCTTAAGAAATAAAGAAAGAAAGAAAAGGACTGGAAGTAGCATATTGGTTGTGTTTGGGATAGCGGTAGGAAAAATGACTTATATAATTCGGGTTTATTAAAAATAACTTAATAAATAAGTCAATATTTGTAATATGATTTATGTTTGGATGAGCGGTTGAATAAGTGATTTTTCATAAGTCAAAACGTGTTTGGATTAGCGATTTATATAAGTGCGTTTTTAAAAGTAAAAACTTGAAGGGTATTTGTATATTATTCAAATTTTAGATAGATCATATATATGATATCCAACAGTAACATATCATCAGGACCAGGAAGATATTTGAAAATGCAACAATTATAACTTCTTCACCTGAGTGCATGAGAAAAGGAACAGAAAAGTCAGTTTTTGTAATATAATTTATGTTTGGATGAGCGATTGAATAGGTGATTTTCCATAAGTCAAAACTTGTTCGGATTGACAATTATATAAATGCTTTTTTAAAAGTAAAACTTGTTTGGATTGGCAATTACATGAGTGCTTTTGTGTTAATTATAACAAAACAAAATATTTAAAATTAAAAATTAGTGGAAAAATTGAAGTTAGAAAATGTGATACCAAAATACATAATTTCACATAAAATTATTATATAACTAATTGAATCATATAAAATTATATGTATTGTAACTTTTTAATTCATCTTAAAAAAATGAAAATTTTTCTGATTCTTCAACAAATCCCCATGTATATATGCAAATTATTATTATTTTTTGTCATTATTTGATGATCACATGAATATTTTGCGAAAGTGAGACCAAATAATAAAAGCATTGAGGCAATTGAAAGTTTGAAACAAGGTTTTCTTTTTTATCAAATATAAAAACCAACAGGCCTGTGGGCATATGAAGTACCAAGCTTCTCTCCTTCCTCTAACGGTAATACATATATTTTTCAACCGAAAAAAAAAAAAAAAAGCTTCTCTCCTTCCAGTAACGGTAAGCCCGTGTTTCGACCAAAAAAAAAATTAAGCTCAGCAATTTTTTAAAAATAAGTAGGCAGATGGGACTTATTTTTTAAGGACTCTTATCGAGCTTATTGTTTATTGCAAAAAGCCAAACCAAACACTGTCAAATTGGGTTACGTTTTTATTTAGACTTATTGATAAAAAAACGAGCTTATTGGGCTCAAAAAGCCAAACCAAACACTCCCATTAATGGGTTACACTAAATGTGCAAAGCATGAAATTAAATTCCATTTCGATATCTATGTGCCCAATTTCATTATACCACCCATAGCATTAAAAGTTTCTCCGTACCTATTGGCTACAGCAACTTTCTTACAATTCAAAAGAAATTGTTTGCAATAGTTGTTGAAAGGCAAAATTCCTTTGGTATATTTACTGAAGTCCAGAGTGGCAGTATAACATAAAATCATTTAAAATAAATTAATCCAAATAAATATAAATAACTGAATTAAAATAATTTTTTTATAGGGAAAATGACAATAAAAATATCATTTAAATTACAAAAAATCCAAAATGTCTAGTAAATTAATAAAATGATAAATAGAAAATCTGATAGGAATCTGAAATTTTGAAGTTTGGGTGTTGATAACTTGAGTATAGAAAATGACAACTTGGGTATAGAGATTGACAACTTAAGCTCCCCAAGTTGTCACTGTGTATGCCTAAATTGCTAATTATTATTATTAAATTGCCATTGTCAATATTCAAATTGTCAACACACAAACTTTAAAATCTTATATCCCTATCAGGTCACCTATTTGTCATTTGCTAATTTAATAGACATTTTGGGGCTTTTTAATTCAAATGGTATTTTTTTGACATTTTCTTTTTTTTATTTACAATTTTAAATAAATTGGCCTTTAGCTGTCTTTTCCAGACTTGGCTTCTCTTCTCTACCCCTTCTCATCCTTTTCCTCCTTTTTCCTTTTCCACCGTTATATTAAGATCTCAACTGTTCAGATGTATCATATTATAAAAATATTATTATAATTTTACCTTAAAGATACAAAAATAATTTTTTTATACCAGATGCAAAATAAATTTGAATTGTTAAAATAATTTTTGTATCTTTAAGATAAAATTATAATAATATTTTTATAATATGTTGTTGATTGAATTTTTTATTTAAATTTTGTCGATTAGATCAGTAGGGTTTTTTTTTTTAATGTTGATGGACTGTTCTCGATGACTAGGGAAGAAAGGTTTTTTTTTATTACATGAGTGACCCAAAAATTGGTGAATCAAACGAAAATTAATATTAAAAAATTGATTTAAATTTAAAAGGTTTAATTTGAGTTTGCAACTAACTAGCCCACGAGCCTAATTAACCAAGAGTTATGAGTTATAACAATAGGTGATGAGAGGACAAAATTATCATGCATAGATTTAGTTCTAATATCTTTATTGTTAAATATTTTGTTACAAAATACCAACAAAGATTGGGTAAGTGAAAGGAGTTGGTTTGTCATAACATATCTATTGGATTTTGAGTCCAAGTCCGTCCTTGATAGGTCGGATTATTTGATTAAAATATAAGTAACCTAATCAAATAAGAATAAAATCAGTATTAATTGCAGAGGAGAATAATTCAATAATAATTATGGATTTGTTAATTGAGGAACAAGTCACCATAAATAAGAAATTAATTAAGAATCAATTAATTTAATTATTGTCTTAGAGGACAAGAAAGAGTGCATACATTTCCTAATTAGTGGCCACCCTAAACCACTATAAATAGGAGGTGCCACCTTAAGTTATTCCTCACCCTTGCTATTAAGTTTTTTAGCAATCTCTTCTCCCCTACCATTTTTCTTGTTCTAGTGATCTGCTGTGCAAATCATAATTAGGCTCTAGTAGTCTAATAATTATGTGGGCACTATTATGGAGTATTGACCCGGATCCGAACATAGATTCACCCCGGTACGCCAGTCTTTTCTCCCTCTCTATTTCTTCCCACGTTGGTATCAGAGCCTGTTGATCCTGTGGCTGTGTGATTTATTCTCTGTGAATAATTAATTGATGTATTTTGTTTATATCTTCATCGCAATTTTTTTATTTTCCGCTGTGTAATCATATATATGAGATTATATGATGAAAGAATATATGTTGCTTCAACTTATTTTCAAATGCGTACACAGATATACCATGAACAAGTTTTTTGCATATATATATATATTTGGTCAAGCATGATATTTGTTTTGTTTTATATATACATGTTCATGAATATGTCTCCTATGCCTTTTGATCATATGCGTGTGTGTGTATGGATCCCTCTGCCTAGCATATATCTATACATGAGATTGTATAATGCGTCAGTGTTTTCAAGCTTTCCTCTTTGATTTTGTTGCTTGAAATTACTCCAAGAATACTCCCTGTTTCGCATATGGAAACATGATAATGAGTTTGAAAGTTTAAAACTTTGTACATATAAATAAAAATGCTTCTACTCCTCACAATTCTTCTTCTCCTCCTTACTTCTTCGATCCCTTTAACTGTTGAGTATTTGGAACTTATGTGGAACCAAAAATAAGAGACTTTAACCCTTAAAAGGTAGGAAAACTTTTGAAACGCAGAGGACACATATCCAGGTCGAATTACGCAGCGCCGTCAACGTCAAGAAAAAATTGTGTGTTTGAAACTAAGTGTTTTTACCCAAAGTAAGGCCATGGATGTGTAGAGCTCGAAGAGACGATTCCAACTATGCTTAGAACGTGTCAAACGGAGTTCGGATGAAAGAGAAATGAAGGAAAGAAGTTGGCGGGTCGCTTGTCACCACCACCACTTAAGCCACGATTTGATCAATGAAAAAGAAGTTTTCATATCAAATAAAAGCCATGGATTTGTAGTTTGCTCAACTACAATTCCAACGACACTAAGAACGTGAAAAACGAAGCCAAAACGAGGGAGATATGGCCTTCTAAAGTTGGCGGGTCGTGATGCGCCGACGGAGCTCCAATTGGGTCGGGTTAACTCGGCTGGAGGTTGAAGATGATGATGTGGCGGTCAACTGCCATGCCATCGGTCAACAGGTCCACGTGGCACTAATGAGGGAGAGCCACGTCAGCATCGGTCAATGTTAACCACGTTATTCGTTGACTAGCCACGTTGATCGAGACACATCAGTAAGGTCAAGGGTTGACCAGTCAACCGTTGACTGGTCAACGGTAAAAAATAGACCTAAAAAAACCTACAAATGGCGCGTGGGGCCCACTGGGGCCTCTGTTTGACACGTGGCAAGCACCGTCAGAGAGAGGACGACCCATGGAGTCGTGGGAGCCGGCGCATGTCGCCGGCAGACGGTCGCAAGGCGGCGCATGGATGTCACGCGCCTCCGCTGAGAGTGGCCAACGTTGGAATTTTCCAATTTTTCATGAATTTTCAATTCAGACACCTTCTAGGGGCATATGTGGACTCGTAATTAAGACACGGTTTGTTCCTAAAAATCTCTTAATTCGAGAGCTTCAATTTGATATATAATTTGCATATATTTGAAGTACATTTGGATGTATTTTGAGTCAAAAATGTGCTTATATGCACTTAGAGATTCCCAAAAATATTGAAATTGAGTCAATGATGATTCTATTATTTTTGAGATAGGTTGGCTTACTTATTAAGAGTATTTCAGTTGCAACATAAGGTTAATGCTGAAAGATTCTTTAAAAATGAGGGATTATTCAAATGAGTTTTTGAATATAAAATCCTATCTAACGTTGACTCAAACTCTTAGAGATAAAAACCTGAAAATTGTAGCAACTTGAAATTATTGAATAATAATAAATCTTTCATGCTTCTAACCACATTGATTCACTTGGATTGAAGCAATAACTTCTAAAAGTCAACCCTTTATCACAAATGTTATGACAAAGGACAAGACAGATAAAGATGTGAGAATCATCTCATCAAGTGGGAGATATGCTGCAATTACATCCAAGTAAGTGGATATAAACATGGCAAAGAGGAGATGAACATTGTACATAGACGCTACATGAGTTCATATGGTCAGAAGGGCCTATGAAAGGAAGAACATAGTTAAGAGACAACAATATGAGATAAAGTTTTTGAATGTTCTTTTTCCATTGAATTTAATGATTGAATTCTTTGTTTTCAGAATTGAATTAAACATATTCTCTTCTTATTTTCATTAACATTCATGTTGATTAGATGATATTGTATTATTATCTTCTTAGTATAACTGTCTTTGATTGAGTTAGAGTTTCTAGAATGTGTCTAGACATCCAAAGGAAAATGTGTTCAATAAAAACTATGGTTAAAAGGGTGATGAGCTAACTAGCATGATTGGGATGGGAGTCAATATAGTTGTCTCCTGAACATCAAACTAGTGAACTTATTATCTAATTATCATTTGTCTTATTTGAACAAATATGATTCGTATACCATAATCATCTTAGTGACCAATTATGACCAAGTTTATTGATTGAGCTTATAAAGACAAACTCAATAGAGATGACTATGGAGTTAGAAACTCTCAAATCTCTTTTCATTCAGGAAGAATGAGATGTCAGGGACATCCTACCAACTAGTCTTCAGCATTTAGAGGCTGAAGCAACCGAATGATACAAAAATTTTATGCTATCAAGCATAGAAAGAACAACATTGTTCAAACTTATGATGATACGAGCAATGTAACCTTATCCAAGCCGTGTGAATAGTGTTGGAAGATAGTGGAATATGTGATCTTCTTCCATTAAGTTAAAACTAAGTTAAGTTTTAACATAGTGTACTAAGTCCTAATATGTCGTTTAGACAACACTTGAGGTAAATGTCAAACTAAGAAGTTGAGACAAACTAAATGCCAAGTTCTTTCTAACAAACAACAAGTGTATGTTGTGATAAGACGTCTCCCAGTAAGTGGGCGTATACAAAAGTAAATATTGCCCCTGATATGCATATTGTGACCTTCAGCAATGTGATACGCCACATTGAACTTGAGTGTGAAAAACTGAAGGATCCAAGATCCATCAATTAGATGAACTTAGCTAAAGAGTGGGAGGATTCATCCTTTAAGCCTAAGGGCAAAAAACTTATAAGGTAAACTTGATCTAGATGAGGTCAAATGGTTTCTTCAAAGATGAAAAGCTACATTGATAACCTCTAAGGGTTGTAAAAGTAGCAATGCACGTGAGTTGTGAATGTTTCACAAAGCATATGGCTTCATGTCAAATGCAAAGCAATAAAGAGATATAATCAAGGGATTAGAACTTGCACGTTAACTTTGTATAGATAAATCACCCTGATTCACTCCATGTAATTACAACTAACAGAATCACATATTTGTTATCTCTTTAGTTAAGGATCGATGGGACTATGATTCTCAAATCCTTCATTGGATTTTGATGTTTCTTTTTAGGGATAAAAGATTCCATTTCTTGCCATATGTACACATTGATCAAAAGAAATGATCAAACTAGCAAAAGAGTATTTGCTAAACAACGTGTGCTAAAGGGTTAATACCCTTATGATCAAGTTGAGAACTTATTCTACCTGGCAAGAAAGACAAAGAAACATTTTTGAGAAAATCCACTGCAATTGGCAAATTATGACGTTAGTGAACCAATGAACGTGAGGGCAAAACACAGAGCTTGGTGTTTCTTTAACGTTATGGATGTTTACTCGAAATACAGTAATGTTTACTTGATTTTTAGCAAGTGTGAAGCTGTTAAATAATAGCTGAACTAGTCAGGAATCAGTTAAACTAAAAGGATAAGACCTTTCGAACTAACAAGGGTTAAAGACACCCACGTGATTAGATCAAGCTGCTTTGTGTACAAGAAAGGCATTATTAGGCAACTATCAATACCTATAACCCTTCAACATAATATAGTTGTTGAAATAGAGAGATAGACCTCTCCTTGACATGGTTTAGTAGATAATGGCATAAGTGAGGTCATCAGTCATATGTTGGTATGTAAACTCATAGCTATTATCTTCACACTTGATCAAATGCCCTCTATGTCAGTCACAATCTTACTCTATGAATCGTAGATAGGCCTTAGATCAGGCCCAAGCTCGTCGAGACTATAAGAGTCAGCAACTTCATATCCATAATTCTACCTATGAGTAAGGAAGATTGGGGCCGAGGTATACAAAATATTTCTTAGTGAGATGACCTGAGAATTTGACAAGACACATTTTCATTAGTGAAAATGATGGCGGCTCAGTGATTGTAAGAGAGCCGAGGGACACAACGTTCATAAAACCCAGATTTCCTAACAGGAAATGAGCATTAATCATATTGAATCTCTTTGAGAGATTCACAGTAACAAGGAATAACTAAGTGTTCCTAAGTTCACTGATCTGAGTGGGAGGGTTGAGACCATTTTTATAATAAAAAAGGTAAGAGGTAAGTTACGAGAGAATTACCTCACTCATATAGAGGAAAAGAATCATATAAAATCCGCCTTGGAGCAAATTATCATCTATCGAATGACTATAAAGGGATAGATTCCCTAATGGATTAAATGCTCTTTTCATCATTTAGAAGGTGATGGCAACTACCTATAAGTGTCTGAAAGACACTGAAGGACCTGCTAAGAAGAATTGTAAAGTGTTATGCAGGAGGATATGGATTCTTTTTTGAGCTAGCTAAGTATATGTTTTAGGCAATTTATCACCTAGCCATGAGGCAATTGAGAACAAGTAGGTTCTCAAATCTGTTGAGGGCATATAAAACCTAAAACACTTAGTGGCTAAGGGATACCACAATGGAAGGTTTCCCGTTGTGCGTTTTAACTCTGAACTTTGGCTATGACAATAAGTTTAGTCTTGAAATTACATCAAGATTATGTAAAGACCACTTTCCAATTTGAAATTTTGGAAATTGGACGATGAACTCTACATGAAGCAACTTAAGGGCTTCATAGAAATTATCACCCAAATAGTAGTATATGAGGTTTTTACAAGGTGAAATCCTCACCAACTTTGAGATAATCGAAGAATACTACATGAGTCCCAAACGGTCTGGTGATGATTCTTTGTGAAGTCATCCTTTGTCAATTGACATATGAAACAAGTGTCAAGGGAGTCAAAGGAATAAAGGATCAGAGAATCCTTAAATTCTAAGTTGAGAAAGTCATGGGTTGAACAAATATCTTGAATGACAAGGTAAACAGAGATTACACAAGAAAGATACAGTCTTTTCCACCTAAGACATGTACAAGTGTAATCCTTAGACGTCTTAGGATTTCAAACTGCAAACCCAATGGACACCTCTGAAGTCAAGGGCATAAACCTAAAGAGGTTAAATGTCCTATGAGGAATTCAACATATAAAAGGTGGATAGAGTCCCATGTGAGACTATAGTTGGTAATATGAATGTACACATTGGTGTACATAAGACCAAATGTTTTTGGTCGGACTTGAAAGCTATTTTTTTTGTCCTGCTGTGAAATGGATTATGAGAATAATTATGGATTAAGTTGTTAAGATAACAATTTTCTTTTGAAAAGATACTCCAATACAAGACCTAAGTAAATAGTGATGGAGTAAGGAAATATACAAAGTATTTTTTCCTGTTATCCATGGAAATAGAACACAGAGCGTGTTCTACCATCATTCAAAGTGCCATATGGCTAAAGTAGTTTCTATGAAAGATTGGGAATGAATGGTGGATAGAAGGATCCAAACGATAGCATCTTATGATGAGGATCCTAAGTATCACAGTAAGGCGAAACATCCTCTTTGATATATCTCTATGAGAGATATACTTTCAAAGAGGGAAAGTGACAGTTCACTGACCTTCTACTGACGAAATGTTGGTAGATTCCCTTACTGAGCCCATAACTTGATATTTATTGAGTTAATGAAAATCATGGGGCATGAATAAAATGTAAGGTTGCGAACTTCTTTTATATGAAGATAAAAGAAATAGTATGTATGTTATGAGTAAATACATATAAAGTATACAATTTTATATGTCGTATAGGTCCAAAGAGGTTGGTTCACTCACACGAACAACCGTCTTCCTATGTTTTGCAGGGGGCATGGGAGGGTAAGACAAACAAATGATCATCATAAGATGATTAAGAAGAATTTTTGCATTAGAGTTACCTCAGTTAGACTGAGATGAGATCTATATGTGTACAAATACACATAAAATGGATTGGAGCATGAATACATACTTATAGCCATGCAAAGAACTTTTTTTCACAAGAGATATTGTGAAAAAGAAAGTTCTAGTTCGAATGTTGAGTATATTTTGGAACTAATGTATGTACGGTTAAAGAGAAAGAAATCGACGTACACCACAAACTGTTCACTGTAGTATGCAATTCATACTGCATGTGCTTGAGAGTTAGACTGTAACATGGGATGTGGGTGAAAGATCCCTACTTCACTACAGTGTGAGTCTCAAGAAGGAAGAATCCTTCCACGATGCTCTTAAGACTTAGGCAGCATCATGAAAGCTTGGTTTGGTGATAGCTACTTTAGCTAAAGCTCTATGATCACACTCGATTCGGTCAGACGAGTGAAAACTAGGAAAGCGACTAAGTTAAGATGGACTGATATTTAGTCAAAAAGAAAGATTTACGCCTAGATACATAAAATGAGCTAGTGTCTGTGGCCGACCCCTTACTAGCTCTATGTGTAGCTTGTAAGTGTAGATACTATGTGCATGGAAGTAAATCTGAGTTAATCAACATATTAACTCGAGAGGGATTAGATATGCCATGAGTAATATGTACGGGAGAATCTAGGGCATCTAAGGCAATGAATAGATAGCTTACAGATATAAAAGGTGTAATTGGATGCTAATCCGGTATGAGGGATTTCTAGTATCACAAGCACAAAATCTTGAAGACGTTTTTGCCCACACGGTCACAACAAACGCCAAGTATGAAACAGGAAAGAGTAACGGATGCATGATAGGAGGCCCATCAAGTGCGAGTGGGAGATGTTGAACTTTGGGTCCAAGTCCACCCTTGATGGGCCGGACTATTTGATTAGGATATAAGTAGCCTAATCAAATAAGAATAAAATCAGCATTAATTGCAGATTGGAGAATAATTCAGTAATAAGTATGGATTTGTTAATTGAGGAACAAGTCACCATAATTAAGAAATTAATTAAGAATCAATTAATTTAATTACTGTCTTAGAGGGCATGAAAGAGTACACACATTTCCTAATTAGTGGCCACCCTAAACCACTATAAATAGGAGGTGCCTCCTTCAGTTATTCCTCACCCCTGCTATTGAGTTTTTTAGCAATCTCTTCTCTCCTACCATCTTTATTCGTTTTGGTGATCTGCTATGTAAATTATAATTAGACTCTAGTAGTCTAATAATTGTGTGGGCACTATTATGGACCATTTGAGCTTTGACCCGAATCCGAACATGGATTCACCCCGGTACCCCAGTCTTCTCTCCCTCTCTATTTCTTCCCACAATAACAAATTAAAGTTTGACTTCTCACTAACAGAAGTGCTTACATTTAGTACTTGATCATATATCGATACTTACAAGTTATAAAAAAATATTGTCAAAAATATAATATATAGGTACAAATTACATTAATCACGATCACAAAGCATATTCCCAAATATCTTGTTATACTCTTAAGGTCCGTTTGGTACGGTGGAATTGATTTTGATAGAAATGGAGACGGATATGAAAATGGATATGAGATTTAAAAGTGCGTTTAGTATGTCATGGAAATGAAGCCCCATTTTCATGTAAAAAGACCAAAATGTCCTTCTAATTTTTTTTAAGAAAATCTTCCCAAGGTCAAGCCCAATAGAGTTTATGCATCCAAAGAGCAAAAAAAGATTTTTCAAGTTGGTTGCCGATAGCAGCAGAAACAGCAACAAGGTCAAGCCAAATCTCAACAAATCTATGAAGGTTAAGTAAGTTTTTTCAGTAAATCGTAAGATCTTTTGTCTCCTCCATTTCTCATAGATCGAAGACGTTGCCTTCAAAGACGATGCCGCCGCTATCGATCTGCATTATAGTCAATTTAATGCCACAAGGTTGCCTCTCTCCGCCGCCGTCACCGGATTTGCGAGCACAAGCCGTTGTCGGAGGTGAGCAAACAAAGGAAAGGGAGTAAAGAAAGGACAATGGTTGTTTATGGGTCAAGAAGAAAATGGTGGAGAGAAAGAGAAGGTCCCGCAATCTGGAGAAAGCTCGCCGGAAAGTTTAGAGAAAGAACGATTTGAGCTATTTTTCCATCTCTGGAGCTTCTCTCTCCCTTCCAAGTTCGACGGTTAATATCGGATCAAACTCTCATGAAGAAGAAGGTCAAAGGTACAGTCCCTCACCTTCGTGGTGCTCTATTCCAGTCTATATTCTAAGCATCTGGTTCTTCTATTCCACTGTGAAAACAAAAGAAAATAGTGAAAGTGAGGTGTGGTATTGGTAGAGGAAAAAACGGAAGATGACGGTGGCCTCTGGTTCTCCGGTCTGCAACTCCGGTTCAAACTCAAGAACTTTCGGAGAGTGAGCAGAGGTCGTCGGATGTCGTCCTTGCCGATGTGTAGGTTGAAGGTAATAAAGGAGGGCAATGGACGAAAATGGTGAGATGGATTTACAAATATGAGTTATTTTGATGGAATTGATTTGGGTGGAATTAAGCCTATTTGGCTTTTACAAGGAATTGGAAAGTTTTCCAATTCCATCATACCAAACAAGCATCATGATGGAATTGGATGTCAATTCTATTTCCACCACCTTCAATTCCATCATACCAAACAAGGCATTAGGGTTGTTAGATAGGTAAGAGCTTCCAGCTTCCATAGCAGCCCTGTACCTCCCTCTCATAAAGGTTCTTTACTCCAAGTAAGCAACAAAAAAATGGGGTGGACATGCGATGTCACTTGTGAGCCCTTTTCCTTGTTCCGTGTGGGGATTTTAAATTGTTAAAATAAACAAAAAAAAAATTATTACACGTCTCTCTATGACCGTGAACTGGGCAGCCCAAAAACTCGCCTTGCTCATTTTCCTTCATTTTATATGTCATGTCAGGCTCTTGACTCTTGAGAGTCTTTTGGCCACTGGCAGCCACACGTGAAAAAAATTCGAAACTGTTTCTATCCCCTCCCAAACCTCATTTTCCTTCATTTATATATCATTTCAGGCTCTTCAGAATCTTTTTGCAAAAAACAAAAAAAGAAAGGATAATGAAATTGCTTTTAACTCGCCCTTGAGCGCATGTTTTGGCTTGACAACATAAAATGCTCCTCAAGAAATGAAGAAAACCGGATTGGAGGTAGTATATTATTTGATTTCAATCACTGCTCATAGGTATTTGGTTGATGACATGAACTACTCTATTAATGAAATAAAAGAATTAATTAACGACAAAAAGTTATTGGGAGAATTGTCCAAAAATACCTGTGGGCAAATTAATTACTGATTGCTATCAAGCGTACAAGCGATGTTCTGTGTGTACAAGCGATCTTCCATTTTTTGCAAACTATCTTCCGCGTGTGTAAACAATCTTCCATTGTATGCAAAATATCTTCCGTTATGTACAATAAATCTTCCATGGTAGTATTCAGCAATTAATTTACCGAAAAGGTATTTATCAGCAATTCTCCCAAAGTTATTTACTTAATCTTATAACTTAAAAATCTGAGGAAATTCACTATCAATTACACTTTTTCTTGATTTTATTACCATATATTTAAACAACCAATTAATACGGATCGAGACTTTGCAGTCATATATCTCTTTCCAAGGATTTTTTTTAACAATGTGGGATTTACACTCAATTCATTGTCAAATTATAAACAAGTCCTTTTTTTTTTTTGGATCTGAAGGTCTCTCTCTCTCTCTCTCTCTCTCTCTCTCTCTCTCTCTCTCTCTCTCTCTCTCTCTCTCTCTCTCTCTCTCACAAAAGGGGAACACTTGATACATACACTTGATATATATTATCATAGTTCTTAAAACCAAACTGCACCACCTGATTCGATGACGAAATTGGTGAACCAGTCATTTAATAGGTCCAGTCTGACTGGTTCAATATTTATTCATACTTTCTTGATTTCAAAAATTCATATATAATTTTACATATTTTCAAAAATTATAAATTAAAACTCTATGAAGAGATTAAGATATCGACTTTCTAATGTAAAAATTGTCACTCAAATATTATCGTTTAATCATCAAAAATTATCAAATTTCAAAATTATTCTAAAAAATATTATCATTTAAATTCACTTTTTTATCGATCTGACCCCGGATTAGTTTCGATTTGATTACGATTTGACTCACTAATCATTAACTATTACCCAAACCAGTTTAGCGGCTTGCTGATCCTACTTTAATAACCTTGCATATTATAAAAAGGCCAAACTATTTTATCTTCTCCCCTCAAAAAAGCCCGTTTCTTCACATTCGTCTCCTTTTCCACAATGGCAACGTGCATTGTAATTGAAACGATCGGTGCTCTCCCCATGTACAATTTAAGTCCATGTCACCCCAAAAAAAAAAAGTATAATTAAGTTTTCCTCTTCAAGACAAAGAACCCCAGTCCCTCCATTATTGATTCATTTGATTGACATTTGACAAGGGAATTCCCATTCACCCCATTTGGGCCATTTGGGCAAAAGAAAAAGTACCCGGTCACCTGTATGTCTCAATTTGTCTTTCTCTCACTCAGTACACAACTTGAACTTGGTTTATTGAGGGTTTTTTTAATCAGTTTGACCATTTCAGCTTGGTAGTTCAGATTTTTTTTACTGGCGGAGTTTTGTTGCAGAGCACGTTTCGGATCGTGATAGGGAGAAAGAGATGCTGATGGTTAAAACATGAAATATTATAGTCTTAAATTTAAACTTTTAAAGATTAGGAATATGATATTCACCTAACCTACTAAAGTTTGAGAAGATTGTGTTTTTTAACCATTTTATGCTGAGGTTGCCACTTCCATAAATGCTCTTATTCTTGTATGCTCTATCAGTTTTAACTCTCAACAACAGTTATTTACTTTCCGATCTTTCTTTATTATTAATTTTGGTAAACATAGACCGTTTGATCTTCAGTAATTATCTTTGATTAAAAACTATCACAACTAAGTGTCCAAATCAAACAAAAACATTATCGTCAAGATACCTTACTACTACGGAAAAAAAAGAAAAGAAAAGAAAAGCAACGATTACAACAAAAGTTAGTAGTAGTACAGAGAGACAAGGCAGCTACAAAATTCTAGTTCTAGTATTTAAGCAAAGATTAAAATTAAAGACTTGGAACAAAGGTTGCGGCATAATATGTGCTATGTTTGGGACAGCTTATATTTCACTTATAAGTGCTTTTTACATAAATCAAGATAAAACTTCTCTCACATACTTACCTCGTATATCATAAATTACGATTTAAAAGTACTCATAAGAAAAAAAATAAGTCATCCCAAGCAAACACATACTTGTACACAACCATTCTCAGACGCTACAGATGGCCGTGGGGATGGAATCACTGACTCGTTCTGCCATCACCTTCTGTTATCACATCCTTGAAGGTTCCATTACTGGGAATCATTGGCAACACATGTTCTTGATGAGGCACAATCACTTCAAGAAGGTAAGGTCCTGGAGTATCCAACATTGTCTGGATTGCTTCCCTGACCTCTTCCATCTTCGTCACACGAGCTGCCAGAATCCCACAAGCTTCTGCAAACTTCAACATGTTTGGGAAAATCTCATTCTCCCTAGATGGATCTCCCAGATACGTGTGACCTCTGTTCGATTTATAGAACCGATCCTCCCATTGAACAACCATACCCAAATGCTGATTATTCAGCAACAGAATCTTCACAGGCAGATTCTCTACTCTTATAGTTGCTAGCTCTTGCACATTCATAATAAAACTGCCATCGCCGTCAATGTCAACTACCACCGCATCTGGGTTTGCCACAGCAGCGCCAATGGCGGCCGGCAACCCGAACCCCATGGCTCCAAGGCCTCCTGATGTCAACCACTGGCGGGGTCTCTTGTACTTGTAAAACTGAGCAGCCCACATCTGGTGCTGTCCAACACCTGTGCTTATGATAGCATCTCCATTAGTGAGCTCATCAAGAATCTGAATCGCATACTGTGGAGGAATAGCTTCCTCGAACGTCTTGTAACTCAAAGGGAATTTTCGCTTCTGCTCATTTAACTCTTCTCTCCAAGTTTGAAAATCTAGTTTCCCTCTAATTTCTCCGCTTTCCAAAATCTGATTAAGCCTTTCCAAACAAACCTTTATATCTGCATTAACCGATACATGAGGCAGCTTATTCTTTCCTATTTCAGCTGAATCAATGTCTATGTGAACAATTTTAGCCCGGCTAGCGAAGGCCTCGAGCTTTCCAGTCACACGATCATCGAACCTCACTCCAAATGCAAGCAACAGATCACTTTGATCAACAGCATAATTAGCATAAACAGTACCATGCATCCCAAGCATTTGAAGGGAGTATTCATCACTAATAGGATATGCCCCTAAACCCATCAAAGTACTAGCAACAGGAATTCCAGTGAGCTCAACAAAACGCCTTAATTCCTCACTTGAGTTCACACAACCACCTCCAGCATACAATACTGGTTTCTTCGAGTCCATTATCAACCTCGCTATTTGTTGCAGATCATTATCATCTGGAGACTTAGGTAACCTGGAACTATAACCAGCAAGCTTAATGGGTTGGCCCCAATCCGGAACGGCAAGCTGCTGTTGTACATCCTTTGGAATATCAATTAGAACAGGGCCAGGTCGCCCAGAAGTTGCCAAGAAAAACGCCTCACTCACAATCCTAGGAATATCCCCTACATCCATAACGAGATAATTGTGCTTTGTGATGGATCTTGTTACCTCAACAATCGGAGTTTCTTGGAACGCGTCGGTACCGATCATTCTTCGCGGGACCTGCCCGGTGATGGCAATGAGAGGCACACTGTCAAGCAGAGCATCGGCAAGGCCGCTGACGAGATTGGTGGCGCCGGGGCCGGAGGTCGCAATGCATACACCGGGAAGACCAGAAGATCGAGCATAGCCCTCGGCGGCGAAGATGCCACCCTGCTCATGGCGAGGAAGGAAGTTCCGGATGATGTTGGAGCGCGTGAGAGCTTGGTGGATTTCCATAGACGCGCCGCCGGGGTAGGCGAAGACATTGGTAACGCCTTGCCTCTCAAGGGCTTCAATGAGGATGTCGGCGCCTTTTCTAGGTTCGTCGGGAGCAAATCGGGGATCGAAAGGTTCAGAGGAGCCGCCGGTGGTGGTGGTGGAGGAGGTGGGGGCGGCGACAGGGGAAATGGAAACAGAAGGTGGTTTGGGGGTGGGATTAGGACTGGGGAAGGAACTTGAGATCCGGAAGGAATGGGGATGAAAGGATTTGTGGGGAAAATGTGAAAGAGGGAGAGTTAACAGATGGAGGCGCTTGGGGAAAAGAGATTCAACAGAGGAGGAGGAGGAAGAAGAAGAAAATGGAGATGATGATGCAGAGAAGTATGCGCTAGGAGAAGCCGTCGCCATGGTGGACATGCAGGGAGGAGCTGAACAACTGAGTAACAGGGTGGCGCTTCCTTCGATTGGGTTGAAATAAAATGTGGTTGAGAGACACCCTAGGGGATGGTGATGGTCCCATACTTATAAAAAAAAAATCTGAAATTTAACAATTTATTGAGAAAATTTCATTTAACCCAGACAATTTTATTTCAGTTAACTTTAAAAAGTTCTGAAATTTTATAATAAAAAAAATTAAGTTTTGTTAATAAAAAAATAATTATATCCTTATTTTATTTTTTTTTATAAGAGCATTGATAAGATAAAGGGGACATTTATAAGTAAATAAATGAATTTAAAAAAATAAATAAAAGGATTAAAAAAAATAATCAATTAATAAGAATATTTTAATTATTCATAAGAGAATTCACAAGATAAATAAAGATATTTAAAAAATAGAATGAGTTAAAAATTTTAATAATTCATAAAATAAATAAAAAAATTTATAAAATAAATAAAGGAATTCAAAAAATAAAGAAGGATATTATTATCTTTTTACCCATAAAACTTAATTTCATTTTAATATAACAAGGTGCGATAAAATTTCAGAATCTTTTAGAATTTGATTGAAATAAAATTATTTTTATGGGAGCTAAGTGAAACTTTGCCCAATCTAATATCATAGTATTGGGAAATTCATCGCGAGCTTTTGCCAACTCTTTTTTTCTCCTAAAAAGAATTTGCTAACTCACTTCAATAAATTCCATCATAAGATATTCGATATGTTATGAGAGGCCTGTATTTAGTACCCAATGATCGGAAGTTAAATGTAAAAAGTGATAGTTAACTCATTTAATGTCTTAAATTAATTTTTTTTCACTTTTATCAATACTAAAAAAGGTTTTGAAGGGGAAAAAATTATAAAAAGTCACATTTAAAAATTAATTATAGAGACAAAATTAATAAATAAGCCCTAAATACTCCTCAAGAGACAAACTTGTATATCATAAACTAAAGCGTTATTATAGAAGGGATTTACATTGTGGATTGAATAGAATAATGATAAAAAAAAAATCCCAATAACAAATAAGTAACATATACATATTGTCATGTCCTGTGCTCAAATCTTTATTACATGCTGCAGACTGATTGTGAAAATTATTTATGATAAGCTTCTTTTATCACGACCTTATAGGAATTTTTTAATTTATTATCATTTTTTAAAAGTTAACTTTAATCTTTTTCTAATTACTCTTTTTAGAAAACTTATGTACTACTAGCTTCCCCTTCCCTAAAACATTATTATATCAACTTAGGTTGTATAGTTATTTTCTTTTTATAAAATTGATCATCTTATAAAATCAAAAATAATTATTTTTAGAGCATTGTGACATCAACCTATAATATTTAGCTCTTTTAAATGGATTTCTTTTTTTTACGGAAAAAAATTCAAATACAAAGGGTGAGCCTACAAAATACAAAAGAAGGTGTGCCAAGCCGCATGTAAATTGTCTTCGCAGGCGGCTATCGAGAGTGATCCCTGCCCTGTGGAAGAAGCATGGGGCGGAGGACGGAGGATGAATGAAAGGGTAAAATTGTAAATGCGGAGGATGATAATGTTGCCAATTTGGTGTTGTCTGCTTTGCATATTCCCGCGGCGCCCATTTTATGTGGCGTATCAAGTAGCAGCTACTACCTCGTTTTGGGGTCATTCATATCAACCACTTGGCCCCAAACTCCAAATCCTTTTCATCTCTTGCATTTACTATTATTCTAATTCGAATATAAGATTTGGTTGATTTTTTTAGAAAAATTAAAGAAGTTAAATATATTATTTAATTATAATATATAATATATGTTGTGTATTATTAGATCATATATTAGTTTATAAATAAGATTATTTAGTTTGGACAAAAAATAGTTTATATAAATATTTTAAAATAATTTATTTAATTTTTTAAATATCTCTAAAAAAATTAATTAAATCTTATATTTAGAATGCAGAAGATTAATTGAGAATAGAGGATCAACATTTCGCCAATTGAAAAAGTGAGCATTCGTATTACCCAAAAAAAACCACGTGATCAATCATTGTATAAAAAAAAAAAAAGAATCAACATTTCTTTTCTTTTTTTTGATATAAAGGAAACAAAACAGCTACTCTACTAGACAATTCAAAGAAGGATCGATAAGTGATGAAAAAACGTGAAGACCAGGGAAACAGGCTAGCGCCCTTCTCGCAAGGTCGTCAGCCTCCTGTGTAACCTCTCGACTGCATACATTAATCTGCACGGTCCATTGTCTCTGCAACATATTATTAATTTCAACAATAATATTCTCATTGGCATGAAGCTCAGCAGATCCTTGTTGAATTAGCTCAATTGCTTGAACACAATCACTTTTGATAATTATCTTCCTAAATCCACGATCCCACGCTCTCCGTAATTCCAAAAGGCAAGCCCACAGTTCCGCACTCAGAGGATCCCCTCCTCCCATATAGAACATAAAAGATTCAATGGTCCTGTCCTCATGATCCTTGATGAGCCCTCCACAAGCTGCCAACATGTTGGAATAAGAATATGCTCCATCCACTAATATACAAACAAAGCACTACGCCATTAATTCATGAGTAGGTTCAACTACAACGTTGTTACCTCGAAGCTGCGTATTTTGCAACTTAACCTTTGCTGACATATAACTAAGTAGAATGGCTTTAGCTCTACCGATAACTGTGTCAGTCGTGGTAGCAGTGTGATTAAAAACACATTCATTGCGACGCTTCCATAGTAGCCAACAGATCAACACAAATAATTCCTTCCATGATTCCTTGCCAAGACCCATATTCGTTAAGAGATTCATAATACACCAATCCCAGAGATTGCATGAAAAGAACTGATGCTTATAACTTGGCTTTAGAATACTAACCCACATTTTTTGGACCGCTGGACAATCTCGTAACACATGCAGACATGACTCAGGACTTTGGTTACACCAAACACATGGAACTAAAGTAGACACACCCCTCCTCATCAACTCATCATTGGTCAGGAGCTTATTATGAAGAGTCAACCACATAAAAGTTCTACACCGCTGAGGCACAGCCAATTTCCACACTCTACTCCATACTTGAGTTCCAATAGGTTCAATATCCTGCAACATATTATAAGCGGACTTAATAGAAAAGTTACCATGTTTCTCTAACTTCCATCTTACTATTTCATCCCCATTAGGCCGACGAACACATTCAGTACCTTCCAGAACATGTTCCCAGTTGTTACGGATACCTACCCACAGCCGAGATCCTGGGCGTCGAATATTAATGTTAGGTAAAAGATCATCTCCACAATGATACTTATTACGCACAACTCGTACCCAAAGAGACCCAGGATTCTTTATAAGGCCCCACCCAGCTTTGATCATGAAAGCTCTATTCTGGAGACGAGAATGACGTAACCCAAGTCCCCCTCGCCGCTTTTCTTGACATACATTATCCCAAGAAACTAAATGAACTTTCCTTTGCTCACAAGTTGAACCCCAGAGAAACCCGCGGGCCTTTTTATCGATCTCCTCACATACGGCAACAGGAAGCGGACAGGTTTGCATAGGGTACAAAGGGATAGCTTGTACCACTGAAGAGATAAGAGTATGACGTCCTGCCAAAGAAATAGTATAGGCCTTCCAATTATTCAACCTTGATTTAACCTTGTCAACTACAAACTGATAAGTATCACCCTTAACTCGAGAATGATGCAATAGTGTTCCCAAATATTTCCCAAGATCGGGCGTAGTGATAAATCCCAAACTATTACTGAGTTGATTCCGCCTATTATGACTTACATTCTTGGAAAAGAATACCCGAGTCTTAGATGAACTTACTTTCTGCCCTGAAAGACCACAAAATTTATCAAGACAACCCTTAACTACATCGACTTGCTCCATAGATGCCTCAGCAAATAAGATTAAATCATCAGCAAAGAAAAGATGGGAAATAGGGGGCCCATCTTTCCTAAGACGAATAGGTTTCCAATTTCTACTAAAGAGCTCCTCTTGAATCAAGTGAGCCAATTTCTCAATACAAATAACAAAAAGGTAAGGAGAAATGGGATCACCTGTTGAACCCCACATGATGGGAAAAACTCTTGTGTTTTACTACCTTCCCAAAGGATTTGCATAGCCACAGAAGTGATACAACCACGAACCACATTGAGGAGGTAAGGTGGCAAGTGCATCTCCTCAAGACAATCAAGAATAAATCCCCAATTAAGTCTATCATATGCTTTCTCAAGATCAATTTTGATCGCCATAAATCCCTTTTTTTTCTGCATATTACGCATTGAATGAATAACCTCCTGGGTAATAATTATATTATCCGAACCAAGTCGACCAGGCACAAATCCACATTGGTTAGGAGAAATAATATCAGGAAGAGCATCCTTAATCCTATTCGCAATAATTTTTGTAATAGTCTTGTAAACAACATTACATAAGCTAATAGGACGAAAATCTTGTATGCGTTCAGGATGGTTTTTCTTGGGAATGAGAACAATAAGAGTCCCATTAATCTGATTAATAATGGATGGGTCCCTGAAGGCATTCTGAATAAAATTGCACACAGACTTACCAACAAGATTCTATTGGCTCTGAAAGAAAAGAGCATTTAATCCATCAGGACCCGGAGACTTGAGAGCTCCCATGCTAAAAATAGTCTATTTAATTTCTTCATGAGAAACCTCTCTAGACATGGCGTCCAACATTGCAACATCAATTACGGGGTATGAGAATTTCCAGTTTATAGCAGACATCCTGGATTCAAAAGTACAAAAAAGATTATTATAATAAGTCAATGCAATATTCTTAATACCTTCTTTGTCATAATGCCAGGTCTCATTATCATCTAGCAAAGCTTCAATTTGATTCCTTTTCCTTCTCGCATTAGCTTTGGCATGGAAATATTTAGAATTACGATCACCCAACATGTACCAGTTACATTTAGCCTTTTGAACCCAGAGAAGGTCTTCTTGAATAAGAACCGCCTCAAGTTCTCGCCAGAGTTGTTGAGTTAACAAATCTAGAGAATGCTCATTTAAGCAACTACGGGGAGTCCTATTCAAACCCTCCAATCTATTCAGAAGATGATGTCGGCGACGGCCCATGTGGCCAAAAACATCATGACTCTAAGCTTTCACATGCGTAGTAAAATGGGAAATATTTTCAAGTAGGTGCCACTCCTCCTGCCAGGAATTCTGCATAAAATCAGCAAAATTATCATGGAGAATCCATGAAGCCACAAAACGAAAAGGGAATTCTCTGACAACATCCCTGTATTGATCTTCAGAAGTACGTAGAAATATAGGACGATGATCAGATTTAAAAAATGGCAAATGAACCACCGACGCTAGAGGGAATGCCTGGAGAAATTCTGGGTTTACAAGGACTCTATCCAATCTACTTTCACTACCATCGCTCTTCCAAGTGAAATAAGGACCTTGGCAACCCAAGTCTGACAACCCCATGTCCTCAACACTTTTAACCATATCTCTATCAATGCTATTACCAACTGTGCGAGTAGAATGACGATCATTCATATAAAGGGTACCATTAAAGTCCCCACCAATGCACCAGGGGCCTGAAATTAATTGACTTAAGTCTTGAAGAGCTGACCACAATACACGACGCTTAATGGGATTAGGACTCCCATAAACAGTGGTAATGAAACAAGTCCTAAATCCCATATCAAGACTCAAATGAATGAACTGTTCATGAGTACCTACAACTTCAAATTTCCAATTATTATTTCTCCAAAGAACCCATAGGCCACCACTGTACCCTTGAGCATCAACCACTATGTAATTATCAAAACCCAAACTCTGAGCAATTTTTTGAGCCTTAGCTCCACCACTACGGGTTTCAAGAATAGCAAGGAAATCAATATTATGTTTCTTGGTTAGTTCACGAATTAAACCAGGAAAAGATTTGGCCCCCGTACCTCTACTATTCCAAAAGATGTAATTCATGGACAACCAGTAGGATTTAGCGGAGCCTCACAGCTCATGGAACCTTCAAGAATGTCACACACAATTTCAACATCTCCCGTTAGAATTGGCTCTTGAGCCTCTGACGAAATATGACTTGTAGAAGCTGCCCCTGTATTAGGAGGAACACTCAAAATAACGTGTTCAGTCATCATGGCCTCGATATCAGAACCCCTTCTATCCTGAGCATCTAAACCATTTAACACATTAAAAGGATTCATGATAGCAATATGAGGTGGAGATTTAAGAATAGAAACCTGCTGAATAGACCCTATGCTTTTCCCCAACCCATTACGTTGTGATTTTCCTTTAATTCCCTTCTGACCCAAATGATTTGGTTTAGGCCCCACAGGGACCCAAACCTTCTGAGCATTAAGTATTTTATTGGATCCCCTTCCAGAGTTATGTAAAAAAGTCTCCTTTCCTTTGGAATTAAAATCCTTCCCAAGAGAAATTTTCCCACCAATATCCACCCCTGGCGAAAATTGCGCAATATCATGATGATTACTTCCATTAGCAATATTCTCTCTAGATCCATGTTGACCTTCCAATCCTTTCTTGTCCCCTATTCCCCTAGAATCACGGAGGAGGCGTTCCCTACCATCAAGAACAACGGAATTGGCGTGATTATTGAATGAAGCAGAAAGCACTCCATGATTTACGGATCCAGGAAATCTTTTCCAAGTCTGACGTTTATGGAGATTTGCAGGGCCAAATCTCGCCTCCGACGACGCTGTAACACCGCCGGCCAGCCCATTCATCTTCTCCGATTGACACTCCCACCGAGAACGTTTCAAAGGTTCCATCTTCGATCCCTCATGAGCCCCCTGTTCCCCTGCCATCTCAGGTGAAGCTGTACTGACGCTCACAGCTCCATGTACACCCTCTCCCCCTGGCGTCTCAGGTGAAACTGCACTCACGCTCACACCACATTCATGACCCTCATTTTCAACAGTTGAGGCAGGCACTTGCTTCTCGGTCTGGGAGATATCTGAGTGAACACACGGTAAAGACGGACACTCTGCTTTATGGTGACCATAGATACCGCAATTAAAACAGACCAAGTGTAAACCTTCATATTCAAGAACAAATGTTCGGCCAAAAATTTGAAGAGTAGAGAGCAATTCAAGCTATAAATCGATCTCAACACAAACTCGAGCAAACCTTCCACGTGAACTTAATGACGTAGCCAAGTCCACCTTAAGTGTTCTTCCAATCATCCCACCCAACCGAAAAAGCGATTCATAGTTATAAAACTCGACCGGCACTGTTCGAATGCGAATCCAAGCTGCAACTTTCCGATGATTCCATGCATTCCATGGGTTAAAATTTGGCCTCCACCGTTGCACCAGAAGATAATGATCTGCCACCATCCAAGGGCCCTCCTGATAAACAAAATTCAGATTCTCATCAGATGCAAAAGATGCTATAAAGTAACCATTCTCCAGATCTAAAAGCTTGAAAGGAAGTTCAAACTTCCAAAGATTTTCCAGTTTTTGACGCATCCGAAACAGAAGGATGTTAATGCCCAATGGTTTAAGGATCAAAGACTTTCTCCATGGTGCACACCAGGCTTCATACTCTTCCTGAGTAACCTTAAGTGAAGGACATCTTTCTCTGCGTTTCCCGTCATCTGTATGCAACCGAGAGGCCTCCGATAAAGACCCAGAGTTAGTGAAATATCCTTTCAACCCCTCGATATAATCCTGCCATGTAGCGTCCATCATAGAACTACCCCTATCCGAGGCTTGATGACCCCTCTCCTCCAGATTTAGAACTTTATCCCTGTAAGAAACAGGATTATCTGTAGGTACATCGGAAACAATATCTTCGTTCTCACCATTTTCCTTTGTCCTTATTCGAACCTTCTTTCTACACGTGCTAATTGGTCAGCCTCTTCTTCAGAACCCTGTCCTGCCATTTTCCACTTTGAATTTCTTAAGCAAATTAAAGAATCAACATTTCTCTCATCCAAAAAGCGAACATTCCTATTACCAAATAAAAAAACCTGAACAATCATTGTATAAAAAAGAGATCGTGAACATTCATAACGACATTAAATTAGAGAGGGAATTATTGTATGGGAAAATTCAAGGTAATTAAATTCGGATCGGTCAATGAATAAGTCAGGGTACAGGGTTAAGGGTCAGTGGATCAGATCGGAGTCAAACTGGAATTAATCCAGGACTAAACCGGTGAAAAATTGAAGATTTTAGGCTTATTAGTATGAAATTATAAAGAAAAAATAAAAAAGTAATTTAAAGAAAATGAAAAAGTTGACCCGGACCGGTCTACCAGCCGGTTTTTAGTCCGGGTCTGATAAGCCTGGAAGATTACAAAAAACCATAATTAAAAATGAGAAAAGATAAATTGATCTTGGATATTTATAAAATCCCAGGTCAGAATTGAAGTAGAAATTTGGGGTTTTCAAATCTAACCAAATGACCAAATTGCTCTTAATTCAGTTGTGAAACATGAAAGTGAAATCGTTAATGTAAAATCTAATGTTGTTAATATAGTTACAGATGTTGTTATTAACCTTTGAAACTTATGCACTCAAAATTATCCGAGTTTTTTAGGATATGAAGTTGTGAAACATGAAAGTAGAGCCATTAATGTAAAATACGATGTTGTTAATATAGATATAGATGTTGTTATTGACCCCTGAAAACTTGTGCCCTTAAAATTCTCCCTGATTTTTGGGATATGAAGTTGTAAAGTATGAAAATAAATTTGTTAATGTAAAATCTAATGTTATTAATATATATACAAATATTGTTATTAACCCTTGAAACTTGTGAATTGAACAAAAGAAATTTTAGTCATGTTGTTAGAATTGAAAATCTCATATTCCTACTTCAGTTCTGACTTAGAATTTGACAAATTCATAATATCAATTCATATTTTTCTATTTTTAATTGTATTTTTTGAACTTTTTTCTTATTGTATAGTCTAAGAGAGGATATTTGATAACCCAAAAGTAATGACAAATTTTGAGATAAGAAACACCAATAAATTTGTTCTACTGCTCATTCTTTTCTTTTTTTTTGCCAGATTATACCACTCATTCTACTCATTTGTTATTGAAACTTTTTAATAATTAAATCCAATACTTAAAGACCTCATATTACTTCTGCCTGAATCAAAATTTGAGAGCTCACTCATTCTTGTGTGCAACATGCGAGGATGAAGTGGGCTTTAAGGGAAATAAAGAAGCAAGCCCAAATAATGCAGAAAAGCCCAGGGTACTGAGAAGAAGTGGGCGAATGAGAAAACGATCGTGGAAGCTACGAGAATTATCAGATGAGTAGTATATATACGACAAAAGCCGTTAGGGAAAGGTGATTGATTTTAGGAAATCTTCTCTGTGAGGTCCTTTTCGGTGTATTCTCTCTTTCTGTGTTTCTTTTCCCTTCCTTTTGTAATTGCTTTTCTTCTGCACTCTCGTTAATATATGACTGATATGAGCAGAGTTGTGAGCTTTTTATCGATATTATAAGATTCTCTATACATTCTCTTATATTAATTTCTGAGCTGTGACATTTGGTGCTTTCATTGATTCTCCAGCTTCTCTGGAAATGGCTGACAATACCAGATTGAAGGAGCTTCAAGCAGAGGTCAAACGCAACAGTGAATTTGCGGTGACAGCCACGGATCAATTTGACAAACTTGATGGTCGTTTGGATGACCTCATTCGTATGCTACAATCCATAATGCAAACCATGGCGACTACTACTACAGGGTCCCCTTCATCGGGTGTTTCTGACGGTTCCCATATGATCCACAGCTCCACAAAATCTATTAAACTCGATTTTCTACGATTTGATGGCACATATACTTTGAACTGGATATTTCAGGCTAATCAGTATTTTCGCTATTACGATATACCAGATTCTTAGAAATTAGTGATTGCCTCGGTCCATCTTGATGGTGACATTCTTCCATGGTTTCAGATGATGGAAAAAAATGGTCGCATCCCACACTGGTTTGCTTTGACTCAGGCCGTTGAACGACAGTTTGGCCCATCTCTGTTTGACTATGCGAGGTCGCAGCTTTTTAAACTCACCCAACAAGGTGTGGGTGGTGCCTTGGATATGTACCATACTCAGTTTTTGGCACTGGCAAATCGTACGGAAGACGTTCCTGAACCAGCATTACTTGATTGTTATATTGGGGGTCAGTTACCGGATCTTCGGCGTGATGTCTTGGTGCATCGACCAGCCACAGTTCATTCTGCCATGGATCTTGCGCGCTTATTCACTCACTCCAGATCTGGCGGTGGTACAACCACAGAGTTGGGGAATAAAACACGTCCTATGAGTGGGGGCTCCAAATGGGGACCACCTCACACAACCCCAGCATTTCCTTCTTCGTCGACATCCACGTCTACTGGTAAGGCTAATTTGCCTCCTCTTTTACCAACTCCTAAAACCCCACCAATTGAGAAGATGACGTCGGCCGAAATGCAAGTTTGCCGCGAGAAAGGTCTTTGTTACACCTGTGATGCGAAATTTTTGCCTACCCACCGATGTCCCAACAAACAATTGATGATGCTAATAGGCGATGAGGAAGTTGAGCTCAACCCAGACGACTCTACTCTTTCCACTGATGTTGATGCTTCTTTGCATCACCTCTCTCTTCATGCGTTGAGAGGTACACATGGTCCTGCTACAATTCGTTTCTCTGGGACAATTCACGGTACTCAAATTCAAATCCTACTTGACGGAGGCAGTTCGGATACTTTTATCCATCCTCGAATTGTCCACTATTTAAAATTGCCAGTGGAGTCCACAACTCCCATTAAGGTCTTGGGCGGTACAGGGCAGATGCTTACTAGCATGGAGAGGGTTTCTAATATTCCGGTTTAAGTGTCAGGCCACATGTTGGTTTTGTCTTTTTTTTCTTCTACTAATTGCAGGTGTGGATTTGGTGATTGGAGCCGATTGGTTGGAAACTTTAGGGGCCCATGTAGCTGACTATAGTACTGCTACTATCAAATTCCTTAAGGACGGTCAATTTATTACTCTATCAGGGACTCGAAACTCCTCACCCTCACATGCTCAGTTCAATCATTTTACACGATTCCAACGGACTGATGCCATTGCTGAATACTATGTTCTACAACCAGTCCAACACTTGGGTACCTCTGTTTCTCCTGCCATTGATATGCCAAAAGATCTCATTCAACTCTTAATGCGGTTTGACTCTGTTTTTGCACTACCACAAGGCTTACCCCCAGAGCGTGCTCACTCTCATCGTATTGAATTACTACCGCATACGGGTCCTGTCAAAGTTCACCCCTACCGATACCCTGCCTCCCAGAAAACAGAGATTGAAAAAATGGTGCAAGAATTACTATCCGATGGTTTGATCACTCCAAGTACCAGTCCTTTTTCTGCTCCAGTCATTTTGGTTAAAAAGAAGGATGGATCCTGGAGATTTTGTGTAGATTATCGTGCGTTGAATGCTGTCACGATTAAAGATGCGTTCCCGATGCCTACCGTCGATGAATTGCTCAATGAACTCTTTGGTTCTGTTTTTTATTCGAAACTAGATCTTCGTTCCGGCTACCACCAGATATTAATGCGTAAGGAAGATCAAGAAAAAACTGCGTTTCACACTCATTTCGGATTATATGAATGGCTGGTAATGCCTTTCGGCTTAACAAATGCGCCAGCAACCTTCTAATCGTTAATAAACACTATTTTCCGGCCATTCTTGCGGCAATTCGTCCTCATTTTTTTTGACGATATACTGGTATATAGTGCATCCTGGACTGATCATTTGAGGCACCTGGAGTTAGTTCTTCAATGTTTGGTGGACCATAAGTTATTTGCCAAATGTTCCAAATGTTCTTTCGGCCAACGATAAATTGACTATCTCGGTCATGTGGTTTCAGCCGCAGGGGTGGCGATGGATTCGGCTAAGATTCAAGCAGTACAGGATTGGCCCTGTCCCAAGAATGTGACCCAGTTAAAAGGTTTTTTGGGCCTCAATGGTTATTATAGACGCTTCATTCGACAATATGCCCAATTAGCTAGCCCACTGACCGATCTTTTATGTAAAGATGGTTTTCTTTGGACTACCGAAGCTCAACAAGCATTCGACACTCTCAAACAGATCCTGGTACAAGCTCCAGTACTAACCTTGCCGAACTTCTCTCAACCGTTCTTTTTAGAAACCGACACGTCGGGCATCGGCATCGGTGCAGTGCTAAGCCAAAGAAATCATCCCATCGCGTTTTTTTCTAAGAAGTTGTCATCGAGAATGCAGTCGAAATCAGTTTATGCAAGAGAGTTATATGCTATTACTGAGGCCATTGCTAAATTCAGACATTATCTTTTTGGAAACCAATTTGTCATCAGAACGGATCATACAAGTTTGAAACACATTCTTGCCCAAACCATTCAGACCCCAGAACAAGAACAATGTCTTCCTAAATTATTAGGATATCGTTTTTCAGTGGAATATAAACCTGGGAAATCGAATCAAGCAGCTGATGCTCTGTCTCGTGTTAATCTAATGGCCTTATCAAAGCTCTCTAATTCCTTTATGGACAGAATCTATGAGGTACTTCAATCCTCTGCATCTCTCAATGAGTTGAAGACAAAGGTCCTTAGTCAACCCAATGACTGGCCTCACTATAACGTGCATCACGATTATCTCTACTGGCGCAACCGTTTGGTTATACCAACAGATTCCCCTGATTTGATTATTGCTATTCTTAATGAATTTCATTCTTCCATAATCGGTGGACATGATGGATTTCTTCGTAGCTTTCATCGATTAGCTACTCTATTTTATTGGCCCAGAATGCGTCAGGATGTTCGACAGTTCATACGCCAATGTTCTGTGTGTCAGAAAGCGAAGGTCTCCCAACTTTATCCCGCTGGTTTGTTGGCGCCACTATCAATTCCTGAAAGGATCTGGGAAGACATTGCTATGGACTTTATCATTGGATTACCACTAATCAAAGGGTTATCAGCAATTATGGTAGTGGTTGATAGATTATCCAAATATGGCCATTTTATAGCTATTCCAAGTAACTTCTCTAGTCGTTCAATTGCTGAAATTTTTGTACAGAACATAGTGCGTTTACACGGCATTCCCCGTTCCATTGTTTCGGATCGTGACAAGGTGTTTACCAGTTCTTTTTGGAGGCTTTTAATGAAGCTACAAGGCACTCATTTAAACTTCAGCTCTGCCTATCATCCACAATCCGATGGACAGTCCGAAGCTGTCAACAAATGTTTGGAAATGTATTTACGGTGCTACGTTTATGAGTATCCTCGGCAATTTGGGCAGAGTTTTGGTATAATTCCTCATATCACCATTCCGCCGGCATGACCCCTTTTAAAATTGTCTACGGTCGGGACCCCCCTCCATTGCTGTATCATTCCTCTTCTGACAATACACCTTCGGATGTTCACCAACAGTTGGTTCAGCTCGATGAAGTTTTACAAGTTTTGAAACTCAATATTCATAGAGCACAGCAGCGTATGAAATATTATGCTGATAAAAAGAGAACAAAGGTTGAATATCAGGTGGGTGATTGGGTCCTCGTTAAACTCCAATCGTATAAACAACACTCTGTCCAACTCCGACGATACCAGAAACTTTCATTAATGTACTTTGGACCTTTTCAAGTTGTTGAGCGCATTGGCAGTGTTGCTTATCGGGTTAATTTACCTAGCCACGCCAAAATCCATTCCGTATTTCATGTTTCAATGTTAAAGAAGTTCTTTGGCAGTAATACAGAGCAATCATATTTGCCCTTTCCATTGGTAACCACGGCTGAAGGTCCTATATGTCAGCCATTGACGATTCTGGATACCAGAGACATTTATCGGGCGGGTCAAACAGTCAAACAGCTGCTTATCCAATGGGATGGAACTCAGGAGGCCACGTGGGAAGATTTAACTTCTATTCAAACTCAATACCCAGATTTCGACCTTGAGGACAAGGTCCAATTCAATGGAGGGGGTAATGCAATATGCGAGGATGAAGTGGGCTTTAAGGGAAATAAAGAAGCAAGCCCAAATAATGCAGAAAAGCCCAGGGTACTGAGAAGAAGTGGGCGAATGAGAAAATGATCGTGGAAGCTACGAGAATTATCAGATGAGTAGTATATATACGACAAAAGCCGTTAGGGAAAGGTGATTGATTTTAGGAAATCTTCTCTGTGAGGTCCTTTTCGGTGTATTCTCTCTTTCTGTGTTTCTTTTCCCTTCCTTTTGTAATTGCTTTTCTTCTGCACTCTCGTTAATATATGACTAATATGAGCAGAGTTGTGAGCTTTTTATCGATATTATAAGATTCTCTATACATTCTCTGATATTAATTTCTGAGCTGTGACATTGTGCTACACGTTTTCCTCCAATATGACAACCAATGATTTCATGGTTGAACCGGACTGGACGGCTCAATCGGTCCGACCGTCGACGGGAGAACTCAACGGCTCATGTTTTGTGTTTCAGCCGTTTGAGAAGTTAGGCCATGGTAGGCCGTCTAGAACCGGCCTTTGAGCTGGAAGCCGAATTTAAGCCACTACCCGGAATGGTTTTCATGGAGCCAAACGGGTGGGAACAGGTCGGATTTCATGGACAATAAAAAAGGAAAGAAGGAGAAGAAAAATAGGAAAAAACGGAAGAAAGAGACAAAGCCAGATTGTTCATTTTCTCTTCTACCTGATCTACATACTTACATGAGACAAATGAAGTGAGGAAAAAGAGGAAAACAAGCTCGATGTGTTTTCTCCCATTTTTTCCTTTTCGCCGTCGAGACAAGAGTTGAGACTTGAGACCAACAAACCAACAAAGAAGGCACCATTCTCCCTCCTTTCTTTGTTTCTCTTGAAAACCTGAAAGTTTAAGGTAATAGAAGTAATTTGACTAGCGCCTTGTAGCGTAGCGGTCGTTAGTGTGACTTTAAGCCACCTCCCTCTCCCCCACACACGGGTTCAACCCGCCCCAATGTAATAAAAAAAAGTAATAGGAGTAATTTAAAATAATAATTAAAAAAAAATGGTTACTCCCCCTGATGTGCCAAAGTGGCGTGTGGATATGAAAAAAGCAGCGCTATACATCATGAGTTTCAATAATCTGAAGCTAGTCTATGATGTTAATCCATTAGGCCTACTTTTAATTTTTTTTTTTCACTTGAAGGTTATTCTTTATATATTTTTTATATCCTTTAAGCTTTAAGGTTAACTTCAGGTTTTGTTCTCTGACTTGAGTGGAGAATCTAGAGTTTAGAGTTGGGAATTAGGGTCGGCCCTTGACGGGTCAGGGCCTAAAAGGGTCCGCCGTTTTAGGCCCAGGGTAAGAAAAATTGCTATTTTTCAAAACCCGGCCCGAAAGCATAAGGGCCAGGGCTTGAAGCCATTTTCACAAGATTGAACAAATTTTATTTTTTTTCATTTTTTTAAAAATTACAACAATTAAAATCCTAATTTAACACATAAATATTGTCAAATTAGAGTGTAAACAGTATGCATCATGCAACAAATAAACACGATCATTAAGTCATAATTAAAAGTAAATTATTGTCTACATATCACAATTACAAATAATTAATGAGAAAACTTAACAAAAGAAAAAATACTTCTTTTAAATATGTCTTAAAAAGTGTAAGTAGTCAATAAAATAAATAACATAAGATATAAATAAAACAATCACAAGAAAATAAATCAAAAAATAAAAAATTGGTAAAAATACTTATGAAATAAGAAATATTTTTTTATAATTTTTTAATTTTTAAGATTATTAATACAAGATATTCTTATGAAACTTAATTCTAAAAAAGTTAATATCAATTAAATATTTGCAACATCATTAACAAAATATAAAAAATCAATAATAATATTATCATATAAATAATTTTAAAAAATAAAAAAACATATAGGGCCTAAAAGGCCGGCCCGTGGCCCTACAAGGCTGAACCTTTTAGACTCGCTTTTATTTTTGAGGCATTTAGACTCGCTTTTATTTTTGAGGCAAAAATATGAGGCCCAGCCCTTGTAAATTCAAGGCTTAAAAGGGCCGGCCTAACGGCTCAGCTCGTTTTCCCGGCTCTAGGAGAATCCTTCTCCCCCATTTATACATTTTTTTGTCGTTTTTCATTTTTCAATTTTTTTTAATTTAAATTTTTTGTTATATAAAATTTATTTACATATTTTTACACAAGATGACGTTTTGCTAAAATATATATTTTTTAAATATTTAATTGAAAATTTAGCACAATAAAATATCATTATGTTGTTAATTAGACTTTTATGAATTTAAGTTTCTTAATTATGTTGTTATCTATTTATATAATTATTTTTTTATTTAATTATTATGGCAACAGTTCACCCGAATAGCCTATCCGTTTTAGCCATTTGAACCATGATCCGTTGACCTTTCCGGCCTGATCTCAGGTCCAATTGTTAAAACATCGATGACAACTGATTTCGATTTTGGATCTTTTATGAGAGATATTTGTGATGCTATACATAATACATGGTTGAAATCTCATTTCAATTGTTTAAATATAATCATCTTTTAATTTTATAATAGAGTCAATAAAAGTTCCAACTGATATTTTAAATTTAAAAAATAATAAAAATATTTTTGTTAAATATGTTGTTATATATTTATATAATTATTTTTTATTTAATTATTATAGCAACGGTTCGCCCGAACGGCCTATCCGTTTTAACCATTTGAACCATGATCCGTTGACCTTTTTAATTCGATCTCCGGGCCGACTTTTAAAACATTGACGACAACCGATTTCTATTTTGGATCTTTTTTGAGAGATATTTGCGATGCATATACATAATACATGGTTGAAATCTCATTTCAATTTTTTAAATATAATCGTCTTTTAATTTTATAATAGAGTCAAAAAAAAGTTCCAACTGATATTTTAAATTTAAAAAATAATAAAAATGATATCATTTAAATTACCTAATCAAATTTTGTTTGTTTTAAGAAAAGATAAATCGGTACTGTAAATTTTTAAAATCTTATGTTAGAACTGAGTAGGAATCTAGGATTTCCAATTATCACCAAATTGTCCTTAGTTCAATTGTGAAACATGAAAGTGAAGTTGTTAATGTAAAATCTGATATTGTTAATATAGATACAAATATTATTATTTACGCATGAAGCTTGTGAATTGAACAAAGGGTATTTTGGTCATTTGTTCAGAATTGAAAATCCCATATTCCTACTTTAGTTCTGACTTAGGATTTGATAAATTTGTAGCACCAATTTATCTTTTCCCATATTTAATTGTATTTTGCTGGAATTTTCCCTTGAAAATATGTTTTGGCTTGACAATATAAAATACTCCTTATGAAGGTGCTTTTGAAACTCCTTGCTTTTTTGGAATCAAGTTTGGGACTCCTAAAAATGTTTATTCACGTAAATGACACAAAACTCTTCTCAAATACTTATCTCATATACCGTAAATCATGATTGAAAAGATGCTTTTGAAGGTTCTAATCATTATTCCAAACAAACACTAAGAAAGGAAGAAAACTGGACTGGAAGTAGTATATTATTTGATTTCAATAACTGCTCATAGGTATTTGGTTGATAACATGAACTATACTCTATTAATGAAATAACAGAAATAATTAACGTCAAAAAGTTATTTACTTAAACTTATAACTTAAAAATTTAAGAAAATTTACTATCAATTACACTTTTTCTTAATTTTATTACCAAATATTCAAACAACCAATCAATACAGATCGAGACTTTGCAGCCATATATCTCTTTCTAAGAATTTTTTTTAACAACGTGGGATTCAAACTCAATTCAATGTCAAATTATAAACCAAGTCTTTTTTTTTTATCAAAAGGTCATTTAAATATAGATATGTGTGTATGTGTACGTACGTATATGAATGTATAAAGTTTAAGTTGGGAGAAGGCCAGAAGGAAAACACTTGATACATATTATCATGGTTATTAAAACTATATTGGACTACCCCGTAACTGGTGACATAAAGGTTCAGTCCGACTAGTTTAATATTTATTCAGATTTTCCTGACTTTAAAAATTTATTATAATTTTATATATTTCCAAAAATTAAAAATTAAGACTCTGAAAATTTGAGATGTCTACTTTCTAATACAAAAATAATCAATAAAATATATTATCATTTAGTCATCGAAAATTATTAAATTTCAAACTATTCCAAAAAATTATTATCGTTGAAGTTCACTTCTTTATCGGTCTGGTCGCGGGTTAGTTAGGGTTTGACTCAGATCTCACTCACTAACCCTTGAACCATTATCCATATCAGTTCAATGGTCAGTCTAAGTTTAATAACCTCGCATATTATAAAAAAGCCAAACTAATTTATCTTCTACCCTGTTCGTCGTTTAGCTTACCGCAAGCGCATGGGTCGCAAGTAATAATTTAGTGAGAAAAGAGTATCGTTCCACAAGGACTACAACAAAAGCGAGTAACTAATGTAAACATGTTCTTAATTAAGTTGAATGGATTCATTTGAATTTAATCAATTTGTATAAGGGCTTTTGATAAAAACAATAAGGCAAACACATAGGAAATTGGGAAATTGGTATAACTTCAAGAGGTATTAGTTTAGAATTACTTCTTTCTCATTGTATTTCATGAAATTATGCAATTAAATTATTTATGCTAGTTAAATGAGTTTATATGCTAGTCAAAGATTCTAAAATCATCAACCAAGTTCTCTCAAGTCAAGATTGATTTTTAATCTTCATTAAAAACATTCAATCTCTTATTTATAATTAATGAAAATTATCTTTCCAAAACAATTCTTTAAAAAACTATGTTAGGTTGTTAGATATATCTCTATTCTAACAAACCATCCATTTAATCATTAAATTTCAAGTCTAATATGATTTTTCTCAAGTTCTACAATTAAAATATCTCTCTAAAGTATCTTCAAATTGAACTACTCTAATCATGTGGTGATCAAGCACAAGATAGCATTAAATTCAAAGAAAAATCAACATATATATACTCACTAACCAACAAAAGCAAAATAATCTAGTAGTTTCAATCTATACAATGGTTAAAAGTAATCCTAATTGATAGTTCTAGCTACTCATGGTCTATACATGCCAAAATATCAGCACAAAATAGTAATCCATATCAGCAAAGTAGAGAAAAAGGTGAGAAGAACAAGAAAAACCTAAGAATTGAGGCTCCAAATCCTTTCTTAATCAAATCCTAAGCTTCAAACTCTTCAAAATACCAAGCCCTAGCAGCCAAGATGTCCCAGGAGTGTAGAATGCCTGATTTTCGAGCTAGCCCATACCCTTATACTGGTTTTTTTTGCTTCAATTTTCAAAACGCACAGTATCAGTTTCACGCGTTCGCCGTGGATTCGCTATGGCGAATGCCATAGCGAATTGTCATACAGACAGAAGCACTGCTTTTTTAGGTGGTTTCGCTATAACTTTGGCTACAACAGATTGCACAACCAAATGGTAGACAGAAAGGCCATCTTCTGAGGTAATTTTGCAATAGCTTGGCTATAGCACTTCCACAGCAAATGCAGACTTCTCCTTTATAATGTCCTTTTTCATCTTTCTCTTTCATTCTTCCCTTCCTTTCATATCTTCCTATAATCTTTGAAAGCTTTTACAACTTGTCATCCTCCACCTATAAGGAGGAGGGATTCATGAGCTTTTTAACTTTTACAAATAATCGAAACTATGTGCATTTAACTCACGATACAACAAAATTTTGGTTTAGTTTATGTCCTATCACATTTTCTTCTATAATCTCTTTATATGCACAATTTGAACCCCAAAAATAAGTGAAAAGAGAAAAAATGTGCTAGAATATTCTTGATTTCTATGAGTCAATATGCCCTAAAAAAACCATTTTCTTCATACTTGTCTCCTCTTTCACAATGGCAATGTGCACTATAAGTCTATTTGAGTTAGCGTTTGGAATGTATGTTCACGCAGACCGATACAAACCCCCTAACATACTTACCTCATAACCTATAAATCACGTTGGAAAAGCAGCTTGTACCACTAATTCAAACGAGCACTACAATGAAGTCGAGCCAGAACCTTCAATAAAGAGACAAACCAGAGGATGAGACGAGCTCTAATCCAGAATCACTCGAAATAGAGACGCACAAGAGGACGAGATGAACGGTGAACCATAATCACTTGAAATAGAATAGGCAGTGAAGGTAGAGCTAATCCCTAATGCTTGCAGGGGTGAATTTGAACAAGGATTCCCCGACAACTCTATTTCTTAAAGTCGGGTCATTAATAAAGAAAGAAACCAACTAGGAACAATTCTTTGGCAAGAGAGAAAGAATTCGACTGGGCACAATTTTAGGCGAGAGACATTAGACTCACAAACTTGGCACAATCCCTAAAGGGCTCTGGTACCATGTGAAGTAAACATTTCTCTCTCATTCATTCAACATAACCAAGGTTCATGAACCCGGACTAGGTACTGAACCAGTCGGGGTACTAGGTTAAGGGTCAATGGGTCAGATCGGGGCCAAACCATTGAGAAATTGAAAATTTTAGGCTTACTAATATGAAATTCTAAAGAAAATTTAATTTTTTTAAAAAAATAGAAACCCAGACCAATCTACCCCCCGGTTAGTCGATTGCCAGGCCGGACTGGGAATCGGACTGGTCTACCAGCCAATTAGCCGGTTTCTGAGCCAAACCGGCCGGTCCAGTCTGCATTCTTGAACCCTGAACATAACATAGTGCCTAGCTTCTCTCCATTATGTTCCAGTTCCTTGCCTCTCTATTAGCTAAATGACGTCGTTTTGCGTGAAAAATTGATAAGGCTAACATTCATTCATCTGCTTGCCTCTCATCCGTAAAAAAAAATTGAGAACAAAATATTTAAATACTACTTAAACTTTAAAAAATATTTATTGCATTGGAATTAAAATTAAAAATAAAAATATATTCTAAATGCCGCACTTGTACTTTTTAAATCATTTGGTGGTGAAGGAGAGAATGACAAAAAAAAACATCATTATATTTTATCCAAAAATTAAAAAAAAATTAGGAAAATAAATTCTTCATCGAATTTTTATTAGTAAGAATAACATGATAGATTTTTATGCTAAAATATACTTACAATCCTTTAAATTTAGATGAGATTTCATTTTAGTTCTTTAATTTTAAAAAGAGTTTGTTAGTCAAAATGCTAGTTAAAAAAATACTAGGTTCTATTTTTTGTTAGTGAAGTTAACAGTTTTATTTAAAGTTCAAGGATTAAAATGGAACATCATCTAAATTTAAAAGACTGAAAGTACACTTTAGCCTAAAAATTTATTATTTTACTCTCACTAATAAAAATTTCAATGAATCCATGAGGTCTAACATAGTTGGCACTTAGCTGGATTTCTTAAGCATCTAGTTAGAGGGTCTCGTGGCTAGTATTAAAGCCCCTTTGGAAAGTATACAGTCTGAAGGAATTATTCACTACTACTAGCGGTATATATCCTGAGCCTGCCAAAAAAAAATTCAATGAAGAATTTTTTTCCCAATTTCCCTTTTTTTGGATAAAATTAAGCATATATTTTTTATTCTTTTTATCATTCACTCATTCACCACCAAATGATTTAATTTAAAAAGTATGACATTTAGAATATATTTTTAATTATAATAAAATAAATATTTTTTAATATATTTTTCTTATCATTTCTCTGGTGAGTGGTGACGTGTTTAAGGATATAAGGAGAGGAGGGTGGGTGAATGTTTTTGCACTCAAAACAACGTCGCCTCAAGTAATGTGGAGGCAACGGACCGGAATATCAATGGAAAGAAGTCGGACGCCATAACATAACTCTTACAGAAGACCCGGAAGACCACAATACCCTGTGTATTTACAACAACAGTCAAGGCCCATATAGATAGGCTCAAAACTCTCAGCACAAACCACTAACAGAACCGACTTACCAAAACCTGTCTTAATACACAATATAATACTCTTAACAACATACCTGTACACAACCATTCTCAGACGCTATAGATGGCTGTGGGGATAGGATCACTTACTTGTTCTGCCATGTGTTATCACATCCTTGAAGGTTCCATTACTGGGAATCATTGGCAACACATATTCTTGATGAGGCACAATCACTTCAAGAAGGTAAGGTCCTGGAGTATCCAACATTGTCTGGATAGCTTCCCTGACCTCTTCCTTCTTCGTCACACGAGCTGCCGGAATCCCACAAGCTTCTGCAAACTTCAACATGTTTGGGAAAATCTCACTCTCCCTTGATGGATCTCCCAGATACGAATGAGCTCTGTTTGATTTATAGAACCAATCCTCCCATTGAACAGCCATACCCAAATGCTGATTATTCAGCAACAGAATCTTCACAGGTAGATTCTCTACTCTTGTAGTTGCTAGCTCTTGCACATTCATAATAAAACTGCCATCACCATCAATGTCAACTACAACCGCACCTGGGTTTGCCACAGCAGCGCCTATGGCGGCCGGCAACCCGAACCCCATGGCTCCGAACCCTCCTGATGTCAACCACTGGCGGGGTCTCTTATACTTGTAAAACTGAGCAGCCCACATCTGGTGCTGTCCAACACCTGTGCTTATGATGGCATCTCCATTAGTGAGCTCATCAAGAATCTGAATCGCATACTGTGGAGGAATAGCTTCCTCGAACGTCTTGTAACTCAAAGGGAATTTTCGCTTCTGCTCATTTAACTCTTCTCGCCAAGTTTGAAAATCGAGTTTCCCTCTAATTTCTCTGCTTTCCAAAATCTGGTTAAGCCTTTCCAAGCAAACCTTTATATCTGCATTAACCGATACATGAGGCAGCTTATTCTTTCCTATTTCAGCTGAATCAATGTCTATGTGAACAATTTTAGCCCGGCTAGCGAAGGCCTCGAGTTTTCCAGTCACACGATCATCGAACCTCACTCCAAATGCAAGCAACAGATCACTTTGATCAACAGCATAATTAGCATAAACAGTACCATGCATCCCAAGCATTTGAAGGGAGTATTCATCACTAATAGGATATGCCCCTAAACCCATCAAAGTACTAGCAACAGGAATTCCTGTGAGCTCAACAAAACGCCTTAATTCCTCACTTGAGTTCACACAACCACCTCCAGCATACAATACTGGTTTCTTCGAGTCCATTATCAACCTCGCTATTTGTTGCAGTTCATTATCATCTGGAGACTTAGGTAACCTGGAACTATAACCCGCAAGCTTAATGGGTTGGCCCCAATCCGGAACGGCAAGCTGCTGTTGTACATCCTTTGGAATATCAATTAGAACAGGGCCAGGTCGCCCAGAAGTTGCCAAGAAAAACGCCTCACTCACAATCCTAGGAATATCCCCTACATCCATAACGAGATAATTGTGCTTTGTGATAGATCTTGTTAACTCAACAATCGAAGTTTCTTGGAAAGCATCGGTACCGATCATTCTTCGCGGGACCTGCCCGGTGATGGCAATGAGAGGCACACTGTCAAGCAGAGCATCGGCAAGGCCGCTGACGAGATTGGTGGAGCCGGGCCCGGAGGTCGCAATGCATACACCGGGAAGGCCAGAGGATCGAGCATAGCCCTCGGCGGCGAAGATGCCACCCTGCTCATGGCGAGGAAGGAAGTTACGGATGATGTTGGTGCGCGTGAGGGCTTGGTGGATCTCCAAGGTCGCGCCGCCAGGGTAGGCGAAGACATTGGTAACGCCTTGCCTCTCAAGGGCTTCAACGAGGATGTCGGCGCCTTTCCTAGGTTCGTCGGGAGCAAATCGGGGAACGAAAAGTTCAGAAGCGCCGCCGGTGTTGGTGGGTGAGGAGGTGGGGGCGGCGACAGGGGAAATGTAAACAGAAGGTGGTTTGGGGGTGGGATTAGGATTGGAGAGGGAACTTGAGATCGGGAAGGAATGGAGATGAATGGATTTGTGGGGAAAATGTGAAAGAGAGAGAGTTAACAGATGGAGGCGCTTGGGTAAAAGAGATTGAACAGAGGAGGAGGAGGAGGAAGAAGAAAATGGAGATGACGATGCAGAGAAGTATGCGCTAGGAGAAGCCTGCGCCATGGTAGACATGCAGGGAGGAGCTGAACAAGTGAGTACGTAATTGGGTGGTGCTACCTTCGGTTGGGCTGGAATAAAAGGTAGTTGACAGACACACTGGAGGATGGCGATGGTCCCACCTAAACCAAAAAACCATGGAAAAAATAATAATAAATCTGAAATTTAACAATTTATTGGGAAAATTTCAGAAGCCATTTTATTTTAGTCAACTTTAAAAGATTTTGAAATTTCACTCTAACCTTTAAATCAAAATAAAATTAAGTTTTATTAGTGAAAAGATAATCATGTCCTTACTTTATTTTTTTTCATAAGAGCATTTAATTTAGGGTAAAGCTGCATCCAGCACCCTGATCTATTTTTAAAAGTGCAATCAGTACCCTAAAGTATTTAAGAGTGCAATCAACACCTTAAAGTAATTTTGGAGGTACAGTAAGCACCCTAATGTATTAAAATTGGAGCAATTACACCTCTTCACTAACAGAATACCAACTTTGTTTGCTGACATACTCTTTCCTTTTCTCTTTCATTGATCTTCAATATATTCATCCCTTCTTTTAGTATTTAAGGGTACAATGTTACCTTAATGTATTAAAAATGGAGTAATTACACCTCTTCACTAATAGAATATTAACTTAAGGTTTGAGGTTTATCTTTCCCATCATAGTTCCCTTATCATTGTGATGAAAGTATTTAACTTTGGCCTTGTTGAATCTAGAGACCCAAATAAAAGAAGAAGCTAACTCGAAATCAAATAAGATCTTTATTCATAGTAAATTATCAGTTTCAATCACAAATGCAGAAATATATTAAATTGTATTAAATTCCCCAAGTGAAGGGGTGTAATTGCTCCATTTTTAATACATTAGGGTACTGATTGCCCTTCAAACAGCACCCTTAAATACTTTAGGGTGATGATTGTACCTCCCAAAATAGTTTAGGGTGTTGATTGCACCCTTACATACTTTAGGGTGCTAATTGCACCTCCAAAAATAGATCGGGGTGCTGAATACATCTTTACCCTTTAATTTATAAGATAAATAAAGCCATTTAAAAAACAAATAATGGGATTTAAAGAAAATCAAAAAGTTAACAAGAACATTTTAGTCATTTACAAGACAAAGAAAGGGATTTTAAAGAATTAAAGAAGTTAAAAAAATTTGATTATTCACAAAATAAATAAAGGAATTTATAAGACAAATAAGGAAATTCAAAAAATAAAGAAGGACATCATTATCTTTTAACCTACAAAACTTAATTTCATTTGACACAACGAGGTACAGTAAAATTTCAAAATCTTTTAGAGTTTGACTGAAACACATATGGGTTAAGTGAAATTTCTCCTAATCTAATCTCATAGTATTGAGAAATTCACTAGGTTGCGCAAAGAATTTTTGCCAACTCTTTTTTTCTCTAAAAAGAATTTGCTAGGTCACTTCAATAAATTCATCATAAATTAATCATAAGATGTCCAATCTGTTATGGGATGTCTGCATTTGGTATCTAATAATTGGAAGTCGGACGTAAAAAATGGTAGTTAACTCATTTTATGTCTTAAATTAATTTTTTTTCACTTTTATCAATACTAAATGAGGTTTTGAATGAAAATAAATATAAAGAGCCACATTTAAAAATTAATTATATAGATAAAATTGACTAATAATCCCTATGTACTCCCAAAGAGACAGACTTGTATATTATGAACTAAAGAGTTGTTCTAGAAGGGATTTACATTATGGACCGAATGAAGTAATGCTCAAAAAATCCAAATAACAAGTGAGTAAAATACTAAAATATACATGTTGTCATGTCAAGTGCTAGAACCTTTATTACATGCAGCTCACCTGTTGTGGAAATTATTTATGATAAGCTTCTTTTATTACGATCTTATAGTAATTTTTTAGGAAAAATTTTAGAAAAGTATAATTGAAAATAGAAAAAAAAAATTGGTGCTGTTTATAAAACCCCAGTTCAGAACTAAAGTAAGAATCTGAGATTTCCAATTACGACCAAATTACCCTTAGTCCTGTTATAAAACATGAAAGTAAAGTCGTTATTGTGGAATCTGTTGTTGTTAATATAGATATAGCCTGTATTTGGTATCACTTATTTTTAGATAATAAGTCCTTATTACATAAGCCGAGATAAAACTATTCTCACATACTTACCTCGTATACTGTGAATCATGATTTATAAGTACTTATTGTCCAAAAATAAGCTATTCCAAACAAGCACATAGATATTGTTATTGACCCATAAAACTTGTGAATTGAATTAAGGGCATTTTGATCATATGAACAGAATTGAAAATCTCATATTCCTACTTCAGTTCTGACTTAGAATTTAATAAATATGCAACATCAATTTGTTTGTTTCCTATTTTTAATATTTTTTTTTTGAAATTTTCCCAATTTTATAATTTATTATCATTTTTTAAAAGTTAACTTTGATCTTTTTCTAATTACTCTTTTTATAAAACTTATGTATTACTAACTTCCCCTTCCCTAAAACATTATTATATCAACTTTAGTTGTACAGTTATTTTTAATTTAGGGTAAAGGTGCAAAAATAGCCATGAACTTTATTTAAAGGTGCAAAAATAACCATGAACTATTTTTGGTAGCAAAAGTAACCATGAACTATGTAAAATGGGGCAAAACCGTTAAATATGACCGTTGACCGTGCGTTAACCGTTAACATATTTAACGGTTTTGCCTCATTTTACATAGTTCATGATTACTTTTGCTACTAAAAATAGTTCATGGTTTTTTTTGCACCTTTGAACAAAGTTTATGACTATTTTTATACCTTTACCCTTTAATTTATTATCATTTTTTAAAAGTCAACTTTAATCCTTTTCAAATTACTCTTTTTTTAAAACATTGTAACATCAACTTATAATATTTAGCTCTTTGAAATGGATTTCTGTTTTTTTCTTCACAAAAAAAAAATCCAATAGAAAGGGTGGGCCAACAAAATACAAAAAATGGGGTGCTGCATCCCGCATGGGGTGAAAGCACGGACGACAGAGGATGACTAAAAGGGTAAAATAGTAAATGCGTAGGACGATAATGTTGCCACTTTAAAGTGTTGTCTGATTGCATATTCCCCCGGCTCACATTTTCCCACTTCCTCTTTTCGGGTCATACACAATTACACATCAACCACTTGCCTCCAAACGCCAGATCCTTTTCATCTCTTGCATATCCTGTCACTCACCCTCTTTTAATATAAGATTGACTTTTTTAAGAAGTTAAGAAAATTAAATATATTATTTAATTTTAATATATATTATGATTATTAGATTATATATTAGTTTATAAGTAAAATTAATTATTTTAGAGAAAAATTATAGGTTTGTTTGGTTCAACGTTTTCCTAAAAAATAAGTCATTATTACGCAAGCCGAGATAAAACTCCTCTCACATACTTATCTCGTATATCGTAAATCATAATTTATAAATATTTATTACCTAAAAATAAGCTATTCCAAACGAGCACTATATATATAAATATTTTAAAATAATTTATTTAAATTCATTAATTTTTTTAAATCTTATATTTAACACGGGAGATAATGTTAAAAAAAATCAACAATTCTCCCATTCAAAACGTGAACATTCGTATTACCCATTCAAAACGTTTGGCCCCAATACGACAACTGATTTCGATTTTGGATCTTTTTTGAGGATTTTAATTTTATAATGGAGTCAATAAAAGTTCCAACTGATATTTTAAATTTAAAAAATAATAAAAATAGTATCTTTTAAATTACCTAATCAAATTTTGTTCGTTTTCAGAAAAAGTTTCAGAACCACACGCATCTCCTATATGCATGTGTTAAGTGTTTGTTTTGAATAATTTATTTTTAGGTAATAAGTGTTTATAAATCGTGATTCACCGTATACGAGGTAAGTATGTGAGAGGAGTTTTATCTCGGCTTGGGTAATAAGGACTTATTATCCAAAAATAAGTGCTCGTTTGGGATAACTTATTTTTGGGCAATAAATGCTTATAAATCATGATTTACTGTTTACGAGGTAAGTATATGAAAGGAGTTTTATCTCGACTTATGTAATAAGTACTTATTGACCCTCAATAAACAATACCAAACACACATTAAGTGATACCAAACACATACATATAGGACAAAACCCATCCAGTGACCAAAAATAGCGATCCACCGCTCAAATGCTCCAAAGTCCAAACGCATAATTATAATTTGGAAATCATGAGAGAAGCAAACGCAGCAACGGGTTTTCTACCTAACCCTAGTAAAAAATATAAATATAATATATGTGAGTATACATATATATTAAAATTATTTAAGAAATCAATGTTGCTAGTGGGACTGGGAAAAGAGGAAAAGGATTTGTGTTTCACCAACTCCTTGATGAGATCCTTATCCACACTGATAATTTTCATTTCCAAATCTGAATCATACAATAATTATATTAAATTATTAATGCACATATTTAAATTTTCTTTAATTTATGACCATTTGTCCCCACTCGACCCATCGAACTCAAAATTTTCTCCACGTGCTTAGTTTTAGCGTGATCTGTAAAACTCCACCTTCTCACATATGTCATAATCATCAATAGCTCAAAATTTAATGATCACAAACTAATTATATACCACCTCCTATTTTTAATATAACAGCTAGTTGATTAATTTAAATAGATTAAAGAAGTTAATTATGTTAGTTATTTGTAAAAAAATATAGATTGATTTTTCAAAAATATTACATTTATAACAAATTGAATTGAAATCTTATACTTATGACTAAATTTAATTCCCAACTAGTTCTTATATTAAGGAAAGGAGGTAGGATATATATGTACATAATACACAGTTATTTAAAAAAAAAAAGGAACACATGAAAAGTAAGTCTCACGTAAAATATCATCGATTTGCAAATCCTTGAACTTGAGGTTTGTAAAATATTTAATTTCCATCTAATAGCCTCTGTTTTTGTCCATTATGATTGTTCAACTTGCACGAAGCGTAGGAACACAAGAAAGTAAGAAAGATATATAAAAGAGACTTTTTTGATATCGAATTAGGGGGCCATGCATGCACTTGTTTGTTCAAATTCAATCAAATCTCTCATGTATTTTACCAAATACCAAACTTTTGTAATTTATATTTATATTAAAAGCTTAATTAATGAACATGAACCTAGTTGCATGTGTTGTGCCGTGAAAGTAAGTTTAATTATAAACTTTTAATTCCACTTTTCTCTTTTTTTTTTTTTTTTCAAATACAACTCAAAAACTTTCCCTATACACACTTTCCCTTTCCTTCCATCATACCACACAAGCCCTAAATAAATTTGAATGATTCAAATTTTAAGGGTCATAACTAACAATTTTTTGAAAAAATAACAGTAGTTAAGAGATTATCTTTATTTTAAATTATGTACCAATAAAAATATTCTTTTGAAAACTAGAAGTAAAAAACTCAATCTAAACCATCCAAACCTTAACGGTCTGCAAAGGGGATAGCTCTTGATGCTCACCGTTGAACTGAGCACTGACATTGGTTCCTTTAGTTTTCGAATAGTTTATTACTGCCTCCGGCCCTAAATTGTATGATCTAATTTGTAGTGCAATCTTATGACCGGAGAACTATTTTCAGTGCGCAATAAAACGCAGCCCCCATAGCAAATCGTGGTCGTTGATTGCGAGATATTTGTACAAAAACTCGAATATCCTCTCTTGTTCATTTGTTGAATGTAGTTGTTCAACAGATTTGTTAAAATATCATTTCTAAATCACAAGTGGCAGAACATTTTCCAAGCACCATTGTTTGAGACCAACATCTTAGTATTGTCACCTCAAACACCCATATCTTCAGTTCAGTCAGTCAACTGCAGAGAACACAAAAGAAGCCACAGTTTGAATCAGAAATCACTCTGAGTCATCAGTATGCACAGCAGGCAAACAATAGGGGGGAAAATACATACGCAAATCAAACACATTCCAGAATTGAATCCCTCTCGGTACTACTTTTGAAAAAATTTAAATTCACATACCCAATGCCATACATAATATTCAAATGCTAAAGCAGAAATGCATTTTAAGCCATCCTCTTTGATATAAGATATTTTTGTTGAGTTGATCAAATATACTACTGCTGACAGTTGAAGTTGAAGGAAGCCAAATACTCCCTCCGGTCCCTAATATAAGACATTTTTGGTGAATTGATCATGGTTCTAAATACAAGACATATTTGTCATGTCTGTCAATCTTTTCCTAATTTACTCCATTGATGTCCCCTCCACAATAATCAAAAAGGAAAGGGAATGAGGAATTAAGTAAGATGACTAGGGTGTTTTAAAAAATACACATTATATTAACTAAATTAACTAATTTTGTTAATCTAATCACCTTAGATAAATATATCTTATATTAAGGACCTAAGGAAGTATATTAATAGCTCACGTCTTTAAAGATGCCGGTATAGTATTATTCTAAGCCCTCGACAACAGGAACAATTGAACTATAACCTTTCTGTTCATAACATTTGAATCATGATGTTATACAGACAACAGATTTATTAAGCCAGCTACCCACTTTTTGATTCTGAGAACAAATACAAATATTCTGAAGCTATCTAGTTGAACTACTTGAAACCAAATACTCTATCTAGTTACTTTTATCTCTGTTTCAAAAGGGAAATATGAGAAGTTTAAGAAATTCATAATAGTAAGGAATGTCATATTCCGGTACCATGGGAATTAACTATCATTCTATAGAGTAAGCAACACAGCATGGACCAAAAGGAGAAAAATAATAAAGCACAGAAAATAGCAAAAAACTAATCCCGAACTTAAGAAGCTCCAAATATAACAGTTTTTGCCCACGTAGTGCCATCAAACAGAATGAAAGGTCATGGTGCCAGATGTAATCAATCACCGACACCAAAACATCAACAACATAACAAAGAGCAGCATAAGCTTTGTCTCCAGTTTTCAAATATAAAAACCCTGATATTCATCAACAATGTACAAACCAAACGAAATTTATTGCATGCCTATCTTAGAGGATTAGGAAAAAAAAAAGAATCTGAGTCATGACACACTTCAAATCTGAGGCATTAGGAAGAAAGGCATGTTTATCGCCTAATAAAACAACTAAAACAAAAGTTAAAGTTTCTCAAACGCAATGAAAATTTTAAGATCTCAACTGTGAAGAATGTCGGGAAGAAAAAGAACATTCGCAATATCAAGAATCTTTATCAACCTCCTTCAATCGTATCTTTCCTACCTGAGAGAGAGAGGTTACAAGTATTCCCAATGTGAAAAAGTTTGCTTTGCTAAATAAATCTGAGTTAGGCTATTCCAATCTTCCCCAAAATCACCTACTTGCTAGATCTCAATCTTGAAATGTTATCTAATTACCTATCTAAACTTCAGATCTATCTAAGGCACATATCTCCAGCAAATTCAATCTGCCAAACCTGAATATGACTCCAGTGTCCACAGGCATGCAATACCACTTAAGTTACTTGTTAGAACCTGGAAAATTGAAGTAGAAATAGGGGAAAGGGAAAGAGAGAGAAGAGGAGGAAATCTAGAACCAGAATCTGTAATTCTAGATGAATAGCGAAGAGAGAAGAGGAGAAAAGGCTAGAGCCAGAATCTTAAAACTCGAGTCCGAAAGGAGAGGGGAGAGACCAGAACCAGAATCTGAGTTCTAGGGGAAGAGAAGAGATAATCATCCCAATAATAATTTTATTCATCCACGAGACAAAAACAAAATACATAACACAATATTTATAGCCTTGAGATCATGATTGAAGTTAACTACCAATCCCTAGACACAAACTGCTAGTAACTTCCCAATAACCGCCTACAACTTAGGAAAAGACAGAAAATAACTAATCATAAACTACCCCATGTTCATTCTTTCGTCCTAGATTACAATAAAACTGACATTGGACTCTATCATTACTACTCAATGTATTCCATCAACTTTATTGGCAACACGTCTCTGATGTCTCTTGTGTTCGTCTTAAGAGGATAAACTTGTAAAGATATCAAATTATCATTGCCAACTGTAACAGAACGTTTTCCAATATAACATCATCAAATTTACATATTCCATGCCCATCTCAGTCTCACTAACATATATATAATGAATAAAGTGCCATACAACTTTTATCAGCCATACTTTTCATTTCAAAACAATCATAATACGATTATTAAAGCTGCACATTGATCAGAAAAAAATGAACATTTCTTAATATTTTATCTACCCTTGAGAGAGAGCTACATGTACAACCTACATGCAAAGTTTTTTCTTAGCTAAAAAATGGAAATTCTTCTGAGTTAGGCTATTCCAACACAAGTTTGCAAAAGACATATTCACCCACCCTCTGCGTGCATTCCTCACAACCTTCATGAATTTCATTCTTGAAATGTATCCAGCCACCTAATCAAATTTCATATTTATCCATTGCGAAAGTCTCCAGCAAATTCAATTTCAATTTGAAAATGACCCGAGTGTCTACAGGCATGCAATCCTTACCCTTCATAACAGCCCCTCGAATTTATTGGTAAAAACATATTAGATGTGCCATATGTTCAATTAGAAACAACGAAATTTCATCCCAACTTTTAACTGAATAAAAGAATCCAAAGAACGAAAGATCAGTAAGGTCTAAACAAAGTACCAAACGAGAAAAGAAAACTTTTTTTTATCAAACTCCAATCACGAAGGAAGATAAAGCAAGCCCCTACCTCTGACCATCAAGATTGCCCTGTCCACTGCTCCCGCCGCTGCCGAAGGACCCATCATCCGTCGCCGTCTGCCACACTGACTGCCACGCTTGCGAAGGCGGTTGCGCGTACACTCCGGTGGGATCCAGCGCCGGCCGTCCAATCATCATGCCACCGGGAGGTGGGGCAGGTTGGCCCATAGACGGATAGTAGTAAGGAACACCACTCGCAGGGGCCGCCATCATTCCACCAAGGGCAGCCTCGTCCTTGATCTCATCCCTAGGCACAATATCAACCAAGAAATCGAAAATATCAGTGCGGGTAATTGCAGCGGCGATGTCGTTCTTCTGGAGAGTGCGCCTCTTGTTCTCTTCGGCGTGGATCCAAGATCGAATCGTGAGCTCGAGGATGAAGAGCTCGCAGGCCTTGGCGAACAAAATGGGGGCTTCGGCGGAGATCATGCGAACGTCCTCATCGGCCTTCATGATCTTCTTGATGCGAGCGAGAGGGAGCTGGTGGTTCTTGAAATCGTTGACATGATCGATCTCTTGGCGCTGGGTGGACCAGAAATTGAGAAGCTGCTGTTGCTGCTGATGAAGGAGGTGGTGGAAGGAAGGAGGAGCAGGGGGCTGAGGTAGGTATGCGGAGGAGGGCGCGCCTTGCTCGTGCTGGTGCTGGTGCTGGTGCTGGTGCTGGTGCTGGAGATGGTGATTCTCCATTGGTGATTGATTGTATTCGTTGATGGATGATGAAAAAAGCGATCGGCTTCGAACGTTGACAGTTGGATCTCGCTTTCAGGGAGTATCGAGGACTTTGAGCGACGCGTACAGAGAAACTTTTTTAAAAAACTTCGAATCCCGTCAAGTGTCTTTTTAATTTTATTCGAATATTTTGGGTGGTCTCCAAAATTACCCAAAAAAAGTGGGCCAAGAAAACAAAAACAAATATATTATATATATATATATAAAAGTATATTTTAGTTCTTTAAATTCACAGGTATATTTTTTATCCTTTAATTGTATAAAAATTATTTTTAATCCTATAATTCTAATACCGTTAATGTTGCTAATGAAAAATGCTGACACAAGAAATTCAAGTGATAAGTGATAACTGTATAATTAAATGACATTAATCTTAAATTTAAAATATGTGCAAATTGAAAAATTTTTAAAAACTTAATGAAGTAGTTACATACTAACACCTCAATTATATTAAAAAAATTTAGTTTAATAATCTAAATATTAAAACCTCAATTTCATTTGCATCGATTTGTTAACTTATTTTAGTTTAATAATATAAATATATTATATTAAAAAATTAAAACTAAAATATGATTTGTTAGATGCATAGTCATCACTTCAGTTTGCTGCGATAGCATTTTTTGTTATTAATTTTAACGGTGTTTGAAATATAGGATTAAAGTATAACTTATAGGCTAAAGTATACTTTTAGTCCTTTAAGTTTTACATGAGATACATTTTTTATCCCTTAACTTTATAAAGTATATATTTTTTGTCTGTAATTCTAACACCGTTAATATTGCTAATAGAAGCGTTGACGCAGCAAACTTAAATGATGATTGTATAAGTTTTAGGAATGATTGTGTAATTAAATGATATCAATATTAAATTTAGCATAAGTGCAAATTGAAAAACATCTAGAAACCTAATGAAGCAGTAAATATCATCAACATTGATTGTATTGAAAAATCTTAATTTAATCATCTAAATATCAAAACTTTGATTTCATTTATAAAGATTTGTCAGTTTATTTTAGTTTAATAATCTAATTATATTATATTAAAAAATTAAAAATTAAACATGCTTTATTAGTTATACATTCATTATTTGACTTTGCTGCGTCAACATTTTCCGTTAGCAATATTAATGGTGTTAAAAATATATGACCAAAAGAATACTTTATAAAATTAAGGAATTAAAAATATACTTTATGTAAAATTTAAAAAACTAAAAATATACTTTAGCCAAACATATTATTATAAAAAATGTAAATTGGGAGTTAGGAATAATCTGGGTTCTTTAAATTGTAAATTGTACCACTCAATATCTATGCATAAGACACTTGTTGTAACTCATTTTCGCAAACTAAGAAAAACATTAAATGGATACATTTTTTCACCTTTGCCTTTATTTATGAAAGGGTACACTTTTTCTCCCTTACCTATTTATCACTTTGCATTTATACCCCTCTCGCTTCTCTCTTTCTCAAGTGCCCAGGCAATAGTTAACATTGGTAAAATTAGCAAAACCTCATTTAATACCTTACAAGTATTGAACAAAATTTGTTGAGTACAAGTGACTTGTATATAGGTACTAAATGGTATTGAATATTTGAATGCTTGCTAAATGCCAATTCAGTATAACTCATGAGTAGTCATTTGGAGTTACTTTTTTAGCTTATCATAAGCGAAGAAACAAAATTTTGGAAAAAGAACACTTAAATATCACTTAAATTTCAAAATCTTAAATTGATTTTGATGACAATAAAAGAAATAAAATTGACAAAAAGAGTATAACAACTGACAACTTAGGTTTTTAAGAAATCACTGATTTAAAATTTTAAAGTTTAAGTAGTATTTATTTATCTTTTTTCGGAAAATATTTCTCACACACTCACCACATATATTGTAAATTGCAACTGTAAAGTTGCTTTTTTTTGATGAAATTAAATGCGTCAATTGTCGTTCTAAATAAGCCCATGAAAACTACTAAACGTTGCTTCTTAATTCTTATACACGGTGAGGTAGAAAAAATCACTAGCATAAAGTTTTATCTGAACATTATAGAAAATTTGTCAACTAGCTTTTCCCTCACAAACCAAAGTTTTGGCGGTGCTAAATATATTCCAAACAAGCTCTAATTTATAGAATGACTTATATTTTGAGTATTCTAAATATAAAAGACAAAAAACGGACAGGGTCAGGACAAGCATTAGAAATTAATCCCTCATAATATGACAAACTAATGTTTCATCCTTTATTAGAAGAGATACCCACATTTAATACCCGATAGTGCCTCAATCAGATTTACCTCTAACAAGAAAACAAAAAGGGAAAAGGTAGATTCCTCATTTTTAAATATCCTGACTATTTCACTGTTTTCACATCGCCGAACAAGATGGATTCTTTTGAAACTCCGGGAATTTAAAATTTTGAAACATTGGTGGTTAGAGACCTTGATGTACTCTTTGGAGTTTGGACCTTTTGTAAATCCTTGTTTTATTAATATGGTTCAGTGTTTCATTCAACCAAAAATAAAAATTGAAATACCGATTTTGCAAAATAAAGTTTTTGATAGAAAATGTAACAATGACACTAGTCCGTCTTTAAATAGAATTAACTTCTTTCCATTTGATTGTTTATGATTTAGAGTTGAACTGGGCACTACAAGGTCCAGAATATTCTACGCTGTTGCCAAGTATCTTCCTTGACTCAAACTCCCAAAATTTACAGGCAATGGAGAAGCCAGTGAAACAATAAATATTGGCTAGTCTACTTGACAGCAACTCTGTAAGACTAATGCAATGAGTTGATCAATAACAGTCACTGAACAGCAAGGATAATAGTATTCAGGAGAACAATCACTAAATATCAAGGATAATAATCTTCAGGAAATCTGGGTAAAAACAAGAGTAAGGATGCGCATTTAAGTTAACGATATGAATATGAAGGGCCAGCAAAAGAATAACGAGATGAAACTGGTACTGGTGCACTGTCTCGCCTGGCCCCATTGTAATGCTGAGTCTTGTTATATTCTGACAGAGCTTCAGCAGCGTATGTTGAGTATCGCCTATCTTGACCAGTTTCTCTCCTCCTAAGGTCTTCATCCGTCCTAACCAAGGTTCTTTCACCAGCAAAATATGAACTTGAAGGGATTTCCTCTCTGCTCAAGGGTGGTGGCATATACGAGTCCCTCGATGAAGTGCCGTGGTGATAGGCATGCTGATATGGGTCATTTGCAAATTCATGTCTCGCACCACCACGACTGTAGACCTGATATTTGGTCTCATCCAAATAAGAAGGATCAAGGCGACGTGTTTCCGCATGTACATGGGGATTGTCCCGGTAGATAGGGCTCAAGAGTTGACGGTGATCCCTTTCATAATCTCTCTCGTAAGGATCCACCCTAGGGTTGACATGAGATGGAGGGTTAATAACACTTCTATCTCCTTGTAAACCATAAGCTCGATATTCTCTCTCAGTAAGAAATAAATCACGACGAGCTTCCTCTCTCCGATCACTCCGGCGAGGGGCTTCCTCTCTCAGCTCAATCCGGCGAGGGGCTTCCTCTCTCCGCTCAATCTGGCGATCTCTTTCATCAGGCAGCACATTATAACTATTCAAATGGCTATTGACATAATATTCTCTCGCAGATCTATCCCTGTGGGAATGTGGCCTTGATCCCCTTGCAACATCATGAACTTCCCTACCCTGGACAATCAACTTTGGAGGGGAGCGGGCAGAGCGCAGAGTAGAATGAATTTCTACAGGTCGGAATAGCTCTGTCAGCTTCCTAACCTGAATCATAATATTTGAATATAATCAAAGATGAGAATTTAGCAAAATGGCAGAAACCAAAACAGAGGCAACATTTCAATCTCACTTGTCTGACGGTAAGTTCTGTTTTGAACTTGTTCTTTTCATTATAATTTTCCTTGATAGCCCTTTTGAAAATGCTCTCAGGTACTGGATAACAATCCTTGTCAACAGAGAATCGCACCTACAAGTTTGAACCATCAGCACAGAACTCTCAACTCAGTACAATGAAGACAAGAATCTTAGCCAAAACCAGGTAAGAAAATAAACAGGGGATAGAAAAGGTAACCTGAGCAGGAAACGAACCCTCAAAAGCTCTGGGTTCAAGTTTCAAGCCACCTGAAGATGTTGCCTTGTAAACCCCATACAACAGCTTAAGATCAAAATCATACAGAAAAAGCTTCAGCCCTGGCTTGATTCCAAAGACAACATCTTTTTTAACAGCTGAAACACCCATGACACGATAATGGAAGCAATCGGGTTTTGTCTTTGCATTGCACATAAAGATTAAGCCACCAACCTTTTCTCTGTTTTTCTCATTTGATTGACTCTTCCTAATACCCCCATCTCTACCTTTACTATTTTCACTCATGGCTCCCATAGGTAAATTTCCACGTTTTCCCCTATTCTTATTGCTAAGCATTTTATCACCATGGATCCTACTGAGCCTGTCCACCTTATTGCTCTCATTCCTCTGGCTCTTCTCAGGCTGTTCATCAGTAGTTCTCTTCTGTCGGGTGCCTTGTGAAATTTTATTATCCGAGTTTCCCATCAATTTCTTATTCCTCCTCCTTTGTCTTTCCCAAATCTTCTGAGCACCTTTATTATTGGTGGTCTTGAATTTACTGGCCTGAGATTTCTTCACAATTTTCGGCTTGGCCTTTAATGATTGCAGGGTATTCTTGTCACTGTCTTTCATGTTTTCTTCTTGCTCCTTATTCCTGGTGTCCCCTTGAACACCATTAGTCTTTTTGGCATTTGATGCACCAACCTGAGACTTCTTGACGATCTTTGATTTGGCCTTTAATGATTGTGAGGCATTCTTGTCACTTGACTCTGGTTGCCTAGATTCATTGGGGGCATTCTCTGCATCCTTGATGTTATCTTTTTCTGATGACTTCGTCTCCTTCTTACTTTTATCTATTTCTGACAAATCGGTATTTGGAGACGTATTTAGAGAATTTTCAGTGTCCTTTCGGCTTTCTTCCTGCACCATATTCCCCATGTCTCCTTGAACAACTTTACTCATTTTGGTCTTAGATCCACCAACACGAGACTTCTTCATAATTTTTGGTTTAGCCTTTAATGATTTTGGGACATTCTTGTCACTTGATGATGGTTGACCAGATCCATTGGAATTATCTGCATCCTTCATGTTATCTTTTTCTGATGGCTCTGCACCCTTCTTGCTGTTAACATTTTCAGAAGACTCAGATTTACAAGACATATCTGGAGAATTCTTCATTTTGCTATCCTTTTCTGATGACCCTAAATCCTTCTTAATGTCATCTTTTTCTGATGAATCTGCATCCTCCTTGCTGTTATCCTTTTCTGATGACTCTGCATCCTTCTTGCTGTAATCCTTTTCTAATGACTTTGCATCCATGCCGTTATCCTTAGCTGAGGACTCTGCATCCTTGCTGTCAACATTTTCAGAAGACTCAGATTTAAAAGATACATTATGAGAATTCTCAGCATCCCTCCTACTTTCTCCTTGCTCCATATTCCCAATATCCCCTTGAGCCCCTTTAGTCTTTTTGGCCTTGAATCTCCCAGCTGGAGACTTCTTCACAATTTTACGTCGGGCCTGTAACTTTTGTGGGGTATTCTTGTCACTTGAACCTGGTTTACTAGTTCCTTCAGGTGTAATCTCTGCATCCTTCATTTCGTTATCTTTCTCAGGTGACTCTTTATCCTTCTCACTGCTAGCTTTTTCCGCTAATTCTGCAACCTTCTTGCTGTTATCTTTTTCTGGTGACTCCGCATCTTTCTTGCTTTTATCCTTTTCAGGTGACTCTGCATCCTTCTTGCTTTTATCCTTTTCTGGTGACTCCAAATCCTTCTTGCTGTTATCCTTTTCTGGTGACTCTGCATCCTTCTTGCCGTTAACATTTTCAGAAGACTCAAATTTAGAAGACACATCTGGAGAATTCTCGGCATCCTTCCTACTTCCTTCTTGCCCCATATTCCCTTCATTCCCTTTAGTCTTTTTGGTCTTGAATCTCCCAGCTGGAGACTTCTTCACAATTTTAGGTCGGCCCTTTAACTTATGCGGGGTACTCTTGTCACCTGAACCTGGTTTACAGGTTCCTTCAGGTGCAATCTCTGCATCCTCCATTTTGTTATCTTTTTCAGATAACTCTTCATCCTTCTTACTGATATCCTTTTCTGATGACTCTGCACCCTTCTTGCTGCTATCCTTTTCTGATGATGGCTCTACATCCTTCCTGCTGCTATCCTTTTCTAATGACTCTGCATCCTTCTTGCTGTCATCCTTTTCTGATGACTCTGCATCCTTCTTGCTGTTATTTTTCTCTGATAATTCAGCATCCTTCCAGCTGTCATCCTTTTCTTGGAACTCAGGTTTAGAAGCCGCGTCTGGAAGATTCTCAGTGTCCTTCTTTCCTTCTTGCTCCATGCTATACAGAAGGCCAAGCGCACTAGCTTCCAGAGAAAAATCTTACTGCAAGCAAAAGGATATATGTTCTGAACTCCAAAATCTCACAGCCACGAAAGGGATATAATCAATTGGGGGAGGGGGGATGGCAAAGGCAGCATGATGACAAACAGAGGGGAAGGAATATAAGCTGTTGAACTCTTAAAGGTGCTGACACATTAGATTGATATAAACAACTTAAATTCGATAAAGAAAAGAATAGATGTTTTAATTCCATGTTCAAAAGAAAGTCGTGCATGCATGGTAATGCCTAAATGTGCACAAAACAGAATTTCAAATCTCAATTGCATAAACCAGTCTCCCATAACATAAACTATATCAAATAACTTGGTTTTCCCCTCTCACGACAACATTACAAAATGAGATGATGGTCCCAAAAATGAGGCCTCGTCCTTATCTAACCCAGGAGCCAGGGGTTATGTTTAACATAGCAGTGGTGTTGAGAAATGATGCTTATGTGGAACAGAACTCTGACTCTAATTGTCAATCCTTTTTCTAATTGAGAGGCTTCATCAGGGCATGGTAAAAAACAACACTTCTTTTAAGGAGAACAATGGCAGTGGACTACATATTGAGAGGTTACATGGAGAAATAGCAGAGAAAAGCAACGCAGAAGGGGCATTCACTGGGCTCCAACTTGCTCAAGATAATGGATAGTTAGCAAAACATTCTTCATGCTGGTTCTGGATCCCATGAGGATATCCATCATTATCCCCAATAGATGTTTCATTTTTTTTCAGTTTCTTCTTCCAAATCTTGTGAAAAATCCATCACAGGTGACAAGAATGTTGCAATGCAAGCATTTTCATGCAGGCAGTTTACCCATTTCAATCTAAGCTCATAAATTAAAATTCATAAGCAATTAAATTGGTTTATCCTATCTATCAATAATATTAAAGAACAGAAACAACAAATAACAGCAGTCCTGCACCAAAATCCAGAACAGAAACTAGGAATTCAACCTTTAAAACTTAAGTACAGCACTACATAGTCCACAGGACAACCAAAAACTTTGATGACAGTTGATTGGCATTTTAAAAGGAAAATAGATGTTGAAAGTGAAAACCACGTCATTTTTTAACAGGAAAACCATTCTTGAAGTACTTGTAGTTTCCTTCAATTTTTAATTTGATACTTGTGTGTTTTTTTCTCTTTACTAAATCTTTTAATTTTACTCTTTTAGCACCGTTAGCTCCACCCTATAACTTTGCTCTATTTGCATTGTTAGCCCCTTTACAAAAGGTAATTGTGCTAACATAGTAAAATTAAAGGATTTAATAAGGAGGAAAAAACAGATGTACCAGATTATTATATGAAGAACACTATAGGTACCTCAAGAATGGTTTTCCCTTTTCAACCCTACATGCACAATAGAGTGCTGACTCCAAGGTCTGGACAAAAATAACAATAAAACGTAGATGTATCACACAATCAAGCATTAAACATATCTTTATTTCCTAAAAAGAATTCCATATCAAAGATTAATACCCTTCATGACCTCAACTGTCTTTCGAGTAATCAGATTACATGGTAGTTTTACAAATTTTCTTATTCACTTTCATGTCATAATTTATTTGCTCTCATATACTCAATCTCCATAATCCTTACAACATGTGAGATCACTGATAAATGAAAGCAATCAATAATCACAAAGCAGACAAAATACATCCCAAGCCACAAAAACACCACTCTATTGTGCACGGTACTGTAAACTGTTATTTAAACCTCAAAAGATTCAAAAAACTATGAGAGGAAGCTTCGGGTGGGTTGTACTTGTACCCCTCACAGCCATGTTTTTGTTTCAGCAAAATTTCCAAAAATAAACAGTAACTTTCACTGCTCCTTTATATACGTTATGTTCTGGACCCAAAAAAATGCAAAGTTTCTATTCAGGAACCGCTTGGTTGCACAAAGGGAGAGAGAGCACTGCTCGCCCATTAGGTTGCACAAAGGGAGAGAACAGGACAGCTAGGGAAGAACGTTTCCTTCCAAAGGAGAGTGGATGTTTCGTGCCAGGGATGGAGACAAAACTGGGTCCAGAAAAGGAGAGGGAGATAAATTTGCAAAGCTGCCCATGAAGAAGTAGAATGGGTTGATAAATAGGCAATTGTATCGGATTTGCCCAGAAGTAGTGGAAAAGAATGAAAATTTACTCGCATTCACTGAACATCAAAAGTATTTGCATAGATTGATCAAGAGAACTTATATATTCTCAGCATTTTCATAGACTGAAAATTATTTGCAAAATATAACAGATTCGCACCGCCAAAAGATCAAAGAATTGTCCATTCTAACTCAAACGAAAATCTTTGCCCCACATAAATGTAATATCCAAAGATGACAACCATAATCGGATCAAGAAAAGGTTGGATCAAAAGAGAGATTTAGGTGTATGGAATCCGAACCTTGAAGGCAAGAATTTCGCCCTCCAACGCACTCAAATCCCCCAACTTTCTATCGCCTCTGTCACCGCTGCCACTTCCGGCGCCGATTCCCTCTTCTCCGTCAAGTCCCAGCCGAACTCCCTCACCCCTGGCTCTCCCAGTCGTTCTCACCCAGAAATTGCCCTAGCCACTGACTTTCCCTCTCCTCCGGCACCGCTGTCGCCGCGTGCAACGATTCCCTCTTCTCAGTCAACTCTCTCAATCGCCAGCTACACGTGCAGCACTTAAAACCATCGGCCCCGCCAAGCGCTCGTTCGTTCTATGTTCTATCCAACCTAACTTGTCTAGGAGAACAAGAGATTATCAGTATTTAACCCAGATATAATCAGTAAACCATCAACGCATTAATAACAATTCACGATTTGTTGTTATCGATTCATTATATAGACCTCTAATATCTTTTTGACAAATAATCAAACAACAAAATATACATGAATGAAGGGGGCACATCCACACACGCAAAGAAAACCTATAATTAGAGGAAGAATCGAGGGATAGTACATGGGAGAGCAGAACCAATTAGAGGGTTAGCGAGAACAGTTCATCGAGGATATGAACAAGCACATCGAAGGTGAGTACGATTCAAGCTCCGCTCTCTCTCTCTCTCTCTCTCTCTCTCTCGTTTTTTTAAGGGACAAGATTCAAGCTCCGTTCTAAGCAAACAAAACAACGGAAGCTTGACTCAGAGACCCAATTCGGCATTTAAGTTGGGCTTAGCCTGGATTCAATCTTGGTTTTGCCTTTTTATCTTTCTAATTTTGTAAGAATTTGAATTTAGTGTTTAAAAAATCAAAATAGTATTCTTAATTTCTGAAATAAGTCAATGTTATAATATTATCCCTTCATCTAATTATCAACCAAACTGAGCATTAAAAAAATAAGATTGTGATAAAATTTTATACTAATATCTTATTTCCTCAATATAAGATTTAATTTATATTGTAAATTATACTGCGAACAAAATATTATAGTATTAAGAAGGGGAGCAAGTAGTATTTTAATGTTTGGACGGATTTCATTAAGGGATTTCGAAGTAAGATAATACCATTTTTTGACCCAAAAAATTTTGAAACTCTTGTGCATGCCCAGAAATATAAATATGTTATGAGATTAAATTTGGAAAATTCCTCAATATGATTAACTAACTAAATATTAACTTATCAAAATTTGAACTTATGCTCCGGTAAAAAAAACATATAGTTATCAATCGAAGAACTACTTTAAGATACTAATTAATAAGCTGTTTGTTTAAGTAAAAAAAAGACTGTTAGTTGAATTGGTAAACAACTTCACTTTATAAAGAGGAGAAGTTCAAATCCTGAAAAACATATTTATTTATTTTTTTGATAGAAGAAAGTTTAGGTAGGTTTGGCACCAGTCCCCTATCAAGGTCAGGGCACGGCCCCAGGTCTCTTCGAATGCTCACAAGGGACTTATGAGATCGCCTACCAATGAGGTCTCCCCATCGGTCAGAGGGTTCGAACACACTCCCTTGTGATCGGGGTGGCAAGACCTTAACTAACTGTGTCAAACCTCATTGCCGAAAAACATATTTATTGAAAACGACAAACCCTTCACATCCACAACAACAAAAAAATCAATACCTCCCATACAATTCCAAATTGCCCTTAAAATTTAACATGCAACAGATATCTAAGTGACAAGTGCATGTTCAGTGCTTGATAAAGTCAATATTTTTTTTTATTTAAATCACATGTTGCATTTACATGTTACTCATATAATCAAGAGTATTTTCGACATCTGACTTGGAAACATAGTTTCATCTCTGTCTAGTTAGAATATTCTTTTAGATTAAAAAATGAAAATAAGGGGAAAATGAGAGAGAATAATATCCTACCAACGTTTTAATATAAGATTCAGTTGATTAATTTGAGAAAATTAAGGAAGCTGAATAAATTACTTAAAAATATTTATATTTATCATTATTCTCTAAATAAATTTATCTAACTTATAAACTGATATATAATCTAATAATATGAGCATAATTATTTTAAATACATCATGTAACATATGATCTAATTAAGTAATTTATTTAGATTTTTTAATCTCTTTAAATTAGTAAACTTAATTTTATATTAAGCACAAAAGGTAGTTTTTGATATCCCATGATGAAACGAGAGTGCCATGATCATACCTGCGGGAACGCAGTCAATTAATGCATATTCACCACACATTTGCAGCAATTTAGTTATATACTCACCATTAAGTTTTAGTGAACATTCCCATATTAATATTATTAATTTATTTTTAGAATTAATGTTTTGAAAGAAATGCTAATATAATAAATTAACATGCCATTTGATGTATTAAATTATATTAAAATGATTGTATTTTCTTTAAAATACCAACATCACTTATGAAATATTATTAATAATATTTCAAACAATTCTTACTGTCAAAAGGTTTTTCAAAAATAAAATTACTTAAATTTTACTTAAGTTCAAATATATTACAAGATAATTAAATATACTAGCTATATTATTTATTGAAATAAAATGTCAGTATTCCTTTATAATAAAAATTTGAGTCTCTTTATGCAACACCAAGCTATAAAAATAATGAAAGGACTGATAACTTATACTCCACCCGATCCTAAATATACGATAAAGTTAACTTTTTTTTAGATATTAAAAAAGCTTATTAAATTACTTTAAAACCTTTATATTTGTAATTTTTTCTCTAAACTATTTTGCCTAACTTATATATAATTTAAGAATGCACAATATATAATATAATTAACTAACTTATTTAACTTCATTCATCTCTTCAAAAAAAAAAAACTCTGATTTATATTTAGTACAAGAGGGAAGTAATATATCAAGTCTCCCAATAACTTTGCCTTCGCCCTAAAGCTGCCTACAAGTGGTTAAACGCCACTTCTGGAGCAATAACTATAAATATATAAAAATATTTTAATAATCTATGAATACATATATTGAAATCTATAGAAAGATATTAAGTTATCAATATTGTAGCTCATTTTTAAAATTTGTGATAAAAATGTATATAGTGGTCTTTAAATTACCACCAGGCATAACCTAGTCTTTTAATGCAATTAAAAGACATTATCACTGTCAGTTTTAATAACAGACAGAGATCACAAAGACAAGCTAGATATTCTGATAAGTTTCCATTAAAACAAACAAGTGCTCTATGTATTTGCCTCCAGTGAGAGAAATCTACCGTTTGATCACCATTATTGCTCTGCTATCTTAACCTATGAAACTAACTGGAGCATTCACATCTCTTTAATACATACATGTGTTGGATTTGAGATTTAAATCTTCCAAAAATGAACAAAACAAAAATCCACAAGACCACAACCATATTGCAATTCCCTCAAACTGGTAAAAGACTAGCATCAGTCAAGTAATCATCTTGCTCTTCACTGCCTAACTGAGCAAAAACAGCAGCTTTTGAGCAAGTGTTAATTGGAAAGAAAAGAGAAAGGCAATCATAAATTGATAATGAAACTAAATCATGATGATATCCAAGAAAGTTATGAAGCATTATAATTCAAAAAAGTAACAAGAAATCTGCACTTTTTGTGCTGAATTTGACCAATGGTAAGGATAGGACAAACAGAGGATTTTCTACGAACTATCAGAAGAGTAAAGATAAACTTTCACAATGAATCTTGATTGACAAGAAGCAAGAATGAGTCATTTACATCAGCTTCCTAGACTGCCTTCAAGCCACAAATTTGGCTCAAGTTAGTCACGAGGGCCCAAAATTATACGCAGACAGCAAAAGATGCTATATCAATCTCTTAACCTGTATCTAAAACCTCCTTTGCTTTCCCCACTAGAAACATAAAGCAAATAACGAATATAGGAAAGTTCAAATCATTGATTTACACAGAATTGGTTATTGTAATCTAATGATTTGTTGAATAAACTTCTATCTTTGCGACTTTCTGACTATCAATGGAACTGTGAGTCTCCTCAAGTCAGTTCAGTAATTAGCACTTGCTTGCCACTTTAATCACTGTCTTCTCCCTTACTCGTTTCCGCCTATATACAATCAAGTTCTCCAGCCTACTCTCCTTTCTCATTGGTTCGGTCATCACCTTTTTTGGAATGTCTTCTTCCTTAATTGGCTGGTGGTTCTTTACTAAATCACCATCCTTTGGAATCTCTCTGCCTTTCAATCTGTCTTCTGAAGAATTTTCAACTGTTGTTACTGTCTCCAGGTCTTCGGTTACTACCTGAAGAAGCTCCATAGGTACAGCAGCAGGATCAAGCTCCAAGCAACCTGGAGAGGCATTATGACCATCTTGACCAGTAAGTGAGTAGGAAGGAACCTGGTGGGAGAAACGAAACATCTCCTCTCTTGGAATATTCTTGATCTTCTTTGAATCTGCATGCCGGTGAAATACTGTCTTGAAACCAGCAACTTTAATGAGAGGAGAAACATTCACACCTTGCCCCTCATTGTAGTCTTCAAGCACTTCCACCATGTCATATTTTTGTACAATTTCGTCTGGAGTGAGTTCATTCCAATCAAGGGACCAATTTCTATAAAGAGCCCAAACATCACCCTTCTTGGGATATATCTGTATGACCCCTCTAGTGCCTTTGGTCCACTTAACCCTGTGAGAGAAGGAATTAAGAGAGCCATTCAATTCACGCTTGCCTATCCAGAAATCCCCAGAAGTCTTAGGAAAGCCACAACCGACCCACTTTATTGGGGCCAATTCATTATTGCTTTTAGAGTTAAGCCAACTCATCCTCATTTTGAAAGGTTTGCGAGATAGCACACTATGAATCATAGCATAGTAGCGAGGCATGCCATCATCATCATCATAAGCAGCCCAAACCTGGTTCGCCCCAAATGATTTCTCTGTTCGGTCATTATCAAAATTATGGAAGTCTGGGTCTGGAACACTCATAGACAGAGAATCAGGCGCCTCCAAAGTAGACATATCAGGATCAACAGAGGATGATATTTTGGCTGTGGTCTCAGAATCAACAAATCCTTGAATTTTTTCCACACCATTCCTAGACCTGTCATTGTCCTTCTCCTTAACTTTCTCATCAGGTGTTTTTGAATTGTCTATCTTCCTTGGCACATAAGCAAAATTCAATTCTTTAAGCTTACTACGAATATCATTCCTAGCCTTTTCCATCAACGCCATCTTTAATTTCTGCTGGGACATTTCCCTCATACCATTACGTTTATAGTTTCCCACAGGATTAACCCTTCCTGTCCCCATATTACCCTTCAGAAATCCACATTCACCGGCCAGCCTTATTCCATCGGTTTGAGATGCCATTTTGGTTTCCACCTCTCTTTTATCACTATCATCTCTATTTTCATCAACACTCCTTTTTTTCCTTGGCCTGTCTTCTTTCAGGACTGTATCTGAATCAAAAGAAGATGATTGAGAAACTGGATTGTAAGCAGTTGTCTCAGTAGCATGAGTTTTCCCACAATGGGCTTTTCCCATCATGGTGGGAGGGAATGCATCCTCATGCCCTCTCTTCAAATTCTCAGATGTGAACCCAAAATCACTAGGAGCTTTAGCAGTAGAAGAAGCTGATCTTGGAACATTGGCAGCACCAAAAGGCATAGCAAAAGGTTTGGGCCCATATAAGTTTTCAAGTGAGTTAACGGAAGAAGTTGGTATCCTTCCAGAAACATTGGCAGTACCTCCAGGCATAGTGAAAGTTCTGGACCCATATAAGTTTTCAAGTGAGTTAACGGAAGAAGTCGGTGCCCTTCCAGTAACATTGGCAGTACCACCAGGCATAGTGAAAGATTTGGACCCATATAAGTTTTCAAGTGAGTTAATGGAAGAAGTTGGTATCCTTCCAGAAACATTGGCCGTACCACCAGGCATAGCGAAAGGTTTGGACCCATACAAGTTTCCCAGTGAGTTAATGGGAGAAGTCTGTGTCCTTCCAGAAACATAACCATTTTCTTCCATTCTTGTTGATTTAAATTTCCTTTTCTGTGTCTCTGCACGTGGACCATTGCAGAATATAGAGGGGTGTGGTGTCTCTCTGGCCAAAAAGGGCTTATGACAACAGTTGCACACAAGGTTGCAGTTGAGATAAACTGTAGGGTACTCGAACATTGTTCTGCAAGCACCACAAATGGTCCAGAATGATTGTTTCAATGACACAGGAGATGCTGGAGTACAATTTGGATGAACGGCAGTTGCATGGTCCTTAGCCTTGCAGTTAGCAGTATTGAAGATATTAAAGAAACCATTCTGACTTGCTGGTACAGAAGGGTTCCTGTTTGAGACTTCTTGAAATGAACCCCTTATGTTGCATCTTTGGTCATAGAACATTCGCTTGCCTTTATCAGAAACCAAGCTCCATGCCTGAGAGATAAGTTTAAAAGCTCCTTCAGAACCAACCGATTTGTTTTTATCAGGGTGCAGAACAAGAGCCATTTTCCTGTAATGCCTTCGAATTGTTTCATCATCAGCCAAGGGATCCACTCCAAGGACCTTGTACCAATCAATTTCTCCATTTATTCTTTTCTCAGCAGCGACATAAACCTCAAGAGTTGCCATCAGTTGAGAAAGGCCATCAAGACCTGGATACAATTCTTGAGCTTTCAAGGCAAATCTCTTTGCACCAGCAAGGTCCATCTCCAGAAACTTCTTCTCTGCAAGCTCCTTAGCTCTAATGGCATCGTCTTTATTACATTCCATGCTTGCTGATTTGTTGCTCCAAATGAACAAAATTCCACATGTACAGAATAGCAGCACTTTCTTCAACTATAGAAGCCTAATAAATCAAACAAATAGAGCCAATTTAGCAACAAAGGAAAGAAAATTTCAACAGATAACGGAACAAATTCCTTTTAATCAATTGAATAAGAAAACCAAAATTATGTACAATGCTTCTTTTGATTCATTAACGCAGAACCATGATGTAAACGACTAAATGATAAAGCAAAACAGATATCTAACACATTCAGCCATTCATCACCGAATTTCCAAAATAATCATGTTTCATGATAAGAGATTCCCCATGGATTTTCGCATCTGGATCCCTATCAATTACAAACTATAGTACGACCAAACCAAACCCTTTCTAGTAAATTAAAACCTTTAGTTGTATGAGCAAAGGTCTTTTAAACAATTGAAAAACATATACATTGCTCTGAGAACGCCAACATTATGTCCTATGCTTCTTTTGTTCATTAATACAGAACCATTATGGGATGGCTAAATGATCAAGAAAATACATCATTGAACTTATTCAACTACTACTACTAAATCTCAACAACGAAAACAGATTCTTCATGGATTTTGTCATTTTGACTTCCTAGATACCAATCAAGCACAAACTACAGAACGACCAAACCAGACACTTTTTGATGAATTGAAACCTTAACTGGGATATTTTACTGCAAGGATAAACATTAAGTATGATAAATTATCAAAATGTGAGACAAAACAACAGTTTTTGTTGATTTGGTTTATATTTGGGATTCAATTCAGAGCTTGCTTCTCTTTGAAGCGAACGCTCGCACATTCTTCTGCAGAACAGAGTATCAAGGAAAACAATCAAATAAACATCTCAAATAAATAATTTCTTTGAAGAGTATCTTAATTATGCAAACCTACTATCTTTACCGATTTTAAAATTCAACCAAGTCTGTGCAACATTATAGATTTTACGTTGAATATGCCCAATTTGAGTGTCTTTGACTTCAAACCCCAAACAATATCTATCAACAGCAAACCTCATAACCGAACGGCAATAATAGCGACGATAACCCATTCAAGCAGAGAGTTAATGTAAAGAGGGATACAAAAAATTCACCTGTTACAAGCGATTTGATGTTCAGTAATGCCATTGATGAGCTTTAATCACAATTCTGATTTTTCGCCCGCTTACACCACCGAGATCAACCTCTCGAATTAAAAAACCCAACTTTCGAGTGCTTTTTGTGAGAAACTGAAATCCCTTTAACCCTCCAGAGCAAGAGAAAGATACGCCCTGCAAAATATGAATAGAATTTGCATAGCATTTATAGCATGGCAATGCCTTTATAATTCTAATTTTATATTATATTTTTTTATTTTGCCACAGTAAAAAAACCTAACTATGGTCATATTTTAACTATGGTAACCGGCATTGTAAACAGTTGCCAATTCCCTAAATTAGGCAAGGATAGTGGGGGGAGAATTTCAAAGATACATATATTTAATGTTTGTTCATCTCATTTAAACTGATGTTTGTAAAACATTTAAATCAATTGTGTGATTCTTTTAATTGAAACTATTTATAGATTCTCATCATGAGAGGATATACATCATATTAGTTGCTATACGGACATGTATTTTCAACCCAATATGCTAATAATATATGAGGGGCATTTATGGACATCCAAGAAGAATATATGGTAAAGTGTATCCATATATTCTTTTTTTGCTGATATATATTCTGGATTTGAAAATTTTAAAATTCTGAAATTTATTTAAAGGTCACCAACAGGTGTTTTTCCTTTTCTAATCTTGTTGAGAAAGAAGCTGTGAACCCCCATTAATGATCTTTACTTATTTCTCTGAATACTTCTGAGAATTTTGGCCTTTGATTGAAAACATTGTCACCAGAAAATACATGAATGATTCAATAATGCTCTACAAATTTGCCAACAGACACAACTTTTGGCTTTATTAGTTAAAATATCAGCCATAACTGACAGATTCCGACTTTAACATTGTGATCTTTCTATGCTTTGCACCTTAATCTTTAGATGATCTTTCTATGCATTGCACCTTAATCTTTAGATACAAGTTACCAGCATTGGAAAATCAGTTTTCATGACACGTACGAATTACAGAGACAAGTTAAGAGATTCTGATCATTTTCCATTGAAACAAACAAGTGTTTCTTTGTATCTTCCTCCAGAGTGAGAAATCTATAATGGGTTAACATTGTGGGAATGCTTCACTGATCTTGCCCTGCTTTTTGTTCCAGAGACCTCTGTACTATTGCCCTGCTTTTTCACCAATGCTTTATATTATTTAATCTGAAAAGTTTATGACTGAACTATATCAGATAAAGGATCTTTCATATGTCAAACACTTGAAGTTGCCATCACATAGAGACCACGTGGGTTTCATAATCACAAACTAATGTTCCTCCATTATCGGTTATATCTTGTAACATGCTAGACAAGTTCAGAGAAACGAAATGATGACAATCAAATCAAGCAAAGGTGAGGTTTGCTTTCTGACTTGTCTCTCCAGAAAGCCTCACACATGGAGAGAATCTTTAAATTTTCTGAATTAAAGGAGCAAGCACTAACGGCCTGAAGTTTTAAAGGGCAACGCGTAACCTTCTACTTACAAGGAAACTTTCATGTCACTAGACTACAAGGTCATTGAGGAAAAAAACCTTAGAGATTTATTAAACAGGGGGAACAATGGGGTTCATGTATAAGCAATGAGAGAACTTATTTTACCAAAAGTCTAAAAACTAAGACTTTCTCATGCAGTAAGGCTTAAAACTCCCTAAATCTTAACTACCTCAGTATAATCAGGATAGTGAACAAGATTCAAACCTTCATAGGGTGAAACAAAAAGTTCTCTTACTCTTGTATATATAAATCAAACACAACATAATTGCCACAATGTGAAGTCCTGACAATATGGTATTACTTTAAACATAGTATTAGTATGTTTGGATTAGATTTTGGAGAATAGGCTCGAGAAGAATTTTACCAAAAGCTGGACTAATGTGCTTCTATGGAACCATAGTTTTGGGCTTTAGGATAAATTTTGGGAGTGTTTCACTAAGTTGCTTTGAAATCATGGTTTGGATCAAAAAAGTACTTTTGGCATCCTATCCAAACACGCTTATGACAAATAAGTCAGCTGAGAGTGGATTACTTCTCAGCAAAAAAATCATGTGTACTGCTAGCAATGGGACTAGCTAATTCAAAAAACATCTAGAAGATCTCAAAACTCTGAAAAACTCCTGTATACATACAGCTTTCTTACATTCAATGGTCTAAATTTTGGTCTTACACCTTTACATTCACGGATCAAATCTGGATATTGCTCCATATATGTACATTTATTAATTTATCTACTTCCATACACGAGTATTTCTTCAAAATCCTTCACGCCAGATAATTTTGAAAACTGATACTATAACAAATTCCCATCGATCAGAAGCACTCACAAAAACAACAGGTTATTATTAACACTGTCATAAGACAAATCTGGTCAAAAGCATTGGAAAGGTCAAAATGCCTTCTATCGGCAAATTTTCTGGTACCTTGTGGATATGTAATACAAATACACAAGCCTGTGACAGAGAGAAGAATATGAAGGTCAAAAACTCAAACTTGGTCTTCACCAGGCTTACTGGAAGATGACATCTCTTCTACATGGCCACACACACACACACACACCTACCTGACCTTAACTCTTCCTCGTTCATCCTGTTTGGTCTTCTGATGATGGAATAGAAGAGTCCATTTTGTTCCAGTACATGGCATGAAATTGGCCCAAGATATGGAATGAAATTGATGGGTCTGCGAAGGGTTGTCCGGGAGATGCCGGCTGTGGAGGGGTTCTAAGGAAGGCTAATGGGAGCTGGGCAGGAGGATTTAGTAAGAAGTTAGGATGTTGCAATGCTCTCATAACAGAACTTTGGGGAGCAGTACATGCATGAAATTGGCCTAAGATATGGGGATTCCCAGAATTATGGTTGAGGGAGATTCAATCTCGGCCATTCTACTACTACAAGAAGCTTGGACTCATGGCAAGTTTAACAATAGGATCCTTAACACAAGGATTAGACAATGCAACAGAAATATACAGGTTTGCTTCTGTCACACCCTCAGATAAGGTAATTCTGTAGTAGACTGAATGGCAAATAATAGTTATTCTTGTAATAATGATGTAATTTATGTTGATAATCCCCCTGTAGGGGTACTGCCATATCTGTTTAGTGATCAGGCAGGGACTGTTTACCCACGAGGTATTTTTGGTTGAGTTATGTAAGTAGCGGCATGCTGCCCAATTTTTACCAAAAAAAAAAAAAAAAGAAGAGAGTCCATTTTAAGAGGCTTGTCATCTTCAACCTCACTGAGAATATACTCATAAGTTGTGTATCCTTAGATTATATATTAGTTTATTAGTTAAACTAATTAATTTGGAGGAAAAATTAAAAATATAAATATAAATATTCTAAAGTAATTTAATTTGCTTCCTTAATCTCTCTAAAAAAATCAACTTTGTCTTATGTTAGGACGGGAGGGAGTACTTGCTTCTTGTCAACATAATGCAACCATGTTTAGAGAGTTCAAATCAAGCAAAATTTTTAACTTGCAAGAGTTCCAATAAGCTGGCGGAACAAGACCACAACAGTAGCTAAAAGAGAAGCCAAAGCTTGTATGCTATTAAAGACTCAAAATGAAATGTTTTTTTCCTCTTGTCATGTAACATTAACGTCACTATTCGATTTGGGAAAATGGACATCTCGAGTTGCATTAAGTAACTAACTAAAATCATTTATTATCTACAAATTCCACAGTTAAGTGGGAAAAAATTCTTATGGACCTCTCAAAATGAAAAATACGAAGCTTGGCATGTTTGAAACAAACTATCTCTTCATAATTAGCACTGAAAAATAAAGCTATTGAGAAAAATGATACGTGATCTTGACATGGAGTGTCATAGTTACTTAACTTACACCTCTACTTAATACATATTTTCTTTTCAATACTAAACCATACAAGTTAATACAATTATGATGCATAACTTATAATCAACTAGTAGTTCCGTTTTTTTTTTTTTGTCGAAATTCACTTTCATTAGTTATCAAACTGGATAAAACGTCTGTAATTAACTCAACTACTAATAAACTGAAAGTACAAGGAAATGAACAAAAGGTACTCGCAAGCACCCGAGTCATCAACTAGATGGTCATGTGCAGTGGAAATTTCACAACCCTGAGAGACATCTTCAGCCAGAATCGATGACAAAGTGAGTGATGGTTGATAAACCCACTCTAATGGGCTCACTCCCTTAAAAGCTACAGCTGCAAGATGATCAACTGCTAAGTTATTCCTCCGAGGAGAAAAGGATATAGAAAACCCAGCTTAAGATGCTACACGGTTGATAATGAGTGTGTTTGGAACAGCAAATGGAAAAATAGAGTTTCTCAATTTAGCTTTTGGTAATTTTATTTTTAGTAAAAGCCTGATTGTGTGATGTGATTTATGTTTAGAACAGTGATTGTATAAATGACTTTTGCAAAAGTAAAACTTGTTTGGATTAACTTAAGCACAAATGACTTTTATGATAATAGTAAGAGAAAGTGGGTGGAAAAATATTTTAAAGGGTTAAAAACACCAAAAAAATATTTTGAAATAATTTTTGGAACTGAAAAAGTACATTAAGGATAAAATTGCAATCAGTCTGATAACACACTGGACACAACTGAAAAAATATTTTAATCATCCACACTTTCCCCAAACACTAAATCAGGAAAAGCTGAAAAATAGAGCTTATAACAAAAATATTAAAATTGGAAAAAGCTTAATTGATCACTTGCATCACCAAACACACTTTTTTTCTCAAATTACCAATTAGCTTTTGCTCATCAATTGAGCATTTGGAGGCTCCAACGCTCCCTCCAAACACACACTGTCTTAAAAAACACAACGACTTTTCCAGTCATACAAATCTGCTACTTTATTTTCAACACTTATCTTTAGTAGTAGGCAATCTATTTCAAAAATTACCTTGTCATGCCTTAGATCTGTTGCCAGCATCAGAGCTCATTGTCATACCCCAGATTTTTAGTACTTCCGCGTTTTAATGGTTTAAGTTTCTACCACTTGCTAACAGGTAAATCTTTGGTTCGAACTTAGATTCAACCTGTGTAGTTTGCTTGAGTGTGTTTTTGCGTGCTAATTTAAACGTGTGCGCTTTCATTTGATTCATATAATAAACTTATAATCAACCGATAACTTCACAACGGCATCAAGCAAAGTGAAAAAACCCATGTTTACTTTTGTTAAATTAATGTCTATTGAATAACTAATTATTATTTAAAAGAAGGAAATGTCAATTACGACCGCATAGCGCAGTGGATTAGCGCGTCTGACTTCGGATCAGAAGGTCGTGGGTTCGACTCCCACTGTGGTCGTATTTTTGCAATTATTATCAAATCACATAAATCTTTATAATTTTTCGCCGCCACCTGAAAGATCTTATATTTACTTTTTTAAGTTTTTTAATTAATTCAAAGAGGCATCCCCAATCTTCAGATCTGTGTTGCGTAAAGCGTAATTGGTTCCAGTGAGAAATAGAGATGGAAGAAGACGATTCAGTAAGCAGCATTAGGTCAAGCTCCAAAACGACGCGGGAGCTAGCGTTGGAGGGCCAGAAGCATCTTGAAGACACCATCGACCACGCTTTTCAGATCCTTTCTTCCATCAACCACGAGCTTTGTAACGCCGCCTCGTGGTCCAACCCCTCTCCCATTTCTCCTTCTTCTGTCTCCAATGGCGTCGCAACGGCGGATTCACCTTCTGATAACGCCGAGAATGCTGTCGGTGGTGGCGCTACTGGTGGAACTCTGGAAGATGCTCGCTTTCGGTATAAGAATTCTGTGAATGCACTCCGGGCCATTCTCGCTGCTATTCCCAACGCTCAGAAGGTACCATTACGAACCCTAGTTTGCCTTTGAATTAACTCTGCTTTCTCTGTTCTGGAAGGTACCAAGAAGGTACATTTTAATGACTTGTTAATCCTTCGGATTAATGTTCCGTTGAATTGAGTTTTCTTTTAATCAACTGCATGAATTTGACGTCGTTCGTAGGCAGGAGATCCTGCATTACAATTCCGTGTTTTCCTCAGAGAACACATTACGAACGAAATTAATTTCATAACGATGTTAGCGGTCAAGACATTAGTCAAAATGTCTGACCTTCTTGAAATTTAGAAACCATTTAAAATTGTCTACATGACACTGAAGAATATTACTAGTATTACACAATAGAGAAGTAGACAAGTAGTGAATGTTTTGTTTTCCCGGTTAAACTAATTCTGTTGGCGTATAATAGGCCAAAGCATTTGACGCTGGCTCAGCTGATAGCCCTTCGGAACAAGCTGAGATTGAGAATTTGGAAGAGCGAGCCTCTTGTTTGAGGAAGGTTGGTTGGGAATAGCAGTATAAATTTCAAATTCCACACGCTATCATGTTCTTTTTATTGTATGGACATTGGAATCGTCACTTTGTCCACAGGGTTTAGGTGATGATTTCAAGGTTTACTGATCAAAATACCTCTATAAGTCATCAAGTCTCAAGTGAATCTAACAATGTGCTTTCAAAAATGGTTTTAAAGCTCATGCTAGAATCCTCTAGCCTTGGCTGTTACTATCATTGACTTTCAATTCCAGACCCGATATGTTGACAATCTTTCATTATTTCTGTTTATAAATATAGGAGCTTGCCAACAAGAACATGCACCTGAAGATTCTCATGGATCAATTGCGGGGTCTTATCACTGATATATCCACTTGGCAAAGTCCTTGTTCAATCTGAAGTTTGGGCAATAAATAATACACATCTATTTTGAAGGTGGTGGATTGCAATGGAAAGTTTGGTGGTGGGACCAGTAAGTGCTAATAGTGATTCGTGATATTTTAACTCTTGAAGTCGATCAAAATTATGTTCTTAACCCCCCCCCCCCCTTGTTTTTCCCACCTCTGCGAATCTAATACTTGAGCATGGAAAGATAAGTCCTATATCTGGATATCATAGTACTAATCTCGTATATGTGGATAAGGAATATGTTAATATGCCTTCCTGGGTTCTAATTCCCAATCATGATCTGACAATTGTTGTATACTTGTGTGGCAGGGGCACTCCATCTTCTCATTGGAATTCTGCATGTTGTCCAGATATAGCACATGCTCGGAAATACAAGTCGTTATTATTATGGTTTTGGCTTGAGCCACGTTCCCTTGAAAAAAAAAGGCAATATATGCAGCAAGCACGGCCTTATGTTGAACCCCTTGTTGAGCAAAGATTGGTTACAATAATTCTCGCATGTTGAATATTGAATGGTGCATTTGTTTTATGAATGCTGCCCACTGCCTTTATCAAAAGTTAAAAACAGAGAAGCTCCCTATAAAGCAGAGGAGGTTCATTAATGAGTCCAGAAGAGGCGAGAGGTTTATTAATGACAACAACATTGATAGATGAGAGTCTCATTTATGACCGACAAAATCCCTTTCACTCGAATTAGTGAATGCTGCATTGGGAAACTTGAGAATCAATTAAAGAGTTCAAATGCGCTTTACGAGACACAAATTTTAGTGCTTCTATTGATCATTATAGTGTAAAATCATTAAAAATAAACTAATCTAGACACTCGCCAAATATACCTACTAATATTTCTTGATGCATCTGAGCTTAACAAATTTTATAACAGAACAAGGTAAACCTGTAAGTTGCTGACCCCCCAAAAACCTCCGAGTTGGGTTGCGTCTCCAAATTTTGGCGATCCAATGTTGCATTTCCATCTTTAAATTTTACTCAAGTGCAAACCGAACTTCCTGGATATGGGTCAAGTATCGTTGACTCTACAGATAAAGTTCTCTTGAGGCCATATGAGACTATAAAGTACTCTTAACCAAAAAGGGAAAAAAGTGAGAACTGGAAAAATAGAAAGAGTAAAGGTGATTGCTAATTTGCTACAATCACTTGAATTTATTAATCTTTTTACTTTTCCTCTTTCAACTGTAAAGAGCAGAATTTGAGCATTGCACACTTTCCTTCTGTAGCTTTCGAGTATTTACCCTAAAATCATTACTTAAGTACAAAGGTAGGCTCTAACCACACCACAATAGTCTTCTTTTTTCTTTTTTTTTTTTGTCCTTTTAATTGTGAGGTGAAGATCTGGTGGTGAGGGATGATCTCATATCTACAATAGCAGACTCATCTGCCCCAAGCTTGATGGCCTCTTTGCTGGCTCTTATGAATCTTGAAACAGCTCCTTTCACATATCCATGAGCTTCCTTTACACTCATCTTCTTGCTCATTTCATCTGGGAAACTGCTCAAGAAGTGGTCCCCATTTAGAACAGCCGCCAATTGGACTAACTCACTCTGAAACTCTGATAACCCTCTATTTTCTTTTGCTTCACCGCTTCTCAGAGGAGTCACTTCTGGCAAAGTTTCTGCAACACAAAAATTCCAAGTTTTCTTTATCAGTTTATTCAGCTGTCACAATGGGAGAGATATGATCATTCAGTCAAAGATGATGTGTCTTTCAGTTTTTGTTCCCACTTCTTGCTTGCAATAGCTTACAGGTTACTACCTCTAGTTCTTAATAAGAGCTCCTCTGTAGACGAGCTCTTATACTAAAAATGGGAGGTTGTACATATTCCTTTGTTAATTTAGGATTCATATTCACTTGTATGTTTCTAGAATCTAGAAATTTAACAAAGAACAGTAGTTGGGTGCAATTTCAGGTATTTATCATCCAATTCTGCTAATAAATATATGAAAATTGGAAAAGCACTATGTATTTATTAAATGTAAATGTTTTTAACACAACTGGCATAAATAAGGTAAGGAAATGAATACCCGGGCAATCCGTTCTGGGTGAGGTTAACTCTGAAACAACACTCTCGAAAGTGCCAGCCCACGCATCCCTGTGAGTTAAGAAATTAGAGGAAAGGTTGAACATCTTCTTAATGGTGGCAGGTATAGAAGAGTGCTCAAACTCTGAGTTTTGAGCTGGTCCTTTGGGGCCACTTACAACTGAAACAACAGACCAAATCAATCAGTAAATAAGTCTACAAGCTAAACCAACAAGAAAACACAGCTTAACCGAAGCTAAACAAGCAAAACACATCAACCTCAAGATTAGATCATGCATGACCATTATAACTTCTTTACTTAACCTGGCATTCTCAATTCCATTATGGTGTAGATTGTAGAGCATTGTTTGAGCTTACCCGTTCCCTTCTTAATCCAAGGTGAGACCATAATAGTGGGCACGCGAACACCTAGCCTATCAAACTTGAAGAAATATGGAGCAGGTCCTGTGTTCCCATCTGGACTAGGAATATTGACAAAAGGAGTCTCTACATGATCATAAAACCCACCATGTTCATCATATGTAATCACTAGAAGAGTCTCATTCCATTGAGGGCTTGCTCTCAGAGTCTCATACACCTCCTTCACTAGCTTCTGTCCATTTGCAACATCATGAGATGGATGATCATCATTTGCAGGGAAGCCTATCAGATCAAAGTACCTAGGCTCAATCACTGTCAAGGGAGGAAGCTTCCCATTTCTAGCGTCTTTCTTGAACTTCAGATCATACTGATGAAACTTGAATATGTATTTCAATTTCCTTAGATTTCTATAGAACAGGGTTGTGGGAATGATCTGGAAATATATCCCAAAGTCTATGTCATTCTCTTGGAGAGAGTCAAATATGGTTTTCTGTGGATACCCTTTTGCCAATTGCTTGGCAATATGGCTTACTGAACCATGAGAAGTAGCAGAGTACGCAAAAAGCCTATTTGGCTGTGTAGGGCCCGGAATTGAAGAAAACCACCTATCATATACAGCAAATTCTCGAACTAAAGCAGTATAAACAGGCACAGATTCAGGTCTAAAGCCTTTCATTACAGTCTCAGAGAGGTTTTCAGACATAGATAATGCTTGTTCCACAAATCCAGTCATGGAAGGAAAAGAACCAGACCCAAATACCTGTTGTGCCACATCTTCAAACGAATGGCCCGGATCCGGATCCACGAACTGCGCATCATCCGTGAAGCAAATTGATACGGGTTTCGAACTGTTTGTGGAAACCGGATTGCATTCTTCGCCTGTAACCCCATTGATCAATGAATTGATGGCTTTCTTCATCCATCCCAGCATGTGATCGAACGAGCGATTCTCCATAACCAAAACTACAATAGTTTTGATGGGTTGTTGCTTCTGTGAGCAAGTCGGTGGAAGCAGACATAGCAGAGTGAGAAGGAGAAAGAAGATGGAACAAAATGGGTGAAGTAATCTGGGTTTGGTACCTCCCATTGTGCCTCGAAATGATGGATTTTGAGAATTGGGTTTTTCTGGGTTCTGGTTTCAGTTAACACCAGTGAGGGAGGAAGAAATGGAATGCGAGGTGAATTCAGAGACAGTGCAAAGTTTTATCGCTGGAGCAAGATTTGTGCTTAGTGGGGGTGATGTAGAGAATAGAAAGCAGAGAAATGGATAGAACTTAGAAGCTTCTGGATTTGCGCGTTACTGTGTGTAGTACCTTCAATGGAGGCTGCAGATATGAAATGAGAACGGAAAGTAAACTTCTGGTGGGTATTTATGTTGATAGCTCACGTACTCCATTGTCGAACACCTTGGTTTTTTTTGTATTCCGGGGTTTAATAATACTCAGTATTTCTTGGACCAAGTATTATAGGAATACTTTCTGTAATAATCGAACTCTGTTTTTTAACCCTACGTGTTTATTTGTATTGCAATCATTAGAAAAGCTTGAGAAGGGATGTGGAAGAGAGAAGTCAAGGAAATGAGCCTTGTGGGCCCGGTGAATATGCAGAACGGCATGCATGTGAAACTTGGATATTTTTAATTTTTCACGTGAACCTTTTTGGGTATGATTTGGATGGATTTGCTAATCGGTTTTACGCATTCCTGTGGATTTGATTCAAGCACATTTAAGGGGACTTCTGTATTTGTACTATTCTAATCTAGAATAAATATTATTAAAGGGTAACCCTAAACTAATTCAAATTAACACCCCAAAATATTTGGATTTGGCTTGCCTCCGCTGCGCCTTAACATCTGCTACGTCAAAACTACACTTTTTTTGTGTAGTTTTGGGTGTAAAATATCAGCTGGTCTTTTTTTTTTTCTTTTTGTAAAATGGTATCCAACATTTTGAAATATTTTTCTGGAAGTATCTAGCATCTTAAAAATGTTTCAAGTGGCATACAGTATATTAAAATAATTTTTGGCGTTTTTAAATCCTTCAAATATTTTTCCAGTTGTACCCAGTGTCTTACATAATTTTACCCCTAATGTATTTTTTTCAACTCAAAAAATTACTTTAAAATATTCAAGTAGCATAAAGTATTCTAAAATAATTTTTAGTGCTTTTAACTGCTTAAAATATTTTTTTTAATTGTACCCAGTACCTTAGGAGATTGACTATAATTTTACCTTTAATGTATTTTTCTCAATAGTAACTAGCACCCAAAACATAGGATACTGGTTTTTTAATTTCCACCCACTCTAAATATATTTTTCTAGTAGTACCAAATATTTTAAAGTAATTTTTGAAGCTAAAAAAATACGTTAAGGGTAAAATTACATTCATTCTGGTAAGACACTGGGTACAACTAAAAAAATATTTGAAGGAGATTAAAAACGCCAAAAATTATTTTAATATACTGTATGCTATTTGAAATAATTTTAAGATGCTAGATGTTTCCAGCAAAAACCTTCAAAATACTGGATATCATTTTAAAAAAAAAAAGACCAGCTGATTATTTTGCACCCAAAACTACACCGAAGGTTTGGTGCAGCGGACGTTAAGGGGCCAGCGGGGGCAAGCCAAATCCAAAATATTTAAGGGGTTAATTTTACCTTTAATGGATTTTAATTGATTCAATTTCAACCTTACGTTAACAGAGGCTGTAACGGCTTGCCAAGTCTTTCTGCTGATCATCATCAGTCTCACGTTGGGTCGACTTCATGTAAAGGCGTATATGCAAAGATGCCACCAAGGACAGCTGCGAGATGACAGTGCATCATACCCTTGATGTCCCAGATGGCCATGCTGGACTTGGGCCTCGGTCTCTGGTTTTTGTGCTGTCTTTTAGTAATCTAACTTATTGTTTTTTATAATTTCTTTCTTTTTCATTTATCCACTTGACGCCGGTAACTAGAATTACCAGCAACTAGGGATGATTAAAAATCCGGTGATTCGGTTCAGTCTAATCTAACCTAAGTTGGTTCAGTCTAAATAAATAATATAATAAAATCTGACTAGATTGAACTAGGCTCATTGGTCATGTTGGACCGGATTCCAAACCAGGGGACCAAACCACCTAGACTGGTCCGGTCTAGTCCTGGTCAATTTCTTAAAAAATATTTTTATAATTTAGATGTTATTTTTTATTTAATGTTGTTAGAGTTTTTTAAGGATCTATAATCAAGTTTTATTTTTTATGATGATTTTTATATGATTATAGGTATTTTTATTATCTTAATTATATTTATCATGTTTAAATCTTTTTTCTCAACATATTTTTTTTGTTGTTGTTGAATGTTGTTGGATATCCTTATAGATTTATGATATTTTAATTTTTGGTGACATATTTTATATTATTATAGGTATTTTTGTGGTCCTAATTATGTTTAATAGGTTCAAATTTTGCCTTCCAAAGACGAAAAAATAAAAATAAAAAAATATTAAATTTAGGTCCTGGACTACCTGGACTAGTCCACCAGACCCGGTCTAGTCCAGCCCGACCTCAGGTTGGTGCTAGACCAAACTAGACCATAGACTGCTTTACTCAACCCGAGATCTTCTCAAGACCAGACCTCGGGTTGATGTCAAACCCGGTCCAATCTAATCCACGCTCATTCCTACTAGCAACTAACTAGTTTGCAAGAATAAAGGCTCACAATGAGGGGAACTTCGATACCTCCAAGTAGTTATTGAAACTACATGCCTAGGGCTTGGACATCAATCCAGACCAAATTGACAATGATTTTATTTATTTTATTTAGAATTATTTATTTCATTTTGCTCGATCACTCAGCTTACAGACTTAATCTTATGTTTACAATAAAAAGGTGAATCCTATATTGCTCCCAAAAAAAAAAAGTGAATTCTATGTTAAGGTCCCGACTCCCGAGGACTTTTTACATCGGCTTATATGAGAGAAACTTTCACCCGAACAGAGATGGACTAAGTCGGTGATTTAAGAAAAGGAACACAAATCGACCAAGGCCCAAATTTGGGCTATAGGCCTGCATATGAGACTGAGCCAATTTTTCCCCCAAAATAAAAAATGTAGAATTTCAAGAGAAATACTTGCTCATTACAATTTGGTAAGGTTTGTGAATCCGAATCAGGTACTAAATTGGTCGGGGTACTAGATTAAATATTAATAGGTCAGACCAAGACCAAGCCGGTGAAAAATTAAAGATTTCAGTGTTATTAATATAAAATCTTAAAAAAATATATATTAAAAAAAATAGTGAACCAGACCAGTTTATAAGCTAGTTCGCCGATTTCCGGGCTTTTAAACCTGACCGGTTTGATCCAGGTTCATGAAACACTGCAATTCCGTCCCTTCCGATCATTTGCATGCAGCATATAGAACACTTGGTCGCGACAAGAGCTTCAATTAAAAGGACAATCATCATACATAAATAATCAATGTTAATTAATTCAAAAACTGATCAAATGATTCTTCAAGAACCCACAACGTCCTCTTGATGGTTGTTTACTTATTACTTGCACACAATCCCCAGTGCACATCCTTTATTTCCACAATATACAAAACACACAAGGATGATGCATCCCAGACGGCACAATAACCAGCACCGGAATGAAATAATGACAAATATATTTGCAATTTTCACGTATAAATGCATGCACTCGTACAAAAATTTAGCACATACAGACTGGCAAGAGCAAAGGCTGCACCGCAGCGGCGTTCCCAGTGGACTTCAGTTTGATCTCTACCGGTACACAAATCCAGATTCTATTCTGCTACTCTTATTCTCATGAAGCACGCTTCAAGTATGTTAACAAGCCTAAGCCGGCAACAATGGCAGCCCCAGCTGCAACAGCGCTGTATGCTGAAGCCCATGCATCTGATCTTTTCGCGTAATCCAAGCTTCCCGAACCAGAACCCTTCCTACGACCAGTTGTTCCCGAGTAGTCTAAATGCAATTTCAATCCCTACAGAATTTTATCTTTCCAGAGTCAACAAACCATTCAATATCCAATTAGCTTCTTTATTTTCTTTTCTTTTCTTTTCTTTTTTGGGAGGTGGGGAGAGATTTGTGAATCTTTCTTGGTTTGGTCAAACTCAAAGCATCCATTGGAACGACAATCCAATACAAAACCTAGACAGCAATCAGATCTAGCCATACCTTCATACCAGTCGACCTTGCATGGTCAACAGCTGCAGTAAGATCACTATCTGAAGCCAATATAACTTTGTCATGATCTTCATCTTCATACTGCAAACAAAAATGTAACCGGCTAGCATCAGGGGAAAAGGAAAACATAATGGCCCATCCTTGCGATAGTAGATACTACATCTTGAAAGGTCGAAAGATACCAGAATTTGGGGCAGATTGTTCGGGTCAATTTCATTACCAACTCTCTGAATGATGGCAGTTATAACCTCTGTCAAATTCCGAGTATCTGAACTTGCAAGCAACCATGTAAAGTTAATCAAACAATAATTACTTGCACAATCAACCAAGAAAATGCAAGAGCAGGCAGATTAGATCAGTCAGGTCTTTGTGTTATTAACAAAATCAAAAGCGGATCTTACTAACTACAACAGCGCTGTCCTAACACTAGGGAATTACTAAAGTCAGAACTACAAACATCACATGAAATATAGATTTATGCATCAATTTAACAGGGAAATATCATTACGTCATATTCAAGAAAGAGTGAGACTCATTAAAGAACTACAGGGAACAAAACAAACAAACAAAAGGTTGAAACCACCACCCAAATGCTGTCAAAAAAAACAGGACGACCTCACTTAATTTCAAAGCTCTAATTTTTAACACAATATTGCATACCACAAGTGAATCGATGCATCCGTCCCTTCTTATCTTGTATTTTGAAGGAAAACGTATTTGTCATGCTTGGTGAAAGATAAGGAAGAGACTTTGCAGTATCTCCTCCCTCTGATGGCAATTTCAAGGAACCATCACTGGCACATTATTAATAAAATGTGAGTAATAACTAAAAAGTGCATTAAAAAATTGGAATGTAGCACCACCAATGCACATATAACCTTCTGGTGTCGTCGTCGTCATCATTCGGAGTTAAAGCCATGGCTGAATCCCAAAACTTTTGCATCAGAGTGCTTGCAGCTTCAGTGTTAAAGCTGCCACTGTTTCCAACCTGCTTAAAAAGTAAAACGAAACACAGTTTCATATCATAGCATAACAGAAATATAAAACCATGAATAATTTTGGTGACATAAAGGGAAACTTGATCACAAAAACAATGACAGCCTGATATTTTAAGGGGAAGTTGAAGTTTTTACAGTACAGCACAAAAGCTATTGAGGAAAAAGTTATCACGTTACTGTAGTGATTAATTACCCAAAAGAAAGTGACAAGTCAATGACATCTAGGAAGAAGATTTTTTATCTACATGTTCACTAATACTAGAGTTTGCACATTCTTTGAAATTTAGGAAAAAAGAAAACTTTGTATAACATCAAGTGAAATGGAACACGCGCGCGCGCGCACTGATCGATTACCCTGGAAAACAAATGCAAGGAAAATTGATTACAGCCTTGTGTGTACGGTGTGCACATGTGCAAGTCAACTCATCTAAATTCAAGCAACCTGTATTCCAAGGAGACTAAAAAGATATCACTGGACATCACAGTCTAAGGTAACACACCTGACTTGCTGTTGTCACAGCAGCATGAGTAACATGAATCACATCAACTACAGAAACGACATTGCCATCTGTTTCAACAAGCCAAATCAGAATAAATGCTCATGTACAAACCGTCTTTAACACTTTAGCGAAAGAAAAACCCACTTGAGCATCACATATATCATCATGGTACCTCTATCAACCACAGGAAGATGTAAAAATTTTCCATCATGCATAGTATGAAGTGCATCAACAATTGGAGTATCAATTGTTGCACATTCTGGGTTGGGAGTCATGACCTGCAGGGTATATTGAATGATAGTGAAAAAAAACAGAAAAATGAGAAGGGTTAACTTCAGAGACCACTCTTTACTTCAAGTACATGAGAAGAGTGATGCGGTTGTACATATATTATCATATTTATACATATGGCAAAATCTAATAATGGTTAAAGCAGAAATGAAAGGAAGAAATACCTTCTCAACAAGAGTTGATTCTGGTTGAAGATTATGTGAAATTACCCGCATCAAGATATCCTTTGACCTGAAGTACCAAAGCGTTTAATTAACAAAATGACATATAAATGAAAGGATATTATTCTAAAATTCCACAGGTGTTAAAAGTCAAAATATAGCCCGTCATAAATAAGAGGAGGGTAAAATTTTAAGGGCCTAAAAATTACGTAAGAATGCCACGAGATTTTCCATCAACTGTCACAATTGCACAGCTTGCACGAAGTTCAAGCATCTTCTTTGTTGTTGTCAAAACTGATTCTGTTGGTGAAACTGTTACAATCCTGAAAAGTTCATGAGCCTGTCAAAAGAACCAGGACAGTATTTGCAAGCATGCAAACAGGTAATCCTTCTTCAATCTAAACAGAGAAAGTATTACCTACTTTGAATTCTCAGAAATGATTGTAGACAAAGAGGGCTTGAACATCCGCTCCCGAAGAGTCTCAATGAATGTGTTAGGGCCTACACAATAACCAAAGATTACACTCAGCTACTGAGAAGTGAGAATCTAAGTACAATCAAGATTTATCCAATAATGCCCTGATCAGAAACCAAAAAGTAAAACGGGGAATGTTGAACAAACCAGAAGCAGATGTCCCCCAATGTTTTTCAACACCTTCAACAGCAGCAGCAATGGCATTTCCTTTCTCAGCTGCCCTTTCCATGCGAGCAATGGCATCATATAAACACTTCGCTATGTCAAGCAAGGCAACAACTTCTCCATTGTCCACCACTGGTAAATGTCTGAATTTCCCTGCAAACAAGATCAGCTATCAGATCTGTATTCAGACAGTGAGACTTCAAATAGTAACAATCATGAAAAGGTGTGTGCACCTCCCTGCACAATACCAACCTTGTACCATCTTCTGGAGCGCTTCCACGGCAAGAGTATCAGAAAGGACAAATATTGGATTTCTTGTCATAACCTTTGAAACAGGTGTCTCTTCAAGATTAAGCTCACGAGCAATAACTCTTGTTGCTATATCCTTTAATCACAAAATAAGTTAGACACTAATATTTGTTAGACTACAAAACCAGGTGCAAAATTAAAGATAAATATGACTCATACCTTGTCTGTAAGTATTCCACAGAGCAAAGCATTAGAGTCAGTTAACAACAGAGCATCAACTCGGCGACTAGCCATCCGACGGCAAGCTTCAGACACGGTAGTTGTGTCAGGTACTGTCAAGGCCTTGGACAATCGTAATGATTTCACTGTACGCTCTCCTGTCAATCTGATTATCAAAGTCCAAACGGTGGGAGGTGTTATACGGTGATTTGAATTAATAAAGTCAAACCAATTAATGAGACAAGGCAATATAAAGTCCAAACGGGGGAGGTATTATACAGTGATTTGCAAAGACTGATATTGGCAATTATGGCACCTGCCAACCTGAATATCTGTTTCTAATAAGCGCACAGGTACATGCGAAAACTTAAAAGCCAATGATCAAGACACGGATAATATCATATTTAAGACTATGAATATATCTGGAATAAAATTTTCACTTTAAAAATCTCCCTATAGTTTTAAAAACATTATTCAGACGATATTGACGATGAAAAATGTTGACTCTCCGATGCATAACTCATCAAACAAGAGAAAAGGCAGGGAAGTTGACAGAAATCAACTTTAAAGAGATCAGAGAAAAGATTGAACAACGAGTCGAGGACCATCGCTTTGCGAAACCACAATCATAAAATAGGGAACCAAAATTAATTTCTTTTAGCAACTCAAGAACGTACGGCGGGCGTGAAGAGGATAGAGATTTCCGACAATTAGACTCAGACGCTCCATTCTGAGAGGAATTTTTCTTCCCCTGCACTGATGAAAAACTCCTTCGGGAAAAAGTGCTTTGACTAGCCATCTGCGAACGCAACCGGCCCAGTTCCTGCAACCACATCACCATCAAAATACATAAACGAATTTCAAATTAGATCGAGAAAAAGTATGAACTGGGGAAAAATCGAATTTATTGTCCAAAAAAAAAAAAAATTATTCTCCGCGTCGAAAGTTATTTATCCATTCTCGAACGCTTCCATCGAATTCAAAGGGAGCCATGTCGCAAAATAAGAATCCGAGATAACACAAGAGGAAGAAACTCACCAAAAATTAATAATCCTCAGCTTATGTATCGAGAAAGGAATAACAAAACAACAGAGAATACCGCTGAATCCCGAGAGAAGTAAATTCAAAAACTGTCAATGAAGATTCCGAGCTAGAAAGTGGGAGAACTCAACTGAAAATAGAGAGAGAGGGAGAGGGAGAGAGTTGATGGATTGGGGTGAATCTGGGAATCGGAGAAATGGCTCTCGGGAACCTGGTCGGCAAAAGATTCCCGGAGAAACACACCGGCCGGGAAGTGAGCGGGAAGAGAATGGGGGTAAGAAAGAAAGCAACCCTACAAAATGGGGAACTGAGAAGGCAGAAAAAGAATCCGAGTAAATGGGAGGAATATTAGGACGACACGTCAGCAATTCGCTCTCTGAAGAAGAAAAGTACTCCAACTCCAAAATTCAAACCCATTACAGGTGCCCTTGCTATTTACTTCATTCATGTTTGGAGTTGGCATTCAAAAAAAAAAAATACGTTTACGGTAGTTGTTAATTGTTAGTTGTCAGTTGGGACAAAATTTCTCCAACATACTTATCTCATATATCATAAATTATATTAGAAAAATAGCTTCTATCACTAATTCAAATAGAAACTTTGCCTTCTTATCATTTTTATAATCTGTTACTTAGTGTATGTTTAGATTATAAGGTAAATATGTGAAAGAAGTTTTATCTTAACTTACAAAAAAGGAGTTTTGAAAATGCAGTTTAGATGTTTCCCAAACATGCACTTAATTCTTTTCGGGTTCTTGATATAAGATATATTTACATAATTTGATTATATTAAGGAAGATAGTTGAGTTAGTTAATAAGATATGTATTTTCTAAAAATACCATATCCATCTTCCTTATTTCCTCCATTCCCTCTCCTCATTCATTATTGTCAAGGGAGTGTTAATAGGGATAAAATAGGAAAAGATTGATAAATATAAAAATTTTATCTTATATTTAGGATCAAGATCAACTCTTTAAATATGTTTTATATAAAGGATGTGAAAAAGTGTAAGGAACAAATCCACTTTTCTGAAATTTGAAACCAATTTTTTTTTTTGTTTTTATCCGCGTGGAATATGTGTCATTCATTATCTTTTGACTTTCTATAATAAATTTACACACATTATCTTTTATACACACTCTTTTTAAATAAGGGTGTAATTGGAAAAAAAAGATACAAAAATTACACATTTATTGCTTTAAACAAATATTTTAAACTGCATGATTTAGATAATTATTCCTTACAAAAAGAATGGGGAGAGTATTAAAGAGGATTAATTAACAATCTTTGACTAGATCCTCACAAAATATAATGCTCGAGTTTTTATTTTAAAAAGATAAAAGTATACTAGTTAAACTTTAAAATTTTAAATCAGCTAATTCTTATTAAAATGAGTTGTTAATTATTATACTCTTATAGTCAATATCTATATCTTTTTAAGCAATAAAACTGATTTGATATTTTACATTTTAAGTGATATTTTATTGTTTTTTTTTTCCTTGAATCTTTTCATATTACAGTGTGATTATAAACTTTTAACAGACAAAAGATATATGGAAAAAAGTAAGAAAAACGTTTAAAAAATTTTAATCAAGGGAAGATAAAAAGAAAGACAAATCATGTGTCACTAGGGAAGTCAGTTATATGAGTTACACAAGGTTTTGAAACCCAGACAAGAAACAGGCAAACCGGTCAGTAAATTGGTCCGATCAGGACATCAACCTAGTTCGGCTTCTTTTTTTTTGAAATTTCATATTAATAACCCTAAAATATTCAATTTCTCACAAGTTTAGCCCCAGGTTAGCTCTAATCTGACCCACTGACCCTTAACCCAGCATCCTGAGCGGTTCAATGACTAATCCGAATTTCAGAACCTTAGAATTACATAATGTCATGGTACTCATTTGAATATATGTTTATAAGCACAGAATAAATGCTTATAGGCACAATAATTTAAACGGTTTGAAGCTTTCGAAATAACTTGAACTATTCAAATGACTTTTTTTGATAATGTAATGGATGAAACATGAAAGGTGCTGTAAAGCAACAAAATAAAAAATAGCCCCATGCTAGAATTGGAGACCACTTAAAGCATCAAGGAATTAATTCAAAATATTATTAAAGAAGTTAAATAAATCACTTTAATATATATATATATATATATATCTATCATTTTTCCTCTAAACTAATTTGATAAACTTATAAATTGATATATAATCTAATGATACACAACGTATATTATGATTAAGTAATTTATTTAGCTTCCTTAATCTCTTAAAAAAAATTAATTAGGTCTTATATTTATGTTAAAAGAGAGTATGTAAGATACATAGTTTTAATTAAATTAGAGTTATCTCCGGTCGAAAAAAATAGAGTTATCTACTAAAAAATGGGAGTCTCACTAGTTTTGGATTTGGCAGTGAGGATGAGCATCCACACAAGGAATGGATGGCTGAAATCTGCACTTATCTGGACTCAAAATCTTGTGCCACACGTATGCGAATGTCAAGAGTTGTGAGCGATATTTTAAAAGTCGGATTGGATGTTGAACCGGTGAGGTTATCGGGTCATGGGTCGTATGGTCAGACTGATAACATAATAAAAATAATATTATACTTATATATAATTATATAAATATAAAAAAAATATGCGATTTTACCATTACTTAAAAATAAACACATACAAAAGCTTATATGTATCATCTTTCCTAAATCATAAGTTCTAATATATTGAAATCATTAAAAATAACACAATAATATGTTAATAATATCAATAAACTGTTTTCGGTTTAACCACTTTGATTCCCGATTCAATCTCGGTTCTTGGGCCAACAACTAGTCTGAAGCGGCCTAAAACGATTCAAATGGTGAAACGGTTGAATCATGCTGAACAAACTGAAAGCTCTCCCGGACACCGGTCCGACCGTCCGGTCCGGTTTTCACAACATTAATTATGAGTATTTAAATTACAGGGGAAATGGGTAAAAAAATCCTAGTCTCAAAATTTTATTACAAAGAATGATCTGAATTCGAGTACCTTTTTGTGTATGAATCCCGTTAGAATATCAGTGTTTTATGTGTATAAAAATAAATCAAGTCATCACGACCAACAAAATCATCAATCAGAGACTTTTTACAATTTTTTTTTTTAGATTAGAACTAGTGTAGGTCCTATTATCAAAAAAAAAAAAAGAAAAAAAGAACTATTGTTGGTCCCGTGACATGCAAGGGGTTTACTTGATTTATTATTATGTAATTATGTATTATTAATTCGCTTGGTTACAGATTTATCTTCTTTACGTAACGGCTTTTGTTTGTGGAGATAAACAGATTGGATATTAGAGGATGCAATTGGGCTCTGAACTAAATTATACAATATGTAGATAGCTGGATAATTTATTTTTTTGGCTGTCCCCTTAACTTTGTTTTTGTCTTATCTGCCATTGGTTCGTTCTGTACGTTTTAGAGAACAAAGGCTTAAAAAAAGAGTATACTAGTGTATCGTGTCATTAATAAAAGATATATTTATTTAATTTGATGAGGTTAAAAAAATTAATTAAGTGTTTATTTAGGATAATTTATTTTTTACTTATAGATACTTCTAAATCGTGATTTAAGATATATAAGGTAAATATGTGAGAAGTGTTTTATCTCGACTTACGTAATAAGAACTTATTTTCTAAAAAAAGACGATTCCAGACATAGCTTTAAGTTACTTTCACTGATTCTTAATATAAGACATATTTATATAACCTGATTAGATTAAAAAAGTTAGTGAAGTTAGTTAATAAAGAAAGTATTTTATAAAATACCATAATCGTTTTACTTAATTTCCTCATTCCCTCCCTTCTTTGATTGTAGTGGATAAAACATCAAAATGGGTAAATTAGAAAAAAATTGACAAATATGAAAATCATGTCTTATATTTAGAACAACGATAAACTCCTTAAACATATCTTATATTAAGAACAAAAGAGAATAGTTGATATAACAAGTATTTTTTAAAACACCCAGCTCATCTTTCTTAACTCTCTCATTTCATTTACTCCTTATTTATTGTTGAGGAAACATTAACCAATAGAGATAAATAAAAAATATATATATTATATTTAGAATGAAGATTAACTTTTCAAATAAATTTTAGGGTTAAGAGGTAAAACTATCCTTAAACTTTTTTCAAAAGTGCACCCATTACTATAAACTTTTTTTTTTTGTGCAAAAGTAACCATGAACTTTTAAAAATGGTGCAAAAGTAACAATGGACTTTTAAAAAAGGGGCAAAAGTGACACTACCGTTAACAGCCGTTTATTGAAATGTTTTTAAGGGGTAAAAATACTCATAAAATTTTCTCAAGAGTGCAGTCATCACCATAAATTTTTTTTGGCGCAAAAATAGCTATAAACTTTCAAAAATGGAGTAAAAGTGACGTTTATCTTACTGGGTTCAAATATAATCTTTTGATTGTTCTACGTTTAGGAAAAAAACACATAGACTTATCCACCATGATTTTTCCAAGCCAGAAATTGAAAAATTCATCTTCAATGAAGATGACATCGTGATCTTGCTCTCACCGACGTGTAGTAAATGGAATTGTTGAGATCCTTCCCCATCAACAATTTTGACAACTGCGTTTATGACACCATTAATATCAACAATTCCATTTACGGCATGTCGGTGAGAGCAAGATGATGACGTCATCTTCATTGAAGATCAATTTTTCAATTTTTTGTTTGGAAATATCATGGTGAACAAGTCAAGGTATTGTTTTCCTGGATTTAAAACAATCAAATGATGATATTTGAACACAGTAAAAGAACCGTCACTTTTGCCCCATTTTTGAAATTTTATGGCTATTTTTGCACAAAAAAAAAATTTATGGTGGTGAGTACACTCTTGAGAAAAGTTTATGTGTATTTTTTCCCCTTAAAAATTTTTGAGTAAACAGCTGCTAACGGTAATGTCACTTTTACCCATTTTTTAAAAATTTATGATTATTTTTACACCATTTTTAAAAATTTATATTTATTTCTACACCAAAAAAATTTTTATGATAATGAGTACACTTTTAAAAAATTGAAGGTTAGTTTTGCCCTTAATCCTAAATTTTATATTAATTGCCCGGGGAAGTACTATTTTTTAATTGTACATGGTCAGTGAGGGAAAAGGTACAAGGATATAAACAGAACAAAGTAGAAGGCCTAGTTGGAGAGAAGACCATTCCTAAGCTGGGCCTGGCGACATAGAGTGAACAAGTTTTTTTGGCCAAAAGTGAGTGAAAAGTTGAAAGCATTAAGCTTCTACAAAAGAAACAAAAAAAGCATTGAGCTGGAGAACACGAGACAGCGAAACATAGACACAGGAGCCCAGGCCCAGTTAGGTTCGAGAAGGATAAAGCGAAAACAGGGACTTGCTAATAAAATGTTGGTCTAGTTGATAAAATATTTAGTTCATAACTATAAGGTTATAGGTTTAAGTCCCATCGATATAAGAAACTTATTGGTAAGTGATTTATAAATACCTCTGTAAGCACTCTTTAAACCCGGAGACATGTTTTGACTCTGATGAGCCACGAAACTCAATTCACCTAAACTTATATCATAAAAAGAAAGAAAGAGAGTGAAAACAGACACTTTCTTGAGTAAACGAACTTGAATATTTTATTTTAAAAAGGAAAAAACAGACACTTTCTATTTGATGGACTTTGTCTTCATCGTATGGGTTTGTCAGTGTGTTTTTTGCTTGTAAGAGATAAGGAATCGCTTGTAAGAGAGCAAAGCTTTTGTTGCTTTTCCGAAAATTGTTCCTTTCTTTCAAGTATCACATTTTTATACAGATGACCCAAGCAAGCACCTAACTTTGGTTATCTGTCTTCCTCTTTCACTTGTTATTCTTTTGACTCACGTGCCACGTGCCACTCCCTTAGGAAGAAATGCGCTAATATAACATGCGTGATTTTCGTTTGACTATATCAGAAAATAATTAACACACACATATAAATATATATATCAATAAAAAATGTGAAAATTGTCAAATTTCAAGTGTGTTTATTTTCGGATTATTGTCAACACGCAACATAATCAAATTTTCATCACTTTTAATAACTTATAAGGAGTAATTAAATAAATACATTACTAAAATTAAATAATACACATGACACTCAAATTATTAACATGAAAAACCCTTCAATACAGGAATAAAAATCACGGCTCCCCCAAAACAATAAAAATCAATTCTATTGTAATCAAAATAAGGTGCAAATGCACCAAAATTTATAATAGATAATAAAGAAATAAATTCATATTCATTTTAGTTAGTGAGACACAAATAAACTTTAAATATCAGGTATTTCTCTATATAGAAGAGAGCTCGTACCGAACTTTACTAAACCATAATCACAAGTTAAACATATATGCACCTGGATTACTAAAATTTTAAATAATGTGAAACTTTTCCTATTGACACACCCACTCAAGCCACAACATCGAGCATTCACTTTCAAAGCTCATCTTACCTTATCATATTATCACTTGAAAATGAAACACAATTATCAATAAGATTATGAAATGAAGATTATATCATGATAAGTTTAACCAAAAAGGGAAAAAAAACTATAAAGACATCTGAATCGGCTCAGAGGGATTAGAGGGGAGGTGTTTGGTGGGGAGTGATGATTGTTATGAAGAACAAGGAGGCACTAAACGGTCAATTTTGTAATTTGATGCAGTCAATGGTCATTAGTCATTACTTAAAGGGCACGGCATTCTTTAAGTCTTATTGTAGACCCCACAATTTGGTGGGTCGGTACAGAAGGGCCCAAAGGCCCAAGCCAAGAGCCTCCCCGCCAACTCACAAAGTCAATCATACTATTAATTTCAAATGGCTTGCCTCACACAATTTAATATTCACTACGTTTAATACCTAAACTCTCTAGGATAAAATAAAATAATAAGATCAAGATTTGATTGAAAAATATCAAAATATTCCTCTTTTCATAGAAAAACAAGAGAGGACATTGTTGAATAATGGTAAGAGGGATAATATATTAAACATAATTAACTTGCATACAACACTTTGAAATATTTTTCCCTCAGCACTCAGTATTTTAAAGTAATTTTTTTCCACTAAAAATACTTTAAGATATTAAATGCTGCTGAAAAAATACTTCAGGGTGCACCAATATAGAATTAATCTAGCGGTGTAAGGCTCCTCTAAATCTCATTAGATGTCAAGTTCGAATTTCAGAGGAGACACCTGAAATAAGAGAGATAGCCACAAACTTCAAATTGGATATTGGAAGATAATATAAAAAAAAACTACTTTAGGGTGCCAAATCCAACAAAAACTACTTTAGGACACCAAATGCTATTGAAAAAAAATACTTCATAGTGTTAGATGCAACCTAACCTTAATTAAATAAAGAATTACATTAATTTGCACTTAGTTCTCCGTGTTCTTTTTTTTTTTTTTATGATGAAAAAAAAATAGAGTGGGAAATAATGTTGGTGACATTGCAACATATTGAGAAGCCTTGTGAGACTCCACAAATGCGAATAAAGGCACATCATTGGGCAGCCGGCTCTTATAATTAAACTTTTATGTAGTGAGGGATTAGGACATGGTCTTAAAAAGCAGGTCAAGTGGTGTTATTGTTATTAATATATTAAAAAAAAAAAGGATTGGCCACCTTGCATATCTGTTTGATGTTGTTGGGAGGAAGAAAGTGAGTATGAGCATGAAGTAGAGAGTTGAGCAATAATTGTGAATTTGCCTTTATCTGGCTTGGAAGCATTAATATTAAGAAAAGAGAAGGAACCTTAATGTGGGGCTGAAATAGTTGTGATGGAAAATATAAGGAATAAGAAATGAAATATAGACATGGACGTCTCAACCATTGTAACCTTCAGCAGACAGATTTTCCTCTATAAATTGCCTCGATCTGCTTTCTTCATTGGGACACTATAAGCCCTACTTGAAGCTCCATTGTATTCTTCAACACATATAATAGTCCTTCGTCAGATAGCTAGCTAGGGCAACAGAGAGAAACAAAGGTGAAGAAGGAAGCAACACAGAATTCTTCTGTATTAGAGGTAGCCATTAATATTATTTTCTATACAGTGTTATATATGTTCATACTTCAGAATAATGAATGAACCATTGAATTGGTTGGTTCTGGGGAGAAGATGGGAGAAGATGGCGATGTTGGGACGGCTCAATCAAATAAAATCTCCCAAGGGTTGGGTCCTTTAATCTGATTGAGCCGTGCCAATATCGAGCCACAATTTTTGCACTCTCTTTTTCCAATTCAAATTTTCATCACATAAATGTTTAGCTTGCACTTTACATGACAAAACATGCTCACATTTATACTTTCTACAAGGCAAAATCATATAAAACAGGTTAATCGAAACATCTTGAGTTCTCAGTATTGCTAAAATTATGTTGCGTTCTTATTATTCTTATATAGTTTTATTTATAAGGTAGATAGATAAGATTTTTTTTCCTATCCATATATGGCTCGGATTCTATTTATAAATTCAAATTAATTACATAATTCTCATATATAAAAGAAAGTTAGTTAATTTAATAAATATGGACTCAATTGATAAATTTTTCTAATTTCACCCTCATTTATTAATGGGTATTTTCACATCTTTCTTCTTTCTCTATCTTTAATAAGAACAAAATTGTAACACTCATTTATTACTTTGGAATTAGATTTATGACAAGGACCAAATTTTTTTCTCAAATTGGACTTATAAATAGGACTAGAGTAATAAGTCACATCAATAAGTTTTTTTATATAAATTTACAATATTACACTTCCTTTATTTTTGGGTAGACTTTATTCTCATACTATATAATGTATATTAAATAAGGATAAAATTGAAAAGTTATTAAATTTTAAAGCATAATTAATTAATGAAGTTTAATCAAGGTCAAAAAATTAATGAAGTTTATGAATTTTCTTAATTACAATAGAACATATTGGAAGTGACTTATAAATAGAAACATAAGAGTAAGATAATCCCCCCCTTTTTTTTTTGCCCGCAAGATAATCCCATATTGCAGTATTAATTTCTTCATCAAATACAAATTGAAAATATTTCTCCCGATCACTTTAATGACATTGAGGAAGTTCTTGAAATTAGTTAATTGTTAAATGAGTTACAAATGTTTCATTAAATTTTGTGGAAAAAATAATTGCATTAAGAACGGATTGGTAGGTCTTACAATAAATTTTACTATAGGGAGTATAGTATTATGTTTTCACTATCTTTTTCAAACAGTGGTGGTCACTTTCATAACTTTTTTAACAAGAGATCAGAGAGCTATTTATCATCTGTAAATTTATTTTTTCATTTTATTCTTTGTTAAAGAGTATGTTAGCTTTACAAGCGATGCAAATAGACGATGAAAATTTGTTGAAATAAGGTTGAAATTAATAATTCTTACTGCTGGTTATATGGTGAATTATTTCTGATGATGATGATAAAGGCATTGGCAGGTATTTCGGTTTGACATTATTTTTCTCGGAGAATCTTGTTTTATTGTCTTCCACGATATTAATCTAATTAATGGAACCTTGCCAAATCATTGGACAAATAGTGATCGAAAAGTTGGTAGGGATTAGGTTACAGTACACAGATGTTTTATCTCATAGGGGAAGAGCCTTTCTTCTACGCACGCATTCTTGAGGCATATACATACATATATATATATATATATATATATATATCAGATAAAACTAAAGTGTTGTATCACTATATAGAAAATTACTAGTATTGTTTTCTTATAATAATATATAATGCTCAATCATAGTGCATTTAATTTATTATTGGCGTTGCGTGCACCCATTTGTATTCATATATTATATGATTGGAAAAGAAATACAACAATGAGCCTTATCTAGGTCTTATTATAACTATATTTATATAAATTATATATGAAAAATTGTGTAAAGCACTTGTCACAATGTAGAGCTATATATATGTATATTTCGTCTTGTGGCAGTCCCACTGATAGAGAATCTTTAAAGATTGCTTCATTTCCAATATTTCTATCTGTATAAGAAATAAATAGAAACACTGTCCTTTATTTGGATGAAAATATATAAACGGCACAAATAGATTAAGGCTAAAAAACAACATTGGAGCACAAGATTAAAAGATAGGGAGAATTACTATAAGGGTCTAAGGGAAGGACTTAATTATCAAGAAATTAAGCCTCAATGACAAGTGAGATACTGTTATTTCTTGCCTTGTAAGTTATCATTTCGAGCTTTTCAGTTGTCATTAAAACTTCTTGGAAATTAAGTATATTCCTTAAGACCTTATAGTGATTCACCTAAAATACATTAATTCATGGAGGAGGAAGATAGGAGAGAGCTAAATAGACAGCACTAGAAGCATGAACAGAGCAATGAGGAGGGGCTTCTTCTTGAAGAAGATCCTGATAGGATTTCACAGAGCTTGATGAAGAAGAAGACGAAGAACTGCGTCCGATCTCTCCTTTGGAGAATATTCCGGCGAACGGAACATTTGGGAAGTTGGCATGAAAGGGGTAGGTATCAGTATTTGGTGTTCCAAAGTATGATTGACCTCTAGAGGCACAAGCAAATATTAACCCTCCAAACACTTCTTCTTCTTCACTCTGCTTCAACCTTCTCAGTTTCTCAAATGCAACTTCACTGGTTCCTCTTGCAGTTTCCAGATCTTTGTGATAGAACAGAAATGTGTCTCCATGTCTCACCCCTACCCCTTCCACCACAATATACTCGCCCTCTCCCCTGTTTCATATATTCAACATCACTCTTTTTTTTTTGGGTCAAAGATATATTCAACATCACAATCAACAACTTGTTAGATATTGTATTTTTGTTATTACATTAACATGGATGCTTAAATAAAACATCCTGAGTTGAGTACGTGGCTTGTTAGTCAGCTTCAACCTAGTTCAGGTTAGGGTTTTTAGTCAATCCAGTTAGTTATTTACAGGGTTTATATAATCTTTAGTCTTTTTATTTTACCTTCATTTTAGTTTTGGTCCCTTAAATTTTAAATTAGAGGTTATGATCCCTTAAGTTTCATTTTGTTCAAAACATTGACCCTATCCTTAACTAAAAACCTAGGTCATTTGTCTATTGAGGGATCAAAACTAAAATAGGGATAAATTTGAGGGACTAAAGATTATATTAACCCTTTATTTATAACATTGATTATTGGGTGTTACTAATATGACGGCAAAATGATTCATCATTATGTACATACCCCCAGTTAAAAGAGCCCCTGACATTCTTTTCTACCAATAATATTCCGTGATTTCACTTATCCCTATTTCAAATCCTGAGTTCTATGGATTAGAGCTTCAATAACATTTAGCATGGCAAATGGTAAATTTAATTAATGCTTGTATATTGTGGAAATTCCATATATATGATTTATTTAGTTATATTCATATGGCTTGTCTTCAGGGGTGAGACTTGAAGCAAAAATAAAGGTTGATATCATGTAACTAAGGGGTTATGGGTTTAAATTTTAAAAACAGACGCTTTACTTATGGGATAAGGTTACGCACATTTAACCCTCTCTAGATCCAACTTGACGAAGAATCATCTACATTGGGCCACACAGAATAATTCATATGGTTTGTCCTACACAGCTCACTATTATGACAATTCTCTATGGACGATTAATTATTATCTTACCCAACAATTTGATGGAAGGATGTGGATTCTGTTGCTTTGTTGATCAGTCTTCCATTGCCAGAGTAGTACTTTCTTCCATGTGAGACGCCTATGTACAAATCAGGACACCGGTCACTCACCTGCACCATGTTATTAACACTCTTTACTTCAGATTTATATATATATATATATATATATGTATAACAAGACCAAGAACATGAAAGCATTACTATGAGGATTTGAACATATATAGACAGACAGAAAGATACTGTTTCAAGGAGAGTTTCTATGACGGCCTCGAAATGCAACATGGTATCGAATCCTTGCATGAGAGCAGAGAGGCAAGTCCATTTGACCTCACCTTTGACCAATACATCTACCACCTTAAACCTCGGCCCAAATGGCACTAAGCCCCCTGCCATTGCCACATGAAACCTGGTCTCTCCTACGTCTGTTTCAAAATCTCGAAGTAAAAACCAGATTGATTAAAAACAATACAAATTAACTCAAATTACATAGAAATAATAATGAAATCAAAAGTGTTATTACCAGGAGACTTGTGTCTGTCTCTAGCCAAGACGAGGGCAACAGCATCAAGTTCGTATAAATCAGGAGGAAAATTGATTGTGTAGTTCTCACTTGTGAATAGAAAGCAGCCTCCTCCATCCCCTACCATCACTGTTTCCTTTCCTATTCCATGATCTGTCACGTAATACCATGTTAAGCAAATATAATATTACATACTACCTCCTTCCTTTAGTATAAGATATCGTTCTTATTACATACTCTATTCAACAAAAATCATGCATTATACTATGAAAGAGATCTTATATTAAGGATCAGAGATAGTATCATATTACTAGATTCCTCCCAAAGATGCAGGTGACTCACCTATTGTTGCCATAATATCGTTCATGTCACTTTTACGATCCTATGTAACAGGAAAATCGGCAAAAAAAACAATGTTCATGTCATTGTTTTAATGAGTAACTCGAAAAGACGCAAATCAAGGGTAAAAATTAATCTCACTCCAAATATTATGAGAGCAGCAGGGGAGTGATATCCAGAAACAGAGAATGTGTAGGTCTTAATAAGTCTTACGAACTCATCAACCCTGCTAATTCCAGGATCCTGATCATAATACACATATTTTTCATTCACTCTCAAATAGTCAAATTTAATTTATAAAAATACCATTGAGCGCTAAACAAACGAAGAATCTTGCTAGCTTACATTCTTTGGGTGGATTAATGGTATAGCATCCACTTTGAGACCAGGAACATATCCAACCACCAAAACAATGCCTCGATTAACATCACTAAATCCATTAGCCTCGCGAGGATGAGGGCCTTGGTAATCAAAGTAATCCCATTTCACCTGCACTTTCCCAAAAAATATATAAATATATACTCTAAAATCTGATTCACATATCTGTCAAAAAGAAAGCTGAATACTCATAAACAAGATGATACAGAATAATAGAAAAACACACTATTACTTCTCGAAGTTGATTTGTGAGAGCTTCCATGCCCATCACTCCATTCCCAATATGAGTTACCAAAGGAGTCTTGCTTCCTAGCCTTTGACTCAACTGTGTTCACGAAGTCAAGTCATTAATTACTAGCTAACTCCTTAAGTTATGAAGAAAACGAAAACAGACATGAGATGAGATGTTCTATATGTATATATGTATATATACAAGAAGGTGGGCCGCTCTTAAGCCGAATTGTTCACTGATGCAAGCTATGGCAAAGTGTGGACGAATTGGCTTGCTCAGAACCTTCTCAGTAACCTCTTCAACTGCACCCTGCAAGTCAATATCAAGAACAAAGGTATTACTAAAATATAAGAATCTCACATGGACTTATCAGAGAAATGATTGAAGATATATAATGTCAAGAGAAGTCTTATCAAATTTGCCTGAACAGAAGAACTTACAAGAAGAGAGGGATTCAGTGAAAGAGCTGAAGCAAGCATGGGACGTGAGAGGATACGAGAGCAGATTCGGTACCAGGTTTTGCTGACACAAGAGGCATTTGCGAAGGTTGACGCAGGTAATCTGCCCAGAATGTTGTGAAGAATGTCATCTTTGCACTCATTGATAGATGCCATGTCTGATTATGTGCCACACTGGAAGCTGATGAAAATGAAGATGAGTTTATATAGATGGTGTTTTGGAGGACGGAAATTCGCGGGCAATGACGTCAGGGTCTCATTAAGGCTTGAGATTCTAACGCTTACTAGCTTTAAATTAGCTGTAAATGAGATTTAAGAAACCACACCATATCAGATTTTCCATATGGATTCTCTATTTATTGTTTTGGATGCTTTGTTTTTTTCCTCAACTGTATCTTCAAATCATATCTCTCATCTTCCTTTTTTTGGTACTCACTGTAATCTTTATTACAAGGCAATAGCTTTCATTTTCTCGCCCACCAAAGAATAGAAGTTAAGTCATTAAATTAGTCTAAAATTAATATATGTTTCCAACTTTACCTCTACTTTAATGATATGGATTTAAATGAGTCAGTTTAAAATAAGAGCATAATGGAAAAATAGTAATAAAGGAATTAGTTAAAGGCAGTTGGTCCTTTATAATAACGACAAAAAATTCTTAATAGTTGATGTTTTATAATAAAGATATGATGGATTAGGTTAAATGCATTTAATTCCACTATAATTTTGGTTCTTCGTGTTGCTTTGTAAATGGCGGAGTAGTTTTTTCTTTTTTTTAGACAAAAATATGAAATGAAATCAACTCTTTGGTGTCCATGATACTCCCTTTAACCCATAATATGAGTCACTTAGAGAGCAATTAATGCTTATTTGTCTCCTTATATATTTCTCTCTCCTTTAGTACCTCATTTGATATAGGTAAAATTAGAAATTTAGTTCAATTTAAAACGAATTTAATGAGTTAATTAACATTTCTTGATTCTGATGAATTAGTTAAATTAAGTGTATGTTTGGGAATATTTATTTTTTGAATATAAGTGCTTATTATGCAAGGCGAGATAAAACTCCTCTCACATACTTATCTCGTATACCATGAATCACGATTTATAAATACTTATTACCCAAAAATAAGCTATTCCAAACGAGCACTAAGTTATATTGTGGATTGGAGGGAGTAATTATTCACCCTTCAAGCCCAGGGCACATAATGGTTTACGATTGAATAAGCTTATTTTAAGCAATTTTATGTTGTATAAGATAAATATGTGATGATAGTTTTACTTGTCAAAACAATTTTATCTCATAAAATGTAAAAATACTTAAAGTAAGCTGAGCCAATTTGACAAAAAATCAACATAAGCAGAAATAATCAGGTTTTTTTTTTTTTTTGCCATCAAGAAATAATCAGGTTATATTATAAAGAAAATGAGAACAATTGGTATGTGAAAAATCAAGAGCAAGTAATATAGAGATTTCAATCTTGGTAATAAGTTTTCATTCAATTTAGATATAGTATCACTTGATGGCTATGGATATGAGTTATTGAGTTTGTGTACTTATTTTTATTATAATTATAGTAATAATTAATCTTTGTCTCATGAACATACATCATGAATCCAGATTGAGGTAGGTTCCATGAATTAGCTTATGAACCAGCCAAATAAATCAACAGCCAATATTACAGCTAAAAACTAGCCAATTTACCATTAAATCAATGAATAAATACATATTTATTTTTGAATTTTTAAATAAAATGTATAAAATACCAACAATTTCAAATTCAAGTAAGTTTCCAACAAAATTAGTTCTCCTAACATAATTTTTTCAAATGTATAAAATACTGACATTTAATTCAAATTCAAGTAAGTTTCCAACAAAATTAGTTCTCCTAACATAATTTTTTCCATACGTAATATTTGAGTATAAGACATTTTAATTTATAAGGTATTTTTTAACTTATTCCACTCAGTTCAATTATATTTATAGATACATCAGGAAGTTAATTAATATGCTAATTTAATTCGTTACCTTTGGAGTCCTAGCAATTTTGATTTTCTCAAATTATTTATACTACCATCAGTCCTAATATAAGACTCAGTTTTAGTCCCCAAAAAAAAAAAAAAATTTATATATATATATATAAGCCCTGGTTGATTTTTTTTTGAAGAGAATAATAAGATAGTTGATAAGTTAGTTAATTGTAGGATATATTATGTATTATTTGATTATATATCAGTTTATAAGTCAAATAAATTAGTTTGGTATGAAAAAAGATAAATAAAAAAATTTAAAATAATTTATTAGTTTCCTTGATTTCTCAAAAAGGTCAATTATATCTTATATTAAGAATCAAACTTAGTATTTTACTTTTTCTTTCTTTTTCTTCCAGGGTGGCAACGGAAGCTTTGTTTTTCTTATAGCTTTGTTTATTGTGAATAAGATTTTAGTTACTGAAACGATTCCCATAATATTTTAATATCACTTAATATGAAATTGTAATTAAAATAATAACGGGAAAATTTGGGGAAAATTTTTTTAAAAAGAACTTTAAAAATTTCAAAAGATAAAAATGTGTTGTAAATATTCATAATACAAAAGAGGTGTTTGGGCCTGATTTATCCATTTCATAATTAAAACGAAATGACAAAATTGTCCCCCAGAGTTTAATTTTCACTCGGACAGAATTAATTGTAAAAATCTTATCCGAATTTATGAAACCTTTACTAGAACTTTTGAAACTCTAATTAGGTCTTGTGAATTTTGATTTGCAACTTGTGAAATTCTTCAAGAAAGTTGTGAAATTTTTTTGAAAACTTATGAAAACATTGCCCCTTATTAAAACTTGTGAAACTTTTATCAGATTTTGTGAATTAAAATTTGCAACTTGTAAAATTCTTTAAGGAAGTTGTGAAATTTTTTTTAAGAACTTGTGAAAACATTGCCTGAATTTGTGAAACCTTTCTCAAATATTGTGAATCAAAATTTGCTACTTGTGAAATTCTTTTAGGAAGTTGTGAAATTATTTTTAGTACTTAAGAAAACCTTTTTTGAACTTGTAAAACCCATATCAGATCTTGTGATTTGTGAATTCAAATTTGCAACTTGTGAAATTGTTTAAGAAATTTTTAAAATTCTTTTAAGAACTTGTGAAAATCTTATTCAAACTTGTGAAACCTCTAATAAATCTTATGAATTTTGATTTGCAATTTATGAAATTCTTATGAAAAATTATGAAAATTTTATTTAAACTTATGAAAATCTTTATTAGAATTTGTGAAATCTCGCCTTCCTTTCGATTCTTAATTTTAAACTTAAAGAAATAATTCTATTATTTCATTTTAATTTTGAAAAAAGATGAATTAGGTCCTAACACCTTTTTAATATTATAGATATTCAAAACACCCTTTTATCTTTTAATATTTTTAAAATTCCGCTTTTACTAGAAGAGTACAGTTAATATTAAATCCCTTGGATTATGATTGGGCTTGAGCCCCGCAGTTTTTACCCAAAAAACTTCCTTGGACTGTTCGGAATAGATGTTAAAACAAAAAAAAAAAAAAAAATTTGTGGTGTACCAAGAATTGGTCTACCGGAATGGAAGCAGATCCTCTCATTATCTCATTTTCTCATCATCCCTCATAAATCCATCTGAACCGTTGATTTGGAAAAAGAGCCATTTGAACCGTTGATTAAGAAGGGGAGAGAAAAGTGAAAGGAGTGATAACTTGATGACGTGGCTCATCTTTTACCTTTTAGATTGATTGAACGGACATGATTTAGAGATTATGAGGGATAATGAGAAAATGGACAATGAGAGAAACCGAACCCTACCGGAATAAGGTCCGTTAGATTCTTGGATCTTGATTGAAAACAAATACTCTATTTTACTTTTTTAAATATATTATAACCAGTGCTAACCAAGAATATAAAACAGTATTAAATCATAACGTAAATTGCTGCCAAGCTCATTTCGTTAATCAACTTTCACTGCTATCATTTTGTTTTGTTATACGCATTATCGTTTTTGTTTTAAATAAGAACAAGATAATATTTAGGTGACCTGATTAATTAAAACATTGTCCCCAAACCCAAAACCTCGAAATATACTGGCTAGCATTTCTTACATATTTTTTCAAAATACATAACTAAGGGTGGAAACAGGCCAGACGGCTTGTCAGGAGCCTGCGGCCTAGTTTGTTTCCAATCTGAACAGGCCTAGCCTGTCAGAATAAAAGGCCAGGCAAAGGCCTTTTTTAAAGCCTGTTTTATCTAACAGGCCAGGCCTAGGCCTATTAGTAGGCCTTTTAGGCCTATCAAGCCAGCTTGCTAAGCTTTAAATTTTAAAAAAAAAAACTTTTGAGGGTAAAATTGAAATTACCCCATTCTGTCACACCCACACCCACACCCTCATGGTCACACTCACAACACAAGTCATAAGCACTCACAACTCACACTGACTCCCCCAGAGACCCATGCCGCTCATCTGCTCATTCATCCATTCTCCCTTCTTCGACGTCGTGCTTCGCGTCTATCCACTCCTTCTCCGACACCTAAGCCTTCTCCTACTTTGACTGATTCGGTTGGTTCTCCGATTCGGTTTGGACTAGAGCCTTCTCCGTTCGATTCGTTTATGACGGGAGCCTTCTTCATCCGATTCGGTTAAGTCAGGACTCAGGAGCCTTCTCCGTCCGATTTGGTTGATTCTCCGACTCCTAAGCCTTCTCCGACGCCTAAGCCTTCCTACGGGTTGTCCAATTCGCGTGTTTGGGTGTGGACTAGAGCGTTGATTTTGCTTTCATATGTGATTTAAACTCTGTTCAGGTTTAAACTCTGATTTATTTTGATTTTGATTTCAACGGATTTTTCTAGGATCTATTTTGTACAAATTCTACATCGTTTAAACTCTATTGAGGATATATTATTCTTGATGTAGCCACTTTTTAAACTCTTCTTGGTTCTATATCATTTTTTCTAGGATCGATTTTTACAGATTTTGATTTTGGGGATTTTATACCAACAGTCAAATATTTTGATTTTTCCATGATCTATTTTATACAGATTATGTATTGTTTAAACTCTATTCAGGATCTATTGTTCTTGATGTAGCTGCTTTTAAACTCTGATCTTGATTCTGTATGGTTCAAAGGATGTTTTTGGATAAGTTGCAGCGGTTTTGAGGGTTTGGATTAAATCTGCATTACTTTTTAAATATGATAGCATCATCTGTTTTTGCTGTTTAAATATGCAATTATCTAATTTGAAAGTGGATATTTAGTATTGGATTTGGATAGGCATTTAAATCGGATTTATTTCTCTTGATGTTTTAAATCTTTTAAAATTTCAAGCCCCTTAACAGGCCATAGGCCAGGCCAGGCTCAGGCCTCAAAAAAATGCCTTTAACAGGCCACAGGCCAGGCTTAGGCCATCTTGATACAAGACAGGCCTGGCCTGTTAAGGCACAAGCCTGGTCTGGTCTGGTTTATTTTCACCCCTACACATAAATATGTGCAAAAGAAAATAATCATGCAATATAAAGTAATAAAAAACTATTAAACTTTTTAAAAACATCACAACACCTAAAGCTTCATTTAAAATATTTTGTTTAGAACAAATTATTACACTTAGAAATGAAACTTAGCTTGATATATAATCCTCTTGTCCTTTTTATAAGAATCAAAATTTGAATTGTCTTCGTCTTTTTTAAAAAAACCCGTTAAGAGTTACCTCAACATTTAATAAGTGTGTTTTTTCATTTATACTCCTCATTAATTATATATGTGGCATCAATTAAGTGTCTATTTAGATTAGTGATAGAAATTACTTTTCCAATGTGATTTACGATGTATAAGGTAAATATGTGAGATGAGTTTTATCTCGATTTGTATAAACATGCTTTTAAAATACTAATAAAAAAAAACCAATTTCAGTGCTCATAGCAATGATGAGCACCAAAAGCTAATCAATGAGGCAAAATCTACACCATTCAAATATGATTTTAATGATCCAAATTTAATATTTTCAAATGATGATTTTTAAATAAAAAATATTTTTTGAAAAACTGTTAGTGAATAAATTATCTTTATATTGAATTCTATACATATTAAGATAATTTTTTTCAGCAAAAGTAAAAAAAAAATCAATATGATCCATTCAAACTAGAACTATATAGTTTGTATTAATGATTAGCTCTTAGTGCTCATCAATATGGTGAGCACTAAAATTGGTTCCCAACTCAAACAAGCACTAAAGAGTTAGTGATACTAATATTTATTCTATTGCTCTCTCTTACTTATTCCTTACAAATAAAGATATACTTTGAGAAAAAAATTTATTTTAAGATATACTTATTATTTTTAATTAATTTTAACAATTTTCTTAAACAGAGTAATTAGGTTATCAATCTCTTATTTGGACAAAAAAGAGTATATACATTTATACGGTGTATAAATGCAACCATGGAATCCAGATGCTTTTGAAACTTCTGGCTTGTTCTTCTGTATCATATCCTTGAATAGTAAGTATAGATGATTAATTCCTTCTGTTGATTAAAACGCAAAAACAAAAAAGCAACAATAAAATAGTCCGTGATTGAAGTTCTAGAGAAGAACCCTTTTTTAGGAGATACAAGACGAATCAATCCTCACGAAAAGAATCTCTCTCTTTCTCTCTCTCTAGTCCCAATGAAAGGGAAATGGAGGAGGAGCCTCGTTCATGTTATACGTAGTCGTCGGAGAATGGTCACTCCCATGGTGAACCATGACCGGATCCACCGTCTCCAGGCCATGATCATGGAGGCTCAGTCCTAAGGGTTGGTGCTCCTGCATAATTGATAGGGCTTCTTGTTGCTGATGATGATGAGGCTGCACCATTTGGCTCAAACCACTCCCACTTGTGTGCGTCTGCGGGGATGACAGAAGAGAGAGAGCACAGTGAGAGTCATGGTGGTGGTCTCCGCCGCCCCCGTGAAGTGGAGCTGCCGGCAATAGTGGCGCCGCTCTCAGAAACGTTTGGCACACAGAAGCAGCAGGTGGTGGTGGTACTGGTAGAGCTTGTTGGTTGTTACTGTGGTTGTTCTCCATTGTTACTGCAGAGTTGTGATCACCTCGCAAGAATGCTAGCTGCAGCTTCTTGTTGCTGTAGTTTGCTTCTGTACAAGATGACGACGAGGGCGAAGATCCTAGAAAAAGGTCCTGTTTGTGATCAACCAAGTGATTATGATGGTGGTGGTGAAGCCTAACATCTGTATTCCAAGCAGGGTGAGCCATAGCAGCAGTGGAAGGATATAAATGTGAGCTTGAGAAGGGCAACAAGTGGTGGGTGCCTGAAAAGTTTTTTTTAAACTGTCACTTTCTTCTGCAATCCATAACTATGTGATATATAACATATTTCATCATGACTTGCACTACCTTGCACTACCTGTTATAAGATCTAGTTAACTAATTTGAGGACATTAAGAAAATTAAATATGTTAGCACTTAATTACAGCATGATCTCTTTGGAATACTTATATGTATCATTAAATTATATATCAGTTTATAGGTTAAATTAATTAGTTTGGAGAAGAATCACACTAACCACAAAATGGTGAATAGTGCAACAACTCATAATTAGTAGCTGACAAGTGTGGTTTTTAGTAGCTAAATATCACCAACTACTTTCACTAAGTATGGTAATTTATGGTAAAATAAGGGAAGAAATTCCAATTCCTTCCAGGCTGGTGGTGACAAGAAAATATCTTTTTAAGCCTCTCTCTCACTAACAGTACCTGAGACGAGGAGTTTAGAACATGTGAGAGTACTTGTGAGTGAGTGGCCACTAGATTGTCACGAGGTGTGAACAAACATGAGTGGACCAAATGTCCAAATCAAGGATGTTGATAGCGCACTGAGAGCCAAAATGCATAGTTCTCACTGGTAATTCTTACTACTAAGATTTCTGTATCTAAGTGGGGATCTTTGGCCAATGCATGCTCCAAATCAAGCCATATATGGGTCCACACTCATATAATGCACAAAGCTACTGCTAACCTTGCTGGTAATTGGACAAAAAGCTTCCACATCTTCCCCCTATCCCTTCTGCCGCCGCCTGTGGTGGCTTCCTCCTCCGTCGGTTGTGTCCATCTAATCGCTTCCTGCAACTTCTCTTCCCTTCGTCAAACTCCTCCAGCGAATGAAACCTACACACACATAATCACCCATGAAGATTGTGGACCCGAGACCTCTGAGACTCAAGAATGAATGAAAGATGAAGCAAAGAAAAAATAGCAGGAATAATATTAAAATATAACCCACGTGGACTAACTGAAAGATGAATTAAAGGTTGTTTTGATGAAAAGACAAATCTTATATATATTTAACTCACTAAGTTATAATTCTCATGGTAAGGAACATAACACAACTTCATAATAAAGCTGTGTATTTGTCAGCAGACACTTGTTATCAGCAAGAGTGAAAAGGTAGATCTACTTTCAGATCAAGAGATCAAGACTAGTCGTGTAAATCAAGAGGAAAGGATTTAGTGTGTTGTTTGGACAAAGAATTTTGCTTGTGATAAAGATTGGTAGCAGAAAGCAAAAGAGAGCATATATTTTGGCTAGGGTGTGCTTTTAATTAATCTGAAAACGTGTATAATGAAACAGAAAGAGTGTTAGTGAACCTGCAAAATGAACAAAAAAGTACAAATTTAAAGGAATAAAAGAGAAGGGTAATCAACAATTTTGTGTCACAAACTTGAAGCATAATATATACTACCTCTTATCCTTAATGTGAACAAGATCTTATATCAAGGACAAGAGATAGTATATTATATGCCATCATCAATCACCTGCTACATTGTTGACAGAACCTTTGCTTGTGGCCGCCAATTCTGACCACCGCGGTCTTGGAATGGAGTTCACAGACCTTATGGCGTCTGTGATAGTCCCTACAATTACTAAGATCTGAATTGCACCCATCGACAAGACATGACACTGTCTGGTTTCCATTGTTAATTGCTCGAGCTCTCTTAGATGATCCCGAGGAAGAAGACGACGGCGAAGAAGAAGAAGATGTCATCATCACTTTGGAGACTCCTCCAACAACATCTTTCCACTTATTGGCCACTGCTACTGGTTCATTATTACTACTACTAGAATTCCACACTTGACCAAGCTTCAAGTCCACAGAAAAATCCCCTTTATTACTTCTATCACAACTTTCAAATCTCCTTGACCCATCAATTGTTTCTTCCATGTTGGGTAAGCCTGTTGCTTCATCTAATTCAGCCAAATCCCATGTTGCTTCCTTCATATTCCACTCCATAATGCTCCCCCTATGAAGAACCTTCACAGATGCGCACAAAAAACACCCAAAGAAAATCAAGCAATGAAGAATGAAATTAACCAGTAAAACTTAAAGAGAAGAGAAAATTATGCAGAACATGGCACATAGAAGTTCTAGTTACACAACACATTGGACATTTTTTGGGCGTCCGTACATAAAAACAAAAAAATAAAGGGGAGAAATCTCTGCATCAAACACGTTATATGCATTAATGAATGGCTAGCTAGAACCAAGCAGCTTGTAGCAGCAGCAGAGCTCCTAGAGAACTAGAAGCAACCCAAAAACGAGAAGGTCACCAAAAAAATATAAGAAGCAAGCTAAAGCAAAAGAATAAATTGTAGTAATACAGAGATGAGGAAGAAAGAGAGTACTCTCAGAGACAAATCACAGCTTGTTAGTTGTTTCTTTCACCACCCACTTGTTGCCTGACATTGATTCCGTTAAGAGTACCACACCCAAAAGAGTAGATAGTCGAAATGATAAATAGGAGTAATTTCTTGTGAACAAAAGGGATGAGATTGGACAGTGTGTGTTGAGAGGCAATCCCGAAAAAAGATAAAAATAATAAAGAATGAAATAAAAATCATACCTGCGAGTCCTTTGAGAAGAAGGAATCGTGGGTTTGAGCAGACAGAGAGAATGGTTATTGAATTTTGAGGCTTTGGGGAGAAAGAAAGAGCCAATGGACGTCCTCTATTTTTTCGCAAGTTCAGATGAATATTATATAATATTTTTCTTGCTTCCCATATGTTGGGCTCTCTCTCTCTCTCTCTCTCCCCTGAGCATGTATAGTAGCTTGAGGCTATGGAAAGGAAGATAAAGAAGCATTGATATAATAAGGACAGGCTGGTTGTAGCTTTTTTTTTTTTTTTTTGCTCAGAAGCTGGTTGTAGCTTTCAACTTTACGAGTCAGGATAAAAAAAGTTTGGGGCAAAAAATTAAAAGAAAAAAAAAAAGTACAGGAATGAATGCTCAACGCAAGGCATGTGGCATTTTGTTTCCCATTTCATAGCATGTCTTTTCTTTGACAAATATGTTTTTGATAATCGTGTATGTTTTATTTATTTTTTAAATATAAATATTTATTATATAAATTGAGATAAAACTCATCTCATATATTTATTTTATATATCGTGAATCACGATTTATAAGTATTTATTGTTCAAAAATAAGCTATTCCAAACAATACATAATTATAACATTGATAAGTTACCAGTGTGATAAATTTAGGTCTCACGTATTAAACTTGTAATTATATTTTCACCTTTTTCATTATCTAAGTCCACTAAACTAAAATTATTTTGCGTTGATTTTAATTGTTATTTTAAATTTTTAAAATACGTGTTTTCTAAAAAACTTGAAATACCCTTATGATATATTAAGTGTGATGCTTATAACTTATTTTTTGAGTAATTTTAGTTAATATAAATTGATTATTGATTATTATATGTAACTAAAAATCTTTTTATCTGCGCGGATGATTAAAGTCCAATGTGAACACTTTTTTTTAATACTAATATCTAGCGTGAACACTTTTTTTTTTTTTTTAATACTAATACCTAGTGCGAACCCTTTTCAGGGGCCAGATTTATAGATATATCTAAGTTCTCTTCAAATTATAAATCTTCCTCTAGTCATAATGAGGTTTTGAAACATAGCTCACATTAACTTTTTGAAAAAATAAGAGAAAAAGAAGAAAAATGTTTTTTTTCATGTTTGATGTATGATTTTTGAACCGAATGAAGCGACAAACTAAATGGGAAACGAGAAAATAACGAAAGAAAACAAAAGACAACCATTGAAATGGCACTCCCTCCTATCTATATTACGTGCGATACACTTCAATCAATATATCAGAATTAAAAAAAAAAAAAAAAGATAGTTATGTTTTTTTTGTCAATTAAAAAAAAGATAGTTAATTCATTAATCCTGCCTTACATTAAAAATTTTTGTGAACTTTCCTCTTATTAAACAAATAGGGTTTTGAAGGAGAAAGTAAAATACAAAAAATCCCATTAAAACATTAATTACACGGATAATATTAATAAATAATCATCAATTACTCTTAAAGTGACCTATATTGTAGAATAAATAATTCTTGTATAAGAAACTTATATTGTGTGTTGGATGAAGTATGATGTAACTACCTCATCAGGTTAGAGTCTGGAAAAAATGGTTGACTCATTAAAGTATTAAATTTGTTTGAAAAGGAAATTATTATTTTTTTTCCAACTTTGTAGAATATAGAAAAACACTACATCAGGCTTTGAGAGGCCATCTCCTAATAAACTGTAATAAAGGTAACATTGTGATGAAAAACTTTATTAATAACTTAGTAAATAATTTGTATAATGAACAAAAAAAAAAAATCTTTTAGAAAGCCTCCTTAAAAGGACCAGAAAATTAAATTGATTGGGAATTTATTAAGGAGAGAGAGGGGTGTCAAGTGATGGTGGAACCCCACATGAGGTAATTTTTGAAAGGGAGAGTGGGGACCAAAAGAAAGACATGAAAATTTGAACAAGGAATCCAAAATGAAAGAGGAAGATAATGATGAGAGTGCGAGGAGGCCGATGATTATTGTTGTTGTTTGTTGGTGGTGGGCCTTACCTTTGATGTTCAACTATTAATGTTGGGTTTCATACTTTAATTTTGGCTCAGAATCTTTTCTACTTATGTAGCTTCGGTAATTCACTAATTTCAAATACAGATGCTTCAACTCTAAAGTCTCATTTTGCATTTACACTTCATTATAATGCAGTACTATTGAATTTTGTTAATTTAAAAAGAAAATACGAAAATAAACATCCTGTTATACAATGCTTGCTCCATCTGTTCCTTGCTATGACGTATAATTATCGAATTTGATTAGATTAAGAAAGTTAGTTAAATTAATTGATATGACATGTATTTTTAAAATACTCTAATCACCTTCTTTTCCTCTCTTCCGTGATTATTGTTGTTGGAGTATTAATAGGGGTAAATTAAAAAAATATTGAAAAATATTTATAAAAAAAATCTCATATTTAGGACCAAAATCAACTTTCCAAATAGGTCATATATTAAGGAATGGAGAGAGGATTATTCTAATAAAATTACTATAAATAAATTAATGACTTAAGAGTTGTTTGTGTAAATATAAAGGTTTTAAAAGGTTTATGATGATGAAAGTTTAAGGATGGGAAAATGGGGAGGTCTGAATCCATCTCAGACTTGGGATTATTAAATATAATTTAGCAATTTAATTTATAAATATATTTTTTTAACAAATTATAGTATTATTTATATGTTTTGAACATTACAAATTATTTCCCGTATTTTAACAATTAGATTGCAGGCTTGTACTTTTTAGTATTTAAAGTCTATGAGCAGCGCAAAAAACATGTATTTAAAGTATATGCATGACACTATAAATAGCTTATAAATAATATAGATTTATAAAAAAATTAGATTATACTCCATATGAATGTCGTGGAAACATATTATTATTAATTCATAGTTGAATTTTATAACCAAAAAAACGATGGAAGCACATAAATGATTGGGCTCCAGATATTAGATGGGTTGCCAATTGAAGGCAAGGCAAGAAGGAGACGATGCCTGCATCATGATCGTCCAATTTCATGATTTCATTTTCAAGGTTGATTGGAATGGGGTCCACTTCTTTGTCCCCATCCCCATGCATCATTGTAATTTATGTAGTCAATATAAGATTTAGTTAATCTTTATTTAAAGGTCAAAAAAAATTAAATAAGTTAAATTAAAATATTTATATTTATCGTTCTCTTTTAAACTAATTTATTTGATTTATAAACTAGTATATAATTTAATTATATAAAACATATATTATGATTGAGTAATTTATTTAACTTTTCTACAACCTCTAAAAAAAATTAATTAACTCTTATATTAAGGATCAAAGGCATATGTTCTCATTTTTTTTTCATATGATTATTTGATTGAGTCAGATCTGAGTATTATTAGGTCAAATGTCTAATACATTTGAATCAACGGTTGGTGATCTCTTCTTATCTTATTGCTTGCCCTCACTCTCCTTGCATAATGACATTGTAACACTCGTAGGCATATTTTATTTTTACTATTTGCTTTTTTCAAAATCATACAATGTTCAAATATCTCCTTGTTAGAGATAGCTATATTTGCTGCTAGATGGCCTAAAAAATAATCCATCAGGAATGGATAGTGTACATTTATAAAAGAACCATTATAAAAAGTGATGAGACTTTTGGTTCATCGAATCACAAAATTAAGGGTCTGTTTGGTGTGAGGGATTTGGAGGGGAGAGAAAATTTTTATGAGTTGAATTTTACAAGATTGAAGAAGTGGGGTAATAAAAATTTAATAAAGAGAATATATATGATAAAAGAATAAGAAAAATTAATTAAAAATTTTTAACCCCGCTTCTCTAATTTTTTTAAATTTAACTCAAAAAAAATTTTCCTTCGCCCACTTTTCCTCCCCTCCCCTCAGATCAAACAAACCCTAAGAGTATTATGGCTACTAGTCATTCAGTGAAATTAAAATATCAATAGATATCCAATTGATTAATATAAACATATATAAGAATAAAACTTAAACTTTAAATGATAAAATCAAAAATATAAATATAGCATCAAGTAAGGATGAAGGGAGAGGGAAACCCAATACATTAGTAATACTAAATAAATATTCACTAACATGTATTATAAATAAAACACAAGAAAGGGAATTCACAAAATATGAAATATAAAAACGCAGTATGATAATATAAAACTCAAATGGTCGAACTATATAATAAAGGGAATTCTAAAATTAAGAAATAATTCATATAGTAAGATAACAAAATTAAAAAATCTATGACATCAGACCATTTAATTCTCTTGGCTTTAAACCAATTAGTCTCATGACTTTTAACCAATTAATAGAGGAAGTGTTTTCTAACTGTATTAATATAGATTTATTGATATTATTCATTGTGGTAATATAGTTAGTAAAAATATTGAAGTCAGGGAGCAGAAAGTAGTTGGGAAAAAATAGGGAAAATTAGTATTTTGATCCTTATAGTTTTGACTGAGTAGTAAGTTAAAACATACACATTAACTCGGTGTAACTCAATCCTTATAATTTTGATTGAGTTGTAATAAAGTCCCTGAACTTTGATTCACTACCACTTAGTTCCTTTAGTTTTAAGCATTTTACAATTCAGTTTTATGTTCTAAAATAAAGGTTGGAGTTATATTATAAAATTATTAAAACTGTAGGAATTGAATTGCAGTGGATCAAATTTTAAAGATTGAGTTACAATCTAGTTAAAATTATAGAGACTAAATTATATTGAGTCAAAGTGTATGGATTAAATTACAACACAGTTAGATAAGATCTAAAAGATTAATTTAAAAAAAAAAATTAGAAAATATGAGTAAGCAGTAGGCATCCCTGCATCAGCCATGCAGGAACTAGGTATGGAGAAAAGGGACGGGTGGCAACTTGAGCAATGGCAAGGAGTCGGGGTATAAGTGTAAAAATAGAGGGAAAGTAGGGGTAAAGTGGAAAAGATGAAGGAAAGACAGACAGAGCTATTAAATCTGCAACAGCCCCATATAAAGTCAGTGTGGCAGCTGTATTTGGCACTGCCATTGTCAGTGCCAAAGGCTCTCCCTCTTTATCGTCTGCCACGTGTACCTTTTAAACCCCAATCTCCCCATTTTATTTTTATTATCATGTCTTCCTCACAGAGTATAAGAAAGGGCAAAATTTTATTTGGAAAAAAAAAACAAATGGAAGTTATAATCTGTGAGGAAGACATGTCGCCTATTTTGCAAATGTTTGTGCTAGTTTTACAATTTTTTTTTGTCCAGTTTTTAATTACAGTGTCATACAGCTTGTTCTTCTAAATCTTGTTTAAATTACGCAATATGAGATAAATATCTGAAAGTAATTTTATATCCGGGCCCGCGAGGCATAAAAAGCACCCTGTTTTTTTTTAAGTTGTCCAAACAGCCTATAAAGGTGTGTTTGTTTTGACGATTGGATAAGTAACTTATTTTTACTTAAACTTATGGAATCTTAAGATTGGAAAAAAGTTAGATTGGGTAAAAATATGAGTGTTTGGATTAACGATTGGATAAGTAACTTATATAAAAGTTAGGATGTTTGGTTTGACTTTTGCATAAGTGACTTTTGTATTAATTAAGAGAAAAAAATTGAAAAAATTATGAAAAATAAAAAAATGAAAGGATAATTGTGAAAAAAGTTATCATTAGCAACTTAATTGCCAATGGGGCCTGGGAAGATATCTACACACAGAGGGATTTTTTCACAATTTTCTCAAAAATTAACTTTGAAAATTTGGTAATGGTACAATTTTAATAAAATCATATCAAACTCTAATTTAAATTGGTACACTCCAAAAATCTTTTCTACTGTGCACCTCAAACTTAAATCTTATAAATTATATCAAACTCTAATTTAAATATTAAATCATAACTTATATTTTCACATAGCTCAAAATCTAACAAAATAAACTGATTAAAATCTCAATAATATCTCCAATAATCCAAATAAATTATTTAAACTAAATTTAATGGGTAAAAACACTATATAGAAACTAATTTATGGCATGTTTATAAAAAAATGATTCTAAAATCATAAAATAACTAAATAATAAATCTAAACTGATTAAAATTAATTATTAATTATTCTCTACATTTCTACAGTCATATATTAAGAAAACTTAAAACTTGTTTAAACTCTTATCCCAAAGTATTCTCTAATTAGCAGAAGATTACTATCTAAAGAAAGAGAAAATTATTTAGAACATTTTTTATAAAAGAAGTTTTGTGATTAGAAGTGATTTTGAGTACTTCATTGATCCCCAAAAATATGAAAATACTCCTATCAATATTTTTTTATACACATACAGGCACATAAGCTCCAATAAGCTTCATTTTGAGGCTTATGACTTTTTCTAACTTATGACTTTTTTCACCTTAAAGTCAATCGCTGAAACAAACACCCATTTTTTATCAAAACACTGTTTAAATCCAATTTAACACTGTTCAAGTCCAATTTTCCCTTCGAAACGCTGAAACAAACACGCACAAAATTTAAGAAACAGTACTCCCTCAGGTCTTATTTAGGAGTAATTTTCTCTTTTACAGGTTTAATCCTTTTTATAAGTAATTTTCGTGTCTAAAAATATAATTTTTTTTCTATTTTATTCTTATCAAATACATATATTTATAATTAATTATCATACACACAAAGAGTTATTTCTCATACTTTTTGTTCATTCTCTCTCATATACTCTTTTCATAAATAGTGACATATATGAAAAAAATATGTCATTTTTAAAACACTTATTATTTTTAATTACCATTTTATTTTACCAAATTAAAAAAAATTACTTATAAATAAGATTGAAGGAAATACTAGTTAACTTATGTTGCGGAATTTTTGCCTCCATTTTCAAACAAATTTCATTTAGTTTATAATATATGTCTCTCATTTAGTTTTAACTTTTAAAAAATACCCCCTTCTGTCCTTTTTATAAACAAATCTTATCTTTATTGTGTAAAATAAATTAGCAGTTAAAATTAGTTAAAAATAATGAATGTGTAAAAAATATCATGTTTCTTCCAAATATACCTCTATTTATGACAAGAACATAGAAGATGTTAGATATGATTAGTTTTGATGATGTCAAATATAGATGTGAAATGATAAGAGCAAAGCAAAAAGTTTATATAATGTATTTCTTTGACTAACTACTATATTTAATGTTACATATCTTGTAGATTAGTCAAGCAAAGAATGAAGAAGATTGAATTAATGAAAATGAACAAGAGAGAGAAAGAAGAAATAAATTGAAGATAGTCAAGGAAATGCTTACTTGGGTTATGGAGAATTATTATCAAGAGGAAAATCAAGAAGAAAGATATGGAAGAAAGAAGAAATTATAAGATCTAGTGAGAATATCAAGGTTCAAGTTGTTAGAAGTGATACTAGAGGTTTCTATGATGATACCGGAGGCTTCTATGATCAAATGATGGTTGGAATAGGTTAATACGAAGCTAAGATGACTTATATGTGAGTTATGGCACTTCTAGAGGAGTTTTACTCGAGTGTGAGCTCAACACTCGAGTGCCAGAGGTGTTGCACTCGAGTGCGGAATGAACATACTCGAGCACGGGAGAGCACGGGATGAACACTCTCTTCTACTATGTTTTACGTTCAGCCTGACAGAGGTCCGGTATTTTGGCCATATCTCTTAAACCACAAGTCGGATTGACCCGAAACTGGTGGCATATGAAAGAAAAATCACAACACGTAAAATGTACACCAAGATCATATTTAAAGAAGCTCAGATGAAGGAGATATAATCCGTGGAAGTTGACAGTGAAATCACCGTCACTTTTCAACACAGGTTCGATATTTTGAGCATAACTCAAAAACGACACATCGGATTGAGACAAGACTAGTGCCAAATGAAACTAGACTCAAAGAGATTTCCATGGATAGGTAATTTGCCTAATTTGAACGTATATTCTAGGAGCTATGCCTTTTGGAAGTTGACGCTTGTACAGTCTAGTGCGATAGACACTTTCGATCATAACTTGCAGAATACAAGGAGTTTGGAGTTGATTCTTTTTACATTGGAATGCATATGGCAAGAGATTTCTTAAGATACATCATTAGAATCAAACAAATAATTTTTTTCTAATGTAGCCCCACATCACTCACGAGTAAAAAAACGCACTCTTGAAAAATGTCGTGCGAGTGATGTTCAGAAGCAGCTGAATCGTGAAGAAATTTACAACACTCGAGCACTAGGATCCACACTCGAGCATCAAATTATTTTACACTCGAGCACATGCAAGTTTTGACATGAAAGTGTTAACCCAAGAAGAAGCATGTATGTGAAAACAAGAAGCACACTCGAGCATGATTGGTTGCACTCGAGTGATGTCCAGAATTGCACTCGAACAGATGCGAGTGTTGGACAGAAAGTGTTTGCCCGAGAGGAAGTCAGAACGTGAAATTGTACATGCACTCGAGTGAGGCTTCTTTGCACTCGAGTGAAGTCCTGACAGAAGCAACGTAGAAGTTCAGACTCTCATAGCTATCAATCCAAACATGGTTAAATGTTATACAATCATTATGTTTTCACTTGTTATTGTTCCTAAACATTAACTAACATATATTTCAAGTGTAAAATAGGAGATTAAATATTTGGATTGCATCTTCAAGAATGGAGGTCACGTATGACAAATATCTTCACTCAACGTGATGAGTCACAGAAGCCAGAAATTCATCTTTTGACCAATGATCCAACATACCCATGACTAATACTTCATCATATTAGTGATTAAGCATTTTGCAGTGTGAAACAAGAAATTTAACGGTGAGATTACAAATTCAAATGAAAGAGTCAAGTATAGCGGGCGACATCATTACACACCGAATGACGGCTACTAACCACAACAAGCAATTGACCCACCATGAGAGATTGTCTGGAAACTCAAAAGTATTCATCTCGCTCCACAACGTGATGTACAGCTCATAATGAGACATACCGCTCCTCAACGTGACGCTCTGCTTTGCAACGGAAATCTCATGGTAGCTCGTTTTTCAAATATGCTCAACGGTCAAAATGACTCCAACGGACGAATGCTCACAACGGTCATAATCTTCATCAATTATAAATGAAAGAGCATTCAACGTCGATGGGTAACAGAGACAGGATCAACTACGAGAAAAATGATAGAAATATGAATCCTCTGCTTCTACCCAAACACTCTCTGTTTTCCAGTTTCTATATTACTTATCATTGAGAGAGTGATTATTTGTATTGTACTTCAGTGAGTATTATACCCACTCTGTGAGAGAGTCTGTAAACACTTTAAACTATATTTCTAAGTTGATCTCAAGGTAGAGGGACTTTGAGAGGGTTGATTTCCTTACGGGGGAAGCTGTAGAGAGAATTGCTAGTAAGACATTCTGCTCGTAAGACTTACAAGGTGCAAGCAGTAGAGAACGTTGCTGCTCATAAGACTTACAGGGGTGTAAGCAGGAGAGAATGTTGCTGCTCGTAAGACTTGCACGAGTAAGTAGGAGAGGAAGATCTTCGGGATTGCTCTGCACGTAAGACTTTCTGTAAGGGAGAGTATCTTGGTGAGAGATTTGTAAAAGGTTTTACAAGTACCCGGTTAAACTTGTGGAATTGTAAGGATTTTCTTGTGCCCGGATTAAACAAGAAGATAGTGGATTTGAAAATCTCAGGAGGAGCCTGGGGACTGAACGTAGGCCATCACAGATTAGACTGAACCAGGATAAATCACAGTTTGCATATTCTCTTCCCTAAACTCTTATATTTCCAGCATATATTGTTTAATCTAACTGTTGATTTATAAACCTTCATACTTACCACTTTTGTTAAGATGCAAAAAAATTTTCAAAGTTCTTAAGTTTTTATTATACACCCAATTCACCCTCCTCTTGGGTGATAGCCGGTTCTAACAGAAGAGAGCATGAGTAATAAATATGAGAGAGTATGAGTATAAATATAATAGAGAATGTGTAATAAATGAGTAAATGAAAGAAAATTAGTGGTGAATGGAGGATAATTAATAAAAAAATGTATATTTAATATTGGTATAAAAAGAAAAAATAGTTTAAATTTTGAGATACAAAGAGAAAATTACTTATAAAAAGAAACCACCCAATAAAGAGAAAATTGTTTATACAAAAGATTGGAGGGAGTAGTTTTGTGGTAAAAATGGCTTTGTTTATAAATCAAATACTATAATGGGAAAATCCCATTTAAATACCATTTGAAATAGCAAAACCTATAAAAGTCTTTTATAACATCTAAAAGACAGAAAAATGATCTGGGATGTTTCAGGGATACTGAAGTTTAAGGCTAAAGACCAAAATACCTTCCACACTCATTTACTCACACACATAGATTCCTCACAGGCAAAAACCGAACCCCTGGCCATCATCATCGTCTGTAAATCAGCAAGCATGGGTGGAAGCCGTCCCTAAATCGATGAATGTTTGATCTTCTTCCTTAATCAGAGTGGTTGCCGTTCTCTTTTCTTGCCGCTGATGTCGATGTGATGAGTGATTGTGTAATACCCCAAAATTTAAGATTTGAGGCTTGGGAATAAGCCTAAATTAAGTAGACTGCTAAGCCCCAATTTAACAGGAGCCCAAATTTATCCCCTAATGATTTCTATATCTTTGGGGTATTAAAAAAGTAAAATGGTGAATTTTGGAGAATATAGTTATGTTTTCGGTGATATCGCCTATGAGGTAGTGAGCTTGTCATGTGATTTTGAATGATCAAATGATGAGCAAAAATTATGAAATTTTATAGGGTGAAAGTAGACATCCTAAGCTTTAATTTTATTGGTCATATGAATCAATTAGAGCTATACACAAAAAGATATGAATTTTTGAAGTCAGCAGAGAAAAACTGTGAAGTTTTTAGAACAACATGTAAAGATTGAAATTCTGAGAATTTTGTGATTCCATTCATCAAAAGTCTATATTTTTTCTTGAAACTAGACTCAATAAGGGTTTTATAGGCTTTGGAATCACTCTAATTCTATTTTTCTAGAATTAGTTATAATTTTTTGAAAGTTAGGGCAGAAAATCTGCCAGAAATTGCTGAAATTCGAAAATGGGAATCATGACATCATCATAATTAAAGATGACATAAGCTAAATGTTATAAAATCATCATCCTCTTCCTCCATCAGCCAAAAACCGTGCATCACCATGGAGAAAGAGAGAGAGGGAGTTTTAGAGAGAGAAGAGGAGAAAACTCACGAGATAGGTCGATTTCTTCGGTGAATTCGTACCTAACGTGTATAATCCTTCTCCTAAGCTTCTCTTCGATGTGATGTAAGGTATTTGAAGCACAAATCTTGGTGTTTTGAAGTTAGGGTTTTCAGCCACAAGAAGGAAAAGCTAGTGGGAGCTTGAGGTAACTTCCAAACTTTCGTATATTGCTTATTATGGCTGCTGTGGGCAATTTAATCGGTGAAATTTCACCGGATTGCCATTGGTTTTAAAGTTTGGAAATTGAGTTGCATAGGGGTTATGCTGCCTAAATTGGGTCTTAATGTTAGTTGTAACCTAATGTGATGGTTAATAAAGTGGTTATGAGTAGAAAGAAACGTGTTTACGGAGCCGAAACCGAAAAACCCCAATTTTCCTAAATTCTTATAAGTTTCAGCCAGCTCTAGAAATGGATTTTAGAGTTGGATTTTCAATTATTTGATGGTTCCATTGAATTCATGAGGAAAAATTAGGTGGGGTTACAGTTGGGCACTTTTTCGGAAAAGGCCGAGAAAGCATAATTACGAAAATACCCCTAAAACCCTAAAAGTAGGGCTGCTAAGGGCAATTTCATAATTTGATATTGAATTTGATGATTCTGAGTCCGGAAATAAATTCCTTGGGTGAAAATATGTAAGAATAGCCCATGTCAAAATTTCAGGAAAAGTACAACCGGATCGGGTACGGCAGGGCCGAGTCCCCGGGGGTATTTTAGTAATTTTTCAAGATAGACTCATATAACCCCCATAAACACTATGGAAGTGTCTAAATAGTACATTTGACATTATAGGATCAAATATGGAGCCCCGAGCTGTTTGCACGTAGATCGAGGCACGCATTTCGAGGTGGAAAAAGGTTAAGGTTGGGGACTTACCTTACTTGCATGTATTTGATATCTTTGCTTGTGTAATGATGTATGTGATTGCTTTACTTGATTGTGTAGAGCATATTTGAATAAATGAAGCTCTGTTTCTGTTTTCACTGTGGCCATAGTCTTGTTGTATGAAACATTGAGCATGCAGAAATGTCATTATCGGGCATACATCTAGATAAAGCTAACATGTCATACACATAGCATCAATCATGCATGATTATGGTATCTGTTTCCTACTGAGATTCTCTCGAATCTCACCCTCCCCTACCAACAATTTAGACAGGAGACGACAGAAGATATGCAAACAATAATGCAGAGTACCGTACGAGGGGATTACAGTAGTGGAACGAAGACGGGAAGAAGTCTTTGTTTCACTGGGATGAGTTTAGACACTCTAGTAGCCTTGTGCGGCTACCTTAATCATAAGTATCATGTACAAACCCCTATGGGGAATTTATGTATCATGCACATATTATCAGTATAGTTATGCTATTCTTATGTTGCTTACCGAACCGCATATCGTTTTCTGCAAATACTCTGAAAAAGGTTGAAATTGAGATAAGGGCGTGACAGATTGAATGTTTGAGATCCCGATCTGTCTCTCTCTGGTCCACAAATCTCTGTCGTTCTTTGCTCTGGTCTCCTTCTCTGAGCTGTCTTCCCTCTATCGGTGGCATAGGTGCTTCGCCGTCTTGGATCTGTCTTCCCATCTTGCTCAGACGTGGAGATGACAACTTATTAATGGGTTTGACAACAAGGGTAATGGGAATGACAACTTATTATCTCCAAACATTTAATGTGGAAGTGTTCTCCAAAATGGGAGGATGCTGACAAGTTCAATAATGAGAATGACAATGTTGGTAATGGTTTTGACGAGAATGGTAATAGGATTGACAACTAACCCTAACCAACTTTGTGAGTGAAAGTGTTGGCCCAAAAGAGGAGAATGCTGACAAGTTCAATAATGGAAATGACAAAGTTAGTAATGATTTTGACGAGAATGGTAATGAAATTGACAAGTTAGCCTATTACCATTCTTGTCAAAACCATTACTATCTTTGTCATTTCCATTATTAAACTTGTCAGCATCCTCCCTTTTTGAACCAACACTTCCACCCAATGACAAAGTTGGTTAAGCTAACTTGTCAATCACATTACCATTCTCGTCAAAATCATTAAAAGACTTGTCATTTCTATTATTGAACTTGACAGCGTCCTCCCTTTTTGAAAAAACACTTTCATTGACAAAGTTGGTTAGACTAATTTGTCAATTTCATTACCATTCTCGTCAAAACCATTAAAAGACTTGTCATTTCCATTATTGAACTTGTCAGCGTCCTCCCTTTTTGGACCAACACTTCCACCTAATGACAAAATTGGTTAAGCTAACTTGTCAATCCCATTACCATTCTTGTCAAAACTATTAAAAGACTTCTCATTTTCATTATTGAACTTGTCAGTGTCCTCCCTTTTTGGAGAAACACTTTCATTGATAAAGTTGGTTAGACTAATCTGTCAATCTTATTACCATTCTCGTCAAAACCATTAAAAGATTTGTCATTCCCATTATTGAACTTGTCAGCATCCTCCCCTTTTGGGGAAACACTTTCAGTGATAAAGTTGTTTAGACTAATTTGTCATTCTCATTACCATTCTCGTCAAAACCATTAAACGACTTGTCATTTTTATTTTTGAACTTGTCAGCATCCTCTTCCTTTATTGTGCTCAAATAAAGTCACCAATCGGCTTCTTCCCAGCATGTGTTGGTTTCACAATCAAACAAATGGGTGTGTGTGTTTAACATCCTATTCCTTTGTTGTGCTTCTAATCTTCAATATGAAAATTGGATTTTTTTTATAATTTTGAAAGCTATCTTATTGGAATGTTTAAATATGCTTCAACAATATCAAATGCTTAGCTAATATTTAGAAGCATTAAACTGTACATTTCTTTTAAATTCTTATATTAAAATTTAATTCAATTTTATCACCATACACTAAATAACATTCATATAACCAATATGTTTTAACATTCAAACATCTCTAGCCAGATTTTCCATCCAAATCAAGCAAAACTCCTTTAGACGGCAAGCCTTTTTAATCTGGAAATTTTCCAGATTTAAGAACAATACTTAAATAACCATTTCTCAAGTTGGAAGTATTAACTGTAATGATACAAACTTTTATAAATACATGTATGTGGTTCAACCTAGAAAGTTAAAGAAAGGTGTATGTGCTTCTTGTACAACAAAAGTGCATAATAGCATACTGTTGGAAAAAAGAGACTATAGTTTTAGTAAATTTACATACACAGTAATAGTACATCACAAAAGACCACTACTATGAATCAGTATACAAGATCAGTGACCAAAATAACAACTTTACTATGTCACCCCAAAATGCAGTGCTTGGTTACTAAGTTAGACAACAGATGTTAATCTCTTTACAACAGTGGTGAATTCTAAAAAAATAATTGTTTGAGGAAGACCAAAAAGTTACATTAAGAACAGAATTATGTCAGTCATATCTTCTTGGTCTGGGTCATTTATGAAGTCATCAGCCTCAATGCATCCTCCCTCTTGCTATTCATTTCATGGTTAACCACCCACCCACCACAATAACTCGCAGCTGCAAAATAACGTCACAGTTTAATTCAATTGAAATGAAGGAATCTCTTACAACTCAGGCTATTTCATTTAAAAGGCCAAACTCTGAATTTAACAATCCAAATACATATTATTGTGGACAGTAGCCCTTTTAGAGAAACCACTCATAGAAGATAATACATATTGTTCTGTACAATATATAACTAAAGGAGTCTCATTTGTACAAATAAATTCCACTAGGGTAGATCATAACAATTCAGTGAAACTCGTGGAGCATTTCAAATCTTACTCTGAGTCACATACAGCAAGAGGTTAGAATGAATGTGACTATAATATGCCATTCAATTTAGTGGTAATCATGTTTCAAAGGCAAAACATTGAAAATCCTTCACTAGGGCACTGTTTTGCATGAAGCAAATCAATGACTCCCCTTTTAAGAATATAGCTAATAAAACTAAAGAAAACTTAAAGCTCACCTATATTATCTATGCAAATTCAAATTGAACTGAGTCAATTGCCAGAGACTTCAACATTATTTATAAATATGAGGATTTCATGGACATACACAATCATTCTTTTTTACGAAATCTAATAATAGGACTGAAAATTTTAAGAGTTTAGATAACCTTGATTGCTACCAAATTATTTCCCAATAGACCAAGCATGTAAAGAAAGCAGAGCGTGCAATAAAAAATAAAATTCCCAAGCCAGTCATGATAAATTACTACGTCAATTAAAAACAATAAATTATGAACAAGATTATTCAATGGACAACTACTTACTCTTTATACTCTCTTATGATAATTAAAAAGCCAAAAAACCCTTCTATTTCACTGAAAATTTAAGGCATATGAATTTCATTACTGCTGCTCTTGACAGAATCTGTTTTGGGATTCACCAAAATAATAATGGTGTTGACAAAGTCTGTAATGGAATTGACAAAACATCAGAATCATGTTGACAACAACAATTCATAATGTATTAAATAGCAACTTGACATTACTCATTCTAAGTACATTCAATGCATATAAGTCATAAATCCAAAAGAAGGTGTTCCTTCATGTATAATTTAATTACAATAAGTTGTCACCATTAACAAGAGTAATAATGGGAATAACAAGTGCAGTAATGGAAGTTACAAAACACCATATTCTTCATGACAACAACTAACGAGGAAGCACTACTCTTACAACACAAAATTGAATGATTTTACTCCTTACTACAAAGACTTGAACAAACAAGCTACAATATATCGAATGCAACACAAATGACAGCTAAAAGTACAAATGTAGGATATAACACGGTTTCGACTACAAATTTCAACAAGAACTATTCTATAGGTCAGCAAAATCACAAAGATTATACTTTATATGTTAGAAGAAGAAAAAAAAATAACCAACACGAAAAATCTATAGATCTATTATTAACCATTAATGATGTTCAAGATGTTCTTTGGCCGGCGGGAACCGGCATATGACTATGCAATTGCTTCCACGCATGATTGAAGCTTCGAGGATGTCATTGCCATTGCCCCACTTTTTCCCCTGCAATGCGCCGAAGACGATAACCCTTATAGGAAACAGACAGACCGAGATTTCATTGCTGAGGAATCCAAAATTGATGTGTTTGATTAAAAGTTAAAAGGGGCATTTGGATATTTAACATTAAACTTCAATCTCCCTGATTCCTACCATATGCTTTATTTGTCTTTTTCAAGTTATAAAAGACTTTTGTGGGTTTTGACATTTCAAACGGTATTTAAATGAGATTTTCCCTAATATAATTCACATCACATTCCACACAGACTATTTCGATCTAATCTCTCAGTTATCACAACATTCTTTTATCTAATGCCCCTTCGATCCTTTTATAATAATTTTTATCTTTATTGCGTAAAATAACTGGCGTTTAAGAGTAGTAAAAAAATAATAAATATGTCAAAAATGTCATATTTATTTTAAATATACATTTATTTATGAAAAGAACATGGGAGAGAATGAGTAACAAATATGAGAGAGTATGAGTATAAAATATGAGAGATAATATGTAATAAAGTAAATGAAAGAGAATTAAAGGTGAGTGGAGGATAATTAATATAAAGATGTGTATTTAATAGGGGTAGAAAAAGAAAAAAAAATTTAAAATTTGAAACATAGGAAGAAATTGCTTATAAAAATGATCAATTCCAAAAGATAGAAAGTTACCCATAAAAAGGACCGAATGGAGTGTAAAACAAGCTTAATTTTTTCAATGCATCCTAACCTTTTATATAAAATTAATAACTGATACTCCCTCTGGTTCTAAATATAAGAAAAATTTGACTTTTTTTAAGAGATTAAGGAAGCTAATTAAATTACTTTAGAGTATTTATAACTTTATTTTTCTCAAAATTAATTAGTTTGACTAATAAACTGATATATAATTTAAGGATACACAATATATGATATAATTAAGTAACTTATCTAGTTTCATTAATCTCTTAAAAAAAAATCAACTCTGTCTTATATTTAGAACCAGAAAGAATAATATTTTACCAACTCAGGTTAGTTTGAGTGATCGGTGTTATGAGGGAGTGATCGAATGTTTCATTTTTACTTAACTTTTGTGTATGAATCATTGTCTAAGATAGTAAAATCAACACTTATGTTCATAAAAAATTTATAAAAAATAAGACAGTTATTGCTTCTCCTCTTCTTTTTTGAGCAATACTTCTCCTCTTCTTATTATAACTTAATTTCAACATGTTTTATTGAAATTAAGAAAAATTTTAAAACACTCTTAAAAAAATAAATATTTAAGATATATAATTTTCCCCCAAATATATCCTTATTAACGAAGATTATGAGTGTGAGAGAGAATGAGTGAAAAGAGATCTTAAGGATAATGAGTGGAAAAAATAAATAAGAGAGATGTATAATTAATTTAGGTTAAATATATAAAAAAATGTATTGAATTTTTAGGCAAAGCCAAATTACTGCTTACATATAGGATTATCATAATTGCTTGTAAATATGACAAGGGGATTACGTTAATGATTGTGAGTAGTAAATGGTAAATATCCCTTGGAGTAGCAGCCACCGTGGAAACAGGTTTTCCATCTACGATTATTAGTCCAGGACATAAAAATCCAAAGGATGTTTGGTCAAGAGGGTGAAAACTGAAAACCCAGTAAAATGTGAGGGACCCCGTAGATTTGGATTTTACAATACCACTTATCATACTTCTCTAAATTATTAGAGAAAGAGGGAAGATATTTTACATTTATAAATCATATTATTAATTTTTTTATATTAACGGATAATTTTATTATTCATTTATTATTGTATAAGCTTTATACTCTTAAAATAAAGTGTATATTAACTGGAGGTTAGTAAATTTTAAAATAGAGTTAATAAGATTTGAGATTTTTTTTTTTCAATAAAATGTGTTGAAAGTATTTTATAAATAAAATCAAATAAGTATTATTTTTCTACATCTCCTCGATAAAATAAAAAAAATACAAGAAGACTCTTTGACTTCAACGATGTTTGCAAGAGGACGTAGAAAAATAGTACTCCATTTAGTTCTTATTATAAGTCGCATAATTTAGTTAAACTATTTGCTTTTGTTTTGATTCACAGACACTCTTCATTGTGATAATTTCAGTTACAGAGTTACTTAACTATACCCAATAACGACCAGGACTTCAACTAGTCTTCATTATAAGGTACTCCCTCCGTCCGTTTATCAAAAAAATAATTAAAATTAGTTAAGTGTAGTAAATATATATTTTTCTTAAATTATATTTTTATTTATAAAGAGGATAAATGAAAGAGAGACAATAAATATAACAAATATAGTTAAGTGGAAAAGTTGAAAAAAATGCAATAAATGATTTGACAAAACTAAAATGAAGCTTATATTTAGGGACGGAGAAAGTACCAACTAAAAAGTATTTTTTATCTTTTTTACAAGTCAGTTGCTTGTTTTAGGAAGCTTTAAATATTTTTTTTTTCTACGTATGGTCATATTTAATAAAGGTAATGGGAAAGAGCAATAATTAATATGCCATTGAAGTTTTGATGTAAGGTCTATTTGGGAAGATGTTGGAGGAGAAAAAAAGCTCATTTACCTGTCAGAAGCCCAATTGAGGCATCTAAAGCTGTGTTTGGAAACACTTATTTTTGGATAATAAGTCCTTATTACGCAAGCCGAGATAAAACTCCTCTCACATACTTACCTCGTATATCGTGAATCACGATTTATAAGCATTTATTACCCAAAAATAAGCTATTCCAAACGAACACTAACTTTATTTGGGTTTGCGTTGTTCTTCACTGTGCTTCTTCAAAAAACGGAGTTTACACATAAGCTCATGCAAGTAGCTTCCATTGAAGAAGAAGGAGCTTCTGCTACGTGGGTCAACGTCGGACAATTAAATTGACGTGGGTCCCACCAGCTTTATGCAAGCAACCTAATGCTTCTTTTCCCCCTTCGTTTGGAATGATACCTACCTCTCTCTCTTTTTTTTAATCTAATAACAATATTATATTTTTTTATAATTTCATATCTGGATCTCCAAAGAATTTGAATTAATTTTATAATACTTAATTAGTTAATTTTTTTATGTGACAAATTTACTTACATACATATATTCATTTCTCCTTATCAATATTTTTCTCTAAAACTTATTAATTATATTTTGATTAAATTCTCCTTACACAAGTAATTGGTTTGTAAATTTGAATTACGATAAAAAAATTTCATTAACTCAAATTAAATATCAATGAATATTGGCTGCATTTATCCAGATTAGGATTCCTCACTTCAATTTTCAACCATATTTCATTCTTATCACAATATATACAAATAATATATGTGTGTGTAATATTCAATAAAATTCATGCCCTTTTCAGTCATTTTTCATCTAAACGGGCTTTTCAAACACTAATCTAAACAGGTTTAAGTTTAGAAAAAAAGTCACTTCTGCCACCGCCAATCCAAACACAAATCACATCTATAATATGACTTTCCTAAAAGCCCATCTATAAAAAAAGCTCATTCTCTGCCGCCAATCCAAACAGGCACGTAGTTGATACACATGAATTAATTAGAAGTGACTTAATAATAATGTGAGTGCTAATCATAAGGGGAGGGAGTACCTTGGCAAGCATAGAGGAGAAAAGAGAAGGAATTGAATGAGTTTTAGACTTTAGAGATTGGAAAAAACTGATAAATAAATATTAATTACTGTATTTATGAGTAGGAGTATTTTGGATAACAAGAGGTGATTTGTATTTTTGTGCATGTGAGGGAGGAAATGAAGGGACGTTGTGACGCTAGCTACGAATGCGACGTTGCATTAATTAGTTGAGAGATTTGAAGAGAATGCGAAGGATCCAGGTACAGTGCTCATTGGACTTTCTGGTTGCGAAATTAATAAAAACAAGAGCAACCATGAAGCGTCTCTGTTATAAAAAGAGAATGAAGCTAATGCAACTAGGGGCATATTATAGAGAGAGAAGCATGAAGCCATGAAGGGAGGTTCACAAAGGCTGGACCATGTTGATGTAGCCCGTTCAGGTTTCTCACTTTTTAAATTTGTTCACGTGTTTCTCCTTCATTTTTTTTTTATATTATCATTTAGTATTCGGTTTGAAATTTCTTAAACTATGTAAATTTGATGGGTCAGGGCTGAGGTGCTTGCTGTGCCGCGTTGAGGATTCTAAATTCCCACGTGTTCTTCACAACATTCCCATGCCAACCACCATTGACTTGTTTTCCAGGCAACACCACTCCCTCATTTCCTCATGTTCACACTTATCTAAAACATGGACTAAGCTTGAAAATAGGGCAATAATCCCCCCTCAATGGGCTTTCTGCTAAAATTACTCGTTTTCTGATCTCTGGGAGCGAAAATGACACTGGGACTGGGTATAATGAGTAATTACATACCGCTGTGATTTTCAAATTTTGTTACTATCTCTTGTATTTTTTATAAGGAATGGGTCACGTTGGGTTTGTTTGGGATGAGTGGGAGCGAAGGAGAAACGAGCAGATTTTTTTTTTTTTTTTTTTTTATGGATTGGATTTAAAAAAATTAGAAAATTTTTTTTATTTAGTTTTATTTTACTTTTTTGTATTACATAATCTTATTATTAAATTTTTTAATTTTTTTTTAATTTATTAAAATCCAACTCATTAAAATGAGGCTAAATCATATATTTGGTTTCTAAGTTTATATTAAGTTTCATTTTAGTCCTTTAAATTTAAAGGGTCAAAGAGCTTAGATACCTTGAAAGTTTTTCTGTATGAGCAATGGGAACCTGGAAATTTTCGAGGGGTAAATGTGCCCTAGAAGTTTAAGAAACGGGCAATTTTGCCCCTCCATTAATTAGTGCTAATGGTCAATGTTTGCTGATCAAATATGCAAAGATAACATGCCTATATAGTATCCACCTCACTTTTTTTTGTCTACATCAGTCGTCAGTTTTTTTAGTAGTATTTTTTTTAAGAAAAACAACTCAAATCCTCTTCTACAAACTTTAATATCTCTTGTTTTTGATATAAGACTCAATTAAGTTATTTGAAGGAATTTAAAAAAACTAAATAAATTACTTAATTTATATAAAAACTTCTAAGACATTTAAGCCTTTAACTCAAGTTTAGGCACTTCTTGTCAAGGTTAACATTGACAGTATCAAGTGACTGAAAGTGGAGTTCGGATCCTCTCAGAAGCGCACCCTTAGCGTCTCTCAGTGTCTAAATCAGGTCCATCCAAATAATCCAATAATAATTGTGTTTTAAAAGCAAACAAATGGATGATTAGGATTAAAGGAAACCAATGATCTTGATGAGATTCTGAAAGTCTTGAGAAAAACTGAGGGGATCTCCTTCCCTGAAAGTCACCTTTTTAAACTTAAATGATTATAACTAAATTTAAGATAAATTCAAAGGCAGATAAAAATTTTTAATGTTATTTTATACAGAGTCCTAATATATTCAATAGCTGCATGACATCCACTGGTTGAGATTTGACCATTACGAGCCATATCTGCAGAAATTGTAACCGCGGGCTAGCCCCTTTTTAATAAAAAAAAGTAAATCAAATTTCCTGAACCAAAAACCCCTAATTCTGAGTTACTCACGCTCGCTCTGCCCGTCGCCTTGTGTGTCACTCGCTCGATCTCGTCCGTCCTCTTCTTCAGTTCGAACTCGCCGCCACCGGTCAGGGTCCGATCGTTCCCCCGTCGGTCTCCCACAGAACGCTCCTCGGTCGAAATCTTCCGGGCTTCTGCTCCTCGGTCTGGTTTCTCCTTTTATGTTTTTTTTTTCGGGCTTTCTGGGCTACTTTCTCCTTTATAGATTTGCTCTACTTTCTAGTTACCAAAACCGTCAGTCTGCGTAATCCTCGAGTTAGCCCGCAATCCCAGCTATTGGGATTTCATTTTGTGCCCTTTTATGAATACCCGATTATCGGGCCTTAATTCATTCCTTTTTGGCCCAAAAGGGAGTCTTGATCTTAAGAAAGGGGTCGTATGTCCGTAACTCACAAAAAAACACGAACAAACGAACAAAAGGAACTGTAAGTGAAGCGAAGAACTCAAACTTGGTTTGGAAGTTCAGTTTGGACGCGGAAGTTTTTGAAAGTGATACTCGGGAGTTGTGGAGCAGGCTGCGGCTGGGAATGGACGGCGAGGAGTTGACGGAGCAGGAGACCGCATTGTATGACCGTCAGATTAGGGTATGGGGTGCTGATGCTCAACGGAGGTACGTACCTTTGCTTTTCTCCTCCATTTTCTGAATCTCTTTCTCTGGTTGATGCTTGATTCCCCTCTCTGTTGTACTCAATGAACCCTGAGTTTGTAAATTTGACTCCTCGTTTGTGATTCTGTTGTTTTAGACTGAGCAAAGCTCATGTCCTGGTTTATGGAATGAAAGGGACCATATCAGAGGTAATTAAACCTGCAATTTCCGTTATATAAAAAGTACTTCTAGCTAAATGAATCTCTATTTTGGGGCTAATTGGTTGAAACGCCTAATTCTTGTTACTTCTTTTTCTCATGGCTTAGTTTTGCAAGAACATCGTTTTAGCTGGAGTTGGTAGTTTAACCTTAGTGGACGATCGAGTAGCGAACGAGGAGGCATTGTCCTCCAATTTTCTCATTCCTCCTGATGAGAATGTATACAGAGGGAAAACCCTTGCTGAGCTTTGTTGTGATTCACTTAAAGATTTCAATCCTATGGTTCGTGTTTCTGTGGAGAAAGGTTTGCATTCTCACTTTCCTCTTCATATTGTTTCTTCCGTTTATTTTTTTGCCCCATTAAATCGGGTTCTTACTTTCTGTTATCTGCTGGGGTACAGGTGATTTGTCAGCTTTTTGTATTGATTTCTTTGACAAGTTTGATGTTGTAGTAATCAGTTGTTGCTCCCTTGCTGCTAAGGTATGATGTTAACAATTCTTTCTCCATATGTTTTTGCTTCCACTTCACATAACCACTTACCGTGTGATAAATCTCTACCTGCTTTCGTATTGTTATATGTTTATCTATTACATTCTTTTTTATCTATTGCATTATGTTTTCACTTCGAATGGGGAAGACAGGGTTTGAGCAGCCCTTTAATTAATCGGCTGCTTTCTCAGATATTCAATACAAAACCATCGTCTTGGACAAGTTCCCCCAGAGTAATTCCTCCTATCTCAAAGTAATTTGGAAACTTGACTTTCGTAGGTGATTAGTTAAATTCCAAAAGGAAAAACTTTAATCTGACCTGTAGCGAAAGAAGTCATCACCCTCCCCACCCCATGCATTATCTCTTCTGGAGCTGTGTTCCCAAGTGCTTTCATCTTGATGAGTCTTGAAGATGGCGGAAAGTAGTCACCAAACAGAAATAGAGTGCAATTTATTGCTTTAGTATTCTGATTTGTTTATGTATTGCTTTGTGTTTTAACTGCAGAAACTTGCTAATGACAAATGCCGGAAGCTATCAAAGAGAGTATCGTTTTATACTGTTAACTGTAGAGATTCTTGTGGGGAAATATTTGTTGACCTGAAGGACTATCGATATTCTAAGGTTGCCCTCAAATCTAGTTTTGCAAAGTTCTCAATTCTGAAATTTTACTTCTAAATTTTAATATGTTTGTGCTTCATATTTCTTGTCCAGAAAAAGCTGGAGGAAACTATTGAATGCCAACTACAATACCCGTGTTTTGAGGTATGTCTTGGCTGATCATAATTTCTTAATTATTCTAGCTATTCTGGACGTTGTACTATATGAACATCCATTTATGTATTTCTTGGAATTGAGCCTACAAGTACAGTCCTGATGATGAACTGCAAAGTTCTGCTTCTCCTTTATGCTTCAAGTGGCCTTACATATTTTTTTCCCAAGGGAGCATTGCTGAAACAACGGAGTAACTGAATTCAAAATTTTCAAAATATGCAAGTTCTAAAACACCTTATGGGCCTATATGTTATGTGTATATAATTTACTTTGCTTCTGATGATGTGTTGTAGCCAAGTATGCTTCACAAGGTTGTCTAATTTTCATATCTTTTACTGCAGGATGCAGTATCAGTGCCATGGAAGGCACTTCCCAGGAAGACATCCAAGCTGTACTTTGCAATGAGAGGTATGATAAATTGACCGGTTTTATACTAGAGATTTGGTCTATAAAGTTGTACTAATGGATAAGGAGAGAGAGATGGAGAGAAACATATGACTTACGTGCCCTTTGTTTATATCTCCAGGCATTTATTTTCAACAACACCTTTGCACATGGCTCTATTACTTATTGTTACCTTTGATATTGGAACTTACTACTTACCCCCCAAAAGTTGTTTCTGTATTTTCCATTTTCAACTAATTAAGAATAGAAATGTAATTGCCTCTTGCAGTTATTGAAAAGTTTGAAGAGGCTGAGGGCCGAAGTCCGGGAGAGGTTTCAATCTCTGATCTTCCTGGTGTTCTCAAGCTGAAAAAGGAGCTATGCGCTGCACAGGTGGGCTACCTTGTATTTTGTTGCTCTAATGTTTTTTGTTCTACTGTTCATCTTAACTCGCTGATTTTGTAAACAGTCTGTCAATGAATCCCACGTGCCTGACAGTCTACTAGAAAGATTAACAAATACAACAGAATTTCCTCCTGTTTGTGCGATAATTGGAGGAATCCTTGGACAGGTATTCCTTATAACAATTTAGTACAATGATGTCCTTACCCATGTTATTATCATCTGCTGTGACACTAATCTGATTAAGGTGACTGTTATGACCTCCTAGGAAGTGATCAAAGCAATATCAGGAAAAGGAGATCCTCTAAAGAATTTTTTCTTCTTCGATGCCATGGATGGGAAGGGAGTAATTGAGGACATTTCAGAGCCTAGTGCTTAAATGTGAATGGTATCAAAAGGAAGAATTCATCGAAATGCTGAATTATACAATTGGTTTGAAGCGGATAAATAGCAAATTTCAGCAGATCTGTAGGCAAAACTGACCCCTCAAGCTGATATTGTTTTGATAATTATAGTGTGTGCCTGTATCATTTAAGCTCTCGGGCTTTTGTTTATGCATCATCACTAAGCACTGGACTTGTTTGATATTCTTCTAGCGTTAACCTAGATTTTAAGTGTAATGATTAATGATAATACATGTAGTAGATTTCCTGGACTATTCTTTCATTTTTAGCATTATGGATTTGACTTCCTTATGAATGCAGTACAAGTAAGTGCTTGTTTGGATTAGCAACGGAGAAACAACTTTTTTTGCAATCTGATTTTTGTAAAAGTCAGGTAGGATAAAAGTCAGGATGTAAATATGATTTGTGTTTGGATTGGTAGTGGCATAAATGATTTTTTTTTTTCTAACCTTAATGGACTGTTTGAATGATTATTTGAAAAGTCAGTTGTAATGAAAAATAACTGAAAATGTCATGAATCTTATTGAATACTATATATATATATATAGCTGTATATTACGCGATAATTTTTTTTAAAAAAATTAAATTTAAAAGAAGTTAAATTATTATTAAAAAATTATAAACCATTGAAATGCTCCGTCTCTAACTGACGCTAGAAGCTGATCAGAAGCCACTTTTATTAAATAAACCCATCAAAGTTAAATGCTATCTCAATCGGTTCATTTTTCTTCACTGAGCTTTTTCTACTGTGCAATGGGCTATTATTCTCCCTGCTGTGTTCCCAAACAGACCCTAAAATGGCAGATGTACTGAACCAATGTGAGAAAGTGTGCTTTTATTTCTTAGCTGTGTGTGTTCAAAATTTGGGCCGACAGTGTACGAAGATGCTTTTATTATTTTAATAAAAAGAACCGTTACCATACCATGTTTGTGAAAAACAATAATGTGGTCAGTGGGTGGATGCATCCAAGTCGTCTATTAAAATGAACTTAAAGAAATTAGGGAAAAACACAATTATAGCAGCTTAGAGACCCCAAAACTTTGACCTGATTTGATGGTGATCCCAAATAAATTAAACCATTAAAAAAACCAAAATATTTGTACCAATTAGCATTCTTAATGATTATATCAGTGAACTATCAGTAAAAGAAGATCCTTAAGATGAGATCTTTTATGACCCAAGCTAACAAATAAACTAGTACTTTTTGAAATTGTTTAATTATGATAGGTTGTTATCCCTCAAGATCTCGCTATAATTCAAAACGATTTGAACCACCTGTAATCTCTGTTCATTGGTTCATCCTTCCAAAGGCCCACACCATGATGAGATGAAAGAGAGAGAGAAGAAAGCAAGGAAGGAAGGCGTCCCTACAATGGAAAGCTTCCATGGAAAAGAAAGACATGGAAAACAATATCGACTTTACAATAATTCACAACAACACTGTCACTTCTTTAAGCAATCTATCTCACTACTTGTTTTCCAAGAGATTCCACATATCCAAACACCACCATCACCATAGAGAAAGCTATACAATTAATGAACAAATCTCCAACAGACCTCATGTCCATGCTTCAACAACAACCATGGAAGCTGAGAACCAGAGATGTGGCGGTGCAAGAGATCCTCCGGGAGCGAAGGGAAGCCATAGAGACAGGCAGGTTGAAGGGCCGGCGACTTTTCGAGCCGATACAGAGAGGAGGAACAACAATTCTCAATCAAGTGTTAAGTGGCGATGATGAAATAGGTCAAGAGAGTGAAGAGAGGTCCTTGTCTTTTGATTATTCCGAGGACGAAAGTTATTCACCGCCATCATCATCTTCCTCTTTGCCTCTCCTGTCATGTCATCCTCTGGACAGAGACCTAGAGGTGAAGGAAGAAGAAGAAGTACAGGATGTTTGTAATGCAGATGCAAGAGTTGGTAATGGAGGAAGGTACATTATTTTCCTGGGTGTGATTGCCATTGTTTTGCTTATATTTGCAATTTATAAGAGTTGGGTTACAAGATTTGAAGAGTATGAAGTGATTTTAGCGCCAACATGACCCTGTCTTCTTCATGCATTAACTATCAGGGACAAAGGTTTTGTTTGCGACTTCCTTGAGATGGTGATTTCTCTATGCCAGTTTATGATTTTGTCGGTATCTTTTTTTGGAGACTGTATTTTAGTAGTAACGGTGAGTTTTGGGCTTAGAGTTTACTAAATGGTGTGAGGCACATGTTCGTTCAATCCAAATGTTAATTAATAATACCTGAAAGGCTGAAATTTGTCGGCAATCACTTAAAATTTAAAGATTTTAGAGTCTGTTTGGGAACCTGTTTGGAGGCTAAAAAAGCCCATTTGGGGCCTAAAAGCCCCAAAAGTCCATTTGGTGTGTTTGAGAGAGCGTTTGTAATAGTTAGGCTTCTGCAGAAAATGGAGCTTTTATCAGATGGAAATCAAAGCTGCTTTTACTCATATGGAGATGAAAAAAAGTCACTTCTACCACCGCCAATCCAAATACAAATCACATCTACAATCTGACTTTTTCAAAAGTCCATCTAAGAAAAAAACTCATTCTCCATCACTAATCCAAACAGGCACTTACTACAACTATAAATTTGCTTTTTCTTTTATAAGTAACGGAAACTATTAATCACCACAAAAGACAAAAAATATAATTCAATTTAGTTTCTCTCATTAAACTCCGGCCATATATAATAGACGGTGGTTGGTTAAGGATACAAAAGTTACTCTTCATATTTTTTTCTGATTAATTGAGTAGGACTAAACTAAATTTACAAGACCCTATAAACAAGCGTTCTAGTATCATCGATACTGTATTGGAAGGGATGGAGAATTCATTCAATCAAATAGGGTTTCCGATAAATTTAATTTATAAATTTTGTGTAAATTTATTTATAGAGATGAACTGGAGGATTTTTCTTTTTACCAAAGAAATGTACGGGAGTTAAAACTATCTTAAATAAAATTAAAGGAATTTCATGAATTAAAATTAATGGGTTTTATACTCAATGATGAATGCTTATAGTAGATTAATCTATCAAGGTCCATCTCAAAAAAGAATAGATTATTAGAATTTGCAGATAAGTTTTCCCAAAAAAAAAGATAATTCTTACCAAGAGTATAGATTTTGCTTTCTCTTTAGTATGTGTATTTTTTATTCTATGAGGACAAGTGTACAGGACAGGGGAAGCATTATCTATTTTCTATAGATCATGCAAAGACTTTTGTCTCCCACTCCTATTATTTTCATGTTTTTTTTTTTCATCTGTATTAGTATTTATCAAATTTTTGACATAAAAAAATTGACTCTGTTCTGTCGAGGGCTAAGATAAAAGAGGGAGGGGGAAAAATTCTAAAGTAACAAAGCAGCTGAAGAAGAGGGGGGAAAACAAAGAAGTAAAACCAAACCAAGCAACGTTGGCTGGCTAGGGAAAAAAAGAAAAGAAAAGAAAAGAAATTTTTTTTTTTGGTTGCCTACCTGGTTCACCGGAGCTTTGCTCCGACTACATCCGGATCCGACCCGCATCGAGCACCTGGCTATGGTGCGAGAGTCTTCCAATAAGAATTTTTTGCATACACAAGGCTTGAACCCGAGACTTTACTTAAGCGGAACCAAACCGCTTATCACTTGAACTAACTCTCATTGATAAAAAGAAAAGGTTTTTATCAGTCATAATAATATTGTATGTAGAGAGAAAATGCATTTTTTTTATCCTACAACCAATAAGGCATGTTATTAAATTTTTCGTATAAATATACAATTTTATATTCATCAATTTTAGTATAGATTTTGTTTTTTTTAAAAATTATATATTAAATAGAGATAAAATTAAAAAATTATTAAATTTTAAAATAAAATTAATCAAATTGAAGGTTTTTATTTATATGTGCGAAACTTATTGAAAACGACTTTATTAAAAGTGACTTGTAAATATTACGTTGGCCAGAGTATCACAGTTCACAACCCTAGGGCCAATATCCCAATTTCGAAATTCAGGCGTTAAGTATTAAAATTCACAGACAAAAAAGAACAATACATAAATAATAGATTTAGAAATAGGGTCAAGCGAATTTTGTTTTGGAAGTTTTTGTTAAGAGGCAATTAGTCCCAAAAGTTTTTCTGGAGAGGGGATTTTGCTCTGGAAATATAAAAAAGGGATTAATTTTATCCTGATCATTATCCTAATTAATTTTGACCGTGAATTAACTAAATATGTTAAACTGATAGTCTATATGTCATCTCCATCATTTTTGTTAAAGTGTAAATCTTTGTTTGAAGTTCATATGCCATCTACTTCATCTTTTTTTTAAAGTTAGATTTAAACTTTTAGGGCACATTTACACCTTAATAAAAATAGTGTGGAAAATTTAGTTAACTAATCATCAAAATTAACTTAAATAATGATTAGGATAAAATTACTCCATTTTTTTTTTCACTTTTATCCTCAAAAAAATTTCAAGATAAAATTATCCAGATAAAAACTTACGGGAGAAAAATTGGCCACACCATATTTAAAATATATGCAATTATAAAAAAAAGGTGCTTTTTTTTTTAAACACCATGAAAGCCCTAAGGCCCTGTTTGGTATGAAGTATTTGGGGGTAGGGACTGAGATTGAATCAGAATATATTATTTAATATGAGGGACTTTAGATAACCAGAAATTCATGATACCACGAAAATAAAATTACTATAAGCCCACACCTTCCCTGACATTATGTTTTCAATCTCAGAACTATAAAATTATTAAGACAAAAATATCTATAGTAAAGATATTTTCCTGACGAAAATAACTTAACTTAGAATCAGTCGTTCTCACCTAATCACTCCACCTGTTTTTATTTCTCACCAACGGCATAACTCACTCTCAGTCTCTCAACTTCTCAAGCATAGCATCGCCGCCCTTCACGGTAGCCCTCACGGTCGCCCTCACCGCCGCCCACACCGTCTCTGACTCCATCGGCCTCACCCCCGCTCACACCGTCGCGGACTCCATCGGCCTCACCACCGATCACCTTTCCCCTTTATCTCCGTCGCCCTCAACGTCGCGCACTCAGCTTCTCTCAGCACCGATCACTTTTCCCCCTTCTCTCCGTCGACCTAACCGTCGCCCACTCAGTCGGCCTCACCACCGATCACCTTTCCCCACATTTTTGTCCCTACGAACAATCGCCGATTTGAGGTATTGTGTCTCCTCTTTTATCTTTTTCTATTGTGTTATGATCAAGTCTCTTATCCAAAAATTATAATACTGTCTTTGAATCTCTTGTTAAATTATTCATTCACAATATATTCTCGATAGATTATTCTCTCAAGGCAATTTGAAAACCGTTGTTGTAATCAATGATTATTGATTCTGAAATAGGAAACAATGATTAAAGGTTGTGATAGCGAGTTTCGAATCCCATTTTCCCCTGTTATGGTGTGTGTCCGCATTATTCAAGTTGTAATCTTTCTCTGGGTTATGGATATTAACCGAAGATATTTCCTTTGATTTCTGTTGCAACATATAAAAATAAATGTGACTGGTTTTGATATTGTGAAAGGCCGAATTGTTTGTTTCGGGAAAAAAAGGGGTTTAATTGGACATCATGTGGGATTGCGATTTCTGATGCTAAATCAAAATATTAAATGACTAAAACATGTTATAGATTCCTAAGTCAAGATTCCTGAAGTTCTGAGTTTTTGCAACCATGAGTTTTGATGTTGGAAACTATGCGAGCTTAGTGTTTTATGCTTCCTAATAATGAATAATAGTTGGGGTTGCATATCTTATTTGGTTCTGTTTTTGTGATGACTGAACCCAAAATCTTTGGTTTAACGGGTATGGCTGTGGGCTCTTTACTGAAAAGATAAGAGGAAATATATATGATTAATAATGATGATTTAAGCTTGTAAGTTTGAGTTGTTGAATCTGAAAAACTAACTGAGAGTATGGCTGGTGTGATTCTCTCTTTTTTTGCCATTGCTTGTGCTAGTTTCGTAAATTCTTAGATGGGATGGCTGAGTAGATTCATGCTTGATGAAATTTTTCCTTGGTGGCAATTCCTTTGTGGAGTGTTAGAAGGTGCAAGACTTGGTTAGGTTTGTTCTGTCAATGTTTGCAAGTTTTGTAATTTTTCATGTTTCAGAAGCTAATGTTTTCTATTCCCAACTCATCATTCTCTAGACCTGCACTAGCATTATGAAATTTCTTTGAAGAATTATTTCTGAATGTGAAGGAAAGTGAGATGCATATAAATTATGCTTTATGTTTTGTCTTATTCTTGTCTTTGAATTCTCATTGTCTATGGTTCCATGCTAATTGTCTGTGTTCTAGGCTTACTATCTCCAACGAGGGAAGTAAACATTTGAATCATCAACTGAATGTCATTTTAATAAGCTAGCTTTATGTTTTATTTGGTTCTGCTTTGGCGATGACTGAACCAAAACTCTCTGGTTTAATGGGTATGGCTGTGGGCTCTTTACTGAAAAGATAAGAGGAAATATATATGATTAATAGTGATGATTTAAGCTTGTAAGTTTGAGTTGTTGAATCTGAAAAACTAATTGAGAGTTGTTGCCCATTATTTTCAAATGCTCATTAAATAATTCAGATCATTGAATAATGTTTGGAGATGGTGACTTTTAAACATTAGGTTCTTTGAGGATTAGATAATCCAAGGACTACATTTGAGAAGAATGTCTAATATATAAGGAAAGATGAAACCAAGACACTTACAATGAAACCAGTACGTATAAGGTACTGTTCTGGTTCTAAAACCATGGATGCTCCACCAGCAAAGATCAAACTGACTGAAGGAAATATATCACCTACACTGAGTTAAAAACAAGCAAAATTTCAATGAAATTTCTAAAAAAGCCTTTATACTTTGCTTTTATGAGAGAAAAGAACATCTAGATCTTTATGAGAAACAGGTCAAAAATAACCTGGCTGAGGCCAAATAACACTGGCTTCCTTTTGAAATGATGGGAGTGGCCGACTGTGAAACAATAGTGGTTATCTGCTTATTCATCAAGAAACAAACCATCAGTAGGAGGTGTAGGTAAAAGATCAATCCATTTGCTAGTAACACAAGATGAATAAGGAGTAAACCTCTACTAAAGCTAAGGGAAAGGGAATGGCTTGTTTGCTATCCTTCCACAATCCTATTGGAAAGATACTAGTAATAATAAAATGGACTTCGATATGGTGTTTAATTTTTGAAGTATCTAACCCCATGCAAGGGCACATTAAACCATAGTTTTTTAGATGAAAAATAATTTAATTTATATCAAAGGTATGGGAAATTTATCTGCATCTAATTTGTGGGCAAAAGGCACGATTCTAGACACAAAATTTAATTGTCCACATGCTTTAGTATGGATTCAATGAAGCTATTGGAATTATCCTTGGGAAAGCTTCATTTCTGCCAATTTGTCCCCTGTTATTGTAGAATGGAGAAGGCTGTCTATGCATAGGCTATGGCGGACGAGTATAGAAAAAACACAAAATAATTAATCTCACCACCAAATTTTTTCCAATATATCATAACAGCCATACACAGCTAAGACCATGAGAAAACCCAATCACAATGAACTGCTTATGTTATGAAGAGAAGAAACAAAAATGGACAAAGAGAGAAGAGAGAGCAGAAACGGAAATCAATTCAGTGCTCTAATACCTTTGTTGATCTTTCTTCTTCAATTTCCTCTCGTAGACCCTCTTCACGACCCAATACTTTGCCTTCTTTTTCGATCTCTATTCTCTTTTTACTCGATATTTTCTCCTTCGATTGTGCCCTCGCCGAATCAGTACTCTCCCATTGCCCTCCGATCTGATCTCTTCTTCGCTAATCTCCTCTAATTCCTCAATCTCTTCTGCTCGCAAGCCCCAGTCCCTCCTCGATTGCCTGTGTGCGTTTTCAAACCCTAAATCGTCATTATCGCGCCGCTGGTGACCTTTGCAGCCATTGTGGAAATTCTATCCAAACCCTATAAACGATGAGGAGACCTAGAAGATGATCGGTTTTGAGAGGGAAACCGTCGGGAGTTGAAAGAGGAAAAGGAAGTGATTTAGGGCATGGGTATTTCGGTCTTTTCATTATTAGTGGCTATTTATTAAATAAGATAAATGAAATTATTCCCTCTAACTATTACTTCGTACCAAACATATTTTTAAAGCATCAATCCCAGTCCCAATCCCGGTCCATCAAAATTTAGTACCACGTACCAAACAGGGCCTAAAAGCATGAGCCCAAATACAAGAGCTGACGGAAGTTGAGAGCAAGGTGGCTCACAGTCACGGCGAAAAGAAGGCAGCAACCGATTGGAATCACTTTGTCGTCTTCTACCTCTACTTCTTCTGTTGTTGATTTCCAATTGGAGTCACTAGCCTGTGTTGGGTGTTCCATTATTCTCTTCGATTCTGGCTTTCAGTTCAGCACCCAGGGTGAAGATTTTACTTCTTCTCAGATTTAAAATAAAACACCTAGTTTGCGCTGTATTATTTTTCACCGTCCGCAACTCCTGTGTTATTCCTTTTTTACTCTCTTTGCTTGATTTTCCTTTCTGGTTCGTATCATCGAAGGCTGGGGGAAGAATTGACTCAATTAAAGATATGAAGATTGGGTGGGGTAGCTTTTACATTATGAAAACATATAGTCGGTTAATGATTCCCTTAAAAGAAGAAGAATAGGAACCTCATGAGCAAAATGAATCTTTTTTTCAATCATAAAGGGACAATAATTGTTAGACCACGATAACCAAATACTGTGTAAGCTTTTGCTTAAATTACCAAGAAGACGATTGACGCTGATTCTGGATGTTTTGGCTGAGGAAGAAGACGATTGGGGTAGAGGTTTTTTTTTGTCCGAGGGACATTTTGTACTTTTTTTAATTCCAGTTAAATATAAGAATATAATTTCTCCCCATTTTGGTGAATCGCAGATTCTTGAATTCTGACTAAGGATTTGGTGCATTCAATAGCTTTGACAATAAAGTTTTCACTAGCCATATAAATTCTCTTATGAGGCAAGAAGCTAGTGTTAAAGTGTTATCCTAATATGAATGAGAATTTTTGTAGTGCTTCCGATTCTCTCAGCTCCTCGTTTGAAGAACCAAAGCTAACCTGGACATCGTTTTAACGTTATTAATGCATTTTGATCTTTTATCCAAAAAACCAAAGCTAACCAGATGAGGACCTGAACACTCTTCTTTGATCCGTAAACAAAATGAAGAACCTTCCTCTTGAATTATTGGGTTAGGCTTATTCAGTTATCTATATGTGGGAATTTTAAGCAACATTGCATAAATGTATACATGTAAGTAATGGTTGTGCTAGTAGTGCATTGAGTTATTAAATGGACAAGTTGGCCAATTGAATGATATATTTCCATAGGCACCTGCTTCTCTCCCTGTTGTTATATTATTCTATATATCATATATGTTTTTATATATATGGATACCTTGCTACTTCACAATTTTTAAATATATGGTTACTCTTCCTCTTTTCTCTTGGCATTTTGGCATATAATTTTACATTTCTCCTTATTAATTTTTCCTTTGGAAAGCTCTAATTGTTATTGATTTAAACTCCACATTTTCTATCTATTTTTTTATTTTTAATAACACCAGGGCCTTTTAAATCTTCCCTTGTATTTTTTTAGTTTCTAACCTTACTTATTTAATCTCTTGTTAATCAGTTGCACTTGGTCGAGGAACAAATTTGCTGCTAAGATGGTTGAGGTTCTCTTTGATGATATATTTAGGGTGGAGCAATTGAATCCTCCAGAAGGCAAAAAAGCATTTGATAAAGGTATGTCTTTTATGGGTTCCCTTTGTTTTTATGCATTTTATTCACTTTTCTACATAATATTTATTTTTCTGTGTGTTTGCTCTACGGTTATTATGCTCTTTTATTCTGCATTCCTTTTCATTCTTACATTTTTTTCCTCTTAAAAAATTGGAATGGAAAGGCAATCCCATTTGATTTCATTCTAGACAATGTTATGCGTCATATGATTCCATTCCCTCAAGGCCCATTGTCATTCCTATTAAAATCCTTTCTGCATGCTAAACAGGACCTTAACAGTTTAGACCTAAATGCTAGAAGCAATTACTTGTGCTATATCTTTGTGATATGATTATTTTTCTTATACTCTTTTTGCTTATGAATTCTTTACGGAGGTTGTTCCTTGAGAATTTCCAAATGGATTGGAAGACAGAGACTGGGTTGTTTTCTGTACTTTCAATATTATTCTTAAACTTCCATGTGTTTTACCTTTTGCAGTTACACGCATTGAAGCAAAAAGTGAAAGGTTTGACATGTTTATGCACCTAGATATCAATTCCGAAATATATCCTTTACAAGTAGGTCAAAAGTTTGCTCTTTTACTGGTTCCAACACTTAATCCAGAAGGAAAGGCGGACACTGGTTATTATGCTCCGGTATTTTATCTCATATTTCAGACACTCCATTTCATTATTGAAAACTAGTTTACATGTAGTTATTGGTATCTTGTGCAGACTTTAACAGAAGGTTCTTGTCTCTGTTATTGTCAGCTATTTTGTATTTTCCTTATTTGTTTTTAATCATATAGCAAGAGCTTGGTTTATTCATGATCATAAAAGTATATTCTGCGTGTATTATTGGTAAGAAACATTTCTTTATTTCTGACATGACTACTCGCCCCTGTTTTTTACTTTTTTAAATTTTGACAGAAAGCAGTTGATTTGTTTGTGGTCAAAAGTTAATTTCAAAGTTTGTAGTAGGGCTAGGAGGTACTACATGTATTGATATTGATGAACACCATGAATTAGTGCTATTTCTTAATTTACTTTGAACTCATGGGGAAAGAGAATTTCAGGCTGTTAGATCAAGACCTTCTAAGAGTTATAATATCTGTGGCTTTCTTCTCCTGAGTTGAATTCGCTGATTTATGTTCCACAGGTCCACTTGGTAAAGTAATTCCCTCAAATGTGATGTAGCTTGAAGTCACTTATTATACTCTTGTTTTAGGTCTAGTTAACACTGATTTCCGCCGATGTAGGAAAAGTGCAATAGGGAGTGTTCTTGAAAATTACCATCTAATCTTTATCTTTTCATGATAGCATGCGATCTGTTTCATTAAGGAAGTTCAGATCTTTGGTATGAGGCCATACTAATGATATTGATAATTTAACATCAAGGCATGGTCAGCATTCCTCAAACCATGGCTTGAATTTACTAGGCTGCTGCTCAATCAATGACATCTGATATGTGAGGATTCAAAGGAATGTTGGGTTATATAATACATTTCTCATGGGATCAAGAATTGCTATATTGAACGAATGATTAGATTGAGACATGATGTGATTTTACCTGTGTCTAATATCTTGTTCTTTATTTTTCTCTCCTTTTGTAAGTTGTAGACATTTTTTATGTTGCTTGGCAAATCTCTAATGCTGAATTTGCCTGAGAAAGTTTTCTCCCACTTTTCAGGGCAATCGAGAGTCACTGGCTGACAAGTTTGAATATGTTATGTATGGGAAGCTCTATAGAATTTCAGAAGGTTCAGGACGGGACAAAGCGTATGTAGTCTCTTAATCTCTGAATATTGATTTATTGTCAGATCTGGGTGTCAGATTTTGAAAAAAGGAATTGCTGTGACGCCTGTTGTGCTGATTTAGCAATTTAGAGGCTTGATACTAGGCAATTGGGCATCTCAGTTCCTTCAATAAAATTGCAGATATGATATCTATTTTTATAACGATATATTTAATAAATCTATAAGAAGTCGAATGATGTAGGAATGGTGCCAATTTGGCCTCCATCAGGCCCAGCCTAATGTCTTTTCTTATTTTACCTTTTTATTCTAATATTTTTAAACTAGAAAGTGCCCTGTGGTGTTATGGGATTTTAAAATTATATACGCAGCCCAAGATTTAAAAAGTGATAGGAGTTAGTGCTGTTTTTAGATGTGGTACTGACTCTCACAATATTTTATAGGTATAAATATATAGATGTAGATTATCTCTTTTTACTTTTCATAGAAGTGATTTATTATCCTTTTGTTTCCCTTTTCATTATTTACAGTTTTCTTTCTTTTCTTTTCTTTTTTTTCAAATTTAAGCTAGTCACATTTTATTATCTATCCCTCCTCAAACCCACTTGGTGGGAGTCTCATGCACTTGGTTGCCCTTTTTTAAGTCACATTTTATTACATATGCACCGAAAAAAATACACATGGCATATGTTGTATGAACAGCCATATGTTCAATGATGCATATGGCCATTTAATTATTTAAAGGTGATGATAGTGTGTACCCCAGGGAATATAAATTAACTTGGTTTATTTAATTTGGTTGCAGGGAGATAAATATATCTTTTGGTGGGCTTCTAATGATGCTGGTAGGTGACCCTTCTCATTGCAACAAGTTTGAGCTGGATCAGAGACTTTATCTTCTAATTAGGAAAGTGTGAAAATGTTGTAATATCCTAAGAGGAGGATGTGAAGCTCCCATTACAAGTTAACCAGGCTGTGACTTCTTACCTACATGGAGAAACTTGTGGACTTCAAAATCTTGATGGCTTTGACCTATTTATTATCATGTAATAAAGTGTGACCCCAATAGCTGGAGGCATGGATGCTTGTAAATGATCCAGACTAATTTAATTGGCTGGACACTGATTTTGTGGTTATGTCACGTGTGACTGAGTTGGTAGATGAATGGATATGGCGATTGATACGAGAGAAATGGAAATTTGTAGTTCAAAATCATGTCTGCTATGATAGGGAGCTAACTTCAACACTTAAGAGCGGACTAGTCATCTGTACTCTTGTATTTAATGAAAGGGTTAATTTTAGAGGGGATCCGCCTAAAAAAGTAATTTATCCTCCTATATTTTCCTCCCCCTACCCTCAAACCAAATACATCTTTAAGTTGTATTTGGTTTGAGGGGATGGTAGGGTATGTTATGTTGTTTGGTTTGTTAGAATGGAGGGAATCCTTTGTTTAAATTGAAGGGAGGGAAGGAAATTAAAGTTAAAATTGTGCCTTCCCTCCCGTTGCTGTGTAGGATTAAAATAAGATAATTTTTTGTATTTTAATTAATCAGAGTACAGATGAGGTGACGCTCTTGGGGCATGTGAGTAATTATTTGCACAACAGCGGGTGATCCCGGTCCCGGCCAGGACTTGAAATTCTTGAGATCAAAATGTCCAGGACCAGGCTGGGACAACCGGGACCAATCGAGATACTTTGAACACTACTAATTTGAGGGGTTGTCACATTCACATTAACACACTCGCACTTACATCCATCAAATAACCAAAAGAAAATACAAAAAAAAATAGTTTAGGATTTAAAGCACTTTAGAATCGTTAAATCCTCCATTCAATGTTAATTTATGTTATCACTTAGTTAAAGCCAAATTATAGTTAATAGGATGTCTTAGAGATTTAACGTAGTTTGGCCATATACACAAGCTTGGTATACTTATTTGGCACATTAATAAGTGGGACCAAATTTTGGCACCGTTTGCGAGAGAATTCTAGTGGTTTTGGTTTTGGATAGGCGTTAAATTTTAATTTGTTTAGACTTAAAGAGTAATTTTTTTGTTGTTGTGATTTTACTTAGTTTTTAGCCTTTGAACTTTGTGACATGTTTTGGATATTGGCTAATATTGGGCAGCTGACTTAATCAGTTTGTGATTGATTTCATTGAGATAATAGTTGCTCGTTAGAAAAGGCTAGTAGTAGCAAGCTTTGATATAATCCGAACGAAAATCTCTCACTCTGAGAGGAACCTGGGGATTCTCCTAAAAAGTTACTAGAGTGCTTTATTCACCATCTTTGGTGACTAGTCTTGGTACTGACTCATACTCGCTTTTCAATCTCTCCGAGTCTGTCCCATAGGCGAGGAACGGTTAGGTAGAGCTGAGGAAATGGGTGATCTGGAAGTTCAGATGCAGTGAAAAGGGGGAACGTCGAACGAAGAAAATGAACGGTGATTGATTGGGAGAGTGATTTCAAATGCAAAGGTGGCAATAGGAGCAGTTAGGGAGCAGGTTTTGGCAGCATGGAAATTGAAGAGGGGAGTGGGGATAAACATCCTGGGCTTCAATTTATTCTCCTTTACTTTTGATGAGGTAGAGGAGGCACGTCGAGTATTAGAAGGAAGTCCCTGGATAGTGAGACAACACATGTTAAGTTTAGAAAAGAGGAAGCCATTTTTCTGCGATAGTGAGGTCTAGATCAAGACATGTGCTTTCTGGGTACAGTTCCATGATATACCGTTTGAGGGGAGATTGCTGGTAAATGTCACAGCATTGGCGAACAAGATAGGAAGAGTTATTGAAGTGGAAAATCCTGAAGATCCTAGATTCAAAGCTCGGAGCTTTTGTCGTGCGAGGGTAGAAATTGATATCGAGAAGGCTTTGGTTCCTATCTTCAAAGTCCCTCGCCCGGATGGGATGGAGGAGGAAAAGGTGAAGGTGAAATATGAGAAGCTGGCAAAATTTTGTTTTATCTGTGGAAAACTTGGCCACGATGATCGATCTTGTGATGAAGAAGATCCGACGGGTGAGTCTAAGAGAGCATATGATGCAACTCTGTGTGCTCTACCACTGAGGATGAATCAGGTGTCACTCAGATAAGGGAGTCCCAGTCGGCCGGTAGGCCAAAGCAAAGGCCGAGGACAGAGGAGAAGGGACGGGGCTGGACATGGGGAACAGTGTGGAGTATGTGGTCACGAGGCTCTAGGCAGCACATCTAATAGATTTCTGGCTATGGAGTCAGGGGATGACAGGGTCCTATCAGCTACTTTGATTGAAGACGGCGTGGAGCAGGGAATAGATGAATTAGGGGTCCTAACAACTAGTGAGTCAAAGTTGAACATAGTAAAAGGCGGGAGTGAAGGTAAACTACAAATGGGCCAACAAATTGGGCTTGTCCATGGTCTTGTATCTCCAATGGACCATGTTACGGAAAGATCAATATGCCCCAACAGGACTTTGTATGGCCAAGCTGAAGATGGACCGTTATATTCTGATCCAGGTACAATAATTGAAACCAATGACCGCTCACAGGCCCTAATTCCTACTAACTCAGGGGTGATGAGGCTGGCTGAAGCAATTGGTGAACTGATCCAACAAGTGGAGAGAGTAAATCTGAAAAGGAATGCAGCTCTAAATTGGACATATCTGGCAGCAAAAAGACAGGGGTTATCTGTGAAAGGGCCCCCTGGTTCATCGAGAAGTAGGAATCAGGCGGAGGATCAACGGAAAGACTGGGAGAAGCAAGAGTTTCAGTTTGAGGAAAGGCGGTACGATGAAGACTTATCGGGCCATAGGGAAGAGAACTCCATGGAAGACATCTAGATTAATGTGGAAGAAAGAATTTCTGTCACGAAAGGGAAAGGCATCGAGAAGGTGCGTAAATTTAGATTTAAAAGTACCAGAACTAGGAAGGCAATTTTTTCTGAATATATGGTTGAGGATATTAATGAAAGGTGCGGTGGCTGGCCGTCTGCAGCCACCAAGGAGCCATGACTTGCTTAGGATGGAATTGTTAGGGATTGGGAGCTACCTTGACAATTTGACACCTTAGGTTCCAGTGTAGGAGGCTTAAACCAGATTTAGTATTTCTATCTGAAACAAAAATGAAGAAGGAAAAGGTTGACAGAATAAGGAGAAAACTGAAATTTGAGTATGGAGAGTGTGTTGAATCGATGGGCAGATCAGGAGGTATGGCTTTATGGTGGCATGAAGGTGTGATAATGCAAATAGGGGTCTTGAGCAGATTTATTATTCATATTGATCAGCTGAGTGTCAACGGTGTGGAGTGTGGTGCATTGACTCTGGTATATGGTCTACAAGATTACAGTCAGAAGGTGCGATGGTGGGGCAATCTTGAGAGGTTATGGCCGGATCAAAATACTCCATGGTGTATATTGGGGATTTTAATGATGTTTTGTACAGCTCGGATAAGGAAGGAGGAAATGCTAAATTACCTAGGGATTTACAGAGATTTAGGGATTTCATGTCTAAATGTAATCTAATGGAAGCTGAAACAAAGGGAGGCCATTTTACGTGGTCTAATAATAGGGAGGGTGAGGGATTTATCAGGAAGAAGCTAGACCGAGCAGTGGTAAATAGTCGGTGGAGAATGAATTTTTTGAATGCGCAATGTAATGTTCTGGTGGCAATTGGCTCGGATCACTGCCCGTTATGGTTGGAATTTATTCATTGTGAGACTAAGACTCCAAGACAATTTCGTTTTGATAGCAGATGGTTAAGTCACCTGGATTTAATGAACCTAATCAAAGCAAACTGGAGAAATGAGGCTGCCAATACTGCATTAGCTGAGCTGGTTAGCAATTTAGTGAATTTGGCCCAGGTGTTGGAGGAATGGGGAGGAAAGAATTTGGGAACTGCAGGGTGTTGATTTCTAAATTAATGGCGAGAGTAAAGCATTGTTGCAGCAGGGAATGGAATGAAGAGACAGCTGCAGAAGTTGCTCAACTGAAAAAGAAAATAGGGGAACTATGGGAACAAGAGGATATTTATTGGGCACAAAAATCTAGGATTTAATGGCTTAAATGTGGGGATCATAATTCAAGATTTTTCCATATGACCACAGTCAGGTGACGGTGTAGAAATAAAATCACACGGTTGAAAAATGAGCAAGGGGAGTGGCTAGAACAAGAAGAACAAATAGGCAGATGCTTTCAGATTTCTATATGGGGTTATTTGCCAATTCGCCTGGTAGGGACTTTGCTGATGTTCTAAACTATATGGAGGAAGTGATTACAACAGAGGACAATGCAGATCTAATGAAAGAGATTATAGATGAGGAAGTGAAACATGCAGCCTTTGAATTGGGAGGATCAAAAGCACCGAGACCCGACGGATTTACTGGCTTATTCTATCATAAGGTTTGTTCTCTGGTTCGTGAATATTTTAAATCTAGTTTTCCACTTAATGATGTAAATAAGATAGATTTAGTTCTGATTCCCAAGGTAGATAGCCCAGAAGTAGTTAGTGATTATAGGCCTATTAGCTTGTGCAATTTCTCTTATAAAATTTTTTCCAAAGTATTTGCTAATAGGCTGAAACCATTGCTTAGTAAAGCAATATCGAAGAGTCAACGTGCATTTGTGCCAGGAAGACTTATTCAAGATAACATTGTCATTGTGCATGAGGCTTTCCATCATATGAAGCTAAAGAAATCGGGTCCTTGTGAGGTTGCTTTAAAGCTTGATATGAACAAAGCATATGACCATATTGAATGGGACTTTTTGTGTGCGGTGCTAATAAAAATGGGATTTAGTAGGGAGTGGGTAGACAAAATATTGTGGTGCATATGTTCAGTTTCCTTTTCTCTAAAGCTGTCCGGGAAAAGAATTACTACAATCAATCCACATAGGGGTCTGCACCAGGGGGATCCTCTTTCCCCATATCTCTTTATTATGGTTAGTAATGTGCTATCTAATTTAATAGATCAGGCTGAGAGACATGGACAATTCAAAGGCATTAAAATAGCACAGCGATGTCCTACAGTAACCCATAGTTTTTATGCTGATGATTCCGTCTTATTCCTCCAGGCAGATGTGAATGGGTGTAGATATTTGAAAGAAATTCTGGATGTGTATTGTGAGGCTTCAGGGCAGCGAATCAATGTGCACAAATCTTACTTATTTTTTTTCTAAAAATACTCCACAATTGTTGAAAGAAGAAATTGGTCAGATTTTCCAAGTGCATGATGTTGATATACCGGGTAATTATTTGGGTCTACCCATAACTTGGGGACGGTCAAAATTGCAGGTTCTCAATTTTGTATTGGATCGACTGAGGAAAAAAGTGCAAGGATGGCAGCAGAACTTTTTGTCAGATGCAGGAAGGGAGGTACTCATTAGTTCAGTAGCTAATTCAATTCCTGTGTATCATATGTCATGCTTTTTATTTCCTAAGCGTGTGCTGAAAAGGATTGATCGACTTGTCTATAATTTCTGGTGGAAAAGTACTGAAGATAATAGAAAGGTACATTAGGTTGCAAAGAATAAACTCAAAATGCATAAGCTAGATGGGGGGATGGGTTTTAAAAACTTTGAGGCTTTTAATCTTGCCTTACTTGCAAAGCTTGGTTGGCGGATTCTACAGGAACCAAAACAATTATGGGCGAAGATTTTGAAAGCAAGATACTTCCCTAAGTGTGGATTCCTGGAGGCAAAAAAGGGAGGCAGGGCATCATGGATCTGGGCTAGCATTATTGAAGGAAGGAAGATTCTGGAAAGTAACATAATTTCGAGCATTGGAAATGGCAGAGGCACAAGAATTTGGGCAAACCCTTGGCTGGTGGAAATTCCTGGTAAGAGAATTATATCTCCCTGTCCTCATGAGTCTCTTTCTGAATTAACTGTGGATAATCTCCGAAAGCCTTATGGTTGGGATCTCACTTTAATTGAAGGCTGGTTAGAAGAGTTTGAAAAAAGAGCAATCGCAAACACCACAGTAGCACTTAATAATAGAAATGACAAATGGATATGGGCTGGAGGTAATAGAGGGTTATATACAGTAAAAGAGGGATATAAAAAGGCAAAATTAATGCTCCAGGGGAAGCAGACAAATATCCCAGGGTCGTCCTCAATTATTAAAACAAATGTGTGGAAGGAGGTATGGAGATTGAGAACACCCCACAAAGTTAAATTATTTTTGTGGAGATTATTATCCAATGCCCTGCCCACTTTAGAAAATTTACATAAGAGGAAAGTGTGTATCACTTATTTGTGTCTTCTGTGTAAGGGCAAATGTGAATCAAATACACATTTGTTCTGTTTTTGTCCTTGGGTGAAAAGAGTGTGGTTTGGAAGTTTATTCTCATTTAATTTTGGTGATGATGACAACTTTGACATCAAACAGTAGCTAGAACAGTGTTTTGTGAACTTGCAATTGAATGATTGGCAAAAAGCAACGATTGCCATGATTCTATGGCAAATATGGAAGGAAAGAAATAGATTTATCTATGAACACATGGAACCTAATCCTATATTGACATTTTCTCAGGCAGGAACCTTACTCAAAGAATTCTGGGAGGCAAGAGGTTGGATAGAGAGTTCATCCCAGCCCAATCTTGATGCATGCTCACCAGCTGAAGCTCTGGCAAGATGGAAGAAACCGCAGGGTAATGAGTTGAAGTTTAATACAGATTGTGCTTTTGACTCAAAAGAAGGAAGAGCAGCAGCGGCTTTTGTGATCCGTGACTCTAATGGATGGTTAATAGATAGTGGTGCTATGTGTGGTACAGCAGATTCGGCCTTCATAGGAGAATGTCTAGCTATTCAAGAGGCGGTTAAATATGCTGTTAATAACCAATTGGATGATGTTATCTTTGAATCAGATTGTAAATCCCTTGTTAAAAGCTTGAATGATGGGGGATCTTCCCCATACTGGAAGTGTGATATTATTTTGGAAAATATCCTCATTATGAGGAATTTTGGAAGGAACTACTCCTTTAAGTATGTTCCAAGAGAGGCAAACTTGGTAGCTGATTGGCTAGCCAAGGCTTCATTAAGGGGGTCATGTCCAGCAGATTGGATGAATAGACCTCCACCACATTTGCAGCAACTACTATTGGAAGACCTACATAGTATCGAAGAGGAACCAGGATGAGTAGTCTGGTGCTGATTTGTTTAGCATGTTTCATTATTCAGATGATTATGTATTTATTATAAACACATGTCTCGATTACTAATGATGAATGAAGTATTTCTGTTGGCAAAAAAAAAAAGTTGCTTGTTAGAAAATAACACGGTTGTATTTTGCCAAGTTAGAAGTTGTAAATTGAAGTGTTTTTGTGATTATACCGATCCTAACCGTCCAAAATTTTTAAATATAAAATGAATTTGAATTCATCAAACTTTGAATCTAAAAAAATTGCCCAGATTTGATCAATTTTGTTGAATTGCACACTCGGAAATAAACAAGATAGAAGAACATCATGATGAAAAACATAACTCTAATACAAATGGCTTTGATCCCAATGTGGTACCCATTGATGGGTGATGAGAAAGGGAAAGAGCGTAGAAGGCTGAGAAACCCTAGTTCTATAACCTTAAAAATATTTCAATTATAATAAATTCTAGATCTAAATAAAAACAAATCATACCCCATTATACATTCAAGATAAAATGAACATAAATAATATTGGGTGGCTTGGTCAGCATCAACATTCAACCACAAGCGGACTGTGTCGCCTTGGACTAATCCCTGATCTCTCTCGATGAAACATTCTTAGTCTTGATGCAAATGTAAAAATACTCTTTCTTCTCTAATGTCACCTTCATCGTTAAGTACAAATAAAGGTTGGGGGGAAATTGAAAACAAATCACAAAGTCTCACGTGTCAAATAAAGGGCATCCTCTTCTCTCTTTCTCCGCCTCCTATAGCTATGCACATTGCCAATTACTGCCACTTCCTCAGTAAAACCCTAAACATCAATTTTCCTTTGTTCCCCTCTACTTTTCAATTTTTGATCTCACAATGTTAATTGATTAATTCCACCTTAATTACTCCATGCACAATAAATTTCATCTCTCTTTGAAGATCAATTGGTACACAATTGCCCATATTTGATCAGTTTTGCTTTTGAGTTGTATGATTGTTACAGATTTACCTGTGAAGAAATAAGGCAACATGAAGATGAGAAACTTGGCTTTGATACCGCTAATGCCAATTGATTCATGATGGGGAAGGGAGAGAAGAGAAAAAGAGAAGGAGAGGAGACCGAGAAACCCCACCTCTGTTTATAAAACATCATAAAGTTCATAAAGATAAAGGCACGTGTTTTATGCTTCATAGATGAATGAAACAGGTTTAAGAAAAATCACGAAGTGGTTCTACTAGTAGTTTTTTTTTTGCCAAGAACGAAACAGAATATATTGAAATCCACCGAAAGGTTACAACACCGAAATTATGACACTTACAAACCGATACGAACAACCTATAAACTAAAAACACAAGTTAAAACTTGAAACAAATAGACATTGAATCTAAAAACATAAAGCCAATAAAGGTCTAACAAAGTAACAGGAAAATAAGACTAAAACAAGCAAATCATCTACAACGTCCAAGGTCCAAACGAACTACAATTGTAGTAGAGGTTGAAGTACCTAACACAAAGGGCAAGACCATCCAGAGAAGCTTTGGCATTCCACTGGTTCACCAAATCTGCTTCTACGAGAATCCATCCGTAAAAGAGGTTCCTGACAATTTTCCTTGAGACAAGGTAATACCCAAGGAGGTCATCAATAAAAACGTTAGCAAACAGCACACAAGCAGTATGGCAATAAATGAAAGAACCACAATTCCAGCCCCATGATGAACAGCATTGCCATACCTACTGAACAGGCACGCATTGGATCCAAATATGAACAGTATTTCGAAGAATACTGAACAGGAAAATGTCTACCCAACGAAGAACAGTGTGTACAAGCCCACTGACCATACTCAATTTGATAATTCTATCATCTAAAAACCATATATACCAATTCAGAGCAATACAACTGGCCATCCTACCATACTCCACTCCCCTACCTAAATCATCAGTAATATAGAGAGTATGGTTTGACCAAGCATAACTAGTGTTTGCAAACTGAGCAAAAATATACTTCAAAGCCCTGTTATTTGAGTTTGGATCAAACAATTGATCTCTTTCCCCCCCCAAAAACCTTCCACTCCATTGCAATTAAGAGCAATGCATCATGAACACTGGAGTTTGACATAAATTCCCTGCTGCCCAGAAGTGAACTAAAATAAAGCCCCCGATCATATAAAACACATTCGTTCAAATCTAAGATGATCAAAACTTCAGAGCCGCAGACAAAATATAGCATAGAGGAATCAACCCTAAGCAAAACGGTCCTACCATAATCAATACTCAAACCTAACCGGCTGTTGATGGGGCAAGATGACACCTTAAGCAAATCACATACATCATTATTGTCGGATCGACAGATTAATACCTTTGAGACCATCTGTGATCTTGCCTTAGGTTTACTCAGAGTGGTTGAACATCGGCAACTACCAGCCTCCGTCAAGCTCCTCATTTCGCAAGGGTGGGAAGAGATCCGCCGCCTCGAGCTGTTCGTCACCAGCGGGGACCACGGGGGAACCCACCGGAGGTCCTCTTTGAAGCTCTGCACAGAGGATTGGGGCTTTAATGCCTTCTCGCCTCCCTCCTCACTGCTTCCCCACACATCGCCGTCGCCGGTTTCTCTCACAACCAACGCCTCCACTGGCCACGACATAGGGGCTACTCAGCAGGGAGGAGACAGTCGTATGGAAATAGACGAGATCTACCCCTTATCAAGGCCGGCCGCGGCTGGAGGAGATTGCGCCCTCTCGACGGAAATCGCACAGGGCGAAACCCTAGCAGAGGGACGAAAAAATCGCACAAACGGCGAAAACTAACCCTGGTTCTACTAGTAGTTGCACTAATGTAAAATATTTTCTTTTCTCTCTATTTTGTCCGCTTACTTGATAATTGAAAAAAGAATAAAAAAAAAGGTTGGAATTTAGATAGTTAATAATCAATTATCAATTCTAGGAACACAAGGGAATTGCACTTGGCAGGCTGATGGAACTCACAGTAACCAAGTTGTTAAGTTGGTTTGATGGTGAAAAAACAAGTGAATCATATTTAAATATGTAATGGAATAAAATAAAAATAGCGACTCTGCTTTCTTAATATAATCATATTATAAGATTTAACAGAAGCATCCTTGGATTAGACAACCTCGTGTGGTTCTTCAACTCACACAAGTCAAAACACTCGTACCCATGCCTTACCCATCGCAAGAAGAGGTATTTACTCGCCCAAGGTTATTGATGTAACGCACTATAGGGAAGGTGAATGTTAATATGCTCATATGTTGCATAATTATTCATTTTAAGAATTGAACATGGTTTCAGCAATTTAGTTAAAAACAAAAACAAATCAATTGTAGTCCACCTCAGTGATGAAGACGTCCCTTTTTCCTGTTCGTTTTTTACGTATGGATTTTAAAGTTTCGATCTTGACACTGTACAAGAACTTGCAACGGCAGTCATGGAGTAGAAAGAACAGAAAGAGAAGAAATTTTAAAATTTAATGATTTCTCTCAAGGGCTTCCTCAATCCACAAACTTGATAATCCCCAGCACTGATTTCTAGATACTCTGCTCCTTCCATCATTGGTTCAGGAACACCCATTTTGATATAGCCACTGCTCTGTGTAGAAATGGTGGACCCTTCCCATGCTTTAAAAAGAAAAAATTTAGAAAGCGTACAAGAAACCAAAACAGGGCTATCCCTTCTCTAACTCAACAATGTGAGCGAGCTCTCCTTTGCTTTTGTTACTGTTCAATTTGCTAGAAAGATTATACGATTTCATCTCTTTATGAGAAACTGATTTCAATGTTGCTTCATGATTGTTCATGGATATGGGGATGATGATATCCAAGGGGGAGAGGTTTCTTTGTTTTTAAGAGGATGAAAAAGAAGATGAGAACACTCAAGAAATTCTTAGAGATGACACATGTAGTGGGACTCACTATAAAAAAATGTAGCATCCATTTATTAGAGTCGGCAATTTTGTTCCCATTTTACTACCAAAAAAATGTTTATGGTCTCAGGTTCACTTTTGAAAAAGATTTGTAAGTATTTTTCCCTCTTAACCTATATTAAAATCGAAAAAATTAATAAAAGGAAAATAGTGTGGAAACAGAAGTAGAGTAATGTGGGAAGTAGCGAGAGGTTTGGACGGCATGGATTAATGATTGATGGGAATAATAACTTAACAAGGCTACAAGGGACAACCAACACCAACAACATGTCTTATGTGTGTGTATGTACTTATATATATATATGTGGATTATGCGTATATTGCGAGTGAAGTTGTGTATTTGTCCCTTGTGACATGGACCAAGCTAGCAACAACAAGAGCTAAGCTTGTATCTATATGCCCCTCTTCATGCGTACATTTGCATGTTTTGTGTGCAGGCACGTTACATCTCCAATATAATATGTGTTGGGTATTTTACACTGCAGAATGCAAACCATTATACACTATTACTACCTCCTCTTATCATTTTCACTACAGCTAGCTAGCAATGATTGTTTCCTTCATAATATTCAGTTTTAGGCTTTGGTTTGAATCACTGCTGCTAGCAGTTTCTCCCAAGAGTGATTGTTAAAAGGCTGATCGGGGCAGCTCCTCTCAAACCTCTCCAAGTCATGGTTCTGCGTCATTAATTTATTTTTAGTCTGGGGTTAATTAATACTATTGTTAGTTCTTATAAATTAATTGAATTTTAAATTTGGTCCCCACAATTTCAAATCATTAGTTTTAGTCTCTATAGTAGTTCATAATAATTCAATCTAAGTTTAATGACAGGTCCCTATAGTTTTAACGAGCTTTGATTTTTTTCTCTTTATACTTAAGTTCAAACCAAACTCTTATAAAATTATATGGACTAAAATCAAAATTCAATTGAACTGTAAGGATAACAATGATATTAGTCATTTTAGTTTATATTGGATATTTGGATACTCTACATAAACATCAAGATTTTAATGAAAAAGGTGATTTTGTCAAGGGACAATATTTATATCAAGTTCGTTATATCTGTTACTTCAAGTTCTCCAATCACACATGATCATGCGTCCAATTTTTTTCATATGAATTTATAACTAAAAATAATAATTAAAAAAATAGGACACATGGTTACATGTAATTGGAGAACTTGATGAGATTGATATAATGAACTTGATCTAAGTATTTTCCAAATCCAGACACACACACCCCTCAGAAAAACTGTCAAACCATTGCCAATGTCACAAAAGCTATGATTAATTGTTATACGGGCGAGAGAAAATTAAGAGCGAAACAAATTGAAGATTTTTTTTTGTTTTGATTTTCTGGAGTGTTTCAAAATATGTTAGTAATGTCACACAATATTACAAGAACAAGTGTACATGTTTAGATATATACTTATATAGCGATGATACTGATGATGATGATGATGATAAAAATAATTAATAATTGATTATTATTATTAGACAGAATAAAAGATAATTCATCACCAAAGCTTGAACAGGATTGGGTCTTAAAAGAGAAAGTGGTGATGATATTTGTTGATGATGAAGATCGTTGCACTTTGCTCTATAGTTTTCAAGCATAGTGCAATATAATGATCATGATGTTAGCTCCAGTTTCCATGAATCCTTGTTAATTTTTTTCACATATCTAGAAATTATAAATTAATACTGGTATATCTTCTTTTTTTGAAGCAGTAATATTATTATTTGGTTAGATTTCTTTTTCATGTCTAACTATTTTTTTTCAACAAACTATAAAATAAGAATTACTTTCAAAATAACATTCCAAATATAATGATGACAAACTTATATTCGCTTTGCCATCGTGGTTACCACATTTCCATCAAAACCAACTCATCCCACCAAAAACTTTTTTTGATAACTGATCTCACCAAAATTTTATTACTTTTACTATCAATCTTAATTTTTTAGTTCATAAAATTATTGATTAATTATAATTCATCTACTTTCAAACGCTTATTAACAAGTTGACGGAGAAGACGACACATTCTAACCGGAAACGCGTACGTTAACTATGCGTATTCAAGGCTTGTTTGTGAGAGCGTTTTGTACAGGAAAAACGCACTTATTACGCAAGCCGAGAAAAAACTCCTCTCACATACTTGCCTCGTATACCGTGAATCACGAATTATAAGCACGTTTTGGAAAAAAATAAGCCATTCCAAACGCACACTCAGTTGTTCACCCATCACAAATTTTTAAAATATGAAAATAATTATTTATTACTTGATATGACAGACATTGTCCCCCTTAATAAAAAACATAGAAAATCAGTTAAAAACAATAAGAGAAGGACAATTCAATATGAAATAATACTAAATTTACATCACAAATTATAAACAAAGCGATTCATGCATGTATCAAACTCCCATACAAGGCTCACATGCAAATAACTAAAGGAAATTGTTGTTAGATATTTTATTAATTATATTTGGAATATTTAAGTTGTTATATTAAAAATTCAGATATTTTAATTATTATATTTAAATAAACAAAATATCTAGGTTTCACTAAGTCTTAGTTAGAGTTTTACCAAATCATAATTATTTAATTAATTAATAATCTTGATGGTAATTTATTAAATAAGTGACGACAGACTGAATGAGCATACGACATATTTAGAAAACCTAAATTACATATGCTCTTTAAGAATTCTCTTACCGGCTGTGACGGCAATTCCCAATTTATTATCATTGTGCCTAAATACATGCTAGTCAGAAGATGACTTATTATTGACAAGTTTGGGAGAATTGTTAAAAAAGATCTCACTGACAACTTATTTGCTAAATGGGACATGGGAAGAAATCTGCTTATGGAGGGAAGATTTCTGCACACGTAGGGAAGATTTCTACACATGTAGGGAAAATTTTTGCACATAAAGAAGATATTCTGCACACCAGGGAAGATATTCTATACACAAAGGTCCCATTTAACAAATAAGTTGTTAATAAAGGATTTTTTCACAATTTTCCCAAGTTTATATCCTCTAACCATATTCTTTATTTCAAATTCTTTCAATTTAGACCGTAATATTTAATTTGAGGAACTTTGCTCTGAATTACTAGCTCTCGCATTGTGGGATTTCTAAGGCTTATATAGCGATTAATTTAGAGTATACGTATATGTCCTATGATTAAAAGTGACTGTCATGAACAATTTGTGTACGTAGAAACTATATTCTGGATTAAATGCAAGTTTAAAAAGTGAAGGCATAAATATATAAATTTGCATAAGATAATAAGGGACAAGGGCACATGAAGAAGATAAAAGGAGAGGTAACATGGCAAAGACAGAATGAGACTGAAATGGAAGGAGATTCCCTCTCTCCAATGAAAATGTTTTGACCATCGTTATTACAAAATCAGTTATATATACACACAACACGTTAGATGTCTCCACCTGAAAATGATAACAGTTCACATATGCAAAAGCCTATAATATCGCTGTGTTCTTATAGTCTCTCTTCCAATTCACAAACATTTTTATTTTTTTTTATTAATTTGAGATTAATAATGGATGGTGCTTGCTTCTTGCTTTGTCACACAGATCAAACAAATCATGACCAAAGTTTTGTTGGTGGAAGGCACTGACCTACGATATAGGCCCTTACTGTTGCCTAAAGATAGAATTATTATGCGATGTATGACTCAATTATATATAAGTCAACCAAGCTATTATATATGTCCTCCAAAAATAATATTAACATATTTTATATTTATAAAAAGGTGACGTTACTTCTCCTTTCTTGTCATTCCCAGCAAACACTAACAATAACCCCCCCATTTAATTAATTTTATACAATATCTTACACGCTTTTTTTTTTTTAATCCCTAAAGGCATTCCACAGTGTACTGATAATAATATATGCTTGATAACCTGATGATGATTCTTTTTTTTTTATTATTATTGGTACAACCTGATGATGATTTATTTAGTTAGTTAACTGGATATCTACGTGAGGCTCGTGTGAAGTTTCGTCATGAAATGAGTGTTATTGTTAGCGCTGTTTAGGAGTAATATCTGTAATATATTAACGCTGATTAACATCATATCATACTTTGGGTATACGTACATAAATAAAGGACAAAATGAGATTAATAACATTAACAAGTTCAATGCTATATCTAAAGAAATCGCACTAACAGATAACATGAGCTTACCTAGGAAACTAGAAGTAACAATTAAAACAGTTAAAAAAGGAAATTCATTGATTAAACGTTGGATACATTGATGTGATTTGATCTAAGGACTGACATTATGCTAAGTGCCTATTTGTTTTAACTTTTAAAAAGTGCTTTTACAATTTATAAAGGTAAATATATGAGATGAGTTTTATCTTAACTTACGAAAAAAGGCTTTTGAAACCATGGTTTGAGGGTTTCCCAAACATACACGTGTATGTTTGGATTAGCTTTTTTAAATAGCTTTTACGACTTACAAGGTAAGTGTGTGAGATGAGTTTTGTCTTGGGTTGCACAAACCATGGTTTGGGATGTTACCAAACACACACATATAAGACTATGTTTGCTATTCCCTCTGGTCCTAATCGAATGCATGAGCTAGTACATGGATTTAATTTAATCCTAAATGTAAAAGTAAAAAACCTCAATCTGGTCTATTTTATTGTCTCACAGATTTACATTTTTTTTAAAACCCTCCCTGTTGATATAATATATTACGTGGTTTTCCATTAATTAAGTGATTAATTTTCAATGCATATATATGATCAAAAGTGATGTGTTAGCAAAATCAACACGTGTTTTACTAACTCAACTAATTTTATTAATCTGTGCTAATTCATTATGTAACTTTTATATTTTTGATTGGATGAAACATTTTCCTAAGATTAAAAAATTAGTTAATTATAAAAAATCTTTACAACTGTTCAAAAATATGAAACCTATTTTAAGCTAAGAGTAAAAAGAAAGAAAATTTTTAAAAGTCAATGATAAATATTTTATTAAATTTTGTAAATGACATGGTATTAAGGATGACGAATAAATTAAATGGGAAGGAGAATAATACCAAATGAGATTTTGTTTTATTTTTTTGGGAAAAAAGAGGGATCTTAAAAGCGATCCGTGTTTCAGTTATGTAAACATTCGAAGCTGTTAAAAAGAATCCCATCCACTTATTGTCGGCTTGCTAGCTTCCTTCCTTCTCATTTCAGCTGGTCAAAAAAGAGAGGGAAAATGATAGTTAGGTCCCAAGGTAATAAAAAAATATTAAAAAAATCCCTTTGAAAAGTTAATGGTCAGGGATTTTTCTGACATAAATTTTTAATATTCATTTACCAAAATACCCCCAAACAATTTAACCACTGTCATTGGTTACAACATGTTATGCTATATTTATAACATCGTAAGTCATATTAACAACATAGTCAGTTACGTTTACAACATGTTATGATATATTTAATGAGTTGTAAACGTAACTGAAGAGGTTGTAAACGCGACACAATTACGCATTTTATATACATGTTGTAAACGTAACTGATTATGTTGTTAATATATGACTTACGATGTTATAAACATAGCATAACATGTTGTAACCAATGACAGTGGTTAAATTGCTTGGGGGTATTTTGGTAAATGGACATTGAGAATTCATATAAGAAAAGCCCCTAGGGACTTTTCTGACCATTGACTTTTTAAAGGGACCTTTTAAATATTTTTTCAGTATTTTGGGACCTAGCTATCATTTTCCCAAAAAGAAAAGCCAATTTATCGGCAAAAAAAAAATTTTCAAAAAAATTATCTATATTTTTTTGTTTTTTTTCACTTTCCACTCAACCCAATTTTAATTTCCTTACAAGACATAATTTTCAACCTTCAATTTCTTTAACACCAAAAAGTTTATTAGTAAAAATATTATTTAACACATTTTCTCTCAAAATTTTGAAAGTCAAATAAAATATCGTGTATTATATGTAACTCGTTTTAGATTTTGATAAGCTTCACCTAATGCAACACCGACGTTTTATTCAACAAAATTCTCAATGTTAACAAAAAAAAAATACAACTTTGTTTCATCCCCCACTGTAGTCGAAACTATACCCAATTTAGAATCGAGGAATAACAATTGAGTAAGCTTTTGGCTCATGCTATTTTTATGAATAAGTACAACTAATTCTATATTTCAAAAAAAAATGTTGAAACCCATTAATCAATATGTCTAGCCATAAATTAAATAATTTAATTTAATTCGGTAAAGGAAGCTTAATTAGATGCAGGACAATAATTGGTATAGCAAGCTGGGCCCGTTTAAGTTTGGAAATTAAATGCAACCCTCTATATGCTTTGTGTATCTAGATTAATATATGATAAAATATAGAATAGCGAGAATTTCATAAAAATACTATTTAAATTTTAAAATTCTAAATTAATGATTTAATAAGAAGTTGTGTCGTCAATCCCATTATTCTTTTTGTCAATCCCATTACGTTTTTTGTCAACGAGATTTTAAAGTTCAAATCATTGTATGGAAAACCGGACCAGATCGGCTGGTTCATATCGGAAACCGGTGAACCAGTTGTTGATCCGGTCCGGTTGAGGGAAAAAGCAGGTCAACTAGGTCTGACCCGGTGTGAACCGGCCTGATCCGGACTAGTCATTGTTTGGCCTTTTTTTTTTTAAACTTTTTTCCCTTTTTACTTTTTTACACTCCAAATGAAGTCGTTTTGGCTTTTTTTTAAAAAAAAATTATTTTCCTAACATTTTTTTTATTTATAAGGTGCTTTAAAAGGATTGTGAAATACTTTTGGCATTAGTTGGGGAAAAATCCTTATGTACATAATGATATTTTTGTAGGTATTAGGTTTAGGAGGTTCCCAGATTGACCCCGGTCTAAACCACTGACCTTTTTTTAACCTAGTGCTTCGGTCGTTTCAATGTCTAGTCCGGTTTTCAGTACCTTGGATCATTTGGTAATTTTTTGGAATTTTCCCAATAGAATATAACTGGTTTTGAATTTTATATATATATATATATATATATTATAATTTTCCCTTCACATAAACTACTGTACTTGAACCGGGGTCATTGAGTGGACCGTGATTAATTTTTTTTTTTATACGTGTTTCTATGTTTCAGCGTGGGGAATTTCCCATCTCCAGATAATTGTATTAAAGTGTTAAAAATGTCCAAGGAGAGTGATATTGAGATATGTATTTTTGAGAAAATTATTAATTAGTTAAAAAGAGAAAAGTTTGTTAAAAACTTAAAATATATCTAAGCGATGATGATGAAGGTGAAGGGTTAATTCATTGGAGTTAGGTATATCACCAAATTCAATATAAATTTGTCAGTTTATATTAATGTTTACTACATATGTAGCTTTCATTACTATGATGAAAATTTAAAAGATTTCACCCACCATTCCTCCCAACAATAACAAACGCACTAGCTTACCCGTTTTTATTCTTTTAGTTATCTTTCTCTTCATAGAGCCATTTGTTCTCTTTCCCATCCCATATATAGTCTTGAAGTGAACACATTCGATATAACTTTAAGCTGATTACTACGTACAATCCATTTCTTGCAAATTTGTAGCTATCATTTTGTTTTGTCTTCATATTATGCTTTATTTATCGTTATTTTCACAGACTTCTTAGATTGGTGGTATAAAAATACAGACATTTTCATTGTGCATATAATTGGTGTCATATGAATAATGCAATAATTTTCAATCCCTGATGAATTCTGGTGTTGCATGAAATAATGTCCAAGCATTCGTTTGCAGTGTTTGCATGCAACTCTCATAGAGCATCTTTACAAAGTTGATTATCCACTTGACTAATAATATGGATGTGTAAAACGAGTCTTTATCTTACGCTAACCTCCACACATCCAGACATGTCATCATTGAAATACTATATGTTGATCTCTTTGTTATGTCACCATTAAACCAAACTTTTCCATGCAACGGACAAGGGATGAGATCTCACTAGTTACTAGTTCAAATGGCTAGCCTACTAAATGAAGCTCTTATGTGTGTGCGCCCGCTCGCGCATGTATCTTCTTATTAGAAGTACTGTCAGATGTTAAATTCATGTGGGCACTTCTTTTAATCAGAATTCAAATTTTAGCTTGTTATGCTGTCAAGGACTTAGCTTATTTTGCTAAACCTAGCCCTCCTTTAATAAAGTAATTGATTTTGATGTGCAACTCTCTATTCAAACATGGCGTAATGAATTGGGTGATGAGTAGCTACATGCCTAAATATAACAAGTTAAAATGAATTTTTGTGAATGTAAACTAAATTTCATTATTCCTGACTAGTAGATTCCATGATTTACACAAACTTTCCGTTGACAAAATGAAAATAGATAATAGAGAATTGTTGAAAAATCTCTTGCTGCAAAACTTATCTTTGGAAAAAGAATTGAACCCGCTAAAGATATACTCCTCTAAGCAACTACCGCTTTTTTTAGGTTGGTTCTTTTTATAAGCAACTTTCTCTTAATGTCTCAAAACTTAAACTATTTTTTTTCTTTTATATCCTTATTAAATACATATCTTTATATTAATTATCCATCACTCACTACTAATTCTCTTTCATTTACTCATTTATTATACATACTCTCTCATATACTATTTTCATAAATAGGGACATATTTAAAAAAAATATGATATTTTTAACATATTTATTAGTTTTGACTAATCTTAATTATCAGTTCATTTTATACCATAAAAATAAAAGTTACTTAAAAAAGGACGGAAAGGACTACACTTGGATTGGATCTTCGACAAATTTTATGTGCTTTCCTTCGTGACAAGGATTTTTTGGCAAATTTCCTAATAAAGTGAATTTTTGTGTTTGAAAAAGAGGAGAGAGAAAAAATATGGAGCGTCGGATTGGGCGGAAGGAAGAGGTGTGGAGGTGATGTGATGGGAGGACGAATGGAAAGTGGGATGAAGGTCACGGGATAAGGGAAACGATCTGATGTGATCAATGGTGAATGACAGAAATGAGATAAGACCGTGTATGGGCCTATGGGGTCTTGTCTCTGAGGGTGGGGCTATCTCATCCTACGGCCCTTGTTAATTGGGCCCACCCCGAGTACTGCTGTTTGCAATTCTCAGCACACACAGTTATAAAATCAAAAGTGAATGAATGTTTCCGCATTTACAATACCACCCAAACATGGTATGCCCACACCTGAACCCAATCAACCCAATCCCCTTCACTTCCTTCCCCTTGTGGATTTCACTTTCCCCCGAACGTAGCTTCCTTTCTCCTCTCCTTCTAACTTTGACTCTTTTGCCCTTACTCCTTCTATTCGCAAACCGTAACTAGAGCTGGGAAATTGGGCCGAGCCCATCGGGCCGGCCCATTTAAGCCCTTTTAAGTTTAGGGCTGAGTTTGTAAATTGGAGCTTCTAAAGGAAGTCGGGCCTAAAAGGACCAGCCCTGTAGGGCCGAAGGCTGGCCCGTTAGGCCCTTTTAATTTTTTTTTGCCCCTACCCCCTCCCTGCCCCTTGTCCAATCTCCCCTTATCCAGAAATTCTTGATATTTTTACTCCTCAAGTAAAGCCTACTACACAAAGTGAAGCACAATCAAATGTCCTTAAAATTGATGATAGTGGTGAAGAAGATGAAAATGATAGTCATTATACCAATGTTGTGTAGAGGTTATAGTGTTTAATTTCTTACCTTCTTATGCTTTGGTCTTTATGTGAGTTATTATGAGCATGATTTTACTTTTGATTATGCATTAGTAACTGTGTTTGTTTCTTGCGTGATACATATTTTAAACTTTAATGTTGACAACATTTATGTGTTAAATTAGAACTTTGTATATCTCTCTAAAAGAATATACACAGGAAAAATAGTTAAATATTATTGAAAGAACTTCTCGGCCCTGCGGGCCGGCCCGCACCAGATGCTCTTGGACCGGGCTTTAAAAAATTATAATTTTCCTGACCCCGAGCCTTTTAAAGTCGGCCCTTTTAGACCCTAACCCATCAAGGGCCGACCCTAATTCCCAACTCTAACCGTAACCCTTGCAAAGTCGCAAGGTTTATAACTCGTCCTTTCCCCTTTCCATTACCTTCATTTTCTAACAATTAAATAGTTTAGATTTAGTTTTATATCAAATATTATTTTTGTTCTCTTTATTATAGTATTGAATTATTCTTATCGAAATTTAACAATTTCTATTAAATAAGTTATTTTTTAAATAATTTAATATTTTAATAAATATTTTATAAAAAATTAAACTTAAACTATTCAAATGTTGATTTAATGGTTATGAAAAAAGAAGAGAAGAGAAGAGGATGGGAAAGGAAAAAGAGGGAATCGAACCGGCATTCTTCTTTACAAGTGATGAAAAAGATCCGATTACCCCTTCCCAGTAACCAAATGTTCTGTTTCTGTATTATAAATCCAAATTCTCCTTATTTAATGTTGATTTATCTATCTATTTAAAATTACACTGTGTGTATTTAAATGAAGGTAAAATGGAAAACTGATTTAATTTCTTAAACAGAGTTTGTAAATTTTAAGCATTTTCTTAATTTCGATAATATTACTGAAAGTATCTTGTTAAAAAATTCAGAAAGAGTAATAGTTAGCAATGTATTAAAAACCGGACTGGACCAGTCGGTTCAGACCGGAAACCGGTGAATCGGTCGCTGGACTGGTCCGATTGAGGTAAAAAAACTGGGGTCTAACTGACCCGGTCTGAACCGGTCCAACCCGGGGTGACTCGTGGTGAACCGGTTTGCCCCTTTTTATTTTTTTTATTTTTTAAAATTTTTTATATCCCAAACGACGTCATTTTATCTTTTTTAAAATTATTTCTTTGAAATTTTTTGATTTGCAAGGAATTTTAAAAGTATTGTGGAATATTTTTACTGTTTTGCATTGGTTGGAGTAAAATCCTTATGTACTTAATGATACTTTTGTAGGTATTAGGTTCACGAAGTGATATTTGACTATTGGTTGGAAAAAAACTCTTATGTAGTTTTTTAAATGGTATATATAAACATTTAAATTATATATTTTTTTTAATTAACCCCGGTTTGACTTCCGGTCTGACCCCCGGGTTGACCCCGGTCTGAACCACTGACCCTTGACCCAGTGTCTCGACCGGTTCAATGTCCGATCCGGTTTTCAGTACCTTGATAGTTAGTGACACTAACATTTATTGACAAATAAGCTCCACCTTCACGACATTTCATTATTTAACTTTTTACAATTTTGTTCCTCTCCTATTGCACCAATCACTTCACGACAATGTACATGTTTGGAAACACTTATTTTTTGAATATAAGTGTTTATTATGTAAGTCAAGATAAAACTCCTCTCACATACTTACCTTGTATATCGTGAATCACGATTTATAAGCATTTTTTACCTAAAAATAAGCTATTCCATACTAGTACAATATTGCTTCATAGCCAGAGATTTTTATCATGTCTACATGCACTATAAGCCATTTTTTATCTTAAATATAAGTCGCGGGCCACTTCATTAATTAATTACCTTTTCCCTTATTTTATCCTTGTTATTATTTATAAGGTTCCAATTTAGAACAATTAAATCTCATCATTTAAAGAGCAGCAAAGTTGGAACAATTTATCAATTTAAGATAAATTTAATAACTTAACTATTATTTTTTATTATGTGAAAACCAATTAAAAGTACCCCCATAATAAAGATGAGGGAAGTACCCCCTCCGGTTCTAATTATAAGATAAAGTTGACTTTTTTTGGAGAAATTAAGGAAGTTAATTAAATTACTTTAGAGTATTTATATTTTTAGTATCCTAAGATTATATATTAGTTTATTAGTCATATTAATTAGTTTGGAGAAAAAAATATAAATATAAATACTCTAAAGTAATTTAATTAACTTCCTTAATTTTTCTGAAAAAGCCAACTTTACCTTATAATTAAAATAGGAGGGAGTATAAAGTAGGGAGAATTGCTGATAAATACCTTTTTGGCAAATTAATTGCTGAATGCTACCATTGTACATAATGGAAGATGTTTTGCACATAACAGAAGATTGCTTGCACATTTATACGGAAGACTTTTGCACATACGGAATATGATTTGCATAAAACAGAAGATCGCTTACACACACGGAAGATCACTGGCACGCTTGATAGCAATCAGCAATTAATTTGCTTCCAAAATATTTTTCAGCAATTCTCCCTATAAAGTATAAATCATACCGTTTTTGACATATATGCTCACTTTTCTTTTCCTTACCAACGCTTTGAACGCCATCTGTGATAGTACTCGTAGCTTTTAACTTGTTTACATCATTGCATGCGACCAATGATATGCGTATGTTTGTTTGAGCGATTCGATTGTTTATAAGTTGCTTTTTAATAGTGATTTACGGTATACGAAGTAAGTATGTGAGAGGAGTTGTGTCTCGATTTACGTAAAAAGCAACTTATAAGCAATCGTAACGCCCAAACAAACATGCCTATAATCCACAATACTTTTAAGCTCCACGTCATCTAATTTTATATATTGAAAAAGATAAAAAAAATATCATTTTAACTTTAAAATTTGAAATCAGTCTTATTACCTATAAGAGTATAGGTATTAACTACAAGAGTGAGTAGAAAATCACTCATTTATGATTTTAAAATTTAAGTGATTTTTTAATATCTTTTTCCCTTTTGTTTACATTAAAATCACCAAATATATCCTCTTATTAATTTTATACTTGTGGTGGATAGAATAACACACTTCTTGCCCTTGTGGGGCATGGTTCACTTAAAATACAAATATCAAGACTAGTGTATGAGGGAATTTGTTAATATTGCTGTTGAAAGTGGTATGACTTTATTTTTTTAAAAAAAATGGATTCAGTATTTGCATAAGAATTTACCTGAAAACATGCATTGTGCGTGTTGCTTCATTACAATGTAACCTATATGACTGTCGTTTATCTTTTTGAAATTTACAATTCATTTTCCAAGAACTTATCATTCATATTATAGTAATTAATAATTAATTTCTTAGAAACAATTAGTCATCTTCCAGGAATATGCATTTTAACTTCCAAGACTTTACAGCTTATTGTGCAGGAGTCTTTTAATTATTTTCTTTCCGTTGCAAGAAAAAAAAAACTTATTATTTAGGAATTTGACACAAGTCTTTTGGAAATTTACGGATCATTTTACTTGAGCTTATATTCCTAGAATGTATGATCAAATTCCACGGAATTTGTAAACTCTCTCTCAAATATTGCCTTCTGTTTCAAATGTAAAATACCAATTCATAACTTTGTACTACCTTCTCGCTTTTAATTAACTAATTTAACAAAACTAGGATAAGTTAGTTCAAACAATAAATTTCTCTTAAATTTGCATTACTTTTCTTTTTCACCCCCAATGAACATTTTTTTAAAAACATTTTAATATTATATTGAAATGGGGTTGAGAGGGCGTTTACAGAATAACTCATTAAATTTTGCATCGAAATATGATAAATGACTTATATTATGGATTCTGACCTCCTTCTAGAAGGTAGCTGAATCATATAGGTCTTGAGGAAGTATATTTTAATAAAATTGGGTAAAGTTAGTAAACAACAATGAATGACCAAAGATTTTTTACTTGCATTTTGAACCACACAAAGAGTTCACCTGAATTTATATATTACTTCTTATGATTAATACAAGACATACTTATTTAATTTGATTAGACTGAGGAAGTTAGTTAAATTAGTTAATATGACATATATTTTCTAAAAACACTTTAATCATCTTCCTTAATTTTCTCATTCACTTTCTTTTCTGATTATTGTTGAGAGAGCATCAATGAGGATAAATTAGGAAAAAATTTGACAAATTATGAAAATCATATCAAATAAAAGTATTACTCCCTCTGTTCCTAATTATAAGATAAAGTTGACTTTTTTGGAGAAATTAAGGAAGCCAATTAAATTACTTTAGAGTATTTTTATTTTTATTTTTATTTTTTTCTCCAAACTAATTAATTTGACTAATAAAATAATATATAATATAAGGATAATAAAAATATAAACACTCTAAAGTAATTTAATTGGCTTCCTTAATTTCTCCAAAAAAATCAACTTTATCTTATAATTAGGACCAGAGGGAGTATCATATATGAATCTCTATGTCTTGTTTTCATGAGTTTTCAAATATCTTCTATGAAATTACAACTCATCTCCCTGAGGATTTAAACCCGACACATCTTTCAGTAATTCGAACTTCTTCTTCAAGAAATTATCAGCTTAATTATCTTCCAAAACTTCAAAATTAACCGTGTTACAAGTAGAATTTCAACATGTTCCATCTCAAAACATGATATTTTCAGTTTTAAAAGGAAAGTTCAACGTCAATTTCATAGAGCTTGCATATAGTTTTTTTTTTTTTTCAAGAAAAATACTATTCCATCCCTAATTAAAGGAGCTAGTTAATCAGGAAATTGATGATCTTGTCTTAAATATAAGACCCCTGCCCATTTTATCTATAATGTCTTAAATATCAGACCCCTGTCCATTTTATTTATAATGTTTAACATTTTTGAAAAAAATTACATAACTTATAAATTAATATATATTATTAAAATATTATACACACTACAAAAAAATAATCAATTAGCTAGTGACAGAATTTAGCAATAAAATTTTTCAGTTAAATTGACTCAGCAACTGAATTCGGTCATTAATTAATTAGTGACGGTGTATTTGCCGATGTAATCATCTGATTCCATTGCTCAAGTATGGAAGGAGTATATTCTCAATGTTACCTTATGAAACTTGGAATATTAACTATGAGAACTTCATATAGAGTTTCAAACGTCGAGACATGGTATGTGTAAAGTGCCTATAGGGGTAAATGATAGTGACAAAATACATCAAGCAAGCAAAATCATAGATTTTCGACACTATTCTATTCTATTGGAAATTGAAATTAACATTCGGCGTATAATACAAGAAAACTCAATATTAAAAAATAAAAATCCTTTAAACAAATCTCGTTTCACAATATGACACATGTGAGACTTCGATTGATTCAAATCTTTTTTTTTTAATTTGATTAAGGATTTTCCCTAAAGGCTTGGATAGTAAAGAGTTCTCACATCTTCTAATAAATATGTTTTCTGATATTTAAATTTGTGTTCTCTTTCTGATAGGGGTGAGATCCCTTACCACCTCAACCAACAAACTGTTGATTGATCGATTCAAATCTTGTTACCACCGCAGCGGTTGAATATGAAACTTCTCAAATTGTTTCAATATATATGTTGATAGAGTTTGTCTTGGCACTTTTATTAAAACTATCACAACAGAAAAGGAGAGAAACCAATGAATTTAACTACACTAATCAAATGCATGCATCTACCATAAAAACTGTTGACGGGATTATTAGTGTGAATTTGAATACATTAATTGTTGTTCTTTCCAAAAGAAAGATAACTTTTTTTTACAAGAAATTTATTGTAACCGATGGGGCAGTTTAATTTTTTCAAGAAAGTTTTGTATATACAATCATGAAGGAGAATACAAATCTAGAATTATAATTGAGATTGAGATTCTGGAAAAAAAAAAGGGAGAGAAAGAAAAAAGGTTTACCAAGTTTGATAACTATATACTCTTTTTTTCTTTTTTGCCAAATGTTAAAAAAATGGGTTTAGATGCGTCCAGCATATTTTTCTACGTACATCCAATGTTTTAAAGTTGTTTGTGGTATATCTAGTATCCTAAAGTATTTTGTGGTACAATATCACCTTCAAAATCTTTATTTTTCAGGAGAAATTTGCCCATGAAGTATTTTTTTTAAAGGAGGAATTTAAACTTCATTAATACGAACTCATAAAAAATCCTTTAGGCAAAAGTGCATGCAGCAGCTAAATTATTTTTCAGAATCAAGTTTAAGGTGCTCAATGCATATGAAAAAATATTTTTAAAGTGTTAATTGAATAACAAAATATTTTAGAATACTGAATGTAATTAGAAAAATACTTCAAGACGTAAAACGTGACACAAACTTCTTTAAAGTGTTCGTTTGGATACTTATAAAAAGTTTCATAAATAAGTTGACACATAATTCTTTTAATATATTTATCTTATAAATTATAAAAACAGCTTAAAAAAGTTAAAAGTGACCGAGACAGAATATTGGATATACATAAAAAAAAAAAAAGCTTCAATGCTAAAATCTAACCATAAAAATGAAGAGAGAGGAATATCAATATGAATGAGAAGGGCTGAATCGAAATGAATGAAGAATGAGGGGCTGCAGATGGTGGGAGTGGGCCACACAGTAAAAACAGATAATAGTTTTACAGGGCTTCGTGTGAAATGTCGAAAGCACCCCTAGCAATTGCGAAAACACAATGGAACGACCACCAAGTGTCCCAACCACGACCCTCCTGCGCTGCACGTGCCTCCTATAAGACCATCGGGCCATCTCCTCCCCTCAACGCCCTTTACATTGGATTCATATCCCCCCACCCCACTCAGCTACTTCCCCTTCAGATCTGATCCTTCTTCCTCACTTCAATCCCTCAGATTAAGCTACAACCCTAAATTTGCCAGTCTCTCTCTCTCTATATATATCCATAGATAGCTATAGCCACATCTCTGTTTCTGTATCCTTCACTCAAGTACACTCATGGGGGAGGTGAATAAATCCTTCTACCTTCTCCTTCTTTTCACTCATTCTCGATTGTTTCTCTGTTCTGAGGGATTTTGATTTGGTTTTTGCTTTTTTTATTTTTTCTGTGTGCAGGAGAAGAAGAACGGGGAACAAAAGTCACAGGAGAAAAAACCAGAGGCGAAAGAGGAGGAGAAAAAGCCTGAAAACCAGGGCGAAGATAAAAAGCCGGAGGAATCTAAAGACAAGGCGCCGGCTCCGCCGTCGGAGATTGTGCTTAAAGTTTTCATGCATTGTGAAGGTTGTGCCCGCAAGGTTCGTCGGTGCCTGAAAGGATTCCCAGGTGAGCTGAGTCACTCTGTTTTACTGCAACTTTTACTCGGTTGATTGAAGGAGATGCTTATATCTATTGTTCTAATATGGATGTATGTATGTTTTTTTTTTTTTTGGTTCAGGGGTTGAAGAAGTGATGACGGATTGTAAGAGTCACAAGGTTGTGGTCAAAGGGGAGAAGGCGGATCCACAGAAGGTTCTAGAAAGAGTACAGAGGAAGAGCCATAGACAGGTTGAGCTCATTTCTCCGATCCCAAAACCACATACCGAGGAGGGGAAAGAACCAGAGGAGAAAGAGAAGCCCGCGGCTGAGGAGAAGAAAGAAGAGGTTCAACCAGATTCTTCTTCTTCTTTTTTAGGTCATATTAATTACGAAGTGAATTTCTTAATGTTTATTTTGATTTCTTGTTTTTTATTATTTGACAGCCACAGATTATAACGGTGGTTCTGAAAGTTCACATGCATTGCGAGGCTTGCGCTCAGGAAATCAAGAGACGCATACTGAAAATGAAGGGTACGTTACACGTTTTCTGCAACTAATTCCTCCCAACACACAGTCACTTGAGCTTCATGCAATTCAAGCCTTCTTTACCGTTTCTTTTCTCACATTAAAATATAATAATTATGACCTTTTTATGTTATTTAATACTAAATTCAATATACAATCCGATTCATTCTCAATTTCAATGGTGCATTATAATAAAAGTGAAATGAATAATTGGCAGGAGTGGAATCAGCAGAGCCAGATCTGAAGAAGTCAGAGGTGAGTGTGAAGGGAGTGTTTGATCCGGCGAAGTTGGTGGAGTTCGTGCTGAAGCGAACAGGGAAGCAAGCTGTGATCATGAAGGAGGAAGCGGCGGAGAAGAAGGAGGAAGCGGAGGAAGGTAAGGCGGCGGAGGAGAAGAAGTCAGAGGGAGGAGAGAAAGAGAAGAAGGAGGAGGAAGGAAAAGGAGAAGAGAAGAAGGAGGAGGAGAAGAAAGAAGGAGAGGGGGATGCGGCGGCGGCGGCGGCTAAGGCGGAGGAGGAGGCGACGACGGAGGAGACTAAGGTGGTGGAGATGAAGAAGAGTGAATACCAATACTACCCTCCTCCGACGTACATCATGGAGATGGACGCTTACCCTTACCCGCCGGCGCCTCAGATCTTCAGCGACGAGAACCCAAATGCTTGCTCTGTCATGTAAGGGGTATAATGGGAAATCAGGGTGAAATGCTGAAACCTGGGGACACTGATGCCTCCCTCCATCATTGCATATTGTATAATTTACAGATATGCCGTAGGGTTTTGTTTTGAATTTCAGCGTATAAATAACTGGAGTACCAATATCTCCATTTTATTAATATACATTTGTATATTATATAGCTTTTTTCTGAATTAAGGCTATATTTTACTGCGTTAAAGTGGGGGCAAATAATAAAATAATAAAGGCAGTCAGTCAGGTGTTGGTCATGTGAAAATGAGTTGATATCCTTTAAGAATTTGAAGCTGTTGAATTGGGTAAAAACCAAATGATACTAATAATATGAAATAATAGATAGTATTAGTACTTGTTTGGAATAGCTTATTTTTGGGCAATAAGTGCTTATAAATCGTGATTCACAGTATACGAGGTAAGTATGTGAGAGGAGTTTTATCTCGACTTACGTAATAAGGACTTATTGTTTAAAAATAAGCCCAACCAAATATACACTTTTTAAATTTGTTTTTTAAAAAAAGTAACAAGTGAGTGAAGAAAGGGAGGCAATAATTGGGAAATGAAACGGTGAGAGGGCGTTGTGGATGGGAGAGAGTGAAGATCCAAGATCAACTGAATTTGGGAGAAAGACACAGCTTTTTTCTCTTTATTCAGTGTACTTTTGGGAATTATGAACGGTGAAAGGTGGCTGCCATGATATCTGAATATATGATATGAGATTCAGCACTTGATTGCAACTAAATTATGAATATTCATCACAAATAATGATCCAATAATAAATATAATTAAACCCCATATTTAGTCTAATGTGTTTTTATTTAAGGGGAACATAGAGATGAAATTAGTGTGTGTTTGATATTGTTTATTAGGGGTCAATAAGCATTTATTATGTAAGTCGAGATAAAATTCCTTTCACATACTTACTTTGTATGTCATAAATCATAATTTATAAATATTTATTACTTAAAAATAAACTACCTCAAATAAGTTATTATTATTTGGATTGGCGCTTATCTTGCGCTAGCTCATGATGTGCCTATCACTTTTTGTGTTATAGCACTATAAGCTTTTATTTATGACATGGAATAGTTTCCAGGCAAGATTCATCTTAATTTACGCAAAACACATGGCTTTCACCTACATTTCTTGAAAATACCGCTTCTTGCTTTTGTTTTTTTTGGGGTAAGATAACAGGAGAATAATAGCTGCTTTTTTTTTTTAATTAATTCACTAACATCCGGTTTTACCAAGGAACGAAAAATCGGATCAGGCAATAAACCGGTCACAGTACAGATTTAAGGGTTAATTGGTCAACCGGGGTCTAACCGGTAGTTGAACCGGTAGTGAACCGGTCATATTAAAATATTATAATTTATTAGTAGTAATATATTTTAATATATTTTTAAACTTCTATAGATAAAAATAAAGATTTTTAAGAAAACAATACTTAAAATCTATTAGTATGAGTTATAATGCCTATACTTATGCAATGATATCTCATTTTCTATATTATTATATCTTTTTAAATAATTTTTTCATTATCTTCTTCATTTTTTTTAGATTTGTTATTTCTTTACCTATTTTTCTCTATATTTTAGTCTTCAACTTCCAATTTTCCCCTAAAAAAAGCAAAAACAGAAAAATAAAAAAATGAAACCGGTTATGACCGGTTTCAGACCGGTTCCCCAGTTTAACCATCAAACCAGACCGGACCACTGACCGGTTCCCGGTTCAACCGGTCGAACCGGCAGGTCTGGTTCGGTTTTTTGTACAGTGGGTTTTACTAGTAATCAATTAGTCCGGTTTGTGGGAATATAAACCCAAAATGAGGGAAAACTTACTATCTTCAAGTAATTATCATGGCCTCATACCTAAGACTCAAACATAAAAGTACTGGTTAAGTTAAAATAACCCGCAACTGATTGATATATGTTCGTTTGGAATAACTTATTTTGGGGTAATAAGTGCTTGTAAATCGTGATTCACAGTATACGAGATAAATATGTGAGAGGAGTTTTATCTCGGCTTGCGTAATAAGAACTTATTGTCTAAAATTAAGTGATACCAAACACAGATATAAACACTTGATGGTAATAACGACGCTATATTGAAAGTGTATATGCTCGTTTGGATGAGCGATTATAATGCTTAAAAGCAGCTTTTCAATCGTAATTTACGGTATACGAGGTAAGTATGTGAGAGGAGTTATAACTTATAAGCAATCTGATCGCTAAAACAAACATACCCTATATTTTTAATTTTTTATTTAAATATTTTAAATTTATATGTCAATACTTAACTGCAGAGTTATCATTAAATTTATTATGTCAGCATTTTTCATTGCTAAGAGATATAAGGGACTAAAATATATTTTATAAGGTTAACAGATTAAAACCACAGTTGATGTAAAATCATAGGCTATTATTAATTCATGCAGTTATTGGAACTATTCTCTTCGTGACTAAATATAATACAAAGTTTTTCATAATACATATGTGTGAATTTCTACTATGTTTCAAAAGATTTTCTTAAAAACATATCTATTTAATGAAAAAAACGGAATGAGAAATTGACCGAGACTTTTTGGAAAGTTTACCATCGTAACAGCACCTTCGATTGTAGATTTGTTATAATAATACAGGTAAATCCTTACCCGCATTCGAAAGAAGAGAAAATTAAAGAAAAAGAATATTAAAAGAGAAAACTCCTAAAAAAATATTTTTTTTATCATTTTGAAAATTTTTTTTTCTTAGTATTCATTCCTCCTATTTTGTTTTCTCATTTTTCTCTCTATTCAAACATACCTCAACCACCCCTCATCCTCATCCTGATCATAACATTGCCATTCACTTTTAAAAAAACTTTCTCACCTATCTAGATAAAGCAAATTACGATTCACTTTCAAATATATAATATTAAACAAATAATCTGAGTTCACTTCTGAAAGTTTACAAGATACAAAAAAAAAAACATGAGGAAAAAAAAAACCTTGTTTCATTATTGACCTGAAGTAGGTTTAGCAACTGCGTATGTTTTCTTTTTCCTTAATCAGATTCTGCATTCAAAACTGTTCTTTTTGCTTGAATGGGCCCCCACACTCACAGAGAGGCACACGTTTTTAGAGGAGCCGAAGGTAATTTCAATTTGATTACCACACTAAATATGTAACATCAATTGAGGGGATTTAACAGAGAATTTGTTTTTGTCGTACATAAATTGATGAGAGGAATAGAAAGCAAAAGTTAAAATCGGAGGCCCAGTTTGATCCCTTCCACGTTGCTTTTCTAAAGGTGATTTATCCCCTCTTTAAAGAAAAGGAGAAAACTCAAAAAAAAAGAAAAAAAGAAAAAAAAAAGAAAAGAAAAGGAAATTAAAATAAAAAAGGGCATTAAACTCTGACAAAGGGAGTGTCAGTGATAGTGGAAGCAGTGCATGGTGGCCGGTGGGTTCATTCTCGTCGATAAAAACATATATAAAGTGTAGTACCACATCAATTACAACTTAATGTTTGACCCTATTAAATTGAGTTGAATAATTTTGATAGAAATATCAATATAATATACATATCTCATTAAAACCTAATAGCTACCCCTACCCTCATATTCATGACTCACACCACCGTTGTCCTAGCCACTTCCGGCATTCTAATATTATCATTTTTTATTAATACTACATGTCAAAAATATAATAAATTAGACAATAGAAAAATTGCTTTAAAACATGGGAAAATCCCAGAAAAAATTATTTAAAATAGGGAAAAGACAGATTAGGATTACAAATCCCAAATCAGACTTGTGGGAGGAATATGAGATTAATAAATATTTTCAAATGATCAATTTGTCCCTAATAGTATTTTGGGAGCTCCAGTCATCAAATATGTATAATAAAGTTGTTAATTGTGATTCTTAAATTGTTATTATCTCTATATAAGTAATTAGTGATGTCTTACATGCGTGGTTTCAAAATATTACCTATAATGTTGTTGATATTTGGGAAGCTCAAATTGTCAATATGTAGACTAAAGTTGTTAATCACGATGAGTGGTCAACTTAGGTATATAGAATAATAACTTAAGAATTACCATTAACAACTTCTGTATACATATTAACAATTTCAGCTATCTAAATGTTGTCGAGGGCAGATTGATCATTTGAAAACATTTGCAAATCACAAATTTCTCCCATATATCTGACTTAGGATTTGTGATATTAGACTCCCTGATATGTCTTTTTCTCATTTTAACTGAATTTTTCTGGGATTTTCCCTGAAAACATCTCATCCCACAATTTATTAGTCCAAATTCAAAGGCAGCTGAAATTTGTTGTTTGAGGACTTGGTTCAGTCTATCTTCACCTTGTGCGCCTCTTCATTAATTGTATTCAACTTATTTTTAACTATGTCTAATACATAAAATATTTACATATAATTGAGTTATCTTCAATAGGTGCATTTTTTTTAGTTGTTTCCAATCTATCTTTAGCTATGTACAACATAGAAGATATTTACACATAACTAAACATATAATATGATACACACAGTTGAAAAAGAGTTACACTAACTCAAGAATCTAAGTTAGCTTTGAGCAATAAATTTTATAAAGAAGGATTTTCTCAACAATTAATTTTCCAAAATATTTATTCATATAATTGTTATATATGCCAAAATAAATTCAAAATAAGCAGAGAATGGAGATTAATTATGTATAAGAGAAAAAAGCAGAATGGATTAGTATTTAATTATTGGGGTTAAAAGGTCAATACGTGAGGAGTGGAATTTGTGGACTCGAGAGTAGTGCCAGCCACAGGGTTAACACAAAAGTTAATACCAATATAGCAATGATATGATGGCAACAAATATTAGATAATGGGAAAAGTTGTGTTCCATGGCCTCAAACTCACAACATTTTCCTTAAAAAGTTGTTGTGACTGTTTGCGCCTCAAAGATTCGATGTCACATGCTAATTTCATCATTAATCCCACCTCATATTCTTCCTTAATATTCACTTTGTTATATTCTAATTAATAATACTGCTGGGAATATTCAAGCTTTTTAGCTTCATCTGGTTGCGTGTTATAACAATCAGAGTTCGTTTTTTTTTTTTTAATTAAATAAAATCTGGGAATACATGCACGTTCTCCTTTTAGTTTCGATCTTTTAATTCCTCCTTGGTTCTAGCCAACGCTGACGAAAGAATCAAATTCAAAATTCACACATACCCTTTATTCGTCTCTTTGAATTATAATATATATCAATGCTCATTTGCTCGGAGACAAGCTTTTAACGTGCTTTTTGTCATTTTTCTAAACTCTCTCTTTATTCCGTGCATATATATAATATAATTCTAAATAAGGGTAATTAATATAACCCATCTTAAAATGGGCAGTTGTTCTTGGATTTTTTAAGCTCTTTTTTCTGAGTTTCTCAAGCATGTCACCACCACTCATAGCCATCTTGAATATATAATATTCTTTACTGGACATAAATACTGAGTTTTTTTTTTTTTCAAAAGAATCTTTCTTTTTAAAACTTCATTTCCATAGGAATTTGAAATTGTAGTGCTCTTATCTTGTATGAAATTTTAGTGTAACACAAAATAGATAAATTCATTCATTATTCTCCTGAGATGTGATTAAAACTTTGTCCTATAATTAGGACCAAGATCAACTCCCAAATATTATCCTATAATTAGGACCGGAGGGAGTAATGTTTAATAAAAACATAACAAGAAATTAAAGAAGTTAATTGAAAAAATATTTTTATTCCAATAATTGAGGAGTAGAGATGTGTGTGTGTGTGTGAGACGATAATATGCAAAATTGAGAGGGTTAATTAAAGTAGTGTCAATTAAGTTGCAAAAATGCCATGTTACTATTATATTGCCTCCTCCTCTTCTTTTCATAGTTTTTTTGTCAATGTTTCTGTCCTAATACTTATAATACTCTGAAATTATTTATCTTATTGGTTTCATTGTCTTTTTCTCAAAAAAAAAAAAAAGTTATAAGATTATTAAAAAAAGTTGGGTATAGTGAAATTGGGCAATCCCTCTTAACATATCAAATTAAAGTTTAAATCCTTACCAAGAGAAGTACTCATTAGTATTAATATTGAATACCTGACCTTGCATTGAATCCGACTTCCTCTAATAAAACAATTGTATATATGCAAGAAAAAAAAAAAGAGAGAAAGGTGCAAAATTAAATTGGGGAAGGGATTAAGTTGGTGGAAAATATAATGAAGGGAGATGATGAAGGAGGGTGGAGATTTAAAATAGGAATGAATACAAAATAAATAGAGGGAAAGAGGACAATGATGTGTTGGTATGCTTGTTAATGCACATTAATATCACAAAGCCACATTGCTCTTGACCACTAAATGAGATAAGTCGTTTTCCTTAGTGTCCGTTTCTTTATTAATTTTGTTCCCATCTCAGCCTGAAGCAGTAGTACTACTTCCCTTCCCTACCATGTTAACCTAATTTCACTACATTGTCCTCCCCCCTCTATAATTACCTCTTTAATTTAATTACAAGCACATTACATTTACATTGCTCCATCAGATCAGTTTTTATATATATATATATATATATATATAGCAATGTTACCTCGAGAGTTATTGATTAATATTTTTTAACTTTATTCCTATTTATTGATAGTGCATAGATAGACTCCTATAGAGGCAGCGTTGAATTTTTTTTTTCATTTAATAAAATATTTCGTTTAGTCGTTTTTCTTTCATCATAATTAGGTGGTTGAAACTGACTTATTTTTTAATTTCTTTTGATTGGATTGAGTATTTTGAATAGCGTTTACTTGATCATATAGAAGATTAATTGGGAAAAAAAAAACTTAAATACCATCTGAACTTATAAATCCCAAAAAATTTGTTAACTCATGAAAATGACAAAAATGTGACATGATAGGAATATAAAATTTTGAAGTTTGTGCATTTTTACCAAAAATGCCCCTAATATTTTAATTAAAAAAAATAAAAAAGCACCCTCACCTGAATACCAATTCTTGCCCGCCGGAGCCGGTGGCTACTTTTTTGGGGGAGGAGATTAATTTTTTTCCGTGAAAAAATGTGGAGCAAGTGGCGGAGGTGGGATTTGAACCCACCCCACCTTGGTTGGCTTCAAAGCCTTAACTATTGGGTCACCAAGCTGCCATTTGATATGTATGTATGTAGGTATGTATATATGTATGTATGTATGTATGTAAAGGTGTAATGATATTTGACTAAAAGAGTAATAAAAATGACTAAAGGTATAATGATATTGACTAGAGGTATAAATATATTAATCAAATGAGTAAATAATAACTAAATGCGTAATAATATTGACTAAAGTTGTAATGATATAAACTAAATGAGTAATAATATTAATTAAGAGCGTAATACTACCTCCGGTCCTAAATATAGGACAAAGTTTGTAGTGCAAATTGCACTATAAACTTTGTCCTATATTTAGGACCGGAGGGAGTAGTATTGATTAAATGTGTAATGAAAATGATTAAAGGCATAATGGTATTGACTAGAGGTGTAAAGTTATTAACCACTTGAGTAATTATATTAACTAAAGGCGTAATATTATTAACTAAATAAGTAATGATATTAACTAAAGGCGTAAACATATTGACTAGAGGTGTAACAACATTAACTAAATGAGTAATGGTATTGACTACCGGCGTATTGGTATTAACTAAATGAGTAATGGTATAGACTAAAGGCGTAAAGATTGCCTTTAGTCAATATCATTACGCCTTTAGTTATTTCCATTACACATTTAATTAATACCATTATGCATTTAATTAATATCATTACTCATTTAGTGTATACCATTACGACTTTAGTTAATACTATTGCTCATTTAGTCAATATCATCACACCTTTAGTCAATATGGTTAAGCTTTTAGTTAATATATTTACGCTTCTAATCAATATCATTACGCCTTTAGTCATTCTCATTATTCTTTTAGTCAAATACCATTACGCCTTTATATGTATTATATATATATATATATAAATAAATCAAATGGCAGTTTGGTGGCCCAATGGTTAAGGTTTTTGAAACTAACCAACTCTGACGGCCGGTGGCTAGAGGGTGCCAGCTCGCATTTGGAACTAATGATTATGGCTTTTGAAACCAACAAAGGTGGGGTGGGTTCAAATCCCACCTCCACCACTTGGCTCCACAACTTTTCGGGAAAAAAAATTAATCCCCTCCCCCAAAAAAGCAGCCATTGACACTGGAGCTCGGGCGGCCGATCGTTGGAGGGTGCTGGCTTACGCCAGAGCTCCAATGGCCAGCAGGCAGCGGCGTTCTAGCAAGGGTGCCTTTTTTCCTGTTTTAATTAAAATATCAGGGGCATTTTGGTAAAAAAAGCACAAACTTCAAAATTCCAAATTCCTACTATATCACATTTTTGTTATTTCCATGTGTTAACAAATTTTTAAGGGTTTTGTAAGTTTAAATGATATTTAAGTGTCTTTTTCTCTATTAATTTCAAGCATCCATTCCTTAGCCTACATATAAATAAAAGCTGTTATAATACCCATTTATTGGTGAGTACAACATTAGTTAGGATACTCCTTAATATTTTTAATGTATGATCTAATTGAGGAGTTGATCTTAATTCTTAATGTAAGGCATAATTCACTTATTTTAAGAAATTCTTGCATGAACCATCTGTACCACGTCATCTATACATACACTACCCAATAAAATTATACCACATCAATCTTATTAAAACCTACGTATTTAATTTCTTTTCTCTTTTCTCATTTATGTCATTTGAAAATCTCTCCCCAATCTTCCCTTTTTCTCCCATGTAGGATTTAATAAGATCATTGTGGTGTGATTTTATTGTGTAATGCACAGATAATTTCATGTAAGAATTTCTCCTCTTATTTTTTAATTTTTTTAACTTAACTCCATTGATACTCCCTTAGCAATAAGTAAGAGAGATAAAAAGAATTAAGGAAGATGATTATGTTGTTTTAGGAAAAAAATATCATATTAACCTCTTTAATTATTAATATAATCAAATTAGGTAAATAGGTTTTACATTCAAGAATAATTTCATCATATGAAATTAAGAAGGTTTGCTGCAGACGTGATTGGGAAATGAGGATAGTTTCTCCCCCAAATGTCGAACTAATATTATTAGGGAATGACGATACTTTTTTTTTTGAATAAAACTGGAGTACAATAGTCAACTCCTTTGGAAAAGAATGTGGTGGGTGATCACCAAACAGTGATCCGCCATGATCAACAATGGCTAAAACAAAAGTCATTTCCTCAGGAACACCAAACAGTGATCCGCCATGATCAACAATCGCCTTTAGAAAAGAAGGTGGTGGGTGATCAAGGATAACAAAGTTCCCTATCATACTATGCTCTGATCTAGCCACATAATCAGCTAGAGTATTCCGCTCTCTAGAGACTTATGTGAGAAGGACCTGCCAGCTTTTAGCCATCCAAAGTCTAGCATCTTCAATAACATCTGAAAATGGGTGGTCTCTATCAGAACCTCTTATGAGTAAATTGACGGCCTCCAGACAGTCTGTGAAAACAATAATATTCTTTAAATTCCTGTTCTAGCAAATCTGAAAACCCTGTATAATTGCTATAATCTCCGCCACCACAGGAGGCACCTGATTGAGCTTACTAATGTAACCACAAATCCAACCTCCATCTGCAGCTTTAATAGCTCCTGCGCACCCTATCATAACTCATACGTGACTCCAGAACCGAACCATTTGTCTCTAATGTAGTGAATCCAGGCCTTCCCCTTATACCAACTCCTTCTTCGGTGATAGAACAATTGTAGAAACGACAGTGATTGATAACATCCATATCCCAACTAGCTCTAAATAAACTAGAATGGGCATTTTGGTATCTAATCTCTTGATCATTTCCAATTACCTTGAACATCGAGTGACCCAGATGTCCCAACATACATAACCGAACAAAGTCGACAAGCTAACTTTACTTGTGAAATTCCTGCCTGCTTCATTTATGAGGTTCCATTGTATCCATTCCAAACCATGTAGGGTAGAGAAATTACTCCACATGCTTGGTTTAACTAATGAAATCCACCTTTCTTGTGCATTGACATAGTCCCTCAGTAAATGCATTATATCCTCTTCGCCATTGCATCCAAAAAAACACTCTGCATGCTCTATCAAACCCCTTTGCTCTCTCAGCTTCGCTGTGTGGATCCTTCCGTGTACAGCAAGCCACATAAAAGTTTTAATCTTCTCAGGTACCGCCCATCACCACAACAACCTCCACACCGATTGATTCTGATTATGAGAACCTACAAAAAGGAAACGATACACAGAACTAACAAAGAAATGACCATCAACAGATTGTTTCCAATAGTATTTATCCTCACCTCTCTCCTCACAAGGGGGTGGGTAGATATAATAGGCTCAATAACTGGCCACTGGAATCACCTGCTTAACTTACTAATGTCCCATTAACCCCAAGGGCTAACATATTCTTGAACTTTTTCTGTCCACGAAAGCCTCCAATCCAGGGATAAGTTCTATCAGCGGTCTATTTAACTCCGACCAATTGTCATACCAAAAAGAGGCCAAAGCTCCATCTTCAATTTTAATCCCCACCCCTTTTTGGAATTCCTCCCAAACTGAGCAGACTCCCTTCCACGTATAAGATGCAATCCTCCGAGGCACTGGTCCATTCAATTGATCCCATTTATATTTACCCCTAAGAACATTCATCCATAAGGCTTTACTATTGGTTAGGAGTTGCTAACACAACTTCATTATAAAAGCTTCATCTTGCTTGCACTTATCCCAGATGCTTAGTCCACCTTCTTTCTTGTCTTTCTTGATCTGATCGCAAGCAACAAGATGTAGTTTTCGCTGTTCATCGTTTTCACCCTATAAGAAACATCTTCTCTTTTCAAGTTCTCTCAAGATTCCTTTAGGTAGTAGCATGGTTTGCATATGGTAAGATAGGAGAGCAAATAAAACTGATTTAATAAGTGTAATTCTTCCTGCCATGTTCAAGCAACCTCTTTTCTAGTCTGATAATCTCTTCTGTGTCTTCTCAAGAATAGGAGCGAAAAGAACCTTGGAAACCCTTTTGTGAATTAAGGGAATACTAAGATACTTACCCAAATTTCTAGTTAGACGAACCCCTATAGATCGTGTAACCCCTGTCAGAATCAAGGCCGGGATTAGCGTTTAATTGCATTTCATAATCGAATAAGAAATCCAGAATAATTTCAAACTTTTTACAACACTTGTACAAATAGATCTCCATTCATTTTGTTCATAAAAATAATCGGCATGTTCGGTCTGTTACATATGCAATAACAGAGTATCAGCAAATTCTCAACGTTCACCTGGGATAATAACATTAATCCAAAATATTGTTCAGGGCATCATTGCCCGTCTCAGTATCCATGCTGGGGATTACATAAAACTATAATGCTATGATCTATTCAATATATATACTTTATCCAAAATGATAACCAGTTCAGTATAAAACCAAAATACCTAACCCAGTCTACCACCGGTAGTCCTAATCGCCCTTATCCACTTGCTTGTTCCTCGGTCTGCTTGCCCTATCTAGATATGATATTTGGAAAGAATGAGATTCTAGAGAATCCCAGTAGCTATAATTTACGAATATGATGCATATATACAAAGCAAGTAAACATATATCATAACGCATCAAGCAACATTTGAGGCCGGGCACACTGTCACGTCCCTTCATTGTATACAAGGTCGGGCTTTTGCCATGTCCCCTCACTATATCTGTATTCAAGGCCAGGCTTTTGCCACGTCTTATCAACTATATCTATATTTGAGATCGGGCTTACGCCACATTCCCTTCACTATATCTGTATTTAAGGCCGGGCTTTCGCCAAGTCCCCTCATTGTATTCAATGACTAATGCAAATAAGCAATGCAATATACATGATATAGGATAAAGTGTTACTACCTTGGTCTTTCCGTTCTTGAGCAGGCACATGCCTTATTTGCTCCGGGCAAATATCAAATCCTAAAGTCATGATTAAGGACGATGCGTTACCACTTAGTCCAATACTTAATATCTTCAGAATACTTAAATTGGTTATCATTACTGTCTCTTTAACACTCATATATGCTTCTAATAAAATCCCTAAAGGGTTGGGAGAAGTACCCCAGGGATCCCCTTCTGGAAGCACAAATACTAATATTTTTCACTGTTTCACTCGAGTGATGGGGTACTGACACTCGAGTGAAGACGACCTTACTCGAGTGGTGGTACGGTCTGCACTCGGGTACCAGAGAGTGAAGGATAGTGAGTGAGCACCCGAGAGCACAAGAACTTTTTTAGAGACAGTGACACTCAAGCACACTGGACCTCACTCGAGTGATAGCCAAATGCTTCACTTGAGCATTAGAGAGTGAAGTCCAGGAAGTGAGAACCCAAGAGCAAATGGAATTTTAAAGAAAGAGGAGCACTCAGTACTAGCCTTTGTACTCGAGTGATGCTAAATGCTTGCGAGTGTAAAGACACACTCTTGCTCTTTTGCAGAAGTGAAACATCGAAACTGATGGAAAAACGAAGAATTTCACTAAATCACTCGAGTAGAACCTAACCACACCCGAGTGATGTTCATCTCTCACTCGAGTAAGCCCCAGATCACTCGAGTGACCATATCAGAACCCATAAAATGCAGACAAAATGACAATTTTTCAGAATTTTTACCAAAGGCTACCAATGGACCCAAAACCTCAACCAAAGTTATCCTCACACAAAAACACTCAAGGAATCCAATGGACATGTCAAAACCACCAAAATCCTATTCCACTATCATGCTTTGGTCTTGGGCAACATTAAACACTAAAATTTCAAAATCACTAAACTCAACCATTCAATTCCTAATCAATCCTATCTATCCATACACATTCCAAATATACCATTCCCATACCAATAACATGCCAAATGTCCAATGATAATCATTTTTCAATAATGGCCAATAAATCCCAGAAATTCAAAACTAATCCATTTGGCACAAAACTTAGATAGATAGGTTTCTTTAACTCACCTAAACAACTTTCTCAATAGGACTTTTTGATTCTCCAACTTTCAAAATTCCTTGAGATCACAAATCAATACCAATGGACACACTACACCCATCAAAATAAAGCTCATTACTCAAGGAACAACATTAATGAAATGAGTTTGAGCATTTGAGATAATTTCCCCTTACCTTTTCAAGCTTTTCTTCCTTCCCTTTTGGCAACAATGGCTGATGAAGAGAGGAAGAGAGAAAATGAGAGAGATGAGCTTGGAGAAGAAGGAGAAATGATTACACTCCCTTCCTCATATCAGTTTCAGCGCACAAAGAGGGAGGAGAGGAGAGAGAAAACACAAAAATTCATTTGACTTTTCCCACCAATCTCTTTACATGTGATTTTGTCAAGTGTCCACTCCTCATTGGCTCACATAGATTAAATAACCAAAGTAGTTACTCTAACCCTTCTATTAGCCATTTAATCACACTTCTCATTTCCCTCTTAGTTAGTAATTAATTTCCTCTTTAATCACCAACTTATGGCCAATAATTTCATTCTTTCAATTTTCCACCAATGATGACATATTAATTAATATTGTCACAAAACACATAATAAAATCTAATTTAAATTCACAAATCTCTACAATAATCTTTATTAGCCCTTAATCAAAATTTGGGGTGTTATAGATCAGCTAAGACTATAAGCCTTATTGAAATGCACATTTTTAGAAAAACAAACTCTCGTTTTGCCTTTGTTCATTTTCTGACCTGAAACTTCACAAAATGCCTGTAAACAATTCAACATTTCATCGACCTGCTCTTCAGAAGCCTCTCCAAATAAAATAAGGTCATCTACGAAGAAAAGGTGAGAAATAGGCGATTCGCCTCTACTAAGACAAATCGGCTTCCAAAGCCCATCATTAACTGCATCTTGAATAGTATGACTTAGTCGCTCTATGCATAAGGTCAAGATGTATGGAGAAAGAGGATCCCACTGTCTGATTTCGCGTGAGGAAGTAAAAGTGTTAGTGATTTCCCTATTCCACATCACCTGAAAGGATGGACTCGTGATACAAGCCATAATAAACTCATAGATTTTGCCTTCTATACCAATAGCTTGAAGTGTATCATGTATGAATGGCCATTCTAGACGGTTATATGCTTTCTTGAGATCTACCTTCACAGTCATCCAACTCTTCCTCCTTGCTTTGACCCTCATTGAATGAATAAATTCTTGCGTAATAATGATATTGTCACTACTTTGACGCCCTGTAATGAAGCTACATTGATGCTTGCCAACCAGTTTCCTCATTTCCTCCCGAAGACGGTAACTAAGAATCTTGGTAATTATTTTATAACTAACATTGCAAAGCGAGATGGACCTGAAGTCCATAATTGTCTCAGGATTCTCCAATTTCAGAATAAGCACAATATTTGTATTGTTTATGTCTCTAATCCGATTAGGGAACTAAAAAATCTCCGTTACTAAATCAATAATATGCTCCCCAACTATTGACCAGTATTCTTAATAAAACACCGCTTGTATACCATCCAGCCCCGGAGCCTTGAAAGCCCTAATATCAAACGTGGCTCTTTTGATCTCTTATTGTGACATAACTGCATTAATCTTGTTTAGTTCTGTATCACTTAAGACTGTAAACCAGGTTTGAGTGGCAATGTTTCTGAAATTTTGAACTTCACTATGAAACAAGTCTTTATAGTATCTAACAACAAGACTTTTGAGTTCCCCCTGGTCGAAGGTCCATTTACCATTATCCTTTTTAAACCCCTCAATCCTGTTATGTCCTCTCTTGACTGTAGCAGCGGTATGAAAGAATTTACTATTTTGATCCCCCCACTTCAGCCAATTACATCAGACTTCTAGTATTATATCAGTTCCTCTTGAACTAAAATTTTGTTGTACTCTTTCCATAACTCATTTTCAGTTTGGACTAAGTATTGGTTATCTCGCCTGGCCCTACCTCTCTCAACGCCTCCAATCCTTTGAAGAGTTCGTCGTTTCTTTTCATTAAGATTACCTACTCTTCTTTTATTCCATTCACCTGGCATCTTGGCAAAATTGTTAACTTTCGCATTCCAATGGCCCCTACTCCAAGCATCTTTAACTATATCTCAAAATCCTTCTTCTAAGAACCAGGCAGCTTGGCATCGAAAAAAGGTTTTTGGTCGTTGGTAATATGAATGGGATGATTTCAACAAGATTGGACGATGATCTGAACCAAATTTGCACAAATGATGAACCTTTGTAAGAGGATACAATAGATTCCATTGCGAATTCATAAAGGTCTAGTCAAGTTTTTCTTTAATAAGACCACGCTCTCATGTGAATCTTTCCCCACTAGTTTCTATTTCAATGAGCTAAGATTCAGAGATGCAATCTTGAAACTGTTTCATGGCTCTAACATTTGGTCTTGCACCACCACTTTTATTTTCACTATATAGATAAGTATTAAAATCTCGAATGACTATCCATAGAATATTGATTGAACCAGTAAAGACCCTCAGTTCATTCCACAGGCTTTGATGGAGAATCCGGCTAGGTTCATCATAAACAAACGAAAGCATAAATTCCTTTGAATCTTTGACCACCACAACTCTAGTATGAATGGCCTGAGTTGAAGAAGAAATATAATGCAAGGAAATATCTTCAATGTTCCACAAAATCCAAATACCTCCAACGAACCTAGTAGCTTCTAAACGAAGCCAAGTATTAAACCCAACCTTTTAATGATCTTATTTGCCTTCATACCACTAACCCGAGTTTCCATTAGGATCAAAATCTTAACATCATTATTCTTTAACAAATCCCAAACTCTACCACGAAAAGTTTTAGCCGCAGCACCTCTACAGTTCCAAAATACAATATTCATAGAATCCATAAAATAATAAAAGATGGGAAAACGTACCTGAACGTCTGCACTAGTGGTCCAGTTCGGATACTTGCATGATTTCAACATCAACAAGCGTATGATCGCTGATCACATTAGATGCTTCAGTTTCCACCTCAATTACATCATCATTGATGCTTATTTTGGTTGAGATTTCTTGCATTGTCATTTGGTCCGGTGGTCTCATTGAAGGCAGGATGGGTTCTTCATTTGGTCGACTGATAACTCCCTGGCTCACTGGCACTTCTTTAATTGGATATGAATTAGAAAGTTGTGGCTTTATACATATATCCCTATTGCAAACATTTTCCATTATGAGGTCCAATTGGAGAGGCCCTTTGGTTGATGTTGATCTAAAAATCAAATTATGAGATCTCTCCACTTGCTTGCGTTTAAATTGTGGGTTGGATATTTTTGACCCACCTCCATTTATAATCTTCTTACATTTCAATATATCCAAAAAAGGCCTTTTCCTTTGGCTTATTTTCAGTCCACAATCGTCTTCTATCTGGGCTTATTTTGGCCTATTATCGGCCTGCATCTCCTCTTGCCCATTATCGCCCTCACTTACAATACTCGACCCCACCTGCTTTTTCCTATTAGTTTGCACTTCTCCACTTCTCTGCCCAGTCAAGTCGCCGTCTTCACATGCTTCTTCTCTCTCCATTTCTATAGCTTTTGTGCCACTGCAACCTCCCTTCTCGAAAATTGAAATGAGATTTTCCATCCTCTGTGTCTTTTTTCCATCGCCGCTACTTGTGGGTATGTTCATAGTTTCTTTTTTCTTCTATTGTACCTCAGCCCCTTTATTCTTCTTTTTATTCTTTGGTGTACCCTTGGATAAGATAGGAGGATCCAAATTTTGCAGCACGCTGAACCTTGAACTAGATATGCTATCAGTATATTTTCCGCCTGCTCGAGGGAGAGTCTCTATTTTTCACTGTTGATTCCTCTTTAGATTATCTTTTTGGGGGCGCGGTATGACCAAAGACTTGACTTGCATCTATGAGTTGTACTCCTCATCAAAGGATATACCAGGTACGGAAATTATCAGCTGTTTCACGATGAGGCCTTTGCCTTCTATCTTCTCCGGTGTATTTTCCGACGATTTCTGAGCCGGTGCTACAGTTACTGCCGGCGACTGAAGTGAGCATGTCTCAATTGTGTGTCCATATAATCCACTCTTGAAACATATGGCATTAAGTCCTTTCGTACTCAACTGTGTATACATGATTTCTCAGCATAAATCTTGATTGCAGCTTTTTATTAAGGTCCACCTCCACACTTACTCTGGCACATTTTCCCCTTTCTACCGTCTGCCTGTTATTCTCCTGGTTAGCTAGAGTATTCATATCCACCTTAAGGGTTCGCCCTATTAAATTGCCTATCTCAAACATACATTCATCTGAATAAATGTGCATGGGAAGAGTAGGAACCCTTATCCAGACAACTACTTTTCGAACTCTATTGTAGTAATGGTTAAAGCTTGGGCTCTAACGTTGAACAAGCAGGTAATGGCCTTGGATTAGCCATGGACCATTAAAGAGAAGCTTGGAGCACAAAGTTTTTTCCACTATCCTAAGCACATAATAATTATTTGGCAGATCAATCAGTTCAAAATTATCTGATCTAAGAAGCCATTTGACCCTGTCCTTCATCATATGCAAATTAGTTTTCCTCCCTAGCACTGTCAGAATGAGGGCGTCCTTCCACGGTATACATAGCTCTTTTAGTTTATCATTGGAAATCTTCAAAGACGGAATGGATCCTAACTTCTCCCTCAGTTCTTCTGTCAACTCTGGAGCTAGTTCCTCCTCCTCTTTCAGCCACTCCATCATTTGCTCATCAAAACTCTTATCCATGATTTTTTCCTTTCCCCCCAAGAGTTTAGCTTTGTACAAAATTTGGCTCTTGATAGATTGTTTCATACTCTGTTTCTGCTGTGTATTTGTTTTAGTTAACCCCTGTTTCACCACATCCTCCATCATTTCATCTGAAGGTTGTATCCTCTTCCCGTTAATGGTTCCGTTCACTTCCATCTCAGCTATAGTAGGCATCCTCTTGATATTCTTCCCTAACAAATCCTCTTCTTGATAGTTCTAGTGGTTCCAACCTTGATCGAACTCACAGTGTGAACATTTTTTCTCTCACTAGCTTTCTCTCTCATCCTTGCAATGAAACAACTTTTTCTTTGGAATGAGGATACTTAAGCAAATGATTATCAATGATAACTTCGTGAAGTGATGTGCAAAGAGATTAATTAGAAGGATACAAGTTAAAATATCATTGATTATCAATTCGGATCTCATGATAAATAATACTCCTTCCGGTCCTAATTATAAGACAAAGTTGACTTTTTTGGAGAAATTAAGGAAGCCAATTAAATCACTTTAAAATATTTATATTTATATTTTTTTCTTCAAACTAATTAATTAAACTAATAAACTGATATATAATCTAAATATACTAAAAATATCAATACTCTAAAGTGATTTAATTCACTTCCTTAATTTCTCCAAAAAAGCCAACTTTATCTTATAATTAGGACCGGAGAGAGTATAATTAATTAAAAACTTAGTTGTTAATAGAGTTTAATAACGTTACTATTGTTATACGCTTAATGTAGTTGGCCTCAGCAGAATATGACAAAATTTGTTATCCTTGCTGTTGTTGTTGTTAAAATTATTATGTTGTATTTAAAAAGAAAATAACATGAAACATAAAATTGTACGAAATTTATTTTCTTCATTTTTAAGAGATGAAGAGAAAGAAAAACAGAGCAGTCTCGTCTAGTACTAGTAGCAACTAGCAAGCAGCAAGAGCAAGAGGCAGTAGCGGAGCCATTTTTCTTCGACGAAGAACGAGTTTTCCACCCTTGGTCGAGCTCGCAGTCACCGTTGTCAGCCCTGCGTCATTGTTCTCTGGCGAATATTGAAGGAGCTTGAACCCTAGGGCTTTGTCTACCCAAAATCCGGTGAGATTGATTAGTTCAATCTGGCTTTGAATCTCAATTTGTATTTGTTCTCCTCGTCATCTCTTCCCTGCGCGGTTGTCAACCCTGTGTCGGACGCCGTCGCACCACCGTTTCTTGCCTTTTTTTAAAATTTTCATTTTATTGACGCTTCTGAATAAATATTGAGTTTATTTTTTTAACTTTGATTACTAGTTTATACTTCATTGGTCTATAATCGGCTATTATATGTCTGCCCTCTTCATTTTGATTACTGGCGACTTACATGCTTTGGATTGTTTTGTTGTGCAATGCTAGACTTATTGTGTATTGACATTCTGTTTATTAGTCTCTTTCTATTATCATCAATTTAGAAAATTCTCAAGGAATTTGTGATGCATTATCTGGTTAATGACTTGGCTCGAGTTGTGTCCAGCAAGTTAGAAGCTTGAGTTTAAATTGTTCTTCTTCAGTGGCTTGGAGGATTTGCCTTGAATCAATTGGCTTACTTAGGCATCTTCACGAAAGTATCTGGAACAAAAATTAAAAGGACTTCGGGGCTGAGCTGAGTGTAATATAGGTCCGCCTATTTTAATTACCCTACTCGATATCAATTGGAACATTGTAAAAGCTGAACTTTGTTTTGGGGGTTTGAAAATGCTTCATTGTGAGTTTTATTTAGTGCTATCATCTACTTTTACATGAGCATGAAAGTTGAGTTATGGAAAGAATGAATTAGCAAGCATGGACATACTGAAGTTTAGTAAAGAAAACATATCCGGTTTAATTCCCCATAGATTATTCTTTGTAAATTGGTATCTATACATTTGAATAATATGATACCTGACTGCACACAGGCATGCATTTTTTACTGCATCTCTGTCTATCTTTTTTCCTTCTATTTATTTTATTGTTAGTTTAATCATATAGAGTTTGCCAGTATGACTTTAAATCTCTTGTAGTCCTTTGCACCTGCTGTTTTAAAAATTTATTCTAATTTCCAAACAACTCAATGTATAAATTCTGTTGAGTCTTCATGGCTAATGATTTTACTGTAAGCATAGGAAATATTGGTAAGTGGATTCCCTACTTTAGTGGGCGAGTTTTCCTCCTTTATATGCAAAAAAGGGAAGCTAACAAGTGTGCATCGGTTGAGTAAAGACTTTAATTGGACTATGTTCACTTTGCTATTGGGGGACAAGGATGGAGAGTGAGATCTCTCACTCATACCTTCTACTTCACCAACTTAACGAGGGAAAGTGGCTAATTGAATCCAAGAGCCTTGCATTTGATGACAATATCTTTCTTACCAAATTTAGATCCATATCCTTAGGCAGGGATTGGAACTTAGTACCCTAGAGCAGGGAGGATATTCATCACGAGTTGTGAACTCTCTTTGTTCATGTTGGTTTATGATTTTGAATTAAGCTTACACGGTCAAATTGCAGCTGGGTTGTTTTTTGCATTATTTGTTTTATGCGGAGCATAGATCATGGTACTCTTCTTTTTTATTTGTTTTTAAAAAATTACATTTATCTGTGTTGCCAGGTGAAGAGAAGCAGATGGGAGCATACCCACTGCCCATTCATTGGTTGAAGTAATTGTACCATTTCACTCATAACTTTGTTTTTGGGAAGGTTGACATCCTCATTGTCAAGTTGAAAAATGCTATTCCTCCAAACTTCAGCCCTGCCTAGATGCTTCTCACCTTTTTGTGCTACAGAAAGAGACCCTATTTTTTATCCCTTTTCATCATTAAATATTCAGAATTTATATGTTCACTCTGCTGATGGTACTTCTCATTTGAGATTGTTCTTGCATTCCCCTGTACATTGTCATCGTACCATACAATCTGTACCTCTATCTGCTGCTTCAAAAAATCCGGTTCCGGAATCAGAACCTGAAGCTAGCTCCAGTTCCTCTCCCAGAGCTAGACGTAAGACCAGAAGCCGAAACCCAAAAAATGAGGTAACTGATGGTGATGATAAAAATTCTGCCAAGATCTCCCTAACAATTCCAAAGAAGCCAAGGCGTGGGCGTAGAAGCGAAGCCATGGCTGTTGAGGATTTCATACGTGATTCTCTTGATAGGACATTTGCTTCAATTCAGCAACAAAGCTCTGATGTTTTGGAGAATAAGGAAAACATAATGAAGGAGAGAGTTTTTGACAAGTCTAAATCTGAAAGCAGTGATGACGACGGCGATGATGAGGAGGAGGACGAGGGGGAGGGGGACGAGGTGAAGCAGGAGGAAGATGCTAGCAATGGCGGAAATAAGATGGTGATTGAGGAAGAAAGTAAGAATTGGCCCCTGGATGCTGATGTTGGTTGGGGAACAAGAGCTTCTGATTATTTTGAACAGCATCCAATTAAGAATGTTATTGGGGAAGATGGTGTTGAAATTGACTGGGAAGGGGAGATTGATGATAACTGGGTGCAAGAGATCAACTGTTTGGAATGGGAGAGTTATGCTTTCCATCCCAGTCCACTAGTTGTACTTGTCTTTGAAAGATATAACAGGTTATATCCTCTATCACTTCTGGTATATGCTTGTTTGATTTTTTTCTATTTTTTTTTTGGGTGTGGGTTTGGTAGAGGGGAAAGCACCAGATGAAGGATAAAGCTTGACATGGATATCTAAATTTAATTTCTCTGGAAACTTTTTAAAGAAAGACTATGGCACAGAAAAATGTCAGTTGGTTAACGTTGTCTATAATTTTGTATGCTAGAGCTCCAGAAATAATATTTTGGGGTCCCAATTTAGATAAATTGGCCTTCTGTTATAACATGCTGAAGAAAATTTTTTCAAGGTGTCCTTGCTCTTGCCTGGCAAAGGTTACTATTTGTGAAATTTTTTCTTCCCTGTTTCTCTATAATGATGTTAATATGATAAGGAGAATAGTTATGTAGAAACACTTGATAGCTGATGGTAACTCTTGGTGTTTGCTTTAATTATTCCACAGGGCGATGGATAACTGGAAAATCTTGAAAGAGCTGGAGAAAGCGATTAAGGTATACTGGGGTGCCAAAGATCGGCTGCCTCCGCGGGTACGATCAAATTTCATTCATCTAGAACCCATTTATATATACAACTTGTTTGATTGTCATCTGTTACATTCTGTTTTGTGTTACTTGATCATAATACGCTGAACTGCGTGTGCTAACAGGCAGTTAAGATAGACATTAATATAGAGAGAGACTTGGCATATGCCCTCAAAGCCAGAGAATGCCCACAAATATTATTTTTACGTGGGAACAAGATCGTGTATAGGGAGAAAGGTGAGAATACTTGGGATCTTGCTCTTTTCACTGATGTTTAGTTTGGGGCTTAATCTCACCCAAGATGCCTTGTTCTTTGGTTATTTTCGCAGAACACAGGTCGGCAGATGAGTTGGTTCAGATGATTGCATTTCTGTACTATAATGCAAAGAAGCCTGCGTGGATAGATGACACGGCATTATTTCTTAGATAATGATTAGCTTTTTAAGATTTGTCACAGAAAATGACCTCCATAGGTTGACTAATCTTATAGATTAGATGTTTGTCCATCCTTTTTTTTTTCCTGGGCCAGGTTTGTTGTGTCCAACTTGTTCCGAGTGATGCCGTTGTAATCAGTAATCCCCATTAACTGACTTTGGCAGGGAGATTAGGCCTGGGAAATAAAATCTACTTCTACTACTAGATAAAAAGGGGGGGGGGGGGCGCAATCTCGGTTTAAGTTGTGTACTGGGCTTAGCCTATTTCACGGAAAAAAAAAAAAAAGAGTTCGTACAATCTGAGTCAATTATAGCCCATACAAGAAGAAGTATCAGAAGATATTTTATTAAAATAATAAAAAATGGTTGAGGCATGAATTTGCGTGGTTGATATGATAATAGCAAAACGCCACTTCGCCGGTGAGACGTAAGATATGGGAATCTTGAGAGGAATTGATATGGGAATCTGTATCTGTTGTGTCATGTGAAAACTTTTTAATTAAATTATATAAAACCCCATTGAATTTTGGGTCAATTGCATATGATCTCCCTGATATTTCAAAGTTTAAATTTAACCCCCATAATATTTTATTTTTTAACTATTAATTCCCTGCCTTCAAGTTACCATTATCTTTCTAATAGAAAATGTCATGTCAGATTATGAAGTGACATGTGACATTCTATGTGGCAACTTATGTAAATTACTAATTTTATAAAACCTCTGGAACTTTGAATAGTTGCAGAGAATCCTTTGAACTTTGAACAATTGCAAAGAACCTCCGGAACTTTGATCAGTTACAAATAACCCTCTGATATTTCAAAATTTATATTTTACTCTCCTAAAATTTTGATTTATAATATTAAACCACATGCAGATACTTTTTATCATTGTCATAAATTTATTAAGATTTTTGCTATCATTTATCAATTGAAATATTATTAGTTCTTTTGAATATGGCAAAAACAAGAATAATATTTAGAAAAATATAAAAATACACGTCGAATCTTTGATTTATGATAAATTTATTTAGATTTTTGCTATCATTTATCAATTGAAATATTATTAGTTCTTTTGAATATGGAAAAAACAAGAATAATATTTAGAAAAATATAAAAATACACGTCGAATCTTTGATTCATGAAAAAATATGCATAGCTAATAAAAAAATTAATGTGGGCATAAGCTATCCTCTGACATAAACATAATATTTAAATTATTAATGCTCAATCATCCTAATAATATATTTAATATAAATGATGATTTTTTAATACTATTAATGTTTAATTATCCCAAAAAATAAGTAAATGTTATAAAAATGATGAAATTTTTATTTTTATATTTTTTAAATATTATTCTTCTATCAGAAAACTATTTTAATTGACAAATGATAGTAAAAAACTTAATACATTTATTAAAATGATAAAAGTAACAACTTGAGTTTTAATATCACAATTCAAAATTTTAAGGGAGCCAATTTAAATTTTGAAATGTTAAGGGAATTATTTGTAACTAATCAAAGTTTAGGGATGTTATCTGCAACTGTTTAAAGTTCAGTTGGTTTTATGAAATTAGTAATTTATATAAGATGCCATGTAGGATGCCACGTGTCATTTCATAATATGATGTGGCAATTTCCATTAAAAAGATAATGGTCACTCAACAACAGGGGTTAATAATTAAAAAAAATGAAAGATCAAGGGGTTAAATTTAAACTTTGAAATGTCAGGGGTTATATATAACTGACCTAAAATTCAGGGGATTTTGTATAATTTAGCCTTAAATTAAACTGCTAAAAACAAGAAAAAGGAACCTTAAAGGAATTGGGAAGCAATAATTGGAGGGGTTAAATTATGATTAGATTCCATTTCCTATCAAAAGCAATCATTAGCCTCTGCAATAATCCCATTTATTATTAGGCATGATTAAGTGTCCCATGTCTAATCAAAATAAACAAACATGAATCGCTTACCTACTCTATAGAAATACCCTTTGCGTCTCTTCATTATCCTACTTCCAATCTTTCACGGTCATTTGTCCATTTGTCCCACTTTTTATGATACTTTTATTCATGTCCCTCTCTTGTTCGCTCTTACAGGCCTCAATAAATGAATGATAACATGTTAAAAAGAATCAATCACTTGGAACATAATATCTGGGCCTAATAAGTTGTCTAATTTTCGGCTAACATCCCAAAGCAGGATGGGTTAGTGACTCAGCCCACCCTATATGTTTGGATAATCCGGTAACGTATAGAAAGCGTCGATGACTTTATTTAACCAAGTGTCACACCCTCGTAATGCCATGAAAAACGTGTACAGGCGGGCCAAGAACCACCACGTGTCAAACTTCATTGAATGACGGTAATTTTGTGTTTGGGTGGCTCATTTGGTGTTCTTTTTTTTGTTTTTGATACAAAAGGAAAGCAGAACAAAACTAAAGGCTAAACTCTAACTTGTGGCAAAACACCAGTCAGTGTATTAGGGCCAATAATGGTCAAATTAAGGTAATCATTAAAAGCTGTCTTTACAAAAAAATCAGCTCTAATATTCGAATTTCTCTCTATATACTCCATTATCACTATCTGGTCACGTTGTAGCATCTCTTTTACCTCCATAGGGCAACACTGGAGGGGGATACATTGCTTATAGGTCCCCAATTAGCTTCAGTAGAAGAGGTTATCCCCACACCAGTATTTTCCTCTAGAAGCATTTCTTCATTTAATTCTGTCGAAACATTCTCCACTTGACTAATAGATGATGTCGTATTCTGGTCTCCAATCATTACACCATTTTGTTCATTTATCCCATTACGCGCATAGTTAGATGTATTAGGCACTTGTTCCTCGTCCATGGGCTCTTCCCTTTGTTCAATATCTAAAACTTCTAAGCATCTTCTCAAATATACAGTAATTATGTGCCATCTAAAGACGACACTGTAATTTTAGGCATGATAATTCATCTAGTTGCAATCTTATACCCAATAATGACTGGCTATAATTACTATGATATGGAAAGTACTGTAAAATATTATCCGCCGCATGATTTGTGTGAGTGTATATTTATGCTTCCAGCCCCCTATCTGAACAAAATGGCAATAAGTATGGAATAATTTAAATTTCAAATTATGAAAAGTATAACCTCTACTTTTTTGCTCTCCCTCTCATATTCTTCAATTAGCATATTTATGCACGACCTTCAATGTTATGCTCACTACTACCCCAAGCTTGCTTTGTTTGAAACAAGTTCAAAGTGAAAGCTAGGTACACACACACATAGTTAGTACATTAGATTGGATTGTGGCAATCTAGAAAACAAAAGGGATGAAGGAGTTAAAGAATGTTAACAGGCAGGGATTTATGGATAATGGACGGTGGAAGCAATTAGAGATTGAAGAATAATGGATCAGGAAGGGGGGAAGAAGACAAAAGAAAGCGCGTTGGTTGGTTTGAAATATAACCCTTCCACATTAGGCGAGATGGTAAATTTTGTGACTCAAATTTTTATGGTGTTCCTTGCTCCAATGCTAGTCGTAAAACTCAATTTTGCTTTCATATATTGGATGATTAAATTAGACAAACCAATCACGGTGCGTAGGTGAGCTAGTGCCATCTCTCTCCAAACAATCGTGTGCCGAGAAAATATTCTTTGCAAATTATAATAATAGCAATAAAAAAAAATCATTAATTAGTCATCACTAAAATAATATATTAAATTAAAACAAAAATAGGCACCCAAACAGAACTAACTAAAGGGAAGATATTTCTCTGCCAAAATTAAAATAGTGCACCTTTTTTTTTTTTTTGCCCACAAATAGTACATCTAATCATGAGGATCACCATCATCATATATCATTTTGATTTTCTCTGCTATATAGCTTGCACCAAAATTTGCACCAGATATCATGGACGGCGCAGGGCAACTGATGAGATCATCGAGATACACCTAAAGCCAATAAAATGAAGAGTTGAATAATTAGTTTAAGAAGCAGTCTCATAATATAAAACGTCATGAGTTCAAATTTCATTGTATAAACCTCATTGGTAGACGATTTATAAGTATTTTTATAAGCATTCTTCAAACTTGAAGACATATCCTAACCCAAATGAACTTTTGAGATCCAACTCATCTATACTTTCTTTTTCAAGGAAGAAAAATATAATATATATGAACATATCTTCTTATCCTTGATTCAATTGTGACCAAGACAAAACAATTTTTAAAAAAAAACAAGAAGAAGAAGAAGAAGAGTGAACGTATATAAGACCTGTGATTAATCATGTGGGAGAAAAGGATGGATGGATGGGACTGAAGAGAAAGTATATTCAAAGAAGCACAAAAAACCAGATACAAAGTAATTAATGAGAGGAGATGATGATGGAAGCTAAGGCCCATGCATGCAGTCACAATAGTGATTGTTCATCTTTGGTTTTTGTGATATTTAATATTTTTGTGAATGATTTGTACCTAGACAAATTATTATTGGCCCACCTATATTCTTTTTAGTGGTAACGTTATAGAGAGGGGGGGGGGGGAATAATTAGAAAAGAAGAAAACAAAGTCGTTGCTAGAGTTTTCCTTTTCGTTTGGATCAATTTTTCCCGTTAAAAGCCATACAACCTTTTAATATGTGTTTCACTCTATTGTAAAAAAAAACTAGCTAAGAAAATCATGAATGAGTTGGTTTCACTTAGTTCGTTACATTGTAAGAGACTAACCCATTTTGCTCGACCCAACCCTTATTGTTAGATTATGTTTATTTTGATATAATTTCAGGGTAGAAAATGAGTGACCCAAAAGACTTTAAACCTCTTAATTTTTTCAACCCATAAGGCCGCAGAGTAAGAAGCTTCGGTTGTCTTATAATCTGTGGTGCAACTTAGAAAATTATTAGCACAACATTAAAATATATTCCAATACATACATACATATATAAATATCTTTTCTGTTGTGTTATGTGTGAACCAAAGAACCATAAAACCTGAAATAATGAATAAACCTAGTTAAATTGAATTGACTGGAGCCTCTCTTATTTATACTAATAAGGTATTACAACAACCAATGCCATTACATGTGGGCTAAATAAACAATACAACAAAATACGAGGTCTAACTAGTCAATACAAGTCCAATGCAAGGCCCAAGACCTATACTACTCTAACACCCCCTTCAAGTTGGGGGCCATACAAATTTACGGAACCTAACTTGTCTAATAGCCTATCATGATCCTCTTTGCCAAGTGGCTTGGTCAACACATCTGCCAACTGATCTCTTGAATTTATATACAACAAATCAATGACTCCTTCTTGTAACTTTTCACGAACAAAGTGACAATCGATTTTTATATACTTCGTTTGTTCATGAAACACTAGATTAAATGCAATATGAATGGCTGCCTGATTGTCAAAAAATACTTTAACAGGTTCTAAATTTTTCAAATCCAAATCCTTTAACATGTGTGTCATCCAGACTAACTCTGAAACAGCTGTACTTAGCACCCTATACTCTGCTTCGGCTGATGACTTTGAAACGGTATGCTGTTTCTTTGATTTCCAGCAAACTAATGAACCAGCAAACTTGATTGCATAGCCAGTGACAGATCTCCTAGTGTCTTGGCAAGCAGCCCAGTCCAAATCTGCGTAACATCTGACTTCATTTGTGCTAGTGACTCTCAAGAGTATCTTGAAACCAGGACAACCCTTGAGGTAACGTATGCTTCTATATGAGATTTTCTGGGAGCACTCATATACTAACTAAGAGCCTGCACAATGAAACAAATATCAGGTCTAGTATTCGTAAGATAAGATAGCCTACCAATCAAATGTCTATATGTTGTTGGATCTTTAAGAACATGATCCAACACTAAGACTTTGCACTTTTGTTTCCGCCTCTTGTTTTTCTTAGAATTGTCTCTTCCTTCAAGGTGGAATTTAGTACTTCTGTCCATGGGTACACTTAGAGGTCTAGAACCACTAAGGGTATGTTTGGGAAAGCGGCCATGACTGCAAACCATGCTGTGCAAACTGAAAAGCACGATAGCGGTAAGATCAGGTCTTTGGAAAAGCATTGAATTCTGCTGGGCTTATTATGCAAACATGGCTTCTTCAAAAAGCCCAACGAAGCTACTTTTTTTTTTCTCCTTCCCTACGTGGTGAGGCGATAATGGGTAGAGAGAGTTTTTTTTTTTTGTATTGAAAGGCAAAGAGACATTTAAACTGGACGGAAGATGAAGAAGAAGAAGAGTACTATTTTTATCTTTTTTTGTTTTGTTAGATTTTTCTTTATCAATGTGGATAACATGTGGACAGAAAGAGAAAACTTTTTGACTTTTAGGCTTTTAGCGTGTGGATGTTCCCCCCCTTTTTTTACATTAATAATTTGACTATTTTTATTTTATCAAATTTTAATGTTAATTTTTCACTTCAATTATCATAATATATATATATATATATATATATATATATATATATATAGTATTTAATAAGATTCAGTCATTTCCCATCTAAACGGGCTTTTCAAACTCTAATCCAAACATGTTCAAGTTTAGAAAAAAAGTCACTTCTGTCACTGTTAATCCAAACACAAATTACGTTTACAATAAGTCAGATGGTAAAAAAGTTATTTCTCCATTGCTAATCCAAACGGACACTAAGTCCCATATCTGATATAAGATCCAAAGTATATTTCCTTTGATTTAGCACAATCCTTTCTCTGACCTTACCAACTCGAGCCCCAAAAAATACCAATGGTGACCCAAATCTTTAATCCTAAACTTATGGTGCAAATGAGTCTTTATTGCATTGATCATGCTCCAATCATTGCCTGCAATAACCAAATCATCCACATATGTCAAGACAATAGTAGTAGTTGCGTGTGTTTGTTTTATAAAGTGAGAGTAATCATATTTGCTTTGGCGAAACCCCCCTTCAATTATAACCCTTATATATATATATATATATATATATATATATGGAGTATTCCAATGGTTATTAGGCACAGTCAATTATATATATATATATGTATGTATGGAGCCGTTAGGGTCTTCTATATATATATATATGTTATAAATATATTATGTTGTTGCTGTTTATGTAATTTTTGTGTATCTTTGAATCAAATAATTACCCATTCTATATATCTTTCTGAATTTCTAAATAAAAACAAAACCAGGCACTCAACAAAACTAGTTAAAGCGCAGATATTTCTCTACCAAAATTCAATTATAGTGCATCTAATCATGAGGATCACATCATCATATATCATTTTGATTTTCTCTGCTATATAGCTTGCACCAAAATTTGCACTATATATCATGGACGGCGCAGGGCAACTGATGAGATCAACAAGATCTACCTAAAGCCACTGAAATGAAGAGTTGAATAGTTAGTTAAAGAAGCAGTTTCATAACATAAAAGGTCATGAGTTCAAATTTTGTTGTTGATGTAAAGACCTAATTGGTAGACAATTTGTAAGTATTTTTGTAAACGTCTTTCAGGCATGAAGACATTCTAACTCAAATGAACTTTTGGGATTTGACTCACTGATTAGTACTTTTTCGTACATTAGCCTTGGGGTCCACAATAAAAAATTAATACAAGGATTGCGAATAGGCAAACTTAAGGATCGTTCTCTCTTCTCGAGAAGCCTTTTATTGAATTCTAAGTAATCTAAATGTCATGCAAAGAGAACAAGGGGAAATTGTTTTGGGTTTTTTAAATTAATTAACTAAGGACTAATGCAATCAAATTAAAAGCTAAACTATTGTTTTTTTATTGTATTTTTTTTTATAAAAGTGGGATGGATATGAGGAAATGAATAAAGTGAATTCTTTTGAGAAATTGGTTCATTGGTTATCCTAGTTCACTAAATAATATGTGAGTTTGAAATCTATTAAGTCTTAATTAAAAACCTCAAATAAAAGTATTGAGTCCAATTTATCTATTTAATGACTAATCCTACGATCGCATTCATAGTCATCTCTTAGATAAATTGTTAAAAACCACTTGATGTGTGAAATGGATTAAATTAATACAATTGTTTCCTCTAATATGAATGCATAAACATGCCACTCAAATTAACCCAAATCAATTACACAAATTAGTAATCACATAGTAAGCATAATTTCATTGAATTAATAGGAAATATATAACTATAAATCAACCAATCATAATAACTACAATCTAAACACCATATAAACAATCTTAGTTCAATAATATGGAGTCTAAATAACTCACAAAATCCTACTAAACATATCTTAGAATATAGTTAGGAATTATAATAACAATAGAAAATTTATAAAGAAACTAAGAAAGAAAACTCCTCTTTAGAGCTCTTGAACTCAAGCCAAATCCTCGGTCATTAAGAGTTGAAAGCCTACCGTCACTACAAAGCTTGCACAAAACGCCAACAGAATTCCATTTAAATTGAAGAAAAGCTCAGAGAGGCAGTGGTGGTTTGAGTGTTGAGAATCGAGAGGTGCAGGGAAGAGAAGGTGAAAGTGGAGAAAGGAAGAAGGAGACGATGCTATGAAAGAAAGAGACAAAAGGAGAAAATGGTAGAGAGAAAGAACAAAGCCGCCGGAAACTGGAAATTGGTCACCGGAATCTGCAAAATGTCACCGGAGGTAATGGAAGGTGGTGGTGTTGGTGGTTTAAGCTCCCTCCGGTTTGACTATGAGCTCTGAAGTTGCAGAAGCTCCAACGGCGAGGAAGGTCCAAGCTTCCACTCTCCAGGAAAAAAAACTCACCGCGAGCTCTCTGTTTTTCCCCAAGCTCTGTGTTCTCTCTAGGCTTCACCAAGCTAGCCGGAATACTGGAAGGTGGAGGTACGGTGGTGACTGTTCGGCTTTCCTGCTCACCGGAGGTAACAGACGACGGCGGTGGTGCAGATCTTCAGGTGCGATCTGGTCTCTCCCTCGGCTCCCAGCTCAAATCTCTGTTCCTCTCCCTCGCGGCGTAGGTGGGTCAATGGAGGAGGGTCGCCGGCGATGATGAATCGCCGGGGACCAAGAAAGAAGGAAGGAAGAAGTGCTTCTGATCTCGGCTGCGGCGCTCCACTCCGAATATCCCTCTCAGCTCGCGTCTGTCTCTTTTATGAAGAAGGAGACAAAGGTCAAAATCTGACCTAATTTCCCTGGTCAAAACGTGGATTATAATGTAATTAATTTACAAGTTCTCCTGGAGGGACTCTTTTAAAAATGTTTGGAAATATTGGTAGGATTAACAACAATTTATAAATCTCCTGGGTAACTTTCTATAATCTTCCCCGGTCACTTTTCAACATTCACTTATAATTTTCATAAATTATAGGGCCATTTCTGTATTTTCTTCCAGTCCTCAAAGTATTAATTCCAACCCTCCCAAATCTCAAATTTTTTTCCAAAACACCTATAATGCAAAATTAAGCACAAAGTAGTATCAAAAGTCTAAGAAACAATTGTACAAAATAATTAATAAATTATGACCACTTTACCTCTAATTGAAATTAATTCAATATAATTGTCCCTAACTAAAATTAGTATTTAATCATGCAATAATGTTCCAAAAAATACATTAAAAATCTCAATTTAGCAATGAAAAATCCTATAAAAATCCCTACTTTTTTCTCTAGAAACCCATCTTCATAATGGATAACGAAAATGGAAATGGAGGGATCAGGCCATTTTCAATCATGGTTTTTTTTTTTAAAAAAAAAGCTTAATTATATACAACCAATCAACTCTCTTTCTCAATCATTACTCAATATATAATACTACTAGCTACCTACAATAATTCTCCTAAGTTACAATTAAATTATATTATTACCAAAGCAACAAAGACAGTTAAACGTAACTATAAGGCTTCATTGCAGAGAGATAGCGAGAGAGGGGGGGGGGGGGTGTTGTATACATTTCTAGCTATAATTAGGTAGTAATAAACCAAACCACTAGACGATTCTGATTAATCACTTGTTATAAGGGTGGATGTTTTAGTTTTAGGTTTAACTTTTTGCTTATCAGTCATTCATAATAAGGAAAAAAGAAACTACTCGTACATGACCATATAAACTATGATTTGATTATCAAAATGTAATGAAGTATAACCACTAAATATCAAACACCACTTTAAAAGATGGATCGATGTTTTGGTGCATTAATTGCCATAGTTAAGCAGCATGCATGTTTTGTTTTATTTCAACATTAATTCTTCTTTATAGTGATGTTTTTAGCTTTTCGTTTCTGAAAATTAAAGAACAATCATATATCCTAGATGATACTAAATAGTTAGCACCTTTTAAATTAAAGTTGATACATTATAGTTTTATTGATTAAGTTCTAGTTCATATATGGCTAGAATTAAAAAGAAATAAAGGAATATAAAGAGATGGTGGAAGCTAGCTAGGCAGGCTATAAATATTATCCCAAAATATATAAACATCCTTTTAATTAATTCCTCTAAAACAGAAAGAAAGATCTAAATTTATATCAATCTCTTTTGGCTCATAAAATTTTTAGACAGAGACTTTTCACCGATTTTCATATATATATATATATATATATATATAGAGAGTTGGTTGCAAATTAATGTCTAATGAAAAGAGAGCAAAATTTTTGGGAGTGTGTTTGGAATCTGGGAAAAGTAAGTGGAAAAGCATGGGAAAATGGTAGTAATCATATCATCGCTTAAGCTGATGATTTTTTTTTTGTTTTATTGTTGTTTCAGATCCGTTGATTATAGAAGTGGTTAGTTGAGATTTGTTGGTATCTTAATTCCTTTCCGCCACCGCTGACGCTACTTTCAAATGTACCACTAATTATTTTTTAAATTATTTTCCCATCCCCAAATGATCTCAACATTTCGTCACCTAATTTTAGGGTATTTATGATTCATCGTCTTCTTCCCCATCCCATGCTTACACTAATTAACTGGAATTGACATGCAAGTATTTATGAAAATATTATCGATAAAAAGTCTATGTAATTTATATTCTCTACTTATTTTAGGGGGGAAAACATACTACGAGCTAGGTTCAATTCCAAGGAAATTAAGAATCACTAGAAAGTTTCAATAAGAAATAAGGTAGTATGACAATATTGTCATTTCCTGCATTATATCGTTTGCAAACGCGAGACAAGAAAGCCTTGCCGGTGGGACAGCTAGTCATCATCATCAATATATACTCGAGAAGCAAGAGCAAGGGTTAGGGGATTGGTTGGTGTGAAGAAAGGAAATTATTTTCTTTTTCATTGCATGAATTAATATCATCAAATAAGTTCTGTGTGTGTACAAAAAATTACGTAAAGATTGAAGTGAGTGATAATGAGTCTCTTCTTTTAAAGTAAGTGGTTAATAGTTTGATTCTTAATCTTTGTGTTTTAAACACACCTGATTGAAAATGTTACGTTTTACTCTCAGTTCATATTATAAAAAGTCTTCTAAAAAAAATTTGGTCCAAAATATATATGAGGTTAGCAAGGTAATTAATTTACCCTTTGCAGAGAAGAGAGATATATAGATCATAGATGACAGTAACAATGCATATTTAAAAATCACATTCTTTAATTAGGATAAAATAGATAAATCTTATCAATTTAAGACATATTAAATGATTTAACTAGCATTATTTGACTTGTGTGAATTAGTTAATAATACCTTATATTTTGAATTAGAGAGAGTATCATTTACTTTTACTGCTATATATAAAGGAGATCTGAGATCTCTCTTTACTACTCTTCACAAAAAGTACTCCTACTGTTTCACCAAAATAACATTTACTGCCTTATTTATTGTCACTTCCATACTTATTATTAAATTAACTGAGTGGTCCTTTTAATTTTTTATTTCATTAATTTCTGCCTACCAAACTCCTTCTATAAGTGTTAATTGTGTAATGAAGATTGAAGCCCACTCAATAAGTACTATTACTAATGGTTCCTTTGTTGCATAATTAAGTGCTGAGTTTACGTCTCCAAATTGTAATCATTGAATTCTGGCAAAAAAAAAAAAAAAATTGTAATCATTGAAATTCTCCAGGATTTGATTTATCGCACCATTCCACTTATTTTAAAATATGGGCAAATCATAAATTCTAAGACCTGCAAACTGATGGTCTAGAAGTGTTAATTGTGTAATTAAGATTGAAGCCCACTCAATAAGTGCTATTACTAGTGTCTCCTTTGTTGCATAATTAAGTGCTGAGTTTACGTCTCCAAATTGTAATCATCGAAATTCTTCAGGATTTGGTTTATAGCAATTACCATTCCACTTATTTTAAAATATGGGCAAATCCTAAATTCTAAGACCTGCAAACTGATCCAAGTTTGCAATTTTAGTCCCTCAAATTATTGAAGTATTTTCGTCAGCTCATCAAAAGAAAAAATCACCACAAGTTTTTTAATACTGTGTACAAGCATCCTGTATTGAAGAAATTCTGTTCGAGGCATTGGTAGATACTCCCTTCAGTCTTAAATATAAGATAAAGTTAAATTTTTTGGAGAAATTAAGAAAGCTAATTAAATTACTTTAGAGTATTTATATTTATATTTTTTTCTCCAAACTAATTAGTTTGACTAATAAACTGATATATAATCTAAGAATACACAATATATGATATGATTAAATAACTAATTTAGCTTCCTTAATCTCTCCAAATAAAAGTTAACTTTATCTTATATGTAAACACTTCTTCAAGTGAAGATTCAAACCTAACTTGTTTTATTTTATTGTGAGAAAATAACTCCTTCCACTAGACTCAAGTCTTGTCAATAAAATCATGACAATTTTTTTTTCATAAACTCAATAATGATAAAATTATAGAAGCGAGGCAACATAAAGCTAGCTCTGTCTTTTCAAGTAAAAAAACACCAAAATCATAGCAAAATAATTGTACTGGAAGCATATAATCTCAATTCATAAAGTGATAATGAAATGGAGAGCACTGGAAAAATAATATTGACCTTTTAATTTGAACACTTGTTTCAAACAAAGCAAGCTTGGGGCTGAAGGTCATGCGTAAATATTAGTTGAAGAATATCGTGAGGAGAGCCAAAAACAAAAATATAGAGAAAGAAGGCCATATCGTTAAAATTTTACCTAGCTAACATTTTTAAATTTAAATTATAGATACTTTATTGCCATTTTTTCAGATTGGGGGAATCATTATACATGTTTTTATGCACACACATGCACACAAATCATGCGTATAATAATTTACACTACTTTCCGTGTGACAATAAAAGTAGTTCGTCATTATTTGGTATAACATTGCAACTATACAAGAATAACCTTTTAATTAATTGCACTAGTTCCTATAGGTGCTCTCATATGAACTACATGTTCTTTTGATGCTTCGTGGGATATATAAGAACCTAATAATGTCGAAATCGATACTGACTCTGCACTTTCGAAGAAACTAGCTAGTACAAGTAATATTTTCAGCATATTATTCTCAAGTCAATCATGCGTAGTTATTTATGTATTATACACATGATAATTAGCCGAGCAATTAATTTTTAATTGTCATCTAATTACTTTTTAGCCTATAATTACACTATTGTTTTGACTAGGGGAAAAGAGTGTGCATGCATCATGAAAAAACTGCTATATAAACCAATATATTAATACGAAATGCTGGCTGCACTATATATATTATATAAACTATATATTACATACGGGCTGTTTAGAAAGAGATTAATGATTTTTAACCCTTGCATCATCATTGACGATATGATAATAACAAATTAAAGTTAAAAACCTGATCTTGTATTCAACTTTTTCTTTAAGTACATCTTCAACTTTTTAACTGATGTCAAATATAGCATTTTGCACTAGTGATTATTTGGTATAACATTGCAACTATATAAGAATAAACTTTTAATTAACTGCACCATTTCCTATGGGTGCTCTCATATGAACTACATGTTCTTTTGATGCTTCGTGGGATATTTAAGAACCTAATAATGTCGAAATCGATACTGACTCTGCACTTTCGAAGAAACTAGCTAGTACAAGTAATATTTTCAGCATATTATTCTCAAGTCAATCATGCGTAGTTATTTATGTATTATACACATGATAATTAGCCGAGCAATTAATTTTTAATTGTCATCTAATTACTTTTTAGCCTATAATTACACTATTGTTTTGACTAGGGGAAAAGAGTGTGCATGCATCATGAAAAAACTGCTATATAAACCAATATATTAATACGAAATGCTGGCTGCACTATATATATTATATAAACTATATATTACATACGGGCTGTTTAGAAAGAGATTAATGATTTTTAACCCTTGCATCATCATTGACGATATGATAATAACAAATTAAAGTTAAAAACCTGATCTTGTATTCAACTTTTTCTTTAAGGACATCTTCAACTTTTTAACTGATGTCAAATATAGCATTTTGCACTAGTGATTATTTGGTATAACATTGCAACTATATAAGAATAAACTTTTAATTAACTGCACCATTTCCTATGGGTGCTCTCATATGAACTACATGTTCTTTTGATGCTTCGTGGGATATTTAAGAACCTAATAATGTCGAAATCGATACTGACTCTGCACTTTCGAAGAAACTAGCTAGTACAAGTAATATTTTCAGCATATTATTCTCAAGTCAATCATGCGTAGTTATTTATGTATTATACACATGATAATTAGCCGAGCAATTAATTTTTAATTGTCATCTAATTACTTTTTAGCCTATAATTACACTATTGTTTTGACTAGGGGAGAACAATATATATAATTACACAAGTAATATATATAAAAGAGAGAACAATATTTATAAGATATATAGAAACGAAAGGTGTTGGGGAGGAACAACTGGAAAGTAAAATTAAAGGTATTAGTGATGCTCCACTACCTTTTTTCCCACTATAAATACCCCTCTCTTCCTTCCTATGCGAACTCGTGGAATAGAGAGAGAGATACACAACACAAGAGCTAGAGAGAGATAGCCTTAAGCCTTCACTGTGTGTGTGTGAGAGAGAATTCAATTTCTTTACTTCTTTTTTTTCCACAGAGAGGAAGATACCTATTTCTTCTACAACTCGATCTAACATGGCCCTTCACCAGCACCAACTGGCTTTCATTTTCGGCCTTCTTGGTTCACTTCTTTTACATTATTTAACGTTTTTACCTATATTCATCATATATATCACTTTGGTTTAGTTTCATTACCTCGTCTTATATCATATATTCCTCATTCATCACCTCATTTTTATCTATCTCATTCATCTTCTTCTCAGTTATTCTAGTTGCATGGCTTTTATTAATTATCTCTGATATAGTTTTATTATTTGCATGATATAGGCTCGAAGCCTGCATATTTTTTTCATGCACATAAAATTTTGTGGCTCAACAGAGACTTGTTATCCAGTTGTCTCTAGAATATGAATTAGTGATTTGTCTTTTTTTTGTCTTTTCTGTGTGCTATTATTGCAGGCAACATCATCTCTTTCATGGTGTTCCTTTCTCCAATGTAAGTCCCGAAACTTCACTTTTGTTTTCATATTGGAAGATGATTATATTAAATTAGCCAAACTAATCAAGTTGGTTAATTAATCTTAACTAATTAATGGTATTATTGTTGCAGGTCAACGTTTTACCTGATATACAAGAAGAAAACAGCAGAAGGGTTTCAGTCATACCCTTATGTGATTGCTCTTTTCAGCTGCATGCTTTGGATTTACTACGCACTTGTTAAGAACAACGCAACCTCACTTCTCATCATCATTAACTCTTGTGGAATCGTCGTCGAGGTCATCTACCTCGCCATTTTCCTCTTCTACGCTCCCAAGAAGCTCAGGGTACATACATACATACATATGTGCATACGTCCATAGAATTAATCAATATATATATATATGGCTTTATTTAATTAATTAACTTTTGCTTTCTGTAATAAACAATATTCGCAGCTTGCGACGTTTAAGCTTCTTCTGTTGCTGAACGTGTTTGGGTTCGGAGCCATGCTTCTGTCCACACTGTATCTTTCCCATGGAAACACACGTTATCAGATTATTGGATGGATTTGCCTCGTGGTTAACATCAGTGTCTTCGGTGCTCCTCTCTTAATCATTGTATGAACCTTCTTCTTCATTAAATTCATTATTAATTAATTACTCACTTTTAGTTTTGCATGCACTATTTCATTATTAATTAATTATTATAATATAATATACGTGATGGATGATGCAGAGGAAAGTGATAAAGACGAGGAGTGTGGAATACATGCCATTCACTCTCTCCATGTTCCTCACAGCCAACGCTGTTATGTGGTTCTTCTATGGTCTTTTCCTCAAGGACTATTTCATTGCTGTAAGTTCATTCATTCATATATTAATTGTTAGTTCATTAATTAATTAGCAAAAGGCCTATAGCTTTTTATCAACTTTTCTGATTTGTTTTATTATATATTGCTTCTATATATGGCACTTCTTTTTCTTTTTCTCCACTCCCTTTATATGGGATATACGCAACATGAGAAAACTAATTAGATACAGGCACGCTTAATTAATAAATGCCATGACCCTAATCAATCATGTCAAATTAATTATCGCTTCATATATATTACAATATCAATTCGTTTTTTTAATTTCTTTCATACTACTAATGAAATTATATCTTTGGATTTTTTTTTTTTTTTTTTTTATGATTTGCAGCTGCCAAACACCCTTGGCTTTCTGTTTGGCATAGTTCAGATGGTGCTTTACTTAATGTACAAAAACGCAAAGCCAGTGGTTCTGGAGGATCCAGTGAAGGCTCAAGAGCTATCTTCTTCTGACCATGTCATTGATCTTAATAAGCTGGGCACTGAAGCTGCAAATAACAACAACAATGCAAAGGAACAAAGGAACTCTGGAGAAAAAGTTTAACTCAAAACAACAACGAGGCTCAAAAGAAGAAGCAGCAGCAAGAAAGAAAGAAAGAAGGAACAGATTAAATTTAATTTACTTTTCTGAGTGGAGGCATGCGAATGAAGAAGCAGTTGAAGAAACAGTACGTAGTGTGCTAAAATAGTGTGGTTACTTTTTTCTGTCCGATATAAACTGTAACTGGCAGACACAGTCAATTATTTACCCTTTATATATGTATATATATATGGAGCCGTTAGAGTCTTCTATATATATATATACATGTTAAAATATACTATGTTGTTGCTGTTTATGTAATTTAATTTCTGTGTATCTTTGAATCAAATAATTACCCATTCTATATATCTTTCTGAATTTCTCTATACTTGAAACATATGTACTGATGATGATGCTCAATTATTTTTAGTAATTTGAAATCTACGATTTGGCTATTAACTATATATGTATGTTTCTTTTACTTCCTCACTTATAACTTCAATTTAATTTGCGCTACTACTACAGGTAATCATCATCATTGTCATTATTGATTGTTCCTTCTTGCTTATCATGATTGATAGAGTTTCCTGTATACAAAATCAAAGAAAGGTTCGTGGTGATTTCATATGTCGTGCACAACATGGGGGCAGATGTAAAGACAGCCTTAAAAGTAAAATTTATCTTTGTGACTACAGCGTTACAAGTTGGTGCCCCCCAAAAAAAATGTAAAAAAAAAAAAAACACCCGACACTATGGTTATAATATATTATTCTGGTCGGAGTCCCTTGCATTCAGCAAAAGTGAATAGAGACATGTAACAGAGAGAAATGGTATTTTTTAATATGTATCCGGTGCATGTAAAGGTGGAAATAGAAGATAAATATCTTTAAATGTTTTTGCGGTGTTAGCTTTTGACTTTATTGAATCGTATCATTTGACGCACACATAGTATATATATAAAATCATCCCATAATTACACATGCCAATAATTGGATTATAATTGCAAAAATGACTGACTTTCTTTAAAATCAACTTTAATTGACGATGGATATATATTATTTCCTCAAGTCTTATTTATAAACAACTTTCTCTCTTATATGGTTGGTTTCCTTTATAAGTAACTTTCACTTTTTGTCTGAAAATGTAAGTTTTTTTTTTCTATTTTACCCTTATTAAATATTCATTCTCTATCATATCTTATACTCATTATCTCTCATACTTTTTATCTATTCTCTCTCCTATATACTCTTTTCATAAATAGAGGTATATATGGAAAAAACATGACATTTTTTTACATATTTATTGCTTTTAACTACTAGTTCGTTTTATGCAATCAAAAGGTTACTATAAATAGGGCCATAGGAGTAATTATTACGTGATAATTATATGCATGGGGAAAAGTTAAAACGAAAGCAAAAGTGCTATGATAAAACGTAAAAGTGTATCGCTTAAGTGAACCCACTTGTCTTTTGGCCCTCTCAAAAAATTTAACTCTTGCTTTAATTTTTCTCTTCTTGGTTTTAATTGGTGGCATATCTCTGAAATAGAAAACTATTCGGAATAGTGAAGAGAAGTGTTTGGGCGACATATTAAGCTGAGGCCCATGCATGCAGTCACAATAGTAATTGTTCATCTTTGGTTTTTGTGATATTTTGTGAATGATTTGTACCTAGACGATTTATCATTGGCCCCGCCATATTCTTTTTAGTGGTAACCTTATAGAGAGAGAGGGAAATAAGAAAAGTAGAAAACAAAGTCGTTGCTCGAGTTTTCCTTTTCGTTTGGATCAATTTCTCTCGTTAAAAGCCAATAAACCTTTTAATATGTGTTTCACTCTGGTTTAATAAAAAACTAGCCAGGAAAATTATGAATGAGTTGGTTCTACTTGGCCAAACATCGTGAAGTTTGGAGCCAGTCGAGATAATCATTAAAAAAAAAAAAACAAAAGCCCTATATAAGCCAACCTATGAAATTATCATGATAATTAAATATATTAAATATTGAAAGTTATAGCAAATTATATAATTATTAGAAGTTGTGAGTAATGCAAATCAGTTTCTAAATTTATGCATTACACCTAGTTGTACCGGTTGAAATTATCTATTGATTTATGATTAAACGTAATACTATATTTCAATAATAATTTTTTATGCTAATATTTTTTTTTCCAACGCTGTCAATAAAATCACCAAAATTTTACCTGAATTAGTCCCAATCAAGGCAAAATAACTTGGGGAACTAAGACAACCACACACGTAGACAGAATAAAGGAACGTTGCTGATTTTGCAAGACGTGAGAAAAATTATTAACCTGTCTTTTAGTTAGTTAAAGTTATATATATCTCTTGGTTAAATAGATCAGAGCTGGTAAAAGTTTTCCATGTTAATAAAGCCCTTCATTTAGTATTAAAAAAATATTTGTCCCTTCAATTACACAGATTATAAATTCTTGTAAGAAACAAAAACATAATTAAGGGGTTGACTCGACCTTTACCTTATATTTGGAGAGAGAGAAAACTGAGGGGGAAATGGGGAAAGGGAATACTAGGAAGGAAATTAAACTTCCATAAATGGTAAAAATATTTACTATTTTTTTGAGTTTTCCCTCCTAATTTTCTTTCCCCCCTAATTTTTCTTCCATCCAAACAAAGGGTAAAAGTTAAATAAAAAATATTTCTAATTTTATATTCCCTTTGATTCTAAATATAAGAACTTGTAGCATGGGTTTTGTTTCGGTCATAAATACAAAACTTCGATCCATTTTTTCCTTTCAAATTTATAATTTTTTTTCTAAACTTGATTGCACATATTAATCAAGGGAGTTCTTCATCAAGTGAGTAGTTTTTAATGCAAATGATTAAAAGGAGTAATTTAAAGGAAACCAACACATATTTTTCACAAATAGCGACTTTAACTAATTTTGTTTATCTTTACAAATTAATTATATATCCATCTCGTACATTTAGGATATCGGACGGAGCATATTATAAATTTACCCTGTCAATGTTTCTTTTTATTTATGGTTGAATATATACACACACAAATTAATTATTAGGATTTGACCTGATTAGTTAAATGGAAATAGTAAGTTGATTTGAACTCCATCTAACCATATGTTTTGAATTTAAAAAAAAAATAGCACTAAGATAGGAAAAATATTTATATATTAAATTAAGAATTTATTGTTTTAAATTTATTTCTTCAAAAAGATAGGAAAAATATTGTTTTCTTAGTTAAATGGGTCTAAATCCCACGAGGGCCGGGCTTCATAATTGAGGGGGTTTTATAGAACTCAGACCTAAAAGTGTTGACTTGTTTACACTCAAGCCCGTAAAGAGTTGACCCTTATTCCCCACTGTATTCCCCACTGTAGATATGAGGTACGGTCAATGGTTGTGTGTTGTGTCACTATGTCAGGTAGATCTTAGTCTATATTTACAAATATTTTTTTGTAAAAAAAATTTACAATGGCAAGCAAAAGCTTATATTTTAGAAGAGTCTAATGTTTAGACCACACTACCTATGTCTTGTGGCATTAATTACAAATACTTTTAAGTAAATAACATAAATTGTTTCATTATCGTGAAGTTACATAAATATCTTTTTGGTAATTTTAAACCAAGACAAACTCTTCACAACTTTTTTCTCTATATATATTGTGAAATATAAACAAATCCTAGAAATTGGAAATTTTATGTTTTTAAAAAAATATACAAAAATTAAAATCTTTTTTTTTTTTAATTTATTCTGTTTTAATAAAAATTATGTTTTTTTTTAACAAACCAAATTAATTTGGAAACAAAATCAAACAACTTTGAGTAACTTATATTTTTATTTCAAAAATGAATTCTTGGAAATTTTGTCACTAATACCAACATAAGTAAATAGGAGAATATAAGTTTGAATCCTAGAAAACGTGTTTTTATGAGAGTGATCATTCTCGTTGATGAAATTTTTAAACATAACCTTTTCACCAATTTTTTTAAGTAAATCAAAAGCAACAATTTGTGGGAATATGTTTTTTTAAGGAAAAAAACAAAGGAAAAGACTAAACCCAGTACAAATTATAAAGGTAGGATTAAAGATGCACGAAGATCATTATGCAAAGCGCCTAAAATATTAGGTGGCCAATACGAATTTGAGAAGTCTTAGACAAGTGAAAGGTAAAAGAGGAAGATATATGGTGTAATGATCCATATTAGGAAGACTCTTTTTCATTATTGGCTTGGGATGGTCCGTACAGCTGGACCGAATTACATTAGATGCCTAGTACTACTTCTCTTCCATCTATTATTATTGTTGACCCATCCCCAAAAAAATAGGCAAAAAGACAGAGACCAAGATAGAGCTTTTACGTTGACCCCAAACAGGGGGGGAACAAAAATAAGTGGCTTCCATGTTAACCCGTTATGTGGGAGATTTTGACCCAAATTCCAAACACACCAAAAAAGTGCCCCCCAGCTGCCTCTCCATATCGAAAATACTTTAAATGAGAGTTGGGTTAAAGAAGTTGCTAATAGGTATGTAAGCTTCTTGATAAGTAAGAAGTCGCGATTCGATATTACTTGTAATCTCATTACCTATTTAGATTCAAAAAAGATCAAAGAAGTTATACAGATATAGGGGGGTGAATATTATTTTCAGACAAATTTAATTATAAATTTCGGTCAAGTGCCAATTTGAATCCATAAAGTCTTGGGATCCAGCTGTAAGGAACAAATAAACAACAACAAAAGAAGTTGCAGTGTTGCACACAGTACAATGGCGCACACTAGTGTACAGTAAAAATTGTGCGAACTTTGTTATTTTGATTTTAAAACAAGTGCAAATTGCAAACATGAACGGTCTCATCATGGTGGTTTCTTTACAGAACAGGCCATCGGGATCCCTATTCGAAATGGGAAGGTAAAAAAAAAAAATATATATATATATATATACACATATATATATATAAACATAACACAACAAAAAAGATATTTAAATATGTATGTATGTATTGGAGAATATTTTAATGTTGTACTCATAATTTTCCAAGTTTGTCAACTTTTTTTTCCCTAAAAAAGGATGGACCACAGATTATAAGACAACCGAAGCTTCTTAGTCTCCGGTCTTATGGGTTTTAAAAAATAGTTTTAAAGTCTTTTGGGTTATCATGTATTGAGCCACGAGGATCTATGTTAAGTAGATTCATTAAAGAAGTGAACCCATTATATGATTCTATGTTTAGTGGGTTACAAAATGGTTTTGGTTCATGACACTTTTATGTTGGGGTACATCTATGGATATGGCTCTTCACTGCATCATGATTGAATAGAATGAACTTCCATTAATAAACTCCTCACCCTATATATCCTAAAGCTCATTTTCCTACCCTCAACTCAACACAACATTTCACTCATCGCTATTCCAATCCAATATGAGCAGCAACACCATGGAGGTTTCACTCAAATTTCCTCTATAGTTTTTATTTTTCTAGAGTTATATTGGATCATTGATGTTTTCTATAGGACTTCTTTTTCATTTCATGTCCAAAAACATATTTAATCATAGATTCCCTATCCATATCTACAATATTAAGTAAATTGAAATATTATCGTTTAGTTAGATGACAAATAAGCTTGAAATCATTGGTTGGTCTATATATTCATTCAAGTAGGTGGATCGAGCTCAAAGAGTGACGGCTCACCTTAAAGTATTTTAGATTCTTCTTATGAAAAGGCCCAAATCAAGACAAGTGGATCACTCATTTTCTACACTTAAATTTTATCAAAATAAACTTAATCTACTACTTACTAACTCCACAACTTAGTACTATTGACTTGGGCCTTTTCATAATGAGAACGCAAAATAGGTGAGCCGTTGCTCTTTGAGCTTAATCCGCCTACTTATGATAACGTATAGCCCAATCAATGGTTTCAAGCATACGTGGCATCCACACAATATTGTCGTTAGCTATTTCATCAATAAGCTGCATAATTATCACTTCAGCTAGATAGGCTGTGTTTAAAACTCATTTGAGAAAAACATTCACACCTGTATGTACAACGTTCAGGCAGATATTCGTGCATATGATAATATGAATATTTCATTCTGTATGCACATTAAACTACATCAAGCCTAACCAATGTTGCTAGAAGTAAGCCTAACCAGGGGGTTCAGATACACACATGAACGCACTCAAAACAAAAAAGAAAAAGGGAGTGGAATCAAACTGATAACAATGACACAAAGTTGCAATATTGAGAAAGAGACTAAACCCAGTCCAAATTACCTTTTACTCAAAGGCATGAATAAAAATACCAGAACATCATTGTGCACACGCCATAAAATATTAAGATGCCCAAAAAAAATTTGAGAAGAGTTACACAAGTGAAAGGGAAAAGAGGAAGATGTATGGTGTAATGGTCCATATATATTAGGGAGACTCTTTCATATATGCATGGGATTATTGGTTTAGGATGGTCCTCACAGCTGGACCGAATTAAATTACATGCCTTGTTCTACTTCTCTTCCATCTATTATTATTGTTGACCCATCCCCCCAAAAACCAAACGAAAAAACAGAGAGAAAGATAGAGATTTTATATGTTGACCCGAATCAGAAAACAAACATAAGGGCTTCCTTGATTTATCCGTTATGAGGGAGATTTTAGACCAAAAAAAGTCCCCTGCCACTTTATATACGACAACTAATTAAGTTTAGGCGAGTTAAATCAGAGAAATTCTTACTAGGCGGAAAAAAAAAAAAGAAATTCTACATATATTTATTGGGAGTGAAGTATTATTCTCACAAAAATTTAATTCTAAATTGCGGTCAAGTAGCGGCACGCGCTAGTTTATACAATATATAAAACGTGCGTAGTTTGTTATTTTGATTTTAAAACACGTGCAAGTTGCAAACATGAACTAATTGTTTCATTATGGTCAGTGTGGTTTATTTACAGAACTGGCATAGGCTAGGGATCCATAGTCGAAATTACTTAAAGTAAATAATACAATACTCCCTCCGATCCTAAATAGTATAAGATAGAGAGTTGACTTTATTTAGAGAGACTAAAGAAGTTAAATAAGTTATTTAATCATATAATATATTGTGTATCATTAGATTATATATCAGTTTATAAGTTAGGTAAAATAATTTAGAGAAAAGATAATAAATACAAATATTTTAAAGTAATTTAATTAACTTTTTTAATATCTTCAAAAAAGTTAACTCTATCTTATATTTAGGACAGAAAGAAGTAATATAAATATAATACAACAGAAAATACATACACATACATACATACATAATATTTTAATGTTGAAATAATTTTTTCATAAAAAAGGATGGACTATATATTATGAGACCACCAAAGCTTCTTACTGAGCCATGAGGATCTATGTGAAGCAGATTCTTTAAGGAAGTGAACTCATTAGATTAAAAAAAAAACACTGTTAGGCAAAATATCTTACAAATCCACTTATATATATACATCTCAGGCACGAATCTTATTGTTAACGCAAAAGTAAAAAGGCAAAAGCAGTATTGACCATTTGAGCAAACAAGAATTTGAATAGGATGAACTTCCATTAATAAACTCAAAAGAATTTACAAAAGTATAGAAACAAATATAAGAACTTAACTCCTCGCCCTATCTCAAAGCTCATTTTCCCACCCTCAACTCAATTCAACATTTTCACTCGTCACCATTCGGATCCAATATTAGCAGCAACACATTGGAGGTTTCACTCAAATTTTGTCTACACTTCTTTGGTTTTACTTTTCTAGAGCTATATTTAATCACAAATTCCCTTGGTGCTATCTATATGATTTCTTTTTCATTTCATTATCCAAAAATATTTAATTATAGATTCTCTTAGTGCTATTTATAATATTAAATAAAGTCAAATATTATCATTCAGGTGAAATCATTAATTAAGTTGAACTGTTACATTCATCTAAGTAGATGGATTAAGCCCTAAAAGCAATAACTCACCTTTAAGTATTCTGCGTTCTCATTATAAAAAGACCTAAATCAAAGTAGGTGGGTGGATCACTCATTTTCTACCCTTAAATTTCATTATAATAAATATAATCTTCCCTAAACAACACCACAACCAGAAGGCTGGGTTTAAAACTCATTTTTTAGAAAGGCTTTTGCACTATTGTGTACAGCCAAGTGAGGTAGATATTTGTGCATAGGGTAATATTAACATTTGGAATACTAAAATCAATATCAAGCCTATCCAATGTTACTACAAAGTATCATATGAAGGGTTCAGATACACGCACATGAAGGCACTGAAAAAAAAAAAGGGGAGTGGAATCAAACTGATAACAATGACGCAAAGTTGCAATACTTAATCGATCTTGATGTCAGGATTTTGGATGGAAGACTGATAAAACACATTCTTGGCTCCAGAAGAATCCAGAATCTTCTTGCTATATGGTTCCTTAGCAGAATCCCCAGTTATACACATCAACCTTAATGGCCACCCCAGCAATTCTGGGCACAACAAGTTCACTACATACAACATCTTGAACCATCTAGGTACTGTCAAGTACCTATCCTCCCTCGTCACACTCTTAACTATTGCTTTTGCACACTCGCTTGTTGATCCTATTGGCACTGCGCTCACTTCTACCTGCACCACCACCACCACCACCACCATTTGTTAGTATAAATATAATGCCTAAATATTTTTTTTTTATATTATTATCCGATATCTGATTCGGGGTTTATGGATAGGATACCCCTCCCAACCACTACAAAAAAAGACTGAATTACCCACGGACTTACTGATGGAACAATGTCCGTGGGTAATCACCGATGGAACAAGGATGGAAATTCTGTCAGTACTATTCCCCACGGAAAGGTGTCAGTAACTATCAACAGAAAAGTTCCATTGGCAGTGTTGTCAAAAAGTTAAAATTACCGACGGAATTCTCTAACAAAAGCATTCCGTCAAACATTTCCAATGGAATGTCCAACAAAAACTCCATCGAGCACTTTCCGATGGATATACCGACGGGATGACGTCGATAACGTCAGAAATTACTGATGGAATTATTCCGTCGATAAATTCTGTCATAGAAATCTAAATTTTTTTTAAGTAATCAGAAAAAATTTCCGTATGTTTTGCCAAAATCAGAGAAAAGATTCAATTGATGAAAAGTTTTTCCCTCCTCAACCAAAAAATTTCCCTCTGGTGTGATAGCCCTAACCCCTTTTGTTAGGTCGATTTGGTGCTTCCAGAAAGCCCGATGCCGATTTGCACCTCCTTCTACAACTTCAATCGGCCACTCTTGCAATTCCTCCATGGAAACGGCAAGAATGAGGTTCTTCAAGCTAAGGTGACGTGCGGATGGGTCTTATCTGAAAGCCCCAAGCCTCTTTTGAGTGTCGGTGGTCGCTGCCTCCTCACTCTCTCACTGTCTCCAATCTCTCCTCCCTCCCTCCCTCCGTCGTTGGTCCTCAGTTGGTGAGTCCTCAATCTATACTCTCTCATTGATTAATTTAGTGGGTTTTTAAACTAAAATTTGATCTTTACCATTTATTTAGTTTTTGTGTATACGATTTAGTAGGCAAGAGTAGCTGCGTTGGGAGTGCCGTTTGATAGATCTACAAATATATAAAAAACGAGAGAGCTCTTCTTCAGTCTGAATTCAATTCTAGTGTGGTAATATTCTTCTTCAATAGTGTTGAATACTTCCCTGGATAACTTGTTTAAATATTTATACTTCCCATTTGTTGCTGTTACGAATGGCAGTTTAGCTGACATAGTAAGGAGGCCTTTAATGTTGCCATGTTGCTTTGTCTGAATATTATCGCAACTATTGGCTTATGGGTTCTGGTCTTTGGCTGGTTGAGGTTTGATTTATGGTTAAGATAGTGAATTTGACATTATTTCTATTTAATCTATAATATACTTGTCTTGTGAATTCACCCTAAAATTGTCTTGTAACTACATATGTATTGTAACTTCATTACTGAACAAAATCAAATGGGTGAAATGCAGTTGTCTGAATAGCCATCCTAAGAACTGTCTTGAGGGTCGGTGTCTACTTTCGATTATTACCATCTTTTACATAGTTGAATGCAACTCTTGGTAGGTTAGCTTTTTTTCTTCTTCTTTTTTTTATATTAGTGGGTTGGATTGTTTTGTGACTTGTTTCAATGGTTTTGAACATTTTCATAAAATATTTTATATGGAGGCTTTTTGGTTGCCCTTGGCATTAAGTAAGGAGCAGCATCAAGATAATGCTTGAAGAGAAGTAGTATTTTTGTCTCCCGAGTGAAGCCATTGTAATCCCCTTTAACTGACCTAGGCGAATACTTTACCTAAACGCTCTGCTATACATGTGGCTAGAAGATATTTATAGAATATAATAATATATAGAATTAGTTAATAATGCCAACCAAATTAATACCTTACGAAAATATAAAGCAGGTTGGCCCCGGGGAAATCTACTAGTACTAGATAAAAGGTTGTTACAATGTCGGTTTTACAATTTTTAAAATAAACATGTGAAAAGGGTTTTATCTCAACTTATAAAAATATGTTTAAAAAACACCTTTTTCACGTTGTCAGATGAGCACTAAGTTGTGTACTGGAATTTAAGCCTATTCCCAAAAAAAAAAAAAAAGAGTTGTTACAATCTAAAAGCAACTATAGTCCATACTCCATACAAGAAGAAAATGTCAGAAGATCCTTTATTAAAATAATAAGAAAAGGTTTATGCATGTATATGTGTGGTTGATATAACAATGGCAAAACGCCACGCTGCCGGTAAGGAGGGCGTTAATTATTTTGGATGAATCTAATCATCCAATAAGCAGAAGCATGTGCAATGTACGTGACACCAGCCGCGATTGGATCAGACCTAAGATATGGGAAATTGGGAATATTGAGAGAATTGACTGGGTAATCTTTATCTGTTGTCGCGTGGAAAATTTTTTTACTCAATTAAAAGAAAAATTATATTTAAATCCTGGATAAAATAAAAAAAATGAAAAATATAATATTCCCAATTTCCCATATCTTTATAAGCATCCTTGGAACTTGAAGACATATCCTAACCCAAATGAACTTTTGAGATCCAATTCACCTATACTTTCTTTTTCAAGGAAGAAAAATATAATATATATGAACATATCTTCTTATCCTTGATTCAATTGAGACCAAGCAAAAACAATTTTTAAAACAAGAAGAAGAAGAAGAGTGAACGTATATAAGACCTGTGATTAATCATGTGGGAGAAAAGGATGGATGGATGGGACTGAAGAGAAAGTATATACAAAGACGCAAATACGATGCATGCAGTCACAATAGTGATTGTTCATCTTTGGTTTCCTTGTGCCTTTTGTGTTCAAAATTCTCTCGTTTCTCACAAGCGATGAAATACAACGTCGTAGCAAATACGCAGATCCTTGGTATTCCTGCCAGACATACTGTTTTATGGTAGACTACGTAAGATGGTATATTCAAAGTAGCAACGTCAGGTAAGTAAGTTTGGAACAAATTTGAAGGGGAAGTCTTGTGTCTCCTCCCATATTCAACCCACTCCGCTGGAAATGGAACAGTTGAGTAACAGTCTGGTCAACGCGCTCTCTTTACCAAACGAATATGGTCCCTGTTCGTCACTAACGCCTGTGCTACGAACATGTATCGCCATTGACACAGATTCTTTTTTTTTTTTTTTCACCAGAAGGGCAAAAACAGTGGGGTTAGTGTGAAGAATTCGAGCTTTCCTGCCTAGTGAAATAAACACTATCAATTTTATATGAATATAAATGGGTGGTGGGGTGCATCGCACCACGTAGCTAGAAATTTAAAATTCGTAGGCTTCATTCATTTTGTTGAGGGAGAAGTCGTCGCGACGAGGGGGCACGGATCAAACATATGGCCATGGGGAGTACATGTGAATACGTGTTAGGAGGGTAAGCCATAAAAGATGTTGGTGTTGCTGAAGGATAATTATATGGTACTGTATATCATTGGATACTATATAGCTTCCAAAGTTAGATAACTGGCTCACAGAAATTTAAAAAAAAAAATTAGTTAAGTTAATTATTTATAATAAATATATAGTTATCAATTTCACTAACATACCTTTTATGATAATGTGCATTAAAACAATAGATACACTCTTTATGAAAACTCCCTCAATATGTATCATTTATAAAAATACTTTGAAGTAAAAATTATAAATTTGATGGAGAAAATGTATTGAAGTCTTATATTTAAATTTAGAGTATAATACTTGTATTAAAGATAGAAGAGACTACTTAAAAAAGAGAGAGAGAGTTAAAAAGAGAGAGAGAGTTAATTATTTATAATAAATATATAGTTATCAATTTCACTAACATACCTTTTATGATAATGTGCATTAAAACAATAGATACACTCTTTATGAAAACTCCCTCAATATGTATCATTTATAAAAATACTTTGAAGTAAAAATTATAAATTTGATGGAGAAAATGTATTGAAGTCTTATATTTAAATTTAGAGTATAATACTTGTATTAAAGATAGAAGAGACTACTTAAAAAAGAGAGAGAGAGTTAAAAAGAGGCGTATGATTGCATGGTGATTACAATAAATGGGGTATAAAACCATAGGGAGGGGGAAAAGGGTATAACCTTTAGGAGAAGTTGAAAATGGAGAAGTCAATAATAAAGAGAGGGGTGTGGGTGGAAAAAACAAAGTGAGGAAGAAAGGCGAGGAAGAGCATGGCAGACCAGGACAAGTGGGGGGTTTTGATTTCTTTCACACTTAGATGGGATCCAAAGAAATCAGCAAATAGGAAACGATACAAAGTAATTAATGAGAGGAGATGATGATGGAAGCTAAGTCCCATGCATGCAGTCACAATAGTGATTGTTCATCTTTGGTTTTTGTGATATTTAATATTTTTGTGAATGATTTGTACCTAGACAAATTATTATTGGCCCACCTATATTCTTTTTAGTGGTAACGTTATAGAGAGAGAGGGGGTGGGGAATAATTAGAAAAGAAGAAAACAAAGTCGTTGCTAGAGTTTTCCTTTTCGTTTGGATCAATTTTTCCCGTTAAAAGCCATACAACCTTTTAATGTGTGTTTCACTCTCGTGTCAAAAAAAACTAGCTAAGAAAATTATGAATGAGTTGGTTTCACTTAATTCGTTATATTGTAAGAGACTAGCCTATTTTGCTTGACCCAACCCTTATTGTTAGATTATGTTTATTTTGATATAATTTCAGGGTAGAAAATGAGTGACCCAAAAGACTTTAAACCTCTTAATTTTTTCAACCCATAAGGCCGCAGAGTAAGAAGCTTCGGTTGTCTTATAATCTGTGGTGCAACTTAGAAAATTATTAGCACAACATTAAAATATATTCCAATACATACATACATATATAAATATCTTTTCTGTTGTGTTATGTGTGAACCAAAGAACCATAAAACTTGAAATAATGAATAAACCTAGTTAAATTGAATTGACTGGAGCCTCTCTTATTTATACTAATAAGGTATTACAACAACCAATGCCATTACATGTGGGCTAAATAAACAATACAACAAAATACGAGGTCTAACTAGTCAATACAAGTCCAATGCAACGCCCAAAACCTATACTACTCTAACACCCCCTTCAAGTTGGGGGCCAGACAAATTTACGGAACCTAACTTGTATAAAAGCCTATCATGATCCTCTTTGCCAAGTGGCTTGGTCAATACATCTACCAACTGATCTCTTGAATTTATATACAACAAATCAATGACTCCTTTTTGTAACTTTTCACGAACGAAATGACAATCGATTTTTATATGTTTCGTCCGTTCATGAAACACTGGATTAAACGCAATATGAATGGCTACCTGATTGACAAAGAATACTTTAACAGGTTCTAAATTTTTCAAATTCAGATCCTTTAACATGCGTGTCATCCAGACTAACTCTGAAACAGCTATACTTAGCACCCTATTCTCTGCTTCGGCTGATGACTTTGAAACGGTATACTGTTTCTTTGATTTCCAGCAAACTAATGAACCAGCAAACTTGATTGCATAGCCAGTGACAGATCTCCTAGTGTCTTGGCAAGTAGCCCAGTCCAAATCTGCGTAACATCTGACTTCATTTGTGCTAGTGACTCTCAAGAGTATCCCGAAACCAGGACAACCCTTGAGGTAACGTATGCTTCTATATGAGATTTTCTGGGAGCACTCATATACTAACTAAGAGCCTGCACAATGAAACAAATATCAGGTCTAGTATTTGTAAGATAAGATAGCCTACCAATCAAACGTCTATATGTTGTTGGATATTTAAGAACATGATCCAACACTAAGACTTTGCACTTTTGTTTCCGCCTCTTGTTTTTCTCAAAATTGTCTCTTCCTTCAAGGTGCAATTTAGTACTTCTGTCCATGGGTACACTTAGAGGTTTAGAACCACTAAGGGTCTGTTTGGGAAAGCGGCCATGACTGCAAACCATGCTGTGCAAACTGAAAAGCACGATAGCGGTAAGATTAGGTGTTTGGGAAAGCGTTGAATTCTGTTGGGCTTATTATGCAAACATGGCTTCTTCAAGAAGCCCAACGAAGCTACTTTTTTTCTCCTTCCCTGCGTGGTGAGGCAATAACGGGTAGAGAGAGTTTTTTTTTTTGTATTGAAAGGCAAAGAGACGTGCAAACTAGACAGAAGATGAAGAAGAAGAAGAGTACTATTTTTTTTTTTGTTAGATTTTTCTTTATCAATGTGGATAACACATGGACAGAAAGAGAAAACTTTTTGACTTTTAGGCTTTTAGCTTGTGGATGTCCCCCCCTTTTTACATTAATAATTTGACTATTTTTATTTTATCAAATTTTAATGTTAATTTTTCACTTCAATTATCATAATATATATCAATAATATATATATATAGTATTTAATGAGATTTATGCTCTTTTCAGTCATTTCCCATCTAAACGGGCTTTTCAAACTCTAATCCAAACAGGTTCAAGTTTAGAAAAAAGGTCACTTCTGTCACTGTTAATCCAAACACAAATTACATTTACAATAAGTCAAATGGTAAAAAAGTCATTTCTCCACCACTAATCAAAACGGGCACCAAGTTCCATATCTGATATAAGATCCAGAGTATATTTCCTTTGGTTTAGCACAATCCCTTTCTCTGACCTTACCAACTTGAGCCCCAAAAAATACCAATGGTGACCCAAATCTTTAATCCTAAACTTATGGTGCAAATGAGTTTTTATTGCAATGATCATGCTCAAATCATTACTTGCAATAACCAAATCATCCACATATGTCAAGACAATATATAGTAGTAGTTGCGTGTGTTTGTTTTATAAAGTGAGAGTAATCATATTTGCTTTGGCGAAACCCCCCTTCAATTATAACCCTTATATATATATATGGAGTATTCCAATGGTTATTAGGCACAGTCAATTATTTAACCTTTATATATATATATATATATATATATATATATATATATATGTAAGTATGGAGCCGTTAGGGTCTTCTATATATATATATATATATATATATATATATATATATGTTATAAATATATTATGTTGTTGCTGTTTATGTAATTTTTGTGTATCTGTGAATCAAATAATTACCCATTCTATATATCTTTCTGAATTTCTAAATAAAAACAAAATCAGGCACTCAACAAAACTAATTAAAGCGCAGATATTTCTCTACCAAAATTCAATTATAGTGCATCTAATCATGAGGATCACATCATCATATATCATTTTGATTTTCTCTGCTATATAGCTTGCACCAAAATTTGCACTATATATCATGGACGGCGCAGGGCAACTGATGAGATCAACAAGATCTACCTAAAGCCAATGAAATGAAGAGTTGAATAGTTAGTTAAAGAAGCAGTTTCATAACATAAAAGGTCATGACTTCAAATTTTGTTGTTGATGTAAAGACCTAATTAGTAGACGATTTGTAAGTATTTTTATAAACGTCTTTCAGGCTTGAAGACATCCTAACTCAAATGAACTTTTGGGATTTGACTCACTGATTAGGACTGTTTGGTACATTAGCCTTGGGGTCCACAATAAAAAATTAACCAAAGATTGCGTATAGACAAACTTAGAATCGTTCTCTCTTCTCAAGAAGCCTTTTATTGAATCCTAAGTAATCTAAATGTCATGCAAAGAGAACAAGGGGAAATTGTTTTGGGTTTTTTAAATTAATAAACTAAGGACTAATGCAATCAAATTAAAATCTAAATTATTGTTTTTTTTATTGTATTTTTTTTATAAAAGTGGGATGGATATGAGGAAATGAATAAAGTGAATTCTTTTGAGAAATTGATTCATTGGTTATCATAGTTCACTAAATAATATATGAGTTTGAAATCCATCAAGTTTTAATTAAAAACCTCAAATAAACGTATTGAGTCCAATTTATCTATTTAATGACTAATCCTACGATCGCATTCATAGTTATCTCTTAGATAAATTGTTAAAAACCATTTGATGTGTGAAATGGATTAAATTAATACAATTGTTTCTTCTAATATGAATGCACAAACATGCCACTCAAATTAACCCAAATCAATTACACAAACTAGTAATCACATAGTAAGCATAATCTCATTGAATTAATAGGAAATATATAATCATAAATCAACCAATCATAATAACTCCAATCCAAACACCATATAAACAATCTTAGTTCAATAATATAGAGTCCAAATAACTCATAAAATCCTATTAAAAATACCTTAAAATATAGCTAGAAATTACAATAACAATAAAAAATTTATAAAGGAACTAAGAAAGAAAACTCTTCTTTAGAGCTCTTGAACTCAAGCCAAATCCCCCGTCTTCAAGAGTTGAAAGCCTCAGCCGTGCATTGAATTTGGTACCGTCAATACAAAGTTTGCACAAAACGCCAACATAATTCCATTTAAATTGAAGAAAAGCTCAGAGAGGCGGTGGTTTGAGTGTTGAGAATCGAGAGGTGCAGGGAAGAGAAGGTGAAAGTGGAGAAAGGAAGAAGGAGACGATGCTATGAAAGAAAGAGACAAAAGGAGAAAATGGTAGAGAGAAAGAACAAAGCCGCCGGAAACTGGAAATTGGTCACCGGAATCTGCAAAATGTCACCGGAGGTAATGGAAGGTGGTGGTGTTGGTGGTTTAAGCTCCCTCCGGTTTGACTATGAGCTCTGAAGTTGCAGAAGCTCCACCGGCGATGAAGGTCCAAGCTCCCACTCTCCAGGAAAAAAAACTCACCGCGAGCTCTCTGTTTTTCCCCAAGCTGTGTGTTCTCTCTCGGCTTCACCAAGCTAGCCGGAATACTGGAAGGTGGAGGTACGGTGGTGACTGTTCGGCTTTCCTGCTCACCGGAGGTAACAGACGACGGCGGTGGTGCAGATCTTCAGTTGCGATCTGGTCTCTCCCTCAGCTCCCAGCTCAAATCTTTGTTCCTCTCCCTCGCGGCGTAGGTGGGTCAATGGAGAAGGGTCGCCGGCGATGATGAAGGTGATGAATCGCCGGGGACCAAGGAGGAAGGAAGGAAGAAGTGCTCCTGATCTCGGCTGCGGCGCTCCACTCCGAATATCCCCCTTAGCTCGCGTCTGTCTCTTTTATGAAGAAGGAGACAAAGGTCAAAATCTGACCTAATTTCCCTGGTCAAAACGTGCATTATAATCTAATTTACAAGTTCCCCTGGAGGGACTATTTTGAAAATTTTTGGAAATATTTGTAGGATTAACAACAATTTATGAATCTTCTGGGTAACTCTCTGTAATCTTCCCCGGTCACTTTTCAACGTTCAATTATAATTTTCATAAATTCTAGGGGCATTTCTGTATTTTCTTCCAGTCCTCAAAGTATTAATTCCAACGCTCCAAAATCTCCAATTTTCTTCCAAAACACCTAAAATGCAAAATTAAACACAAAGTAGTATCAAAAGTCTAAGAAACAATTATACAAAATAATTAATAAATTATGACCACTTTACCTCTAATTGAAATTAATTCAATATAATTTTCCCTAACTAAAATTAGTGTTTAATCATACTATAATATCCCAAAAAATACATTAAAAATCCTAATCTAGCAATGAAAAATCCTATAAAAATCCCAACTTTTTTTCTCTAGAAACCCATCTTCATAATGGATAACGAAAATGGAACTGGAGGGATCAGGCCATTTTCAATCATGGTTTTTTTTTTTTAAAAAAAGATTAATTATATACAACCAATCAACTCTCTTTCTCAATCATTACTCAATATATAATACTACTAGCTACCTACAATAATTCTCTTAAGTTACAATTAAATTATATTATTACCAAAGCAACAAAGACAGTTAAACGTAACTATAAGGCTTCATTGCAGAGAGATGGCGAGCGAGCGAGAGAGAGAGAGAGAGAGAGAGAGAGAGAGAGAGAGAGAGAGAGAGATGTTTCTACTTGTATACATTTCTAGCTATAATAATTAGGTAGTAATAAACCAAACCACTAGACGATTCTGATTAATCACTTGTTATAAGGGTGGATGTTTTAGTTTTAGGTTTAACTTTTTGCTTATCCGTCATTCATAATAAGGAAAAAAGAAACTACTCGTACATGTTACCATATAAACTATGATTTGATTATCAAAATGTAATGAAGTATAACCACTAAATATCCTGCCTCATAATTAATTCATTTTGATTGAGTTTTGTCGTTTTTTCAGAAAATATAAAATAATATTCTGAATCTGATTCTTTTTTTTTTTGGTTTATTGCTGGGCAGAGCTTCCCAACGTAGTAGGGCCATCGTTCGGGATCGTTCAGATGGTTCTGTGAAAAGTCTATGTTTAAAAATTTTATTGATAAGAAAGATCTAAATTTATATCAATCTCTTTTGGCTCATAAAATTTTTAGACAGAGACTTTTTACCGATTTTCCGAGAGAGAGAGAGAGTTGGTTGCAAATTAATGTCTAATGAAAAGAGAGCAAAATTTTTGTTTTATTGTTGTTTCAGATCCCTTGATTATAGACGTGGTTAGTTGAGATTTGTTGGAATCTTAATTCCTTTCCGCCACCGTTGACGCTACTTTCAAATGTACCACTAATTATTTTTTAAATTATTTTCCCATCCCAAATGATCTCAACATTTCGTCACCTAATTTTAGGGCATTTATGATTCATCGTCTTCTTCCCCATCCCATGCTTACGCTAATTAACTGGAATTGACATGCAAGTATTTATGAAAATATTATCGATAAAAAGTCTATGTAATTTATATTCTCTACTTATTTTAGGGGGGAAAAATACTACGAGCTAGGTTCAAACGCGAGACAAGAAAGCCTTGCCGGTTGGACAGCTAGTCATCATCATCAATATATACTCGAGAAGCAAGACCAAGGGTTAGGGGGTTGGTTGGTGTGAAGAAAGGAAATTATTTTCTTTTTCATTGCATGAATTAATATCATCAAATAAGTGCTGTGTGTACTAAAAATTACTTAAAGATTAAAGTGAGTGATAAAGAGTCTATTCTTTTAAAGTAAGTGGTTAATAGTTTGATTCTTAATCTTTGTGTTTTGAACACACCTGATTGAAAATGTTACGTTTTACTCCCAGTCTATATTATAAGAAGTCTTCTAAAAAAAAAATTTTGGCCCCAAATATAGAAGAGGTTAGCATGGTAATTAATTTACCCTTTGCAGAGGAGAGAGATAGATGACAGTAACAATGTATATTTAAAAATCACATTTTTTAATAAGAATAAAATAAATAAATCTTATTAATTTAAGACATATTAAATAATTTAATTAACATTCTTTAACTTGTGTGAATTAGTTAACAATATCTTATATTTTGAATTAGAGAGGCTATGATTTACTTTCACTGCTATATATAAAGGAGATCAGACATCTCTCTTTACTACTCTTCACAAAAAGTACTCCTACTGTTTCACCAAAATAACATTTACTGCCTTATTTATTGTAACTTCCATACTTATTATTAAATTAACTGAGTGGTCCTTTTAATTTTTTATTTCATTAATTTCTGCCTACCAAACTCCTTCTATAAGTGTTAATTGTGTAATGAAGATTGAAGCCCACTCAATAAGTACTATTACTAATGGTTCCTTTGTTGCATAATTCAGTGCTGAGTTTACGTCTCCAAATTGTAATCATTGAATTCTGGAAAAAAAAAATTGTAATCATTGAAATTCTCCAGGATTTGATTTATCGCACCATTCCACTTATTTTAAACTATGGGCAAATCATAAATTCTAAGACCTGCAAACTGATGGTCTAGAAGTGTTAATTGTGTAATTAAGATTGAAGCCCACTCAATAAGTACTATTACTAGTGTCTCTTTTGTTGCATAATTAAGTGCTGAGTTTACGTCTCCAAATTGTAATCATTGAAATTCTTTAGGATTTGATTTATCGCAATTACCATTCCACTTATTTTAAAATATGGGCAAATCATAAATTCTAAGACCTGCAAACAGATCCAAGTTTGGAATTTTAGTCCCTCAAATTATTGAAGTATTTTCGTCAGCTTATCAAAAGAAAAAATCACCACAAGCTTTTTAATACTGTGTACAAGCACACCCTATATTGAAGAAATTCTGTTCGAGGCATTGGTAGATACTCCCTTCGATCCCAAATATAAGATGAAGTTGAATTTTTTAGAGAGATTAATAAAGCTAATTAAATTATTTTAGAGTAATTATATTTATATTTTTTTTCTCCAAACTAATTAGTTTGCTAATAAACTGATATATAATCTAAGAATACACAACATATGATATGATTAAATAACTAATTTAGCTTCCTTAATCTCTCCAAATAAAAGTTAACTTTGTCTTATATTTAAAACTGAAGAGAGTACTAATTATATGTAAGCACATCTTTAAGTGAAGATTGAAACCTAACTTGTTTTATTTTATTGTGATTAAATAACTCTTTCCACTAGACTCAAGTCTCGTCGATAAAATCATGACAATTTTTTTCATAAACTCAATAATGATAAAATTATAGAAGCGAAGCAACATAAAGCTAGCTCTGTCTTTCCAAGTAAAAAAACATCAAAATCATAGCAAAATAATTGTACTGGAAGCATATAATCTCAATTCATAAAGTGATAATGAAATGGAGATCACTGGAAAAATAATATTGACCTTTTAATTTGAACACTTGTTTCAAACAAAGCAAGCTTGGGGCTGAAGGTCATGCATAAATATTAGTTGAAGAAAATCGTGAGGAGAGCCAAAAACAAAAATATAGAGAAAGAAGGCCATATCGTTAAAATTTTACCTAGCTAACATTTTTAAATTTAAATTATAGATACTTTATTGCCATTTTTTCAGATTGGGGGAATCATTATACATGTTTTTATTCACACACATGCACACATATCATGCGTATAATAATTTACACTACTTTCCGTGTGACAATAAAAGTAGTTCGTCATTATTTGGTATAACATTGCAACTATATAAGAATAAACTTTTAATTAATTGCACTAGTTCCTATAGGTGCTCTCATATTAACTACATGTTCTTTTGATGCTTCGTGGGATATATAATAACCTAATAATGTCGAAATCGATACTGACTCTGCACTTTCGAAGAAACTAGCTAGTACAAGTAATATTTTCAGCATATTATTCTCAAGTCAATCATGCGTAATTATTTATGTGAAAAGTTGACCTTGCATGCAATATTACACATGATGATTAGCCGAGCAATTAATTTTTAGTTGTCATCGAATTACTTTTTAGCCTATAATTACACTATTGTTTTGACTAGGGGAAAAGAGTGTGCATGCATCATGAAAAAACTGTTATATAAACCAATATATTAATACGAAATGCTGGCTGCACTATATATATTATATAAACTATATATTACATATGGGCTGTTTAGAAAGAGATTAATGATTTTTAACCCTAGCATCATCATTGGCGATATGATAATAACAAATTAAAGTTAAAAACCTGATCTTGTATTCAACTTTTTCTTTAAGCACATCTTCAACTTTTTAACTGATGTCAAATATAGCATTTTGCACTGGTGATTATTTGGTATAACATTGCAACTATATAGGGATAAACTTTTAATTAACTGCACCATTTCCTATAGGTGCTCTCATATGAACTACATGTTCTTTTGATGCTTCGTGGGATATATAAGAACCTAATAATGTCAAAATCGATACTGACTCTGCACTTTCGAAGAGAGAACAATATATATATGTAAGATATATAGAAACGAAAGGTGTTGGGGAGGAACAACTGGAAAGTAAGATTAAAGGTATTAGTGATGCTCCACTACCTTTTTTCCCACTATAAATACCCCTCTCTTCCTTCCTATGCGAACTCGTGGAATAGAAAGAGAGATACACAACACAAGAGCTAGAGAGAGATAGCCTTAAGCCTTCACTGTGTGTGTGAGAGAGAATTCAATTTCTTTACTTCTTTTTTTCCACACAGAGGAAGAGACCTATATCTTTTACAACTCGATCTAACATGGCCCTTCACCAGCACCAGCTGGCTTTCATTTTCGGCCTTCTTGGTTCACTTCTTTTACATTATTTAACGTTTTTACCTATATTCATCATATATATCACTTTGGTTTAGTTTCATTACCTCGTCTTATATCATATATTCCTCATCCATCACCTCATTTTTCATCTATCTCATTCATCTTCTTCTCTGTTATTCTTGTTGCATGGCTTTTATTAATTATCTCTGATATAGTTTTTTTATTTGCATGATATAGGCTCGAAGCATGCATATTTTTTTCATGCACATAAAATTTTGTGGCTCAACAGAGACTTGTTATCCAGTTGTCTCTCGAATATGCATTAGTGATTTGTCTTTTCTGTGTGCTATTATTGCAGGCAACATCATCTCTTTCATGGTGTTCCTTTCTCCAATGTAAGTCCCGAAACTTCACTTTTGTTTTCATATTGGAAGGTGATTATATTAAATTAGCCAAACTAATCAAGTTGGTTGATTAATATGATAATTAATTAATGATATTATTGTTGCAGACCGACGTTTTACCTGATATACAAGAAGAAAACAGCAGAAGGGTTTCAGTCATACCCTTATGTGGTTACTCTTTTCAGCTGCATGCTTTGGATTTACTACGCACTTGTTAAGAACAACGCAACCTCACTTCTCATCACCATTAACTCTTGTGGAATCGTCGTCGAGGTCATCTACCTCGCCATTTTCCTCTTCTACGCTCCCAAGAAGCTCAGGGTACATACATACATGCATATGTGCATGCGTCCATAGAATTAATCAATATATGTATATATGGCTTTATTTAATTAATTAACTTTTGCTTAAACAATATTCGCAGCTTGCGACGTTTAAGCTTCTTCTGTTGCTGAACGTGTTTGGGTTCGGAGCCATTCTTCTGTCCACACTGTACCTTTCCCATGGAAACACACGTTATCAGATTATTGGATGGATTTGCCTCGTGGTTAACATCAGTGTCTTCGGTGCTCCTCTCTTAATCATTGTATGAACCTTCTTCTTCATTAAATTTATTATTAATTAATTACTCACTTTTAGTTTTGCATGCACTATTTCATTATTAATTAATTATTATAATATAATATACGTGATGGATGATGCAGAGGAAAGTGATAAAGACGAGGAGTGTGGAATACATGCCATTCACTCTCTCCATGTTCCTCACAGCCAACGCTGTTATGTGGTTCTTCTATGGTCTTTTCCTCAAGGACTATTTCATTGCTGTAAGTTCATTCATTCATATATTAATTGTTAGTTCATTAATTAATTAGCAAAAGGCCTATAGCTTTTTATCAACTTTTCTGATTTGTTTTATTATATATTGCTTCTATATATGGCACTTCTTTTTCTTTTTCTCCACTCCCTTTATATGGGATATACGCAACATGAGAAAACTAATTAGATACAGGCACGCTTAATTAATAAATGCCATGACCCTAATCAATCATGTCAAATTAATTATCGCTTCATATATATTACAATATCAATTCGTCTTTTTAATTTCTTTCATACTACTAATGAAATTATATCTTTGGATTTTTTATATTTTTTTTTATGACTTGCAGCTGCCAAACACCCTTGGGTTTCTGTTTGGCATAGTTCAGATGGTGCTTTACTTAATGTACAGAAACGCAAAGCCAGTGGTTCTGGAGGATCCAGTGAAGGCTCAAGAGCTAGCTTCTTCTGACCATGTCATTGATCTTAATAAGCTGGTCACTGAAGCTGCAAATAACAACAACAATGCAAAGGAACAAAGGAACTCTGGAGAAAACGTTTAACTCAAAACAACAAGGCCCAAAAGAAGAAGCAGCAGCAAGAAAGAAAGAAAGAAGGAACAGATTAAATTTAATTTACTTTTCTGAGTGGAGGCATGCGAATGAAGAAGCAGTTGAAGAAGCAGTACGTAGTGTGCTATACTAGTGTGGTTACTTTTTTCTGTCCGATATAAACTGTAACTGGCAGACACAGTCAATTATTTACCCTTTATATATGTATGTATATATATATGGAGCCGTTAGAGTCTTCTATATATATATACATGTTAAAAATATATTATGTTTTTCTGTTTATGTAATTTAATTTCTGTGTATCTTTGAATCAAATAATTACCCATTCTATGTATCTTTCTGAATTTCTCTATACTTGAAACATATGTACTGATGATGATGCTCAATTATTTTTAGTAATTTGAAATATACGAATTTGGCTATTAACTATATATGTATGTTTCTTTTACTTACTCACTTATAACTTCAATTTAATTTGCACTACTACTACACGTAATCATCGTCATTGTCATTATTGATTGTTCCTTCTTGCTTATCATGATTCATAGAGTTTCCTGTATACAAAATCAAAGAAAGGTTCGTGGTGATTTCATATGTCGTGCACAACATGGGGGCAGATGTAAAGGCAGCCTTAAAAGTAAAATTTATCTTTGTGACTACAGCGTTACAAGTTGGTGCCCCCAAAAAAAATGTATAAAAAAAAAAAAACACTCGACACTATGGTTATAATATATTATTATGGTCGGAGATCCCTTGCATTCCGCAAAAGTGAATAGAGACATGTAACAGAGAGAATTGGTATTTTTTTAGTATGTATCCGGTGCATGTAAAAGGTGGTAATAAAAAATAAATATCTTTAAATGTTTTTGCGGTGTTAGCTTTTGACTTTATTGAATCGTATCATTTGACGCACACATAGTATATATATAAAATCATCCCATAATTACAAAACATATTCACATGCCAATAATTGGATTATAATTGCAAAAATGACTAACTTTCTTTAAAATCAACATTAATTGACGATGGATATATATTAATTATGTACGTGATAATTATATGCATGGGGAAAAAGTCAAAACGAAAGCAAAAGTGCTGTGGTAAAACGTAAAAGTGTGACGCTTAAGTGAACCCACTTGTCTTTTGGCCCTCTCAAAAAATTTAACTCTTGCTTTAATTTTTCTCTTCTTGGTTTTAAGTGGCGGCATATCTCTGAAATAGAAAACTATTCGGAATAGTGGAGAGAAGTGTTTGGGCGATATATTAAGCTGAGGCCCATGCATGCAGTCACAATTGTATTGTTCATCTTTGGTTTTTGTGATATTTTGTGAATGATTTGTACCTAGACAATTTATTATTGGCCCCACCATATTCTTTTTAGTGGTAACCTTATAGAGAGAGAGGAAAATAAGAAAAGTTGAAAACAAAGTCGTTGCTCGAGTTTTCCTTTTCGTTTGGATCAATTTCTCTCGTTAAAAGCCAATAAACCTTTTAATATGTGTTTCACTCTGGTGAAATAAAAAAACTAGTGCTAATCCTTCATATTTTATATATTTAAAGAATATTTTAAATATAATTAGAGAATTATCTAAAAAATTTTAAAAGAATTTAATAAGATTTTATTATTATAAGATTAAATCAAGGTTGAGGCATTATTTAAAGGATTTTATTGAAAATATCATAATTTTATTTTAAATAGAATTAGGTAATATTAGATAAAAGAATAAAAAAATTTTAATAATAATAAATACTTTAGGTTAGTTTTATTTATTTTATCTTTTATTTTATCGTTGTTTCCTCTCTGTGTAAATGGCAGGTGACGTGAAAAAGAAAAACGGAAGACCTAGAGAAAGGTTACAGCCGCACAGTGAAAGGAAAAGGAAAAAAAAAACAGAGCGGAGGAGAGCATCTGGAGGAGAGGAGCCGAACCAGAGAGCTTGTTCGAACCTGAGGAGGAAACGGACAAGACGAGCATCAAGAGCCAGAGGAGCTGCGATTTTCCACTGTTCATCGTCTTCTTCATTCTTGATTCCAGACGAGAACCAGAGCTGAATCAGAAACAGAGAGGCGATCGGAGGAGCATCATCTTCAAGAGCTGCGAGTCGACGACTGGAGCTCAATCGAAGGACAATCACATCGGACCCAGAAGCTAGGAGTTTCAGAAGCTTCAAGGAACCAGAGAGGAAGCTACGCCGTTCTGTGATTGAAGCTGGAAATCTAAGATCTCGTGCTCTGCGTCCCTTTGTTAATCTTTTCCCTTTTTGTTATTTGAATCTAAATTCATTTTGGCTGTGATGACACTGAATTTTCCTTTGCTCCGTTGTTGCTCTGGATCATATTGGTCTGTTGCTAGGATGATGATTTTGTCTATAGCCATCATGTTTGGCTAATTTCTTTTATAAACTAATTTAAGGATTTCAGCATGTATGAACTAATTAATTGTGTTTAGTGCTATTTTTTTTTATTTAATCTATTCTATTTTGTCTACTTAGTGTTTGATCACCATTAAGTTTGAATTTGGGGAATTTAGATTAACCATGGGGAGGGATCTTAATTGGACCATAAAATTAAGTAACGTGGGATTAGAATTTATTCTAATTTGTTAATAGGATAGGAATATACCTATTGGACCTATATAATCAAATTAGAGTGAATTTGAACATTTATTGCCTCTTGAGTAAATTAGTTAGGGATAACAATTTTAACTTGAGAGGGGGGTATAAGTGATTGGAAGATACTTATATCCATTAATACTCTAGATTAACAAATTAACATTAAGTGCTTTTAATTAGGTAAACACATGCTCTAAGACTTAAAGAAGGGATTAGCCACTCTAGGTTGTTTTTATCAATTGAAGTCTTTAAATCATTAGATTTGTTTCTTTTGCATTTGTTTAAATTGTTTTTCAATCTCTTCCTTTGATTTGCTCAACTTAAATAAAAATGGGAATTTTAATGCCTAATTATCTATTACCTTATATCTCTGTGGGATGACCTTGATTTGCTATTATACTATTAGATGACCCGTACACTTGCGGTGCTTATTTAAAAGGGTTAAGGGGCAAATTTAACAAACATGTTTTACCAAAAGTGTATCTGACGCAATTAAGTTTTGTTGGGGGCAAAATTACACATAAACTATTTAAAGTGGGGCAAATATAGTAAAACCGTTAATTCAATTGAAAGTTCTGTTACTTTACATTATGTGGGCCCCACGAAGTCAGATACAACTCTCCTTCTTATCCACGTCATCCTCTCACCCTTCCTCCTGCTCTCTCTCTCTCTCTCTCTCTCTTCTCTCTCTTCCCCTCTTGTCCCTCTCTCCTCTCATCGTTCCTACAAGTATGAGCCAAAGGTCTAATGGAACAAAGAATTGATCTCCAATTAACCACTCATCCCAGGCATGCAGGAATCTATTGTGACCATAGCTTCAAGAACCAACTATCACAAAATTGGGCTACCCATACTCATCCCTACCACAAGCCTTTTAAATTTAATGTCACCTCCTCCTCTATCATTTTATACAACTCCATCACGAGGCCTCGCTCTAAAGTAGTGGCAAATTCGAAAAAGCCAGCCAGTGCAATGGAAAGAAAAGAAGCTCCCATTCAAACGCATTTTCCATTTAGACCTTCAATATTCTCATGCTTATAGTTCTGGTTTTTATGTCAATATAGGGCTAGAGGTATTCTAAAACTATAACTTTCTGGTTGAGAAAAAAGGGGAAAGGATTGCTATTTACTGGAAATTCAAGACTTTGTGTAGGAGTACGGAAACAACAGTTTAATGACTATGGATGTTAATGCCATCAATGTTGACGTTGTTGACGCAGTGGATGGTAATGCAGCCACTGCCAGCGATGTGAACTGTGGTTCCTTTCCCGTCAATGGTCTTGAAGGAGTTCAAGATGAGCGCTTGCTTCAGGTTGATTACCTTGTCTCCATTGAAGATGATCACAATGGCTCCTCCTGTATGACGACGTGCCTGAGGGTACCTGGCTTGGGGTTCACAGTCTCGTCATCCCCTGAGTGTAGATGTGGCCGTTTCTTCTTCCGACAGTGCCCTTATCAAACCCAATGGCCTGGGGGGGGGGGGAACAGAGAGAGCGAGAGGAAGGGTGAGAGGATGACGTGGATAAAAGGGAGGGTTGTGTCTGACTTCGTGGGGCCCACTTAGCGTAAAGTAACAGAAATTTCAATTGAATTAACGGTTTTGTTATATTTGCCCCACTTTAAATAGCTTAGGGAAAATCTCCTATAAAGCTAATTAAACTAGAAAAATTCTAAGTCGGGTTGGTAAATTCACTAAATCTCTAATTAAGTCATTAACCCAATTTTAGATTTCAAAATATGAGTAAAATAACTTTAATGTCCCCTCCTCTCTCCTCATTAAAGAGTTTTATTACTCCCTCCCTTATGTTTCCCAATATGTATATATATCAAAATTAATTTTAACACAACAAAATATGATTCATCTATAGTTCAAATATATTAACTATAATCAAAAGAGAAAAAAACTACAATATTTTGAACAAAGAGTTCATTTTATTAACATGAAATTTTTTTTTTCCAAAAAACTTATAATATATGTCACTATAAAAAAGATATATTTTATTCAATATATTAATTAATTTTAAATTTTACTGTATTTTTCACACACACACATATAGGTGTTTTTTGGAAATTTTTATATTGATGTAAACTGGTTTATGAAATTTTAAGTGCATTTTACATCTTTTTTCTAAAATATCGTATCCAAAGAAGTATATGAAATTTACACATCGTGTAATACCTCGAATTTTGAGACTCGAGGCTAGAGAATAAGCCTGAGATTAGTGGATTGCTAAGCCCCGGTTTAGCAAGATCCCAAATTGTGATTAAGGGTTAATGACTCCAAAAGTGGATGTGGTTAGTGATAAATAACCCTTTTGGAGAATATGATGTGATTTGGCACTCGAATATGATTCGTGTGTGTTGTGAGCAGTGCCGAAACTCTGTATTTGAGTTCAATTGTAGATTAACATCCAAATTGACTTAGAATAGAGGGAAGAATTGAATGGGGTATTGTGTTGGAAATGGTGTCATAGTGTGTTTTGATGTCATTGAAATTGTTTTGGAACTTTGGAATGGAAATGTTGCAATGTTAGGTTTTGAAATGTGAATTGTGTTGACATGTTGAGATTGTTGTGAAAACATGTCAATAAGATGTGAATTTGATTGATTTGGTGTTTCCAATGGATTCCTTGTGAAAATTTATGTGGGAATGATGTTTGGTATGAAAATGGAACCACTGGAAGCAAAGATGCAAAATCTGAAATTCTGTCCAGTGAAACTCTATTCTGGGCAGTCTTCTTGTGTGGATGTTTTGACTAGGAAAATGATGTCAAAAAATTATGAAACTTTCTAGTCTTAAATTTCACATCCCAAGCTTCAAAATGGACATATAATTTGTGCCATTTCGTTTTGGGAACTGGGAGATATGACTGTCCAAAGTTCGAGGTTGAAAATGGACTCTGTTTTGTGGCAGTGATGAAATTTGTGTAATTCTGGAATTTTGTGGTGATTTCTGGTAATGGATCATATTTTTCCAATGAAGAGAACTTAAATACCTTTCATTTGGCTTTGGAATCACCTCATTTCTATTTTTCTAGAATTAATTATGATTTTTCAAAGTTTGGGCAGAAAATCTGCCAGAAAATCCCAAAATGGGAATTATGACATCATCTCAATAAAAGATAACATCAGCATGTAATTAAATATTTTCTCATCTTCTTCAGCTCTCATTTCGTGCTGAACCAGATGAAACTAGTGAGAGAAAGTTGAGAGCTCTTAGAGAGAGAAAGAGGAGAAATCTCGCAAGGTAAGCCGATTTCTCCGACGATCTAGCTCCTAACGCGTATAACCTTGCTTCTAAGCTTCTCTTTCATGTTCTTTAAGGTGTTGGAAGCTCAATTTTCATGGTTTAAAAGGGGCTAGGGTTCAGCCATATTGAGTAAAAGTCAGAGGGAGCTTGAGGTAACTTCCGAAACTTCAATCTTTGATTGTTCTGGCTGCTGTGGTTGATTTAATCGGTGAAATTTCACCGGATTGTCTTTGTTTGTAAATTTGGAAAATGGGTTGGCCTAGGTGTTATGCTGCCCAAATTGATACTAAATGGTAGTTCTAACCCAATGTAATGGTCAATAAAGTGGTTAGGAGTAGAAAGGAACGCGTTTACGGAGCCCAAACCGAAAAACCCCAATTTTTCCCGGGGAATTGAGAATTTCGGCCAAGCCTAGTTTGGAGGGGTTAGAGATGGATTTTCAATGATTTGATGATTCCATTGAGTTTAGGAGCGAAAATTAGGTGGGGTTACAGTTGGTCACTTTTTCGGAAAAGGCCGAAAAAGCATAATTACGAAAATGCCCTTGAAACCCTTAAAGTGGGGCTGCCAAGGGTAAATTTGTAAATTGACATTGAATTTGATAATTCCGAGTCCGAAAATGGATTCCTTGGGTGAAAATATATCAGAGTAGCCCATGTCAAAATTTCAAGAATAAAGTACAGCCAGACCGGGTACGGCGGGGCCAGGCCGGGTCCCCGGGGGTATTTTAGTAAATTTTCAATATAGCCTCATATAACTGTTGGATCGGTAAGCACAGCGGAAGAATTTGAAAAACAAATTTTCACCGATCCTAATCGAGGATCTATCAACGGCGTTTAAACCAAGTTAGAAGGATTAATACCTTTTTGATGATTCAGAGTTTTCACGATCTCTAGGAGCCAACATGTCAGGTCCGCTCCCTCTACCAGTATCCACACGAATGCTCTCCAACCGAGACTGCGTGCTAGCGCCTCTAATGTCTCAAAGGGTTTAACTTGCGGCTCTCAATTCTGATGTACATTGAGTCTATCAGCTCTATCAAGTTTATAACCCATGAGGGTTATTTTCAAATTTCAAAATTAATCATCATTAATTTCAAAATTAATTAACAATTAATTATCTTGATGAGCTAATTAAATAAATTCAGTTTAAATTAAATCTGTCCAACAGTTTTAATTTAACCTATTTATTTAATCTAAATAAAGAGCCATTAGATTTAATTTATCTTCATAAATTAAATCTGAGATACTATATCTCTATCATGTTAGTTATTAAATTTAATATATCTTAATAAATTAAATTTAAAATCAACACAATATAATAATATCATATAATATATATACACATCTATATATATATATAATATATATTTCGAAAATATATATATCTATATAATATTATTAAATATAATAATATATATATATATATATCTATATAATATTATTAATGAATTTTATATTATATATATATAAATATAAAATTCATCCACTCTAAATCAAACATTATCTCGTGTTGGGTCATTCTTGTGTGCGACCCTGTAGGCCCATATGAAGTTGGCAGTGGGCCAATAACTACACTAACCCAAAAGTCGCAAGCGGCCTCTAGCAAGACATTACGACTACCCAATTCATATGAGGATCGTTATCACGATGCAATCTGTCATACAACCATGTCACGTCCCTTTTGTCACACGATATATCGATCAAGGATAAGGCATGGAAAATGTCATCCTCTTGTTCCTGACCATTACTTTCTCGATTCCTGAGTAGCCTGATAACAGAGACAGAAACTCCTTTCATCATAGTATGGCCATACATTTCTCAGACTCACTCATCGAGGGGCTCAGTAATATCTCTCTACTAATATGAGGGACAAATTCCATCTTGATCATTCATATTCCTCTACATGAAAAACCACCAAGCCCGATCGTAGCCTTTATCATCACCCGGTCAAAAGTGACTTTTGACTAGTTCAAAGCTTAGCAACTCTCATGTAGGAATCCATGATGACCTCAGGTCTAAGAGCATTGTGACGTGGTTATACATGAGAAAAGCTTATGACTTGATCCATGTAGCTTTCTCATAGTGGGTCAGTCCAGCACCTTGTACTCTTACAAGTGCCTAAGACTTTGATTCGTATCTCCATATCTTATCAAAGTCATACTGGTCTTGTTTCATCTCTGCTCCCGCATAGATGACCGACCAATGACATTTTAGGACAATCTTTATGAATTATCCAAGGAGACAATTATCACAGTTAACATGCAAATAATATGATAACAGAATGGAGAAATTTCATTAAAATAATAATGTTTAAAGTATAATGATTGGCCCTTATGGCACAATTTCCAACATCCTCCCACTTGCCCTAGGTGCAATCATTAATTTGCCTAATTCCCATTGCCCTAACATGACGCTCATGCTTTGCCTGTGCAAGTGGCTTAGTAAGAGGATCTGCAATATTATCTTCTCCTGCTACTTTGCATATCTTTATATCACCTCTATCATTGATTTCTCTAATAAGATGAAATCGCCTGAGTATGTGTTTGGTCCTTTGATGTGACCTAGGCTCCTTGGCCTGTGCAATAGCACCGCTATTGTCACAGAACAAATTTATTGGATTTGAGATGGTAGGCACCACCCCTAGTTCAGTAATGAACTTTCTGATCCAAACGGCTTCTTTAGCAGCATCTGATGCTGCTATATACTCAGCTTCTGTTGCAGAATCTACTATAGTGCTTTGCTTGGAGCTCTTCCAGCTTACTGCTCCACCATTCAAGAGGAATACATATCCAGATTGCGATTTAAGGTCGTCTTGGTCAGTTTGGAAACTTGCATCTGTGTAACCGGTTACACAGAGCTCATCATCCAATCCACCATAGACCAAAAATAAGTCCTTAGTCCTTCTTAAGTACTTTAGGATATTCTTAACGGCAGTCCAATGACCCTCACCAGGATCTTGTTGGTATCTGCTGGTCATACTTAAGGCAAACGAGACATCCGGTCGAGTACATAACATGGCATACATGATGGATCCAATGGCGGAGGCATATGGAACCTTACTCATGCGATCTCGCTGATCAGGTGTACTAGGACACAGATCCTTGCTAAGATGGATGCCATGAGACATAGGCATGTAACCCCTTTTTGAATCATGCATATTGAACCTATGCAGTATCTTATCTATGTATGTGCTCTGACTTAGGCCTATTAGTCTTTTGGATCTATCCCTATAGATCCTAATCCCTAGGATACAGGTGGCTTTACCTAAGTCTTTCATTGAAAAGGACTTTCCTAACCAAGACTTGACACTCTGCAAGGTAGGAATATCATTCCCAATGAGTAGGATGTCATCTACATAAAGCACTAGAAATACAACTATGCTCCCACTAACCTTCTTGTAAACACAAGGTTCATCGATGTTTTGAATGAATCCAAACTCTTTGACTACTTCATCAAAACGATGATTCCAGCTCCGAGATGCTTGCTTCAATCCATAAATGGATCTTTGAAGCTTGCAAATTTTACCAGAGTCCTCTGGACGCACAAAACCTTCAGGTTGTGTCATGTACACATCCTCAAGCAGCTTTCCATTAAGGAAGGCTATTTTGACACCCATCTACCATATTTCATAGTCATAATATGCTGCAATGGCAAGAAGGATTCTGATTGATTTGGCCATTGCAACTGGAGAAAAGGTTTCATCATAGTCTACATCATGAGTTTGAGTGAATCCTTTTGCAACCAGTCGTGCCTTAAAGACATTTACATTGCCATCCATATCAGTTTTCTCCTTGAAAACCCATTTGCACCCAATGGTTTTTACACCTTCAGGTGGATCGATTAAGGTCCATACCTGATTGTCGTACATGGATTGCATTTCAGACTTCATGGCATTTAGCCATTTCTCAGAGTTTGGTCCCACCGTGGCTTCTCGATAGGTGGTGGGCTCATTTTGCTCAATGAGCAACACATCACGGCCTTCAGTAATCAGAAATCCATATATCTGAGGCTGATGCCTATCCTATCAGATCTTCGTGGACCTTGTGTTACTTGAGGAGGCTCAGCAGCTTGTTGTGAGTCTTCTCTAATTTCCATCTATGGTTCTGTACCATCTTGTGGATCTCGAATTTCTTCGAGATGTATGTCGCTCCCACTGGTTGTTTTAGAAACAAACTCTCTTTCTAGAAACTTGCCATTTCGAATAACAAACACTTTGTTATCGGTGGGATTGTAGACATAGTATCATTTCGTTTCTTTAGGATACCCTACGAAAAGGCACTTTATGGATCTGGGCACTAATTTATCAGAGGCTTGTTGCTTAACATATACCTCACATCCCCAGATCTTAAGAAAAGATAAACTTGGTTTCTTTCCAGTCCATATCTCATATGGTGTCTTTTCAATTGCCTTAGATGGAACACGATTTAGTGTGAACGCAGCTGTCTTTAGGGCATGTCCCTAAAAGGACGGTGGAAGATCTGTTTGACTCATCATAGATCGAACCATATCTAATAGTGTTCGATTCCTCTGTTCAAAAACGCCATTCCATTGTGGTGTTCCTGGAAGAGTCAATTGTGAGATTATCCCACAACTCCTAAAATGGTCAGTGAATTCTTGGCTCAAATATTCACCACCTCGATCAGATCTAAGTGCTTTAATTGTTTTACCAAATTGGTTTTGTACTTAATTTTGGAATATTTTGAACATTTCAAAATATTTAGATTTATGTTTCATTAGATAGATATAGCCATATCTACTAAAGTCATCTATAAATGTAATGAAGTAGACATAACCTCCTATGGCAGCTATATTTAATGGTCCACATACATCGTATGTATGAGGCCCAATAATTCAGTAGCCCTCTCACTGTGCCCAGTGAAAGGTGCCTTAGTCATCTTTCCTAATAAGCAAGATTTGCATGTATCATATGATTCAAAATCAAATGAGTTTAGAAATCCATCTTGATGGAGTTTAGAAATGCGTTTCTCATTTATGTGGCCTAGACGACAATGTCATAGGTAGGTTAGATTCAAATTGTTTGATTTTATCCTCTTAGTAGTTACGTTATAGATATTCCCATTATTAGGATGTTCCAAATTTAATATATAATAACCAACATGCAAATCACCATCAGCATAGAAAATGTCATTACGATAAATAGAACATTTACCATTCCTAGTAATGGAAGTATAACCTTCCTTATCCAAATAAGAAAGAGAAACAATGTTACTACTCAAAGCAGGAACATAATAGCAATTGTTCAAAACTAACAAAAGCTCACTAGGCAGAACTAATTCATAAGTGCCTACAGCTAAAGTAGCAACTCTTGCTCTGTTTCCAACTCGTAGGTTCACCTCGCCCTTCTTCAGCTTTCTACTGTCCTTTAGACTCTGCACATTTGTACAAATGTGAGAACCACATGCAGTATCTAATACCCATGTAGAGGAAATAGAAAAATGAATGTCTATAACATAAATACCTGAAGCGATAGCCCCGCTATCCTTCTTGTCCTTTTTCAGATCTTCCAGGTAGAGTTTGCAATTCCTCTTCTAATGACTGGGTTCATTGCAGAAGTAGTAGACTCCTTCCTTTGGAGGCTTTGCCTTCCTGGGTGCAGGCTTGGTTTCGAGCTTATTTATCAATTACATCACATGTAACTCTTAGATCTTTATGGGATTTAATCATCATATGATCCGGTATGTTTAACCCCATCTAATGCCTTGAAATTCAAAACCGTTTTGTTAATCTCAATTAAGTCAAAACAATAATGAATATTATGAGCATCACAATTACTCAAGCTTGTCTCATCAAGATAACTCAAGTGCATCCACTTTGGTGGTTTCCACAATTGAGCGATTTAGGTTTTGACAATTATTCATTAATTGACGGCATTATGACTTAAGATTTAATTTAGAGGGCTTAATTAATTAGTTTTGTTTATATGGATGCAATCATGGTCGTATCTCATACAGATAAATACATATAAACGTAAAAGTAATCATGCAATGATCTTATTAAAAGCATAATTTAAACGTGACACAACATGGCTTACCTAACCTAAAATCCTCCCAAGCCAATGAGAGGACTTCTCTAAAAAAAAGAGAAATACATTGAGAGAAATCTCGTTTAAACATTCGAGGGGAGTGAGATGAGAAGAGAATGTACATCGAGAGTATTTAGAGAAAGGCACGGCACGCAGGCCGTATTTAAATATTACAACCTTTGTAAAATTCTAAAGCCATGTTGTTCACCATACCCAAACAAGGATAAATAATAAACCACAACAAGAATTCATACAATATGAAAAGCAATAAATGTCATGATCAGATTATATTGTGCTACGCAGAGGTGGTCACGGCGGTCTCGCTAGCCGGTTAGCGGGTGGGGTCAAGGGGGGCCGCCCTTGCGGGGTTGCAAGGGGCAGCGCCCCTGAAGCTTTTGAAAAAGACACATTCCTTTTAAAAGAAATATTTGAAAATTTTAAATTTTTAAATTTCGGATCCAATTTTTCAAAACAAAAAACAACAATGGCCCAGAACGCTTCTGATCCAATTTGTCTTCCCCATAGTTCGGATCCCTATTACCCGAATAGATATCCGAACCTGGACCCAATTTGATTGCCGCCAACTACGATCTCAGGTACCCTACCCAATTTCATGCTTGTTCAAAACGAAAATCACATACATGTTTCAAGATATACATGTTCGGAATCGATTTCACGCTTGTTTCAAAACGAGAATCACATACATATTCGAGTGTTTCTTATAAACATACGTACACATCCCATATATATCACATGTATAAGAATCATAAACTCAATTTAAACGCACAATTGATCTGGCTCTGATACCACTGTCGAATCGGTAAGCATAGCGGAAGAATTTGAAAAAAAAATTTCACCGATCCTAATCGAGGATCTATCAACGGCGTTTAAACCAAGTTGGAAGGATTCATACCTTTTTGATGATTCAGAGTTTTCATGATCTCTAGGAGCCAACACGTCAGGTCCACTCCCTCTACCGGTATCCACACAAATGCTCTCCAACCGAGACTGCATGCTAGCGCCTCTAATGTCTCCAAGGGCTTAACTTGCGGCTCTCAATTCTGATGTACACTGAGTCTATAAGCTCTATCAAGTTTATAACCCATGAGGGTTATTTTCAAATTTCAAAATTAATCATCATTAATTTCGAAATTAATTAACAATTAATTATCTTGATGAGCTAATTAAATAAATTCAGTTTAAATTAAATCTGTCCAACAGTTTTAATTTAACCTATTTATTTAATCTAAATAAAGAGCCATTAGATTTAATTTATCTTCATAAATTAAATCTGAGATACTATATCTCTATCATGTTAGTTATTAAATTTAATATATCTTAATAAATTAAATTTAAAACCAACACAATATAATAATATCATATAATATATATACACATCTATATATATATATATAATATATTTCGAAAATATATATATCTATATAATATTATTAAATATAATAATATAATATAATATAATATATATATATATATATATAAGATATATATTTTGAAAATATATATATATATATATATATATATATATCTATATAATATTATTAATGAATTTTATATTATATATATATAAATATAAAATTCATCCACCCTAAATCAAACATTATCTCGTGTTGGGCCATTCTTGTGTGCGACCCTGTAGGCCCATATGAAGTTGGCAGTGGGCCAATAACTACACTAACCCAAAAGTCGCAAGCGGCCTCTAGCAAGACATTACGACTACCCAATTCATATGAGGATCGTTATCACGATGCAATCTGTCATACAACCATGTCACGTCCCTTTTGTCACACGATATATCGATCAAGGATAAGGCATGGAAAATGTCATCCTCTTGTTCCTGACCATTACTTTCTCGATTCCTGAGTAGCCTGATAACAGAGACAGAAACTCCTTTCATCATTGTATGGCCATACATTTCTCAGACTCACTCATCGAGGGGCTCAGTAATATCTCTCTACTAATATGAGGGACAAATTCCATCTTGATCATTCATATTCCTCTACATGAAAAACCACCAAGCCCGATCGTAGCCTTTATCATCACCCGGTCAAAAGTGACTTTTGACTAGTTCAAAGCTTAGCAACTCTCATGTAGGAATCCATGATGACCTCAGGTCTAAGGGCATTGTGACGTGGTTATACATGAGAAAAGCTTATGACTTGATCCATGTAGCTTTCTCATAGTGGGTCGGTCCAGCACCTTGTACTCTTACAAGTGCCTAAGACTTTGATTCGTATCTCCATATCTTATCAAAGTCATACTGGTCTTGTTTCATCTCTGCTCCCGCATAGATGACCGACCAGTGACATTTTAGGACAATCTTTATGAATTATCCAAGGAGACAATTATCACAGTTAACATGCAAATAATATGATAACATAATGGAGAAATTTCATTAAAATAATAATGTTTAAAGTACAATGATTGGCCCTTAGGGCACAATTTCCAACAATAACCCCCAGAAACACTATGGAAGTGTCTAAATAGTACATTTGACATTGTAGGATCAAATGTGAAGCCCCGAGTTGCTGGCACGCAAATCGAGGAGAAAAGACTGGAGGTAGGGGACTTACCTTACTTGCATGTATTGATATCTTTGCTTGTGTAGTGATGTATGTGATTGCTTTACTTGATTGTGTAGAGCATATTTGAATAAATGAAGCTATGTTTCTGTTTTACTGTGGCAATAGTTTTGTTACATGAAATATTGAGCATGCAGAAATATCATTATGGGGCATGCATCTAGATAAAGCTAACATGTCATACACATAGCATCTATCATGCATGCATTATGGTATCTGTTTCCTACTGAGATTCTCTCGAATTTCACTCTCCCCTACCAACAATTTAGACAGGGCAAGTGGCTCGTGGAGGGAGCGGCTAGGACTCCTCCGAGATGAGATTGTGTAATCCTCATTTGAAGAATTGTAATGGGCAATTATACCCTGTGTATCTTTAGCGAAGGTATGTACCCGGGATTGCCGGGATGATTAAGTTGTGCACTATGATATTTATATGAATGTGATTTATCTTCGCGTAGTAATTGTATTCGAAATGTGAATATGAGACCAAGTTTATAAATGATTTCAAAAAATATTCGTGAAAACCCCGTCATGTGATGGGTTAGTAAATGTTATTTGATTATTATTGGTCTCTATTTCATTTTAATCACGTATTTCGGATATAATTACGGAGGGGGTTCACACTGCTTGTTAAAAACAAATAATTAATATTACAAATTTATATTAAAGAATTAAAAACTTAAAAATTGAAATATTAACTAAATTACTTTTTTAAAAACTCATATTTATGTGTTAAGGAAAATTATCCTGGTTTAGGTTAATATTGGTAAAAACGACTTTTATTTCAATTCATTCTTGCAAAGAGAAGTTGGTATGGGTTATGCTTTCTTTCTTTCTTTTTTGGTTTTTTCTCACCTGATAAAAATAGCAACTTTATTTGAAAAAAAAAATCACATTTATTTTTTATCATTAATATCAATTAATTGATTTTCAATTAAAGATTATTTAATTCATATCAATGATACTCTCATGGCATGGCATGGCATGGCATCTTGAATTATTCTTGATTATCCTTTTAGAAAAAAAAAATCGTTTGAGATTTGGCATATATTAATGTTGATATATGGAGCTATAAAATCATAAAGCAATAATATTTTTTTAAGGGGTTGAAAAGAGAGGTGGGCAAAAAAGAGAGGGAAAAGAAATGAGGAGTATTAAGTTTATTTTACATAGATTTTGAAATCCTAAGTTGGGTTAATGACTCAATTAAGAATTTATTGAATTTACCAATTTAATTTATAATTTCTCTATTTTAGGAAGCTTTATATGGGATTTTCCCAATAGCTTATGTGTAATTATGCCCCTAACAAAACTTAATTGTGCTAAATGCACTTTTGGTAAAACATAATTGTTAAATTTTCCCCTTAACCCTATTTAAAATTTAGTAGCATCAACTAGCCAAGAAAATTATGAATGAGTTGGTTCCACTTGGCCAAACATCGTGAAGTTTGGAGCCAGTCGAGATAATCATTAAAAACAAAAAAACAAAAGCCCTATATAAGCCAACCTATGAAATTATCATGATAATTAAATATTGAAAGTTATAGCAAATTATATAATTATTATAAGTTGTGAGTAATGCAAATCAGTTTCTAAATTTATGCATTACACCTAGTTGTACCGGTGGAAATTATCTATTGATTTATGATTAAACGTAATATCATATTTCAATAACAATTTTTTATGCTAATATTTGTTTTCCAACGCTGTCAATAAAATCACCAAAATTTTACCTGAATTAGTCCCAATCAAGGCAAAATAACTTGGGGAACTAAGACAACCACACACGTAGACATAATAAAGGAACGTTGCTGATTTTGCAAGACGTGAGAAAAATTATTAACCTGTCTTTTAGTTAGTTAAAGTTATATATATCTCTTGGTTAAATAGATCAGAGCTGGTAAAAGTTTTCCACGTTAATAAAGCACTTCATTTAGTATAAAAAAGAATTTGTCCCTTCAATTACACAGATTATAAATTTTTGTAAGGAAAAAAACATAATTAAGGGGTTGACTTGACCTTTATCTTTTATTTGGAGGGAGAGAAAAGTGAAGGGGAAATGGGGAAAGGGAATAGCTATGAAGGAAATTAAACTTCCATAAATGGTAATTTACCATTTTTTTGAGTTTTTCCTCCTAATTTTCTTTTCCCCCTAATTCTTCTTTCATCCAAACATAGGGTAAAAGTTAAATAAAATTTTTTTCTAATTTTATATTCCCTTTGATTCTAAATATAAGAACTTGTAGATGGGTTTTGTTTCGGTCATAAATACAAAACTTCAATCCATTTTTTCCTTTCAAATTTATAATTTTCTCTCTCTAAACTCTAGGTACTGATTGCACATATTAATCAAGGGAGTTCTTCATCAAGTGAGTAGTTTTTAATGCAAATGATTAAAAGGAGTAATTTAAGAGAAACCAACACATATTTTTCACAAATAGCGACTTGAACTAATTTTGTTTATCTTTGCAAATTAATTATATATGATATATCCATCTCCTACATTTAGGATATCAGATGGAGCATATTATAAATTTACCCTGTCAATGTTTCTTCTTATTTATGGTTGAATACACACACACACACAAATTTATTATTAGGATTTGACCTGATTAGTTAAATGAAAATAGTAAGTTGATTTGAACTCCATCTAATCATATGTTTTGAATTTTAAAAAGAAAATAGCGCTAAGATGGGAAAAATATTTATATCTTAAATTAGAAATTTATTGTTTTAAATTTATTTCTTCAAAAAGATAGGAAAAATATTGTTTTCTTAGTTAAATGGGTCTAAATCCCACGAGGGCCGGACTTCATAATTGGGGGGTTTTATAGAACTCGGGCCTAAAAGTGTTGACTTGTTTTGACTCAAGTCCGTAAAGGGTTGGCCCTTATTCCCAACTCTAGATATGAGGTACGGTCAATGGTTGTGTGTCGTGTCACTATGTCATGTAGATCTTAGTCTATATCTACAAATATTTTTTTTTTTAAAAAAATATTACAATGGCAAGCAAAAGCTTATATTTTACAAGATAGTCTAATGTTTAGACCACACTACCTATGTCTTGTGGCATTAATTACAAATACTTTTAAGTAAATAACATAAATTGTTTCATTATCGTGAAGTTACATAAGTATCTTTTTGTTAATTTTAAACCAAGACAAACTCTTCACAACATTTTTCTCTATATATATTGTGAAATATAAACAAATCCTAGAAATTGGAAATTTTAAGTTTTAAAAAAAATATACAAAAATTAAAATCATTTTTTTAATTTATTCTGTTTTAATAAAAATTATGAATTTTTTTTTAACAAACCAAATTAATTTGGAAACAAAATCAAACAACTTTGAGTAACTTATATTTTTATTTCAAAAATGAATTCTTGGAAATTTTGTCACTAATACCAACATAAGTAAATATGAGAATATAAGTTTGAATCATAGAAAGTGCGTTTTTATGAGAGTGATCATTCTCGTTGATGAAATTTTTAAACATAAACTTTTCACCAATTTTTTTAAGTAAATCAAAAGCAACAATTTGGGGGAATATGGTTTTTTAAGGGAAAAAACAAAGGAAAAGACTAAACCCAGTACAAATTATAAAGGTAGGATTAAAGATGCAAGAAGATCATTATGCAAAGCGCCTAAAATATTAGGTGGCCAATACGAATTTGAGGAGTCTTAGACAAGTGAAAGGTAAAAGAGGAAGATATATGGTGTAATGATCCATATTAGGAAGACTCTTTTTCATATATGTATGTGATTATTGGCTTGGGATGGTCCGCTACATTATATGCCTAGTACTACTTCTCTTCCATCTATTATTATTGTTGACCCATACCCAAAAAAATAGGCAAAAATACAGAGGCCAAGATAGAGCTTTTATGTTGACCCCAAACAGGGGGGGAATAAAAATAAGTGGCTTCCATGTTAACCCGTTATGTGGGAGATTTTAGACCTTTCACATTTGACCCAAATTCCAAACACACCATTAAAAAGTGCCCCCCAGCCGCCTCTCCATATCGAAAATACTTTAAATGAGTTAGGTTAAAGAAGTTGCTACTAGGTATGTAAGCTTCTTGATAAGTAAGAAGTCGCGATTCGATATTACTTGTAATCTCATTACCTATTTATATTCAAAAAAGATCAAAGTTCTACAGATATAGGGGGTGAATATTATTTTCACACAAATTTAATTATAAATTTCGGTCAAGTGCCAATTTGAATCCATAAAGTCTTGGGATCTAGCTGTAAGGAACAAATAAATAACAACAAAAGAAGTTGCAGTGTTGCACACAATGGCGCACACTAGTGTACAGTAAAAACTGTGCGAACTTTGTTATTTTGATTTTAAAACACGTGCAAATTGCAAACATGAACTGTCTCATCATGGTGGTTTCTTTACAGAACAGGCCATCGGGATCCCTATTCGAAATGGGAATATATATATATATATATATAAACATAACACAACAAAAAAGATATTTAAATATGTACGTATGTATTGGAGAATATTTTAATGTTGTACTCATAATTTTCCAAGTTTGGCAACTTTTTTTTCCTAAAAAAGGATGGACCACAGATTATAAGACAGCCGAAGCTTCTTAGTCTCCGGTCTTATGGTTTTAAAAAATAGGTTTAAAGTCTTTTGGGTTATCGTGTATTGAGCCACGAGGATCTATGTTAAGTAGATTCATTAAAGAAGTGAACCCATTATATGATTCTATGTTTAGTGGGTTACAAAATGGTTTTGGTTCATGACACTTTTATGTTGGGTTACATCTATGGATATGGCTCTTCTCTGCATCATGATTGAATAGAATGAACTTCCATTAATAAACTCCTCACCCTATCCTAAAGCTCATTTTCCTACTCTCAACTCAACACAACATTTCACTCATCGCTATTCCAATCCAATATGAGCAGCAACACCATGGAGGTTTCACTCAAATTTCCTCTATAGTTTTTATTTTTCTAGAGTTATATTGGATCATTGATGTTTTCTATAGGACTTCTTTTTCATTTCATGTCCAAAAACATATTTAATCATATATTCCCTATCCATATCTACAATATTAAGTAAATTGAAATATTATCGTTTAGTTAGATGACAAATAAGCTTGAAATCATTGGTTGGTCTATATATTCATTCAAGTAGGTGGATCGAGCTCAAAGAGTGACGGCTCAACTTAAAGTATTTTAGATTCTTCTTATGAAAAGGCCCAAATCAAGACAAGTGGATCACTCATTTTCTACACTTAAATTTTATCAAAATAAACATAATCTACTACTTACTAACACCACAACTTAGTACTATTGACTTGGCCCTTTTCATAATGAGAACGCAAAATAGGTGAGCCGTTGCTCTTTGAGCTTGTTAGAGGTAGTCAACAATGGTGAACGTAGAAAGTCTTAGAGTTAGGTTAGAGTTAGGCACGTCTTGTCTCTTTCATACATTTGATTTTGTATATAAATAGACATATGTAACATTGATGAAATATAATGAGAATTTCAAATTAATCAAATAACATGGTACTAGAGCCATTGTAACTCCAGAAATAATTTCTGTTTTCCGGCGAAGAACTCCATTTTTTCCGGCCAACGTGTTTCTGTTCAAGGTTCAGATCTGCCTTCGCCAGCACCTCCGCTGCAGACACGCGCCAGATCCCTAGGTTCCCTGTGTTCAGATCGGCCGGCCACCAAAATTTGAAGCCATTCCGACTGCGCGTGAGTACACACGCGCCACTTGAAGTTCCGCCGCTGCAGACACGCGCCGGCGCGTGAAGATTCCTCCGGTGTCCGTTTGCGACGCCGTTTGCGGCGTTCTGATCGTCTCTTCAACCTCTACCTCCCTCTGAAGTTGTGTGGTCATCCGATCAAGTTTGAATTTTGAGCCTTATTCCTTGCCTCTGCTTCAACGATCTCCAGATTGCAATTTGCCTCTGCGTGCTTTGTTGAGTTAGTATTACGTTTAATATATCTGTGGGTCCCATGGTTGCAATCATTTTTTTTTCCTTTTGAAAATTTGCTGAGAAAGTGTAGCACGTGAACTCTTTCGGTGATTTTTCTTCCGTGTGGGTCCCTCTTTAAAAAAAAACTCTGAGGTACTATTCACTCACGGTACTGTTCATCTGAGGTACTATTCACTCACGATTACTGTTCATCTGGAGGCTTCTGTTCATCGTTTGGGATATTTTTTTGGTTGTGAGAAATTTCCACTTGGTCACTAGTGTGACGTTTGTTATTGTAGTTGGAGGACCTTAAAGCCTCATTTGGATATTTCAGATTGTTGCTGCAGTTTATGATTGTGTAATTATCTTGTTCTTGCTCTGAGAGTTTGTTGTCCTTTCACCTTTGCTGTTTGGTACATCTCCTTGTTTGATGATGGAGGAAATTAAGTCTAGATCTTCAGGTGCTCTTGCTACAGGTAACATAACTTCTAGCCTTGCCACTTGTTCGTCAAAGTGGATTATCGATTCCGGTGCAACTGATCATATGACAAGTAACAAAAATTTGTTCTCCTCGTATACACCTTATGCCAACCCCTCTAGTATAACAATTGCTAATGGTTCTTATTCTCGTGTTCTCGGATGTGGCACTATCCGACCTACCCCATCTATTGCTTTATCCTCTATCCTGTATGTTCTTGATCTCTTAAAGGAGACTGGAAAACTTGGAGCTGCACCAAGTAGCATCCCCATGATTTCGAATCCCTTTCTAGATCTTGATGCTAGTATGTTTGATGAACTTCCTGATGATTTGAAGAAGAAGATTGATCCAGAGAAATTAAAGCCGTTTCCATTTCCTGAGAGATATAGAAGACTTATTGGGAAACTAAATTATCTAACAGTAACTCGTCCTGATATAACCTTCTCAGTCAGTAGACTCAGCCAATTCATGGCATCACCAACAGTGGCACAATGGGAAGCTTTAGAACATATCTTGCATTATTTGAAAGGTTCTCCAGGTCTTGGTATTCTTTATACAGATTATGGGCACACTAAAGTCGAGTGTTTCTGTGATGCGGATCATGCAGGATCTAAAGCCACAAGACGATCCACTACTGGTTATTGTGTGTTTGTTGGTGGAAATTTGATATCTTGGAGAAGTAAGAAGCAATTAGTTGTGTCAAAATCAAGTGCAGAAGCAGAATACAGAGCCATGTCACAGTCAGTACAAGAAATTGTGTGGGTATTTCAACTCTTGAAGGAAATTGGCATTACCACGATATTGCCTGCAAAACTATGGTGTGACAATAAAGCAGCACTTCATATAGCTTCAAATTCTGTGTTCCATGAACGAACAAAACATATTGAGATTGATTGTCATTTTATTCGTGATAAGATCAAAGAAAATGTTGTATCTACAGGGCACGTACGATCCGATGACCAACTGGCAGATCTTCTGACAAAAGCCTTACATGGGACACGGGTTAAATATCTTTGTAACAAGTTGGGCATGATCAATATATATGCTCCAACTTGAGGGGGAGTGTTAGAGGTAGTCAACAATGGTGAACGTAGAAAGTTTTAGAGTTAGGTTAGAGTTAGGCACGTCTTGTCTCTTTCATACGTTTGATTTTGTATATAAATAGACATATGTAACATTGATGAAATATAATGAGAATTTCAGATTAATCAAATAACAGAGCTTAATCCGCCTACTTATGATAACGTATAGCCCAATCAATGGTTTCAAGCATACGTGGCATCCACACAATATTGTCGTTAGCTATTTCATCAATAAGCTGCATAATTATCACTTCAGCTAGATAGGCTGTGTTAAACTTCATTGTTATACGGTGGTTTTGGGCTTGGGTGATTCATTTGATGGTGTTCTAAGCATCTTCTCAATCTAAAGACCACACTGTAATTTTAGGCATGATAATTCCTCTAGTTGCAATCTTATACCCAATAATGACGAGCTACTATTACTATGATATGGAAAGTACCGTAAAATATTATCCGCCTGCATGATTTGTGTGAGTGCATAATATATGTGCGCGCGCGCGCGCGCTCTTCCCACAGTCTGAACAAAAATACGTTATCTACTTCAAAATTTTAACTAGGTAAAATTCTTAAAAGTATAACCTCTATTTTTTCGCTCCTCCTTTCCATATTATCCAACTAGTATTTTGGTTATTCAGTGTAAGACAAGCTGTTACTGTAACCCCCTACCTTAATAACCATATTTATAGTTCGAGAATGCGTCATTAAGTTGAAATAGAGACCAGTGGTTAACTTAAAATTTTTCCAAAACTTGTTTAGTGCGGTCTCACGTTCACATCTCGAATATAATTGGTCTGACCAGTTCGGTTTCATTCATACATATCAGAGTGCAACCAAAAGTTCCCGACAACGCTCAGGTTTCGTTACTTAATAAAGGGTTTACAACGCTTAGTTTCCCATACAGGGGATTACACAACACTATTCAATATATACAACATGTGCAACTAATCACCAACAAAATATGACAACCAACTACCAAAATTAAAACTCCTAGCTAGAAGCTCTAACCGCCCTTCATTACTTGCTTTTCCTTTGAACCGCTTGCCCTTGCTGTAGGTTAGACATTGGAAAGAATGAGATTCAAAAGAATCTCAGTAGTAACAATTCACTTATAACATGTACAATCACAAAGCATGTAAGCAAATCATAACAACAACAACACAACGGCATTTCTACAACAGCTTTCGCTACATTCACAACGGCATATTTCACAACAGCATGTTTCACAACAGCACAACAACGACATTTCACAACAGCAATGTTATATCACGGCATATTCAATGAAATGACATACATGCAAGGCATCATACACATAATAAGAGAAAGAGTCACTACCTTGCTCTTTCCGCTCGTGCACTGGCACTGCTTTATCACGTGCAGGGCAAATGTCAAATCCTATAATTAGAATTACGGGCGACATGTTATTACTTAATCCAATTCTTTAATTCAAACACTCAAGTTGGTTATCATTAGGGACATTTAATCAAATCAACTAAGGAGTTAAAGTGGTCAATTAACCTAAAAGACCAATTCCTAACCCCAAAGTTCAACAATACTACATTATGCCATTACATTTTCAATTTTCGCATAAGAGACCAAATCTGCCAGAATTTTCTCTAAACTTTGAAAAATCATAACTAATTCTACAAAAATTGAAATGAGGTGATCTCAAGTCCTATGGAAAGCTATTGAAGTCCTCTTCATAGGAAAAATATGAATCATTACTGGAAATCACCACACAATTCCAGAATTACACAAAATCCCACACTGCTCCAGAATTAAGTCCAGTTTCGACATCAAACTTTGGGCAACCAGAACTCACAGCTCAAAAAACGAAATGACACAAAGTATATGTCCATTTTGAAGCTTGGAATGTGAACTTTAAGACTGGAAAGTTTCATAATTTTTAGAGATCATTTGGCTATCCAAAAACACCACACAAGTAGAGTACCTCGCTGGAATTCTGTTCAGGCTGAAAACCCAAATTTACACTTTGAGTTCCAATGACCCAAAATTCACAACCTAGGGCTATTCCCACATAATTTTTCGTGTAGAACACAATGGTAACATCGAAATTAACAAATTCCCACTCATTCTCCATGTCCTGTTTTGGCAGAAAATTCAAAATAAATCCCAACAATTACCAACTTCTAATTTCAGCATCAAACTTGTGTCAAATGGTTTCCAATCATCATAAACCACCAATAACATAACCAAAACATCATGAATTACCCAAACCCTTGTTTAGACAAAATCAGGGCAGATTTACACATGCCAAAATTCTCATTCAACCAACACAACCAATAGCTCAAATTGATGCTAATACTCACCTCTTGCTTCTCCTTATCTCCTTCCTTTGGTTTTTCAGCTTTTGTTCTTGGATGATGGCACAAAACACCTCCTCTTGAAATTCTAAAACCATAGAAATGAAGCTCTCATCAAGAGGAACAAAGTTTGTGAAGGACACTTGAGCCATAGATGAGGTTAAGGAGGTGAAAATCCAAGATGAAACCCTTACCTTGTTCTTGTTTCTTCACTTGTTCTTTTCGTGTTTCAGCTGGCCGACTTAGAGAATGAGAGAGAGAGTGAATAATAATCAGTTTTTGCCTTCCCTTATCACTTAAAAAACCTGACCGAAAAGTTGGACAAAAAGGAGAGGCAAATATGTGGTCCATATTTGTTCTTTCTTGCTAAAATCCTATGGTAATTTCTATGGTATAATTGATCCAATTTGGTCAACCTTTCTCTTTCCTACCCCTTCCTCACTTGGCCGACGTTTACTCCTCAAAAAGAAGAGGATGCATATTAATTAATTATTCACTTCCTCTCTTGTGATATGCCTTTGTTTTGGCCGAAATGTTTGACTTAGAGAAAGTGATTACATTGATCAAAAGCTCCATTTCTCTTGGCTCTTTGTTTTGGACGAAGTCCTCAAGAAAAAGGGAGAAGAGATGTTGACCAACATGCTCCCTTCTTGCTTCCTTCAAGTCAAGCCACAATTATTGACTTTTCAACTCTTTATTTTACTTGGCTAGAATTGCCTTCTCTTGGCTCCCTTCAATCATACGAAATAGCTTCTTGGAAGAGAATAATGATCTCTCAAAAATATTCTCTTACACCTCATTAATTAATATAATTTAATTTCCAAAAAATCACATGATTAGTTGACTTCTATGTCATCTTTTCTAGGGGTACTTCTGTTATTAATCCCGCTATCTATTCTATACATTTAGCCCTTGAGTACATTTTGGGATATTACAATTCTCCCCCCGTACAATAAATTTCGTCCTCGAAATTTGTTACACAACTTGAGCCATAAACTCTGGATAACGTCTACGCATATCCGCTTCCACTTCCCAAGTTGCTTCTCTTTCTGTCATGCCCTTCCAGATCACTTTCACAAATGGAATGCTTCGGTGTCGGAGCCGTCGTTCTTCTCGATCAATGATCTGCTCTGGCTCTACCGCATATGTGAAGTTGTCTTGTAATTCGACTTCTTCATATTCAACTATATGAGATGGATCCGGTTGGTACTTCTTCAGTTGGGAAACATGGAACACATCATGGAGCCTGCTCAAGTTCGGGGGTAGGGCTACTCGATAGGCTACAGGCCCGATTCTCGCAAGAATCTCAAAAGGACCTATATACCTTGGGCTCAGCTTCTTCCGCTTGATAGCTCTCCCGATGCCCGTAACTGGTGATACTCTCAAAAAAACATGATCACCCACTTCAAACTCTAGAGGCCTTCTCCTCTTGTCAGCGTAGCTTTTCTGTCGACTTTGTGCTGCAAGAAGCCTCTTACGGATGATTTGAATCTGCACTGAGGTTTGATCAACAAGCTCCGGCCCATAAAGCTTCCTCTCCGATAACTCATTCCAACACAAGGGTGATTGACACTTTCTCCCGTACAACGCTTCATACGGCGCCATCTGAATGCTCGCATGATAGCTATTGTTGTAAGCGAATTCAGCAAGTGGAAGAAAGCGATCCCAATTACCTTTGAAGTCGAGAACATAAGCTCGCAACATATCCTCTAGTGTCTGGATAGTCCTTTCTGATTGACCATCTGTCTGAGGATGATAGGCTGTGCTGAATCTCAATTGAGTTCCCAATGCTTCATGCAACGCCTTCCAAAATCTCGAAGTGAATCGGGGATCACGGTCGGAAATGATGTTCTTCGGTATGCCATGGAGTTTCACAATCTCTCGGATATAAATCTCTGCTAGTTTATCTGGAGAGTAACCAGCATTTATCGGTATGAAGTGTGCCGACTTTGTTAATCGGTCCACAATTACCCAAATCGCATCATAATTCCTGATCCTGGGCAATCCCACCACCAGGTCCATGGTCACACTTTCCCATTTCCATTCTGGAATCTCAGGACTTTGAAGCAAACCAGGCGGTCGTTGGTGCTCAATCTTTACCTTCTGGCAAGTGAGACACCTCGCTACATACTTTGTCACATCACTCTTCAAACCTTGCCACCAATACATGGACTTCAGATTATGATACATTTTGGTCATACCAGGATGAAGAGTATATGGTCTCTTGTGTGCCTCATCTAGAATCTTCTGTCTCAACTCCGCCTTAAGTGGAACACAAATTCTCTTCTGATAGCGAACTAGTCCACTAGGTGACAGATCATAGCCCTGAGCCTCTCCCCGTTTAATTCTAGCCATATTCCGCTGTATCCAGCCATCTTGTCTCTGAGCTTCTTCAATCTCAACCCTCAGATCACTTTCCCCTTGGGAAACATTATAGTTAGCACATACAATTTGGTTTGACAAATTCAAGTCCCAAAAATCTTCTATCAATTTCACCTCTTGAATCATCATTGCTGCAACTAGCACCGTCTTTCGACTAAAAGCATCAGCGACAACGTTAGCTTTACCTGGATGATACTTGATCTCTAGGTTGTAATCTTTCAGCAACTCCATCCATCGACGTTGTCTCATATTCAACTCTTTCTGATCGTACAAATACTTGAGACTCTTGTGGTCGCAGTACAGTTCTACCGTCACACCATACAGATAATGCCGCCATATTTTCAATGCAAACACAATTGCCGCAAGCTCCAGATCATGAGTAGGATAGTTCATTTCATGAGGCTTTAGCTGTCGGGAGGCGTAGGCCACCACTCGTCCCTGCTGCATAAGGACACACCCCAACCCTTGCTTACTCGCATCACTATACACAACATAAGTCAAGCTAGGATCGGGTATAATCAACACCGGTGCCGTGGTCAACCTCTCCTTCAGCTCAACAAAACTGTTTTCACAACGTTCATCCCACTTAAACGGCTGATCTTTTCGCGTGAGCTTGGTCATCGGCAAGGAAATCCGGGAGAAATTTTGAATAAATCTCCGGTAGTAACCAGCAAGACCCAGAAAACTGCGTATCTCAGCAACAGTTTCTGGCCTCTTCCAGTCAAGTACTGCTTCCACTTTACTGGGATCCACCGAGACCCCTTCTTGCGAGATAACATGGCCCAAGAATTTTACTTCTGGAAGCCAAAACTCGCACTTACTCAACTTGGCATAGAGCTGCTTTTCAAGCAATATCCCTAGCACAATTCTCAAATGATGCTCGTGCTCCTCCCTACTCTTAGAGTATATCAGAATGTCATCGATAAACACCACTACAAATTGGTCCAGGTATTGTCGAAAGACACGATTCATGTAATCCATGAATACAGCAGGTGCATTAGTTAGGCCAAAGGGCATTACTAGAAACTCATAATGCCCATACCTAGTTCTGAAGGCAGTCTTCGATACATCTTCTGCTTTCACTCGTAATTGATGATAACCCGACCTTAGATCAATCTTTGAAAATACACAAGAACCAGACAGTTGATCTAAAAGGTCATCGATTCTCGGGAGAGGATATTTGTTCTTAACGGTTATCTTGTTCAATTCTCTATAATCCACACACAGTCTTAGACTCCCGTCTTTCTTCTTAACAAACAATACTGGAGCTCCCCACGGTGAAACGCTGGGTCGGATGAACCCTTTTTCAAGTAAGTCTTCAATCTGCTTCTTTAGCTCCGCCATTTCATTTGGGGCCATTCGGTATGGGGCTTTTGATATAGAACCAGCTCCAGGCACAATTTCAATTGGAAACTGCACTTCCCTTTCCGGAGGTAATCCGCTAAGATCATCCGGAAATACCTCAGGAAACTCTCTTACCACGGGTATACTTTCTAAAGTTTCTTCTATTTCTCCCTGCACGGAAAAGAATACCATATACCCCTGGCACCCCTTCTCTAGATATTTCTCAGCTTTAGCTGTTGAGAGGAAGTTTAAACTAGAATTCGCATTATCATCCTTATGGGAATTAGGATACACTATTTTCTTGTTTCCACAATCTAGCAATACATTATTCGCCGTCAACCAATCAAAACCCAATATGACTTCTAATTGGTAGAGCGGCAGACAAATCAAATCAACAGTAGACTCATACCCCTCAACAGTTATTACACAGTTCAAACAAGCCTCAGCTGTCACAACCTTGACACCCATCGGCGTCGACACAACCAAATCAAATGGCAGTTTATGAACATGTAACCCCAGGCGCTTCACACAGTCATAGGCAATGAAGGAATGACTTGCACCCGAATCAAATAAAGCTTGCAGTAAACTACCATTGATAAAGATTTTACCTTGAATCAGGTCGGGGGACTTCCGGGCTTCCTCGTGTGTCATGGTGAACACCCTGGCCCGATTCCTAGGCCTTTGCTCTGTCGGCGGACGTCTGCATTCAGTAGCAATGTGTCCCGGCTGTTTACAGTTATAACAAACTACTTGCCCCGTACATGTTCTGCCAGGATGTGCCCTCCCACAACGAGTGCATGTCAATATTGTTGGGGGTTTCTGATTATCACGACCCTCAGATTGATAAGGCTTCTTACCACTATCCTTAGCTGAGAACCCTTGTCCCTTTCGCTTTTGGGAAGTATTCCCTTTACTAGGCTCACTACGGTTGCTGATAGCTTTGGCAGGATACAAATCTCTCAGATTCTTTTCTGTGATTCTGCATTCTTCAACCGCTTTATTGAACTCAGTAAACAAGTGAGTGGCCAATCTCTTTCTCAGTTCTCGTCTTAAACCACGAATAAGCATGTCTGAACTCCATTCTTCGTCATCCTTACTCCGAAGATAGGAGGAATATCGGGACAACCGGACGAAACGGGACAGATACTCATCAAAGGTCTCCGTGTCTCCTTGTTTGATATTTAGAAATTCAGTTTCCTTCTCAAGCCTCACTGACTTGGGGAAATATTTCTCATTGAACTGTCGTTGAAACACTTCCCAGGTCAGTGGTATATTGCGGCTTTGAAGTGTTAGGGCGATATTCCGCCATCAACGGTCTGCATCTCCTTCCAACTTGTACACCGCTAATCGCGCTTTCACCTCTGATGGGCATTCAAGAACCTCAAAAATCTTCTCTAGTCTATTCAACCAGTCTTCAGCTACTTGAGGATCAAATCTGCCTTTAAACACCGGAGGTAGATGTTTGCAGAATTTGGAGACCCAATATTGCAGATCTCTCTCGTCACGGGCTGGTACTCTATGTAACTCTGGGTTTGGTTCAATGTGAGGAGGTGACTCTGGAGGTCTAATGGACCCTTCAGCGGTTTCCTCATGGCGGGTCTCTTCTTGGGTCTCATCGTGAGTAGACTGGCCGCGGTCTTCGTTGCGTTTTGCCCTTTCCTCTCTGAGCTCTTCTCTCAGCTCAGCTATCATATCTCTTTGATCACGAATCAACCCCATCATCTCCCGCATAGGGTCTGGTGGATTGTCATTAAGCACCACCTCCACTTCTGGTTCTACTCTTCTGTTTCTCGGGTGAACCATTGTGTCTTTCAATTCTACAATGATTCACCATGTCAGTATCATAACAAATGTATACACATAGTCCTTAAATCTTGTATGCATCGGCAAACCAGCAATAATACTCATGTGTATACCACAAAAAAAAATCATAAGTCACTTTCTTATGACTAAGGCAACAAACTATAGTAACTATCCTAGCAAATCCTACCCTTGCCAGGAACTACAGCTCTGATACCAAAAATGTAACCCCCTACCTTAATAACCATATTTATAGTTCGAGAATGCGTCATTAAGTTGAAATAGAGACCAGTGGTTAACTTAAAATTTTTCCAAAACTTGTTTAGTGCGGTCTCACGTTCACATCTCGAATATAATTGGTCTGACCAGTTCGGTTTCATTCATACATATCAGAGTGCAACCAAAAGTTCCCGACAACGCTCAGGTTTCGTTACTTAATAAAGGGTTTACAACGCTTAGTTTCCCATACAGGGGATTACACAACACTATTCAATATATACAACATGTGCAACTAATCACCAACAAAATATGACAACCAACTACCAAAATTAAAACTCCTAGCTAGAAGCTCTAACCGCCCTTCATTACTTGCTTTTCCTTTGAACCGCTTGCCCTTGCTGTAGGTTAGACATTGGAAAGAATGAGATTCAAAAGAATCTCAGTAGTAACAATTCACTTATAACATGTACAATCACAAAGCATGTAAGCAAATCATAACAACAACAACACAACGGCATTTCTACAACAGCTTTCGCTACATTCACAACGGCATATTTCACAACAGCATGTTTCACAACAGCACAACAACGACATTTCACAACAGCAATGTTATATCACGGCATATTCAATGAAATGACATACATGCAAGGCATCATACACATAATAAGAGAAAGAGTCACTACCTTGCTCTTTCCGCTCGTGCACTGGCACTGCTTTATCACGTGCAGGGCAAATGTCAAATCCTATAATTAGAATTACGGGCGACATGTTATTACTTAATCCAATTCTTTAATTCAAACACTCAAGTTGGTTATCATTAGGGACATTTAATCAAATCAACTAAGGAGTTAAAGTGGTCAATTAACCTAAAAGACCAATTCCTAACCCCAAAGTTCAACAATACTACATTATGCCATTACATTTTCAATTTTCGCATAAGAGACCAAATCTGCCAGAATTTTCTCTAAACTTTGAAAAATCATAACTAATTCTACAAAAATTGAAATGAGGTGATCTCAAGTCCTATGGAAAGCTATTGAAGTCCTCTTCATAGGAAAAATATGAATCATTACTGGAAATCACCACACAATTCCAGAATTACACAAAATCCCACACTGCTCCAGAATTAAGTCCAGTTTCGACATCAAACTTTGGGCAACCAGAACTCACAGCTCAAAAAACGAAATGACACAAAGTATATGTCCATTTTGAAGCTTGGAATGTGAACTTTAAGACTGGAAAGTTTCATAATTTTTAGAGATCATTTGGCTATCCAAAAACACCACACAAGTAGAGTACCTCGCTGGAATTCTGTTCAGGCTGAAAACCCAAATTTACACTTTGAGTTCCAATGACCCAAAATTCACAACCTAGGGCTATTCCCACATAATTTTTCGTATAGAACACAATGGTAACATCGAAATTAACAAATTCCCACTCATTCTCCATGTCCTGTTTTGGCAGAAAATTCAAAATAAATCCCAACAATTACCAACTTCTAATTTCAGCATCAAACTTGTGTCAAATGGTTTCCAATCATCATAAACCACCAATAACATAACCAAAACATCATGAATTACCCAAACCCTTGTTTAGACAAAATCAGGGCAGATTTACACATGCCAAAATTCTCATTCAACCAACACAACCAATAGCTCAAATTGATGCTAATACTCACCTCTTGCTTCTCCTTATCTCCTTCCTTTGGTTTTTCAGCTTTTGTTCTTGGATGATGGCACAAAACACCTCCTCTTGAAATTCTAAAACCATAGAAATGAAGCTCTCATCAAGAGGAACAAAGTTTGTGAAGGACACTTGAGCCATAGATGAGGTTAAGGAGGTGAAAATCCAAGATGAAACCCTTACCTTGTTCTTGTTTCTTCACTTGTTCTTTTCGTGTTTCAGCTGGCCGACTTAGAGAATGAGAGAGAGAGTGAATAATAATCAGTTTTTGCCTTCCCTTATCACTTAAAAAACCTGACCGAAAAGTTGGACAAAAAGGAGAGGCAAATATGTGGTCCATATTTGTTCTTTCTTGCTAAAATCCTATGGTAATTTCTATGGTATAATTGATCCAATTTGGTCAACCTTTCTCTTTCCTACCCCTTCCTCACTTGGCCGACGTTTACTCCTCAAAAAGAAGAGGATGCATATTAATTAATTATTCACTTCCTCTCTTGTGATATGCCTTTGTTTTGGCCGAAATGTTTGACTTAGAGAAAGTGATTACATTGATCAAAAGCTCCATTTCTCTTGGCTCTTTGTTTTGGACGAAGTCCTCAAGAAAAAGGGAGAAGAGATGTTGACCAACATGCTCCCTTCTTGCTTCCTTCAAGTCAAGCCACAATTATTGACTTTTCAACTCTTTATTTTACTTGGCTAGAATTGCCTTCTCTTGGCTCCCTTCAATCATACGAAATAGCTTCTTGGAAGAGAATAATGATCTCTCAAAAATATTCTCTTACACCTCATTAATTAATATAATTTAATTTCCAAAAAATCACATGATTAGTTGACTTCTATGTCATCTTTTCTAGGGGTACTTCTGTTATTAATCCCGCTATCTATTCTATACATTTAGCCCTTGAGTACATTTTGGGATATTACAGTTACCCTTCATCCCCACTCTAAAAAAACTACTATAACAGCCATGGATTTATGGATAATGGACGGTGGAAGCAATAAAGGACTGAAGAATCGGAGATGGATAATATATATATATATATATATATATATATATAGTTATACATATAGTCCCGTAATGATGCATTATATATATAGAAGTGGTAGGGATAATTACTGAATTAATAGGGAAAAAGGGCAAAAGGAGGAAATATAGAAGAAGAAGAATACACGCATTTGATGTACAGTTCAGAAATAATAATGATATATAGATAATGTTGTTAGATTGATCTTTATTTGATGTAAAAGGAGAAGATGCAACTGTTCATTACATCACCAAACCTTATCTCTCTATCTGGTGGATATGTGTATTTTGAAGGAGTTTTAGTTGAAGTGTAAGTAGTAAGGGAACCAAATCACCTAATAACCATGTAATGTGCAGTGCATGGGGTTATATCTGCTTTAGTGTTTTTTCGCATACAATCATCCAAATAGGCTTACTTTTCAGGGCCAACCTTGGCTCTCTCACTCGTCAATATTGGTGAGTGGCCTAAAATCTCCCACGTAACGGGTAAAACATGGAAGCCACATCTCTTTTTTATTCTGGTTGGATATTAAATCTCTATCTATGTCTTCCTCTCATATGTGTTTTTGTTTGTTTGTTTTTTTCGGACATGGGTCAGCATTCAACATAAATACATGGAGGCCAAGTAGAGCAAGGCATGTAATGTGATTCGTTACTGCTGTGCTCGTTTGGACGACCGTCCTCGACCAAATTATGTTATATTTTTATTGTTCTATCATTGAACATGCATATATATTTTTCGTATTTCAATTGGAAAATAGTACTAACGTATTAAGAACTACAATTAAATACCACCTCTGGTCCTTAGTATATATGATCTAGTTGACTAATTTGGGTTAATTAAAAAAATTAGTTGTTAGTCATTTATAACAAATATATGTTAGTTTTTTTAAAAATACCGTTTTTCATCATGACTATCATGGGATATAAACCTCTTAAAATGTATGCAATCAAAAAAGATACTTTAAAAAAAATTATAAATTTGAGAGACAAAATAGATTGAGGTCATATATTTAGAACCAAATTTAACCCCCAACTAGTTGGTTTTTATATTAAGGAGCAAAAGTAATACAAATATTGGAGAAACCATCGTTCTCCAAACGTTCTTGTGATGAGAGAATGTTCTTTGGAGACTGCCAAGATAAGATTTCAAAAGTACTAGAACTTAATTATAATAACAGCTTGCAGCAAAATTTGCACCATGTATCATATGTACGGCGCAGGGAAACCGATGATATCATGAAAATACACTTAAAGCCTATGAAATGAAGAGTTGAATCATATAATATATATTTGAGCCAACAAAAATCATATAATATATATGAACATATGTATCTTATCTTATCCTTGATTCATTTGAGACCTAGCAAAAATTAAAATAAAAAAGGAGTGTGAACACATGCAAGACCTGTGATTAATGATGTGGCAGGAAACGATCGATGGACGTGAATGGAAAATAGAGAGAGAGTGTGTGTGTAGATGCACCAAAAACCATATAGAGTAATTAATGAGGTGGTGGTGGTATCGTTTAAAGAACTACACATAAATTTGTCGTTAATTAAAAATTATTTTGTGATATTTTGAGAATGATTTGTACCGCCAATTTATTATTGGCCCACCATATTCTTTTTAGCGGTAACCTCATAGAGAGAAGAAAATCAGAAAAGAAGAAAACAAGGTCGTGGTTTGAGTTGTCCCTTTCCTTGCATAAATTTCTCCCGTTGAAAGCCATATAAATGTGTTTCACTCTCGGTCATAAAACTAAAGCCAGCTTAAGAAAATAGTTTATTATTTTCAACTCGATAAATTTGTAGTCTTTAAGTAGTTAAACTTTAGTAAAACAGACTGGATTGTTGTAAAGTTGCAAAAATCCTTATGTATGAACAAGGACAAAATCTATAAAGCATTATTCCATTTTTATAAAAGTTTATGAATAGTTTATGAATTGATCATGAAGGGATGAGTAGTATTCAATAATACTCTCTCTGCTTCTATTTAATTGCGTTTTAAAAAATTGTTGCTCTGTTCCCAACAGAAATTAATCCCTAACCGAACAAGACTGCCAAAAAATTGAATGTAAAATAGAGAAATAATATTCTGGTTCTTTATTATTCAACTTGAATCATATAGGTGTACATCTCATGCTTATATAGACTTGATAGTTTAGACACTCAATGACACGTAAGCTACAAGTTCTTAACAGCTGGCAACAACCACATATCAGACTAACAGACTCATAACAAAGAGAACAATATAACTAACATTCCCCCTGCGCATGAGAGAGCTGCAACTCGTTAGAACCATCAACATCATCAATAATATCAAAGCTGTGATCAGGATCTTCTAATGATTCAACATTAAGTTTGTGATGACAATAGTAGAATAGTACACTTGATTGAGCCTTTGTGAGAAAATCAACAACTTGATCAAATGATAGAACATAACCCACATGAACAATATCTGCGGCAACCTTTTCGCGAATAAACTGCAGGTCAATCTCAAAATGCTTGGATTTGTTGTGTAACACAGGATTAGCAGACAACGCTACTGCACTAGAATTATCACACAAAATGGTGGGAGTATCAACAACAAAAATTCACATTTCTTTTAACAATGCCATGACCCAAATGACATCAGAGATTGCATCAGTAACACTTCGATTTTCAGCTTTTGTAGTAGAATGAGATATGTTTGCTGTTTATGGGACGTCCAGGTAATTGGGTTTGGGCCAAGATAAGTACAGAAACCGCTAGTAGAGCTGCGATCAAGACGACTACCGGCACAATCGGCATCTGCAAAGGCTTGAACACGCATATGTAGAGCTGGTTAAATGAGTAGACCATGTGAACTAGTACCTTTAAGATGGCGCAGCAAACGTTCAACACAAGTCTAGTGTTTGATAGTTGATTCATGGATAAATTAATTGAGCTTGTTGATTGTAAAGGCAATGTCTGGACGAGTATAACATACATATTGAAGAGTGCCAAGCACACTATGAAACAACGATGGGTCAGAGAAAAGAGCATTGTCTCCAAGGGTTAAACGAGTTGTAGTATTCATTGGTGTAGCATAAGGTGTTGTAAGACAGAGGTTTGTCTTTTGTAGAAGCTGAGTAATATACTTACGTTGACTAAGTAGCAAACCAGAAGCTGTTCTGGTGAATTCAATGCCTAGAAAGTAAGATAGTTCACCAAGATCCTTTTAATGAGAAAAGCTTACTCATCTTAGCGATAAGGTGCCGAATAACTGATTCAGAGCTGCTGGTGAGAACAAGATCATCCATATAGGCAAGGAGGAAAATAATATCAGTGCCAATTTGAGATATAAACAGACAAGAATCAGCATGAGATGCTTGAAAACCAAGGGCCTTTACAGTATCGGCAAGCTTGAGAAACCATGCATGAGGGGCTTGCTTAAGCCCATAGATGGCCTTTTTTAATCTGCAGACCAAAGGTGCACCATGGGCATTGGTAAGAGTAAATCTAGGGGGTTGATCCGTGTAGACTTCTTCTTATAAGTCTCCATTTAAAAATGCATGTTTGAAATCAACTTGATGTAACTTCCAACTATTTGTAACTACAACTTTAAGGATAATATGAATTGTCGCAGCCTTGATAACTAGACTAAAGGTTTCAGAATAATATATGTCAGCTTCTTGAACATAGCCTTTAGCAACAAGTCTACCTTTACATTTTGTAGTAGTACCATACTACCATCAGCATTTAGTTTGACTTTGAACAACCATTTGCAACTAATGGTTTTATGTCCTAGAGGTAAGCAACAACATCACAGGTGCCAAAGTTGATTAAGGCATCGTATTCATCTTCAGCTGCTTGTTTCCACAAAGGATTAGCAAGTGCCTCATCAATAGTAGTAGGAATCGAGGCCTCCTTAATAGCAAGAAAGACTTTAGGTTTAAAAATGCCAGCTTTATCTTTGGTAACCATAAGATGGGTATTTTCTGGTATAGGTTCAAGAGGAGGGGGTAAAAGCTGTTTAATGGCAGCAAAAGGTAAGGATCGTTCAAGGGGTTCAGGAAGAGAGGAAGAGGAGTGGGAAGGTCAAACAGAATAAGGGAGGATGAGGAAGGAAGGGGGGAGGTGGAACAGGTTGAGAGGATGAGGAAGGAATAGGAACTGAACTGAAAGAAGAGAAGGAATCTTTGGCACGATTATTGTGAGCAAGTTGTCTAACATTGGCTTGAGATATTTTGGGAAAGAAAGTTTCATTAAAGATAACATGCCGAGGGACAAAAATTCAACCAGTTTGAACATCTAAGTAATTATAGCCTTTGTGTTGTGAGCTATAGCCTATAAATATGCACTGTGAGCTCTAAATTCAAGTTTATGTTTGTTGTAGGGTCGAATGTAGGGAAAACATTCACAACCAAAAACCTTTAAGCCAGAGTAATAAGGTTTAACACTATATAACTTTTCAAATGGTGTAAGACCACTTATAGGAGAACAAGATAGTCTATTTGGGAGAAAAACAACAAAACTGAAAGCATTGGCCCAATAAAATAACGGTAGATGTGCATGAGCCAACAGAGTCAATCCAGTTTCAACAACTAAATGATGTCGTCTTTCAGCCAATCCATTTTGCTCAGATATATAACGATAAGAGAATCGGTGCTCAATGCCACATGCTGTAGTAAATTATTTAAAACTGAGAAATTCACCCCTATTGTTAGACTGAATTATTTTAATTTTAGCATCAAGATGATTTTCAACTTGGAGTTTAAATTCCTTGAACTTCTACAGTGCCTTAGATTTTTTGTGCAAAGGAAAGATCCAAGTAAAGCGACTGAAAGCATCAACAATGGCAAGATAAAAAGAATAGTGATTTAACCATAATTTTATATATTTTTAATTAATTAAATAGGGACTCTTAATGTATTTTTCAGAACATTATCGCATGATTAAACACTTATTTTAATTAGAGGCATTTGTATTGAATTAATTGTAATAAAAGGGTAAAATGGCCATAATTATTAAATATTTATACATATGATCTCTTGAATTTTTAATACTACCTTATGCTTAATTTTACATTGCAGTGCTTTGGGACACAATTGGTGATTTTTGGAGTCTGAATTAATATTTTGAAGACAAGGAAAATTATAGAAAATGGCTGGAGAAAATTACATAAAAGTACTCATCAACTTTTTCATGAAGAAAATTTATTGGGGAAAATTACAGAACAAGACCCAAGCCACAAATTCAACATTCAAACCGATAGAAAAGCAAAATCTGGGGGTTTTGTCATGTGAACTTCTTGAATATGTAGAAATTACATGCGCGCACATCACGGAAAGATTTGTGTTAAACACAGTTAACACATTATTTTTCTTTCTGACAAACAATCGGTAGCTTGCTTTCAGATTACAATCAACGATGGCTGCACCTAACAATTAGTAGTGGCTATGGTTGGTGAAGGGAAATGGATGTCGGTAATCTCACTATATATACCCCCATCATCACCAGCACAAGGCATCCAGAAAACCTGCAGCTCTTCCTTCTTCCGTTTTCCTTTTCTATTTTCTTTTGCCGAGGTAGAACGGGAAGTTGAAGTAAGAACGAGGAGGTCACCACTATCATCACCGACCTCTTCCCTTCACCACCACCATTCACCTTTACCAGCCTCGGCACCTTCCTTACCACCACATTCTTCATTTTCATCACCGTCATCATCACCCCAAGCACCTTCTCCGGCCCCCATTCACCGTCGACCTTCATTTCTATCTCACCATCATAGACCACCGTCCTTCCTTTAACCTCCATATTCCTTCCAGACCTCCTTCGACTCCTCTCTAAGATATTCCAGCACCTTTGACTTTTCCGGCGAGCACTTGCAGTTTTCCGGCCCCCATTTCCGACGGGTTCCATCTCCGCTCTCATCTTCACTTCATCTCTCTTCTTCCTTCATCGAAGAACATCACCGTTCATCTTTGCATCACCGAATCACATTGAACAAAATCAGATCAAAGCACTGGAAGCTTCCGTCTCTCACCATTGCGTCACAACTCCGACCCCGACTTCCGGCGAGTTTCAGTTCCGGCGATCTCCAACCCACATTGCAGCAGAGGACCTGAACCGAAGGTAGAGAACTGAAAGCTTGGATCTGGAACCATCATCGTCTGCCATAATCATCAGCGCCACGGATCAGTTGGAGTGAAACCATCGTGACTACTACAATGGATTCAGGTAGAGCCGGGAATTCGGGCCGAGCCCGTCGGGCCAGCCCGTTTAGGCCCGAGCCCGTCAAGGGCCGGGCCAGTGATTTAAAGTGAAAAAATGGAAGCGGGCTTAAACGGGCCGGCCCGATGGGCCGCGGGCTTAAACGGGCCGGCCCGAAAGCCCGTCGGGCCGGCCCGTTTAAGCCCGTTTAATTTTTTTTTTTTTTTATTTTAGAAATCACTATAGCAATGTTTTTTTTTTGCCCTATTGTAGCTATGAACTTCTTTGGTTGTAGTTTGTCAACTTGTTTGATTGTGGTCTTGTTCTTGTAGACTTATTTGATTATGGCTTTTGTCTGTAGTTTATGAACTTGTTTGAGTGTTTGACTGGTTATGGATATTAATTATGGTTTGTTTGTTAGGTTTTAGTGTTTATGTTTTATTGAATATAGATGCTATATATGTTTTAAGTAGTTTTAATAATATTTATATGTTAGATTATGTATTTTAGTCATTAGGGGCATAAAGGAGAGGGAAAAGTTAAACGGGCCTGAAGCCCGCGGGCCGGCCCGCGGGCTTCAGTTAAACGGGCCGGGCCGTTAAAATAGGGGTGTTTTTAGGACGCGGGCCTAAACGGGCCGGCCCGTTTAGGCCCGAGCCCGTCACGGGCCGGCCCGTTTGCCCAGCTATAGATTCAGGCACGCTGACATCATCAATATGCATGCTGGCTCCTTGACTACATGCACGTGACAGGGGAGTTTATTTTTCTTGTTTGATTTAGTTTTGTTTCCTATTTATATATATATATATATTTTTTTTTTTTGTTTTGTGTTAAACATGATAATTGTTTGTATAATGGTGTGAATTAAATTTGTGTTTGTGGGATTATTATGATTTAATTGAGTGGCATGTTTGTTTATTTAATTAAATCACATTTTCTCTTTTATTTTGGTGTGTTTGTTTAATGTATTTAATTTAAAACAAATATTTAAATTTCTAAAACTCTTTTTAATCAATTTTTCTTAGTGCTTAGTTATACCTAGGGAGTCAAAATAAAAGACTCTTCAAGTGAGACGATCCGAGTTTTGTACTACACTGTAATTCTTGGATTTAAAATTTTGTATTTAACTCCGAGGCGCAAAGACACGGTCAAATCAAATAGGAATGAGAAGAAGCAAGGACGGGTCCCCACAAATCCATTGCTAATAATTCCAAGGGTTTATTGTATACAGATGCAGAACTAGAAAAAGGAAGCTTATGAGCTTTCCCAAATTGATAAGCAGAGCAATGAGAAACTACATCAACAGAAGAGAAGGGAATAGTAGCTCTGTGTAATATAGTTTTGACAATATCCATGAATGGATGTCCTAATCTATAGTGCCATGTGATAAGAGAATTTGATGTGGGGTAAGGTGACATTGAGTTGCAAAATGAGAGGGCTGAGGCATAACACCTAGCTTATACATACGATTTGTCTCAATACCATCAATGAGAATCCTGTTTGCCCTCAAGACCTTGACAAAACAAGTATGAGGAAAAAATTCAATAGAGACGCCATTTTCTTGCTTGGTTTGAGCAATAGATAATACTTTTTTTTCATAGCAGGAACACACAGAACTCTATTCATATTCAACTGAGAATTAGGAGCATGAAGTTGTATGTTTCCAATATGAGTAATGTCTAAACCATAGCCATTTCCTAACATAACCTTACCAGAAGCATCTGGAGGAGTAAACTGTTGAAGACACTCAGAGGACTTAGCAACATGTTGTGTGGCACCATAATCAGCATACCAAGCATTATCCTAGACAGTAGCTGGGGTGGTAATGAATGCTTGAGTAGTAGGTTCAGAAGAAGTCGGTGTAGCAGCTTGAATAACTGGAGCCTGAGTAACTGGAGATTAAGTTTTGATAGCCTTTTGGGCCCTAACAGGTGGGGGCAATTGTGACAGGAAGATAAGACTTATAGCTACCAGAGGAATTAGTAGGCACAACAAAATAATAAACACCATCACTAGGACCATAATCAGCATAATAGGCCTGAGAGGAGGAACCATATGAACTTGATCGCGAGAAGTCATACCTATAATAACAACGATTAGCAATATGACCAGTGTGATGGCAAATTTGACAAGAAATTCAAGGATATGTAAAAAAATGACCACAATCTTTGCCACGACCTATAGAAGCACCAGTAAGATGCGGTGGTCGTGAAGGCGGACCGCAACTACCATATTGCCATGAGAATTATATGGAGCTTGTGATTGAAACAATTGAGGATAATCATCAGAATAGTCCAGAGGCAGAGAAGTGACATAATTAGCATGGGCCATAGTGTTTTGAACAAAAGTCTTCTGCCTAGCCTCTAAATCAATCAACAGAGTATGAACTATATCCAAGTCAAAATGAGTAGGCGAAGCATTGATAACTGCAATAATAGGCCAATTCGACAATAAGACCATTAAGTATATGAGAGATGTGCGCCACTTCAGGTATCGATTCACCAAGCATGGTAAGGTGATCATAGGAAAACTTGATACCAGCTAGATAGTCACGCATTGATAGTTCCCCTTTCTTCTGATCGGATAACAGATTTTTATAGTAAAGAATCTTGGAGGCTGATTTATTAGAATACAAACAATGTAATTTGGACCACATTTGAGAAGAAGTTTCTAATCCAACTAAATCAGGCAAGATTGAAGAGCTTACCGACGAAAAAAGCCAGGAAGCTAAGGCAGAATCAATAGCTTCATAAGTCACAAAATCAGCATTAGAAATTTCAGCTTCATCCTTGCCTTGGATTGTTGGTTTAGGTATAGGCACTGTTCGGATGAGATAATTGTTAAGCCTGTGCTGTTTTACCATGAACGCAACCTGTTATTTCCATAGAAGATAGTTGGAGTCATCTAGCTTTAAACTGATCTTCTTATTTATGAAGGAAGCAGAGTATAGATCAGCGAAATCAGTGCTAACAGCAGAGTGTGAACTAGAGGAAGTTATCATTATGTTAAACAATTGATCCTAAGTAGAGATCAGTGGATGGTGATCGGAGTCGCTGCCAATAGTAGTGGCTTGATACCATACCAAAAAACTAAATGTAAATTAAAGAAATAATATTCTGGTTCTTTATTATTCAACTTGAATCATATAGGTGTACATCTCATACTTATATAGACTCAATAGTTCAGAGACTCAATGACACGTAATCTGCAAGTTGTTAACACCTAGCAACAACCACATTGAAGAGTCATATCGTGGAGCTATCAAATAAAACTAAGCTAAATGCAATATAGAGCAACTAACCTAGGTTGATCTCTACATGGAGTCTATATTTAGTTCCTAAGTAATCTAGTGTAAATAACAAATTAACCAAAAGTATGGGATGTGAGTTTCATCTATCTAATTAAACTAAAGAGTTACTTGTTTATGAATTTTTCAATGTATAAAGTGAGTGAGTGGGTGTAAATGCAAGGGATAAATGTCCTAGGTGATTGAATCTACTAACCATCCTTGTCCAATTTTAATTATATGTTCTTCTCTTAACTAAGCACAAAGACTAGCAAGAACCCTTACTATGCAATACTCCTAACTTCTCAATTATATCTAAACTTAGACTCAATTATCAATTAGGAGTATCTTAAGTACTTAGCTCATGCTAAATTCATAAGAGATCCTCTCTTCCACCAATTAATTCCTAGAAACCTAGCAAACAATTGATTCAAGAGAATATAGGAAAGCAATTGAATAATAAAAGAGTGCCATAGTCTAATTACAATCTATGAGTACAAATCTAGCACAAGTTTCATCATCTAGATTACATCAACCGATTAAATCCTCATCCATATACACAAATCACAAACTCTAGCAACCTAGAATCATAATCTGCATATACATAGAGTGGAAGATGAAATTAAGATATAAAGAACTCCCCTAGTTGCTCAAGGACTCAGGTTAGCTTCATCATCACCATTGGACGAAAGATTCTAGCTGCTCATGATTTGAAAATCAGCTCCTCTGGACATTTGGACTGTCATGTTCATTGCAGATCCGAAAAACAGAGAAAACAGGGAATTAATGGATGGAAAGTGGAAGGAGAAGGAGAAGGAACGATCGGTTATGAAGGAATGATGGAACAAGTGCGAGAGGGAGCAACATGAGATCCAGAAGTAAGAGCTAGTGCTCTTGGTGCCAAAATCCGATCTGCCAAATGTGAGTGCGTCTTTTTGTTTTGCTGTGCCATATGATTTCTGGTGTGTATAAGACATAAGGCCTTGTTTGGAGATGGGCAAAAATTTGAGAGATTTTAAGGCCAAGAGACTCAAGCCACCAAACAATGCCTAATTCCTTTCTCAAGCATATTAAAATCATAAAACTAGGAGATAAAATATGCACATGTGCTTTCCTTTAATTCCATCTTTGTCCTCCATTAATTCCATCTTTGTCCTCCATTAAGCTCCAACATAAGCTTCTTCTTTTCCTGAATGTGTTTGGGTTCGGAGCCATGATTTTGCTCACATGGAATGGGAAATAAACAGTATCATGCAAGTCATAGGATGAATCATAAATTACTCTATAATTAGTGTTGAGATGTCATAGGATGGAAAAAGTAGTAGGGCTACTTTTGAAATAGATAGAACCTTTTAACCAACTACTCCTACAATCAAGGGATCATCTGGAAAGAACAAATTTGTCGAGACCGAGTTTACCTAGCGTGTCTCCCTTTTTATTATAGATGTTTTTTAGCTTATGCAAAGGAAAAAAAAAAAAAGCAAGAATTATGCCAAACTGATGAAGTATTTTCATCAAGAAAAAAAGTTGGTATTTCTATCTTAGAATATACAATTGGTAATATTAGTGTGAAGAATATCGTGAGAAGAGCCAAAAAAAATATGGAGAAAGAAGGTCATATCGTTAAAATTTTACCTAGCTAACATTTTTAAATTTAAATTATATATACTTTATTGCCATTTTTTCAGATTGGGGAAATCAATATACTACCTCCGGTCCTAAATATAGGACAAAGTTTGTAGTGCAATTTACACTACAAACTTTGTCCTATATTTAGGACCGGAGAGAGTATATGTTTTTATGCTCACACATACACACAAATCATGCGTATAATAATTTACACTACTTTCCGTGTGATAATAAAAGTAGTTCGTCATTATTTGGTGTAACATTGCAACTATATAAGAATAAACTTTTAATTAACTGCACTATATCCTATAGGTGCTCTCATATGAACTCCTTCTTTTGATGCTTCGTGGGATATATAAGAACCTAATAAATGTCGAAACCTACACTGACTCTGCACTTTCAATCGTGCTAAATAGTTTTATGTGAAAAGTTGACCTTGCATGCAATATTACACATAATGATTAGCCGATCAATTAATTTTTAATTGTTATCTAATTGCTTTTTAGCCTATAATTACACTATTGTTTTGACTAGGGGAAAAGAATGTGCATGCATCATGAAAAAACTGTTATATAAACTAATATATTAATACAAAATGCTGGCTGCACTATATATATTATATAAACTATATATTATGGGCTGTTTAGACAGTGATTAATGCTTTTTAACCATTGCATCATCATTGACGATATGATAATAACAAATTAAAGTAAAAACCTGATCTTGTATTCAACTTTTTCTTTAATCTTTAAGATTCGACCATCTTCTTTAATGAAAATCGTGTTCTATATACGTCTGGCTACATGAAAATGCGCAAGTAGGTACCACATGAATGTGCTTTTTCACATGATTTAGTATCCAATACAGAGGGACAAAGGACTCTTATCGCTTTGCAAAGCCACTTCACATCATCATATTTAAAGGAAAATAAATACATTATTAAAAATCATTCCATGCATGAGCACTCATATATAAACCATCATATCCTTTCCCTGCAAAAGAACACTTGAAATAATTGAAGTGACGATCTTTTTCTTTACTTTTTACGTCATGGATACAGTGTTCCAAAAATGAAAGACTATTTATGATTTGTTTATTGCGCAATATATGAGAGAACAACAAGGGGAAAAAATCATCATTATGTGACCTTTTTCCTTTGAAAGCTTTTCTGGGTCTATCCGAAGACCCAAAAACTCCGTGTCCTTTCCACATTGCAAAAGATCACACACATATCCACATTTTTTATGTGTGGGGAAAAAGAAAGTTGTTAAGTGAATTCCATATTCCATACTTTTATAGTAAAACGGGTGAATAAATTGTTTATAATATTTAATTTATTTTTAATTTTTTTATTTTCTGAAATTTTAAAAAATAGAAAAATTATTCTTAGAATGCATATAAAAATTTGTTGTGGATATGGGCTTTACATGGAATTTAAGATAAGTCACACTATTTATAATTTATGAATATTGTGGATTAGTATGGATTTTATATTATATATGGATATAGATATGGATGTGTAAATATTATATATAGATAAATAAACTTATATTTATATATTATATTATCTATGTACTTTTGGCTGCATATGATTTGGGTATGATCAAAAGGTCCCCAAATGTTGCGCACCCACTTACACAAATGTATATCATTATAGATATAAATAGTTATTAATTTTACTACGCTTTTTGTTGTTTAATTTGTATTGTTTCCCCCCTCTTTCTTATACATGGGAACCTTAGGAAGGGTTAATGTAACTAGAAAAGTTGGTATTTCTAACTTAGAATATACATAGTTATATTCTTCTGCATTATTTTTGTTGTTCAACATGAAGATGCATATATAAAGGTTATAATTAATTATAATTACCATGTGATGCTAAACACATGACAGAACCTATAATTTGACCTCTTTGAGGTGCCCCAGGGGAGAGAGCTCCCAATGGAAATTCTTTATACCTTCCGTTTCCTGGGATCGAACCCAGGAACGGATTGGTGTGGTGCAGATGCCTACCCATCTGCGCCAAATTCCTGTCGGGCCTATCAGATTGGGGGCGCCAGGACTAGTCGGTTGTCGGGGACCCATGTCAGTAAATCCAGCGTTGGCCTTCAGGTTAACGCCGGATACCTGGAAGGTGGGTGCACCGAAGACCAAAAATGGTCCATTGCATAAACTATCAAAAAAAAAATGAAACTATAATTTGACCATGATAAAACTAATTAACTAATCAAACAGATGCGTATTGGTGGTGTAAAATTTCTAGTTAGGGCAGAAGAGCATATTCTGCATGGTAATGCTGAGGCTGAATCTGGGCCGTCGAAATTATGGCTTTATGCCGAACGAGTGAAGACCTGAGGCAAAAAGTGCGATTACACATCAAAAAGGCATTTGAAGCTATAGTGCGCTCTGAAACTTAAGAAGAAGAATATTATATATACACACACACGTCTATCTCCCAAACTTCGTGTGTGGAATATATCCTTCAAAAAGTTTGGGGGCAAGTGGGTTCAGTCTCCATTTATAGTATTGTGCTAATCTCATCCATTCTGTAATGCAGCGCATTACAGAGAGAGCACCATACAAATTTGGTTTGGCTTGGATTCCCTTCATTGGGATCTGTATTTTTATTATTTTTATTGTTTAATTTCTTTTGTGTATATATATACATGCATGCATACATATACATACATATATATATATATATATACACGAACTTCGGCTCGACTTGGCCCATATATGTTTACTTGATCCATACCCTTTACTATGGAAACCCGTCTTCATAATGGATAACGAAAGTGGAATTGGAGGGACCAGGCCATTTATAATCATTCATGTTTTTTTAAGTGCTTAATGATATATAACCAATCAACTCTCTTTCTCAATCATTTCTCAATATAATATTACCTAGCTACCTACAATAATCATCTCTCTTGAGTTACAATTAAATTATATTCTTACCAAAGCAACAAAGAATGTTAAATTATAAGGCTTCATTGTAGAGAGAGAGGCGTTTCGATTTGTACTATAGATTTCTATAATTAGTTAGTAATAAACCAAGCCACCAGACGACTCTAATTATTCACTTGTTATAAGGTAGAATATTTTAGGTTTAACTTGTGCTTATCTGTCATTGGTGGCATGGAAAAAAGAAGAAAGGAGAATTACTGTGAGGTCCCAAGGAATGACTTAATCACTAAAACGTCTTAATGACAAATAAAATGTTGTCATTTCTTACTTGAAACTTGTCATTGCAAGCACTGAAAGGAATTTTTTGGTATTTACGTCCATTCTTTCCATTCTTTGAGACCTCAAAGTAAATCCCCAAAAAAGAAACTATGCATTTTACTATCTAAACTATGATTTGATTATCAAGATGTAATAAAATAGAATCATTCAACACTAAATATTAAACACCACTTCAAAAGATGGATGGATTGATGTTTTGGTACATTGCCATAGTTTAGCAGCCTGCATGTTTTGTTATTTTTCAACATTAATTATCCTTTATAGTGATGTTTTTATCTTTTCGTTTCTGAAAAGAAGAATTTTATATATATACTAGATGATACTATATAGATAGCACCTCTTAAATTAAAGTTGATACATTATAGTTTTATGATTAGGTTTTAATTAAGTTCACACATAGCTAGAATTAAAAATTAAAGAAACAAAGGAATATAAAGAGATGGTGGAAGCTAGCTAGCCAGGCTATAAATATTATCCCAAAATATATAAAAATCCTTTTAATTAAGGGAAAATTGCCTATAAATACCTTTTGGGCAAATTAATTGTCAAATGCTACCTGCCATGCAAATTATCTTTCGTATGTGCCAAAGATCTTTCATTGTATTCAAACAATCTTCTATGTATTCAAACATCTTCTCTATGAATGTGTAAACAATCTTCCATTTTGTGCAAAAAATCTTTTCTTTTGTGCAAGATATCTTTCGTTAAGTGCAACAGATCTTCTAATGTAGCATTTGGCAATTAATTTTCCCAAAAAGTCTTTATGCTCAATTCTCCCTTTAATTAATTCATCTAAAACAGAAAGAAAGGACGCAAATTAATATGAATTGCTGCTAACCAGGGTTGACGAGGACGGAGGCAGAAAACCAAGTAAGAAATTGCAAAGATGGCAACATAGGGTAAACCAAAGTAACATTTAATGGTGTAGAATTATATACCTATGGTCCATATAGAAATTAAAGAGCATGAAAATTGTGTTTGAGTTGTAAGGCTGTTAAGACAACCACTTGGTGGTTGACACATCATAAAGAACAATGGTGGCGGGCCCACAGGGAATTTTGTGCGTGTACTAGTAATAATACAAGCTAACACGAGTTTCCTCTAGGGAAGGGTTGTCCCATAGAGAGATATAAACCAAATAAGGTTATATGTATGTATGTATGTATGTGTAATATATATAAAAGAGAGGACAATATATAGGGTATGTAAGATATATAGAAACGAAAGGTGCTAGGGAGGAACAACTGGAAAGTAAAATTAAAGGTATTAGTGATGCTTCGCATTCTTGTTATGCAACTTGATCATGCGCCACCACCTTTTTTACCACTATAAATACCCGTCTTCCTTCCTATGCGAACTCGTGGAATAGAGAGAGAGAGAGATACACAACACCAGAGCTAGAGAGAGATAGCCTTAAGGCTTCACTGTGAGTGTGAGAGAGAGAATTCAATATCTTTACTTCTTTTTTTCCACACAAAGAGGAAGAGACCTATTTCTTCTCATTCAGCACAATCTATCATGGCCCTTCACCAGCACCAACTGGCTTTCATTTTCGGCCTTCTAGGTTCACTTCGTTTACATTATTTATCATACATATATTCCTCATCCATCACCTCATTTTTCATCTATCTCATTCATCTTCTTCTCTTTTTTATAGTTATTCTAGTTGCATGGCTTTTGTTAATTATCTCTGATATAGTTTTATTATTTACATGATATAGGCTCGAAGCATGCATATTTTTTTCATGCACATAAACTTTTGTGGCTCAACAGAGACTTGTTATCCAGTTGTCTCTTGAATATGGAGTAGTGATTTATCTTTTTTTGTCTTTTCTGTGTGCTATTATTGCAGGCAACATCATCTCTTTCATGGTGTTCCTTGCTCCAATGTAAGTCCCGAAACTTCACTTTTGTTTTCTTATTGGAAGATGATTATATTAAATTAGCCAAACTAATCAATTTGGTTAATTAATATTAATTAATATGATAATTAATTAATGATATTATTGTTGCAGGCCGACGTTTTACCTGATATACAAGAAGAAAACAGCAGAAGGGTTTCAGTCATACCCTTATGTGGTTACTCTTTTCAGCAGCATGCTTTGGATTTACTACGCACTTGTTAAGAATGCAAGCTTACTTCTCGTCATCATTATTAGCTCCATTGGAATTGTGGTGGAGATCATCTACCTCGCCATTTTCCTCTTCTATTCTCCCAAGAAGCTCAGGGTACATACATACATATGTACATACGTCCATAGAATTAATCAATATATATATATATATGGCTTTATTTCATTAATTAACTTTTGCTTTCTGTAATAAACAATATTCGCAGCTTGCTACGTTTAAGTTTCTTCTGTTGCTGAACGTGTTTGGGTTCGGAGCCATGCTTCTGTCCACACTGTATCTTTCGCATGGAAACACACGTTATCAGATTATAGGATGGATTTGCCTCGTGGTTAACATCAGTGTCTTCGGTGCTCCTCTCTTAGTCATTGTATGAAACTTCTTCTCTATTAAATTCATTATTAATCAATTAGTCACTTTTAGTTTTGCATGCACAATTTCATTATTAATTAATTGTTATTATAATATATACGTGATGGATGATGCAGAGGAAAGTGATAAAGACGAGGAGTGTGGAATACATGCCATTCACTCTCTCCATGTTCCTCACAGCCAACGCTGTTATGTGGTTCTTCTATGGTCTTTTCCTCAAGGACTATTTCATTGCTGTAAGTTCATTCATTCATATATTAATTATTAATTCATTAATTAATTACCAAAGGCCTATAGCTTTTTATCAACTTTTCCGATTTGTTTTATTATATATTGCTTCTATATATGGGACTTACTTCTTTTTCTTTTTCCATACTACTAATGAAATTATATCTTTGGATTTTTTTTTTTTTTTTGATGATCTGCAGCTGCCAAACACACTTGGGTTTCTGTTTGGCATAGTTCAGATGGTGCTTTACTTAATGTACAGAACCGCAAAGCCGGTGGTTCTGAAGGATCCAGTGAAGGCTCAAGAGCTATCTCCATCTAACCATGTCATTGATCTTAATAAGATGGGCACTGAAGCTGCAAATAACAACAACAATGCAAAGGAGCAAAGGAACGCTGGAGAAAAAGTTTAACTCAAAACAACAACAATATGGAGCCGTTAAATAGTGTGCTATAATAGTGTCGAGGCATGCGAATGAAGCAGTTGAAGAAACAATACGTAGAGTGCCATAATAGTGTGGTTACTTTTGCCTGTACGATGTAAACTGTAACTGTCAGGTACAGTTAATTATTTACCCTTTATATATATATATATGGAGCCGTTTGGGGCTTCTATATATATATGTGTGTGTTATAAATATATTATGTTGTTGCTGTTTATGTAATTTCTGTGTATCTTTGAATCAAATAATTACCCATTCTATATATCTTTCTGAATTTCTCTATACTTGAAACATATGTACTGAGGATGATGCTCAATTATTTTTATTATTTGGATTATAATTGCAAAAATGATTGATTTTCTAATTGACGATATAACCCCATGCACTGCACATTACATGGTTATTAGGTGATTTGGTGCCCTTACTACTTACACTTCAACTAAAACTCCTTCAAAATATACAGTTCCATCAGATAGAGAGATAAGGCTTTGTGATGTAATGAACCACTTGTTATGCAAAAATCATGAATGTAACATATGTTATAATTAATTAATTTATTCAGCTTCGTTAATCTCTCCAAATTAAATAAATAGGTTTTACATTAAATATCAAATAAGTACCATGTATTCTTCTTCTTCTATATATACACATAAATTGTCTTCTTTTTCTATTTGTCCCTATTAATTCAGTAATTATCCCTACCACGTCCATATATCATTCATTACGTGGCTAATATATGGGGAATAAGGAAAAGAGAAAGGGAAATTAGTACAGAAACGATGGATATATATGAATCCAATTTTTTCTTTATATGCTCTTTTTTTTTTTAATAAAAGCTGGGGATTTTAGTGGCTATGACCTGAGGACTGAGGCCACTGATTGACTCATAATGGTTCTGTATGTGTCATATAAATTTGGGTTTTCTTTTAGAATTGATTTATCATCAATCACTGCCCAAATACCATGTGTCGTGCATCAACTTTATAAGGAGGGTCCTTTGCTTACCTCGTGGTATAAGCTTTACTTCAATCATATCTTACACTTCTCTTGCGCCCTTTTTTTGTCTTTTCTCTTTCTCCATGTTTTAATACGCTTCCATCATCATCTTCTCTCATTAATTACTTTGTATCTGGTTTTTGGTTCTTCTTTGTATATATTTTCTCTTCAGTCCCATCCATCTATCCTTTTCTCCCACATGATTAATCACGGGTCTTATATATGTTCACTCTTCTTCTTCTTCTTGTTTTTTTAAAAGAATTGTTTTTGCTTGGTCTCAATTGAATCAAGAATAAGAAGATATGTTCATATATATTATATTTTTCTGTCTTGAAAAAAAAAAAAGTTTAGGTGAGTCAGATCCCAAAGGTTCATTTGGGTTAGGATATGTCTTCAAGTTCAAAGGACGCTTACAAAAATATTTACAAATCGTCTACCAATAAGGTCTTTACATCAGCAATGGAATTTGAACTCATGACCTTTTATGTTATAAGACTGCTACTTAAACTAATTATTTAACTCTTCATTTCATTGGCTTTAGGTGTATATATGATCTCATCAGTTGCCCAGCGCCGTCCGTGGTATATAGGGCAAATTTTGGTGCAAGCTATATAGCAGAGAAAATCAAAATGATATATGATGATGGTGATCCTCATGATTAGATGCACTATAATTGAATTTTGGTAGAGAAATATCAGCGCTTTAATTAGTTTTGTTTGAGTGCCTGATTTTGTTTTAATTTAATATATTATCTTAGTGATGACTAATGAATGATTTTTTTTATTTCTATTATTATAATTATCTTGGCTATTTCCAAAGAATATTTTCTCATCACACGATCGTTACTTTGGAGAGGGATGGTTTAGTTTCTGCATATTTTGAATATTTTTAAGGAAAGTTTCGCTAATTGAATTTAGGGAATGTGAGGGAAAAGAGAATTTGTATTTGGCAAATACTTCAAAGTTCTTTTCATCACTACTAAATAATTGAAAAGAGCACTAAGCGTGCACAATTATTTGAGAGCTAGGTGAAATGGATTGGATTAGTGATTATTATTAATGGAAGTACAATCATTTTTTCACATTATTTAATTTATTTCTTTCGATGATGGGGCAAACTATTTTTTGGTTTTGGTATTATTTGGAAGAAGAAGCACTTTTTTCATTAAAAATAAATAAAATATTTTTTTTCATTAATGTAATAGTACAAGGCAACACGAGTTACCTCTAGGGAAGGGTTGTCCCATAGAGAGATATAAACCAAATATGGTTATATGTATGTGTGTGTAACATATATAAGAGAGGGCAATCGTTGTTTGAGTTTTCCTTTTCGTTTGGATCAGTTTCTCCCGTTAAATAAGAAAGAGAAGAAAACAATAGTTGTTTGACTTATTGCAGCTAACAATATTAGAGGGGGGTTTCTTGATCTCCTCATTTGTTTTTCTAATTTATGCATATTGATGCTCCCTCAACAATAATTAAAAAGAAGAAATAAGAGAATTAACAAAGATAACTAGAGTGTTTTTAAAAATTCATGTCATACTAACTAATTTAACTAACTTCTTTAATATAATCAAATTGGATAAATATATCTTATATAAGGAATGGAATAACTTTTGAATTTTTGTTTGCCAAAATGCAATGAATAAGCAGATAGTTCTATAAAAATGTAAATTAGCTTATGTTTGAATATTAAGTGTGACTGAACTTGATTTGAATTGTAGAGAAGCGGAAAAGTCTAGTGTCTTGGATATAATTAAACTTAATAATTAAGAGATACTCCGTGTGTTTGTGTGAATAGCAAAATGTACTGAACCAGCAGATCATTCATTTGTTTTGTTTTCTTCTTATTAATTACTATCTCCGGTTCTAAATACAAAGTAGACTTATTTTTGGAGAGATTAAGGAAGTTAAATAAGTTACTTAATCATATCATATGTTATGTATCCTTATATTATATATCAATTAAGTAGTTAAACTAATTAGTTTGAAGAAAAAATAAATAAATATAAATAATCTAAAGTAATTTAATTAATTTCCTTAATTTTTCTAAAAAAATCAATTTTATCTTATAATTAGGATTGAAGAGAGTATTATAATATCGTTCGGCCGCTAGGGAAATCCAGAATGAACAAGTTGGAATATCACGGCTGTCGGCCGATGAATCAATCACGAACGCAACTTATGGGTCAGCCCACCCCAACTTCTACAATTACATGGGGACCAAAGCTCAATGGGTCCATACCACAATGTTGCCTGTTTTGCCAGCCCAGATTAAGGCCCAATAATTGCAATCTTCTATAACCAGTCAGTATGGAAATATGGTCATTATCAAAAAAAAAAAAAAAAAACAAAGAATTGAAATCTGGACAATGCCTCTAAGTATTTGGAAAACACATAAACTATGGTTTCAGAAGTTATTTTTCGCAAGTCGAGACAAAACTCTTCTCAAATATTTATCCTGTAAATCGTAAAAACTATTCTCCAAACACAACTGTGTTTGGATTAACTTTTGGAAAATAGCTTTTAGAGAATAGATTATGAGCCTAATAGATTGTGAGAAAAAGTGATTTTGATAAAATGAGAGTGCTTGGATGTTGTTATCATAATAGCTTTTTTCTTGATCAAATTCCTAAAAAGAGTATTAGCTTTTCTGATAATTACATATAAGGGATAAGATTATATTTTAAGTGTTATTAAATATTAAAATGTATAATAAATACAAAAAAAAAAAAAAAGAAATAAATTTGTAAAAAAAATTATAAAATTATAATATTAGTTAAATATGTAATATTCAAAAATAAATAAAATTGTTTTATAAATTATAACATTAATTCAAAGAGAAGAGTGAAAGACGCAGAGGGGGAGTAGAAAATGAAAGACGCAATAGAGGAATGAGCCAAAGAAAAAAGTGAAGAGAAGAGAGAGAGAGAGAGAGAGAGAAATGTCAGAGAAGCAATAATGACATGCAACAGTAACCAATACAGAAGAGGAAAAAAATCAGAAAATAAAAAACCGGATCGGATTGGCCGGTTCGACCGGTTGAATCGGGAACCGGTCCATGGTCCGGTCTGATTTGTTGATTCAACCATCAAACCGGTTTAACCGGTCTAAAACCGGTTGGACTGGTTAGAACCAATTAAAACTGGTAAAACCGATGGTTGAACCGGTTTCATTTTTTAAAAATTTTCTAAATTTTTATTTTGTGCTTTTTATGGGAAAATGGAAGATTGAAGACTAAAATGAAGAGAAAAATATGTAAAGAAAGAACAAATTTAAAAAAAATGAAGAAGATAGTGAAAAAAGAAAAAAAATTATTTAAAAAGATATAATAATTATAGAAAATGAGATATAATTGCATAAGTATATGCATTATAACTAATACTAAAAGATTTTAAGCTTTTTTTTTTCTAAAAATATTTATTTTTATTTATAGAAGTTTAAAAATATATTAATATATATTATCATTAATAAATCATAATATTTTAATATGATCAGTTATGACCGGTTCAACTACTGGTTAGACCCCGGTTGACCCATTAACCCTTAAACCGGTGCTGTGACCTGTTCATTACCCGGTTCATTTTTTCGTTCCTTGAAAAAAATAGATTACGGGGAAACCTTAGTTTTACAATTCAAAACCTTGGTTTGCTTCTAAAATAGATTATGGGGGGAAATTGGTGGTGTTTGAGTGTTTTTTTTAGAAAACTTTGATTTAAGTGAATCCAAACAAAAAAAAAATATCTTCGAGATTTTTTTTAAAGAAAAAATAGTGAAGGAAAAATGCCTTTTAACCGTTTTCGTAGTTTTTAATTAAGAAAATCTTCACTAACCAAAAAAAAATTAAAGTCAGAGGATGATATGAAGTTATGAACATCGATGATGTAACTTGACTGCACTCTCAGAGGATCCGTCCCAATGTCATCATAAAACTATCCGTGGGTTTTGTTGACCTTACGTAAGTGAAGTTGGTTTTGTGGTTAAAACAATCAATTAATAACTGAAATAATCTACTAATATAATATAATATAATGATAACTCAAGTCATTTTTTTAATAAGCAATCTATAGGTTTTTTTTAGAATTGAATTTAGATGATGAAAAATGTATTGAAATAGACCTAAACTAAAATATAAGAATCTACTATCTAAATACAATTAAACTAACTAAATACAAAATATAAATGATTCTAAAACCTATATGAGAATGAAACTAACCTAAATGAATGTAAATACCATTTTTGGGGAGTTTTTATTATGAAAAGAGGAATTAAAATCCTAAGGAAAAGCAATAAGCTAATATCTAAGAAAATCAAATAAGAAAATATAACAAATGTTTTCTTCAAATATGGTGAAGAGAACAACTTATGATTTACATGAAGTTAGTTTCCTTAACCCAAATTAATTAATTAGACCAAAGGAGATTGAAAAAAGAGACGAATTAATATTGAGTTTGACCTTTTTGTTTGACTTTGATTACTAGTTTATGCTTCAATGGTGTGTAAACGGCTATTATACGTCTTCCCCCTTCATTTTGATTACAGGCAACTTATATGCTTTGCATTGTTTTGTTGCACAATGCTAGACTTGTTGTGTATTGACATTTTGTTTATTAATATCTTTATATTATCATCAATTTAGAAAATTCTCAAGGGTATTTGTGAATCTGGTAAATGACCTGGTTCGAGTGGTATAAGCTTGAATTTAAATTTTTATTCTTCAGAGGCTTGAAGGTTTTGTCTAAATCAATTGGCTTACTAAAGCAAATTCGTCAAAGCATCTGGAATGAAAATTAAAAGGGCATTATCAACAATTCATATTTCTGCTATTTCAGTGGGGGCAGAACTGTGTTTAATATATATCCGCCTGTGTTAATAACCATACTTAATATCAATTGAAACATTGTCAAAGCTGAACTTTGTTTTTGGGGTTTGAAAATTTATTCCAATTTCCAAACAACTCAATGTAGAAATTCTGTTGAGTCTTCTTGTATAATGATTTTACTGTAAGCATAGGAAAAATCGATTGATAGGTGAAAATATTTTTAAGAAGTGAGGATCTGAATTGTTTAGTGGGTTCCCTAATTTAATGGGGGGAATTCTCCTCCTTTATATGCAAAAAAGCTAACAAGAATGCATTGGTTGAGCAAGGACTTTAATGAGACTATGCTCACTTTGCTATTGGGAACAAGGATGGAGAGTGGGATCTTTCTCTCATACCCTTTACTTCGTCAACTTAACAAGGGAAAGTGGCTAATTGAATCCAAGAGCCTTGCATTTGATAACAATATCCTTCTTACAGAATTTAGCAAGACAATGATCCATATGCCCAGGCAGGGATTGGAATTTAGTACCGTACGTAGAGCGGGGAGGACATTCATTACGAGATGTGAACTTGCTTTGTTCATGTTGATTTATGATTTTGAATTAAGTTTATGCGGTCAAGTTGCGGCTGTGTTGTTTTTTACGTTCTTTATTTATTTGATGCTTAGTGTAGATCAAGGTACTCTTTTTTTTTTTTTTTGTAAATTATATTTATCTGTGTAACCAGGCGAAGAGAAGCAGATGGGAGCCTCCCCACTGTCCACACATTGGTTGAAGTTGTTGTACCATTGCACTTATAGCTTCATTGTGAAGTTGAAGAATGCTATTTCTCCAACCTTCAGCCCTGCCTAGATGCTTCTCGCCTTTTTGTGCTACAGAAAGAGATCCTAATTTTTATCCTTCATCTTTTAATATTCAGAATTTATTTTTTCGCTCTACTGATGGCGATTCTCATTTGAGATTGTTCTTACATTCCCCTGTACATTGTCATCGTACCATACAATCCGTACCTCTACCTGCTGCGTCAAAAAATTCTCTTCCAGAACCAGAACCAGAACCCGAAGCTAGCTCCAGTTCCTCTCCCAGAGCTAGACGTAAGACCAGAAGCCGCAACCCAAAAAATGAGGTAACTAATGTTGATGATAAAAATTCTGCCAAGGTCTCCCTAACAATTCCAAGGAAGCCAAGGCGTGGGCGTAGAAGCAAAGCTATGGCAGTTGAAGATTTCATACGTGATTCGCTTGATAGAACATTTGCTTCCATTCAGCAACAAAGCTCTGATGTTTTCGAGAACAAGGAAAAGATAATGAAGGAAAGAGTTTTTAGCCAGTCTAAATCTGAAAGCAGTGATAATGATGATGAGGAGGAGGTGGAGCACGAGAGGAAGATGCTAGCAATGGCAGAAAGAAGATGGTGATTGAGGAAGAAATTAAGAGTTGGCCCCTGGATGCTGATGTTGGTTGGGGAAGCTTCTGATTATTTTGAACAGCATCCAATTAAGAATGTTATTGGGAAAGATGGTGTTGAAATTGACTGGGAAGGGGAGACTGATGATAACTGGGTGCAAGAGATCAACTGTTTGGAATGGGAGAGTTGTGCTTTCCATCCCAGTCCACTAGTTGTACTGGTCTTTGAAAGATATAACAGGTTATATCCTCTCTCACTTCTGGTATATGCTTTTGTGATTGTTTTCAGGGTCTTTTTTTTTTTTTTTTGGGTGTGGGCCGGGTTTGGTAAGGGGGGAAAGCACCAGAGGAAGGATAAAGCTTGAGATGCATATCTAAATTTCTCTAAACACTTTTAAAAGAAAGACTATGGCACAGAAATATGTTAGTTGGTTAACGTTGTCTAAAATTTTGTATACTATGAACTTGATTGAGCTCCGGAAATAATATTTTGGGTTCCCAATTTAGATAAATTGGCCTTCCGTTATAACATGCTGAAGAAAACTTTTTCAAGTTGTTCTTGCTCTTGCCTGAACAAGGTTACTATTTGTGACAGCTTTTCTTCCCTGTTTCTCCATAATGATGTTAATATGATCAGGAGAATAGTTATTTATGCAGGGGCAGTTGATAGCCAATGGCAACTCTTGGTGTTTGTTTTAATTATTCCACAGGACGATGGATAACTAGAAAATTTTGGAAGAGCTGGAGAAAGCGATTAAGGTATACTGGGATGCCAAAGATCGGCTGCCTCCGCGGGTATGATCAAATTTCATTCATCTAGCACCAATTTATATATACAACCTGTTTGATTGTCATATGTTACATTCTGTTTTATGTTATTTGATCATAATAGCAGGCGGTTAAGATAGACATTAATATAGAGAGAGACTTGACATATGCCCTCAAAGCCAGAGAATGCCCACAAATATTATTTTTACGTGGGGAAAAGATCGTGTATAGGGAGAAAGGTGAGAATACATTCGTATAACACCCTCAAATAAATAAATTGTGATTTATATAACTTTTGAAAATATAACTTGAAGATTTTGTTTTAGTGTGTATATATATATATATGCTTATGTAAGGAAAGTCCATATAGGTACGGAGAAAAGTGCAAAGAGTTACATGAAGAAAGAGAATGATACATAAAAGAAGTTACTTTATTGAAAAACCAAAAGAAAACGTGTGAAGACAAGAAGGCAAATAAATCTACTCTTATATACATGACGTGGAGAAGAAATAAAGAATTGACGTGGAGAGAGAAAAAAAAAATCTGGATAAGAAGATTATAAATGTAAGGGATAAGGATGGCACAGAATGGTAAGTCGGTGTAGAAATGATATAAAAATAGGCATCTCTCTCACTGCAGTAAAATGAGTACTACTTCAGAAAAATAAAAACGCAAACAAAGACCAGTCACTTACCGCAAGCAAAGTAAGAAACTTTTCTTACTGAGTAATAATACCCTGTAGAGTAATACTTTCTGATCTGATTCAGCTTATTTATTTTCTTTCTAAATTTATAAATTATATTTATGTCTTTATCATATTTTTGTAAGCTAATATTTCTGGTTTTTGAGAAAAATGCCAGATATTGTTGCTGTACTGTGTGAAGATCTTGTGTTCACCTATTAGTACTATGTGATTAATTGTGGATCCACTCTAGGGGACGCCCTAGCATATCTATGTGATGTGATTTAATGGGTGCTCAAGAAATCAATGTATCTGTGCTATTTTTCTCACTACATGAAATCTGGTGTTTTCCTGTTATTCTTTTTCTTGTACAAATTTTGAGACAGGGTTAAATATATTTTCTGTTTAAAAGCAGCTGGATATTATTAGTTGAAAATTTTATTGTTATTACTCATCTTTGTTTACGTAATGCCCAGATGCCAGTTACTGAGATTTCAGTTAGGATTGAATGGGTCCAGGTCGGGGATCTCCAAGTTATACGTAGCATCACTGTTCATACCACCAACCCTATTGATCCTCCACCCTTCAATCCGAGTCCACCACCACCTTTTGAGAATTTCTATGAGTCTATTGACGACGTCATTATCATTTCTCCTGAAGAATTCATGCGTTCGGTGTATGGAAACTATCCCCAAGATTTCCCAGACCTCCCAGCAGACCTGTTTAAGACTGAGGATCCTACCAACTAGTAGATTATGGAAAAGCACTACGTAAAAATAATATAGAATAAAGTGCTTAGTTCATTAGAAACTATGTTATGTATATGGGAAGGTTACCTTAGTTTTATTACGTACCCTATGATATATTAAGGGATGTGTGTTTCACAACTTTTGCATGGTCTGATAAGAAAAATCTAATATAATGTTTAGTTTCATCTTCGTTGCAATTTATTAATTAGTTTTATTATGGATACATATTGCTTGATTTATTACGTACCCTATAAATAAAAGTAATACATTTGACTATTGTTTTAAGTCAGACTAACTTCTCGGCACTATTTAAAATCAAGCAAAACCTTTCAAGGATGTTGATGAATATGGAAGTATTATTTAGTATGTTTGCGTGCAAGAGGAGAATGGCATTTTTATTTGATCTGACAAACTTATCTTATTATATTATAAAAATTCCATGTAATAATATATATATATATATATATATATATATATATATATATATATATATATATATATAATATAGACTACTTGATTTAGCATGATTATCTCATTGCGTGAAAAAAAAAATTTCTAGATTGTCAATAATTCCTTAATAAATAACTAGTGAATTTTTGGAGGGGGTTTTACACTTCGAATCTTGCTCTTCACTGATGTTTGGTTTGGGGCTTAATCTCACCCAAGATCCCTTGTTCTTTTGTTATTTTGGCAGGATATAGGTCGGCGGATGAGTTAGTTCAGATGATTGCATTTCTTTATTGTAATGCAAAGAAGCCTGCGTGGATAGATGACACGACATTATTTCTTAGATGATGATCAGCTTTTTAAGATTTGTCACAGAAAATTACCCCCATAGGTTGACTGATCTTATAGATTAGATGTTTGTCTATCCTTTTTTTTTCCCTAGGCCAGGTTTGTATTGTCCAACTTGTTCCAAGTGAAGCCGTTGTAATCAGTAATCCCTATTGATTTGAATTATGATTAGATTCCATTTCCTATCAAAAGCATCATTAGCCTCTGCATTAATCCCATTTATTATAAATCATAATTAAGTGTCCCAAGTCTAATCAAAATAATCATGCATGAATCATTTACCTACTTTATAGAAACTTCCCTTTGCGTTTCTTCATTATCCTCCTTCCAATCTTTCTTGGTCATTTGTTCATTTGTCCCACTTTCTGTGATACTTTTATTTATACCCCTCTCTTGTTCGCTCTTACAGTCCCCAATAAATGAATGATAACATGTTAAGAACAATCAACCACTTGGAACATAAGATCTGGGCCTAACAATTTGTCTTATTTTATGCTAATACCCCAAAGCAGGGTAGGTTCGTGACTCAGCCCACCCTCACTCTTCAATTATATGAGGAATAAGCCCAATGGATCCATCCCACTATATTACACGACCTGCCGGCCCAAATTAAGGCCCAAGAACTTCACTATTCTGTAGCCATTCAGAATTGCAATCTACAACTAATGAATGTTGGGTCTAGCAGAAGAGTATAGTTCCTTGCAGTATAGCGATCCAAGATTTGAATTTTTGCTGAAAGAGGTGCCCACATTTAGTATCTGATAGTGCCTCGAATAGGATTACTTTCAATAAGAGGATACCTAAACGTACAAAAAAGAAAGAATTTCAATCGGCACAAGGCATAGCGACATTCCAAATTTGCTTCGCAAATGGAGCTCGGAAGCCCACAATTTATAAATGAGTTAAAGTGCAAAAATATCAATAATTATGTTACCATAAAAAAGGGTAGCTGTGGTGTTATTTTTAAATTAATTGTGATATTTAGGAAGTACCATATATCCTATCACCACTAAAAAAAACTGTGACGTTTGGAAGTGCCACAATATATATATATATATATATATATATATATATATATATTAAAAAAAAACACTTCTAAGCACCACAAGAAGTCTATATTTTTTTTAAAAAACAAAATTGTTTCTTGTGACACTTTTTTAAAGTACTATAGGAAGTATTATTTTTTTAAAAAAATGATTTTTTTTTGTATTTTTCTTTTTAAACCCTATAATTATAGTTGATAACACACTTTAAACATATTTTCATATCCACAACAAAATGAAGAAAAGCAAACCACAATCAAATAACTTCAAAATGATATAAATTAACAAATAACTAATTAAAATACAATTGTTACAAATAAATAATTATTTTACTTATGTAATTCATCAATGTTAACAATTACTACAACAACTAAAAAGTATAAGTATTACATATCTTCACATACAACCACTAGTAGAAAAATGACTTTTTAAACCGGTTAAGTATTAGGTCTTGATACAGCAGGTCTAAAAAATCTGTTTTTTTTAGACCGGTTGTTATAACCGGTCTTAAAAGTCACACTTTTAAGATCAGTTGTTCTTAAAACCGGTCTTAAAGGTCTGACCTTTAAGACCTGTTCTGCCCGTAAGAGGTCTTAAAGGGCAGACATTTAAGACCGGTTGTTCCCACAACAAGTCTTAAATGTGATTTTTAAGACCCGTTGTGCCCACAACCGGTCTTAAAGTACTTTTTAAGACCGGTTGTGACTATAACCGGTCTTAAAGCTTCAATTTTTTTTAAAAAACGTCCCTTTTATATATACATGCAGTAAATGCTCCAATTTTAACAGCAGTACAGAACAATCACTGATTTCAATTTCAAAATTCAAAAGCAGCAGTCTATATATAGCAGCAACAAATTAATGTTCATACAAGCCAGTACAGTCATACATTAATGATTCATTTGCAATTAGACAGTAAGGATGACCAAATGACAGCAGTAAAAACATGAAGGAAATGTCCAAACAGAAAACATGAAGTTCAAACAGAAGAATTTGATCAGAAAACATGAAGTTCAAACAGAAAACAATGTGCAACATGAAGTTGTCTAAAACTAAAAACATGAAGAAATGTCCAAACAGAATAATTTGATCAGAAATGGATGCCAAACTTTGAAATGACAACGGCCGCAATAAAATTCAAGTATTGATACAAGTAATAGCAGAAATTCCTCAACTTTACAGAATATAAAGGGAAGAAAAATTACAAAGGTCAGTCCCTCAAATACCATGCCTCCTATATCACCCATATCACAGAAATTGTCCTACACAGATACATAAACCTTGTTAGCAATACATATGAGAACAATAATGTACAATGTAACATTTGATTCAAAAACTCACTATTTTTGTAATAGCTCATAGATGAATTCATCACAACATGTGCGAATGAAATCAATATCTTCTTCAGGAAAGGGATCAGCAAGATCAAACATATGTAACACCAAAACCAGACGAAACATTGACTTAGTAACTTAAAAACAATAAAGTAAAACAAAAGTTCTGAAATTTAAATTTACCTCTTGAGTAAAATCAGTCGTGCCTAGAGTGATAATATTGTAAATGTGTCTCAAAACATAAAAACCACATAAGTTGGACCCCTGTGGTTGCCTACGGCTCTGAGAAAAAACATGATATCATTAAAACAAATATAAAGGCATGTCTTATTACATTCTTTAAACAAATCCATATGTACTAACCTTTGGCATGATCCATGTAGGGTCCTTTAAGTCATGAACATGCTTACCACAAGCACTGTGTAGGAATGTCCGCATAGCCTTATGATCATCACAATGACAAAGGTTATTGGTTTTACACAAATTCCATAAACTTTGCATACAAAAGGTAACAATGCAAGAAAACTAACGAATTCATGGTCTTTTTCAAATCATTCCCTGGTTTGAAGTGGAGGGAACATAAGAGGATGACAGTGTAACTACTCTTGCATAGAAGAAGCAACTGTCAATGATCACTGAAAAAAACAGAAGAATATTAAGCAAACATAAAACATTATATAAATTATAAAATATCAGTTTATTTCTTACTTATGCACATATGGAGCCAAGAAACACTCAGTTCCAGTTTCACTAAGCCTCTCTGATAAGTATCTATATCTACTAGCAGCAGTGGTTGTTCGCTACCGCAAGTGCACGGGTCGCGCCAAGTAATAGAGTGATAAGTAAAGATCGTTCCCACGAGGATTTGAATAACAATTAGTCGAACAATAGCTTTATGTGTTTGATCAAGTTGACTCAGGTAAAATATGTTGGGTTGAAGAAAAACAGAATTACAAATTGAAATGACAGCAACTAAGGAAAAATACTGACAAAGTATGCTTCTTTGAGAATTTAACCAAGTGGAGTGAATCTAGGATTGCTCTCCCCTTTTGGTATATCATGAACTCAATCTACTTCCTCTTTGATATCACTGTTTATGGGTTGTATATGTGTCAGTCTGAGGCTCAATATTCATTGGTTAAGCTCTCTCAAGTCCTAACCAAGCTTATACTCTCCAATTAAATGCACAATCTCTTGCTACACTTAAGGGAAAATAATCATTAAGCAACTTCCTCACTTCAACAATGCTAGGTTAATGACTATGTCTCCATGTTATTAACAAACCCTCCATTTAACTCTTTTAAACTTTAGGTCTAGCATAACTCTACCCACGTTCTTCAATTAGATTAACTCTCTCAAGCTTAATCTAGTTGAACATGTTATTCATGGCTAGCAATTCATGAATGTCAGTGAAAACAGAGAAGAGTTAACACATATAAACCATTAGCTCAAGACGAGGAAAAAGAGTTCGAGTTCAATCCATACAAAAGTGTTGAACAATCCTAGAATAAGAGAATCTAGCTACTCATGTTCAATAGCTGATTACAAGTAAAAAGAATTAAAGAAGTCATAACAGAATCACAGTGGAGAAGGGATAGAATACAGAAATATCAGAAATCTAAAATGAAATCTCTTCTGATCCTCAAGCCCACTTGATTCCCCTTGCTTCCAGCGATTCCCAGCTCTTAGAACCTCCTTAGCCGCCTTTGTCGTTCTTTCCAAAAGGGGGAACCCCCTCTCAAAACCCTGGGTTTGCCTTTTATATCATCTCAGCTGTCAAAACGCAAATCTTCATTTTCGGGGTTGGGCCGCGGCCCAGAAGTCTCTGACCTCAAGTTGGTGCTTGTGGGCCGTGGCCCAGAAGTTTCTGTGCTCCTGTTCCTTTCATGGGCCGAGGCCCAAGAATTGTGGGCCGCGGCCCAGGAGTGTCTGTGCTTCTCTGGACATCCTGGGCCGCGGCCCAGAACTCTCTGGGCTCCTTTTGTTCTGTTCTGATCTTCCAGCTGGTCTTTCATTCACTGGTTGTCAGCTTCAACTTCCTTCCTCTCTTTGTCACTGCCTGCAGCTTCCTCTGGGTTAGCCCTGACTTAATCTGTACCAGTTCACACAAAGGACTTTCACACAAGGTTAGACATTCATAACAATTAGGGAGTAATATCCTTCACAAATTCATTTTGCTGTGCATAGCATGAGATAAACATAATTCATCACTTTAATCCATTCTAATGCCCACTTATGCATCCAAAATGAAGTGAAACAGTATGAAATATGGAATTCTAGTAAGAATTTCCTGAAGTTAACAGTGGTCCCTTTCTCTTGGATGTAATGGGGGCATAAGAATCCAAATTTTTCGCTTTTGCCAGAGGAGACCAACCTACGATGCATGTACCTACAATAATGCAAGCACATAAATAAAAGGTAAACGGTGAAACTTTTAAAATATTTACTTTGAATTGCAGAAGCTACTTACATTAAGAACAGTTGGACAATCCCAATCATAAGATTTTGTCTAGGAGCTACCAGGGACATCAAATCATCCCTCTCAAGATAGCATGTCACCCCTGACTGTCCAACAACTGAATCCGTAGGCCACTCTCTTGTTTTGAAGGATGTATCATATGCCATCAGAATCACTTGTTGCATGATATTCAATAGAGGCTGTGAAACTTCTTGCTGAGTGAAAGGAGCTGGACTTGGTGGGGCTTTGATCGGACTTTCCTCGGCTCGACCAAAAACAAGGTTCGTTGGCCACAAGATGAACGTGCCCAAGACATCGCTAACGATCTTGAATTCATCAGAAGGGATAGGGACATATGCATCTGCAATAATCACCTCGTCAACTGACACTTGGACTTGATCACCTTCCATTTGTCGGTGGTAGACAATTGATCCCAGGTTATGCACACTACCCCGTGCAACTAACCGTCTTAGAGGATCCTCGACAACAAGATCACAAAGCTCAGTAATTTTCGGGTTAGGACCCTCTGATGACTGCCCGATGTTGCAACAACTACCTTTAGTGCTCTGCTTATTATGATCAATCAATTGTGGCTGGGGAACAGTGGTATCTTGTCTTAAGCTCATAAACACTATCATTTCCTCTTTCATCTTGCTTAACCGGGTCTCTAATAGTGCATCAAATGATGCTTCAGCCTCAGCCTTTGCTTCTGCTCTTGCAATGGCCAACATAGTCTCCAATTCCTCCCTAGTCACGATGTTTGAGGAATCACGTACAGGGCTCCAAAGTAATCCCGTATCCCTACCCCTCCTCCAACTCCCCAGACACGGCCTGGATGCTCATGTTTGCCAGTAGCAACTGTTAGAATATCATTCCTGCCCTCCGACTTAAAAGAGCCCTCAACTTGTTTTTTCTTAAGTTCCTCCTATAAGATAATACAAAATAACAAACATAAGAAATCATGTACATTTCTTATGTAATTAATTACAATAATGATATATACTTATAATTCTTTCACCTACTATACGAGATTGTTCACTCGTATAAGACCTACTCCTCTTTTGGCGGGCAAATTGCCATTTTTCTTCTCGACGAATCTGAGATGGCAGAGAAAGAAGAACATAAGGATCGAATTGAGATGCTTCTTCCAATCTCTTCCGTTTAGCCGCCAACAAGTCTCTTTCAGCCTTTGCATAACCCCCACGAGACATTGTATGAGGGCAATCATTCTTTCTACCACTTTTTTGTGCTTTTTGCCTTTTTGCCTACGAATAAAAAATGATACAAAAGGAAAGTGTTATAATCAATTAAGATAATTGCTAAGTAAATAAAACAAAAAATAAGTCAACTAACCAAAGATTCTGGAGTAGTCCGAAGCCTAACAAATTCTTGCCAAGTCGCTTGATCAAGAAATGTATACTGGTCGCACGGATTAGGATGAGGCTGACCATCTTTCACCTCAATATGAATGTAATTGTTGGTCAGATTTGTCTTAAACTTGCTCCAGTGCTCATAACAATACGTCATTGTCTTGTTGTACAAGATCTCACTCTGAGGAACGTTGTAGGTGAGCTGAAATGCATGCATTGAAGGAGTAAGTGACAAATTTATGACATTTAATAATAATTAATTACATACAGAAGAGAATTGTATACCTGAATAGTGTCCCAAATATGCTGCTTCACCTTTGCATCGACATTTCTCCACTCCTCTATCAAGATGCTCGGCTTGTTATGTGCAGGGAGGCCAACGAAACTCCTATATCGTTGTGCATTAAGCCCGATTGGTTTCCAATATCTATCAAACTCAATCGGTATCTTTTGGCCTGCACTCCGACTGAGGGAAACATCTGTCAACCGTATGCCACGTCTACCCCTCTGTATAGACTGGCTACTGCGCTTACTATGACCCTGGCTCGGAGCATTGCTAGGCTCGTCCTGGTTAACACTAGCTGGCTGACTCTGCTGAGCACTAGTTGGCTGACTCAGAGGTGTAGGAGGTGGCTGATCCTCTTCACTAGGACGCTTGGGATTCGTCATTTGCCTTTAACGACAACAAAGAAAGATAAATCCTAAGCTATGACATGTGAAGACTATATCGGTAAAATAACTAAACATATTATTTGGATATAATTCATAATCATAATTACTTTAGTTAGTTAAGTTTAAAGTAGTATCATAAAGAGATATCCTCCCATATTCCCTCGTGATGGTCATTTCTTGTGCCATGCGCATTATCTGCTTCATCTTCTTCGTTCAGTTCTGGTAGACCCTTGGAAAAAGAAGGAGTCTCAAGAAGATCATAATTTGAGTGACTTTTTTCGTCAATATCAACGACCCTTTTTCCTTGGAGAGCTATAGACCACATTTTATTTGCCTGATCAGTGATATAGAACACTTGTTGCGCCTGATCTTCCATAATGAAAGGTCCATCTCCAAAACTTCTACTATTCAGATCTACTAATGTAAATCCTAACCTATCGATCTTCACACCATTATTGACATCAACTCACTTGCATTTGAAAATGGGAAATCTAATTTTAACATAGTCAACCACCCAAATCTCTTCAGAAACATATTTTTGAACAATAGATGCTTCAGGCCGGTTGGGGTTCTTCACATACCCTTTTAGTATTTTCATAGTTCTTTCGATTGGGTACATCCACTGGAAATAGATAGGGCCACACAACTTTATCTCTCTTACTAGATAAACAATCAAGTGTACCATGATATCAAAAAAGGAAGGAAGAAAAAGCTTCTCAAGATGGCATAAAATCATATATCCTTCATTTTCCAATTCCTCCAATCTTTCCGTGTCAATGACTTTATAACAAATGGCATTGAAGAAGAAATAAAGTCTAGTCAATATGTGTTGAAGATCATATTCGGCAATGCCTCGAATAGCTATTGAGAGTAGTTGTTGCATTAAGACATGACAATCATGAGACTTTAGCCCTATTAACTTCAAGTCTTTCATCGATACAAGCTTTTTAAAATTTGAACAATACCCTGAGGGAACTTTAGCACCATGTAAACACTCACAAAAGCTTCTTTTCTCAACCTTAGACAAAGTATGAGCAGCTGGAGGACAAAAAGTTCTATTACCATATGGCCTTAGATGTAAATCTTCTCGTATTCCCATTTCTTGCAAGTCTAATCTTGCCTTCACGCCATCCTTAAAACTTCCTTGTATGTTGAGCAGTGTCCCAACAATACTATCACATACGTTCTTCTCCACATGCATGAAATAAATACAATGTCTGACGTCAAGATTGCCCCAATATGGAAGATCAAAGAAGACGGACCTTTTTTTCCATATATTTTTCTCATTTCTACTCTTTGATGACTTACCAAACACAGTATTGATATTTTTCACCTTTTTATAAATTTTCTCCCCAATCAATGCCTCTGGAGCATCTTCAAACTCTTGGCCACCGAAAAAAGCTTTTTTTAATCTTCGATAAGGGTGGCTTCATCTTGAAATCGCCTATGGCCAAGGTAAACCGTCTTTCTTCCATGTTGAAGTTGATGGTAGCATGTGCCTTCTTCACATATCGGACAAGCTTTGTGGCCTTTAATGTTATATCCTGACAAGTTCCCATATGCAGGGAAGTCATTTATAGTACAAAAGATCATTGCTCGCATATTAAAAGTCTCCTTCTTGTTCGCATAAAAAACATCGACACCTTTATCCCACAACTCTTTCAAGTCTTCAATCAAGGGTTCTAGGTAAACATCTATGTCATTTCTGGGTTGCTTTGGTCCCAAAATCAATATAGACAACATAATGTACTTTCGTTTCATACATAACAAAGGAGATAAGTTGTAAATTACCAACAGAATAGGCCATGAACTATGTATACTGCTTAGACTACCATAAGGATTCATACCATCTGTGCTAAGCCCAAGCCTGAGATTCCTAGGTTTTTCACCGAAGCTAAGAAATAATTGATCGATTTTCTGCCATTGAGAAGAATCAGCTGGATGTCGAAGATTTCCATCAGAAATCAGCTCATCTGCATGCCATCTCAAATTTTTGGCATCAATTTCATTAGCAAACAGGCGCTTGAACCTTGGAATGACTGGAAGATACCACAACACTTTTGCAAGGCCCTTATTTGATTTATACCTCGGAGTTTCACATATCGGACATTGCTCCTTGTCTTCATGATCTTTTCTATACAATATGCAATCATTAGGGCAAGCATGGATCTTTTTATACTTCATCCCTAGTGGACACAATATTTTCTTAGCATCATAGTATCGATAAGGTAGCACATTATCATCAGGAATCATGTCTTTAAAGGCCTCAAGCATTTTTGAAAAACGCTTGTCGCTCCATCCATGCCGTACTTTCAAGCTTACCAATTTCAATACAGCTTTCAACAATTGGTATTTTTCACACCCTGGGTACAGCGGCTTCTCAGCATCACTACACATATTACCATATGCATGTGATTGTTTAAAAGCCTCTTCTCCTACATCACGAATAATATCCTCTATCCGATCATCCATATCCGTGTCATTATCATCACAAGTCACTTCCCCCTGTTGAGATGCACTTGGCATTTCTAATTGTTCACCATGCCATACCCATACTACATACGTCTTACAAAACCCTTCACAAATTAAATGTGTATATATATCTGCAACACTTAATCGCTTCTCATTCAAACATTTTACACAAGGGCAATAAAACATCCCATTATCATCATCGGCATTTCTTTTTGCAAAGTCTAAAAAACCCCTCACCCCAACATCATATTCAACACTCGTCCGTTTGGCTTGTATCCAACTACGATCCATATATTCCAACACCTTTTTTTTGTTTTCTACTTTTTCCCCTGGAAAAGGCAGGAGTATGATGAGAGCATGCAATCATTACACCCAAGTACCTAGTTTAACTACTACATAATGATAACGTGGGCTTGCAAGTTGAGTTGAGACTTCTCTTACTATTACAAGTAATTAAAGAAAATAAAATTAGAGAGGCAATTTGTAGGCGATGGAGAGGGGTTGGTGTGTCTAAATTTGGCTAGTTAGTCAGTAGGAAGTTATCTTCCCTCAATATATGCAACTAATAAATTGTATGAAGAAATAATCTAACTTCGTCTACAATACCGTTAAAATGGTGGGAAGAGTCACTAACCCTATTTAGTAGGTTGATAGCTTCAAAAGCGACCATGAAGATCCCTATCGCTAGTCAATAGGAAGTTATCTTCTCTCAATATATGCAACTAATAAATTGTATGAAGAAATAATCTAACTTCATCTACAATACCGTTAAAATGGTGGGAAGAGTCACAAACCCTATTTAGTAGGTTGATAGCTTCAAAAGAAACCATGAAGATCCCTATCATCAAATTCGCTATTACTGGAGGTAGGGAGGATGATTTAGCTGAATTTATTAATAGAGTGATAGTTAACTGCCACACCTTTTCCCTTAAAATAAATAAAGTTTTGTTGGATTGAGAAGGAGGGAGGGAGGATGAGGACCCCTATAGAGACTTGCATCAGTTATAGCAAGGTCAAGAGTCATGACAGAGGGTTTTATTTGATTTCATCACAACAAAATTGCCTTTGACAGGGGGAATATATGTACATATACCATTATTTATTTAAGTGAAAAAAATTAAAAGGGAAGGAATAGAGGGGAAGGGGAAATCAAAATTGAAGAAGAAGGAGAGAAAATGGTCCCCTATGAGAGTCAGAGATGATAAACCAGAAGAGCCTAATAATTTCTACTCTTCTCGATATCTCTTCTTCCTATAAATATGTGTGTGTGTGTGGGGGGGTAATGGTGACAAAGTTCAATATCTTCGTGGAGGGTGGGAATTGAGTCGGAAACAGACAATTTCAGGTTTTTCTTCATAGCTGAATTTAGTTGCGCCATGATTTCAAGTTGTTCTTCTTTACATAACCACCAAATTTTAACCGATTTCAAGAAGTGGATCACAGAGCAGCAATGCAGTTCATGAAATTGCACTATAGCTCGCGCAACAATGATCAAGGAATGAACATGTGGACACAATAAACTATCAGACAGGGAGCCAAAGGATACCAAACACCAAGCACACCAGAAAATTTATATTAAGCTTAGACTGATGACTAAATCTGGAGGTAATAGCTTTTATATAGTAATTGTAGAGGACGATGAAGCATACCTCAAAAAAGAGGATGAAGACGTGAATGACAGCGACTAACAAATGACGGACGACAGCACCAACGATGACAACCACGAGCAGCTGAAGCAGTGTATGAAGGCGACCGAAGAGCGACGACAACTGGATTAAGAATATATGACAGCCACCGACAGAGATGACGGAAGGGGAGTCGACGGCTGAGGAGAGAAAAGATTGGGAGGGATTTCAGATTGGGAGAAGCGGGAGGAGGAGCGGAGCGAAAATCATATTGGGGAAAACTTTTTAGACCGGTTAATTGGATAACTGGTCTAAAATAAAGGATTTTAAGACCGGTTCTCCTAACAACCGGTCTTAAAAGTGGACTTTTAAGACCGGTTGTTAGGAGAACCGGTCTTAAAACCATATTAAAATTATTTTTAAGACCGGTTCCCTAACAACTGGTCTTAAAAGTGGACTTTTAAGACCGATTGTTAGGAGAACCGGTCTTAAAACCATATTAAAATTATTTTTAAGACCGGTTCCCTAATAACCGGTCTCCCAAGTTGTTTATAATTACGTAAATGCCACCGCGCATTTCTTTTAGACCTAATCCACTACAACCGGTCTAAATGGCCCGGTCTAAAACGCCTTTTTTGTACTAGTGAACCTATATATAATAACATTTAATTTTATCTCATTTATTTTTTAGCATATTAAAATGGAAATAATTTTTTCAGATTTCATAATAAATTAAATATAAAATATATTGAGAAAAATAAACTATTAACTACTGATAAAATTATATTTGTAAGCTTAAGAATTAAAAAAACTTACCGTATATAGGAAACTTGAATAGAGTGAGTTGAAACCTTAAGCACAACACCTATGAAAAATTAATAAAGGAAAAAGACAAAGACAAAGTTGCATACATGTTTAAAAATTAAAAAAAATGTGGTTAAGAAGACAATATGTTGTACGCAGCTTTAAAATATTTAAAAAAGAAAGAAAGAAAAAGTGATTGGTTACATACTTACAGGATGAAATGAAACCATAAGGAGGATGAAAAAGGATCAAAAGGGAGGAGGAGTGGGGTCGGTTTGGTGCAAGAAATGGGACAAAAGAAATGAGGAGGAAGTGCCAAAAATGAAAAGAGGAGGAGGAGGAAATATGAGAAGTGATAGAACAAAGGAATGAAGGAGAAGTGCTGATCGAAGTGGTGACAGTAATGAGTGACAAAAAGTGGAGAAAGAGGAAATGGGGGGACTAAAAGGATAAGGAGTGATATCATGTGTTGGATAAGGAGTGGGGACTAAAAAGATAAAGATGATAAAAACAGATCGCAAGAGAGAAAAATGTTTGAAATTTTTTTTAAAAAAAATATTACTTTGTGTGGCACTTGCTAAGCCAAGCCCACACAAAGTGCGTTATGGCACTTTTTTGAGTAAATGTCACACCTGCTACTTCAATTTTTTTTTTAAAAAAACATTTTAGTTGGAGCTTGGTCAAAGAAGCGCCACATAAGGCCACTAAGAAGTCATGGTGTTTTCTTGAGAAAGTGCCACTGAAAACCAATTTTTTAAAAATAAATAAAAAAAATTAGAAGAAGTTGCGGCACTTGTTACTGTTATGAATATTAAATATGTGGATTCAATTGACTCATTATTCTTCCAGTGAACTTGATATAAAGAAGAAAAGAAGACTTGACACAAAGCAAAAGTAAAAGAAGACAAAGACATAAAGAAGATATAAAGTAACCATAGTCATGTTACCAAGGTTAAATATAACCATGGTTATGCAACTAAGGTTAGATTTCTGACTCTATATAAAGGCCTGTAATCGATTGTTTTAGATAAACTGAATAATAACTTCTTTTTAACTTCTTTCTAGAAATTCTATTGATTTTCTCTGAATCCTATCAATCTTCTTTCTTATCACATACTTTTATAACACGTTATTAGCACGAAGCTCTAACGAAGGTATGATCTTCTCTTTGTTTCTTTGAAGATTTCATTTATCTTGTTTTATTTAATAGATCTGGGATAATCTGATTCACTATATGGAATTAGAGAAAGACTTTTACCGATTGTTATATAACATCGGGTTCCATGGCTAATATTGGAGATCGTTATTGTTTTTATATATCGTTTACAAGTCCTTTTATATTATTTTTTGATGGCGAGAAACCATACATATATGATTCTTAAAATTATATGACCAGAAGTCATATTGTTTTAATCCCTTATGATATGATACGGCCAGAAGCCATATCTCTTTTCCTATTATATGGCCAGAAGCTATATATATATATATATATATATTATTCTTTATCTTATTGTACAGTCAGAAGTCATGTACAACTTTTATCCTGAAGATAATAATTTAATTTCTTATCTTGAGATTAATTGGCCTGAAGCCATGAGATTAAATGGCCTGAAGCCATAAATATTTTAATTTTCTTATCTTGCCTTATGAATTATTTATTGTCTTTATGAATTCACGGTTATTTTTGTTTAAGATATTATATTGCATGTTTACATTTCATATTTTAATTATTTTCATTTATTTCTTTAATTAGTTTGAACCATGGCAAATCTAGCAAAACTTGAAATTGTGGCACTTGATATTACCAGGAAAAATTACTTATCTTGGAAGTTGGATGCGGAAATTCACCTGAATGCTAAAAGTCTGGAAGACACGATTAAAGAAGGGAATAAGGCATCCAACCAAGACAAAGCCAAATCCATGATTTTTCTTCGCCACCATTTGCATGAGGATTTAAAAATTGAATATTTGACAGTAATGGATCCACTTGTTCTTTGGAACAATTTGAAAGAAAGGTATGATCACCAGAAGATGGTCATTCTTCCAAAAGCTCATTTTGATTGGATGCATTTGCGCCTGCAAGATTTTATATCTATAAGCGAATATAACTCAGCTATGAGGATCTTTCTTCGCCACCATTTGCATGAGGATTTAAAAATTGAATATTTGACAGTAATGGATCCACTTGTTCTTTGGAACAATTTGAAAGAAAGGTATGATCACCAGAAGATGGTCATTCTTCCAAAAGCTCATTTTGATTGGATGCATTTGCACCTACAAGATTTTAAATCTATAAGCGAATATAACTCAGCTATGTTCAGAATTACTTCTAAATTGAAATTATGTGGAGAAAATGTTATTGATGATGATATGTTAGAAAATACATTCTCCACATTTCATGCAACCAATTTGCTCCTGCAGCAGCAATATCGTGAAAAAGGTTTCAAGAAATATGCAGAGTTAATTTCTTGTCTCCTTGTGGCTGAACAAAATAATGAGCTTTTATTGAAAAACCATGAATCTCGTCCAACAGGCTTAACTCCATTCCCTGAAGTGAATGTAGTAACAAATGAATTTTATTGTGGCCATGGACGTGGACATAGGCGTGGCTACAGCTGTGGGTATGGTCATGGTCGATATCATGGTGGTTCAAATTCCTACCAGAAGTGGGAAAAGACTTATAAGAACCAAAAAGGGGAAAGTAGTAGGCATAATAAATATGCTGATAATCCATGTTATCGATGTGGTAGCAATGACCATTGGTCTCGTACATGTCGTACACCAAGGCACCTAGTTGATTTTTACCAAGAATCAATTAAAAATACTGGTAAAAGATCAAATGTTGAAGTTAATCATGTTAATCAGGGCGAGAATTCTGAGTATGGCGATATAGATAATAACTATTTGGATGTTGCAGATTTCTTAATATAATTTGAACTGTTATATTTTATTTAAAGTTGTTTCTATCATATGTATTAATTTTAATTATGTTTTTGTGAAGAATGAATCTTATTGACATCAATTCTGAAGATTTGTGTCTTGTTGATAGTGCAACAACCCACACCATACTCAGAAATGAAAAATATTTTTCTTCCTTGGTAATACGAGAAGCCAATGTTCAGACTATATCTGGTAGTATAAATTTAATTGAAGGCTTCGGAAGAGTTAATATTTTGTTACCTGAAGGAACAAAATTATGCATTGATAATGCATTTTATTCTACCAAGTCTAAAAGAAACTTATTGAATTTCAAAGATATCCGCAGAAATGGATATCATTTAGAAAAAACAACTAAAAATAATCAGAAATATCTTGTCATTACAAATATAGTTGCTGGTAGAAAATACATATTAGAAAGTTTTCCTATTTTTTCTTCTAGTTTGTATTACACATGTATAAGCACAATTGAAACACATGTAAAAGGGTGATCTCTATAATTTAGAGTAAATAGAGGGGATGTTAATGTATTTTACTCTTATATATATTAAGTGCTTTAGTTAAACATGAGAATTCTATCTTTTAAGACACCTAAATTTCTGTTATAAGAAAGAACAAGGTATATTCAAGTATGCTATCTTATATACTCCAACAAGATCTAATAAACATGGCCCTTCACCAGCACCAATTGGCTTACATTTTCTGCCTTCTAGGGCCATTATATATCACACGTTTTTCTTTAGCATTTAACGTTGCTTATTCATATATATATATATATATATGGAGCCATTAGGGTCTTTTATATTTATATATATATATATATATATTTATATATATGTTTAAATATATTATGTTGTTGCTGTTTATGTAATTTCTGTGTATCTTTGAATCAAATAATTACCCATTTTATATATCTTTCTGAATTTCTCTATGCTTGACACTTTTTTTTTTTTTTGGTGCCAAGATACTTGAAACATATGTAGTTAGCTATTGATGTACACATGTAGATGTACATCAGTTAGACATCAACTGAATATATAATTAGCTATACATAACATTTTATTTATATTTTAACCAAATTAATGACTTAACTGTTTTTTTTTATTTTGACGAGGAAGTTAAAAGTACCTTATAATTAAAAATCGGAGAGAGTGGTTGATTAATTAACCTCAACAACAGATGGAACAAAAGGCTATGAAGTTAAATAACGATAGATTAAAATCCTTGTTATTCATTGCTGGGGAGGGAGTGGTGTGTTTCGATGGGACATATCCGACCATGGGCGAATGAAGTCGTGGATCTGATTGCTAAAGTAAGCCTCTCGGCCTCCCCAGGATTTCACTTCCTCTAAACTACATTTCCGGAACTGGAGAGTGTAGTTTGGAAGAATAGAGCTCAGTAGGACTTTGGTTTTGATTGCTTCCTTGTATCCAAAAAAAAAATCCTTGTTATTCACATAACTTAAGGAACCACGCATATTAGTAATTTTGTCGATAGTACAATAGTTTTCACAATGATTGTAAAGTTTCAAGAATTATCCAGTAGTTATCATCATGAACAGGATATTTTTGTCCTTTAAGCTATTAGTTTAGCTTGAGCTGGCAGACATCTTCATTTGACAAAATGAGTCGTCCCGAAAAAAAAATATTTTTATAATATGTGGCGCCGTCTCAATGGTCCAAGTGGCTTCAAATAATTTAGAAGGTCATGAGTCACATATAAAATGAGGCATTTCCATGGCTGAGCCTGTACTGTCACTGGGTCGACCTACATGTTGATATTGGCCACTCAGGTCTCTCTCTCTCTTGAAAAACACATCACAAATTACTGATATTTGTTAATAATTAATGATGATGTCATATATATACAACGGTAATCGTCACTGCTCTTCAAATTACTATTAGAAAGCTATGTTTTTACGTTTTTGACTCTGAGGTCTTCATGCAGACCTATGATCCATGGCTTCATCCTAGTAGTACTTTAATGTCATTTTGACCCTAAGTCTCTCATATCATCATAAGAAAATGGCATGAAATTAATTTTCAATGAAACTCTTTCAAATTATGAAATTATTTATTGTGAATATAATAAAAGTTTTGTATTTTATGTATTTTTTATTATTTATATATAAAGTCATCATACAATATTATTCACATGGTAATAACGAGATCATGCATGGTTAATGCAAATTATAATGACGATACTCATTGGGTCAAACAATAAGGCAAAAATATATACACACAGGCATTTAATTATACATGTTCATGTGGAGAACCTTTGAATTATTTGCTTGGTTGTTAATTTTGTTGATTGTGGAAGGAGCCAGCTGAGATCTTTGATACGACATTGGATCTGACCCCTTACGCAGTACAGGACAGGTTTCAGAATCAAAAAGGTGAAAAGAACTCATCATCAATTTGAGGTAAAAGGGGTCTCTCAATTAGTTCCCATGCTTTTGATCGCAGCCAAAAAAAAAAAAGTTCCCATGCTTTTGTCCCATACTTCATAATAACTTTGACATCCCCCCGACTAATTTACATCATAAATTTATCCTTCAAAATATTTATTTTGTTAAAATTAAATATCTATTCAACTACATTCCCTCATTTTTTGGTATTTTTAAAAAATTAATAAATATCATGCTTTTGATGATTTCGTCTTAATATTGATTATTTATCATTTATACGAATGCACGATGCCACCAACTGGCTATATATCCTTTTTTGCCCAAACATAAACCTGCCGATCAATGTTGGCATTTAAGAAAACAATAATTAAACTTTAAATTCAGAATAATAATAGAACAACAAACATGAAAAATATTCATATTTATATGAATTATTACCATGTAAATAACCGTGTAGCGGTTTCAAATGTAGATACAAGAACCTATAATTGGTGGGCCAATTGTAAGTATCTAACAATAAGCATTTTTTAAATCTGAAGGTGTGTCCTAATCTTGATGAGTTCTTGAGACTCCGGTTACCAAAACTTTTTTATATAAAAAAAGGTCTGCAAGTTTTATGAATTTTTATAATATGATCTAAATAATTTCTATTAATATTAATATTTATCATGTTACATAACTTTAACCAACGTATACTATTTTTTTCACCAAAGTTTATATATCAGTAGTAGTACGTAGTACATAATAATCTCAAATATCCACATCACCAAATCATTATTGATGAAGCTGGATTCAAGTATGCACGTGGCATTCAAATATACAAGCAAAAGAGGTAGGCGTAAAGACAAAGGTTTCCAGTATGAGCTAGCGACATCGGATTGTTTCATTTTCTTAATCAAATCAAGCAATGACACATTCACTTCAATCTTACTAAACATGTCAAGCAAGTCATTATCTTATTTCTCATCGGCCTTTCTTTGACTAGCTAAGTAAGAATGAGGAAAAGGAGAATCATGAATATTTACCTCATTACCTTTGAGTGGAAGCTTGTAGTTGGATGACTTCTTGGCTCTTTCATCTTCTTGTGCAATCACCTCTCCCTTTTGCTTTTGATCTTGTGTTTATGAAGTCTTCTCCAAGAGTTTCTTCTCTTGCTTGCTCTCAGAATGAGGAGCTTGTTCTTTAGAAAGCTGAGAAGACTCATCATTTTCTTACAATTGAGAGGGTTGAGGAACTGACAAAGATTTTAATTGTGCCCTTGTCTTGCACCTTTGATAAGTCATTATTGGTTTGGGAGTCATATCAGGAACCTTATAATCTTTTGGAGGTGGATCCACTATGATTTCCTCATCATCATCGTCGTCCGTAAACCCAACCGTTTTTTCACTTCTCAAGATCAAAGCATTAAGAGATTTAGGATTGATGACTGTATTAGAAGGCATAGTACCACTAGATTGAGCTTGCTTGTCATTAATGCCATCTGAAAGTTGAGTGACAAAGGAATTCAAGTTAGCAGACTTAGTCTCCCATTGCTCCATCTTACGTTCCAAACTTGTAAATCTTTCTTCAGTTCTAGCATCTTTCTTGTTCATATCATCATACATAGATTGGACATACTTGAGAAGTTGCGAGATGCAGTCATCATTGTTTGGAACATAAGGTTGAGTTTGCAAAGCTTGAGAAGTAAAAGCGTTGTATAGAGTAGGTTCATCATTACACCACGGAAAGTTTTGATGAGTTTTCCAACCTTCATTGTAGGTGTTGGAATTAGGATCCCACTTAGAGTTTGGTCTCCCTTGATACATAGTATTAACTTTCTCATAGCAGTTAGGACATAAACTTGTAATGTGCATCACAGAACCACAACTACTACAACTAGATGACACGAACTTGTAAATGAGGAGGAGTAGTCGCTTGTTGAACACTCAGATTCTGAAGCTCAGAAGCAGAGGCAACTACGGACTGGGATTGAACGTTGAAGAATGAGACTCGCCAGTAGACTTGGTTTTCAGCTATAGAGTTCCTCTCTTGCTCCTCCAACTCGCGGCAATGGTGAAGGTGAACACCGGAGAGGACAAAAGTGGATGGGGGTAGTTCTGTGTCTCTCTCGGCTCCACACCAAGCTTGCTGCCACTCCTGGAGCTTCTCTGTCTCGGCGCCTCTTCAGATCAAGTTTGAAGGAACGAAGTTCGAAGGTCACCGGCGATAGATGCAAGGCGGGAAGGCATGATGGTGACAGTGATGGTAGACGGAAGATGATGGAAGGCGATGAGGGAGCGGAGAGTGGTGATTGGCGAATGAAGCTGCGGCCACTCCCCCTCAGTGAATCCCAACTGCCAGCTCCCTTCTCGGTTCTGTCTCAGCCCGCCTCCAGCTCTGTTTCTTTTCTTTTCTTTTCGTTCTGTCTGCTCTTTGCTCTCAGCTTCCGTGTCTCCCATAAACCCTTGGTCAAAACGTGCGTTTTGACCAAGGGACTACAGTGAAAACATTGAAAACTCTTCCAGGAGGGACTACACTGTACACTTGAAAACGTTTGTGAGTTTAACTAAAATTTTCAAAACTTTTATTCCCTCTTTTGTAATTTGCTCTAAGTCCTTCCTTCATTTAGCTTGTAATTTACAAAAATCCTGGGTTCTCTTCTGCAATTTTTTTCCAAACTGATCTGCAATTAAAATAAACCCAAAATGTAATACCTTATATTCCAAAAAATAATCAATTAAAGTGAATCAAAAAATATATGAAATTTTTTCCTTTTTCAACCTTAATTTCATTTAATCACAATTAATTACAAAAGAGACATTTTAAGCTTAATTATTATGATAAAACCCCAAAATAGAATATGAAAATATATAATAAAATAGGGATTTGTTAGGCAGAAACAATCAATTCGCAAGGCAAAGATCGTCTCAATGCATTGTATGTCTCTATTTGATCGGTGCTCGATAATCGGAGACAATTAGGATCGCCGTATCTCTAATACCATTAGATCTGAACCAGACTTGCGGATGAATAGACAAGGATCGAATTTAGGTTCAGTGAAGCCAAGATGACAGAGGGAATCATTAAGTTTCTGAAACCAAGCCCTCGGCGCTTGCTTAAGGCCATAGATAACTTTGTGCAATTTACACACTAATGGTGGTCTACTGTTAAAGTCAATCCCTAAAGGAAAACCAGGAGGGGGTCCATGTATACATCCTCAACAAGATCACCATTGAGAAAAGCAATATTGAAATCCAACTGAGTCAGCTTCCATTTATATGTAACAACAATGGTGAGCACAATGCATACAGTAGCAGCCTTGACCACAGGACTAAATGTATCATAGTAGTCAATCCCGGAAGACTTGGAATAGCCCTTGACAACCAAACGAGACTTACGCTGAGTTAAAGAACCATCAACATTAGTTTTCACCTTCCATAACCAACGACACCCAATAGTAGTTCAATCAACAGGTAAAGGTACAACCTCCCAATTGTGAAACTGCAGACACTACAAAAAAAATGATAATTCGTAGCGGTGCATTTGTAGCGGTTAAAATAAACTGTTATAAATATCAGAATTTGTAGCGATTTTAAGCAACACCGCTACAAATTTGCAACGGTATACTTTGCGTCAAGTGGCGCGTGAGTTAGGGAATACGATTTGTAGCGGTTTACAAGACATAACCGCTACAAATTTTGGAGCCAAACTCGAGCCAAATTTGTCGTGGTTATTTTGTAACAGTTAGTTTATATTAACATCTACAAATGTGGCACCAGCTTGACGTGAAGCTAGCGCGACTATTGTGGCAGTTCTTTTGTAGCTGTTTTTATGATAGTAACCGCTACAGAATTTAGAGGGCCGCCTTTTTATAGCGGTTACAGAGAACCGTTACAAAATTTAACCCATATTTGTAGTAGTTATAGTGTATAACCGCTACAAAATACATTTGAAATAAATATTTATTAAAAAAAAATAAAACATTTGTAGCGGTTTATATATAAAAACCGCTACAAAATATAAATATTTGTAGCGGTTAAATAGATGAAACCGCTACAAAGTGATATGTAACTTTGTAGCAGTTTGAGAACAAAACCGCTACAAATTGAACATTTGAAATCTGAAAAATTTTAATTCTCGCCAACGATTATGAATATTTGTAGCGGTTTCTTAACACTAACTACTAGAAAGTGTTCATTTAAAATTTGAATATTTTAATTCCCGCCAATAGTCATAAATATTTGTAGCGGTTTTTTTTACATAACCGCTACAAAGTGTTGTAAATTGAAAATTTTAATTTCAATTCCTATCAACGGTGGTGAAAATTTGTAGCGGTTTTTATCATATAACCACTACAGAATGCATTTGAAATAAATATTTATAAAATAAATAAATGAATGAATTTGTAGTGGTTTTTATATAAAAACCGCTACAAAGTATAAATATTTGTAGCGGTTTTATAAACAAAACCGCTATAAATTGAACATTTGAAATTTAAAATATTTTTATAAAACAAATTCAGAAAATTATTTGTAGAGGTTATGAAACCGCTATAAAATCAAATAAAACCGCTATAAGTGTGAAATATTTTTATAAAAAAAATTCAGACAAATATTTGTAGGGGTTATGAAACCGCTACAAAATCAAATAAAACCGCTACAAATGTGAAACCGCTACAAATAATGTCACATAAACTACTACAAATATTAACCGCTACAAAACTTGTCACATTAACCGCTATAAGCACTACACAGATCCCTATAAATACCCTCAGCACACCTTATTTCAAACACTCCTCCATTTCTTTCAACCCTTCTTCTCTTTCATTTTCTCTCATCTGAAATTTTTTTTAAAAGCCGAAGAGTTGAGTAAGGTGATCAAATATAGTAAAAAAAAATTTTAATTCTTTGATTTCAATATTTTGTCCCCTCTCATAATATTTATACTCATTATCTGCACATTGTCAATAATATTACCTATATAAAGTTTATACTTATCTAACTTAATTTAATCATTATTTATAAATAATAAATATTATCTTTTAAGTTACTTAAATAATAAACTATTCTACACAATATTATAACAATGGACTCAAATAATTATATAATTTTTTTTAAAAAATTCCCAAAATTTTATAGCAGTTTTAGAACCGCTACAAATTTAATCTCAAAATAGTATTAAATTTTTTGCGCTACTTTTGAAATTTCCATTTGAATTTAGTAGTGGTTTTCCAACCGCTACAAAATTGGAGCCAAATTTTCATTTTTCATTTCCCGCCACTCGAAATTGTAGTGCCAACATTTGTAGCGGTTTAGTAACTGCTACTAAGTTTGTAGCGGTTGTGTTACGTGTTGTTGTAAACTGCTACAAATATGTTTACAACAGTGGATTTTGTAGCGGTTTTTACAACCGCTACTAATGTCATTTGTAGCGGTTAAAACTACTACTAATACACATTTTTAACCGCTACTAAATCACAGTTTTTTTGTAGTGAGAAGAGCATTGTACTCACCCATTACTGCTTGCTTCCAATCAGAATCAACCAAGGCTTCTTCAATAGTGTCAAGATATGAGATGTGGTTCAAAGCAACAAATACTTTAGACTTAGAGATACTAGCCTTGCCATGGGTAATCATGAGATGGGAATTAGATGGAACAGGAGGAAGTGGAGGAGAGGGAGATGAATGAAAGGAAGATTGAGGAGAATGAGGAGAGATGGGTGAGGTAGGTGATGGAGAAATGGGAACCGAGGTGGTAGTAGAAGGCTGAAAGTGTGAAAGAGGCTGAGAATGGGTAAAGTGAGGGATGGCAGAGGAGACAACCTTTGTACAGGAGGATTGAGTGGCAGCTGTAACACTATACTGAGAGTGACCCGAAAAGACCATTTCATTAAATCTAACATGCCTTGAAATATAAAGATGGCCTGAGGACATATCAAGTCACTTATAGCCATGATGTTGTGAAATGTATCCTAAAAAGATGCAAGAAACAGATCTGGATTCTAGTTTATGAGCATTAAATGGTCTTGTGTACGGAAAGCATTTACACCCAAAGACCTTAAGAATAGAATAATCTGGAGGACAACCATACAATTTTTCAAATGGTGTGACGCCAGCAATAGCCTTTGATGGTACACGATTGATCAAAAAGACAGCAGTAGAAAATGCCTCAGGCTAATAGAAAAGAGACAAAGAGGCCTAAGCCAGCATAGCTAGACCAGATTCCATAATAAGACGATGCCGACGCTCAACCAAACCATTTTGCTCTAAGTTGTGAGGGTAGGAAAATCTATGTTCAATGCCACACTCTTGAAGAAAAGGCTTAAATGCAAGAAACTCGCCACCATTATCAGATTGAACTTGCTTGATAGTATGATTAAGCTTGTGTTCCACCATAGTTTTAAACTCTTTGAACTTAGAAAGAGCATCAGATTTTTTAATGAGAAAATAAATCCAAGTAAACCAGCTAAAAGCATCAACAAAAGACAAATAATACATAGAGCCATTGGAAACAAGAGGTGCAGGGCCCCACAGATCCATTACTATGAGTTGCAATGGATGCTGGTACAGTGTATTAGAAGAAGAAAAAGGCAATTTATGACATTTGCCATATTGACAAGCTTTACACAGCACAGAAGAAGCAGATTTATTGTAGGAAATATAATTGGTGTTCAATATATGACAAACATTGTCTAAGGTTGTGTGACCTAAACGTTGATGCCAGAGATCAAGTGAAACAGAAGAAACATAGTATGCAATTGGAACACTGGAGGAAGGCCGGGTAGCAGATGCTGATGTAGAAGCAGCAAGCAACGGATACATACCATCACTCTCAATTCCAGTTGTAATATCCCAAAATGTACTCAAGGGCTAAATGTACATAATAGATTGTGAGATTAATGACATAATTACTTCTGGAAATTTTGTTATGACTTTAGTCAAGTTTCACATGCAAAATTGGCAATTAAATGTTATTTTGCAAGATGAGATTTTACAAGATCATCTTCTTCTTCAAAGGGCCATGACTTATGTATAACAAGAGGAAACAATATAGGCTATTACATATGACATGTGAAGGCAATTTGACCAAGTTGTAAAAGATGATGACTAAGTCAACAATTTCAACAAAAGAAGTAACATTTGAAGAGTTGAAATTCTGATTAGTTCAAGAAGACCTTTTGGCTATTCCAAGGGCTATATTCGCATGACATGAGGGAAAGAGAATTAATATCATACACTTCATCTTTTCCATATGAAAAGTCAATAAAAGTGACTAGGGATATAAGAGAAAAAGAGAGAAAATATTATCCATATATTTCCTCATCTTTCTCAAACTTTCCGTCCAAGAATTCTAAAGGCAAGAGAGGTGAGAGAATTAAAGTTAAAGTCATCTTATATTTATCATCAACTTTTATCCAAGAAGGAATAATTATTCATCACACATATTCCTTATTTCTTTTGGCCCACTTTCGGTCAGATATTAAGGGCCAAGGAAAGAGAATTTCTGAATGCTTTCACTCCCTCTCATTTGTCTCAAAGTCGGTTTACAGCAGCAAAAACGTAGAGGAAGAAAAGCAAGGTTTCAAGGTGAGTTTAATCTTGATTTTTCACCTCCTTAACCTCATCTATGGTTCAAGTGTCCTTCATAAACATTGTTCCTCTTGATGAGGGCTTCATTTCTATGGTTTTAGAATTCAAGAGGAGGTGTTTTGTGCCATCATCTAAGAACAAAAACTGAAAAACCAAAGAAATGAGCTAAGGAGAAGCAAGAGGTGAGTATTAGCATCAATTTGAGCTATTGGTTGTGTTGGTTGAATGAGAATTTTGGCATGTGTAAATCTGCCCTGATTTTGGCTAAACAAGGGTTTGGGTAATTCATGATGTTTTGGTTGTGTTATTGGTGGTTTATGATGATTGGAAACCATTTGACATAAGTTTGACGCTGAAATTGGAAGTTGGTAATTGTTGGAATTTATTTTGATTTTTCTACCAAAACAGGACATAGAGAATGAGTGGGAATTTGTTAATTTTGATGTTACCATTGTGTTCTACATGAAAAATTATGTGGGAATAGTCCTAGGTTGTGAATTTTGGGTCATTGAAACTCAAAGTGTAAATTTGGGTTTTTAGCCTGAACAGGATTCCAGCGAGGTACTCTACTTGTGTGGTGTTTTTAGATAACCAAATGATCTCTAAAAATTATGAAATTTTCCAGTTTTAAATTTCACATTCCAAGCTTCAAAAGGGACATATAATTAGTGTCATTTTGTTTTTTGAGCTGTGAGTTCTGGTTGCCCAAAGTTTGATGTCGAAACTGGACTTAATTCTGGAGCAGTGTGGGATTTTGTGTGATTCTGGAATTGTGTGGTGATTTCCAGTAATGATTCATATTTTTCCTATGAAGAGGACTTCAATAGCTTTCCATAGGACTTGGGATCACCTCATTTCACTTTTTGTAGAATTAGTTATGATCTTTCAAAGTCTTGAGAAAATTCTGGCAGATTTGGTCTCTTATGCGAAAATTGAAGATGTAATGGCATAATGTAGTATTATTGAACTTTGAGGTTAGGAATTGGTCTTTTAAGTTAATTGACCACTTTAACCCCTTATTTGATTTTATTAAATGTCCCTAACGATAACCAACTTGAGTGTTTGAATTAAATAATTGGATTAAGTAATAACATGTCGCCCGTAATTCTAATTATAAGATTTGACATTTGCCCTGCACGTGATAAACCAGTGCCAGTGCACGAGCGAAAAGAACAAGGTAGTGACTCTTTCTCTTATTCTGTGTATGATGTCTTGCATATATGCCATTTCATTGAATATGCCGTGATGTAACATTGCCGTTGTGAAAATGTCGTTGTTGTGCTGTTGTGAAACATGCTGTTGTGAAATATGCCTTTGTGAATGCAGTGAAAACTGTTGCAGAAATGTTGTTATGTTGTTGTTGTTGTGATTTGTTTACATGCTTTGTGATGGTACATGTTATAAGTGAATTGTTACTACTGGGATTCTTTTGAATCTTATTCTTTCCAATAATTAACCTATAGCAAGGGCGAGCGGTTCAAAGAGAAAGAAAGTGACGAAGGGCGGTTAGAGCTCCTAGCTAGGAGTTTTAATTTTGGTAGTTGGTTGTCAAATTTTGTTAGGGATTAGTTGCACATGTTGTATATATTGAATAGTGTTGTGTAATCCCCTGTATGGGAAACTAAACTTTGTAAACCCTTTTATTAAGTAATGAAACCTGAGCGTTGTCAGGAATTTTTGGTTGCACTCTGATATGTATGAATGAAACCGAACTGGACAGACCAATTATATTTGAGATGTGAACGTGAAATCATATTAAACAAGTTTTGGAAAAATTTTAAATTAACCACTGGTCTCTATTTCAACTTAATGATGCATTTTCAAACTATAAATTTGGCTATTAAGTTAGGGGGTTACACCAGTCATTAGTGGTTGACCCGACCAGAGGTCCTTAATGACACATTTATCAGGAAAGAATTCAACAGAGACAGCATTATCTTGAGTAAAGTGAGCAATAGATAACAAATTTTTCCTCATCCATGGAACACATAAGACCTTAGACAAAGTATGTGTGTGTTCTGATTAGCTTTTGGAGAATAGCTTTTACAGTTTACAAAGTAAGTATGTGAGAGGAGTTTTGTCTCGATTTGCGGAAAAGTGCTTCTGAAACCACGGTTTTGGGGATAATAGAGGATAACTCACTTGTACCAACCTGAACAGTGCCAGAGCCAAAACTCATATATTCATATATTATGCTGACATTTGTTGAAATTCCAGCAACAAATTCCAGGTGTCCCCCTAATCTATGTTCTTAGGCTATTTTTTATCCACAAAAAATTATATAAAAAAAAAGTATATAAAAGAAGCCCCATATAAATCACTCCTACAGCAGCTAGGGACTATAATACGCGTAATCTACTTATTTATTATTTTTAGAAAAAAATTAATCAATCATATATGTGTCTGATGACGGAGATTTAATCCGAAATCTTGAAGCAATTAGATTCACACGTTTAAATAATCATAAATTGCAATCAAAATTTTATTTGGTCAGGCAACGTACCACTTTGTAAAATTAGAACCCCATGACTCGATCTCTTTTTAGACTTTTTATTTTTTTTTGTAGTACAAAGGCAAGCTATGCTTGAGGTTTATAAAGAGATGCTAGGAAATCGGCATCCCACATTGGCCCGGTAATAGACCCTCACACTCTAACGCAAAGAGTACCTCGCATTCTACTGGCGAAGTGTCGAACATCAAGAACTCCTGAGTACTCAACTGAGCCTGTCTCGCTAGATGATCAGCACATCTGACATTCTCTCTATAAGCGTGCAAGATCTCCAGGTCCCAGTCCATGAGGATAAGTGATCTAGTCTCTAAGATGACATCATGTAATGGGTGAGCAGTCCCACAGTCAATCGATAGCAAATGAATAGCCTGAAGGGAATCTGAATACAGCTTGATCCTGGTAAGTCCCATCTGCTTGCATAATTGAAGTCCACTACGTATTGCATGGATTTCCGCAGTAGTTGAGGTATTTTGTCCCAACTTCTGTTGAAATCCACACATCCAGGTGCCCTGATGATCTCGAATGACACCTCCACAAGCTGCGTGCCCTCTGTTGTCCTTTGAACCATCCACATCAACACGTACATATCCCTGGTCTGGCGGCCTCCAGTGGTCCTCCTCCCTTACTGGCATCTGGAATATTTGATGCCGGAAATGCCCGTTCTCCACTCCTTCAAGAAGGTGAAACATACACTTTTGAACAATCTTTTTCTCATCATCCACAGTCCCCTCGAATGCTTTGCTGCAGCGATTCTTCCACAAAAGCCAACAAATAGTGCTGAACACTCGTTGCCACGTCCATCTAGCCACCCTCCTATTCCCAGGGGAATATTGGGAATTCCATTGTAGCCAATCCTGCAAATTACCAGAGAAAAATATACTATGATATAAGGAGTTAGTTAAGGAAAACCACACTCTCCTGGCATGCTCACAGTCTCTCAAAATGTGAAGAATACTCTCCTCACCCTCACACTCAAAAGGACAGGTGTTTGGGATATTCGTGTTAAAACTCGCTCTCAATTGGTTCGTTGGTAGCTTCTCATGGAATACTTGCCACATAAAGAATTTTACCCTCTCAGGGGTTCCCCAGCGCCATAAATTCCGCCAGTGAGGATGGTTACCCAGATCTCGCTGATGATGTAGGTGGCTGTATGCAGACTTTACACTGAATGTGTTGTCCGGGGACCATCTCCAGTATATCTCATCCTCCTCAGATCCACTAGGAGGGCATATCGACATAATTTTATCCACCACCCAGGCAGGAAGGAAACTTTCCCATTTCCTCCTATCCCATTGACCTTCCTGCGTTACAAATGAGCAAACAGAGGCTTCCAGATCCACTGAAGCAGAATTGTTGATTATGTAATCATTTAGGGGTCTGTCCAAAGTGGTCCAATAGTCCTGCCAAGCCTTCGTAGACCTCCCATTCTTTACTTTTCTGCCCAAGCCCTGCTTGAAAACGTCCCACACTTTCACTATACCACTCCATACGGCAGATTGGTTACGCTTTCTCTGAACCTGGGGCACAATACTCATTCCGCAAGAGTATTTCATGCGCAGGCATTTGACCCACAGAGAGTCAGGTTTTGTGATCAAGCCCCAGCAGAGTTTCATGAGAAATGCCAAGTTCTGATAGCGGAGATCCTTAATTCCCAAGCCACCTTCCGCCTTAGACCTTTTCAGAATGTCCCAAGCTATCAGATGAAGTTTCTTGGCATCTTCTTGTTGATTCCAAAAGAAATCTCTACTTATTTTTTCAATAAGCGATAAGACCCCTTTTGGAATCAAAGTTGATTGCATCTGATATTGGGGAATTGCAGAAAGGACAGATTTAATAAGCACCGTTCTCCCGGCCATGCTTAGAAATCTCCCTTTCCAACATGCCAGTTTTGTTCTCACTTTCTGAATTAAAGGGGCAAAAGTCAACTTAACCATTCTTTTGTGCAGGAGCGGAACCCCCAAATATTTTCCCAGATCAGCTGTCAGCCCAATTCCCACACTCTGGCTCATCTCATAGGCCCTGATGAACTGGACGTTCCTGGAGACAAAAATCTTTGATTTTTGCAGATTGATCTTGTGACCAGATACCTTACAGAATAGCTCCATGATGTTCCTCATCACACCCATCTGCTCAGAAGAGGCTTCGCCAAATAATATCAGATCGTCAGCAAAGAATAGGTGAGATATGATCGGACCCGCGGTGCTAAGTTTTAAGGGCTTCCAACGTCCCATGTCTACTTCCTGATGAATAAGTTGACCCAGAAGCTCCATACATAGAACAAACAAATATGGACTCAGCGGGTCACCCTGCCTCACTCCCCTAGTAGGAGTAAATTCTTCAGAGGCGATACCGTTCCAGATAATACTCATGCTAAGTTTTAGACTTTTTATTTGGTTCATGCATGTGGGATTCATCATGGCCAGATGCTGTTATCATCAATAATAAAAAATTACTTACTTATACTACTGCACATGCACTCATTTATTTTCAATCATTACGAATTAATATAAACGATTAAAGCTTTTATGATCAAAGTTCAAACTTACCCTTAACAGAAATGATTGCAAATTAATGTGAATGATCAAAGCATTTTAGATTTCTCAAGGAGGTGTAGTAATAAGTTAGTAGCAAAAAGAAAAGGAGTGGCTTATCTCGATGTCTAATGTTTTATGCTATTTGCGTAGCTTTTAAGGTAGTAATTAGGGTTAACTTGCTAGATCCAATGTGATGAAGTGTTTTTCCCAGCAGCACTCAATATCCTAACTAATTTTTAATATATTCCAATACCTTAAAATATTTTGCTAGTAACACACAATATTCTAAAATAGTTTTTAGTGCAACCTCGCTTTCAAAGTATTTTTGTCTAATAAGGAGCAACGGCTAACCTATACTTATATATGAAACTAAATGCTATTAAAAAAAACATTTCAAGGTGCTGGATGTAAAAAATTTATTTTAGGATATTTGGTGCTACCAGAAAAATACTTTAAAGTATTGGATGTATAAAAAAATAGTTTAAGATACTGAATGCTACTGAAAAATGCTTTATGGAGTTGGATGCTACTTAACTCATTAGGAACAAAAAAACACAGACATATAATATGTCGGCTATCTGTCTTGCTATATATATTGTAGCTGTAACTATCGTTTTTAACATATGTTACACCTTATTTTTTGGTTAAAGAGAGTGCTACTTTCAACTTTGAAAAGTGGAGGGTTTAATTAGTTCTACGAACGATCCTAAAAGGAAGTTGATGAGGTCATATTACAGTACTGATCGGAACACTGATAGTTGTTAATTGCTAATAATTGCATTTCTTTCTAGTTTAGACATTTCACAATCTTTTTTAAATGGCCATTTATTACTGTGTGGCACTATTATCCTGAATTTAAGCTATGTTTAGTCCTGATTAATATATTAGTACGTAAGTAGAGCTGCATCTATATAAATAGCGCTAATTAATTTAAGTGAATATTATAGTATTGTATAGCTTAACTGTAATCCCTTTTCTTTTGTTAGTGGATACTTACCCCATTAGTATTGGGAAGTCCTTTTATAATTATCTTCTTAAAGGTGTGCTAATGATAACAATCAAGTTGAGTGACTTTAGAATTATAAAAATATCTTCTCATAGTGGCTTGTTACTTTTGGTTATTTAATATACAAGTGATATATTTGATTCGTATACTTTCAGCAGAAGAACATTTGGGCTAATGTTTATTATTCTTAACTCGATAAATTTGTAGTCTTTAAATTTGTTAAATTTTAATCAAATAGATTGGATTGTTGTGAACTTGTAAGCGAAATCTGTAAAGAATTATTATTTTTTCATAAAAATTTATAAAGACTTAATTATTTGATCATGAATGAATGAGCATGCATGTAATACTCCCCCAGCTTCTATTTAATTTTATTTTTTTAAAACAATTGTTTCTATCTGTTTATATTTTTAAGAGTTCAAGTTAACAGTAATTATTATTTTTTAATTAGTAAAATAAAACAAGGACAACATATATATGTAGAATATTTTAAATTAAAAATATTAATTGTCATTTTTTAATTTGGTACAACACAAGGAGTGTATTCCACCAACAGCAGGATTAATCTCTCACCGGGTACTCAGGTAAAAGATAAGCTCCTCCCAACTAATAAGTTGCTATATAGGTTATCTTAATGTGCGATGGATTAATTAGAAAATTTTCTCTGTAGTAATTTTTTTGGAAATGTCGAATTCAATATATTAATTTTAGCTAAATATCCAAAAATCTCTTTAATTTTAATTCATATAATTTTCTATAATCTCCCTAATTTTTGAAATTTTACAGAAAACTTCTTGAACATATAGTTTCATACCGGTAATTTTCTGGGCGATAATTAGTTTATTATTTAACTAAAAAATATATAACACTTACAACCTTGACCGTATAATAATCTTCAAAAGTTATAAACTTTACTTTTGTGGAAATAAACCTACTTCATGTGTCGAGCCGCAAGCATGCAAAGGACATGTAATACGTTTGTTGGTAATTAAAATTATTTGATGCCCACAAGCTTTTTTAGGTATGAAGATTAAAGCATTAGTTTATTTGTAAAGTATTATTAAAAAAATAAAGGAGATAATCACACGTGCACGCACATGAGGGTGCAAAACCCTGAGAAAGCTCGTCAGGGCCAACAAAATATCTGAGTTCCCAAAGTGATGATTAAACAATTCTGATACGAGGAAGAAACACAATTAATGCTAAATCATGGTAGATACGCAAGAATCACCAAATAATGCCTAGGATTAATTATATGATTGAGTCATGAGTATTCTTATTATAATATTAACTATATTTTTATGCATCAATCAATCATAACGAAGAAGCTAAGCTTGTACATTTGCTAATAAAGGTTGGTCCAATTGATAAAGGTTTGGTTCATAACTATAAGGTTGTAGCTTGTGAGTTTCAATCCCACTTTTGATGTGATGATCTTGTTGGTGGTCAATCTCTAAATACTTCTATAAGCGCTTCTGTAGGCATGCTCTTGATTGAACCATATTTTCATATGATTTTTTATAATTAAATTAGGATTTTTAATTTATTTTATAGGATATTATTACATGATTAAGCATTAATTTTAGTTAGGGGCAATTGTACTGAGTTAATTGCAATTAGAGGCAAAATAGTCATAATTTGTTAATTATTATGTGTAATTGTTTCTTGGACTTTTGATGCTACTTTGTACTTAATTTTGCATTGAATGTGTGAAAGAAGAAATTGAGATCTAGAGGGTCAGAATTAATATTTTGAAGCTTGGGAAAAATTACAGAAAAGGGCCCAAGAAATTCTGAAAAGTACAAATTTATGAAGAAATGGGACAGTAGAAATTACAGAAAAATACCCAGAAGTTTCAGAAATTATAATTCAGCTCTGTAAGTCGAGATAAAACTTCTTTCACATACTTACCTCATATACCGGAAATTACGATTTATAAGCACTTAAAAGTAAAAAATAAGCTATCCCAAACGAACACTAAATGATAAATAATCAAGATTAAGACAAAATCATCAAAAGAATGATATTTATTGAGTTTTTAAAAATATCAAAAAAATGAGGGAATGTAGTTGAATAGATATTAGAATTTAAAGCCATTAATGTCTTAATATCACCAGACACTTTAAGTTACATCACAATGTACGTACTTATAGGGTTCTTCCCGACCAAGTCGCTTTCACTTCACTTACCTTGCCACTTGCCTTGCTCGTTTCACATGCAAACGAACTTACATCTGATCAAGCAGCCACACCAACTCTATTATTTGTGACAAACAAATGCCTGCAAAATGCTTTGAATTTCCATCGCTTTTGTTATTCTCAATATTTCATAAAAATGGCCAAATATTATAGACCATTATGTACTCTTTTGAGATCTATATACGATTGTGTTTAATATGATTCAAAAAAAGAGGGTTCTTTTCAACGACATAGTGTGTATTTGGTGAGCAGTCATAAACCCGATTGGCAGCTATAAGCCTTGAAGTTCAACTCATCTAAACTTTTTTATACAAAGAAAAGCATATATATCTAAGACTATATATATCCTTTATAAAAAAGTACTACCTCCGGTATTAGATATAAGACCCAGTTGATTTTTTTGAAGAGATTAACTAAGCTAATTAAATTACTTTAAAGTATTTATATTTACCATTTTTTCTCTAAACTAATTTATCTGACTTATAAACTAAGGGCCCGTTTGGTTCAATCACATTACAACCTGCAGTACAGTGCAATGCGATGCAATGGTAATGCAATGCCATGAAATATTAATTACAGGACTAGTGTTTGGTTTAATTTTTAAGCAAGGTACAATGAATTATTTTTAATAATTATTTAAAATTAATATATCACACAAAGTCTATTTTACCCTTAATATAATCTTTGTAGAAAAAATAGTTAAGAGCCATTGTGTTGCCTCATAATAATCGCCATGCTATCTCGCTGAGGATCATTTGATGTTGATGGTTGTGGTCGTGGTGATGGAGGTGACAATAATAATGATGAGGCGGTGGCGGTGGCGGTGGCGGTGTCAGGTGATGACATCTACAACGGTGGAGTAGGTAGTGGTAGTAGTGGCGGCAACGGTGGAGGTGGCGGCAGCAGGGGGTGGAGGCAATGGCAGTGGAGAATGAGAAGGTAGTGGTGGCGACGCCTACAACGATGGAGGTGGCGGCAGTGGCGGTGGAGGAGGAGGTAGTGGTAGCGGCTGCCATGGTAGGATGATGGTGGCGAAGGAGGTGGAGATGGCGGAGGCAATGGTGGAGAAGGAGGAGGTAGTGGTGGCGGCTGCAATGGTGGAGGTGACGATGGTGGTGTGGGGTGGCGACAACGGCAGTGGACAAGGAGGAGGGGGTAGTGGCAGTGGCAGTTGTGGCATGGTGTAACAGGTGAAATGAGGCAAATGAAGCAAAGACAAATGAAACTAAAGGGTAAATTGAACTTTTTCAGCATACAATAAGGTGGTGATAAGTATTCATAGGGGAGAGGTATGAATGAGGATTACCAATTTTTTTGGTAATCATCATTACCATGGTAAACCCTATTACCATGCTAAAGAGTAACCAAACACTCTTATCTTGGTAATGCAATCATAATTATCATTATAGGCATGCAATGCGGTTGAACCAAATGGGCTCTAATATATAATTTAATCATAACACAACATTTGATATGATTAAATAACTCATTTAGTTTCTTTAATCTTTTTTTTTTTTTAAATCAACTAGGTCTTATATTTAGGACCGAAGGTAATATTAATTACTTTATGAATCAAAAAATTATTGTAGAAGTGACTCATCTTATGAACTGATGAAGTATTAACTATATATTTATACCCCAATCAATCATAACTAAAAAATCATGCATATCCTGTATACATTTTAATGTTGTAATATATAATACGTATCATGATGTGAGGATAAAATTACAATCTTGTGTTCCTCGTCATGCCTCTCAAGAAATGTCTCCCCAAACTATACGTACACAAGGGCTGTAAAAAAACTCTCACTTTTTCCTCTTTCTTTGTATTTTCTATCCTACGAAGGGCCTATCCATTGTACCGTCGAGCCAAACAGCTTCAAAAGCAAAACCATTTAAGGTTATACTAAAACGTAAATGGGAAGATAACTGGAATCCAAGGTTGACACGTGGTGTCGTCACCGTGGTCGACTTTGATTCCACTGTTCACGCGTGAACAGTCAAAAAATGTCTGAGATAGAACGCAATATCAGATTGCTCCGACAAAATTTATAAGGGCTAAATGTCACTTTTCTCCTAGAAGTATTCACTTGGGGCCAATTTTTTCCTGAAAGTTTTTTGAGGGCCAATTTTGGCCTGGAAGTTTCAAATTTGGAACAATTTTGCCCTTGCGTTGGTTGATCGTTAGTTGACTGTTAGTCGGGGCAAATTTGCTCCAAATATGAAACTTCCAGAGCAAAATTGCATCTTAACCCAATGACTGTTAGTCGGGCACATCAAACACCACACGACGTGTTATGCTCTTCCAGACGCTAAACCCTACCTCCGGCTGAGCCAGGGTGGGCAAACTATTAAACAGAAAAGAGAATTCTTCTCGAGCCCCTGCCGATATCTCCGGACTCACTAACGTTACTGTCAGCTGCCACGTCCTGGTTCAAAAATTTTGACCCGATTTCCTTTCGAAGTACGCATGCTACACCCTATCAGAAGGGCTTCCCCCGTCTCTTAGGATCAACTAACTCATGTGCAAGTACCATTCACATGGAACATTTCCCCTCTTCGGCCTTCAAAGTTCTCACTTAAATATTCGCTACTACTACCAAGATCTGCATTGACAACTGTTCCAATATTTTTGGGACCGAATATATAAAATTGCATCAACATTCTAGAAAAGTGCTGAATATCATGTTCTAAATATTTTAACAATGGACAGATTGAAAAAAAAAATCTAGAAAGCAGTGAGATTAAAGAATTCTCAAATATGTTGCGATGAAAATAGATGGAAGGGGATGAGGGAAAACATTTGGAAGAAAAATTTGAATGGGGGGAAGTACGACACGTGAGGGATGAGTGGGGGAAGCCATTTTGTGCACGTAACACAACGTATATAGGGTTAAGTGAATTGAGGGGGTGGACCAAGTTTAATTATTGTAGAACTACATTAGAACAACTTGTTTATGATACATCAACAATGCGATGAGTTGGCATTTGTTAATATTATTTCGATGGGTGCACGAGTTTTGTGGGCCCCCACCCCATATATAAGACCCTCATTGAAAGCAATTTCTAGGAATTCAATCATCACATATTCATATATCTAGTTTCAATATTATCCATGCAAAATCACATATTCACCCATATCTATCTCATTTCCACGCACATCACACCCCCTAAAAGTCCTCTATATATAGCCCTCACCTCTCTCATAGTTTTATTCAGTCCCATAGAGAGATATAGAGTGAGAAAAACACACAAGAGTTCTCCGGCAACTAACCTGGAAAAACCTTTCCTTTCTCTAGGGAATTTGATTCCTATATCAGAGATCACCGAGAGGGAAAAAGGTTATTCCTTTTTTTTTTCCCGATCAACCTCCAAATAGCTAGGCCATGGCTCATCACAGTCCTTTAGTATTGGTGTTCGGGATTCTTGGGAACATTGTCTCCTTCCTGTGCTTCCTAGCACCAGTGTAAGTATATCAGGTTTCTCTGTTACGTTTTGAAGACAAAGAATTAACGTTGGTGGTCGGGTGTTTGCAGGCCAACATTCTATAGAATATATAAGAAGAAAACGACCGAAGGGTTTCAATCGGTGCCATATATAGCAACATTGCACTGACTGTTAATGAGAACAAAAACGACGTCGCTGAGGATCAGGACAAACAACACGATATGGTGACCATCGAGATCGAAGATCAGAAGAAGAAAGACGACGACGAAGAAAAACCACAAGCAGCAGAACAAAAAGAACAAGAACAAACTCAAAAGAACCAACAAAAAAAAATGAACGATGTCGACGACAAAGCCAGGCTGGCGGTCGAACCCTCCATTATTGAAATACCACTGCAGAAGATGGCGGCTTGTGAGGTTTGAACAGAAGGGGATAACAGTAGACTTGTAACACGCGCCGGCGCGTGTTTTCAGGACTCTTGTCTACTCTAATCAGAACTCAGATAGTCTCTGTGACTGTGACCACCGCACCAGCCTGGGCTCTTTGAATTTTGGTGTAAAATTGTTAAAGCCTTGATTAGTGGGAGAGGCCATTTTTATCTTTACTTGTCATGTTTTTTCATTTTGTAGGGTTTAAGGTTCCTAGCCACAAATTATGTTATATATATATATAGTCCTATGTAATAGTCGTTTGTAAAAGCTTGTTATATTATTGTTGATATAGCAAAGCCTACATCGCAGGCGCCGAGTCTGTATGGCACCAGAGTTATGATTCTGATTATTATGTTCAATACAATATTCCACCTTTTAATTTGTTTCTTTCTGTTATATATTTTAAATTTAATAAAGAGCAAATAAATTCTTCTCTTTCAGTATGTGTCGATCCACGACGACAATGATATTGTGAGAGAAGGAAGAACAAGGCACTGAATAATTGGGGAATAGTTGAAACGTGAAAGGGAAAGGGAAAGTCGAAAAGAGGGAAATCGGTGAAAAGTCTATATTTAAAAATTTTATTGATAAGAAATATCTAAATTTATGTCAATCTCTTTTGGCCGATTTTAAACAGAGACTTTTCGCCGATTTTCCTGATGAGAGAGAGAGATCGTTGGTTGCAAATGAATGTCTAATGAAAAGAGAGCAAAAATATTGGAAATGTGTTTGGGATCTGGGAAAAGTAAGTGGAAAAGCATGTTAAAATGGTAGTAATAGTCTCATCGCTTAAGCTGATGATTATAGGAGTGGTTAGTTGAGATTTGTTGCTATCTTAATTTCTTTCCGCCACCGGTGACGCTACTTTCAAAAGTACCACTAATTCTTTTTTAAATTATTTTCCCATCCCCAAATGATCTCAACATTTCATCACCTAATGTTAGTGCATTTATGATTCATCGTCTTCTTCCCCACCCAATGCTTACACTAATTAACTGGAATTTACATGTAAGTATTTATGAAAATATTATCGATAAAAAGTCTATGTAATTTATATTCTCTACTTATTTTAGGGGGAAAATATACTACGAGCTAGGTTCAATTCCAAGGAAAGAATCATATATAATCACTAGAAAGTTTCAATAACAAATAAAGTAGTATGGCAATATTGTCATTTCCTGCATTATAGCCTTTGCAAACGCGAGACAAGAAAGGCTTGCTGGGGGGACAGCTAGTCGTCATCATCAATATATACTAGACTATTTAAATTATTTAATGTTGGTGGTTTATATATCTATGATCTTTACACATTTTTTTCAATTTGTTTTTCTCTTGATGCCCCTTCTATTATTTAACTTGCTCGATCTCTTCAAGGCTTCATATATATAATTCTCCAATTTATGTGTGGGTGCGTGTGTGTGTCCATGATCATCTAATTAATCAAACATCAATTACAGCTTGTTCTAGGTACGAGGTTTAGTTCACATCTGATCGAGAAGCACGAGCAAGGGGTAGGGCTTTGGTTGGTGTGAAGAAAGGAAATTGTTTTCTTTTTCATTGCATAAAATTAATATCATCAAATAAGTGCTGTGTGTGTATTAAAAATTAAGTAAAGATTAAAGTGAGTGATAACGACTCATCTGTTAAAGTAAGTGGCTAAGAGTTTGATTCTTAATTTTTGTGTTTTGAACAAACCTGATTGAAAATGTTACATTTCACTCCCGGTTCATATTATAAGAAGTCTTCTAGAAAAAAAATGTTAGTCCAAAATATATAAGGGGTTAGTAGGGTAATTAATGATTATTTTCTACTTTTACTCTTTGCAGGAGAGAGATAGAAGACTGTAACAATGCATATTTGAAAATCACATTCTTTAATAAAGGTAAAATAGGTATATTTTATCAATTTAAGACCATTGTTTCTATTTATTTATAAATTATTTAAAGTGAAATTTAGATTTTGATATTTGTCTTATTGTTGTCTTATTTATTATTTATTAGTTGATATTAGATATAGTAGTTGTGATTTATTATATTATTAAATTACGTTTAGAAATTTTGTTTTCTAGTATTGTGATTTTTTAGTATAATGGATTACGATTTATATATCCTGCTTCCGCAACAGAATCATAAAATGATAGTGAAATGGAGAGCACTGGAAAAATAATATTGACCTTTTAATTTGAACACTTGTTTCAAACAAAGCAAGCTTGGGGCTGTGAAAAACAATATTGAAGATCATGCATAAATATTAGTTGAAGAATATCGTGAGGAGAGCCAAAAAAATATAGAGAAAGAAGGTCATATCGTTAAAGTTTTACCTGGCTAACATTTTTAAATTTAAATCATAGATACTTTATTGCCATTTTTTCAGATTGGGGGAATCATTATATATGTTTTTATGCGCACACATACACACAAATCAGGCATATAATAATTTACACTACTTTCCGTGTGATCATAAAAGTAGTTCGTCATTATTTGGTATAACATCGCTGTTGGCAGTGGAAAAATTGGAAGTCCCACATCGGTGGGATTCCATTGTGGCAGGGGGGCTCTTATGCTTTGTGGTTGCAGTGTAATCTGAACTTCCATATTAGAAACGAATTACTTTTGGTTTTTGCATTGACAGCTATTAAATAGCATATAGAGTAGAAATGGCGAACAAGATTTAAGTATCCACATCAAATGTCAACGATTCATCGTTGGCATCTTCGCTTATGATAAGAATTATGTCCAATGTAAAGTTTGGAGTTGAAATATTTGACGGATCTAGACATTTTGGGATGTGGTAGAGCGAGGTTCTTAATGTCCTTTTGCAACAAGGACTAGACTTTGCTATTGAAGAGAGGAAACCATATAGCATGGGGAGGAAGATTGGAGGATCATCAATTGTGTTGCTTATGGTACCATTCGATCATTTCTTTCAAGAGAACAGAAATATCCACACACAAAGGAAACTTCTGCATATAGACTATGGAAGGTATTGGAGGACAAATTTTCAAAGAAAAACAATCAAAATAAGCTTCACATGAAGAAAAGACTGTTTTGATTTGCTTAGGCTCCTGGTACTACAATGAATGATCATATTATCAGCTTTAATAAGTTGGTAATATATTTGCAGAATTTGGACTTGACCTTCGAATATGAAGATCCGGCCTTGATGTTGTTGGGATCACTTCTTGAAGAGTACGAGCACCTAGAGACTACTCTACTTCATAGCAAAGACGAAGTGTCTCCCAGAGAATTACTAATTGTTGCGAATTTGAAAAGAAAGATGTAATGGTGATTGTATAAATTGTGAAATAAAGAAATACGAGGGAGAAATAATTATTTGGCTCATAAAAAGTGGCATTATCTTAAGCCAAACAATTAAATATGACTTTGTGAAAAGTGGGCACATGTGGAAATTCAATAAACTATTATATGTTGACCAAGTTTGACATTCCATAAATATGATGGAGGCTTGAGTTAATTACTTTCATTGAATGAAATATGACGGGAAAAAAGTTTCTTTGCCGGGTCAAATGAATTGTGAAATAGGTTTTTTTATTTGATCAAGGGTATATAATTCCAAATCCGAGCATATTAATTAAATTAAAAAGGTTTTTTATCCAATCATTTTGATCCAATGACACCAAACACCTCATTTAATTATTTTAAGTGTGATATTGAAAGTTCAACACTACATAAATATGATAGGGGCCTGAGTTAATCACTTTCGAGACTTAAAAAAAGTTTCTTTACATGAACCAATGAATTATGAAAAGTTTCTACTTAACAGACAGTTGGAGACTTACAACAGAGTGTAAAGGGTTTTCGTCTTTTTCAACAAATACACTTTTCAAGATTTTTTTTTATTTGATCAAGGACATGATCCCTTTGGAAGCTTATAATAAGTTGTTGGCTCACTTAATAAGTGCACAACCAAAATTTGATCAAGGGTATGAAAATTCAAATTATTTCTTGAATGCTAAAGATGAAGGTTTACTTGAGTCAACTGATAAATAACCTGATGATCAATTTTTTCCACCCAAAAACCTATATGACTCAAAGAATTTTTTAAAATTAATTAAAAAATGATTATATAATGTTAATATAAAAATATATAAAAGTATTCAAAATTTAGGGAACATGTTTACAAAATAAGTTAAGGACTACATTTTTACCAAATTAAAAACATAAAGAGTATATTTAGAGAGAGACAACAAGAAAATAATTTATAATATTTATAATTATATAAAATGAGAATTCTATAGGCAGTTATATACTGTACTCTTGTATTTTATCATTCATTTCTCCAAATATATAAGTTAAATTCTACCTATATTTTTCTTACATTCAATTTGTGAGCATCTAAGCGATTGAGGGCTTGTCTGGTTCGATCAAATTGCATCTTGTAATGCAGTGTAATGCGATACAATGATAATGCCATACAATATTAATTATAGAGCTAGTGTTTGGTTTGATTTTTAAGCAAGGTGCAATTTGTTATTTTTTTAATAATTATTTAAAATTAAGATATCACGAAAAGTTTATTTTACCCTTAATATAATATTCATAGAAAATATAGTTAAGAGTCACCGCATTGCCTTATTATAATTGTCATGCAACCTTAGCGAGGATCATTTGATAAAGACGATTGTGGTGGTGGAGGTGACGGTGACAGTAGTGTGGCGGTGGCGGTGATGGTGGTAGGTGGTGACAGAAACAATGGTGGAGGAGGTAGTGGTGGTGCCGACATCTGCCATGGCGGTGATAGTGGCAATGGTGGAGGTGGTGGCAACGGGGGGTGGCGGTGGAGGAGGATGAGGTAGTTGCTGCGATGGCAGATGGTGATAGAGACAACAGTGGAGGAGGTAGTGGCGGTGGCAACATCTGCCATGACAGTAATAGCGGCAACTGTGGAGGTAGCGGGGGTGACAGTGGAGGAGGAGGAGATAGTGGTGGCAATGGCAAGTGGTGACAACGGAAACTGTGGAGGTGGAGGTAGTGGCGGCGGCTGCAATGGTGAAGGTAGTGGTGGCAGTAGTAGTGGAGGAGGTAGTGGTGGTGATGGCAGGTGGTGACATGGGCAACGGTGGAAAAGGAGGTGGTGGTGGTGGCGGCAACTGCCAAGGCGGTGACGAAGGCAATGGTGGAGGTGGCAGTAGAGAAAGAGGAGGTAATAGTGGCGGTGGTTGTGGTTGTGGTGTAGTGTGACAAATGAAAGGACACAAAAGTGAAACAAAGACAAATGAGACTAAAGAGTAAATTAAACTTTTTTAATCATGCAAAATGGTGGTAATAAGTATTCATATGGGAGAGGTATGAATGAAGATTATCAATTTTTTGGTAATCATCATTACCATGGCTAACTCTATTACTATACTAAAGAGCAATCAAATACTCTTTTTTTAATAATATAATCATGAATGCCATGCAATGAGGTTGAATCAAATGGTTACGAGTGTTTTATATTTTTTTTGCTTTCATTGCTTGGTGCGAAAGTCTGGTCAGAATTTGTGGGGTGTCATGTATCATAAATTACGACCACAAAAAAACTTGTCCTACAAAATTTAAGCACATGCTATTCAATTGAAAACAATATTATATTCTTTAATTGATTAGAAAATAATAGACCCATCAATTGGATTCAGGAATAGATTAAATATTTCAAGAGTCAGATAACAAAATCGAGATAATACATGGCGGCCAATGTCGGCACATTAAATTAGTGATTAACTTGAAAACGACGCCCGTTTGGGATCCTAGCGAATTAGTACTACTACTATTATGATATTATCCCCTTGTTCCAAAGGCAATACATACAATATGATACAAATCAGTTAGCTGTCCAATCACATTATTTTCTTACTAAGTTCCTTTTCTACTCTCTTTTTCATTCTTCTCTTCTTACCCATTAACATATCAACAGAAAAATTTGAACGCTTTCTTCTCCATACATTTTTTTTTATTGTTGGTAGTTGGTGTCTTTATGATGATAGATTAGACTGGTCAACTTGCAAGATTATTTTAATCTTCACCATTTGGAGAGTTCAAACGAAATGATAAGAATGAATCAAATCGATGTGCGATAGTGAACGAGTGAAATTAATGAAATGTTCTTGTGGTGACGAATTAAAATAGAAGTGGATGAGAAATTTGGCACAAAGCTATATAAGAACCGGATAAGTACTCTTGGGTCGATAAACAGAAAACGACATACATTTATTAAATTATAGAAATTAATTCGTGTAAAATGTGTATAGTGGGTTAATAGCTTTAGCTCTTGAATTTTTGTTTGCCAAAATATAATAAATGAGCAGATTATTCCATTAAAATGTAAATTATAGCTTCTGTTAGACAGTTAAGAGTATTAAGTATGGGTGAGCTTTACTTGAATTGAAAAGGAGTGAAAAAATCATGTCAGATAGAATTTACATAAGTAGAATACTAATTTATAAACTTATTGCCTTGATGTTTTGGGTTAGGTCACTTTTACGCCTCTTCTCATTGTTTTTAATTCAATTCAAACCTCAACCTTTATTAGGATTGCCCAATCGAATTCTCCATCTTTTTTAGGATGCTGCTCATGATTCTAAAAACTTCTCCATTATCAATCACCAACTCTATTTTCATCAAGTTTTTTGAATTAAAATTGAATTCTATCAACTCATAAGAGGTTACAACCAAAATAATACAACACCAACCCAGCTTTCCTCAATCCCCATCCATCTCCTAAATAAATAGATGGACAGTAATCAAACACACAATAATCACTATCAAGCCTATGAGAGTACTTGGCAAGTTGGCCAGTTAGGGAGTTATCATCTCTGTGCATGGATAATCATCACATCGGTACCTGCCAATCCCTACAAGATAAGTAACCTAGCTTCACCTATAACATCTCTACAGTGCTCATGGACTCCCACCAAAGGCTAAAGCCATCTTGTCTAGTTTTAGTGCAGCCGAGATTCAGATAAATCAGGCTAAAATACAAGGTATATTATAGTGGTGAGTGAGGATCACACCCAAATGGGAATGGATAGATAGGTTGATTATCAATATTGATGAAGCTTATTCTTATTGGGATGGCACAGCAGGATGTGGAGACATTATCAAAGATCATAGAGGTAATCCAATTGAAGCTTTCATGCTTAATATACAAAATGGAGACCCTTTGACAGCAGAACTTTGGGAGTGCCTTATTGGTCTTAAAAGCGCATGGGACGAGAAATAATCAGAGACAAATTTGCTTGAGAAATGATTCTTTAGATGTAATAAATCTTAGAAGTAAGCATGTTGCCTGGTATGCCCACTTAAGCCTGATCAAAAATTGCCCATCTTGGCTCAAAAGAAGTGGCTTGAAAAAAATTTGGACATCTTTGGACTGGCTAATTATCGAATAGGGGTACTGTCCTGCCCATTTGGCCCTGTCTATAAAATTATATATAATTTATTTAAAATATATATTTTTTTACATAAAATAAATATTATTCTATACGTAGTATTTTATTTAATATATATATATATATATATAATTTCATTTTTATGAAATATTTTATATTATTATTTAATATCCATCCACTTCAGTTTACATATAGGTCATTGCTTTTTGGATGGAGGTAGTTTTTTGATTTGGATATGGATAATACAAAGCATTAAGAAATTGAGATCAAAGACAAGAAATTTAGGGGTTGTTTGATTTTGTTTTTAAAAACAATAGAACCTGTTTGGTAAATTGTTTTCAAAAAATTATTTTTTAAAAACAAAAACATTTTTTGGTTGTTTTCTCATTGTTGTTGTCTTATTTTTTTATTTTTTGAGGCTGTGACTTATTTACTATTGATACTACACTACCAATGACGACCATCTCCACGTCCGGTGACCGCACCATCACGTCACTTCAAAACCAGATTTTTTAAAATAACTATCCAAACAATTTTTTTTATTTTGAAAACTTGTTTCCAAAAACTGTTTTATAAAACTATTTCTGAAAACAAAAAATAGAGAATAGAATCAAACAAGCTTAGTTTCTTTGAAGTTTTTATGATAATTGTACCTATTCATATCAATCAATATTCAAACTCAAACACATATTACTTCATAATTTGGCATGTAATTGTTAAGACATAAGAAGTTTTTTTTTTAAATTTCAAGACTAATTATAGATTTATTTTGAAATATATCAAGACATGAAATTATGGAATGTATTTGAAGTTTTTAATAGCACTTATTAGGAATAGTTAGAGTTTTTGTATATCTGGTATTGACTAGGGAATTATCATTTGAGTAAGGAAGTCTGCCTTATCCAGCCCACTGTTGTCTTGTCAGAAACGGTTAGGGCTTCTAATGGGCATCGGGCTGTAAAATGCAGCCCAAGGGCAGGGGCCTCACCTTCCCCAACCCACCTAGCCCATTCCCACCCCTATCATGGAAGGAGATAATGACCGTCATGATAATTAGAATTTAATCCTTAAAAATTATGGTATTCTTAAAAGAGATTGGGTGGTTGATCTTCAACACATTGATAGTGAGATGAACTTAGAAGCTGATATGCTAACCAAGCATGCTTTAGAAATGCCCTCATTAATTTCACTTCGTTACTTTATATGATTTTCGTTTGTTTATTTCTTGTATAGAGTAGTTTTTTTGTTACTACTTTCATATTTATCAAAAAAGAAAGAAAGAGATATCCTAAAACCCTTTTGACCAATATAAATAGAGACCATGAGTTATCCCTATCATCAATTCAGTGACACCAGGAGGAACTTTAGTAGGTTTACAACAATAGCCACAAATCCACTTATTCTTGCAATCGCTAGTGATTCCACCAGATAGTCAGTGCGACCATTCTCCAACACTGAACCATCAACCGCCACCTTAATAACATACACGGAAACATGTTAAATTTTACTATTCGACATTCTAAGTCTTTCTTTACAATTATATTTTTAGGAGCTCGATCAACATTACAAAAAATAATATTAGAACTTGAAATTGTGCATTGTGTTTTGTTATGTTCCACTCCACCTAACAATGTGAAATGACCAGGGGGAAAAGAGAGAAGTGCCAATATTTCGTAGTCTTTGTTCTCCCTTAAAAAATGCAAACTATTCCCTTATCAATAAATGGTCTTTAGTTGGTAAAGGGTGAATGAACACGATACAGAAAAATGTGCTATGTGGATCCCATTTCATGCGACTTCTCTTTTTTATCAGTTAAAAAAATGGAAGAAAGATCGAAATTTTCCTTTACTTGATTTGTCAGAATTAACCATGAGAGAATCCTTAAAAAGGAACCTAGAAATTGAGAAATGACAAATCAGTCATTTCGTAAGAAAAAAGTTGGGAATTATTTATCACATTTTAATATTTCCTAATCAATTTTTAGTAAAACAACCCATCTATCATTTTCCAATTTCTAGGTTCCTTTTTAGGGATTCTCCCATTAATCATCTATGTGATTGAATTTGTTTGGTCATTCTGTACATATATCTTCCATTCACGATCTGCTACAATCTACAGAATCTCTCTTGTTTTGTTTTCTTCTTGTTATAATAATGTTCGGCTGCTAGGGAACTCCAGAATGAACAAGTTGGGTTGGGTCTGAAAACAAACAATAACAACAATAAAACCTTTATCTCATTAGGTGGGGTCGGCTATATGGATCGCACGACGTCATTGTGCTCTGTCGAAAACCATATCACTTGGGCATGAAAACACTCAAAAAAAAAGAACAAAAAACCAAACAGATAGATGCTTCAGGCTCACATACATAACCAGATCGACAACCTAATCAATCTTGTCCTATATTAATTTTTCAACATGAAACAGACCAACTACAACGTTCAATTCTCTTGCACAAGCAACCCCACGAGACTTATTAGACCAGTTTCAAAGATGATTCCAAGTGTGAAGACGAAGAACCCAGAGTTTTTGAAACCATCACTACAAAAAAAAAAATCAATTTCGGCGGTGACTTGCTGAAAGTTTTTCAGAGGCCACTTTTGTTGGGACCGTCGCTCAAAGTTTTAGCGACAACAATTTTTATCACCAATGAAACTATAGTTTCAGCGGCGACAAAAGGTGACTTTCAGTGGTGAATTTTGTGTCGCCGTTGAAAGCATAGTTTCAGCGGCAACTTTTGTCCCCACTGAAGGTGACTTTCAGCGGCAACAAAAAAGTCGCCGCTGAATGTGGCTTTCAGTGACAACTCAATACTTTCAGCGGCGACAAAAGTCAATTTTACAAAAAAAATTCAAAAAATATTTTTTTAAACAAATTAATTTACAAATGCCATGTGTTTGCTTCTCAAAGCACCATGTGTCCCCCTCCCCTAACTACCACGTGTCGCCTCCTCGTGCTACCACGTGTCCGCACGTCATAATTCCTCCAAGTGACTCTCCTCCCGTTTGAACGCGCGACATCAGGGAGTCGATGCCTTCGCGCGTGAGTCTTTGCCAGTTGCTCTAAAATTAACCTGTGTCATATTATTACATATTATTATATGTATAATATTATCATATATATAAACATACATACATATAATTAATTAATTATATACCTATAATTAATTATTAATTAAATATAATATTATTAAAAAAATGAAAAATTTAATAAAAATGAAAAAAAAATTTATATATTTAAATTAAACAATTTTTTAATTAAAATTACTAAATAAATAATAATTTAACATTATAAATATTATTTTTAATATAAAATTATAAATATAATATTAATAACATATATATTTTTTTAAATAAAATAAAATGATAATATCATAAATATTATTTCAGTATAAAATATTAAATATAATTTTAATAAATAATAATATAATTTTAATAATTAATGTTAAATAGAATTATTTAATAATTAATATTTTAATTTTATAAATATTTTTTTTAAAAAATTAATAAAAGAAAATTTGAAATTGACTTTCAGCGGAGACTTTAATTTTTGCCGCTGAAAGTGTGAGTTTCAATGGCGGCGTTTGATATTCGCCGCTGAAAGTGTTTTAAAAAAAACTATGATTTTGAAAAATTTCAAACAAGACTTTTAGCGGCAATACTAAAGTTACCACTAAAACACCCTTTTAATGGCGACAACACAATGTCCCCTTTTAAAAAATAATTATTGATTTCCTGTGGCACTTCCTTGAGGAAGGCCACAGGAAGTGTCTTTTTTTTTAAATATATATATAAATTGTGGTGCTTGAAAGCGCCACAACTTCTTTTAGTTGCGTCTTAATATATAGTACTTACTAAGCGTCACAACTATTTTAAATATAAACGACACAACTTTATTTTTTTGTAGTAGTGTGTACTCTTCCACCTCCACTGGACCATATTATGTCGTTGAAAAGAACCCTCTTTTTTTTTAATCATATTAAACACAATCGTATATAGATCTCAAAAGAGTACGTAATTTCTATAATATTTGACCATTTTTATGAAATATTGAGAATAACAAAAGCCATGGAAATTCAAAGTATTTTGGAGGTACTCCCTCCAATCCTATTTATAAGCAACTTTCTTTCTCATAGAGTTGATTCCTTTTATAAGCAACTTTCACTTTTTGTTTAAAAATGTAAGCTTCTTTTTCTTATTTTACCCTTATTAAATACACATTCTCTCTCATATCTTATACTCATTATCTCTCATACTTTTTATCTATTCTCCCTCCTATACTCTTTTCATAAATAAGGGTATATATGAAAAAAATGGCATTTTTGATATATTTATTATTTTTAACTATCAATTCATTTTATACAATCAAAGAAAAAAAAATTATTTATAAATAAGATCGGAGGAAGTATTTATTTGTCACCAATAATAGAGTTGGTGTGGCTTTTGTTTGGGTCAGAGTTCGTTTGCATGTGAAACGAGCAAGACAAGTGGCGAGGTAAGTGAAGGGAAAGCGACTTGGTTAGGTAGAACCCTATACGTACGTACATTGTCATGTAACTTAAAGTGTCTGGTGATATTAAGACATTAATGGCTTTAAATTCTAATATTTGGATTGCTGCGAAGGGAAGAGAATTTGAGGTGAGAGTTAATTGCCCTTGGCTCAAAAGTTTTGGTCCTATTTATAAGTCTATTTTCAGGATAGTAAATACATCCCCTATTAATTACAATATAAACAAAAGGAATTTATTCATGTTGACTTTCAGAACCAATCATAGATAAGGGCGAAATTGGAAATTTAACACATAGTTAATGAGTTAACTAACTCTCCTTGATATGTGAAAATTAGTTAAAAGGAACTTATAAATAGGATTAGAGTGGTATGTTCACTTATGAACAGCGGGCAATAAACACCCTAAAATTTGTTCCATGTTTACACTTTTTGTTGTATAGGCTCATCGTGAAAGATGATATGATTGAGCCAGCAAATGCTGACTCATGTATTGAGAAATTGACTCATAAGTATAAAGTTGTAGGTTTGAATTCCGCTTCTGACATGAAGATCATGTTAGTAGATAATTTGTAAGTACTATTATAAGCGCTTTTTGAATCTAGAGTTATGCCCTAACCCTTATAAGCCTCCAAAACTCAACTCGTTAAAATATTATTATAAAAAAGAAGGATGATGATTGATAAGTAAACAAAAAACAAAAATTTAAAGGTTAGATTTATTATCTATCGGATTCTGTGAGATAATATGCTTTTGTTCTTCGTAACGGAACAAGTCACGTTATTTAGAACACATGAACAGTGTGACTCATTCGTCATATTTCTTATAATGCATAAAAGTAAATTAGCTTATCCTATAGTTTGATGATTTAATGATAAATATGTCGATGATATTGAATTTATTGAATAGATATAACATGAATCCTCCTGAAAGAGGGGTGCAGGGAATGCCGGCAATTCATGGATAGTGCGTGGTTGTGGTTAGCTCTAGCTTGATATTGTTAGACACATTAATCTAAGTAATTAATTGTACGAAATTTAGAAGGTGAGTTGTATTGTTCGTGATAATGATACATGTAAAACTAGCTATATTGATAATATTATCAAATATATCAATGTGTGTGTGTGTGTGTGTGAACTATATTATATAAATCGCATATAACAATATGTGTGTGTGAGAGAGAGATAAAAGGTCATACATTTCGCCACTGAGCAATATATTTGGTTATATATATTAACGTATTAGAAAAGTGTTTAAATTTATTTCGCAATTAAGAATCATATTTTATTCATTTCAGCGGGTCTGTTGGTTTTTAAATTAAGTATTTTTAACTTTGAAAAATTTATTTAAAATAGTTTAAGAATATGTTTTTTTATAACTTTTTATTTCTTTATCAATATTTTTAGTTTTGACAAATGCATATAATTTATTTTTTGATAAATCAAGTACATATAATTTCTCCTGCTTCGGTAAAACCTTGAGCACTAACATTCCGCTTATATATGCATGGTTAATAAAAATAATTGTTCTTACATTAAAAATACTTTCATAATTTTAATAAAATGTAATAAGAGGAGTATAGTTGATATTATTTATTTTTATATAAAGTGAAAATAATTTTTTGCTGAGAGAAATATCAATTGGGATTTAGTTTAATTTTCATCCCTACGCATTCCAAGTGCAAGAGTACATATCTAGATAAAAATATAAAATATAGAATTTATGGGAATCCATGTTATTAAGACATGAATGGTATGAATCATAAAGAGTTTTATATATATATATATATATATATTCAACATTTTTGTACACATTTCAAAAGAATGGATCATCAGTTCAATTTTTCATTTCTACAATATTTTTTGCGCATTTACACAACATTTAAATGTTAAAAAAATATAAGTACAGTGTTGCAAAAAATTTTAAAAATTATTATCTGTTTTGTGCATCAGATAAAAATATAATGATTTCGTTAAATAGCTAGATGTAGCCTATTTTATTGGCAGTGTGATGATATAGTTTGATGAGGGAGTGCGACATTTAGATCTCAAAATTGAGAATGAATTAATGACATTAGGTGCCTGATGATTTTTTTTTCCTGAAAAATGAGTTGTAAATATTAATTCAGATAATTGAAAATTTGTGAACCTCAACGACAAATAGAGTATTATATTTTTAAATCTAACTCCGGTTTATAACTGTTCTGTAACATTTTGAATCAATATTTATAATTCATTTTCAAAAATCATTTAAAAAGTTAATCGTTATTACCAATGAGAATTAGGTCTAAACGGAAGGGTTTAGTCTCTTATAATGTGTTAACCAAGATTTAAATTTCCACTAGAAAGGGGCCCGTTTTGGCTGCTCATCAAAATGATGAGAACCCCTAAACTATCTAATCTGAATCGTTTAAATATAATTTAGATAATCCAAATTTAATTTTTTTTAACTAATGATTTTTAAATAAAAAATCATCTTTTAAAAAATTATAGTTAATAGATTATTTTTATTGTAGATTTTATACCTATTAAAATAATTTTTTTATAAAAATAAATATAAAGAAAATAATAAATAATATTATAAAAAAATTAAATATGAATTATCCATATCATATATCAAGACAGTACAGATATGATGAGTTGGGGCATTTACCCTTTTGACGAGCACCCAAAACGATTCCGCCGAAAACGCGTTCGCGTTTAATACCGACAATGCTCTAGGAGCATAATACCTGTGCTTATTAAAAAAAATAAAAAGTTAACAGTTATTAATTCAATCTTTCAAGTTTTCAATTAAGAGGATACTGGACATATACCTGGCCTAATAAAAAAACAAAAAGTCAAACAGGTTTTTTTTTTTGGCAAACAAAAATTCAACCGTTATTAATTCAATCTTTCAAGGCTTCAATGTCATTTCTCAAGGCGCAGAATGTTGCGTCTAAGCATTTTACTCGAAAAGTGAGGAATTACGTGTAACTAATCGATGACAACATAATTGCAATATCAGAGAGAAATTAAAAGGAACTAACTTTATGTACAACACTTTATTACCATCTCAGAGGGTCTCACCACCTTTGTTGGTAATTTATTTATTATCTTCATGATGAGACTTCACCTTCCCTGGTAATTCATGTGACGCGACGCATCGATGCGGGCTCTGCACAATCCCACAAGTTCACTCAAATCCAAGATTACCATTTTTTTTTTTGGGTCAACAAGATTACCAATTAATTGGAGATTACTTTCTTGAGCACTATAATTAAACTTATGAGTTTAAGCAAACTCGAGTTGTAAATTTAGATCACAAACTTTAATTGTAATATAGTAAGAGTTTATGTTTATCAATAAATAACTATTAGAAGTATATGATTTAATAATTAAAAGATAAAATAATAATCATTTGGTTTAAATATATTTCAGATCCAAATAATTAAAATTTACTTTATATATCAATATTCAGTTTACCATTCTCAACAAAAAAAAAATCTATTAAATTTATAAATGAAGTCACTAAACATAATCAAAATCAAAAGACTAGTATGAGTTTAAAAACGAGTTAGTATGATATTTTGAGATAGAAAAACACAATAAATTTGGTGAGTGAACTTATGAATTCAGCCAACTTATAGATAATACAAGTTTAAAAGTGACAAAATTTTGTAAGTCAGAAACATACAAATGATAAACTCAAATAAATTAATTTAGGAGTTTGACAACAAGCTCTTTAGTTTTTATTATAAAGTACTTTTATTGAAGGAGTGAACAATCTTTATTATAAGTCATCAAGTAGCTTATCTACTGCCTATTTATTCTAAGATTATCCCTATTTAAAATCTCGTTAATTTAATATTCTATAGCTTTTTGCAATGTAATTTATTATATTAAATATGGGTAAACATTGTTGATGTACACATTTAGATATATATCAGTAAGAATTCAATTGAATATGAAGTCAGCTATACACAACATTTTATTTTTTAACCAAATTAATGACTTAACTATTTTTTTGGTTTTGACGAGGAAGTTAGAAGTACCTTATAATTAAAAACTGGAGAGATTGGTTGATTAATTAACCTCAACAACAGATGGAAAAAAAGGCTATGAAGTAAAATAACGATAGATTAAAATCTTGTAATTCATATAACTTAAGGAACCACGCATATCAGTAATTTTGTTAATAGTACAATACTAGCTTGATTCTAAATATAAAATAAAATTGATTTTTTTTTAGAGAGATTAAGGAAATTAAATAATTTACTTAATCATATCATATGTCATGTATCTTTAGATTATATATTAATTTATTAATCAAAATAATTAGTTTAGAGAAAAAATAAAATACAAATATTTTAAAATAATTTAATTAATTTTTTTAATTTCTCTAAAAATAATAAACTTTATCTTATAGGTAGTTTTCACAATGATTGTAAAGTTTCTAGAATTATCCAGTAGTTACATCATGAACAGGATATTTATGTGCTTTGAGCTATTAGTTTAGCGTGAGCTGGCAGACATAATAAGGCGTCCAGGGAAAAAACAATATATTTCTATAATATGTGGCGCCGTCTCAATGGTCCAAGTGGCTTCAAATAATTTAGAAGGTCACGAGTCATTTATAAAGACATTTCCATGTCGGAGCCCGTACTGTCACTGGGACGACCTTCATGTGGATATTGGCCACTACGATCCCTCTCTCTCTTGAAAAACACATTACAAAGTACTGATATTTGTTAATAATTAATGATTATGTCATATATACACAACTGTAATAGTCACTGCTCTATAAATTACTATTAGAAAGCTGTGTTTTTACATTTTTGACTCTGAGGTCTTGACCTACGATATGATCCATGGCTTCATCCTAGTAGTACTTTAATGTCATTTTGACCCTAATTTCCTCTCATATCATCATAAGAAAATAGTATGAAGTTAATTTTTAATGAAACCCTTTTAAATTATGAAATTATTTATTGTGAATATAATAAAAGTTTTGTATTTTATGTTTTTTTTATTATTTATATATAAAGTCATCATACAATATTATTCACATGGTAATAACGAGATCATGCATGGTTAATGCAAATTATAATGATGATATTCATTGGGTCAAAAAATAAGGCTAACATATACGCACCCATACAGGCATTTAATTATATATGTTCATGTGGAGAACCTTTGAATTATGGGTTAAATGTTACTTTTGTCCTGGAAGTATTTGCTCGGGGTTAATTTTGTTTTGAAAGTTTTTCGAAAGCCAATTTTGCCCTGAAAGTTTTAAATTTAGAACAATTTTGCCCTTGCGTTAGTTGATCGTTAGCCAAGGCAAATTTGCTCCAAATTTGAAACTTCCAGAGCAAAATTGCATCTTAACCCAATGACCGTTAGTTGGGCGCATCGAACCTGGCATGATCTCGTTATTTGAAACTTCCAGAGTTCTCTTTTCTGTTTAACAACCTACCCAACCTGCCTCAGTTGGAGGTAGGGTCCAGAGGTTGGAAGAGCACAACACATCGCGTGGTGTTCGATACGTCTGACTAACAGTCATTGGGTTAAGGTGCAATTTTGCCCCGAAAGTTTTAAATTTGGAGCAAATTTGCTCCGGCTAACAAATGCAAGGGCAAAATTGTTCCAAATTTAAAAATTTTAGGGCAAAATTGGTCCTCAAAAAACTTTAGAGACAAAATTAACCCCAAACAAATACTTCAGGATAAAAATGAACTTTAACTCTTAAATTATTTGCTTGATTGTTAATTTTGTTGATTGTGAAAGGAGCCAGCTGAGATCTTTGATACGACATTGGATCTGACCCCTTACGAAGTACAGGACAGGTTTCAGAATCAAAAAGGTGAAAAGAACTGATCTTCAATTTGAGGTAAACGGGGTTTCTCACTCTCAATAGTTCCCATGCTTTTGATGGCAGCCAAAAAAAAAAAAGGGTTCCCATGCTTTTGTCCCATACTTCATAACAACTTTGAAATCCCCCAGACTAATTTACGTCAAAAATTTATCCTTCAAAATATTTACTATTTTGTTAAAATTAAATATCTATTCAACTACGTTCCCTCATTTTTTGGTGTTTTTAAAAAATTAATAAATATCATTCTACTACTATAAAAAACACAAGCTGCTGCGCTTAATTTAAAGAATACTATAGCCCTTGGGAAGCTCTATAACTTTCAACATTATTAAAACAAATTACGACGCTTCTTGAATATATGGAAACGCCATAGTTTGATTATTATTTTTTAAAAAAAATATTACTTCCTACGACGCTTCTCCAGGGAAGGTCGTAGGAAGTCTTTTATTTAAAAAAAAAGTATGATTTCCTGCGGCACTTGCCTGGAGAAGCACTGCAGGAAGTCTTTTATTTTTTTTAAAAAAAATTCATAATTATTTTATTTTCCTGATGAAAACCTCCATTTATAATCCAAAATCCACTGCAATTTACAATACAATCCACAGCAAAATGAAATAATATAACACGTTTTTTTTTGCAATATTGCGTCTTCATGTATTAATTATAAAATAACTTCAGCATTAAAGTTACTTAAACTTGAGTCATACATGTTACTTCTACGGAGGATTAAACTAAGTATTATTATATTTGTAATCTCAAAAATTAAAAAACTCACAATGTATAAGAAATTCAAGAAGATAGAGTTGATACTTCAAATAAATACTTGGAAAAAAATTATGAGCACGCATATAAGATTCATGACAGATTTTAACTAAAAGAAAACATGAACTAAATGTTAAGAAAAAAAACACTTACATGCTAGAGAGTTTCTGAAGGAGGCTAAGACAAAGGAAAAAAACATATGGGAGAAGAAGTTTTATACTGCAACGGAGTTTTGAAAAATGCGGGAGCTAGAGGGAAAGTGGGAACATGAAAATGAAAATGGTTTGGGAAATGGGGAAGCTAGATGGAAAACGGGAAGATGAAAATGAAAATGAAAACGGCGGGGGGTGAAAATTAAATAGCACTGTGTATAAAAGTTACAGCACTTTTTGTTAAAACGCCGTAGCTCCTAAATTAAAACAAAAAAAACAAACACCAAATACGAAAATAACCTTAAATATATTCAAAGCATCACATGTAGTTTTGTATATTTCAAGGCACCACATGGTGCCTTGGAGACTTGGAGGCCTTGTATAATATATGGCATTAGTAAAAAAAAATGCATGCTTCATTAAATTTAAAAAAAACAAAGAAAGAGGCCTTAGCTGGCACTTCATGATGAAAAGCTGGCTAAGGCCATATGATATTAGTAAAAAAAAAAAAACACATGCTTTGTTGATTTTTTTTTTTTTAAAAAAAGAGGCCTTAGCCGAAGAAGCCTCGGCTAAGGCCCTACTAATGCCATCTGGCCTTTGCCAGCACTTCATCATGAAACGCCTGTTAAGACCTTTTTCTTTTTCTTTTTTCTTTTTAATTTAATGAAGCATGCATGTTTTTTTTTTATTAATGCCATATGGCCTTAGCCAGCACTTCATCATGAAGCGTCGGCTAAAGCCACTTCCTTCTTTTTTTTTTTTTACAAAGCAAGTGATTTCTCTTTTGGTTTACTACAAGATTCTAAATAATAGTATTAAATAACTATGACGCTTTTCTACTCAAGTACCATAACTGTCACATGTTTTTTTTTAAAAAAAAAAAAGAAATCTCCTCCAGGGCTTATTTGAAGAAGTGACATAAGACTGACGCTGCTAAATCCATATTTTATAGTAGATTCTTTTGATGATTTCGTCTTAATCTTGATTATTTATCATTTATACTACTGCACGATGCCACTAACCTGCCTATATATCCTTTTTCGGCCAACATAAACCTGCCGATCAATGTTGGCATTTAAGAAAACTATAATTAAACTTTAAATTCAGAATAATAATAGAACAACAAACGTGAAAAATATTCATATTTATATGAATTATTATCAAGTAAATAACCGTCTAGGGGTTTCAAATGTAGATATAAGAACCTATAATGGATGGGCTAACTTTATGTATCTTACTGTAAGCATTCTTTAAATTTAAAGGTGTGTCCTAATCTTAATGAGCTCTTCAGACTCGACTTATTAAAACTTTTTTATATGAAAAAAGGGTTGCAAGTTTTATGAATTTTTATAATATGATATAAATAATTTGCAGTAATATTAATATTTGTCATGTTCTATAACTTTGATGAAAAACCAATCGTATACTATTGTTTTACCAAAGTTTATATGTCAGTTGTAGTACGTAGTACGTAACAATCTCAAATATCCACATCACCAAATCATTATTGATGAAGCTGGATTCAAGTATGGACGTGGCAGTCAAATATACAAGCAAAAGAGGTGGGCGTAAAGACAAAGGTTTCCAGTATGAGCTAGCAACATCGGATTGGTTCATTTTCTTTTCAATCAAAGTCCTATATTCATATATTATGCTGACATTTGTTGAAATTCCAGCAACAAATTCCAGGTGTCCCCCTAATCTTTGTTCTTAGGCTATTTTTTAGCCACAAAAAATTAGAAAAAAAACGAGTATATAAAAGAAGGCCCATATAAATCACTCCTGCAGCAGCACGGGGCGATGGTACGCGTTTATATCTATCCACTTATTTATTATTTTTAGAAAAAAATCAATCAATCATATATGTGTCGGGTGGCGGAGATTTAATCCGAAATCTTGAAGCAATTTGGTGCGTTTGAATAATCATAAAATGCAATCAAAATTTTATTTGGTCAGGCAACGTACCACTTTGTGCCACGACTCCATCTCTTTTCAGATTTTTTGTTGTTATTTGGTTCATGCATGTGGGATTCATCATGGCCAGATGACGTTATCATAAAAAATAAAAAATTACTTACTTATACTACTGCACATGCACTCATTTATTTTCAATAATTACGAATTAATCTAAACGATTAAAGCTTTTATCATCAAGATTCAAACTTACCCTTAACAGAAATGATTGCAAATTAATGTGAATGATCAAAGCATTTTATTAGATTCCTTATGGAGGTGTAGTAATAAGTTAGTAGCAAAAAGAAAAGGAGTATTTGCTTGGCTTATCTCGATGTCTAATGTTTTATGTTATTTGGGTAGCTTTTAAGGTAGTAATTAGGGTTAACTAGCTAGATCAAATGTGATGAAGTGTTTTTTAGTAGCATTCATTATTCTAAACTAATTTTTAATATACTCTAATACCCTAAAGTATTTTGCTAGTAACACATAATATTCTAAAATAGTTTTTAGCGTAACCTTGCTTTTAAAGTATTTCTGTCTAATAAGGAGCAATGGGTAACCTACACTTATATATGAAACTAAATGCTACTAAAAAAAGCATTTCAGACTATTGGATGTAAAAAAATTATTTTAGGATATTTGGTGTTACCAGAAAAAATATTTTAAAGTATTGGTTTCACAAAAAATTAGTTTAAGATACTGAATGCTACTAAAAAATACTTTATGTAGTTGGATGCTACTTTACTCATTAGGAAAAAAAAAAACACATACATATAATATGTCGGCTATCTGTCTTGCTATATATATTGTGGCTGTAACTATTGTTTTTAAAATATGTTACACCTTTTTTTTTTTTTTTGGTTAAAGAGAGTGCTAATTTCAACTTTGAAAAGTGGAGGGTTAGTTTTACGAATGATCCTTTTTTTTTTAATAGTAAAATTTTAAGAAAAGGGTCGCACTCACTTACGATTTAAGGGCAGAGCTCCTAACTCATGATTCACTGGGGCCTATCCCTATATGCATGGAAATACAACAAACATGCCCTTTTTTTTTGGCCCATAGGTGGGAATCACTTCAACTTCACTTAGTTATGGAGATGCTTCCTCCCACCACAACCAACTTAGGAATCAAACCCACTCTATTTATGAGAGTGTCTGATCTCCTTACCAACTAAACCCACAGACGAAGGGTATTCTACAAACGGTCCTAAAAGGAAGTTGATGAGGTCATATTACAGTACTGATCAGACCACTGATAATTGTTAATTGCTAATAATTGCATTCCTTTCTAGTTTAGACATTTCACAATCTTTTTTAAATGGCCATTTATTACTATGTGGCAGTGTGGCACTATTAGCCTGAATTTAAGCTATGTTTAGTCCTGATTAATATATTAGTACGTAAGGAGAGCTGTGTGTGTGTGTGTGTGTAAATATATAAAGTTAATTGATTCAAGTGAATATTATAGTATTATATAGCTTAACTGTAATCCCCTTTTCTTTTGTTAGTGGATACTTACCCCATTAGTATTGGGGAGTCCTCTAATTATAATTATCTTCTTAAAGGTGTGCTAATGATATCAATCAAGTTGAGTGACTTTAGAATTATAAAAATATCTCCTCATAGTGGCTTGTTACTTTTGCTTATTTAATATACAAGTGATATATTTGATTTGTATGCTTTCAGCAGAAGAACATTTGGGTTAATAAAGTTTATTATTTTTAACTCGATAAATTTGTAGCCTTTAAATTTGTTAAATTTTAATCAAATAGATTGGATTGTTGTGAACTTGGAAACGAAATCTGTAAAGCATTATTATTTTATCATAAAAATTTATAAAGACTTAATTATTTGATCATGAATGAATGAGTATGCAACTGTGCATGTAATAATACTCCCCCAGCTTCTATTTAATTTTATTTTTTTAAAACAATTGTTTCTATTTATTTATATTTTTAAGAGTTCAAGCTAACATTAATCATTATTTTTTTAATTTGTAAAATAAAACAAGGACAGCATATATATGTAGAATATTTTAAATTAAAAATATTAATGGTCATTTTTTAATGTGGTACAACACAAGGAGTGTATTCCACCAACAGCAGGATTAATCTCTCACCGGGTGCTCAGGGAAAAGATAAACTCCTCCCAACTAATTTTTTAAAACAATTGTTTCTATTTATTTATATTTTTAAGAGTTCAAGCTAACATTAATCATTATTTTTTTAATTAGTAAAATAAAACAAGGACAGCATATATATGTAGAATATTTTAAATTAAAAATATTAATTGTCATTTTTTAATGTGGTACAACACAAGGAGTGTATTCCACCAACAGCAGGATTAATCTCTCACCGGGTGCTCAGGGAAAAGATAAACTCCTCCCAACTAATAAGTTGCTACATAGGTTTTCTTAATGTGAGATGGATTAATTAGAAAATTTTCTCTGTAGTAAATTTTTGGAAATGTCAAATTCAATATATTAATTTTAGCTAAATATCCAAAAATTTCTTTAATTTTAATTCATATAATTTTCTGCAATCTACCTAATTTTTGAAATTTTACAGAAAACTTCTTGAACCTATAATTTCATACCAGTAATTTTCTGGGCGTCAATTAGTTTATTATTTAACAAAAAAATATATAACACCTACACCCTTGACCGTATAATAATCTTCAAAAGTTATAAGCTATACTTTTGTGGAAATAAACCTACTTCATGGGTCAAGCCTCAAGCATGCAAAGGACATGTAATACATTTGTTGGTAATTAAAATTATTTCATGCCCACAAGCTTTTTAGGTATGAAGATTAAAGCATTAGTTTATTTGTAAAGTATTATTAAAAAAAAAAAAGGAGATAATCACACGTGCACGCTCATGAGGGTGCAAAACCCTGAGAAAGCTCGTTAGGGCCAACGAAATATCTGAGTTCCCAAAGTGATGATTAAACAATTCTCATACGAGGAAGAAACCCAATTAATGCTAAATCATGGTAGATCAAATAATGCCTACGATTAATTATATGAATGAGTAATGAGAATTCTTATTATAATATTAACTATATTTTTATGCATCAATCAATCATAACCAAGAAGCTAAGCATGTACATTTGTTAATAAAGGTTAGTCCAATTGATAAAGATTTGGTTTATAACTATAAAGTTGTAGCTTGTGAGTTTCAATCCTACTCTTGATGTGATGATCTTGTTGGTGGTCAATCTCTAAATATTTCTATATGCGTTTTTTTGAATCTGTAGGCATATTCTAACTCTGGTAAGTCCTGAAATCCAACTCATCTAAACTTTTTTTGTACAAAGAAAAGCATATATCTAAGACTATATATTTCCTTTATAAAAAAAAGTACTACATCTAATCCTAGATATAAGACCCAGTTGACTTTTTTGAGAAGATTAAGTAAGTTAATTAAATTACTTTAAAGCATTTATATTTATCATTTTTTCTCTAAACTAATTTATCTGACTTATAAACTAATATATAACTTAATTATAACACAACTTTGATATGATTAAGTAACTTATTTAGCTTCCTTAATCTCTTAAAAAAAGTTAACTATATCTCATATTTAAGATCGAATATAATATTAATTACTTTATGAATAAAAAATTATTGCAAAAGTGATTTATATTATGAATTGTACAAAGTACTAACTATATATTTATACCCCAATCAATCATAGCTAAAAAGCATGCATATCCTTTATACATTTTAATGTTGTAATATATAACACGCTTCATGATGTAAGGATAAAATTACAATCTTATCTTGTGTTCCTCGTCATGCCTCTCAAGTGGGATGTGTCTCCCCCAACTATACCTACCCGAGGGCTATAGAAAAACTCTTACTTTTTCCTCTTTCTTTGTATTTTCTAGTCTACGAAGGGCTTATCCATTGTCCTGTCGAGCCAAACAGCTTCAAAAGCAAAACCATTTAAGGTTATACTAAAACCGAAATGGGAAGATAACTGGAACCCAAGGTTGACACGTGGTCAACTTTGATTCCACTGTTCACGCGTGAACAGTCAAAAGATGTTTGAGATAGAACGCAATATCAGATTGTTCTGACAAAATTTATAATATTGAAATATGAATCACCCCACCATCCAGCTTCCCATTAAGAACCACAGGAATATTAAATTACACGTGTCAACTTTGGTGTTCGATTAATTAACAATAAGTAATATAATTAACTTGCCTTGGTTGGTATTAGTGGAGGGGATTTGGCAAGGGGCTTTTGGCGCTTCCACTGTGCATCAAATTACACCTGAAAGGTGATTATCACACTACCGCCGTTCAAATATTCTACTCTTGTTTTATTTTGGTGCGATGAACTTTTTATTGGGGTTTACCATTAATTTAATCAGATATTTTCTTATTTTTAACGTTGATATCGAGTTAATAAAATAGATGCAAAATACGAGAGGCTTTTAAACGCACTATGTTGAGGATAGTAAAATGAGTTTCATATGTTCAGATTAAATGAATATTTTTTTTTGGGTTTGGTCAAGGTCACTGAAGAAATAGTTCCAAATAAAATTTGTTACTACATTCTATCTCCGTATAAAACTTAAAATGAACTCTAATGATTTGTGGTTATGAATTCAGACGGAGCTACGCTGTCAATTAAACAAATAATTATATGAAGTGATAATCAATAGGATGTGAGACGGTCTTTAAATTTGGAATGGATATTTGATGAAACGATTGCATTGATATATATATATATAAATATATAGGAGTAATACTAGTATTTAAAAACAAAATTACTTGTCACCGTTCATTTATTATTCATTTACTATTTGTATATAGAAAGGAGTTATCATTCTTTCAATGGGTCTTGTTACTTTTTAGAGATGGCTGCTTTCTTAAAAGTTTCAATACACACATGTACCATTTGCACAAGGGAAGACTTTTTGAAGACGTTATTAAATTAACAACAAAAAAGTTCTCAATATTTTTCCCAAATCATTCATACATTTTTATTTCAAATTATTTAATTTATACTAATTTTTAAAAGAGTCAAGGTAAAAATCTACACATAAAATATTTCCCTTATGCATGTGACACCAAAGAGTTTCCATGGGTTTAACAGTATGCACAAACGTTCCCAAATGGAGATAATGTGCGATTTTCCCCAAGTTTTGAAACGTTGACGTACTGTTTGGTTGGGGGACTATAAGATTTAATGGAAATGACACTTTTATTCCATTTTGAAATGTTTATGTGTACTATTGCACTAAAAAAAAAATTCTGTAGTGACTTGCGTACAGGGCATGCTTCATGGGTAGATTTACACCCTAAATCATTTTTTTAAAATTTTTTTTCTAAAGTATTATATTCTTCATGGGAATATTTAGTGAAAACTTAAAAATGGACTGTACCGTAACACAAGCTTTTTTGGGACTGAATATATAAAATTGCAACAACATTCTAGGAAAGTGCTGAATCTCATGTTCTAAATATTTTAACAATGGACAGATGAAAAAAAAAAAAAAAGCTCTAGAAAGCAGTGAGATTAAAGAATTCTCCAATATGTTGGGATGAAAATAGATGGAAGGGGATGAGGGAAAACATTTGGAAGAAGAATTTGAATGGGAGGGAAAGTAGGACACGTGAGGGAGGAGTGGGGGAAAACATTTTGTGCACGTAACACAACGTATATAGGGTTAAGTGAATAGAAGGGGTGGACCAAGTTTAATTATTGTACAACTACATTACAACAACTTGTTTATGATACATCGATAATGCGATGAGTTGGCAATTGTTAATATTATTTCGATGGGTGCACGAGTTTTGTGTCCCCCCCACCCATAATGAGAGAATGGTGTCTCCATTAATTTCCCTCTCCATTTACTCTCCATTGAGTGTATCTACCATTAAATCAATTTTCAATGGTTGAGATTTACCATTATAAATTTTTATTATAATGATATTCTTTATATATTATTAAATCTCAACCATTGAAAGTTGATTTAATGGTAGATACCTCAATGAAAAGTAAATGGAGAGGGAAATCAATAGAGACACCCTTCTCCCGCCCATATGACCCTCATTGAAAGCAACTTCTAGGAATTCAATCATCACTTATTCATATATGAAGTCTCAATATTATCCATGCAAAATCACATATTCACCCATGTCTATCCCATTTCCATGCACATCAGCCCCCCTAAAACTCCTCTATATATAGCCCTCACCTCTCTCATAGTTTTATTCAGTCTCATAGAGAGATATAGAGTGAGAGAGAAACATACAAGAGTTCTCCACCAACTAACCTGGAAAAACCTTTCCTTTCTCTAGGGAATTTGATTCCTATATCAGAGATCACCGAGAGAGAAAAAGGTTATTCCTTTTTTTTTTTCCGATCAACCTCCAAATAGCTAGGCCATGGCTCATCACGGTCCTTTAGTTTTGGTGTTCGGGCTTCTTGGCAACATTGCCTCCTTCTTGTGCTTTCTGGCACCTGTGTAAGTATATTTGGTTATTGTTGTTTGCTACATACCTATAAGGTTGCTGTTATGTTTGGATCGAAGAAGACAAAGAATTAACTTTGGTGGTCGGGTGTTGCAGGCCAACATTCTATAGAATATATAAGAAGAAGACGACTGAAGGGTTTCAATCGGTGCCATATATAGCAGCACTGTTCAGTGCAATGTTATGGCTGTTCTATGCCAATGTGAAGACCGGAGAGACGCTTCTTCTCACCATTAATGCGTTTGGTTGCGTGATTGAGACCATTTACCTTGCCATTTATATCACTTACTGTCCCAAGAAATCTAAGGTATGCTAGCTGCGTCTCTTTCTAGATCTCTCTCTCCCGCTCTCCCTGTCTCTTTCTGAGTTCCCTCATGATGAGGTTCTTATTAATATATGATTGAACTGTCCTGATGCAGATGTCTACATTAAGATTGATTCTGTTGTTCAACTTTGGAGGATTTTGTGTTATTGTTCTCTTAACATATTTACTCGCCAAAGGAGGAGTTTCTAGTGTTAAGCTTCTTGGATGGATCTGTGTAGTGTTCTCCACCGGTGTTTTCGCAGCCCCTCTCAGCATCATCGTGAGTATTAAATTCTTCCCTTATCATGTACTAGCGGCCTTTAATATAAGATCTCATTCGTAGTTTGTAGTATAAATTACACTACAAAATATTATATTCTTTAAAAATATGTTTATGAATTTTGGATTGTTGATTTCGTTTTCAGAGGGTGGTCATCAGGACAAAGAGCGTAGAGTTCTTGCCATTCCCTCTTTCTCTTCTCCTAACAGTCAGTGCTGTTATTTGGCTCTTGTATGGATTAGCTCTCAAGGACATCTACGTCACTGTAAGTTTCTACAGCTCATCTTTTATTTAATTTTTCTCCTTTCATTGAACGATTTGGTTTGTATGTATGTAGTCTTCAATTATTTGGATATTTTTCCAAATTTATGGGTGTAAATATAATAATAGAAAAAAAATTCTAAATATCGAGAAAATTCGCAAAAAGTTCTGGAGGTCAACTTACGTCCTGCCTCATAATTAGTTCATTTTGATTGAGTTTTGTCCTTTTTTCAGAAAATATAAAATAATATTTTGAATCTGATTTTTTTTTTTTTTGGTTTTATGCTGGGCACAGCTTCCCAACGTAGTAGGGCTATCGTTGGGGATCGTACAGATAGTTCTGTATGCAATGTACAGAAAGAACATGCCTGTTCTAGACGAGAAGCTCCCAGAACACAAAGGCGAAGAAACTAATCAAAACAAAGAGAAAGGGAATAATGAGAACAAAAACGACGTCGCCGAGGATCAGGACAAACACGAAATTCCGCAGAATATGGGGGATTGTGAGGTTTGATCAGATGGGAACAGTAGACACGTACACACGCGCCGGCGCGTGATTTCACGACTCTTGTCTACTCTAATCAGAACTCAGATAGTCTCTGTGACTGTAACCACCACCCGCCTGAGCTCTTTGAATTTTTGCGTGAAATTGTTAAAAGCCTTGATTAGTGGGGGAGGCCATGTTTATCTTTACTGGTCATGTTTTTTCATTTTGTAGGGTGTAATGTTCCCAGCCACAAATTATGTTATATATATAGTCCTATTTAATGGTCGTTTGTAAAAGCTTGTTATATTATTGTTGATATAGCAAGGCCTATATCGCAGGCGCCGAGTCTTCATGGCACCAGAGGCATGATTCTGATTATTATGTTCAATACAATACTCCACCTTTTAATTTGTTTCTTTCTGTTATATATTTTGAATTTAATAAAGAACAAATAAATTCTTCTCTTTCAGTATGTGTCGATCCACGACGACAATGATATTGTGAGAGAAGGAAGAACAAGGGACTGAATAATTGGGGAATAGTTGAAACGTGAAAGGGAAAGGGAAAGTGGAAAAGAGGGAAATCGGTGAAATGTTTATGTTTAAAAATCTTATTGATAAGAAAGATCTAAATTTATATCAATCTCTTTTGGCCCTTAAAATTTTTAAATAGAAAATTTTCACCGATTTTCCTAGATGAGAGAGAGAGAGATGGTTGCAAATGAATGTCTAATGAAAAGAGAGCAAAATTATTGGGAGTGTGTTTGGAATCTGGGAAAAGTAAGTGGGCAAGCATGGAAAAATGGTACTTCCTCATGTCCTAAATATAAGAAAGAGTTAACTTTTTTAGAGAGATTAAGGAAACTAAATAAGTTACTTAATTATATCATATATTGTGTTTCGTTAGATTATATATCAATTTATAAGTTAAATAAAATAGTTTGGCAAAAAAATGATAAATATAAATATTTTAAAGTACTTTAATTAGCTTTCTTAATATTTCCAAAAAAATCAACTCTGTCTTATATTTAAAACCGTAAGGAGTAATAATCATCTCATCGCTTAAGCTGATGATTTTTGGTTTTATTGTTGTTTCATATCCCTTGATTATAGGAGTGGTTAGTTGAGATTTGTTGGTATCTTAATTTCTTTCCGCCACCGGTGACGCTACTTTCAAAAGCACTACTAATTCTTTTTTAAATTATTTTCCCATCCCCAGATGATCTCAACATTTCGTCACCTAATTTTAGTGCATTTATGATTCATCGTCTTCTTCCCCATCCAATGCTGACACTAATGAACTGGAATATATGTAAGTATTCATGAAAATATTATCGATAAAAAGTCTGTAATTTATATTCTCTACTTATTTTAAGGGTAAAAAAAATACTACGAGCTAGGTTCAATTCCAAGGAAAGAATCGTAATCACTAGAAGTTGATCAATAACAACTTCAAGAGGCAACTCTTGTCTTTCTTACTCAAAAAAAGAAGAAGTTTCAATAACATATAAAGTAGTTTGGCAATATTGTCATTTCCTTGCACACTACTACATAATTGAGATATAACCACCCCCAAAGATGTCCCAAATTGAAAATTGGGTGGTTAAAAAGGGAGACGGTGGCATTTTCGTAATTATATATATGTAGGGGAACCTTTAGGCGTCCCAAATTTGAATTTGGGACGTCTAAAGTGCTTCCTGGCGCGAAATATAAATTTCATAAATTTTTTTTAGCGCCAGGAGCTGGGTTTAGGCCTCCCAAATTCATTTGGGACGCCTAAACCAGGACTTCAGGCGTCCCAAATTTGGGACGCCTAAAGTCCCTACTTTAGGCGTCCCAAATGCTATTTGGAACGCCTAAAGGCGTCCCCTACCCACATGTCAGACACTTGTCTGACATGCGGTCTTCTCATCTATCACACCCTCTTCTCACATCCTCTCAACAACAACTTTACTCTTCTTCCTCCTCTCCCCACCCACACCGTCGACCCTCCTCTGTTTTTTTTTTCTTCAACTCCTCCCTCCTCCCTTGTTCAAGCTCTCTCCTCCACCGTCGGCCCTAGCTTGTTGAACTCCTTCCTCCTCCCTTCTTCTTCTTCCTCTTTGTTTCTTCAACGGCTGCAACCGTGTCTGCTGCAACCTCACCTCCTCCACAGTGGGTAGATTTTTGCTCTCTCCTCCACCTTCGTCCTTCCATTGTTGTGCACACCACCGTGGAGCTCCAACGTCTTCTCTACCTCTCAAACATACTAGCTAGTGGGCGCCCTGATCAGGTTGGTTTATTTTCTTCGTTTTTTTTGTAACAGAATGGTTTATTTTGTTTTTGAAATATAAATTAAATGGTTGAGATTGTGCTTATTATATATTGCTTATATTGAGATAGTTGAGATTAGCCTGATGTGTTTGGTGTGGTTATATTGCTTAAATTGCATTTATTCGGGAATGGTTTATTTTCTTGTTTAAATATAAATTTTTTTGTGTATAATAGAAACAAGTCTTCTTAGTTCTCACCCGTTCCATAGGGAATCCATATGAGTAAAGTTTAAAAGTTACTCCCCTGTTTCAATTTGCCTCTCGTTAATTATTGAGTAAACTTTGTTCTTATAAGATAAAATGTTATATTAAATAGGGATGTAGTTAGAAAGGTTTTAAATTTAAAGGTAGAGTTAATGAGTTTTAAAGATTTCTTTGACTATTGTGGATCATGTTAAAAGTGACTTATAAGAACGATTAGAAGAGTATTAAATTTTAAGACAAAGTTTTTGAACTTTTATTTATTTATTTGTTCAAGTGTAACATAATGAAAGTGGCTCATAAAAGTTTCTTCCAATCATTGATTAGTGTATGCCACATGAAACCAATACAATTCATAGTTGTTCATAAAACCGTTAAAACCTCTCATTAAAATCCTACCATGAATTTGGCGAAACCATTTGTTATCTTTAACCCCGTTTAATTTGAAACCTCGTAATAAGCTCAATATGTTAACCCTGTTAATACAAAGCCGTTTCTACGGCTTTTCTAAAAGTATAATAGATCCCTGTTGTTCAATTTTAGGGAAATCTAGTTTTTATAAGGCAATGGAGATTTATCCATACACACGTAGTGGCACCACCCCATTTCATTGGTCTTGTTCCTGCACCATTAATTAGTATATATAATAAAATAAAATATGATTTATTTAAATTAAAGAAATTCTTGTATTAATTACACACAATTGTTTTGTTAATTCCAAATTCTTGAATTATGAAGAATAATTCAAGCTAAAACTTAAAAAGAAAACGATAACCCCAATATTCATTAAATGATTTTTATCTAAATATTTTCAATAAAACAATTTTATTTTTGGAAGAACTCAACTTAAAATTGTTTTGTTAATATGAAACTCGTTTTGTTTTTAATTCTTCCAAACCTCAAAAAAATTCTTTAATTTAATCTTATTGTATTTATTTTATTATACATTAATTTTATATACATATACTTATTAAAAAAATAAGTTACATAGCACTGAAACCCTTTTAATAGGAGAGATGAGGCTAGGAGGGGGCAATCCCGAATAGTAGTTTCACACAATAGTTCAAAACGAATTATGAATGTGATTGGGAATTCAAAACGAATTACTGTATTTAAACAAGAATTTCTTTAAGTTACTCAATATAAAGCAAGTAAATTTATGAATTTATATTTAAACAAGAAAATAAACGAATTATGAATTATTGTAAAGTACACGCGGCTGGCAGGAACATTACATTTGGTTAACTTAAAAGCAACTTGTGGGTGGACCGATAGTAGTTTCACATTGCTACTTGAACTATTGTGTGATATGTTTCCGGAGGATAATGTACTTCCAAATCGTATGTATGAGGCCAAGAAAATCCTGTCTACAATGGGTATGGAGAATAAGAAGATACATGCTTGCCCTAATGACTGCGTACTGTACAGAAATGAGTACGGAGGTCTTAGTGAGTGTCCTAAGTGTAAAAATGCACGATACAAAGTGAAAAAAGATGGTGGTTGTGGTGATGTGACAAGTAAAAGGCAACCTTTAAAGGTTATGTGGTATCTTCCAATAATACCACGTTTTAAACATTTGTTTGCGAGTGCAACAAAAGCGAAGAAGTTGAGATGGCACTCTGATGAGAGAATAGCTGATGGGAAATATCTTCGGCACCCAGCTGACTCTCCACAATGGAAAAAAATAGATGAAATCTTCCCTCAATTTGGCAGCAAGCCGAGAAACCTACGGCTTGGGCTTTGTACAGACGGCATCAATCCATATAGAACTCTTACTAGCACACATAGTGCGTGGCCGGTTCTCCTTGTAATATACAACTTGTCTCCCTGGCTATGTATGAAACGTAAGTATATGATGCTATCTATGATGATTTCTGGACCAAAACAGCCAGGGAACGATATTGATGTCTATTTGGCGCCTTTGATTGAGGACTTGAAGAAGTTGTGGGAGGAAGGCGTAGATGTGTTTGATGCTTATAAGAAGGAGTCTTTCAAGCTACGTGCAATGATTTTCATAACGATAAACGATTTCCCTGCGTACGGAAACTTGTCAGGGTACAGCGTGAAGGGTCACAAAGCATGCCCAATATGTGAAGCAGACACACACTTCCAACAACTAAAGCATGGAAGAAAAATTGTCTACCTTGGCCACAGGAGGTTTCTTCATCGGTTCCACCCGTATCGTAGGCTAAGAAAGCGGTTTAACGGCTTACCGGAGCATGGAATGGCTCCAAAGTCACTAACCGGAGAGGAAGTCTACAGTCGAGTGGAACATATCCATGTCACTTTTGGTAAGAATCAGAGGGTTGCAGCTGAGAAGAACATATGGAAGAAGAGATCCATTTTCTTCGATCTTCCATATTGGCGTTCGCTTGACGTGAGACACAGTATTGATGTGATGCATGTGGAGAAGAATGTTTGTGATAGCCTTATCAGTACGCTTTTGCACATACCAGGGAAGACTAAGGATGGGATTAATGCGAGATTAGACTTTGTCGATATGGGAATAAGAGAACGGTTACATCCACAACTAAGAGATGATGGTAGGAGGGCATACATGGAGCCAGCAGCGCATACACTATCAAAAGCAGAGAAAAGAAGTTTGTGTGGGTGTTTGCATGAAATGAAGGTGCCGCAAGGGTATTCCTCGAATGTGAGAAGATGTGTCTCAATGGACGATTTGAAGTTAGTGGGAATGAAGTCCCATGATTATCATGTGTTGATGCAACAACTATTACCAATAGCTATTAGAGGCATAATGAAAGATGAAGTACGAAACACAGTGACAAGATTGTGCGTTTTCTTCAATGCTATCTGTAACAAAGTCATTAACATTGAAAAGTTGGATGAACTAGAAAATGAGGGTTACATTATTTTGTCACAACTAGAGATGCACTTTCCACCTTCATTTTTTGATATAATGGTGCATTTGGTAGTTCATTTGGTGAGGGAGGTAAGGCTATGCGGTTTAGTTTACCTGAGGTGGATGTACCCTTTCGAGCGATACATGAAGATCTTAAAAGGGTATTCTAAAAATCCTTATTGACCAGAAGCCTCAATAGTAGAAAGATATGTAGTTGAGGAGGCTATGGAATTTTGCAAAGATTATATGTCAGGGAAGAAGGAACAATCTCGGCATGAAGAAGGGAGAAGCAAGGGAACACGAGGACTGAAAGTGAAGAATGTTCCTCGTGAAGAGGTGTTGCAAGCCCACTTGTATATCCTGAACAATATGGAAGAAGTTCAACCTTACATAAATGAACACAGAAACACTTTGAAGAACAAGAATCCAAGGAAGAATGAAATGCAGATTGCTATTGAGCAAAACAAGACATTCATGCAGTGGTTCGAGGAAAAGGTTTTGCACGAGATCGGTGTATCTGAGACAATCGAATGGCTAGCTTGGGGGCCTTCGTTTCAGGTCATTACTTGGATCGGTTATGATATAAATGGCTATTCTTTCTATACCAAAGAGCAAGATGACAAAAGTACCATGCAAAATAGTGGGGTCATGGTAGAAGCTGAATCTATGCACTTTTCCAGTTCGAGAGACAAAAACCCCATATTAGCGTCTATGGCCTATTATGGAGTTATAGAAGAAATATGGGAGATGACGTACAACAAGTTCAAAGTTGCTTTATTTAAATGTAAGTGGGTTAGCAATAATGCCGTGGTAATAGATAAACAATTTGGATTTGTCTCAGTCGATCTTCGAAGAGTTGGCTATAGAGACGAGCCCTTCATTTTAGCAAGCCAGGCGAAACAAGTGTTTTATGTCACCGATCCTGCCAGCAAAAACATGTCCATTGTCCTTAAAAGTAAAAAACAGAAGTATGGTGATCCGACCTTCAACCTTGATGACACACCACCTTTCACAACAACTACACCTCGAACAAATGAAGTAGAATTGGTGGATGATGACGAATATGCTGTAAGAAATGACCATGGTGAAGGACTATGGGAAACAATATAGAGTAAGACCTTAATTTATAAACGAGAACTATGTTTTTTCTGTTTTACTTCCCGCTTAGTATATTTCATTTTCATTGCAATTTACTTACGTTTCTGATTATGCTTTTTGTGTTAACAGGAATATGGACAACGTTAGTGATGACGAGAGGCGTAGAGATGACGAAAGCTCTAACAATGACGAAAGGCCTAGAGTTGAACCCCCTGCAAGAAGGAGGGTTAGAGGCTGTACAAAGATGGGAGCATTGGTTGCACGTCATGAACATCAACAGGAGAGGCTGCATATAGACTTCGATGACAATCTGAATCCAGTTGGTCCTGAGGAAGACCACTTCATTAGCTACTTAGGGCTTTTAGCTAGAAGCAAAGTGTGCATTACTTACGATAATTGGAGATTGGTTTCCCCAAAAACGAAAGACATGATTTGGCAGCAACTTTTGGTACGTAAGTTTTGATGCATTGTAGCTTTGTTCTTATTGTTTCAAATATAATAATCTTATGTTTTACCTTGCAGCAAACATACGATGTCCTAGACACCACGGAGATGTATAGGCACTGGATGGATGAGGTTCGTGTACGATGGAAAGGTTTCAAGAACAAGCTAACAGCGCATTACATTCGAGGGGCCCTTAGGGGTAAGGATCCATGTGCGGAGTATACATATTTATCTCCAGAGGACTGGAGGTTGTTTGCGGCATCACGAGCAGATCCTGATTTTTTGGTAAGATTTCTGTCATCATGATATAGAACTTGTAATTTTCATATACTTTATATCGTTGATTCATTTTTTGTTGTTTTTCATTCATAGAAATTAAGTGCAGCAAATGCCCAGAGGCAAGCAGAAAATAAATATCAACATTTCATGTCTTGCGGTGGATATCGGAAGCTTGAGCGGCAAATGATGGCAGAAGAGTTACAGAAAATGAAGGAAGTAGCTGAATTTGATCCTAGCGTTGTTATCCAGCCACCGGCACCTCCTCCACATCACAAAAAATGGAAAGCAGGGAGGATTAAGGCTAGGAAGTACATAAATCCGACTGTTGCTGAGGTTGCTGCGAGGATTGTAAGTAGTTATACCATAAGTACCTAATTTTTTACATATTGTGAGTGGTTTCGATACATTTACGATAAACTGCATGCTACAGGATGACCTGGACGAGCAGAGTAGCCAAGGTTCATTCAATCCAAGTAGACGGATGGACATCTTGTCAACGGCTATTGGGAAGGCAGATGACCTTGGTCGTGTTCGAGGAGAGACACGGGGAGTTAGTGCCGCGAGGTATTTTGGACGAGACCCACGTTATTCGTCACAAGCTGGACCTAGTAAGGACGTTGTGGCCAAGATTCGAGAGGAGCTCGAACGAGAGATCGAGGCCAACCTTCGCGACAAGCTTCAACAAGAGCTGTTGCCAGAGCTTCAACTTGAAATGGCAAAGATGTTTGAAGCACAAAGGGCAAGGGACGAGCATAGAACTCAGGAATCCCTGGCCTTCAATAGCACTAGAGGAAGTTACAACCCTTTGGAGCAACCACTTGGTGACCCTTCTCCCACTCCAGTGTCGGGACCACTTGGCGACCCTTCTCCCACTCCAATGTCGGGAGACCCTTGTACCCTCTATTTGGATGATCCAGTGTTGCGTGTTGTTGTTGATGCTCTCGTTCACACACGTGCTACCACCCACCATAATCAGCAAATTCCGGAGGATTTTCGTAGGGTGAATGTGACGAGTGTTAGAAAGGGGGAAGAAGGTACAGCCATCCCTGTTCCTGATCCAGAAGTTGGCACGTTAGGTCAAGCGATAGGATCTTTCATCCTTTGGCCTCGCAATCTTATTGGTTCAGACGCAACACCTCCAATGGTAGGAATTACCTTACTGTTACCGCAAATCTGTTGGCATCCTAATAATAACAATTTGTTTTTTGATGTTCTAAAAGGATGACGAAGCTGCGAGCAAATGGCCTTACTTAGCACGGCTGCAACAGATCTACAAGGGCATTAAACAAATTGACTTGAAGATGCCTCCAGGGATTGTGGGCCAAGTGGAGTATCCCTACACGATTGACAATAAAGATCTCAAGCAGTTTATTAGGTTGGAGGAGATAGATGCAGGCTGGTCAAATTTGCAGTCCGGTAAGTTTTTTTTCAATTTTCCCATAGAATTCATTTAGTGGTTTTTTGTTTTCATACATTCAAGAATTGATTCCTTATTTTAATTCTATTATAGCACCTTCCACGATCTCTGCACAAACATGGAAAGAAGTAATTGGTATGGATTCTTATGTCCTGCGAATACGACAGGGGATACTTGTACTGTGGCGCATAGGACTCACTATGTCGGCTACGCAATGGCACAAACCAAACTTCGTTGTTATCTAGCACCCATTGTCCAACGGTTCGTATTTACATTTTGTCAATTTAAGAAGTTTAATAAATAATTGTCTTCTCACTCATCTAACTTCATTTTAATATGTACATGTTGTTAAAGTTACCACTGGACTTTGTGTGTTATATGTCCCCGCCGCAACGTAGTCTATTGGTTTGATCCCTTGAGTAAAAAGCCAGACAGAGATACAAAATCCGTCTTCGACACGTAAGTTATTCTGTTTGTATTTCATTGACAACAAAAATAAATGAATGGTTCTAATTTCTGTTCATTTTGCTTTTCATGATAGTGCTTGTCAAACATATAGAATCCTAGGTGGGTCACGCGAGGGTACAGTTGTTAAAAAGCCAAAGTGGTTTTATCCCATAGTAAGTACATTCGATCCTACCTAATTGTTTCATTGACGGTCCTTTTAGACATACCTTTATTGATTTTAACAACCAATTGCATCCCTTTGATTAAAAGTGCCCTCGGCAACCTGGCAACACTGAATGCGGATATTATATTATACTTTATATGTATAACATAACTCAAAGTGGAATTACTAGCGATTTTGAAAAGGTAATCGCTTCTTCATTCTCAAATGATAATATTTTTGGTGTTCTAATCGAAATGCTAATTAATTCATTTGCTTGAGATTCATTTCATCAAAGCTTATTACTTTCTAATTTTCAGATTTTTAATATGAAGATGCCTACCTACGTGAAGACCTTGATTTGATCAGAGATCTTTTGGCTGGACATCTTCTTTAACATATAGAGCAGTAAACTTGTTATTTTATATCAGTTTGTACTTGTGTGATGACAGCGTTTTGACACTTTCTGGTTGTTTTTTGTTGATATATATAGTAGTAGGTTGTATGAAAGGTTATTGTATGTATATATAGTAAAGATTGTAGTGCTGGATGTCCTTACTAGTTTGTAACGGACAGTGTGGTTTATGAATCCATCTTCTATTCTGTTTCTGCAGTTTGAATTCGTTGGGTAATACAGAATGTAAATTATGGTATAAAAAAAAACCTAACTTTTAGACGTCCCAAATTAAGAATTGGGAGGCCTAAAGTCCCCCAGGGTGGGACTTTAGACGTCCCAAATGACATTTGGGAGGTCTAAAGTCCCACCCTGGGGGACTTTAGGCGTCCCAAATTACAATTTGGGACGCCTAAAGTCCCCCCCGGCTGGGACTTTAGGCGTCCCAAATTGCCTAAAGTCAGATTTTGGGCGTCCCTATCATTTGGGACGTCTTTTGTTCAACTTACTACGTCCCCAGTATATACGTCCCCCCGTTTTGGGACGTTAAAGGTGCCAAATTTGGGAGGTTAAAGCCCCTTTTTGTAGTAGTGGCATTATAGCCTTTGCAAGCGCGAGACAAGAAACGCTTGCCGGTAGGACAGCTAGTCATCATCATCATCAATATATACTCGACTATTTAAATTATTTAATGTTGGTGTTTTATATATCTATGATCTTTACACATTTTTTCAATTTGTCTTTCTCCTGATGCCCCTTCTATTATTTAACTTGTTCAATCTCTTCAAGGCTTCATATATAAAATTCTCCAATTTATGTGTGGGTGCGTGTGTGTGTCCATGATCATCGAATTAATCAAACACCAATTACAGCTTGTTCTAGGTACGAGGTTTAGTTCACATCTGATCGAGAAGCAAGAGCAAGCGGGTAGGGGTTTGGTTGGTGTGAAGAAAGGAAATTATTTTCTTTTTCATTGCATAAACTTAATATCATCAAATAAGTGCTGTGTGTGTATTAAAAATTAAGTAAAGATTAAAGTGAGTGATAAAGACTCTCATCTTTTAAAGTAAGTGGTTAAGAGTTTGATTCTTAATTTTTGTGTTTTGAACAAACCTGATTGAAAATGTTACGTTTTATTCCTGGTCCATATTATAAGAAGTCTTTTAGACAAAAATTTTGGTCCAAAATATATAAGGGGTTAGCAGGGTAATTAATAATTATTTTCTACTTTTTACCCTTTGCAAGAGAGAGATAGATGATAGTAATAATATATATTTGAAAATCACATTCTCTAATAAGGGTAAAATAGGTATATTTTATCAATTTAAGTCACATTAAATGATTTAACTAGTATTCTTTAACTTATATGAATTAGTTAACAACGTCTTATATTTTGAACTGAAGAGAGTATCATCTACTTTCACTGCCATATGTAAAGGAGATGTGAGATCTCTCTTTACTACTCTTCACAAAAACTACTACTGTTTCACCAAAAAAATCATAACATTTATTGCCTTATTTATTGTCACTTCCTTCCTCATTATTAAATTAACTAAGTGGTCCTTTTGATTTTTTTTCCCCATTAATTTCTGCCTACCAAACTCCAACTAGAAGTGTTAATTGTGTACTCCCTCTGGTCCTACTTATACGCAACTTTCGTCTTAATTGAGCAAAACAAACTAGTAGTTAAAAATAATAAGTGTGTCAAAAATGTCATATTTTTTTTCATATATGCCCCTATTTATAAAAAGAGTATAGGAGAGAATGGATAAAAAGTATAAGAGATAACTCTTGGTGTGTGTGATAATTAATTATAAATGTATGTATTTAATAAGGGTAAAATAGGAAAAAGAAACTTACATTTTCAAACAAAAAATGAAAGATGCTTATAAAAAGGATCAACCCCATGAGAGAGAAAGTGGCTTATAAATAGGACCGAAGGGAGTAATTAAGATTGAAGCCCACTCAATAAGTACTATTCCTAATGGTTCCTTTGTTGCATAATTAAGTGCTGAGTTTACGTCTCCAAATTGTAATCACTGAAATTCTTCAAGATTTGATTTATCACAATTACCATTCCACTTATTTTAAAATATGGGCGAATAATAAATTCTAAGACCTACAAACTGATGGTCTAGAAGTGTTAATTGTGTAATTAAGATTGAAGCCCACTGAGTAAGTACTATTACTAATAATGGTTCCTTTGTTGCATAATTAAGTGCCGAGTTTACGTCTCCAAATTGTAATCATTGAAATTCTTCAGGATTTGATTTATCGCAATTACCATTCCACTTATTTTAAAATATGGGCAAATCATAAATTCTAAGACCTGCAAACTGATCCAAGTTTGGAATTTTAGTCCCTCAAATTATTGAAGTATTTTCGTCAGCTCATAAAAAAAAAAATTACCACAAGTTTTTTAATACTGTGTGCAAGCATCCTATATTGAAGAAATTCTGTTCAAGGCATTGGTAGATACTAATTATATATAAGCACATCTTCCAATGAAGATTCAAACCTAACTTGTTTTATCATATTGTGAGAGAATAACTTTTTCCACTGGACTCAACTCTCATCGATAAAATCATGACAATTTTTTTCATAAACTCAATAATGATAAAATTATAGAAGCGAAGCAACATAAAGCTAGCTCTGGCTTTTCAAGTAAAAAAACATGAAAATCATAGCAAAATAATTGTACTGGAAGCATATAGTCTCAATTCATAAAGTGATAATGAAATGGAGAGCACAGGACAAATAATGTTGACCTTTTAATTTGAACACTTGTTTCAAACAAAGCAAGCTTGGGGCTGTGAAAAACAATATTGAAGGTGATGCATAAATATTAGTTGAAGAATATCGTGAGGAGAGCCAAAAAAATATAGAGAACGAAGGTCATATCGTTAAAATTTTACCTAGCTAACATTTTTAAATTTAAATTATAGATACTTTATTGCCATTTTTTCAGATTGGGGGAATCATTATATATGTTTTTATGCACACCCATACACACAAATCATGCGGATAATAATTTACACTACTTTCCGTGTGATAATAAAAGTAGTTCGTCATTATTTGGTATAACATTGCAACTATATAAGAATAAACTTTTAATTAATTGCACTATTTCCTATAGGTGCTCTCATATGAACTACATGTTCTTTTGATGCTTCGTGGGATATATAAGAACCTAATAATGTCGAAATCGATACTGACTGCACTTTCGAAGAAACTAGCTAGTACAAGTAATATTTTCAGCATATTATTCTCAAGTCAATCAAGCGTAATTATTTTTATGTGAAAAGTTGACCTTGCATGCAGTATTACACATGATGATTAGCCGATCAATTAATTTTTAACTGTTATCTAATTACTTTTTAGCCTATAATTACACTATTGTTTTGACTAGGGGAAAGAATGTGCATGCATCATGAAAAAACTGTTATATAAAACAATATGTTAATACGAAATGCTGGCTGCACTAAATATATTATATAAACTATATATTACATATGGGCTGTTTAGAAAGTGATTAATGCTTTTTAACCCTTGCACCATCATTGACGATATGATAATAACAAATTAAAGTTAAAAACCTGATCTTGTATTCAACTTTTTCTTTGATCCTTCAAGATTCGACCATTTTCTTTAATGAAAATCGTGTTCTATTACGTCTAGCTACATGAAAATCAGCAAGTAGGTACCACATGAATACTCTTTTTCACTTGATTTAGTATCCAAAACAGAGGGACAAAGGACTCTTATTGCTTTGCAAAGGCACTTCACATCATCATATTTAAAGGAAAATAAATACATTAATAAAAATCATTCCATGCATAAGCACGTACTCATAATAAAATATCATATCCTTTCCTTGCAAAAAAACACTTGAAATAATTGAAGTGATGATCTTTTTCTTTACTTTTTACGTCATGGATACGGTGTTCCAAAAATGAAAGACTATTTATGATTTGTTTATTGCGCAATATATGAGAGAACAACAAGAAAAAAAAATCATCATTATGTGACCTTTTTCTTTTAAAGCTTTTCTGGGTCTATCCGAAGCCCCAAAAACTCCGTGTCCTTTCCACATTGCAAAAGATCACACACATATCCACATTTTTTATGTGTAGGGAAAAAGAAAGTTGTCAAGTGAATTCCACATTCCATACTTTTATAGTAAAAAGGGTGAATAAATTGTTTATATTATTTATTTATTTTTTAATTTTTTAATTTTCTGAAATTTAAAAAAATAGCAAAATTATTCTTAGAATGCATATAAAAATCTGTTGTGGATATGGGCTTTACATGGAATTTAAGATAAGTCACACTATTTATAATTTATGAATATTGTGGATTAGTATGGATTTTATATTATATATGGACATAGATATGGATGTGTAAATATTGTGGGGCAAAGAGGCAAAATTATCCTTAAAATTTTCTTAAAAGTACACCCACCACCATAAATTTTTTTTTGGTGTAAAAGTAACTATAAACTTTCAAAAAGGGGGAAAAAGTGATACCATGGTTAAAATTAGCAAACAACTGTTTACTTAAAAGTATTTAAGGGGCAAAAATATCTATAAAATTTTCTCAAAAGTGTATCCACCATCATAAACTTTTTTTGAGTGCAAAAGTAACCATATATTTTCAAAAAGGGGGGTAAAGGTGATGGTTCTCTTACTGGATTCAAATGTTATTTTTTTATTGTTCTAAATCTAAAAAAAGAACACCTCAATTTGTCCACCATAATTTTTCCAAACAAAAAATTAAAAAACTCATCTTCAATAAAAATGATATCGCCATCCTACATCCACCGACATGCCATACATACATATAACCTTATTTGGTTTATCTTTCTCTATGGGACAACCCTTCCCTAGAGGTAACTCGTGTTCGCTTGTACTATTACTAGTACACACACAAAATTCCCTGTGGGCCCACCACCATTGTTCTTTATGATGTGTCACCCACCAAGTGGTTGTCTTAAGAGCCTTACCACTCATAAACACACACATATACGCTCCAATATTAATAACATAATTTTTGTGCTCTTTCTATATGGACCATATGTATATAATTCTACACCATTAAATGTTACTTTGGTTTACCCTATGTTGCCATCTTTGGAGTTTCTTAGTTGGTTTTCTGCCTCCGTCCGCAATTCATATTAATATGCGTCCTTTATGAAAATTATAAAGGTATTAGTGATGCTTCGCATTCTTGTTATGCAACACATGACCATGCTCCACCACCTTTTTTCCCACTATAAATACCCTCTCTTCCTTCCTCTGCGAACTCGTGGAATAGAGAGAGATATATACAATACAAGAGTACTAGAGAGAGAGAGAGAAAGCCTTGAGCCTTCATTCTCATCACTTCTTTTATCCACACAGAGGAAGAGACCTATATCTTCTCATTCCCCACCATCTAACATGGCCCTTCACCAGCACCAACTGGCTTTCATTTTCCGCCTTCTAGGTTCACTTCTTTTACATTATTTAACGTTTTTACCTATATTCATCATATAGATATCACATTGGTTTAGTTTCATTACGTCGTCTTATATTATATATTCCTCATCCATCACCTTATTTTTCATCTATCTCGTTAATGTTCTTCTCTGTTATTCTAGTTGCATGGCTTTTATTAATTATCTCTGATATAGCTTTATTATTTACATGATATAGGCTCGAAGCATGCATATTTTTTTGGGGCAATTACAATGAAATCCTATACAAGAGAAAAAATGAAGAAATGGTCCCTGAAGTTGTTAGTATAAGCTTCTCGACTTGTTAATGGACGCTCCTCGACTTGTCATTAACAACTGCAGGGACCATTTTTTCATTTTTTCTCTTGTGTGGGACTTCATTGTAATTGTCCCTATTTTTTTCATGCACATAAAATTTTGTGGCTCAACAGAGACTTGTTATCCAGTTGTCTCTAGAATATGAAGTAGTGATTTGTCTTTTTTTGTCTTTTCTGTGGGGTATTATTGCAGGCAACGTCATCTCTTTCATGGTGTTCCTTGCTCCAATGTAAGTTCCGAAACTTCACTTTTGTTTTCATATTGGAAGATGATTATATTAAATTAGCCAAACTAATCAAGTTGGTTAATTAATCTTAATTAATTAATGATATTATTGTTGCAGGCCGACGTTTTACCTGATATACAAGAAGAAAACAGCAGAAGGGTTTCAGTCATACCCTTATGTGGTTGCTCTTTTCAGCTGCCTGCTTTGGATTTACTACGCACTTGTTAAGAACAACGCAACCTTACTTCTCATCACCATTAACTCTTATGGAATCATCGTCGAGGTCATCTACCTCGCTATTTTCCTCTTCTACGCTCCGAAGAAGCTCAGGGTACATACATACATATATGTACATACGTCCATAGAATTAATCAATATACAAGGAAATGGGTGAAAAATAAAAGGAAGGTCCTTTAGTGCGAGGTTTTAGTGAGAGAAGCTGTGTCTTGGAATTCGTGCTAGTGTAGTCTTTGACTCCAGATGGAGGTCTCCGACGCCCTGGTCTCATCGCCGGGGAAAACGTTGGTCTCTAATGGAGGTGCTGATTTGATTGGGATTACTGAGATTGCCGAGAAGTCTCCAGTGGGAAATCTTGCCAACACGCTCTTGGCTGTTCTGCCGAGAGTAAGTTCTGAACTGGTTGGGTCTTGCTCGAATAATACTCAAGGAAAATCGGAGAAGGTTCTCTCCTATAAGGATTCACTTACGGGCTTCAAAGGTTATGAGTTTAATGGGATAGCTCATGGTAGGTATAGTCAGGAGGAGGAAGCAAACATGGATGATTTTTTTAATCAATCATGGGAGCTACCTGAGCCCTCTGCTGAGATTAAGCAGCTTATGGACATTTATCCTTCCATGGAAATGTCCAAAGAGGAATTTAACCGATGGGCTAAACCATGGAACAAGTCCCTTATCATCACTGTCCTAGGTGTGAAATTTAATTTCCACAGATTGAAGGACCATCTCTCCAGAATATGGAAAACAGGGGACTTTGATCTGATCGACATCCCTAACAACTACTATGTTGTTAAATTTAAGTCGCATGAGACGTGGGATCAGCACTATAAGAATATACTTCTGGGCGGACCTTGGACTATAATGAAATTCGCCATCTTAGTTCAAAGGTGGACTCCTTATTTTGATCCTTTCCACAATCCTCTTGGTAGAGTGGCCACCTGGATCAGAATCCCGAATATACCTCTGTTATGCTACAACAAATAATGCCTATGGAGATTGGGAGATATGGTTGGAAAAACTCTTAAGGTTGACATGCACACTATCGAAAACCCTGAAGAAGAGGAAGCTAAAATCCACAGAGGAAGGTTTGCCAGAATTTGCATTGAAGTGGATTTACAGAAAAAATTAGTCCCCAAAATCATCTCTGCTTCATCAGTTTTTACCATAGAATATGAGGGCTTGGGTTCTATTTGTTTTACCTGTGGAAAGTATGGTCATAGGAAAGATCTTTGTCCGACTAAAGACTCGGCTATCGCTGGTCATCCTCACACCTCTTCACAACCTCCTCCAGTATCAATGGCTTCGTTGCCCCTGGATAAACCGAAGCAGGCAAATTCAGAACCAGCAAAGCTTCCTTTCGTTAAGGAAGATCCTTTCGGGCCATGGATGCTTGTTTGGAAGCCAGCGAAAGCACGGAAATCAAGAAGGCACGAGGATAGGGGCAGAGTGGGTAGTAAGAGCCATACCGAAGCATCAGAAGGAGTCGACTATGGCAGAGTTGTCCAGTCTAAATTTGCTGTCTTAGCTGATATGGCTCCAGAGGATGATGTGGTCCACGAGAATGTTTCAAATTTGAACCACAGACTTAGGAAAAGCACACATGTCCAGAAGCTTGTTGAAGGAGGTTCGGTTGATAAGGTTGAGCAGACATTAATTAAACCTGGGCTAAGGAAGAGCTCCAAAGGGTTTCAAGTGGGTAATAGACGTTGGGCTGAAGTGAAAAAGCCCAAAGTCATCAATCGGACCAACTTGCATGCAAATAAAGAAGAGACTCATGGTTTTGGAACGGGCCTCAAGGGTGCACGTGTTTTGGGTGAATCCAAGTCTCTGAAGCCCACAAAGATTAAATCTCAAAGGTCCCATAACATTATCAAGGGTTGTATTCAAATAGGTGGACCATCTAATGAAAATGTTGAGGGACTTCGGTCCATTTCTTCACTCCAGGCTCCAAGTAAGTGCGGGGAAGTTGAGGTCCGTGACAAGCCAATCATTAATGAGGCAAGGCATGAGAATTTATTAGAGCTTCTAAATACCACCTCTGCTCCAGAGTCAACGAATTTAGCCTTGCTTTCTCGGAAGAATGCAGTCACGGTTGGGGAAGTGGATGGCTCAGAATCGAGGATGCAAACTATGTCCCAATTGGAGGTTGTGGTTTTGATGGAAGACAAACCGCCGGACATGTAAGTCCCTTTTGCCCCAATTTTTGCTTTATTTATTTTATTTTATGATTATATCTTCCTGGAATTGCCGCGGGGCGGGTGGTCACATGTTCCCGCGTATTTTGAAAGATGTGGTCCTTAATTATGGCATAAATGTGTTGTGCTTACTTGAGCCCAGGATTAGTGGTAGTAGAGCGGACAAGGTTGTTAGGCAGTTGGGTTTCAATGACTGGTTGAGAGTTGAAGCCACTGGTTATGCTGGGGGTATTTGGGTATTATGGAATCATTGGAAATTTCAGATTGATTATTTATTCTCCAATACCCAGCTTCTCCACTGCAATATTTCCCCTAAGAATAATCCCAATCCTTCGTTAGTTACTTTTGTTTATGGTGATACTAGTACTCTGACGAGGAGGAACCTGTGGGAATCACTGTATGCTATCAAGCAAAAGGTGACTATCCCTTGGTTGGTCTTAGGGGACTTTAATGCCTTCCTTTCTCCTAGCTATAAAGAGGGTGGTGCAGCTCCTATTCGCAGCTCAATGATGGACTTTCAGAACTGTATTGACCGCTGTGATCTTATTGAGGTTCCGTTTGTCGGGGATAAATTTACTTGGGAAAAAACAGGAGTTAAAGAGAGACTCGACTGGGTGTTCTACAATTTCGATTGGGACATTATTAATCCTCAAGTTAAGGCTTACCATAATCTCAGATTCAAGTCCGACCATCGAGTGATTGTAGTTGCAGATAAATCAAGGTCTAAAGGCATTATCAGGGGAAGAAATTTCCTTTACCAGGCAGCTTGGTGCATGGAAGACGATTTTCAGGATGTGGTCAAAGATGCTTGGCAGGGAAAAAACTGGATTCAAGGGCAAAAGCAGTTCACAAAGGACACCTCGGTGTGGAACTCTAGAGTGGTGGGAAACGTTGCCAAAAAGAAGAGAGAGCTTATCCGAAGGCTAGAAGGGATTGATCAGGCCAGGAGCAGAACGGGAGGTCCCAATGGCCTTTTTAGGATTGAAAGACAACTCTGGGATATGTATCATAAAATTGCCTTATAGGAGGAATTGATCTGGTTTCAGAAGTCAAGGTGTAAGTGGATTAGTGGTGGTGATAGAAATACGAAATTCTTTCACGTAAGTGTTTCCACGACTAGGAAAAGAAGTAAAGTGGAGGCTTTGCAAGATGAAAATGGTTCTTGGGTGTCGGCCGAGTCTCAGTTACGAGACATGGCCCTTGATTTTTTTCGGAATCTCTACTCGGCTGAGACCCCTCTTACGCCTTTCTCTCCTTGGAGGGCAAGTTTTCCTCCCCTAAACGATATCCAACTTGACCTTCTTCAAAGGCCTGTTTCGCCCACCGAGATTAAAAATGCTGCTTTTGAGATGGGAGCTTTTAAAGCTCCTGGACCCGATGGTTTAAATCCCCACTTTTTTCATACCCAGTGGAATGTAATTGGCCAAAAGATGGAAGACCTGGTGACCAAGATCTTTGAAAACCCTGAGGTCATCCAGGACATTAACCATACGAACATCACCCTTATCCCTAAGGTTGACCATTCGACTTCCATGAAAGATTTTAGACCTATATCCCTCTGCAATGTAAGCTACAAAATTGTCAGCAAAATTATTGCCAACCGCTTTAAGCGTGTCATGAATCATTTGGTTGCTGAAAACCAATGTAGCTTTATCGCAGGAAGACAGGCTGTGGATAACATCATTATTGCCCAAGAGGCTATCCATTCCATAAGATACAAGAAAGGGAAAAAGGGTTATATTGCCGTGAAAGTTGATATGGAAAAGGCTTTTGACCGTCTTGACTGGCGTTTTCTTGAATTCACTCTTAATAGCTTGGGTTTGGGTTCTGTTTTTGTCAAGCTGATTATGTCCTGTATTTTGTCCCCTACCATGAGCATTATTTGGAATGGAATTGCCTTTGAGTGATTCCAGCCTTCTAGAGGGGTGAGACAAGGTGACCCTTTGAGCCCATATCTATTCGTCCTATGTATGGAAATGCTTGGCCAACTTATTCATCATGAAGTTGAATTGGGAAATTGGCGTCCTCTCAAATTGAGCTCTAATGGCCCTAACTAGGGGTGTCCAAATTGTCCCGGTCCCGGTCCCGGAATTTTGATCTCGGGAATTTCCCGTCCCGGCCTGGACCGGGACCGGGAAAACCGGGACCGGGATCTAAGGGACCCGGGACCGGGACCGGGACCGGTCACATACCTTGTGATCCCGGTCCCGGTCCCGGTCCCGGTTTTTTATTTTTTTTTTAAATTTTTTTCTTAAAAACTAAGTTATTGTTTTATTTTTGTATTTTTTATCCCATAATTTAAGTTATCATTTGATAAAATGTGTATCACATATTTAGTTGGAGTTAAATTATATATATTGTGATACTAATCCTACTATATAATATATAAAAATAATTATAAAAATGATGAAGGTGATCATAATAATAATAATAAAATGTTATTTTTCAATTCTAGATCAATTTATGTGATTATTATGGCCTTATTAGATGTTAAATAATTACTTTAAACACTAAATTATAGAAAATTTAACTAAAATAATAATATTTTTTAAATTTAATTTTTTTTAAAAAAAAACCGGGATTCCCGGTTTGATCCCGGTCCCGGCCGGGATTACCGGGACCGGGAGCGGGAATTGCATCCCGGCCAAAAACCGGGACCGGGACCGGGAGTGGTAGATCCCGGTCCCGGTCCCGGTTTTGAACACCCCTAGCCCTAACCTATCCCACCTCTTCTTCGCGGATGACCTCGTTCTTTTCGGGGAAGCTTCAAACGAACAGATGATTGAGATTCGTGATGTCATGGCTCTTTTCTGCCAAATCTCTGGTCACAAGATTAATCTCAATAAATCTAAAATGTTCGTCTCCAAGAATGTTAATTTCAACAGGGCTTATGAGTTGAGTCAGACTGTAGGGATTGGTCTGACTGCTGATCTTGGGAAATATTTGGGCGTTCCCCTCCTTCACAAAAGAATGGTCAAGAGGACGTTTGCACCTCTCCTTCATAAGGTGAAATTGAAGCTGGCTAACTGGAAAGGTAAATTTCTGAGTATGGTGGGTCGTTCGACTCTCATCAAGTCTGTCCTTTCGGCGATCCCTCAATACCAGATGCAATCAACTCTTGTTCCTAAAGGGGTGTTAGCTATGATTGAAAAGCTCAGCCGTGATTTCTTTTGGAACCAGCATGATGAATCCAAGAAACTGCACCTACTTTCATGGGACATTCTTAAAAGGAGAAAGTGCGAAGGTGGTTTGGGAATAAAAGATTTGCACTGCCAAAATAAAGCTTTTCTCATGAAATTGTGCTGGGGTCTTATCAAAAAGCCGGAGGCCTTTTGGGTGAAATGTCTACGTGCGAAATACTCTTGCGGATCTTCTGTTATTCCGCAGGTTCAGAGGTGGCGCAAGCAGTCGGCGGTTTGGTGTGGAATTGTGACCGTCTGGGAGGACTTCTTAAGGGGTATTGGCAAACGCCTTAGAAGTGGCCAAAATACGCTTGCTTGGCAGGAATGCTGGACTTCAGTAGATAAGCCTCTCAAATTCTTTATTGATAAAAACAGCCACCTTGTTGATTTGAGTGCTAATGTTCGCTCCTTTATGACTCATTCAGGTCAATGGGATAGAGCTAAATGGGAATCCTTCCTTCCAAATTGGGTGGTGGATAAAATAATGTTGATTCCGCCACCTTCGGGCATTGATGAGGATACTATTTGTTGGCGGAATGCTCCTGATGGGAACTTCAGTGTAAAATCAGCTTATGACGCAATCTATCATCAGCACATCCATAGTCACCAATGTCACTGGCAGTCGCTATGGCGCTGGGGAATTCCTGAACAAATCAAATTCTTTCTTTGGCAAGTATTCCATGATAGGCTTCCTACTAATGAGATCATAGCGAGACACAATCCGAGAGCCTTAAACACCTGTCCTTTTCTGTGTGGTAGTGTGGAGAGTGCTCTGCATATTTTGAGAGATTGTGAGCAAGCTCGGAGAGTATGGTCTTCTTTAACTAACCCTCTATATTATAATATATTTTTCTCTGGTAATTTGCAGGATTGGCTCAATTGGGACTTGCAACACTCACCAGGAAACAATAGGATGGCTAGATGGCCTTGGCAAAATGTTTTCAGTACCGCTTGTTGGATATTATGGAAAAATCGTTGTTGCCAAGCTTTTGAAGGGTCATCGGATAGCCCAAAAGAGATAGTTCACAGATGTATTTATCATCTCTCGGAAGGTGTGCAGAACGGCAAGTTTCGGCATCAGATTTTCCAAATACCAGAGCGAGGAGTGCTTCACTGGCAACCTCCTGATCCTGGTGTTTATCGTTTAGATGTTGATGGTTCAGTTATTGGGGACGGTCAGGCTGCTTGTGGAGGTGTTATCCGTGATTGCCAGGGGAATTGGATTCGTGGATTTCAACAGAAGTTAGGAGTTTCTTTCCCAACTGCTGCAGAAATCCATGCAATCCGATGTGGTCTCCTTCTGTGTAAACAGTTGGGGCTAAAGAAAATCAGGATATTCACAGACTCAATACAGGCAATCCATTTATTATCCACGCATTGTGATTCGGATCATCCATTATATGATGTTCTCTTACAAACCAGATCTCTCGTTTATAGTGATTGGGAGGTTGAAATTTCCCATGCTCACAGGGAAAGCCTTCGCTGTGCGGATTATCTTGCAAAGAAGGCTCACATGATTTCGCAGGAACACGAGGAACTTGGGTTTTCCCCAATTGAATGCTTTCATTTTTTTGCTTTGGATTGTGGCTTTTTAGCTCAAGATCACCTTGTAGGGCCTAGCCTATAGTGGTTTTCATTTTCAAGCTTTGCTTGCCTTTGTATCAAAAAAAAAAAAAGAATTAATCAATATATATATATATATATGGCTTTATTTAATTAATTAACTTTTGCTTTCTGTAATAAACAATATTCGCAGCTTGCGACGATTAAGATTCTTCTGTTGCTGAATGTGTTTGGGTTCGGAGCCATGCTTCTGTGCACACTGTATCTTTCCCAGGGAAACACACGTTATCAGATTATAGAATGGATTTGCGTCGTGGTTAACATCAGTGTCTTTGGTGCTCCTCTCTTAACCATTGTATGAACCTTCTTCAAATTCATTATTAACTAATGAATCACCTTTTTTGCATGCACTTGATTTTTAATTATTATAATAATATATACGTGATGGATGATGCAGTGGAAAGTGATAAAGACGAGGAGTGTGGAATACATGCCATTCGCTCTCTCCATGTTCCTCACAGCCAACGCTGTCATGCGGTGCTTCAATGGTCTTTTCCTCAAGGACTATTTCATTGCTGTAAGTTCATTCATTCATATATTAATTGTTAATTCATTAATTAATTTGCAAAAGGCCTATAGCTTTTTATCAACTTTTCTGATTTGTTTTATTATATATTGCTTCTTTATATGGGACTTCTTTTTCTTTTTCTCACATCTTAACTCCTTTATATGGGATACGTAACAAGACAAAACTAATTAAATACAGGCACGCTTAATTCATTAATGCCATGACCCTAATCAATCATTTCAAATTAATTCTCGCTTCATATATATAAAAATATCAATTCGTCTTTTTAATTTCTTTCATACTACTAATCAAATTATATCTTTGGATTTTTTTTTTTTTTTTGATGATTTGCAGCTGCCAAACACTCTTGGGTTTCTGTTTGGCATAGTTCAGATGGTGCTTTACTTAATGTACAGAAACGCAAAGCCAGTGGTTCTGGAGGATCCAGTGAAGGCTCAAGAGCTATCTTCGTCTGACCATGTCATTGATCTTAATAAGCTGGGCACTGAAGCTGCAAATAACAACAAGGCAAAGGAGCAAAGGAACGCTGGAGAAAAAGCTTAACTCAAAACAACAAGGCCCAAAAGAAGAAGCGACAGCAAGAAAAAAAGAAAGAAAGAAAAAAAGAAACAGATTAAATTTAAACTAAAAACAGCAATTAATTAACTTTTCTGAGTGGAGGCATGCGAATGAAGAAGCAGTTGAAGAAACAGTACGTAGTGTGCTATAATAGTGTGGTTAGTTTTGCCTGTACGATATAAACTGTAACTGTCAGGCACAGTCAATTATTAACATTTTTTTTTTGGTAAATTTTATTTACACTTTATATATATATACATGGAGCCGTTAGAGTCTTCTATATATATATATATATATGTTATAAATATATTATGTTGTTGCTGTTTATGTAATTTCTGTGTATCTTTGAATCAAATAATTACCCATTCTATATATCTTACTGAATTTCTCTATACTTGGAACATAAGTACTGATGACGATGCTCAATTATTTTTAGTAATTTGAAATCTACAAATTTGCCTATTAACTATATATGTATGTTTCTTTTACTTCCTTAATTATAACTTCAATTTAATTTGCACTACTACTACACGTAATCATCATCATCATCATTATTGATTGTTCTTTCTTGGTTTTAAGTGGCAGCATATCTCTGGAATAGAAAAGCATTCGGAATAAAGTGTTTGGGCGATATATTAAGCTGGGGCCCATGCATGCAATCACAATAGTGATTGTGACAGCGTGTACTAATGTGAATAAAGAATATGGGTAGATGACAGCCTGTAATTAGATAGTTAGAACGGTCAAAGTAGTTAGTTATTTAATTGATTGTAATCATTTATATAAGGACATGGGTCTGTACAGTATTCCTCAATGCAATACGATATTTTTTCATCAGTTTCTTCCTTCCTTCCTTCTCTCTCGAGCGTTCTGTGCTCGTTCTCTTCCAAATGTTTCATGGTATCAGAGCATCGCGCTGCCATGACTCATTTCACCTCCTCCTCCTCCGTCGCCGGTGAAGCTACCACTGGAATTTCACCCGATCCATCTCAGAATCTCTCAAGTCCCTATTATCTTCACCCTAATGAAAATCCAGCGCTGGTTTTGGTCTCTCCGGTTCTAACAGGGCCGAATTATCATACGTGGTCTCGAGCCATGAAGATGGCTCTCCAATCGAAAAACAAGCTCGCTTTTGTTGACGGAACTATTCTAGCTGCGATGGCTTCAGATCCGATTTACTCTGCTTGGCTGCGATGTAATACGATGGTCTATACGTGGCTAACGCGTTCTCTTTCTTCCACAATTGCTCAGAGTATCTTATGGTTGGATAAGGCGTATGATATCTGGTCAGATTTGCGAGATAGATTTGCTCAGAGTGATGTTTTTCGTGTTGCTGAGCTACAGGAAGAAATCTTTTCTTTCCGACAAGGCGATCTGTCGGTGAGTGAATATTACACCAAACTGAAAATCTTTTGGGATGAGTACATGATTTTGAGGCCGATTGTTCGCTGTCCTTGTAATTTTACTTGTTCCTTGTGCCAAATATCGTGACAACGATTATACATTGCGATTCTTGAAAGGTCTAAATGACCGATTTGCATCTGTCAAATCTCACATTATGTTACTTGATCCATTGCCTTCTGTGAATAAGGTTTTTTCTATGCTTTTGCAACAAGAACGTGAAATGTCATCTGGAGTGGAACCAACTATTTTGTTTAATAAAGGACCACCATGATCCTCGGTTCCTCCTACTCCTTCCGGTTCTGGTTCGCGGGCTTCGATAACTAATGGTTCTGCTAACACGAAGTTCTGTACTTATTGTAATCGACCTCGTCATACTGTTGACACCTGTTACCGCAAGCATGGCTTTCCTCCTGGCTTTAAGTTCCGTAATCAAGCTTCACCATCGACTAATCAATTTCAGTCTCAGGATCCTGCCTCCAATTCTGTACTAGAGCAGAAGCCAACTACATCTATTGGCATTCTTCCTACGCCATCTCCTCAGTTTACACCAGAGCAGTACCAGAAACTTCTTGCTCTTGTTCAGTCTACTTCAACTCCTCCTTCTCAGACAGCCTCTGTTCCATCTGTCCATAATATCCATTCTGTTTCTTCCTCTCATCAGAATCTAGGTAGTTCTATTCCTCTTAATTCATTTTCTCCTAAGCTTTCCTGGATAATTGACACTGGTGCTACCGATCATGTATGTCATTCTCTTGATTACTTCTCTGTTTATCACACAATTGATTCTATTCCTATTAAGCTTCCTAATCAGAGTTATATTACCACCACCATTTCTGGTACTGTGTGTATTTCCAATTCTCTCATTCTTCATAATGTGTTCTATATACCAGAGTTTGCCTTTAACATCCTCTCTGTCTCCAAACTAACTCGTACTCTTCCTTGTTGTTTTTCTTTCTTATCTTCTGGTTGCCATATTCAGGATCTTTTTCACTGGAAGATGATTGGTACAGCTGAAGTTTTTGAAGGTCTATACTTCCTTAATCCTGCACCCATCACCCATACTGTAGCTATGTCCACTTCACCAGCTCAGTCCATCGCCAACATACCTGGAGTCCCATTTGATTTGTGGCATCATCGGCTAGGTCATACTTCTTCTTATGCCTTAAAAATTTTACATCAACAGTTTCCCTTTGTTCATTGTAATGCCAAGTTTACTCCATGTGATGTATGCCATATGGCTAAGCAGAAAAGATTGACTTTTCCTGTAGGCACATCTAGCAGCAATAAAACTTTTGATTTGATACACACAGATATCTGGGGCCCTTTTCTGTTACATCTATTCGAGGTTTTAAGTATTTTCTGACCATTGTTGATGACTTTAGTCGCTATACATGGGTTTTTCCTATGAAATCTAAATCTGAGGTTCGAGTTCATCTTCAAAACTTTGTATCCTTTGTTGAAACTCAGTATCATAGAATAATTCAAATTATTAGATCAGATAATGGACTTGAATTTTTCATGGAATCCTTTTATAAATCCAAGGGCATTATTCATCAAACTTCTTGTATTGAAACACCTCAACAAAATGGTCTTGTAGAGCGGAAACATCAGCATGTTTAGAATGTTGCTCGTGCACTTTTATTTCAATCTAATCTTCCCAAAATGTATTGGTGTTTTGCTGTTTTACATGCTGTTTTCCTCATTAATCGGTTGCCCTCTCCGATTCTTCATCATTCGACTCCTTTTACCTTATTATATAATAAAGATCCTTGTTATTCTGATCTGCGAGTCTTTGGTTCATTGTGTTATGCTTCTACTATTTCCGCCAATCGATCTAAGTTTGATCCTAAAGCCTCTAAATGTGTGTTTCTTGGTTTTCCTGCTGCTACTAAGGGGTATTTGGTTTTGAATCTTCACACTAATGTGGTTTTTATTTCCCGAGATGTTATTTTTTATGAATCAATTTTTCCTTACCATATTGCTACATCACATGTTGACTCCACTTCCTCTTTGCCTCTTCCAGCTGATGTTCCACCTCTTGATTATTCCTTTTCTCCACCTTCCCCTCTAACTCCTGTTCCTCTTCCCTCTTCCTCATCTTCTTCTTTGCCTTCTCCTTCACCTTTAGCTTCGCTTGCTTCTTCTGATTCTATCTCCCCTGCTTCTGTTCCTCCACGTGTTTCTAGCCGACCACACAAACCTCCCACTTATTTGTAGGATTACTATTGCTCGGCCTTCACGACTTCGGTTGCCCCATTTTCTTCTGGTGATAGGTATCCTTTCTCCACTGCTCTTTCTTCTTCCTTATCTCCTTCCTATACAAATTTCTGTCTTACCCTTTCTCTAGATGATATTCCTCACACCTATCGTCAAGCCTCTAGGTTTAAACATTGGCGTGATGCTATGGATGCTGAGATTTCTGCTCTTGAACAGAATAAGACATGGATCCTCACTCCTTTGCCTAATGGGAAACATCCTATTGGTTGCAAATGGGTTTTTACTAAGAAATATAAGTCTGATGGTACTCTTGATAAGTACAAAGCTAGGTTGGTTGCTAAGGGTTTTTCTCAAACTGAAGGGATTGATTATTTTGATACATTTTCTCCTGTTGCTAAGATGACTACTGTTCGGTTGTTACTTGCTCTTGCCTCTGCTAATAATTGGCACCTTCAGCAACTTGATGTGAATAATGCTTTTCTTCATGGGGATCTTCTTGAGGAGGTCTATATGGTTTTGCCACCTGGATTTTATACTTCTGATTCTTCTCTTGTTTGTAAATTGCAAAAATCCCTTTATGGCCTTAAGCAAGCAAGTCGTCAGTGGTTCCAAAAGCTTTCATCTGTGCTTATTGCCTTGGGGTATATTGAATCTAAGGCTGATTATTCATTGTTTATTAAAGCTTCTGGTTCTAGCTTCACAGCTCTTTTGGTGTATGTGGATGATATACTTCTTACTGGCAATGATTTGGCTGAAATTGACACAGTCAAGTGTACTCTTGATCTCCAATTCAAGATTAAAGACCTTGGTTATGTGCGTTACTTCCTTGGACTTGAGGTTGCTTGTGGTAAATCTGGGATTGCTTTCTGTCAGCGAAAGTTTATTCTGGATCTTCTGACTGAGGCTGGGTATCTTGATTGCAAACCTGCCTCTACTCCCATGGACAAGCTTGATAAATTGAGTCTCACTTCAGGTACTCCTTTATCTGATTTTACTTCCTATCGTCAGCTTGTTGGACGTCTCTTGTATTTGACTACAACTAGACCAGATATTTCTTTTGCTACCCAACAATTGAGTCAATTTATGGGTGCTCCTACTGATCTTCATCTTAAGGCTACCCATAGAGTTCTTCGTTACTTGAAGGGTACTCCATCCAAGGGTCTTTTCTTCCCTTCTACATCAGATTTTTCTTTAAAGGGATTTAGTGATAGTGATTGGGCAGCTTGTCTTGATTCTCAACGTTCTATTACTGGCTATTGTGTATTCCTTGATAATGCTCTTATTTCTTGGAAATCCAAAAAGCAAAGTACTGTTTCTTTATCTTCTTGTGAGGCTGAATACCGTGCTTTGGCTATGACTACATGTGATATTCAGTGGCTTTTATATCTGTTAGATGATCTTCTGGTGTCTCGGTCTCGGGCTGCTTTCTTATATTGTGATAATCAGTCCGCTATACAACTTGCTTCCAATCCCACTTTTCATGCTCGTACCAAGCACATAGAGTTGGATTGTCACCTTGTTCGGGATAAAGTTCAGGAGGGTGTCATCCGGTTATTGCCTGTTTGTTCCCAGAATCAGCTTGCATATGTCTTTACCAAACCGCTTGGACCTGCTCCGTTTAATTTTCTTATCTCCAAGCTGGGCATGATTGATATACATGCTCCAGCTTGTGGGGGGCTGACAGCGTGTACTAATGTGAATAAAGAATATGGGTAGATGACAGCCTGTAATTAGATAGTTAGAACGGTCAAAGTAGTTAGTTATTTAATTGATTGTAATCATTTATATAAGGATATGGGTCTGTACAGTATTCCTCAATGCAATACGATATTTTTTCATCAGTTTCTTCCTTCCTTCCTTTTCTCTCGAGCGTTCTGTGCTCGTTCTCTTCCAAATGTTTCACTATATGCCGCCACTTGTCTTCCTGTTTTCAGCTATGCAATCGTACAGTTTCCACTCTACATGGATCGTTTGAAATCCATTATCACACAGGTTCCCCAATCGCTTCCTTCAGGCCATGTATGATTGATTATATGTTTTCTCTGGCCAAAGGAACTTCGCATGCTTCTTGCGTTCATTAGTTTGCTTGCCCCCCTCTCAATTGGTTTTCGTCATATTTGAACCTACATTTTCTGATCTATCTTCAATAATTGCTTTTCCTGGAGAAGTAGTTGTGCTACTATATGTGCTCATCGTTTGTTTATTTAGAGAGATTATATATAAACCTCGATCGTTATTGATATGGGCAACGTAACCTCAATGTGTGTGATTCGTCCTTGTTTAAAATTATATCAAGAAATCATTTAGGTGCAGTTTTAATTATGTCAGACTTAGATACGATGGTTTGTATCAAAACCTTAAACTAAGAGAAACATGCATGAAAGGTTATATTAACTTGAGAAATTAAAATTTAAGTAACAATCTTAAATTTTTTAAAAAGAATCAAAATGTCATTATGAAATTATTCACCTTACAACAGCGAGCGAGTTCTATTTTTTATGATACTGTAGGAAAATAAAGACACTTTAGGTAACACGTTATAAATAATTACAACCTCCATAAAAAATCATACTCTATCAGGCAGAATAGTATATAATATAATTTTAGTCTAAATAGGCAGAACAATATACTCAAAAATCATACTCAAAAATCACAATATGATTCAATTATACAAAACAATATACTCAAAAATCATACTCTATACAATATGAGGACAGAGTGACATATAAATTCAATAAGGTAATTCAAAAATGTAACATGGTTTCTTTTCAAGTAAAAATAATAAAAAATAAACGGGCCTAAAGGGCCGGCCCGAGGCCCTCCAGGGCCGGCCCTTTTAAGCCCGAGGCCCTACAAGGCCGGCCCTTTTAGGCCCGACTTCCTTTTGAGGCTACAATTTACAAGCCCGGCCCTTGAAGGGCCAGGGCCTAAAAGGGCCGGCCCGACGGGCTCGGCCCGTTTTCCCAGCTCTAATGGTGTTCGATACACTCAATCTCCTCGCTCGTCCGTGTCGACGTCATTTTCTTTTTCGTCATCAGTGCTCCCTCATCTAGTTGCTATCCGTTGCTGTTGTGGGTGCTAAGACCGTTGGATTTTTTTTCCCTTCCTCGTTTCGGCATGTCTTGATGGCTTGGGAGTGGCTGAGCTCTGTCTCTCTCTTTTTTTACTTTTGGCGCAGCTTTAGGAGAGTGACTGTGAGTATATCTGAATCTTTTTCCTTTGCTGATGTACATGTGATGGATTGAAGCTGCCCCCTGTTTTCTCTTCTTTCGTTCTTGTGTGTTGTATGGGTGGATGAAACTTAATTTTTCCCCTCTATTCCAGTTGCTGTTAGTGAGAGTAGGATGAAGGTTGAGCTTCAAATCAAGTTGAAATTAAAGCTAAAGAGCCCACGTTAGGTAATTGTTCTTTAGTTGTTTTGGTTGCTTTAAGAGGAAGGAGATATGCTTAAATTTGTATTTTCTTGGGTTTTAAATTGATTATTAGTAAAATATGGGGTTTGGGAAACACAGTAAATTTATATATTGATGTTTAGAAATTGTGGGGAAGAGATGTGAAAAGTGAAAAGTTTGATAATACTGTTTGAATATTATTGCACACAAGGTGTTTGTGAAAATGTGTAGAAGAAGAAATTAATTTGGTAAGATTGTTCAATCCTATGTTGGGCTAAAAGGGTATAGAAATTGTTAGAAAATATATATATATATATATATATATATATATATATATATGTATGTATGTATGTATGTATGTATGTATGTATGTATACATACATATATAGAGAGAGAGAGAGAGATAAAGCTTGCATTATTAAATGGAGTTGAAGTGTGTATAAAAGGATATGGATTATATCTTATTGAAGTTGCTAAGTGGCTATGACATATATTATTGATTAAATTCAATGATATATCCCATGTGAGGAAGTTTGAAAGTAGGATTTTATATTCCTTTTCAATTTGGCACTTGGCATGGAATTAGAAGGTTGAAAGATGTTTAATTTGAAATTTCGAGGATTATTAACTTACTAATTTTGTGTTAGTCTTTGGGATGCCTAGCTATTAGGTGTTTGATGAAATGTTTGTGAATAAATTTACGAAATTGAGGGATGAAGGTTGTTGCTGGTTGCATTGGACGAAGTATAGTACAAGAGTTATTTATTTTAAATATTAAAACTCGGTAAAGATTTCGATGTTATATATAAAGTGATGGTGGTTTATTGATTAGAATCAATGTGGCGTTTGGCATGGGCAAGGTTGAAATTAAGAGTTTTAGTTGTGTATATTATCTTTATCGACTTTGGTTGTGTTTCTTGAGTTGTTGGATGGTGTTGCTAAATGATTTAAGGAACATGAGTTTAAACTTGAATATTCAAATTAGGAGTGAATAATGGTTTTAATTTGGACAGTAGGAGAATAGGAGTGAATATCAGTCGGCAGCTGATAAATAAGAGTTATATATGTTTGGAAGCTCAACAAGTAAGTAAATAACGTCCTCTTATAATTTCCAAGCATGATAGCATATCATCGAGGACCGTTTACTAGATTTATTTCATTTTCTTATTGGTACTGAAATGAATTAGGATTTAAGAATTTTACTTATTGTTAATAATTCTTCATCAATTGGATCATGGTACAATTCACAATTTTACACAAAATTGACAAGAAAACTTTCAAGATATGCTTTGTGAAATCGTTTCTGCCATACCAAATCACATTCCTTACTTGGTGAAACTCCGGAAGAAATCTTCCTTAGAAATCATAAAGGTCCTGTCGAAAAGAGTGATGAATAGTTTAGTCGTACGTCTGAATCTTGCTCAGTGGTGGCTGCGCTAGTTGCCGGAGTTGCCTTTGCAACTTCAAGCACGGTATCCGGTGGCAACGATGACAAGACTGGCAAACCAACTTTAGAAGGACATGCTGGGTTTGATATTTTCACTATCACTGCACTCGTTACTCTCTGCTTCTCTGTCACTGCACTCATCTTCTTCCTTTCCATACTCACCTCTCGAAAACAAGGGGCTGATCATATGAAAAAATTGTCTGTGAAGCTTTTTCTGGCCTTAAGCTCACTGTTTGTGTCCATTCTCTCAATGTTCATCTCTTTCTGCGCCGCACACTCTTTTGTGCTTGAGGACAAGTCCAAGAAATCAGTGCTCCCTCTTTATGCTATCATCTGTCTTCCTGTTTCATTCACAATTGCAGAGTTTCCGCTCTACATGGATCTTTGGGAAGGCATTTTTACGAAAGTTCAACGACCATACAATCAGAGAAGTATTTAGATGCAAGCTCCAACCCTGGCAAGCGCTTTAAGATCCAACTCATCTAAACTTTCATGTGCAAATAAAAGAGAAGTATTTAGAGGGGACAGTGGGGGTGCGGGTTCAAAAATAAAACCCTATGAATTTTTTTTGTTCCCCTCCCAATTGATTTGATTTGCATTTGAACCTATATTATATTTTCTGGTCTTGAATGCTTGCCCTTCCTCCACAAGTTGGAAAAGTAGTCTTGTTCTTTGTGCTTTATCAATAAAATTGATGTGTGTGATTTGTCCTTTTTTTTTTTAAAAAAAAAATGCAATGTGTTGTTTTACGTTAATCTGCAAGAACTGAATGTAATAATTTGTAACAAACTATCACAATCGAAACACCTACAAGTGTGCGTGAAGTATAGGGAACATTAGTTTCATCGTCTCTCATTTAAATTAATTTAAGAAAATATTTCCATGCTCTAACTCCTGCGTGTCGTTGATATAAGACCTATTTAGAGAATTGATCTTGGTCCTAAATATAAGACATATTTTTTCTATTTGTCGATTTTTGCCTAATTTGCTTTTATTGATGTTCCATCAATAATAATCAAAAAATCTAGGGAATGAGAGAATTAAGAAAGATTACTATAGTGTTTTAGAAAATACATATCATATTAACTAATTTAATTAACTTCTTTAATATAATCAAATAAAGTAAATATATCTTATATTAAGGTTTACAGGACTTCAATGAAAAAACATAATAATAAGGGAAAAAAATGAAACAATCAAATTGGTGTTATGCTCTATCAACATAATTCTCTCTCCGATCCTTTTTATAATGAACATTTTCTTTCATAAAGATGATCCTTAATATAAGGAACAAATCCACAAAAGTTACACACTTATTATTTTTAACTAACATTTTGAACTATTTGATTTTAGTAATTGTTCCTTATGAAAAGGACCGAAGGGAGTATTTATTAAATGTATAGACTGAATGGATGAAAGGTAATTAAAGAGTGAGTCCACCTAAATTTAAAGAAATAGCACTCTGATCCTTTTTATATGTCTAGTTTACATAATTCTTATATAATAAGGAAAGTTAGTTAACTTATTAAATATGTCTTCAATTGATGCATTTTTTCAAATATACTGTCATTTATGAATAGTATTTTCAACTTTCTCTTTCATTTTTTCTCTTTCCAACATAAATTAATTCTTTTTTTTCACACTAGACTTATAAAAAAGATAAAGTGACATATGTACGGAAAAACAAGAAGATCGAAGACGAAATATAATATTTTTGTGAGTTAATGATTCAAGGAGCTTTAATTTGTCTCTCTAGTCTTCAACCAATTATTGAGTGCGCGCGCGCTCGTGAAACACATGGTTACATGCAACTGCTGCTTTTTACTGGGCACGCAAATATTCTGGTGTGTGTATATATATATATATATATATTACAAAAAGCTCGCCGAAGTTCGCTCTTTAATTCCGTTTTGTAACTTTGAAGACTTCTAGACTGTTAAGGCAAGATGGTGGAGTACTTAATTAGCTATAGATAACTTGTAAAGCAAGAGAAAAAGAAATAGAAAGAATCGCTCGGCATAACTTTAGAATGAGTCTTTCCCAACACGTAGGAATTAGAAGCTGCTCTGTTTGCGTCATCCTCTCGTCTATTCTATGCATTATATTCTCTCTCTCTCTCTCTCTCTCTCTCATCCGCACCCGCCACTTGCGAGAGGCAAAATGGTTTCTGCTTTTAATGATTCTTCTGATTATCTCATGAACACGAAAGGTATCTATTGTGTATATCATTAAAGAGAAGTTAGACGGATTTAATTCGTGGCTTTTTTTTGGTACCCTTTTATTTTCTTTATTTCTTTTCACCTTCATTCAAATTAACGCTGTCCCCACCTACTTATCTTTTTCCGCTCGGAAGCTAATCAAGAAATCTGGCATTCATTCTTTTTGTTAACGTGTTGTGAATTAAAGGGCAGAGTTTGGTATAAAATGACATAACCCTGAATGATGAACCAAGTGGGTGAACAACATTGTGGTCATCATAATATAATCCATCATCATCATCAAAACCTGAACAAATGGAGATAGCTATGGATGATGATTTTCCCTCATTTGGTGCTTTTCCGGTGTCGGAGGGTGAAGATTTTGCAATTGCTGAAGAGGAAGAAAATAATGAATTATCACAGTCCACATTCAAAGGTGACTGGAAAAAGGTGGTTGAGTTATATGAAACAAAAGCAGGGGTCCAGAGAAGTGTGATCAAGAGCTCAAAAGACACAGCACTGCACATGGCCATCAGTGACGACAGAGAAGATGATGTGGAGAAGATGGTAGGAGCAATCGTCAACAATCACAACAAGAAAGCTCTGAAAATGAAGAACAACAGAGGTGAAACCCCTCTGCATCGCGCGGCCACAAGGAAGTCGGAGACAATGTGCAAGTGTATCTTTGAGGCAGGACAAATAATGGGTCTGGATTTGCTGAGTATTACTAACAAATGGGGCGAGACGCCCATCTTCATGGCGGCTCTTTACGACCGTAAACCTGCCTTCATCTTCCTCCACGATGCTGCTAAAGATGCATACCCAGAAGACCCAGAAAAACCGTATCGGTTTCTTAGAAGAACCAGTGGTTCTGGAGATACTGCCCTTCACTCTGCCATTAGGAGGGAGTATTTTGGTGAGCATATCTCATCATTCGTATAGGTTTCTTTGTGTTGTATTACTAATACATATACATACATACATACATACATATATGCAGATTTGGCGTTCCACATGATCATATTATACCCAGATCTAATGGGCAAATCCGATGAGAATGAAATGACTCCTCTTCATGTCCTTGCCAGCAAGCCTTCTGCCTTCAGAAGTGGCCTGCGGCTCTCCTGGTGGAAGGAAATCATATACTACTGTAAGTAAATAAAATATAAGACATACGTACCAAGTATTCTTTCCAGGAAATAAAATACTCCCCCTTGTTAATAATATGAGACACACGTACTTAATTTGATTAGATTAAAAAAATTAGTTAAGTTAATTAATGTGACAAGTATCATTTTCTAAAACTTCCTAAAAATCTTCTATAATTAATAATTCTAGAGTTTCTGCGAGATTATTTTATTTTTTGGAGGAAAGGTATCCGTGTGGATAAGCTGAAATATGATCCGGAAGTACGTACTCCCACTTCAAGAACATCAGCTGAGAAAATGGAAGACAAGTGTGCGGCCCCGGATAACTACCTGACATGTTATCAGTTCCTTTGGGGTGCCTACTCTGGTAATTAACTAATATATATTCTAATTATTGAATGCAACAACTCAAGATTCCTCTTAGTAATTTTGTTTCCAAATTATGACAGTTGTCAAGAAAATTAAAGAGTATTGGCAGAGACAGGCCAAATCATCAGGTGGCGAATTAGGAGGTAAAAGCCAAACAAATTCATACTCCTCCATGGATAAGATCTTTGACTCAAAAGGTTATACTTTGACTTCTGATCATGCATTCTTGATCTGTTATGCTGCGCAGGAAAGGAGAAAGGAGAGGATCTAGAGGCCCCAAATAACTCCTATGTTAATAAAAATATTCCACAGAATTATACTACCCTTTATGGGCTTCTGGTCTTTGTCTACCTAACTTTGCTTCGCTTCTCGGGATTTGGTATATATACCCAATTCAAGTTTCATTTCTTGCACTCATCATCGCATCTAAAATTCACGAGGCTAAAATTCACAAGGGGTCTCGTGAATAATGTTTGATCATTTTTAGATTTTACGTAAATCTACGAGTTGACTCTAGTATTTAATTATAAAATAAGTTAAGAAAAATTATATTATTTATAACAGGCATGTAAATATAGTGTGGCATGTGTTGGAGTTAAATTTATATTAACAGTACTCATTTTGTATGAATTGCATTATTTGACAGAGTTGATAGTTAACAAAATAAGGGAAGAGAAAGAAAAGCATGAATGGAGCGTTCAGATATTGAACGCACTCATGAAAAAGCATAGTACAGCATACATTACTGACGGAAGAGATTCGACCAGAAGAGGAACGATATTTGATCCGAGACAGCAAAAATCACCATCAACGAAAGCTCGAGTTCAAAAGGGTATTATAGTCTCTCCCTTGAATTTCAACTTCTGTCAAATCAAACATGCTCTATATCTGCTGTGTTAATTAATCCAACACAAACATTTAGAGTTTGTTTGTTTCTGTTTTCTATTTTATTGTTTTAAAAATAAGTTTTCAAAACAAAAAAATAAAACAAATATGTTCGGATAGTTGTTTAAAAAAATGTCTTTTTTTAAAGTAACGAAGTAGTGATTGTTGCCAACAGTGACATGGCGGTGGTTTAATTCGTACAGTGATATGGTATCGATAATAGATAAATAGTGGCTTCACAAAAATAATAAATAGAAAAACAAAAACAAAAAAACATTTAAAAACTATTTTGGTTTTTTAAAAATAACGTTATGTTTTTTTTGTTTTTAAAAACAAAACACAACTTATTGAAAATAGTTTTCTAAATAAGTTTTTTTTTAAAACAAAAAAAAAAACTGTTTTTAAAAATATAATAAAACAAACCCTTAATTTGCATGTACAGTTATGCGAAAGCAAACTCGTCGATTCTTAGTAACACTTCATAGTTCAAACGGGTGGAAAATTGCATATCCCGGTATATTTGCTGCTATTTATTAAATAAATTACGAAGCCCAACATCATTGGTGGCTTTAATAAATAGTACCTCTACTCATATACTAATTGCGTGAACATAAAATATGTAGCATGGAGTGAGGAGGAGGAAAATAGTGGTGCGTACCGAAGTGAGTCAGCATTATTTATTGCAGCCAGAAATGGAGTTCTTGAGGTAGTGAAGAAATTTTTGAGGGATGACCCAGGGACCATCCATGAAACCAATTGGAAAGGGCAAAATGTATTGCATGTGGCAGTTGAGCACCGCCAACCCTATATTATCGAGATCCTCAAGAAGGACGAGTTGTGGGATGGCCTTGTTCACTTAGTGGATATAGATGGCAATAGTATATTGCACTTGGCAGCAAACTTCGAATTACAGACTCTGGGCTCTAGCGCTCTGGAGATGCAAAACGAAATCAAGTGGTATGAGGTAAATATGCAGATATTATGTGTGCATATTTTTTCCAATATATACATGTCTAGTTATCATTGTAAGTATATATATTTAAATCTAACCACTCTACGACCGAATTTGAATTGTAGTATGTGAAATCGTTGATGCCACCCAACGCCACATTCCTTCCAAACGATAGAGGAAAAACTCCTGATGATGTCTTCCTTGGAGATCATAAATATCTTGTCTGCAACAGTGATGAATGGCTTTGTCGTACGTCTGAATCTTGTTCTGTGGTGGCTGTGCTGGTTGCCGGAGTTGCCTTTGCCACATCAACCACTGTCCCCGGTGGCAACGATGACAAGACTGGCAAACCAACCTTAGAAGGACAACCTGGGTTTGATCTTTTCGCTATCTCAGCACTAATTGCGCTCTGCTTCTCCGTCACTGCACTGATCCTGTTCCTTTCTATACTCACCTCTCGAAAACATCCCGCTGATTTTATCAAAAAATTGCCGGTGAAGCTTCTTCTAGCCTTAAGCTCACTATTTGTGTCCATTTTCTCAATGTTCGTCTCTTTCAGTGCAGCCCAGTCCTTTGTGCTGGTGGGCAAGTCCATGAAATCAGTGGTCCTTCTATATGCTATCATTGGTCTTCCTGTTTCCTTCACAATTGTAGAGTTCCCGCTCTACATGGATCTTTTCAGAGGCATTTTTATGAAAGTCCAACCATCATACAATCAGCTGAAACGTATTTAGAGGGGGCAGTACCGGTGGTGCTGGTTCATTCAAAAAAAAAAATAAAACCCTATGAATTTTGGAGAAATTTGGCCTTCCCTCTTGTATAATTCCTGGATCCGTCTAGGGTTTTGTTTATTCATGATCATATGTAGCTGGGGATTCTCAACCTCTCTTTCATCTTGTCGATGAAATATTTAAACCTTGTTAATGCATATAAATTGCTTGGTCAGTGATTTTTTTTTTCTGGGGCCAAAGCTTGGTCAGTGATTTGCAACTGAGAAACAATTTATTTTGGGGCAAAAGGAGACTTAAGCTATTATTTTGGAGTAAAAGTAGATATAAATTATTTATTTTGGAGCAAATATAACAACGCCATTAAAAACACTTAACTTCAGTTACTTTTTGAACTGTGGGTTCCACCAATCTTCTCTTTCTCTATTTTTTTAATCAAAAAATATCACTTAGACCTCATAGAAACAATTTCATTTCAGATAACCCCAAAAAATAAAGTAAGACCATTATTGTCTTTTCACTGAAAAACTTGATTTCATTTTGACTTAAGAAATACAATGAAATTTCAGAATCTTTTGGGCGTTAACAGAAATGAAATTGTTTTCATGTGGCCTCAGTGATATTTTTTTCATTAAAAAATATATTAAAATAATAGAAAGAGAGAAAACTAGTGGACTCACAGTACAAAAAGTAACGGAACTTAAGTGTTTTTAACGACGTTACTATATTTATTCCCAAATAAATAGTTTATGTTTACTTTTGCACGCAAAAAAATAGTTAAATCTTATAGATGCTCATAGCGAAATTGCTCATTGCTAAATTTGCACCTTCACCTTATAGTTAATAGGGTTAAAATTTTAACACTCACTTATTACTCTGAAAGTGAACTTATAACAAGGATCCAAACTTTTTTGCCAAACTTGATTTATAAAAATTATAACTTGGATCAAATTCGTAGTTTAACCTAGTAAGTACGAACATAGGTGAGGGTAGTCTAGCTACGTGGCTTGATTCTCTCAATTACTGAATAATACTCTGTTTTGCTATCATCAACAGCTCCAGCAAGTCTTTTGAAATGATGATTTTACTGTTGCCTTGTTTCAAATTTTATTGCTGTATAAAAATCTCCCGTGATCATTTAACGAATATGAATTGCTCGGAGAGTTGCAGCTCTGCGATTCCAAATCGCTGCCTTTATTGAATGTGAATCTCTACTGATTTAGCGCCATTAAAGATCTCTACAATGAGTGTGGTCTTTATTCTTTACCGTTTACATGAAACCAATTAAAGTGTATTTTAAAGTATGTGCATGCATAGCAGACAAAATTGAGAACTACGAATGGCATTGATTTCGGAACTTTTTTAATTTGTTTTTACAAAAAAATGAGAGCTTGCTTCTCGCAGCTAAAGTGATTTTTTAAAAAGAAATCAAACTGTGTTTTACGAAAGGAACAAACTACAGGAAGATGACATATATCCACAGGGCATATGCTTTCTTTTTAAAAAAATGAAATGTATATATTCCAAAAGAAAAGTCTAGCACATATCTAATGTTTGACCTAATACTTTCATGACCAGACCTCTCTACTGCAATTTGAGAAGATGGATGATTAAAGCAGCTGCTTTCGCCTTTCTCACTCACTAATTGACGGATTGGGATTCTCTCCCTACCCTTCCCGTCCACTGCCATCCTTTATCCCAAAATTATGCAGTTTTGAATTTACTTGACAAAGAAGATAGTAGACCAGATAAGGAAAGAGAAAGAAAGGCATGAATGGAGTGTTCAGATATTGAAGGCACTCATGGAAAAGCACAATGAAGCATATATTACTGAAGGAAGAGACCCGGGAATAGGAAAGGTACTTGATCCGAGAGTACAGCAAAATCTACGAACCAAAAATGCTCAAGATCAAAAGGGAGTGTGTATATATATATATATAGTCCATTGAATTTTCATTTCTTTCAAAGCAAACACACTCGATATAATCTACTATTTAATTTAATCTCCAGTTGATGGAGATGAATTTGAATAGGCAACGGTGGGGACACAGTTAAGAAGACTCCAAAAAAGTAGCCAGAAACATATACACCCTTGTTGGTGGCAGCACAGAAAGGTGTAATTGAAGTGATCAACAAAATTCTAAGCCAATTACCGATGACCATCTACGATACCACGCCGAAGGACAAAAATATATTGCAGGTAGCAGTGGAGAACAGGCAATCCAGTGTTATTGAGGCAGTGCATAAACAAGTTAACAAAGAATTAAAGCTTAATCTTTGGGCTGACCTCATTGAATCAGCGGATACTCATGAAAATACTGTATTACACTTAGCAGCCAAGTACGAGGAATCCATGTTTCATCCTTGGCAGATTCATGGCACTGCCATGCAGATGCAATGGGAAATCAAGTGGTATGAGGTAATTAATTGATTAACTTACTATCCAGTCACGTGTTAATACTTAATACTGTGACATTATCCTCACAATTAAACTATTTTAACGATGGAATTTAATTTGAATTGCAGTATGTGAAATCGTTGTCGCCACACCACTTCCTTTCCCTTGGCAACGCAAAAGATGAAACTCCGGAACAAATCTTCACTAAAGGCCATTAACTATATATGTATGTTTCTTTTACTTCCTTAATTATAACTTCAATTTAATTTTCACTACTACTACACGTAATCATCATCATCATCATTATTGATTGTTCTTTCTTGGTTTTAAGTGGCAGCATATCTCTGGAATAGAAAAGCATTCGGAATAAAGTGTTTGGGCGATATATTAAGCTGGGGCCCATGCATGCAATCACAATAGTGATTGTGACAGCGTGTACTAATGTGAATAAAGAATATGGGTAGATGACAGCCTGTAATTAGATAGTTAGAACGGTCAAAGTAGTTAGTTATTTAATTGATTGTAATCATTTATATAAGGACATGGGTCTGTACAGTATTCCTCAATGCAATACGATATTTTTTCATCAGTTTCTTCCTTCCTTCCTTTTCTCTCAAGCGTTCTGTGCTCGTTCTCTTCCAAATGTTTCATGGTATCAAAGCATCGCGCTGCCATGACTCATTTCACCTCCTCCTCCTCCGTCGCCGGTGAAGCTACCACTGGAATTTCACCCGATCCATCTCAGAATCTCTCAAGTCCCTATTATCTTCACCCTAATGAAAATCCAGCGCTGGTTTTGGTCTCTCCGGTTCTAACAGGGCCGAATTATCATACGTGGTCTCGAGCCATGAAGATGGCTCTCCAATCGAAAAACAAGCTCGCTTTTGTTGACGGAACTATTCTAGCTGCGATGGCTTCAGATCCGATTTACTCTGCTTGGCTGCGATGTAATACGATGGTCTGTACGTGGCTAACGCGTTCTCTTTCTTCCACAATTGCTCAGAGTATCTTATGGTTGGATAAGGCGTATGATATCTGGTCAGATTTGCGAGATAGATTTGCTCAGAGTGATGTTTTTCGTGTTGCTGAGCTACAGGAAGAAATCTTTTCTTTCCGACAAGGCGATCTGTCGGTGAGTGAATATTACACCAAACTGAAAATCTTTTGGGATGAGTACATGATTTTGAGGCCGATTGTTCGCTGTCCTTGTAATTTTACTTGTTCCTTGTGCCAAATATCGTGACAACGATTATACATTGCGATTCTTGAAAGGTCTAAATGACCGATTTGCATCTGTCAAATCTCACATTATGTTACTTGATCCATTGCCTTCTGTGAATAAGGTTTTTTCTATGCTTTTGCAACAAGAACGTGAAATGTCATCTGGAGTGGAACCAACTATTTTGTTTAATAAAGGACCACCATGATCCTCGGTTCCTCCTACTCCTTCCGGTTCTGGTTCGCGGGCTTCGATAACTAATGGTTCTGCTAACACGAAGTTCTGTACTTATTGTAATCAACCTCATCATACTGTTGACACCTGTTACCGCAAGCATGGCTTTCCTCCTGGCTTTAAGTTCCGTAATCAAGCTTCACCATCGACTAATCAATTTCAGTCTCAGGATCCTGCCTCCAATTCTGTACTAGAGCAGAAGCCAACTACATCTATTGGCATTCTTCCTACGCCATCTCCTCAGTTTACACCAGAGCAGTACCAGAAACTTCTTGCTCTTGTTCAGTCTACTTCAACTCCTCCTTCTCAGACAGCCTCTGTTCCATCTGTCCATAATATCCATTCTGTTTCTTCCTCTCATCAGAATCCAGGTAGTTCTATTCCTCTTAATTCATTTTCTCCTAAGCTTTCCTGGATAATTGACACTGGTGCTACCGATCATGTATGTCATTCTCTTGATTACTTCTCTGTTTATCACACAATTGATTCTATTCCTATTAAGCTTCCTAATCAGAGTTATATTACCACCACCATTTCTGGTACTGTGTGTATTTCCAATTCTCTCATTCTTCATAATGTGTTCTATATACCAGAGTTTGCCTTTAACATCCTCTCTGTCTCCAAACTAACTCGTACTCTTCCTTGTTGTTTTTCTTTCTTATCTTCTGGTTGCCATATTCAGGATCTTTTTCACTGGAAGATGATTGGTACAGCTGAAGTTTTTGAAGGTCTATACTTCCTTAATCCTGCACCCATCACCCATACTGTAGCTATGTCCACTTCACCAGCTCAGTCCATCGCCAACATACCTGGAGTCCCATTTGATTTGTGGCATCATCGGCTAGGTCATACTTCTTCTTATGCCTTAAAAATTTTACATCAACAGTTTCCCTTTGTTCATTGTAATGCCAAGTTTACTCCATGTGATGTATGCCATATGGCTAAGCAGAAAAGATTGACTTTTCCTGTAGGCACATCTAGCAGCAATAAAACTTTTGATTTGATACACACAGATATCTGGGGCCCTTTTCTGTTACATCTATTCGAGGTTTTAAGTATTTTCTGACCATTGTTGATGACTTTAGTCGCTATACATGGGTTTTTCCTATGAAATCTAAATCTGAGGTTCGAGTTCATCTTCAAAACTTTGTATCCTTTGTTGAAACTCAGTATCATAGAATAATTCAAATTATTAGATCAGATAATGGACTTGAATTTTTCATGGAATCCTTTTATAAATCCAAGGGCATTATTCATCAAACTTCTTGTATTGAAACACCTCAACAAAATGGTCTTGTAGAGCGGAAACATCAGCATGTTTAGAATGTTGCTCGTGCACTTTTATTTCAATCTAATCTTCCCAAAATGTATTGGTGTTTTGCTGTTTTACATGCTGTTTTCCTCATTAATCGGTTGCCCTCTCCGATTCTTCATCATTCGACTCCTTTTACCTTATTATATAATAAAGATCCTTGTTATTCTGATCTGCGAGTCTTTGGTTCATTGTGTTATGCTTCTACTATTTCCGCCAATAGATCTAAGTTTGATCCTAAAGCCTCTAAATGTGTGTTTCTTGGTTTTCCTGCTGCTACTAAGGGGTATTTGGTTTTGAACCTTCACACTAATGTGGTTTTTATTTCCCGAGATGTTATTTTTTATGAATCAATTTTTCCTTACCATATTGCTACATCACATGTTGACTCCACTTCCTCTTTGCCTCTTCCAGCTGATGTTCCACCTCTTGATTATTCCTTTTCTCCACCTTCCCCTCTAACTCCTGTTCCTCTTCCCTCTTCCTCATCTTCTTCTTTGCCTTCTCCTTCACCTTTAGCTTCGCTTGCTTCTTCTGATTCTATCTCCCCTGCTTCTGTTCCTCCACGTGTTTCTAGCCGACCACACAAACCTCCTACTTATTTGCAGGATTACTATTGCTCGGCCTTCACGACTTCGGCTGCCCCATTTTCTTCTGGTGATAGGTATCCTTTCTCTACTGCTCTTTCTTCTTCCTTATCTCCTTCCTATACAAATTTCTGTCTTACCCTTTCTCTAGATGATATTCCTCACACCTATCGTCAAGCCTCTAGGTTTAAACATTGGCGTGATGCTATGGATGCTGAGATTTCTGCTCTTGAACAGAATAAGACATGGATCCTCACTCCTTTGCCTAATGGGAAACATCCTATTGGTTGCAAATGGGTTTTTACTAAGAAATATAAGTCTGATGGTACTCTTGATAGGTACAAAGCTAGGTTGGTTGCTAAGGGTTTTTCTCAAACTGAAGGGATTGATTATTTTGATACATTTTCTCCTGTTGTTAAGATGACTACTGTTCGGTTGTTACTTGCTCTTGCCTCTGCTAATAATTGGCACCTTCAGCAACTTGATGTGAATAATACTTTTCTTCATGGGGATCTTCTTGAGGAGGTCTATATGGTTTTGCCACCTGGATTTTATACTTCTGATTCTTCTCTTGTTTGTAAATTGCAAAAATCCCTTTATGGCCTTAAGCAAGCAAGTCGTCAGTGGTTCCAAAAGCTTTCATCTGTGCTTATTGCCTTGGGGTATATTGAATCTAAGGCTGATTATTCATTGTTTATTAAAGCTTTTGGTTATAGCTTCACAGCTCTTTTGGTGTATGTGGATGATATACTTCTTACTGGCAATGATTTGGCTGAAATTGACACAGTCAAGTGTACTCTTGATCTCCAATTCAAGATTAAAGACCTTGGTTATGTGCGTTACTTCCTTGGACTTGAGGTTGCTCGTGGTAAATCTGGGATTGCTTTCTGTCAGCGAAAGTTTATTCTGGATCTTCTGACTGAGGCTGGGTATCTTGATTGCAAACCTGCCTCTACTCCCATGGACAAGCTTGATAAATTGAGTCTCACTTCAGGTACTCCTTTATCTGATTTTACTTCCTATCGTCAGCTTGTTGGACGTCTCTTGTATTTGACTACAACTAGACCAGATATTTCTTTTGCTACCCAACAATTGAGTCAATTTATGGCTGCTCCTACTGATCTTCATCTTAAGGCTGCCCATAGAGTTCTTCGTTACTTGAAGGGTACTCCATCCAAGGGTCTTTTCTTCCCTTCTACATCAGATTTTTCTTTAAAGGGATTTAGTGATAGTGATTGGGCGGCTTGTCTTGATTCTCGGCGTTCTATTACTGGCTATTGTGTATTCCTTGATAATGCTCTTATTTCTTGGAAATCCAAAAAGCAAAGTACTGTTTCTTTATCTTCTTGTGAGGCTGAATACCGTGCTTTGGCTATGACTACATGTGATATTCAGTGGCTTTTATATCTGTTAGATGATCTTCTGGTGTCTCGGTCTCGGGCTGCTCTCTTATATTGTGATAATCAGTCCGCTATACAACTTGCTTCCAATCCCACTTTTCATGCTCGTACCAAGCACATAGAGTTGGATTGTCACCTTGTTCGGGATAAAGTTCAGGAGGGTGTCATCCGGTTATTGCCTGTTTGTTCCCAGAATCAGCTTGCATATGTCTTTACCAAACCGCTTGGACCTGCTCCGTTTAATTTTCTTATCTCCAAGCTGGGCATGATTGATATACATGCTCCAGCTTGTGGGGGGCTGACAGCGTGTACTAATGTGAATAAAGAATATGGGTAGATGACAGCCTGTAATTAGATAGTTAGAACGGTCAAAGTAGTTAGTTATTTAATTGATTGTAATCATTTATATAAGGACATGGGTCTGTACAGTATTCCTCAATGCAATACGATATTTTTTCATCAGTTTCTTCCTTCCTTCCTTTTCTCTCGAGCGTTCTGTGCTCGTTCTCTTCCAAATGTTTCAGATTGTTCATCTTTGGTTTGTGTGAATGATTTGTTATTGGCCCAAGATATTCTTTGGATACTATTTTTTAAAAAAAAACCAACTCCAATGTTTTGTGCCAATACGACACAGGTTTATGAAAAATAATAGTAGAGGAGATAGAGCTAGGAATCAAGGTTGGCCCTTGATGGGCCAAGGCCTAAAAGGGCCGGCCCTTTTAGGCCGGGGGTAAGAAAAATGCTATTTTTCAAAACCTGGCCGAAAAGCATAAGGGCCTGAAGATATTTTTACAAGATTGAACAAATTTTATTTTTTTTTTCAGTTTTTCTTTAAAAATTACAACAATGGAATTCCTAATTTAATATATAAATATTGTCAAAATTAGAGTATAAACGGTATTCATCATGCAACAAACAAACACAGTCATTAAATCATAATCAAAAGTAAACTATTGTCTATATACCACAATTGCAAATAATTAATGAGAAGACTTTACAAAATTAAAAATACTTCTTCTAAATAAGTCTTGAAAAATGTAAGAAGTTAATAAAATAAACAACACAAGATATAAATAAAACAATCACAAGAAAATAAGTCAAAAAATACAAAATTGGTAAGAATACTTATGAAATAAGAAATATTTTTTATAAACTGGATTGAATATTGAATATATACAAGTTATTCCATTGGACTAAGATAACTTGAAAGTTGATCATTACATACGCTTCCATCATCATCTTCTCTCATTGATTACCTATATATGGTTTTTGGTGCTTCTTTATATATATTTTCTATTCAGTCCCATAATAATAATATATATATTCAGTCCAAAGAAAATTTTCTCATCACACGATCCTTTGGAGAGCGATGGTTTAGTTTCTGCATATTTTGGATACTTTTAAGGAAATTTTTTGCGAATTAAGTTTAGTGAATGTGAGGGGAAAGAGAATTTGTATTTGGCAAATACTTCAAAGTTCTTTTCATCACTACTAAATTATTGAAAAGAGTACTAAGGCGTGCACAATTATTTGAGAGATTGGTGAAAAGGATTAATGATTATTAATGAAAGCACAAGTTATTTTTTTAATATTATTTAATTATTCCTTCCGATTATGGGGAAAACTATTTTTTAGTTTTGGTATTATTTGAAATAAGCTATTTTTTCATTAAAAATAAATAAAATAACAATTATAATATTTAGTTCCAAATATACAACCTTAGTGTCAACACACTTTTTTGCATAAACTCATACATTTATAATATTCAGAGGGTTCAAATAATTCCACGCTTTAAAAAGGTTTTAAGAGAGGGGCTTGATGTTATTAAATGCAGGACCCTTATGATTTGCGTCAATAAATTTGAAGCTTAACACGAAGGGCTTAGTGTGGTGCTCATACCGACTATGTGTGATTATTTATATACACACTACCCTGATTGTCAAATCCAACATTTTATTTTAATCAAAAAATGAAATACGTTAACAGTTAGGAAATTAATTCGGCGCTAAACCAAGTCGTATTCGCGTGATCGTGTCCATATACAGTGCGTCTTGTGCTAAATAAAAGATCAGATATAGAGATTCTTGGCGTTTATTATTCATTATTCAATTTCTTACAAAATCTCCGGAATGACAATCCCTGGATTCCTTTTCGTCTCCAAATATTCTCATTTGACAATTGCCAGAGAATATCATATCATACGTAGTATTTCTCTGACTCGATCAACAAGCAAAAGGACAAACTGTTCTTATTGCGATATCCTTAAATCAAGCAATTCCTTATTCGTTTAAAAAAATATTGTTATCACCATAGGATTATTAAATACTCATAAGTTTTCTGACAAGTAGAAAGTTTATTTAATTGGTTAGTTATACGTAGTAGTTAGATTTAAAATAACAATAATTTAACTACACATAATAAAATTTTGAAAAGTCAAACACGCACGCACATATATCAATCACTGCGTTTTGGATTTTGTGTATAAAAATATTTTAAACAAGTTGATATAAAAATACATGAACGAAATCCATTCCCTTGTAATTTAATGAAATAAGACTATATAAAAATTAATAAGAATAATGAGAAGAAATGTATGGTTGAGAGTTAGTTGATAGATTATAGTGAAGGAAGGGAACAGAAACATCCATAGGCCGTTATTAAAAAGAGTTGCCCAAGCTGATAAGATGCCTATAAAAATTGTTTTTTTAAAAAAAAATATAAGTCTATTACCATGTGGCTACTAGTAATAATTTTCATATGTGATAGTATCAGCATGTATGTGTAAAGTGTGGAAAATTTCATCCATAGTAACTAGTTATTATAACTTTATTTTCTTGTAATTTAATTTTGATAATATTGATGTTTTAAATTACGAATTTATTGTTTTAAATTTATTTCTTCAAAAAAGATAGGAAAAATATTGTTTTCCTAATTAAACGGACCTAAATCTCGTGAGCCCAGCCCTGGCCCAATAGTATAAAGGCCGGGCATCATAATTGGGGGGGGGGGGCGGGTCTCACAGTACTCAAGTTTAAAAGTGATGGTACCAGTCCGTTTATGCTCGAGCCTATAAAGGGTTGGCATTTATTCCCAACTCAAGATATGGGGTACGGTCAACAGTTGTGTGTCGTGTCATGTAGATCTTAATTTATATTTAATTATTTACAAATACTTTCTTTTAAAAAAATTGCAATGGCAAGCAAAAGCTTGTATTTTACAAGAATATAATATTTAGACCGCACTAACTGTTTCTTGTGGCATTAATTACAAATACTTTTAAGTAAATAACATAAATTGTTTCATTATCGTGAAGTTACATAATTATCTTTTTGTTAATTTTAAACCAAGACAAACTCTTCAACCCTTTCTCTCTCTCTCTCTCTCTATATATATTGTGAAATATAAACAAATCCTAGAAATTGGAAAATTTATGTTTTTTTTAAATACAAATATTAAAATCAGTTTTTTTTTAAAAAAAATTATTCTGTTTTAATAAAAAATTCTGCATTTTTTAACAAACTAAATTAATTTGGAAACAAAATCAAACAGCTTTGTGTAACTTATATTTTTATTTCAAAAAGGAGTTCTTGGAAATTTTATCACTAATACCAACATAAGTAAATAAGAGAATATAAGTTTGAATCCTAGAAAACACATTTTTATGAGAGTGATCATTCTCACTGATGAAATTTTTAAATAGAAAATTTTCACCAATTTTTTTAAATAAATCAAAAGCAACAATTTGAGGGAAAATGTTTTTGGGAAGTAGATCATTATGCAAAGCGCCTAAAATATTTGAGGTGGCCAATACAAATTTGGGAAGAGTTGGACAAGTGAAAGGGAAACGACGAAAATATATGGTGTAATGATCCATATTAGGGAGACTGTTTTTCATATATGTATGTGATATTATTGGTTTAAGATGGTCCGCACAGCTGCACCGAATTACACATTACATGCCTTCCTCTCTACTTTTCTTCCATCTATTATTATTGTTGACCCATTCCCCCAAAAAACCAGACAAAAATGCAGAGACCAAGATAGAAATTTTATGCTGACCCCAACCAGACAAAAAATAAGTGGCTTCCATGTTTAATTTTACCCGTTATGTGGGAGATTTTAGACCGTTCACATTTGACCCAAATTCCAAATAAACCGAAAAAAGTGCCCCCAGCCGCCTGTCTACGCCAAAAATACTTTAATTAAAGGGTAAAAGTGTACAAATACCCATAATTTTTCTAAATAGCGTCAAATATAACAGATTTAGACCCAGTGAACTTTTTGAAAATGGGGTATTTTTTCCCTTTATTTGGGTGCATTTTAGCCCCATTTTCAAAAAATACATAGATATTTTCACATATAAATAAAGTTTATGGTATTTGACACTCTTTAGGAAGAGTTTATAGGCATTTTTACACTTTTATCCTTAATTGAATTAGATTAAAGAAGTTGCTAATAGTCAAGGTAAGTTCGGAGAGCTCACAACTTTGATATCTCGCTTGTAATCCTAGATCGTTAGTATTTACCGATTCTGATTCAAAATAGTTCTATAGATATTCGGGGGATATTATTTTCACAAAAGTTAATAATAATCAAATGTGAAAGGTCTAAAATCTTCCACATAAGGGGCAAAACATGGAAGCCACTTCTTATTATTGTTTTTGGTCTGGTTGGAGTCAACATAAAATCTATTAATCTCACCTGCAGGCCCAAATTAAGGCCCACGAACTTCACTCTTCTGTAGACATTCAGAATTGCAACCAAGACAATCAATGAGGGTTAGATCGAACGGAAAGAGTTAGTATCTTACGACATGACAAACTAAAGTTTAAATCCTTGTTGGTAGAGGTACTCACATTTAGTGTTCGACTGTACCATGAATAGAATTGCTTCTAATAAAAGGATACTTATACCTAAAAAAAACAATTTGGACAAGGCCTAATCACATTCCAAATTTGCTTCACATACAGAGCTCCAATATACAGCTGTGCCATCTCAATACCACACTGTAATTTTAGGCATGATAATTCATCTAGTTGCAATCTCATACCCAATAATGACGAGCTTCTTTTACTGTGATATGGAAAGTACTGTAAAATATTATCTGCCTGCATGATTTTGTGTGAGTGCATTATATATATACAAATATGCTTCCCCCAATCTGAACACACTAAAATGGCAATAATTCATCCATAATTTAAATTTCAAAATGTTAACTAGGTAAAATTATTAAAATGTCTAAACTCTCCTATGAGTTAAGGAGCAATTTTGTTTTAGAAGTTTTCACTTATGGCAATTTTATTTTGAAAGTTTTAAAAAGGAAGCAATTTTACCCTACATATAATTTCAGTTAATTTTGATAGTTAGTTGACTAAATATACTGAATTGACAGTCCACATGCCATCCACACAAATAGAGAGAGACCTATATCAACTTCATATATGGCTAGAATTAAAAAGAAATAGAGGAATATAAAGAGATGGTGGAAGCAAGCGAGCTAGTTAGCCTATCTATATTATCCCAAAATATATAAAAATCCTTTTAATTAATTCATCTTAAAAAAGAAAGGACGCAGATTAAAATGAATTGCCGCTAACCAGGGTTGACGAGGATGGAGGCAGAAAACCAAGTAAGAAATTGCAAAGATGGCAACATAGGGTAAACCAAAGTAAATGTTATTAATATTGGAATGTATACAAGTGTGTTTATGCGTTGTAAGGTTCTTAAGGAACTATTTGGTTTAAAGGAAGGGGATGAAAGGGAAAGGGACGGAGGATTGAAGGGGAGGGAATGGAATGAAAGGAGAAGGGACTATCTTGTTTGGTTTAAATAGAGAAAAGGGGAGGAGAGGGGTTCCTTGTTTGGTTCAAAAGAGGAGGAAAGGATAATAAATAATCAATTTATCATCCTGCCCTTATATATTAACTTATATTTTTTTCCTTTTATATTATAAAAATTAATTTTTTGGCAAGATATTATATAAATATAATTGATTCATTTTGTACTTTATAAGAAAATATAAATATAATTTATAAAAATAAACCCTTAACCCATTCATATGTTAATATGCGTATAAAAAATTGATGTAATGGTATTTTTATTTTTAATTATATTTTAATATTATAATATTTTTCCCTTCATTATCTTTGTTATCTTTACTATATAGCTATATAATATCATTAAAAATATATAGTGCTTTTTATATTCATGTTGAGAGACATCCTAATATTACATTCCAAGCACATTATCATTATACAATAGCCTAGATCAATTATATTGTTGGAAAAAAATAGCCCAGATCCAATTTAATCCCATCCCTTGTTTTCTTTATTGACCTTCAATCACAGCCCTCGTTAAAACCAATGAATTCCCGAGCTTATTATTGCAAATTCGTTTCCTTTTGTTTTTTTATGAAACCTCAAACTCCCTTTCAACGCCTCTGTTCCTAGCACCAGACCATCATTCCCGTACCGCTTGATTTCATCGCATCTCCTTTGGTCAAGTGATACCCACAACAACATTGAAAATGGCGAGAAGGGGAGGATACACACAACCGACGACAACGGAAGAACACAGACGATGAACATACGGTGACCATGGATCTCTAATGCAATCTGTGATTGGCGACATCAGTGCAGAAAGAGGAAGGGAGTTGTCAACCAAATGCAGCGAGAAAACAGGCAGAGACCATGGACCTCGAATGCAAGCTCTAATTTGCAACATCTAGGGAAGGGTTGTCCCATAGAGAGAGATAAACCAAATAAGGTTATATGTGTGTGCTGGCAAAAAAAAAAAAAAAAGTAAGAGAGGGCAATCGTTGTTTGAGTTTTCCTTTTTGTTTGGTGATAAGTGAAATATTTGCATATTTATTTTCTCTAATATGATGATTTTATGGACGATATTTGAGCTTAATATAATATATTTGGGTGTAAAATAAATAGTATTTAAAAAATAAAGAAAAATATAAAAAAAAATGTCAGTACTGTAGCGTCGGTTACTATTCATAATGGAATCACTGTAGCAGGACGTTACTGTAGCGGACGGAGGTGACTGTAGCGGATGGAATCACTGTAGCACTGTAGCAACACGGAAAAAATACGTAGGTTTGCTGAAAAGTCATGTTCATGCGTGAAATGAAGGAAAAGTACTGTAGCACATGTGAAAAAAAAAAAGAGAAGCAACAGACGCACTTGCTTGCCTATATATACATGTGTGCTTCTTTGCAAAAATGGAAGGAGGAGGAGAGAAGAAAGTGTGGAGAATTTTCTCTGACAGTCAAAGATCCTTCTCTGACAGGGAGAGATATTTTCTCTGACAGTTCTAAATAAATTGTGTTTTTTTTTATTTTTAATTTTATGTATTGTATTATTTTTTTTATGCCTCCTACATGGAAGGCTTAGTATTATATTATTTTCTGTATGCCTCCTACATGGAAGGCTTAATATTGTATTACTTTTTTGCATGCTGCCTACATGGAAGGTTTTACCTCCTAAATGGACGGCTAAATTTCTCCATTTTTTTTTATGTATATTTTTTGTTGTATATTTATGTTTGAGAATTTAATGTTCAAGTTTATGCAGTATTTATGAGGATTTCATTCTAGTTTTATATAATGTCAATTTATTTTTATTTTGTTTTTAATTTCATCATGTGCTAAATTTTCATTTTCCTAGGGTGATGACATAGCTTACTAATGACGGATTGAATCTTAACTTATTAAATCTAGTTTAAATTTCTCCTTCATGATTGAGTTTTAATTATTATTCTTAATGCTTTTGATTGACTGGCCATCTTTTGAATGATTTCAATATGCATGTTGAGACCGGAAGGAGATGCATGTGTGTAGATTCTATAATTAAAACCATGACTTGCATATGAAATAGGAATATATTCATATGAGTTATGTAGTCTTATTGAGTTCCATAAATCTTAATGCATAATTAATTGCTTAAATTCATATAGGAATATATTGGATTAACAATTAATTATAGAATTGCTTGACCTTGGAAGAGGCTAGTAATTAAATTAGGGAAACTCGACTATCAATCATGTGAAATAAATTGGGCTAGAATAGATAAGTGATTCAATTCGAAATTTGTTAAGTGAAATCTAATCCCTAGGATTTTTTTCTCATATTTGTTTTCATATCATCTGCACTCATATTTAATTATTTTTCTTTTATTTGTACTCTCAATCACCGATTTATCGATCGACTAAATAGAATTAAAATTACCCATTTTAGTACTTAGTGATCAATCCTCGTGGGAACGATACTCTACTCACTTCTATATTACTTGATTACGACAGTGTACACTTGCACTATTTAATTGATCATCCAAACTCGTAACATTTGGATCAATTTCTCCCGTTAAATAAGAAAGAGAAGAAAACAATATTTGTTTAAATTATTGCAGCTAACAATATTAGAGAGAGGGAGAGGGGTTCTTAATCTCCTCATTTGTTTTCCTAATTTATGTATATTGATACTCCCTTAATAATAATTAAGAAGAAAGAATAGGAGAATTAAGAAAGATAATTAGAATGTTTTAAAAAATATATGTCATATTAACTAATTTAATTAACTTCTTTAATATAATTAAATTAGATAAATATATCTTATATAAAGACTAGAAAAAGTAATTAGTGGCGCTTTAACTTTTGAATTTTTGTTTGCCAAAATGCAATGAATAAGCAGATTATTCTATAAAAATGTAAATTAGCGTATGTTAGAATATTAAATGTGACTGAACTTGATTTGAATTGTAGAGAAGCCAAAAAGTCTAGTGTTTTGGATATAATTAAACTTAATAACTAAGGGATAGTATATATACATATAAGCAAAATGTACGGAACAAGCAGATTATTCCTTTGTTTTGTTTTCTTCTTATTATAATACGGTTTGGCTGTTAGGGAAATCCAGAATGAAGAAGTTGGATGATGGTTCAGTCACGAACCCAGCTTAGTGCTAACACACACCAAAGCATGATTGAGCCCACCCCAACTTCTACAATTACATGGGGATAAAAGCTCAATAGGTCCATACCACTATGTTACATGTTTTTCCGGCCCAAATAAAGGCCCAATAACTGCAATCTTCTCTAGAATTAAAATCTGGACAAGGCCTAATCACATTCCAAATTTGCTTCACACACAAAGCTCTAAAGCCCACATCCTTTGCATTGCTACTCCCAACGCCAAAGCCTCCCAGGCTGCTCTTAATGCATCAAACAAAAAAACGAAAAGAAAAGAAAAAATATTCGATATTTTTTTAAAGAAAAAAGAGTGAAGGAAAAATGTCTCTTAACCGTTTTCCTAGTTTTTGATTAAAAAATTCTTCACTAACCAAAAAAAATAAAAGTCAGAGGATGATATGAAGTTATGAACAGCGATGATTTAACTTGACTGCACTCACAGAGGATCCGTCCCAATGTCATCAGCAATTTGTAAATCTGGTAAATGACTTAGCTCGAGTGGTGTTCGGCAATTTAGAAGCTTGAATTTAAATTGTTATTCTTCAGTGGCTTGAAGGTTTTGTCTGAATCAATTGATTTACTAAGGCATCTTCGTCAAAATATATGGTACGAAAATTAAAAGGATATTATATTAACAATGCATATTTCTAATAAATATATATGCGCCTATGTTAATAACCATACTTGATATCAATTGAAACATTGTAAAAGCTGAACTTTTGTTTTTGGGGTTTGAAAATTTATTCCAATTTCCAACCAACTCAATGTAGAAATTCTGTTCAGTCTTCTTGTATAATGATTTTACTGTAAGCATAGAAAAAATTAATTGGTAGGTGAAAATATTTTCAAGAAGTGAGGATCTGAATTGTTTAGTGGGTTCCCAAATTTAATGGGGGAATTCTCCGCCTTTATAGGCAAAAAAGCTAACAAGAATGCATTGGTTGAGACTATGCTCACTTTGCTATTGGGGACAAGGATGGAGAGCGGGATCTTTCTCTCATACCTTTTACTTCGCCAACTTAACAAGGGAAAGTGGCTAATTGAATCCAAGAGCCTTGCATTTGATAACAATATCCTTCTTACAGAATTTAGCAAGACAATGATAATCCATATGCTTAGGCAGGGATTGGAATTTAGTGCCGTAGAGCGGGGAGGACATTCATCATGAGTTGTGAACTTGCTTTGTTTATGTTGATTTATGATTTTGAATTAAGTTTACGCAGTCAAGTTGCAGCTGTGTTATTTTTTCGCGTTCTTTATTTATTTTATGCTGAGTGTAGATCAAGGTACTCTTTTTTATTTTTTTTTTAAAAGTTGTATTTATCAGTGTAACCAGGCGAAGAGAAGCAGATGGAGCCTACCCACCGTCCACACATTGGTTGAAGTAGTTGTACCATTGCACTTATAGCTTTGTTTTTGGGAAGGTCGGCATCTTCATTGTGAAATCCGAAAATGCTACTACCTCCGGTCCTAAATATAGGACATAGTTTGTAGTGTAATTTGCACTACAAACTATGTCCTATATTTAGGACCGGAGGAAGTATTTCTCCACACTTCAGCCCTGCCTAGATGCTTCTCGCCTTTTTGTGCTACAGAAAGAGATCCTAATTTTTATCCTTCATCATTTAATATTCAGAATTTATATTTTCGCTCTACTGATGGCGCTTCTCATTTGAGATTGTTCTTACATTCCCCTGTACATTGTCATCGTACCATACAATCTGTACCTCTACCTGCTGCGTAAAAAAATTCTCTTCCAGAACACTTTTAAAAGAATTTCTATGGCAAAGAAATATGTCAGCATTGTCTATAATTTTGTACTATGAACACAATTGAGATCCTGAAATGGGGTCCCAGTTAGATAAATTGGCCTTCTGTTATATCATGCCGAAGAAAGTTTTTTCAAGGTGTTCTTGCTCTTGCCTGGAAGAGGTTACTATTTGTGAAATCTTTTCTTCCCTGTTTCTCCGTAATGATGTTAATATGATCAGGAGAATAGTTATTTAGAAACACTTGATAGCTAATGGTGACTCTTGGTGTTTGCTTTAATTATCCCACTGGGCTATGGATAACTGGAAAATTTTGAGAGAGCTGGAGAAAGCGATTAAGGTATACTGGGGTGCCAAAGATCGGCTGCCTCCGCGGGCACGATCAAATTTCATTCATCTAGCACCAATTTATATATACAACCTGTTTGATCGTCATCTGTTACATTCTGTTTTGTGTTATTTGATCATAATGCACTGAACTGTGTGGTAACAGGCCGTTAAGATAGACATTAACGTAGAGAGAGACTTGGCATATGCCCTTAAAGCCAGAGAATGCCCACAAGTGTTATTTTTACGTGGGAACAAGATCGTGTATAGGGAGAAAGGTGAGAATACTAGGGATCTTGCTCTTCACTGTTGTTTAGTTTGGGGCTTATTCTCACCCAAGATGCCTTGTCATATTGTTATGTTGGCAGAACACAGAACACAGGACGGCAGATGAGTTAGTTCAGATGATTGCTTTTTTCTATTACAATGCAAAGAAGCCTTCGTGGATAGATGATACGGCATTATTTCTTAGATAATGATTAGCTTTTAAGATTGTCACAGAAAATTACCTCCATAGGTTGACTTATCTCTTGCATTAGATGTTTGTGTGTCTTGTTTTTTTTTCCCTGGGACAGGCTTGTCATGTCCAACTTGTTCCGAGTGAAGCCGTTGTAATCCCCATTAACCGACCTTGGCGAATACTTTACCTTAAACGCTCTGCTATACATATGGCTAGAAGATATAGAATTAGTTAATTATGCCAACCAAATTAATAACTTTACGAAAATAGAAAGCATGTTGGCAGTGGGGAAATCGACTAGTACCAGGTAAAAAGGTCATTACAATATTGGGTTTTATGACTTTAAAATAAATATATGAAAATTGTTTTATCTTGATTGATAAAAAAATATTAAAAGAACACTTTTTTAACGTTGCCAAACGAGCATTAAGTTGTTTACTGGGCTTTGGTTTATTCCCAAAAAAAAAAAAAGTTGTTACAATCTAAGTGCGATCATTGTCCATACTTTAAACAAGAAGAAAATGTCAGAAGATATTTTATTAAAAAAAAAAAAAAAGGTTTATGCATGAATTTGTGTGGTTGATATAATAATGGCAAAATGCCACGCTGCCCGTAAGTAGGGCGTTAATTATTTTGGATGAATCTTATCATCCAACAAGCAGAAGCAGGTGCAATGCACGTGGCACCAGCCGCCGCGATGGGATCGGACCTGAGATATGGGAAATTGGGATTGAGAGGAATTGACTTGGTAATCTTTAGCTGTTGTCGCGTGATAACTTTTTTAATTTAATGAAGGAAAAAATTATATTCAGGACCAGATAATAAAAAAATAATTCCTTAAAATTTTAAAATCGCTAATGATATTCTTTTATAATAAATTTTAATTATAGACTTATCAATGAACACTCATGAATTTATTAATAGACACTCTTAAACTTGTCAATGACGCACCCTAAATTTATTATTGAAATTAGAATTTATTACAAATTTTTTAATAATGTTAGGATGTTAAGGAACTTTTTTTTTATTTTTTCTCTTATCTGTAACCTTAATGTAATTTCCCTTAACTAAATTGTTAAAAAAACAAAAAGGAACCTTAAAAGGACTACAGAAGCAATAAGTGGAGCGGGTGAATTATGATTAGATCCTATTTTCCTACGAAAAGCATCATTAGCCTCTACATTATCCATTTATTATTAATCGTAATTAAGTGTCCCATGTCTAATCAAAATAATCAAACATGAATCACTTGCCTACTTTATAGAAACTTCCCTTTGCGTCTCTTCATTATTATCCTTTCAATCTTTCTTGGCGATTCGTCCATTTGTCCCACTTTCTGTTATACTTTTATTTATATCCCTCTCTCGTTCGCTCTTACAGTCAGGCCCCAATAAATGAATGATAACATGTTAAAAACAATCAATCACTTGGAACATAATATCTGGGCCTAATAGTTTGTCTCGGCAGAAAGTGAATTTTATGCTCAGGCCCTAGAATGGGTTCATGAATCAGCCCACCCTCACTTTGCAATTGTAGGGATCAAAGCCCAATGGGGCCATCCCACCATATTACACTACCTGCTCGCCCAAATTAAGGCCCAAGAACTTCCCTCTTTAGCTATTCAGAATTGCAATCTGGACAAGGCATAATCATATCCCAATTTTGATTCACATCCAGCGCTCCAAAGCCCACATCCCTTGCTTGCGCAAAGACCACGCGATTAGATTTTGTTCACAATTTATAAATGAGTTAAGGTTTAAAAATACCTATAGTTATTTTTAAAAAGTGCTGCTGGCACCCTAAACAAACTTTAGGGGTGCAAAAATGTCATCTTCACGTGTTGAATAGCAGCTTGGAACCTCTCCTCTTCTATTCCACTACTACGGAAGGGACTTTTAACGACCGGTTTTTGGGCCTTTAGACGACTGTTTTCAGGGGGTCGTCTATCTCAGTGTCGTTGAAAGTTCGAGAAAAGACGACCGTTAAAAAACAGTCGTTGTATCTTTTGGATACAACGACTGGTTTTAAGAAAACAGTCGTTGTATCCAACAGATACAACGACTGGTTTTAAGAAAACAGTCGTTGTATCCAACAGATACAACGACTGTTTTCTTAAAACCAGTCGTTGTATCTGTTGGATACAACGACTGTTTTCTTAAAACCAGTCGTTGTATCCTTTTTTTTTTTTTTAAAAAAAAAATCCCTACATCAACTCCCTCTACTCCCTCCACCATATGTGTCTACAAGTCCCCACGTCCTCCCATTCTCTCATGATTAACTCTCTAGCTTCCCCTAATAGTCATGGAAGTGAAATCACATATTAGTTTTTCTATGATGACATATAGCGCAATAACATCATTTCAATGTGCAGACTTCAACTTTCAAACTTTCAATGTAAATCATGACATGCATATGGGCAAAGAGATGATGACATGCTTCCATGAAAATCCCTATTTTTCATCATCATTTTCCATAGTGTTCTCTGAAAGCATAATGCCTTAACAAATTCAAAGTACTCATAAATAAGAAACTAGGAAAAGTATTCGAATATGCAAACTTCAAATAGCACTGTACAAAAGCACTGCACTACGTAAAAAAACCTCTACACATCATCACCCGGCCCCTCTATGTGTTGTAGAAGATGTCCCGACAACAGGTCTCGGATCAAATTAATGTCTTCGATTGTGTAGGGGTCCTTATCACCAAAAATCTGAGCGCAAAATGGAGAATATGTTAACATAAATAAATAAATTGAATGAAATAAATAACAATTGAATCACATGAAAAGAACTAAAATTCAATTGAGAATCAATAAATGATCACCTGTTCAAAATTTGTAGTAAGGCCAGAGAAAATGATGTTATACATATATAGTATAACATAGAAGCCGCACTCAGTTTTCCCTGCTTGCCGTGGACACTATACAGCAAAAGCAAACGGTAAAAAAGAATAATTAAAGGCCTATGTAAAGCAATCGTCATTCAAAGAACTTGAATGTATAGAACTTACGTTTGGCTTGAACCACTTTGTATGACTAGCTTTACCTTCACGCTTCCCACCCATTATATAATATGTCTTCAATGCACTGTAATAATTAAAATGATAAACAAAAGACATTAAAACAATTGAGTAAAATCAAAAATCAATGACGGACAAATAAATTTACTTACGTGTCAAAAATGTTTTTGATATCTGCGTTTGGCTTGCGACCCAATGAGTCAAACCAAAAGATGACGTTGATCGAGGGACAAGGAACACAGAGACTCCAATGATAACTATAATCACATGCATATATAGATTAAAATGAGGTTAGATAACATGATACTGTTTAGCAAAGTGAACGTGTATAAATATAGCAAAGAAAGTTACTTGCCCTTCAACAATTGGTCCCAGATAACAAGGCAGCTGAGTCTGGCCTATTGTATAGCCTACATAGCTCATCCGTTCTTCCAAAGTCTGGCTATTACGCCGTGACATATTGCCAGGACATAAGAAGCCATATGTACTGCCAAGCCCTCGTTCGGCACACAGTTTGTGGAAGCAGCTACCACATAAATGAAATGAGAAATGACACAGTAAATGTAGAAACCTAAAACCCCTAAATATCAGTGCATTAATTACAATTAAAACTTATAACTAAACTCACATGATTGCAAATGTGACCCATCCTACGTCAATCTCCTCCAAAGATAGGAACTCTCTAATATCTTTGTTATCAAGCCCATAATCATACGAGATTCTGCGACCCACAATATCACAAGGCATCTTCAAGTCGACCTTATTTATGCCTTGATGAATATTTTGCAGTCGTGCTAAAAACGGGAATTTTGTCGCATCATCTTGTTCCTAGTAACACACAAAAAGATTATAAGTATAATGTTAATGATTAAGTAACAGTAAGTTGTTTCCTACCATTTGAGGGACTGGCACAGTCTGAACAAGATGTCTAGGCCATAAGATGAAAGATCCTGTTGCGTGACCTAGATTGGTAACCTCACCATCAGGGAATGGGACATCTGCACCTTCCTCCCCCAGTCGAACACTGGTCACATTGACCTTAAGTTGATCGTCCCGGATTTGGTTATTATGGTGGGTGGTGGCACGACTGTATACAACAGCATCAGCAACAGCACGCAGGTACGGGACTTCTAAATACAAAGTGCAGGGTTCTCCAGGCTCTAGTGAAGGACCAGGGTCGCCATGTCCAACCTCTGGCGGATTGTAACTGCCTTTAGTGCTGGGAAAGGCCGGGGATTCCTGAGTAAGAGAAATGAAAGAATTAATTAAAATAACGTAAGGAAAAACTCAATATAATGTTAAATGAAATTAGTTACAAACCTCAGATCTAGACGCCACATTACACATCCCGCATTGCATGTGAGACAACACCATCGTACTCATCTCACCACGTAGCTCACTCAACAACTCTTCTTTTAGCTCGTCTCGAAGTGAGTGACGTAGCTCTGATTTGATTTCCTCTCGAACCCTGGCCACAAACTCCTGACTCATTTCACCTCGTCCATAAGCTTGTGAACCTCGTCCAAAGTATTTAGAGAGACCAACTCCCCTTGACTCCCCTCTAACTTGACCAGGGTGATCTAGATTACCAAGCGCCGTGGCTAAGATGTCCATCCTTCCAGTTTGACTGAAGGAACCCTGGCTGCTCTGCTGTTCAAGTTCATCCTGTGGCATATAATGGATAAATAGAAAGTAATTACATGCCACCAACGTTAGAAAAATGAAACACATTTAAATATACTTGTTATTAAATACTCACAATCCTTTTAGCGACATCAGCAACGACTGGATTTATATATTTATCTCCCTTTATCCTCCCTGCTTTCCATTTTTTGTGACGCGGGGGAGGAGGTGGCTCCTGCACGACTATACTAGGATCTGCTCGGGCTGCTTCCTCCAATTTTTGCAATTCAGCCTGCATCATCTTCTTTTCGAGCTTTCGATAACCCCCACGCGACATGTAATGAGGATAATTGTTTTTCGCTCGCCTCTCTTTATTTGCTTGACTCAATTTCTATATAAACAAAGAATAATGATAACTGAGTTAGCGATGTCAAGTAAGTTCAACTAAAATGTTTAACACTAAGATGAACACAATGTACCAGGAACTCGGGATCCTGCCGCGATGCAACAAACAACCTCCAGTCATTTGGAGAAAGAAACGGATACTCTTTACAAGGATCTAAATGACTCCTCGGCCCTTGAACGTACTTGGTTGTGAGCGTGGACTTGAAATCTTTCCACCGCTCACGAACTTCCCCAATCCAATGCTTGTACATCTCCTTCGTATTGGGAACATCGTAGGTTTGCTACAAAACAAAATATATAGTAGTCGTTATATATGAACAAATAGAAATAAAAATTAGAACAAATACAACTTTACATACCAAAATTTGTTCCCAAATCATACGCTTCGTGTCCTTTGAAACTTCCCACCAGGTAGGAATTAAAACGCTAACTTTGCTCCGACCCAAAAAGCCAAGGTAGCTAATGAACGTGTCTCCGTCTGGCCCAAGTGGCTTCAAATTAGCATCAAATTCCACGTGAATCCTGCTCGCCTGTTGTTCCTCATGACGTGCCACCAACGATCGCAACTTCGTGCTTCCTCTAACCTTTTTCTTAACCGGTGAGCCAACAGAGTCGCCCGAATTTGAGTCTGACATGATCCTGCTAAGAAATAAATGTGACATGATAAGTAAAGTGAAATTACATGCACACTTTTAACAATTCAAAATCTTACTAAGAAATAAATGTGACATATGATAAGTAAATCGAAATTACATGTATACTTTAAACAATTAAAAATCTTACGTTAAGTGTTTTCCCAAATTCCTTCACAATGATCAACTCTAGCTGCATATTCATCATCATCTACCAATTCCACTTCAGATGGCATAGGCGGATTTGTAGTGAAAGGCGGCATGTCGTCAAGATTCAAACTCGGATCACCATCCTTCTGTTTTTTACTTTGGAGTACAATAGACAATTTTTTATTTGCTGGATCAATGACATAAAACACTTGTTTTGCCTGACTTGCTAGAATGAATGGCTCATCTTTATAACCAACTCTTTCAAGATCAACTAAGGTGAATCCAAATTGATCTATTTCAACAGCATTATTGTTAACCCACTTACATTTGAATAAAGGAACTCTCAACTTAGTGTAGCTTATCTCCCATATGTCTTCAATAACTCCATAATAGACCATGGATGCCAAAATGGGATTTTTGTCTTTTGAACTAGAAAAGTGCATTGATTCGGCTACCACCATCACCCCACTGTTTTGCATAGTACTTCTGTTATCCTGGCCATTTGTATAGAAACAATACCCGTTTATATCGAAGCCACTCCAAGTTATGACCTCAAACGAAGGCCCCCAAGCTAACCATTTGATTGTCTCAGACACATTGGTCTCGTGCGCTACCTTATCCTTGAACCACTCTATGAAAGTCTTGTTTTGCTCATTAGCTATCTGCATGTCATTTTTCCTTGGATAGATCTCCTTTAAACTCTTTCTGTGTTCGGCTAAGTACGGCTGAACTTCTTCCGTATTATTCAAGATATAGAGGTGTGCTTGCAACACCTCTTCACGACGCATACTCTTCACTCTGAGCCCTCGTGTTCCCTTACTTGTACCCTTTTCATGACGTGATTGGGCCTTTGACCTTGATAGATATTCTTTGCAAAAGTCCATAGCCTCTTCAACGACATATCTTTCGACAATTGAGGCTTCAGGTCGATAAGGATTTTTAGAATACCCTTTTAAGTTCTTCATGTATCGCTCGAAAGGGTACATCCACCTTAGATAAACTGGGCCGCATAGTCTTACCTCCCTGACCAGATGAACTATTAAATGCACCATTATATCAAAGAATGCGGGAGGAAAATGCATCTCTAGTTGGGATAGAATAGTATAACCCTCATTTTCTAATTCGTCTAACCTTGCAATGTCAACAACCTTGCTACAAATAGCATTGAAGAAACTGCACAACCTTGTTATCGTCCTTCGCACATCATCTTTCATAATGCCTCTAACAGCTACTGGTAATAGTTGTTGCATCAAGACATGACAATCATGAGACTTCATCCCAACTAACTTCAAATCTTCCATGGACACAAGTCGGCTCACATTAGAAGAATACCCTTGTGGCACCTTAATGCCGTGCAAACACCCACACAAACTTCTTCTCTCCGCTTTTGACAATGTATGCGCTGCTGGCTCCATATACGCTCTCTTACCATCATCTCTTAGTTGTGGATGCAGTCGTTCTCTTATTCCCATTTCAACCAAGTCTAGTCTTGCACTAATCCCATCTTTTGTTTTCCCTGGTATGTGCAAAAGCGTACCAACAAGGCTATCACATACATTTTTTTCCACATGCATCACATCAATACTATGTCTCACATCAAGACTACGCCAATATGAAAGATCAAAGAAAATTGACCTCTTCTTCCATATGTTCTTCTCACCCGTAGTCTTTTGATTTTTTCCAAAAGTGACATTGATTCTTTCCACCCGACTATAAACTTCGTCTCCAGTTAATGGCTCCGGAGCCATTTCATTCTCCGGCAAACCGTTAAAAGCCTTCTTTAGCCTACGGTATGGGTGGAATCGAGGAAGAAATCGTCTATGACCAAGGTATACCATTTTTCTACCGTGCTTGAGTTGATGGAACTGTGTGCTCGATTCACATATCGGACATGCTTTATGACCCCTGACACTATAACCTGACAAGTTACCATATGCAGGGAAGTCGTTAATTGTGGTGAAAATCATTGCACGTAGCTTAAACGACTGTTGCTTATATGCATCAAACACATCTACACCATCCTCCCACAACTTCTTTAAGTCCTCTATCAAAGGTGCCAAGTAGACATCGATATCGTTCCCTGGCTGTTTTGGTCCCGAAATCATCATAGAAAGCATCATATACTTGCGTTTCATACACAACCAGGGAGGTAAGTTGTAAATTACCAGCAGAACGGGCCATGCACTATGTGTACTACTAAAAGTACCATAAGGATTGATCCCGTCTGTGCAAAGCCCTAGCCGAAGGTTTCTTGGCTCGCTGCCAAATCCGGGATACATTTCATCTACTTTCTTCCATTGTGGAGAGTCAGCCGGGTGTCGAAGGAATTTTCCATCACAAACTCTATCATCATAATGCCATCTCAACTTCTTTGCTTCTTTCGCATTCGCAAACATTCGTTTGAACCGCGGTATGATTGGAAGATACCACAAAACCTTTAAAGGTTGCTTTTTATTTGTCTCATCACCACACCTATTACCTTTCTTCACTTTGTATCTAGAAGTTTTACATTTCGGACACTCACTTAAGCCTTCATACTCATTTCTGTACAATACGCAATCATTAGGGCAAGCATGTATCTTTTTATACTCCATACCCATTGTAGATAATATTTTCTTGGCCTCATACATACGATTTGGAAGTACATTATCCTCTGGAAACATATCACACAACAATTCTAGTAACAATGTGAAACTACTGTCGGTCCACCCACAAGTTGCCTTTAGGTTGACCAAGTGCAAAATGCCTGACAAACGTGTATACTTTGTACACCCAGGGTACAAAGGTGTCTCTGCATCACTCCGTATGCTATCATATACAGGCGTTTGTGCAAAACATTCTACCTCAACATCGTGAATCATGTTCTCCATTCTATTGTCATCTCCAACCTCCAAAACTTCCTTCTCGCGTGACGCCCAAGCGGTTCCTTCCTCACCATGCCATATCCATCTTGTGTACCGAAGATTTATTCCATCACAAAGTAAGTGATCCCTTATATCATCAACATCCCGTAGACTCTCATTTAAACAGTTGATACATGGACAAAAATACTTCCCATTTTTACTAGGCGCATTCATTTTAGCAAATTCAATAAAGTTTTCTACCCCATTCTCATATTCTTCACTAATTCTCGAAGCATTCATCCAACGGTGATCCATTTTATTACCACCTAATCCATTTTCACAGACACTCAAGTTTAGAACAGCTATATGAAACACTCATGACACACTGTAAAAACTAACAGTTCAAATTTATCACGCTTATAACAAATAGTAGCACTATGATATCCTCAGGTTTCAAAAACTTTCATCAACAAGCAATAACATAACTTACCAGCTAATCCTTAGCTTCCAAGGACACTATGTTTGTGATTGAGGATTTGGAAGAATATTCTACAGAGGCAAGGATGTAGTAGGCCGGCAACCCAAGGAAAAATGATAGCAGTAGTGATACCTGCAGGTTTATGACAGTTATTTAGACATGAAGGGGTAATATTTAGAACATTTCAGGTCAAATGACCTTGATTCAGTGTTTCTTATATATAAAAAAAATTATCATATAATTTCCTTAATTTATAATGACCCTCCATGTTTTGTGTCACTAGCTTACTATATTTAGTGTAAATTTCAATTTATATACTGATACATGGTAATATAAATTTAAAATTTCAAAATAGAACAATAAACAATTTATTTTTTTAAAAAAAAAATTCATGTTTTGGAATCATTGCATTACAACTTCAATACAATTAGAAAATAGGAATCCAGTGGATTTTGTCTCTATATGATCCAACGCGAAGGAAATGAAATACAGAGTAGGGTGCATGTGCTTCTCGAGATATCATTACCTCAAAAGTAATTAATTAGATGAAATTACTATTATTTGTCCATGATGATATAATAAATTAAAATTAAACCCAAACACGAAGCAAACTAGACTAATTTACTTGTATAAATAGAAATGATGTCTTATTTTTAATTATTCTTTACCAAAAACGGAAGGAACTCATGTATTCCATATATCTAAGGAAACCTCCTAATTTTCAAATTTAATTTTATTACACAGCCATGTTTTGTTCTCGTTGAATTGTTTTCTTTATACTATGCATCATTGTTTCCCCTCTCTTCTCCTCTCCCATGCTGTATATAACATACCCAAATTATATAAAATGAAATAATGTATAGTACGTCTAAATATATATATATATCATTATTCATGATAATAAGAGATTCAATAATGTGACCAAAAGAAAGTTATTAGTCCAAACAAACGTGTTGTTTAGCTTGGCAAGTTGTGCTAACTTAATTAGTGATATGAAATTCAATTGGGTTGAATCAATTGGGTGATGCAAATAGCCATTTTACAATGGTAAACAATTACCTAGCTAATACCTACTCCGCATTTGAAATATTTCTGATTTCTATGTTATATTTAACAACCACAACCAATATCTCAATCACATAGATTTTTTCCAGAACAGCACAACCGAAGTTCAAGATGCCTAGATTCAGTCACAATCGAAGTTCAAGATGCCAACTTTATTTCCAGAACAGCACAAATTGACATCCAAATGAACAAATTAAAACAACTAGAAACAGAAAAGGGAAACTTACACACACAATGGAATAGACCAAGATCAGAACCACCAACGTTGTCTTCTTTATGCGAACACCAAGTATGAACTACAGGACCGAATAATAGAGGCTAAGAAGAGAAAAGCAAAAGCAAAAAAACCAGAGCAATGAAACAGGGCAACTTACTTGCGTTGCTTGCTGCTGATGTGCGAAGAGGGAAAGCGAAGCTCAGACCTGCCTGCGACCGAGAGGGAATGGAGGGACTGTGAAGACGGTGGACATCGGAGAGGGTCAGCGGACAGAATGCAGGAGAAAGAGATAGGCCAAGAAATTTGGGGAATGCAGCTCGCGGGAGACACGAAAATGAGGGTTCAATTAGCGCGGGGAAGAATGACAGAAACGCGCGCTGAAGATTTGGGGAAAAGTTAATCACTTTCAACGACTGGTTTATAAAACCAGTCGTTGAAAGCAACCTTTCAACGACTGGTTCTTAAACCAGTCGTTGAAATAAAGTTTTCAACGACTGGTTCTTAAACCAGTCGTTGAATCTTCATTTTCAACGACTGGTTTTTAAACCAGTCGTTGAAAATGAATGTTTCAACGACTGGTTTAAGAACCAGTCGTTGAAAATGAAGCTTCAACGACTGGTTTTTAAACCAGTCGTTGAAAATGAATGTTTCAACGACTGGTTTAAGAACCAGTCGTTGAAAATGAAGCTTCAACGACTGTTTTCCTTGAAAACAGTCGTTGAAACTTCAGTCCAGTGCCACCGGTTCCTGGAGTTGGTTTTTTACTACTGGTTTCTCAAAACGGTCGTTATTGGGTGTCGTAGAATCATGTTCTTGTAGTAGTGTTCCCTATTTCTTCCTCCTCTTTCATTTCTAGCCATTAGATCAATACTTGAATAATTCAGATTTAATTTCATATGGAATATTACTTTTAGTTTCTTTATTGTAGTATTGAATTATTCATACTAAAATGTAGCAATCTGTATTTAATTAATTATTTTTCTTTTTATAATTTAATATTTTAATAATAATTTTATAAAACATCAAATTTGGACCATTTACATGTTTGATCTAATGGTTAAAAACAGAGAAGAGAAGGGAAGAGGAGGGTTCCAAGCCGATTGGATAGCTTCTACTCTTTTTTTAGTAGGCCCACTAGTGTCCATGTGTCAAGTGCTTTGATGCTTCATGTCATCCCTTATCTTAGTCAACTCCCTCTAGATCTGATAACACGGATTCAACCAGCGGACCCACGGGTTGGGCTAAGGTTAAGATTGAGAAAATCCTAGCTTGTAAAAGTGTGTGTTGCACAGGCCATACCTTTTAGCCCGTGGGTTGGGAGGTTGGCCTGCACAATTTTTTTTTTTAAAAAAATATGATAATATCACAAAATCTATAAGGGTGTGTTTGGTTTGAGGGGGAGGGGAGGAAGGGGAGGGAATTAGATGGAGGTTAAATTACCTTTTTGAGTTGAAGGTATTTAAATTTTCAGCATGAACGCAAAATTTAAAAGAAATGAGAGGGTAAATTTTAGGCGAGAATCCAAAATTTAAAAAAAGAAGAGGGTAAATTTTTTGTTCTCCCTTCCAAAATTCTAATTTACCACCCCCTCCTCCCCTACCCTCCCTCCCCTCCCCTCCCCTCAAACCAAACACACCCTAAGTCTCACACTCCTACCTTGGTAATTCTCAATCTCAAAGAGAAAAAATCTCAGCCTCCTTCCTCCTTTTTTAAACCAACTTATTATATGATTACTTAAGGATGATTTAATGCTTTTTGTTTGTAAACTCTTACAAATTTGAAAACTTTATCTCTTGAATTGTGCATTATGTTTTTGAATTTTTATAAGTGAAATTGTTGATGTTAAAAAGGCAAATTTAATTACTCATATATATGTGCTTCAGAGCTTCGACCATTTTAAGAAAAAAAAGAATTTTTTTTTCAATAAATGCGGGCCCAGGTTTGGCCTACCAACCCATTTGGAAAATCTCAACTAGCAAAAGTGTGGGCCTCACAAGCCTGCAGACTGACCCCACATTCCTAGCTCTAACTCCCTCCCTTCCTCCATTTAGTACAGTTAATAGATGTGGTATTTTTGCTTTCTTTAAAAAAGTTCATGTGCATTTTGTACACGAACATCACTTTTTGGAAATAATTACAAGTATTTTTCTGCCTTAACCTATTTACAAAAGATTATTACTTGCAGAGTAAGTGTGCGAAGTGAAAAGTCCTTATACTACCTCCAGTTTAAAATATAAGAGTCAAATAACTAAATTACGTAATTCAAAAAGTTAGTTAAAATTGGTTAAAGACAATGAATATGTAAAAAATATAACCTACTTTCCTAAAAAATCCATATTTATGGATATGGTGAGTGGGAGAGAGAATGAGCAGAAAAAGATATGAGAGAGAATGAGTGAAAAAAATAGGTGAGAGAAATATATAATTAAGTATGGGTAAAGTTAGAAAAAATATTAAATGATAAGATAAAAACAAAATAAATCTTATATAAAAAGCTTGATTGTTATACGGAGGTGTTGGGCTTAGGTGGCTCATTTGGTGTTCTAAGCATCTTCTCAATCTAAAGACCACACTAATTCTAAGCATGATAATTCATCTAGTTGCAATCTTATACGCAATAATGACGAGCTACTATTACTATGATATGGAAAGTACTGTAAAATATTATCCGTCTGCATGATTTGTGTGAGTGCATAACATGTGTGCGCGCGAGCGCGCTCTTCCCCCATTCTGAACAAAAATAAGTTATCCATAATTTTAATTTCAAAATGTTAACTAGGTAAAATTATTGAAGTATAACGTCTATTTTTTCGCTCCTCCTTTCCATATTATCCAACTAGTATTTTGGTTATTAAGTGTAAGACAAGCTGTCAACCCTTCATCCCCACTCTAAAAAAAACTACTGTAACAGCCATGGATTTATGGATAATGGACGGTGAAAGCAATTAAGGACTGAAGAATTGGAGATGGATAATAATGGATCATGAAGAGTGGAAGAAGACAAAAGAAAGTGCGTGGGTGGGTTTGAAATATAACCCTTTCCCATGCACTGCACATATATATTACAACGGTTGTTAGGCGAGATGGTAAATTTTGTGACTCGAAATTAAGGACTATGATGAAGTAGTGATTTCTCTTCTTTTATCTTTATTTGGAATAGTGAAGGAGTGTTTGGGCGATATATTAAGCTGACGCCCATGCTGTTTGGGCGATATATTAATTTCAAAATGTTTTATATATGCGGCACCTAGTGTGTGTGTGTGTGTTTTTTTTTTTTTAAATATCATCCAATTCAGCATTACATTCGCTGAGTCGGCTTTTTTTTGTTAGTGAAAGTTAATGGAGTTAACATTGAAGGTGACTACAAATATAATCTATAAACTTACCCTATCTAATCTTTAATATAAAACATATTTATTTAATTTGATTAGATTAAAAAACTTAGTTAAATTAATAAATATGATATGTATTTTCTAAAACAACCTAGTCATCCTCTTCAATTCCTCATTCCCACTTTCTCCTTAATTATTGTTAAGGGATCATGGACAAATATGAAAAATATGTCTTATATCTAATATCAAAATCAATTTTCAAATAGGTCCTATATTAAGGACCAGAGAGAGTATAATGTATACTCAAAGGATCAAATATATACTTTAGTTTATGTTTTTTTAATATGAATTTTTAGCTAAATAATCCAAAAATCTGTGAAATTTCAACTGATGGATGAATCTGAATTTTGGAACCGGATTCCCACTTTCTCCTTAATTATTGTTAAGGGATCATGGACAAATATGAAAAATATCTCTTATATCTAATATCAAAATCAATTTTCAAATAGGTCCTATATTAAGGACCAGAGAGAGTATAATGTATACTCAAAGGATCAAATATATACTTTAGTTTATGTTTTTTTAATATGAATTTTTAGCTAAATAATCCAAAAATCTGTGAAATTTCAACTGATGGATGAATCTGAATTTTGGAACCGGATCGCGTCTCCCTAGTCCCTCTACCCACCAGATGTTGGAAAAAAACCCCCTCACTTTTTCCCCTGGTTTGTATTTTCTAATCACTAAAGGACTTGTATCCACAATTTTTTTTTTTAAAAAATAAACTCAGAGGCCCAATAAATCACTCTTGCAGGACGATTATATGAGTTTATATGTACTTTTGATTATTTTGGAAAAAATGTGAAAAGTCTGTCTTAGTTTAACATTAGCAAAAAAGATTTAGTAATTTCACAATAATAAAAGAATTTATGTTATTCACTTACAAGTACTTGCAAGATGCTAATATCTGCTGATCTGCCTACCTAACAACACGACCCACAATAACCGTCGGCCCCATATCATGTGAATTTTTAGCTTGGTTAAGTAGCTTAATTAGGTTCTGCTTTTCTCTGAGAGTCAAATGCAATTTAAAAAATTTACAGGATTAAGATTCATTCAGCACATCCAACACCCTAAAGGATTTGATGATGCAATTTTTCCTTTAAAGTATTAAATTTTTCAGGAGCAATTGCTCTTAAAGTAGTTTTTTCATGGATAGATGGATGGGACTGAATAGAATATACTCCTCTGGTCTTTAATGGTACTCCTATAAGATATATTTGAGAAGTTGATCTTAGTCTTAAATATAAAACTGAATTTTCATATTTATTAATCTTTATCTAATTTACCTCTATTATTGATGCTCTATCAATAACAATCAAGGAGAAGAGTGATTGAGGGAATTAAGGAAGATGACTAGGATATTTTAAAAAATACATCTTATATTAACCTACTCAACTAACTTCCTTAATCTAATTAAATTAGATAAATATATCTTATATTAAGGATCAAAGGGAGTATATATATAGATGGGTGCAGCAAAAACCATATACCACTCTGGTCCCTATTATAAGTCCTTTTTGATCAAAAAATTTGGTCCTATTTATAAGTCCACTTTCAGTACATAAATGAGCTTATGACAATTTTGCCCTTATTTATTGTACCCATAAAGAAATAATTTAAAGAGAGATAAAGAAGAAACAGTTGAAAAGTACACATTCATAAATGAGGGTATAGTTGAAAATTTACCCTATAATCATTGGGTTAACTACTTTTTCTTGGTATGTGGGATTTAGGTAAAAGGGACTTATAATAGGGACCAGAGTGGTACGAAGTAATTAATGAGAGATGATGATGGAAGCGTAATTAATAAAACAGGCAAAAGAGAATATTATATATATATATATATATATATATATATATATATATATATATAGTCCCGTAATGATGCATTATATATATAGAAGTGGTAGGGATAATTACTGAACTGATAGGGAAAAAGGGGAAAAGGAGGCAATATAGAAGATGAAGAATACATCCATTTGATGTATAGTTCAGAAATAATAATTATATATAGATAATGGGGTTAGAGATGGATATCTTTATTTGATGTAAAAGGAGAAGAGGCAACAAGTGGTTCATTACATCACAAAACCTTATCTCTCTATCTGGTGGATATGTGTATTTTGAAGGAGTTTTAGTTGAAGTGTAAGAAGTAACGGAACCAAATCACATAATAACCATGTAATATGCAGTGCATGGGGTTAAATCTCCTTTAGTGTTTTTTGCACACAATCATCCAAATAGGCTTACTTTTTAGGGCCAACCTTGGCTCTCTCACTCGTGAAAGTTGGTGAGTGGTCTAAAATCTCCCACGTAACGGGTAAAACATGGAAGCCACATCTCTTTTTTATTCTGGTTGGACATAAAATCTCTATCTATATCTTCCTCTCTCTGTTTTTGTTTGTTTGTTTTTTATTTTTTGACATGGGTCAACATTCAACATAAATACATGGAAGCCAAGTAGAGCAAGGCATGTAATGTGATTCGTTACTGCTGTGCCCGTGTGGACAATCCTCGACCAAATTATGTTATATTTTTATTGTTCTATCAGTGAACATGCATATACATTTTTCGTATTTCAATTGGAAAATAGTACTAACGTATTAAGAACTACAATTCAATACTATCTTTGATCTTTAATATATGAGCTAGTTGAGTCATTTGGGTTGATTAAGTAAATTAGTTGTTAAATGTTAATTATTTATAACAAATATATCTTGGTTTTTCTAAAATACCATCTTTCATCATGACTATCATGGGATAGAAACCTCTTAAAATGTATGCAATCAAAAGGGTTATTTTAAAAAAAATTATAAATTTGAGAGACAAAATAGACTTAGGTCTTATATTTAGGACCAAATTTAACCCTGAACTAGCTGGTTCTTATATTAAGGAGCAAAGTTAATACAAAATATTGCAGAAACCTTGGTTCTCCAAACGTTCTTGTGATGAGAGAATGTTCTTTGGAGATTGCCAAGATAAATATTAGAACTTAATTATAATAACAGCTTGCAGCAGAATTTGCACTATATATCATATGGACGGCGTAGGGCAACCAATGATATCATGAAAATACACTTACAGCCTATGAAATGAAGAGATGGATCATATAATATATACGAACATATGTATCTTATCTTATCCTTGATTCATTTGAGACCAAGCAAAAAAATAGAAAAGAAGTAGTGTGAACACATGTGCCAGGAAACGATCGATGGACATGAATAGAAAATGGTGTGTGTGTGTGGCACCAAAAACCATATAGAGTAATTAATGAGGTGGTGGTGGAATCGTCTAAAGAACTACACTTAAATTTGTAGTTAATTAAAAATTATTTTGTGATATTTTGAGAATGATTTGTAACTAGCCAATTTATTATTGGCCCACCATATTCTTTTTAGCGGTAACCTCATAGAGAGAAGAAAATCAGAAAAGAAGAAAACAAGGTCGTGGTTTGAGTTTTCCCTTTCCTTGCATAAATTTCTCCCGTTGAAAGCCAAATAAATGTGTTTCACTGTCGGTCATAAAACTACGGCCCGCTTGAGAAAATAGTTTATTATTTTCAACTGGATAAATCTGTAGTCTTTAAGCAGTTAAACTTTAGTAAAATAGACTGGATTGTTGTAAAGTTGCAAAAATCCTTATGTATGAACAAGGACGAAATCTATAAAGCATTATTCCATTTTATAAAATTTTATGAATAATTAATGAATTGATCATGAAGGCATGAGTATTCAATAATACTCCCTCTGCTTCTATTTAATTGCGTTTTAAAAAATGGTTGCTCTGTTCCCAACAGAAATTAATCGTTTGGAAGAGCTTATTTTTGGGCAATAAGTGCTTATAATTCGTGATTCATGGTATACGAGGTAAGTATGTGAGAGGATTTTTTTCTCGGCTTGCGTAATAAGGGCTTATTTCTCAAATTTAAGCTCTTCCAAGCACACCTTTAAGACAAGGGTAAACTTCTCCTAACTAGGTTGCTATATAGACGATATGTTTTTTTTTTAATGTATGTCACGTTAGATTAAGTAGAAAGTTTTCCCTACAGTAAATTTTTGGAAACGTCAAATTCAATATAAGAATTTTTTGCTAAATTGTCAAGAATCTTATGAATTTTCAATTGATGGTGAGTCAAATTTTGAAATCTGATCACTGAAGGATTTACCTACAATTTTTCTTAAAAAAATATACTCGGAGGCCCTATATATAAATCACTCGTGCAGGACGATTAGAGTTGTTTATATGTAGTACTCCCTCCGGTTCTAATTATAAGACAAAGTTGACTTTTTTGGAGAAATTAAGGAAGTCAATTTAATTACTTTAGAGTATTTATATTTTTATTTTTTTCTCCAAACTAATTAATTTGACCAATAAACTAATATATAGTCTAAGGATACTAAAAATATAAACACTCTAAAGTTATTTAATTGGCTTCCTTAATTTCTCCAAAAAAGTCAACTTTGTCTTATAATTAGGACCGGAGGGAGTAACTTTTTAACATTTCATGGTGTGTGGAATTATATATGGTCCATACTTCATATAGATAAAAGAAAGAGAATTATGTTTTGATATTGGAATGTGTATGTGTGTTTATGAGTTGTAAGGCTCTTAGAAGTCACTCCTTCACTTTCTTTCTGTAAGATAGAATTAACTGAATTATGTTATTTAAAAAGTTATTTGATATTAGTTAGGTGCAATGAAAATGTAAAAATAAATTTTATTTTCTAAAAATGTCCTCATTTATGTGAAAGAGAATGTACAAGTATTATATTTAGTGTTTTAGTCAAATATAATAACTCTGTCTTTTGAGACAACCCCTAAATCTATCTTATAAAAAGAAACATGAAGACATACCCAATAATTCAATCTTATAAAAAGGAATTGAGCGAGTAAAACAAGATCCAGCGGTGGTTGAAGTTGACACATCACAAAGGACGCTGGGCGAATTTCATCTACATTGCTATTTAATCCCCTTCTATGCTCCCAAGAAGGTCATGCATGGTATATGATTTTATAGTGAATCCTGTAATTTATTTACTTTTGTCAATTTAATTAGCTTTTCCTTTCGGTAAATAATTCATAGTATGAGACGATTAAGCTTCTTCTGTTCCTGAGTGTGTTTGGGTTTGGAGCCATGATTTTGCTCACATGGAATGGGAAATAAACATTATCATGCAAGTCATAGGATGAATCATAAATTACACTATAATTGGTGTTGAGATATCATAGGATGGAAAAAGTAGTAGTGCTATTTTTGAAATAGATAGAACCTTTTAACCAACCACTCCCACAATCAAGGGATCATCTGATGAAGTATTTGTCGAGACCGAGTTTACCTAGGGTGTCTCCCTTTATATATTGTTTTTTTTAGCTTTTGGTTTATGCAAAGAAAAATAAAAGCAAGAATTATGCCAAACTGATGAAGTATTTTCATCAACTCATCAAAAGAAAAAATCACAAGTTTTTTTCCCCTGTACGTGCACAGGTATCCTTGTATTGTTAAAAACCACGTTTGAGAGGTAACGTATTTGAAAAGAGTTTTAAAAACAAAAAAAGAGAGAGAAGTCTAGAGATGAAATTTGAGTCCTAAACATAGTTATATTCTTGTGCATTTTTGTTGTTGTTCAACACTAAGATGCATATATAAAGGGTATAATTAATTATAATTCCCAAGTGATGCTAAACGCATGACGGAAAAACTATAATTTGACCCTGATAAAATTAATTAACTAATCAAACCAGATGCTTATTGTTGGTGGAGGGTCAAAGAAAAGCAAAGAGGTTTAAAATTTCTTGTTAGGGCAAAAAAGCATATTCTGCATGGTAATGCTGTGGCTGAATCTGGGCGGTTGAAATTATGGCTTTATGCCGAACGAGTGACGATCCGAGGCAAAAAATGCGATTACACATCAAAAAGGCATTTGAAGCAGTGCGTTCTGAAACTTAAGAAGAAGAATATTATACACACACACACACACGTCTATCTCCCAAACTTTGTTTGTGGAATATATCCTTCTAAAAGTTTGGGGGCAAGTGGGTTCAGTCTTCATATATAGTATCGTGCTAATCTCATCCATTCTGTAATGCAGCGCATTACAGAGAGAGCACCATACAACTTTGGTTTGGCTTGGATTCCCTTCATGGGGATCTGTATTTTTATTGTTTAATTTCTTTTGTGTCTACACACACACACTACTACATAATATACTTATAAAGACCCTAAAGGACGTCCCTTTTTGAAAAAGGGACGCCCAAATATTGGGCGGTGGCATATGTGTAATTATAGATCAAAATTGAAAAGGTTGGCTCGTTAAATAAAATTGAATCTCGCGCCTGAATGTGTTTTAGACGTCCCCATCTTCATTGGGGACGTCTAAAGACTGTTTTAGATGTCTCCAATGAACATGGGGACGTCTAATGACTCCCAGAAAAGTGTATGAAGGAAAAAAAAAAGAACACATATAAGACGTCCCCAAACTAGCTGAGGACGTCTAAAGCTTCACATTAAACGTCCCCAGACCAGCTGGGGACGTTTAAAGATTCACATTAGACGTCCCCAGACTATTTGGGGACGTCTAAAGCTTACATTAGATGTCCCTGGCTGGTCTGGGGATGTCTAAAGGGTCCCTTTAGATGGCTGGGGACGTCTTAAGCTAAAACACATGCACTGGTCGACATGACCAGTGCATGTGAAGTGTCAAAATTTTTTTCTGAAACTTTGCACTTGCTTTACTTTATTCTTTCACTCTCCCATCTTCATCACTTCCGTCCCCTCTCCTCTGGGCTGTACTTCTTGTTTTTTTTTGTTTCTCCAAATCAAATACAGCTATTTCTCCTCTCCCCTGTTTCTTCTTGGTCCTTCTTAGCTTCTATTTCATCCAGACCGTTGCTAGTCGCCGTCTTTGCTCTACTGGGTCTGCACTGTTCTCTCTCATTCTCTCCACAGTCGGCCTCCTCTTACCACCGTGGGTCATCTGCCTCTAAAGTTGCAGCAACAAGTTAGCTAAAACTAAACTTGTGAATGAACTTGTGAATGATTAGCAAAATGCATTTGATTCTCTGCTGGAATTTAAGTGTGGTTTGTGCTTGAGCTTTATCTTTGCTATTTTGCTGAATTTAAGATGTACCACATCAAGTTTTAATCTTTTGCTTTTTTGCATTGTTTTGAGAAACATGAAATTCTCATTAACTCAAAAATATCAGTCCACAACTTGAAGCTATGCAAGTGCCTAATATTTATACAACTATGAGGGGCGTATTGAACAATACAACAATACTAAACATTGAACACAGAAACACAAAACGACAACAAATAACACTAATATCAATATCCTAATTACAATACATCATAATTGTGTATGTTACTTGTCTTCACAACAAGGCGATGATTGCAATTTAAATTTTTTTTGTTGATTTGAAGATTGAAGAATCATTATCTAATTGTTTTAAATAATTAATTTGATTTGAAACAAATTTGCATTTGCAATCTTAATTTTTTTTATTTGATTTGATTTGAATAATATACTAATATTTTGTACTTATTGAATTATTTGAATGTTTTATTTGAAATACAATTTTTAAGATGATGTTTTGTTTCAAATTTGGTTAATGCAATGTAATCTTACCAATTAATGACTATTCTACTATGAGCCCTAAATTCCTCAGCCCCAAATGCCCTTTATAAATTCCCAAAAATTTCCACATGTGTCTCTTGTAAATACACATAGTTGATTTGTAAATTCCCACATATCTCACTTATGGTACATATCTGATTTAATATTTTGATTTCTAAAATATAAGTGTATTCTGTTTGTGCTTGGTGCTAGAAGCTAAAGTTTAGTTTCGTTTAAATTAAGCTGAGATGGTTTGTTATTTTGATTTTGGGATGTCTCACTTTTAAGGGGAAATGCTGCCAAAATTTTAAAAAACATGCGTGTAAAAGGCAATTCCCCGTGTTGACAATTATTCTAAACTTGAGTGTAAATGGAAATGGCATAGGTGGTAATAAAATGGATCATAGTTGGATGAATGCTCTGAGAATAAGTGAAGAATATGAGAATGGGGTTGAAAACTTTATTGAATTTGCTAGGAGGAACGTTCCAGCAAAAAATGGGATGTATTTTTGTCCTTGTGTCAATTGTTTAAATGAGAGAAAACGGGATGTTGAAGTTATAAGGGATCACCTACTTTGTGATAAAATAAATCTTTGATACACAAGGTGGATATGGCATGGTGAGGAAGTAACTGATTGTTCGTCGCACAAGAAGGAAGCTGTGGATGTCATAGATGAAGATAGAATGGAGAGAATGATTCACGATGTTGAGGTAGAATCCTTTGCGCAGTCGCATGAATATGACAACCTGAGGAGTGATGCAGAGACACCGTTGTACCCTGGGAGTAAGTACACACGGCTCACAGGAACATTACATTTGGTTAACTTAAAAGCAACTTGTGGGTGGACCGATAGTAGTTTCACATTGCTGCTTGAACTGTTGTGTGATATGTTTCCAGACGATAATGTACTTCCAAATCGTATGTATGAGGCCAAGAAAATCCTATCTACAATGGGTATGGAGTATAAAAAGATACACGCTTGCCCTAATGACTGTGTACTATACAGAAAGGAGTATGAAGGTCTGAGTGAGTGCCCTAAGTATCAAACCGCACGATACAAAGTGAAGAAAGATGGTGGTTGTGGCAATGGGATAACTAAAAGGCAACCTGAAAAATTTTTGTGGTATCTTCCAATAATACCGTGCTTTAAGCGTTTGTTTGGCATTGCAAAAAATGCGAAGGAGTTGAGATGGCATTCGGATGACAGAATATCCGACGACAAATATCTTCGGCACCCAGCTAACTCTCCACAATGGAAGAAAATAGATGAAATGTTCCCTGAATTTGGCAGCGAGCCGAGAAACCTTCGGCTTGGGCTTTGTACAGATGTCATCAATCCGTATGGAACTCTTAATAGCACACACAGTGCGTGGCCAATACTCCTTGTAATATACAACTTGCCTCCCTGGCTTTGTATGAAACGCAAGTATGTGATGCTTTCTATGATGATTTTTGGACCAAAACAGCCAGGAAACGATATCGATGTCTACTTGACGCCTTTGATTGAGGACTTGAAGAAGCTATGGGAGGAAGGTGTAGATGTGTTTGATGCATATAAGAATGAGTCCTTTAAGCTACGTGCAGTGCTTTTCACCACCATAAATGACTTCCCTGCGTACGGAAACCTCTCAGGATACAGTGTGAAGGGGCATAAAGCATGTCCAATCTGTGAAGCAGACACTCACTTCCACCAACTTAAACATAGAAGAAAAATGGTCTACCTCAGTCATAGGAGGTTCCTTTCTAGGTTCCACCCATATCGTAGGTTAAGAAAGCATTTTAATGGCTTGTCGGAGTATGGAATGGCTCCAAAGGCATTAACCGGAGAGGAAGTTTATAGTCGGGTTAAACGTATCAATGTCTTACTCGGTAAGAATCAGAAGACTTCGGGTGAGAAGAACATATGGAAGAAGAGATCAATTTTCTTTGATCTTCCATATTGGCGTAGTCTTGACGTGAGACACAGTATTGATGTAATGCACGTGGAGAAAAACGTTTGTGATAGCCTTGTTAGTACACTTTTGCACATTCCAGGGAAGACCAAGGATGGGATTAATGCGAGACTAGACCTTGTTGATATGGGAATAAGAGAACGGTTACATTCATAGCTAAGAGATGATGGTAGGAGGGCATACATGGAGCCAGCAGCGCATACACTATCAAAAGTGGAGAAAAGAAGTTTGTGTGGGTGTTTGCATGAAATTAAGGTGCCACAAGGATATTCTTTGAATGTGAGAAGGTGTGTGTCAATAGACGATTTGAAGTTAGTGGGAATGAAGTCCCATGATTATCATGTGTTGATGCAACAACTGTTACCAGTAGCTATTAAAGGCATTATGAAAGATGAAGTTCGAAGCACTGTGACAAGATTGTGTGTTTTCTTTAATGCTATCTGTAACAAAGTCATTGACACTAAAAAGCTGGATGAATTGGAAGCTGAGGGTTATATCATATTGTCCCAATTAGAGATGCACTTTCCCCCTTCATTTTTTGATATAATGGTGCATTTGATAGTTCATTTGGTAAGGGAGGTAAGGCTCTGCGGTACAGTTTACCTGAGGTGGATGTACCCTTTTGAGCGATACATGAAGATCTTAAAAGGGTACTCTAAAAATCCCTATCGACCAGAAGCCTCAATAGTTGAAAGGTATGTTGTTGAAGAGGCTATGGACTTCTGCAGCGATTATCTATCAGGGAAGAAGGAACAATCTCGGCATGAAGAGGGGAGGAGCAAGGGAACACAAGGACTGAAAGTGAAGACTATGCCTCGTGAAGAGGTGTTGCAAGCACACCTTTATATCCTGAATAACATGGCAGAAGTTCAACCTTACATAGATGAACACAGAAAGAGATTGAAGAATATAAATCCGAGGAAGAATGACATGCAGATTACTATTGAGCAAAACAAGACATTCATTTAGTGGTTTGAGGAAAAGGTTTTGCATGAGACCGGTGTGTCTGAGACAATAGAGTGGCTAGCCTGGGGGCCTTCGTTTCATATCATTACTTGGAGCGGTTATGATATAAATGGGTATTCTTTCTACACAAAAGACCAAGATGACAGGAGTACCATGCAAAATAGTAGGGTGATGGTAGAAGTTGAAGCCATGCACTTTTCCAGTTCGAAAGACAAAAACCCCATATTAGCATCCATGGCCTATTATGGAGTAATAGAAGAAATATGGGAAATCACTTACAACAAGTTCAAAGTTGCTTTATTCAAATGTAAGTGGGTTAACAATAATGCTGTGGTAATAGATCAACAATTTGGATTTGTCTTAGTTGATCTTGAAAGAGTAGGTTATAGGGATGAGCCCTTCATTCTAGCAAGCCAGGCGAAACAAGTGTTTTATGTCACAGATCCTGCAAATAAAAAAATTTCCATTGTACTTCAAAGTAAAAAACAGAAGCATGGTGATCCGACCTTCAACCTTGACGACACACCACTTTTCACAATTAATCCACCTACAACAAGTGAAGTAGAATTGGTAGATGATGAAGAATATGCTGTAAGAAATGATCATGGTGAAGAAATATGGGAAACAATCTAGAGTAAGAGCTTAACTTAAAAAATAGTAATGTGTGCTGTTTGTTTTATAACTAGTTAGTTTATTCATTTACTTACAATTTATTCACCTATCTGACAATGATTTTTGTGCTTACAGGAATATGGACAATTCTGGTGACTCACAAAGTGATAGGGACAATGAAATGAATACGCCTGAACCTGATGCGAGACCTGAACCGGTTGCGAGAAGAAGGGTTAGAGGCAGTACAAAAATACCTGCATTGGTAGCACGCCATCACCATCAACAGGAGAGGTTGCATATTGACTTTGATGAAAATATGAAACCAATTGGTCCGGAGGAAGACCATTTCATTAGCTACGTAGGTTTTTTGGCTCGAAGCAAAGTTTGCATTACCTATGATAATTGGAAGTTGGTTCCACCAAAAACCAAAGACTTGATTTGGCAACAACTTTTGGTATATAAGTTTCAATACATCTGCATTATATCTTTATTCCTATCGCTTCAAATATAATTAACTTATGTTTTTACCTTGCAGCAAACCTATGATGTCCCTGACACAGCGAAGATGTACAAGGAGTGGATGACGGAGGTTCGTCTACGATGGAAAGATTTCAAGAACAGGCTCACACGAGAGTACATTCGAGGGGACATGAGGGGTCAGGATCTATGTCATGAGTATACGTTTTTGTCTCTAGAGGACTGGAGGTTGTTTATGGCATCACGAGAAGATCCAAACTTTTTGGTAAGATTTCTATCACCATAGTGTTTTATTTGAATATAGTTGACATTATTGATTCAGTGTTCGTTGTTTTCCTTTCAAAGGCATTAAGTGCAGCAAATGCAGAGAGGCAAGCAGCTAATAACTATCAACATTGCATGTCTCGTGGTGGTTATCGGAAGATTGAGCGAAAGATGATGGCAGAAGAGTTGGAGAAATTGAAGGAAGCAGCCACATCAGATCCTACCGTTGTGGTCCAGCCCCCGCCACCTCCACCACGTCACAAAAAATGGAAAGCAGGGAGGCTTAAGGGTGGGAAGTACATAAATCCGACTATTGCTGAGGTTGCTGTAAGAATTGTAAGTAGTTAGAGCATAAGTACAAACTTATTTTTTCATATTGGGAGTGCTTACGATAACTTTTATGCTGCAGGATGAACTGGATGATCATAGTAGCCAAGGTTTGTTCACTCCAAGTGAATGGATGGACATCTTGTCAACGACGATTGGGAAGTCAAATCACCCTGGTCATGTTCGAGGGGAAGCAGTGGGAGTTCGTGTCACGAAGTATTTTGGTCGAGCCTCACATCCTTATTCATTACAAGCTGAACCCAGTAGGGAGCTTGTGGCCAAGATTCGTCAGGAAGTCTCACAAGAGCTCGAGGCCAACCTTCGCGACAAGCTCCGACAAGAGCTGTTGCCAGAGCTACAAGCTGAAATGATGAAGATGTTTGAATCGCAGATGGCAACTACCGAGTGTAGAACCCATTCATCCCCGGCCTTCCACAGCACCAAAGGAAGTTACAACCCGGTGGAGGAACCACTTGGCGACCCTTCTCCCACTCCAGCGCAGGGAGAACCTGCCATCCTCTCTTTGGATGTCCCACTGCTGCGTGTAGTTGTAGATGCTCTCGTTCACACAGAAGCTACTACCCACCATAATCAGCAAATTCCACAGCATTTGCGTAAGGTGATTGTGACGTGTGTTCAAGAGGGGGAAGAAGGTACAGCCATCCTTATTCCTGATGACGAGGTTGCCACGATAGCTCAGGCGAGAGGATCTTTCATCCTTTGGCCTGTACATCTTATTGGGTTGTTACCACCAACACCTCCAATGGTATGGAACTACCTCACTTTTACTTGAGATGTATTGACATCCTAATAACAATATGTGTTTTTATGTTCTAAAAGAACGAGCAGGAAGTAGAGAAATGGCCCTTCTTAGCACGACTGGAGTATATCTATAAAGGCATTTGCCAGATTGATTTGCATATGCCTACAAGGATTGTGGGCCAGGATTTAGAGTATCACTTCACAATTGATAAACAAGATCTTAAACAGTTCATTAAGTTCGAGGAGCTAGATGTTGGATGGGGCAAATTTGTAATCCTGTAAGTTTTTTATTTCCCATTTTTTCCTTCATTTAGTTAAGTTGATTTTAATTAGCTAATACATTCATCATTTTAATTCTATTATAGCTCCTTCCGTCGTATATGCATTGACTCTCAAAGAGTTGATTTATATGGATTCTTGTCTCCTGCACATACGACAAGGATTGGGAATACATTGAAAAGAAGGACGAACTATGTGGGCTTCACATTGGTAGAGGACGACTATCGTTGTTATCTAGCACCGATTGTTCAAGGGTACGCATTTTAATTTTGTGTATTTGAGATTTTTAATAAATAATTGCCTTGCCATCTAACTTCATTTTAATCTGTATATGTTGTGATAGTTATCACTGGAGTTTGTGTGTTCTCTGTCATCGGTCCCATGTTGTTTACTGGTTTGATTCCTTAAATAGAAGACCAGACAAAGAAACTAAAAGCGTTTTCAACACGTAAGTTATTTTTTTGTATTTCATTGCTTCTTGATTCTTGACTTAATGAATTATTCTAATCTATGTTGATTTTCATTTTAATGATAAGGCATGCACGACGTATCGAGCGCTTAGCGGGCCATGCGAACGTAGAGGTGGCAAAGATCCAAGATGGTTGTTTCCAAAGGTACGTAGTTTCAAATCAAATTCTTTTGATTGACAGTCGTTTTATATATGCCTTTATTGATTTTAACCATTTCCTTTTGATTTATAGTACCCTCGACAACCTGGCGGCTGGGAATGTGGATACTATGTCTTACTTTATATGTTTAACATCATTCAGAGTGGCATTACGACAAATTTTGAACAAGTAATCGCTTCTTCATTCTCAGAGGATAATATTCTTGGTGTTGTAATTCAATGGCAATTCATTCACTTGATTCATTATTTCATCTAAGCTTATTTTCTAATTTACAGATTTTTGACAATGAAGATGCCTACTCATATGAAGACCTAAATATGATCAGAGACTTTTTGGCTAGACATCTTCAACGTATACCAGAGTAAAGTCTTTAGTAGTTTGTGTAGGACATACTTTTGTGGAAGTTCTATATATTGTATATATAGTTAGCGTTATTGTTGTTGGAATTGGATTTAGTCTTGGTTATTGTACAAACTGGGGACTTGGATATAGATTGTTGTGTAGTTCGTGTGGTTTGTTAGTTAATTAGTTTGCTACTCCTTAAAATTATTGCATCTAGCATTGGGTTGATCACTGTGTTTCAAGTTGTTGTTTCCATTCTACTGAACTGCTGTTGTTTTATTCTGTTGTTGGAATCCTATTTCTACAGTTTACATTTTCTAGACAGTGCAATATATAAAAGGCCATTTTAAAAAAAACTTTCAACGTCCTTAAATAAAAGGGATAGGTAGAGTGGTAGGCGACACTTTAGAAGTCCCCAGTTCCAACTGGGGATGTCTAAAGACAACCTTATACGTCCCCAGTTCCATCTAAGGACGTCTAAAGTCCCACTTTAGACGTCCCCAGGTGAAATTGGGGACGTCTAAAGTGGACTTTAGACGCCCCCAGTATAGTTTTTTTTTCACGACCCTTAGATAGACGTCCCTCATTTTTCAGACGTTAGAAGGCCAAAAAAAAGGGACGTTAAAACCATTTTTTCTAGTAGTGACACACACACACACACATTTTGAACTTCGGCTCGACTTGGCCCATATATGTTTACTTGATCCATGCCCTTTACTATGGAAACCCGTCTTCATAATGGATAACGAAAGTGGAATTGGAGGGACCAGGTCATTTATAATCATTCATTTTTAGTAAGTGCTTAATGATATATAACCAATCAACTCTCTTTCTCAATCATTTCTCAATATAATATTACCTAGCTAGCTGTAATAATCATCTCTCTTGAGTTACAATTAAATTATTTTCTTACCAAAGCAACAAAGAAAGTTAAATTATAAGGCTTTATTGTAGAGAGAGATGCTTCGATTTGTACTATAGATTTCTATAATAAGTTAGTAATATAAACCAAGCCACCAGACGATTCTAATTAATCACTTGTTATAAGGTAGAATGTTTTAGGTTTAACTTGTGCTTATCTTTCATTTGTGGCATGGAAAAAAAAGAAGAGTAAAGAGAATTACTATGAGGTCCCAAGAAATGACTTAATCACCAAGAAGTCCTAATGACAAGTGAGATGTTATCATTTCTTATCCTAAAACTTGTCATTGCAAGCCTTTCAGTTGTGATAAGAACTTCTTGGTAATTATGTCCATTCTTTAAGACCTCAGAGTAAATCCCCCAAAAAGAAACTATGCATTTTACTATCTAAACTATGATTTGATTATCAAATTGTAATAAAGTAGAATCATTCAACACTAAATATCAAACACCACTTTAAAAGATGGATGGATTCATGTTTTGGTACATTGCCATAGTTTTGATAACCGCTACAAAGCGTCCATCTCAAATTTGAATATTTTAAGTCCCGCCCACTACAAAAAAAACTATGATTTAGTAATGGTTAAGAAGGTGTATTCATAGCAGTTTTAATTACTACCAACATCATTAGTAGCAGTTCATGAAACTGCTACTAAATCCACTGTTGCAAGCGGATTTGTAGCAGTAATTTTAAACCGTTACTCACACAGAATAACCGCTACTATATTTGTAGCAGTTAAAACCCACCGCTACAATATTGCCAAGAGTAATAATCATTGTCTCTGAACTTTGTAGATGTTATATAACCGCTACAAATCTCAAACCCAGAAATTTGGAAGGTTGGAAATGAAAATAAAAACTTGGATCTGTTTTGTAGATGTTCAAAAATTGCTACTAATATGGATTTTAAAAATGGCGCCATTAATTAATAGTGGTTCTTTAACCGCTACTAATTTCATTGAAATTCAAATTTTGCATTAAAAAATTAATTTTTGTTTTAAAATGGAGCCGTTAATTAGTAGCGGTTGAATAACCACTACAAAAGTAAGTAAAATTTTAAAAAAAAATACAAGCATTTGTTTCCATTTTTTTATATTAAATTAAATAGTTTATTGTTTTAGTAGTTTAGCTAATTTAATTAGCTTATTATTCAATAGTTAGCTCATTTATAATTTAAAAGAAATGATTTAATTTAGTTGGATAAGTATGAAGATTGTATTGATAATATTATTGAGTATACCTAGGTAACAAGGAACTATTATATTGTCTACTGCAATGTGATAATGATTGTGTAAGAAAAATAGGTGAAAACGAGAAAAAGCTCTTAAATATCTGCAAAAAAAATAGTGAAAATAAATTTTATACGAAGGAAAAAAGTATTGAAATAAAAAATTTAAAAACTTATTACCAAATTTGATCACCTAGTTCAACTCCTCAACTCATAGAAAAAAAATTTGTAAATAAGACAAAATGAAAGAGGGGTAGTTGGGTGGAAAGAAATGAGAGTGTATTTGAAATAAGATGTGGTGGGGGTATTTATAGGGATCTGTGTAGCACTTATAGTGGTTAGTGTATCGTGTTTTGTAGCGGTTTATAAACGGCTACAAATATTTTATTTATTTTTTTAAAAAAATTTTTTAAGACAAAAACATAATTTGTTTAATAATTCATCCTCGCCATCCCTACAGAAATTGTGTAAAAAAATTGTTAATGATGTATTATTTTGTTAAAAAAATTTAATTTAAATGATGTGAACTTAAAAAAACGCATCAAAGTAGAGGTAAACTGTCATTGCTTTCAGGGAAGAAGTTTTCAAAATTGGTAGGATGAAATGACTCACTCTCATTGGCGATGTTATCGCCTTCACCCATGTCGTAAAGGTCTCGTGGCTTTAAATGAACGACCATGTGTTAATCCCTGTGCCTCTCGTCCTTGACATAATAACCTGGTGTGCTTCTGAGGTAAGAATATACAGCTCATCATCTTAAGAATTACCAATATGAATTGGCCGTGAGAAATTGACTGATGTGATGCTTAAGTCGTCAGTTGTCAGTCCCCGGGAAGTAATGGTATTTGCCCACAAACACTTGAACAGTGTCATGGTGAAATGGCCTAGGCAATTAAGTTCGACGACATCAAGAAGCTTTCTATAGTAAGGGATGCTTCTGAACTGCATGTTGTCGTCACTGCTGCTTGCATAATCCTTGTCCCAAAGATGCCATAAACAGCCAAATTTTGAGTTTGCAATCCTTGATCCCATGAAATCGTGCAAAACTTGAAACCATTGACATTATATGTTGTAAACCTTTTTGCATGGTCAAGAGGGCCGATTGTGAGAGCTCTGAAATCTGGTAAGTGTGAGTTGTGGTCATTTAGTATTCTGCGTGCAAACCAGCTTGGGAATTCTCTGTGAACCTTTTTGTCAACTTCGGAGGATGCTTGTGTACGGATCCTGAGTTGACGCTTAACATGACTTCAGAATTCCCTGCAATTAATCATAGGAAGGCGATAGTGAAATTAAAGTGAAAAATGTTACGAAAGATATAGAATAACATGTGAGTGTACAATTCTTACTATATGAAAGGTTCAACTTGAGTGCAATTAATCAAAACATGTCTATGTGCTTGCAACTTCTCAGTTGCCGTTAGTTTGAAATTCTCAGTTCCTCTAAATGGTTTACCAACACGAGGGATAAATTCTCCTAATGTTGGCACAGGTTCAGGACAATCATCAATACAAGGTGGGCGGTTGAAAGCCGTCTTAAGGTCATCAAAGTACCTTGAGAAAAAATACAGCACCTCATCACCTATATAGCCTTCAGTTATAGAAGCTTCTGACCACGCCTTATTCCTTACGTAGGATTTTAATTTTCCAAGAAACCTATGAAGTAAAGAAGGGAAAAATTATACTAAATGCTAAAAGGGTGACTAACAAATATAAGGACTAATAATGAATCACATATTTAAAATGAGTACCTCTCAATCAGATACATCCATCGATATTGAACTGGGCCAACGAACTTTATTTCATGAACGAGGTGGACTGTAAGGTGAATCATCACAATGAAAAAGGATGGAGAAAAGATCATTTCCAAATGACAAAGCGTAAGAATGATTTTAGACTGCAACTGATCGAGCTCCTCAACGATCAAAACCTTGAAACACAACTTCTGAAAGAAAGAACAAAGTTCCAACAAAATGATGGACACATCGGGAGGAAATGTATTCTTTATAGCCAGAGAGAGTAACTGTTGCATAAGAACATGTGAGTCATGACTCTTCAGTCCAGCAACCTTTCGAGCCTGCAAGTCAATACATCAAGAAATTTTGCTTGAATACCCGTCAGGAACTTTTAATTTCTTCAACATCGCGAGGAAGACTTTCTTGTTTGGCTTTGTGAGGGTAAACTTTGCTAGTTGAAATTTGTCATGCTCATCTGGCCAAACATCATCATATCTTATACTGGCCTTCTCACCATGAACTGCCCAGAATGTATAGTCTTCCGGAAAAGGCTTCACAAGCAAATGTTCCTTAACAACTTGTCATGCATGCCACTTCTTGAACTTGCAACTCCGACACGGACAGACGATCTTGCCATTACAGCTGGCGTAAGTGAATGCGAAATCCAAGAAATTATTTAATTTGTATAAATATTCTAGAGAATTGCATGGCAACCTGATCTATGATTTATCCATAGCTACTAGTAAGAGAGAAGAAAGTATAGTGAGAAGATGAGTGAATAGAGAATTACGAATCCCTAAAAGCTTATATAAAGCATTTCCAATGTTTAACATTTTGTAGCGGTTACAAAACCACTACCATAATTGCTACTGAATTCAATATTTGTAGCGGTTTTATGCATATAAGCGCTACAAAATTTTAACCCGATGGCAGGATTTAGGAAAATTTATGTTATACTTGTAGCGCTTTAATTAGTGTAACTGCTACTAATATATATTTGTAGCGGTTTTATTTTATGAACCACTACAAATTTCGGCGCTAGAAGAAATCCAAATTTCAAAATTTTTTTCACCTTGTAGCAGTTATAAGAAAAAGACCGCAACAAATGTTCATAACCATTGGAAAAATTTGGTTTTCACTTTGTAGCGGTTATTAATGAAACCGCTACAAAATTAGAAGACAGCGGGAGGGAATTTCAAAATTCAAATGTTGAATATTTGTAGCGGTTATTGTTAGATCTCATGTTTTGATGATAACAAAAGCATGGTTTGAAAAGGAAATGTTTAATAATCAAGGTTGAACTAAGTAATGACAGGAATAAGATGTACTTGAGGAAAGCATGGAAGTAGTGAAGATTGGCCAAGAGAAAATGCTAAGGAACTTAATCAAAAGTGCATTTTCTAAGGCATTACTCGAGGAGCTACTCGAGTAATGACCCAAAACTTGAAGTAACATAGGAGAACTTCCAGTAACCTGCCACCATTACTCGAGGCGCTACTCGAGTAACCAGGTAAAACTTCAAGGTTGCTCTCGGCCTGCCAATGTTACTCGAGGAGCTACTCGAGTAACCATGTGAAAACTTCCAGTTGGCTTCAAGTTTTCCTAATGATACTCGAGGAGCTACTCGAGTACCTTTGTATCCTAAAATATGGACCTCTCGGCATTTTGTACCACTGCTAATGTTACTCGAGGAGCTACTCGAGTAACTAGGTCAGAAACTTCCAGTCAGCCTTCAAGTTTTCAGTGATACTCGAGGCGCTACTCGAGTAACTGTGTATTTGAAAATGTGAAGCTCTCGGCACTTTGTACTACTGCCAATGTTACTCGAGGAGCTACTCGAGTAATGCTCTAAGGTAAATAAAAACTTGAGGTTTGTACCAGATTAACTTGATTTCTTTTTATATCATCATCCTCGAGTACTTACTCTAGTATACAAGTTTTTTTTTATGATTTATATTAAGTGGATTCCTCGAGTATGAACCCCAGTATGCTCAAATATTTTCAAAGGAAACTTCAAGTCATTACCCGGGTAAGTCATGTTCAAATGTCTCAGTTACTCGAGGCACTACCCGAGTAACCTATGCAAATATGTGTGCATTACTCGAGGAGCTACTCGAGTAATGAGGTAAGTGCTCTCGGCATTTTAATCCTGCCAACATTATTGGAGTAGAGCATCGAGTAATCAAAAGCTTTTCAAAGGATTACTCGAGGTGTTACCCGAGTAACTCATAAGGTTGTGAGTGGATTACTCGAGTACCTACCCGAGTAAATAACTATTCCAAAGGTTTGAAAATTAGCTTACTCCATGCACTACCCGAGTAATCTTATACTTGTTCATTAACTTGCAGTTGATAAATGATTTCACGATTTTACTCGAGGAGCTACTCGAGTAAACTTCAAGTGTTACTCGAGGAGCTACTCGAGTAAGCATACCCAGAAATTTAGAATTCATTCAAACGTTCATTGATTTGTTTTCTATATGATTAACCTTTCATTGTATTAGTATTCTTAGTCTATTTACAGATAAACAATGAAGGAATCACTTCAAGAGATGAAAGTCAAATCAAACGTTCAAATGCCAACCACCGCCAACGGATATTTTTCAAAAACTTGAAAAGTCAACAGTGGCTGCGCACTCACCAACGGACGAAAGAAAAACGTTCCAACGGTCATCACCAACATATCTATATATATGGGAACCTTCAAACAGAGAAGAACAACCAAGCATCCACACAAACGATTCATTGAGTTCATTGCTCTGTTTTTACGTTGAAATTGTATTCATATGCTTCAGTGATTATCATCTACTCTTTGTGAGAGATATTTCATTCAAACTCAATATTTGTTATTGAGATAACTTAAGGTTGTGGAACCTTGAGTTGGGATTGGATTACAACCTGTAAGGGGGAGCGAGTGTCCAGGTGTAAGGAACTTGCTTGTACTGTGGTGCCAAGAACCCACTGAATCTTGGAAGTTATAGTGAAACTCTCAGAGAAGCTCTGAGGACTGGACGTAGGTCAAAGTGGTTGTGACCGAACCAGTATAACTCCCGGTGTACACTTCGGTGATATTTCTCCTTACTCATTACTGTTTTAATTCTTTTGTCAAAGTTTTATATTTTCGAAAGAAATTTCAGTATCACCCAATTCACCCCCCCTCTTGGGTGAAACGCTTGATCTTACATTTGGTATCAGAGCGTAGGTCTTCTTGTTAAGGTATAACAACCTAAGAAGGATCCAATGGCAAGCATGGGTGAAGGAATTCTTCCCGACGGAGCATCCATCACTAGACCTCCCGGTTTCAATGGAGAACACTTTTCTTTCTGGAAAGCAAAATTCAGAGTGTTCGTGATGGCTACTGAATATGGGCTATGGGATGTAATCGAGAGTGGGAATTATCAACCTACAAAGACTGTAGATTCTCAGAAAATCCCAAAGACGCCAGCGGAATATGATGAGAATGACAAGAAACTTATCACTCTCAATAGCAAGGCAATTCTGATGTTACAAAGCTCTTTGAGTCAAAATGAATACTTCAGAATTTGCACACTCCCAACAGCAAAGGAAATATGGGAAGCCCTGGAAATAGCTCATGAAGGAACTTCGGGAATAAAGGAGAATCGAATCAACACCTTGATCACAGAATTCGATCTACTTCGAATGAAATCAGGTGAGTCAATTTCTGAATTCGAACTTAGATATACTCATCTTGTTAATCAACTTGCAGCACTTGGTAAAGTCTATGATCAAAATATCCAAGTACGAAAGATTTTGAATATTCTTTCTAAAGAATGGGAGGCCAAAGTCACTGCGATAGAAGAGGCAAAAGGAGAATCAATGAGATCAGTTGCTTCTCTATTTGGAAGCCTTTCTGAATATGAAAGCAAGTTAAAGTTCAAACGGGAACTAGACGACATCAGTGACAAAAGAAAGAAAGGTCTAGCTCTAAAAGCAAAAGAAGAAAATCAAGATGAAGATGAGGAGTTTGATGATGATGAAATGGGTTTAATCATAAAACGATTCAGAAAATTCTACAAGAAAGGTCAAGGCTTCAAACACTTTCAAAAAGGAGGAACTAGCAACAAAGACCATATCATCTGCTATGAATGTGGTAAACCAGGACATATCAAATCAGAATGTCCAGAGCTCAATCAAAAAGGCAAAGAAAAGAGAAAAGGCAAATTCTTTAACAAAAAGAAGGCCTTTGTATCTGCTATATGGGGAGATAGTTCCTCAGACGAAGAAAGTGATGAGGAAGAAGTAGCCAACATATGTCTTGTTGCTCAAGAAGAGACAGAAGAAGAGGTAAATGATTCTGACCCTACCTATGATGAATTATTATCCGAATATAATGCTTTACATTCTGAATTCATCAAAGTAGTTAAAGAACTAATTGTTTTCAAAAAGAAAAACAAAGCTCTAGAAATTGAGCTTAAAGAGAGTTCGGAAAAGAATTGTGAAAATTGCTCTTTTTTGAAAAAGAAAAACACTGATCTCACAAAAACTCTTGAAAAGTTTACCAAAGGTAGTGAGATGCTAAGTGTGATTTTAAAAGAACAACGATTTGTAAATGACCGATCTGGTATTGGATATGATCCAAAATCAGATAAAAGGAAAGGTAGAAAGAAAGCAGGAGGTAAGTCATATTTGAATTATTTCCAGCATTCTGTGCATATATCAAATCCTTTTGCATTTTGTAATTACTGTAATAGAAAAGGCCATTATACCTCCTCTTGCATTCATAAGAAGAGAGGAAACATAGGAACCTACAAATGGGTACCTAAAGGCACATATGTTCAGAAAATCATTTATACTAACCCAAAAGGACCCAAAAAGAAGTGGGTACCTAAGACTTAGTCATTTGATTGCAGGTATGTCTTAAAGCATCCAAAAATAACAAGTGGTTCATAGACAGTGGATGCTCTAGACATATGACCGGAGATTTCGAAAGTTTTACCACATTACAACCTAAAGAAGGTGGAAAGGTAAAATTTGGAGGAAATCAATCCGGAAAAATAGCAGGAATTGGTGAAATCAAAAATGACAAAGGCATACAAATCAGAGACGTATACTACGTTGAAGGCTTGTGTCATAATTTGCTGAGCGTAAGTCAAAGTGCAGATAAAGACAACTGGATAATCTTTGATTCAGAAGAATGTCTAATTGTCAACAAGAAAGACTTACTACTTGATAAGAAGAATATCAAGGCTAAGCTCAGAGCAAAAAGGGAAGGTAACTGCTATACCTTAGATATTAGTAGAAATGAATCTGAAAACTGTTTTCTGAGTAATGCCGATGAAAGTTGGCTATGGCATAAAAGATTAGCTCATGTCAACATGCATCAACTAGGCAAACTACTCAAAAAGGATTTAGTTCTTGGATTACCCAAAGTAAATTTCAAAAACGATTTGATTTGTGACGCATGTCAAAAAGGTAAACAAACTAAATCATCTTTCAAATTGAAAAATGAGATTTCAACAAATAGACCACTACAATTATTACATATGGATTTAGTCGGTCCAGCAAGAGTAAAGAGTCTTGGTGGAAACTTATATTCATTGGTTATTGTTGATGATTTCTCTAGATTTACATGGGTTATCTTTCTATCATCAAAGGATGAAACCTTTGAAGAATTTATTGTTTTTGCCAAGAAAGTGCAAAATGAGAAAGGTATGTCTATTGCAGGTATTAGGACTGATCATGGTGGAGAATTTGAGAATCAAGCTTTTGAAGAATATTGTGATACAAATGGCATTGATCACAATTTCTCTGCTCCAAGGACGCCTCAACAAAATGGAGTTGTGGAACGCAAGAATAGAGTGCTTACCGAAATGGCTAGAACAATGTTAAATGAAAAGAACATGTCTCAAGTTTTCTGGGCTGATGCTATGAGTACAGCATGCTATATTTCAAATAGAGCCTATATCAGAACGAAACTTGGAAAGACACCATACGAGCTATACAAAGGAAGGAAGCCAAACATTGCTCACCTACATATCTTTGGTTGTAAGTGTTTCATTCATAATAATGGTAAAGATAACCTAGGAAAATTTGATTCTAAAACTGATGAAGGAATTTTCTTAGGATATTCTAACCGAAGTAAAGCATATAGAATTTTCAATAAAAGAACTTGTGTTGTTGAAGAATCAATTCATGTTGTATTTGATGAATTTGAATCCTCTGACAAAACCATTGATGAAGAACAGGAAGTTGTTTTAAATCAAGAAAATGGTCAATCTATTTCTAAGTCTCTTGTTCCAGAGGTTGATGAAACTAAGGATGAAGAGCAATCCCTAGGTCAACCTAAAGCTTGGAAATACAATAGAAGTCATCCCTTAGATCAAGTCATAGGAGATGTGAATGAAGGGATCAAAACCAGAAATAGAGTTTTCAATGAAATAAGTTTTTCTGCATTCATTTCTGAAATTGAACCTTCTAACATTGATGAAGCCCTATCAGACAATGATTGGGTCATAGCAATGCAAGAAGAATTAAATCAATTTGAAAGGAATCAAGTCTGGGATTTGGTACCCCGACCCAAAGATCATACGATCATTGGTACCAAATGGGTATTCAAAAACAAACTTGATGAATCTGCAATTATTGTCAGAAACAAGGCAAGATTGGTGGCCAAAGGCTATAATCAGGAAGAAGGAATTGATTATGAGGAAACGTATGCTCCAGTGGCTAGATTGGAAGCTATACGTGTACTCTTAGCCTTTGCATGCATCAAAGGATTCAAACTCTATCAAATGGATGTTAAGAGTGCTTTTCTAAACGGTTACATCATGGAGGAAGTATATGTAGAACAACCTCCAGGTTTTGAAGATGTAACTAAACCAGACCATGTTTTCAAACTTAAAAAGGCTTTATATGGTTTAAAACAAGCTCCTAGAGCCTGGTATGAAAGGCTTAGTAAGTTTCTCATCGATCAAGGTTTTGTACGAGGAAAAGTTGATACAACATTATTTATAAATCGAAAGCATGATGATATTTTAATTGTTCAAATATATGTTGATGATATTGTTTTCGGTGCTACTAATGAAACTCTATGTAAGGAATTTTCTGAGATAATGCAGGGAGAGTTTGAGATGTCAATGATGGGAGAATTGAATTTCTTTCTTGGTTTGCAAATCAAACAAAGAAAGAATGGAATCTTCATATCTCAAACAAAGTATTTAAAAGAGCTATTGAAGAAGTATGGAATGGATGAAGCAAATGGCTCAGATACGCCTATGAGTTCAACAACGTTACTTGATGCTGATGTTAAAGGGAAAGACTACAATATCACAAAATATAGAGGAATGATTGGATCATTACTCTATCTCACGGCAAGTAGACCAGACATCCAATTTAGTGTTGGCATATGTGCAAGATATCAATCGGCGCCAAAGGAATCACATGCTGAAACGGTCAAACGAATCTTTAGATACCTTGCTGACACACCAGAATTGGGTCTGTGGTATCCCAAAGGAAGAAGTGAATATTTAATTGCTTATTCAGATTCTGATCATGGTGGATACAAGACAGACAGAAAGAGCACCAGTGGACAAGGACAATTCCTTGGAGGATCTCTTGTATCATGGTTCAGTAAGAAACAAAATACAGTGTCTCTTTCGTCAACGGAAGCCGAATATGTTGCAGTCTCAAGTTGTTGTGCACAAGTGATATGGTTAAAACAACAACTACAAGACCTTGGTATTTATCTCAAAGAAATACCAATCTATTGTGACAACACTAGTACGATAAGCTTGGCAAAGAATCCAGTTCAACACTCTAGAACCAAGCATATCGATGTCAGACATCACTTCATCAGAGATCATGTCCAAAAGAAAGATGTGAAAGTGATATTCATTCCTACTCATCTTCAATTAGCCGATATCTTCACAAAACCCCTTGCAAAAGAGCAATTTCTATACATTAGAAGAGAATTGGGAATGGTAAATCCCAATGAGTTATAAGTAATTTCAGCATTTCATAATATTAGATGAAGTCATTTAATAATGTTTTGATGATTACTAACTTAAGCATCGGAGTATGTAGAAATGTGTTTTGCAGGAAGAAAGAAACTCTGTTTTAAGAAACAAAAACAGAGGTAATCAGAAGATACCATTACTGGAGTACCAACTTGAAGTTTTGGCTAAGACAGAAGCAATACCCGAGGAGCAACTTGAGGTAAAGAAGCATGTTACTCGAGTATGTACTCGAGTAATGGCCCACAAAACTGGAAGTAACGGATCAAGTTACTTGATTTTCAAATGTAACGGTTCAGATTTCAAAGAAATGAAGAGTCAGAAGTAGTAAAGCTATTTACTCGAGGCAGGCCTCGAGTAAACTTGAAGCTTACTCGAGGAAGGCCTCGAGTAATGACGGAGTTCAGATTCTCAAAATGCTCAATAATGACTCAAATCTGAATCAAATGGACTATGAATGATCGAGGGAACATCCATGGATAATTACTATATTATTCATGCCAGGTACGCAATTTAAATGAATTATTTTTGAATTTTTCTGTATGATCACCCGAGGAAGGCCTCGAGTAACGTTGAATGTTACTCGAGTAAGGCCTCGAGTAAAGTCGGGATTTAGGTCTTTATCTTGCGCAAACTTGGTCATTTCCACAAAATCTCCTCGAGTAAATCACTATACACCCTTTCAAAACTTTTTCCAAATCACTTCCTTGGTTCATTTCCGTCAAAACCCAACTAGTTTCAAGATCAAAAACTTCCTATTTTGTTCAAAATCCCTCTGCCCTATTCTCGCGTCAGTAACTCTTTTTCTGAGATTTCTGATTCTCTTTGATTCAAAATGGTTAGAACCAAGAATCTCAACTTCACTGATTCTGATTCTGAGCAAAATCCTGATCTTCTTTCTCCTCCTCCAACAAAAAGAAGAAAGTTGATTCCTAGACCAAAGGCCAAAACCCCTCTTAAACCTCAATCACAACCCAAAGTCAAAGGTGTGGTGATCAAAGAGCCTATTGTGACTAGGGCTCAATCTAAAAAGAGCACATCCACAGGAAGGAGTAAAGGTGTCAAAACTCCCTCACCTTCTCACTCAGATTCATCTACACCATCTTTTACTCCAAAACCTCCCAAGAAGCCAAAATATGACAAAAATGTGGCTAAAGCTATGGCTGGGATCATTGACCAACTGGAGAAGGGTCAATCATCAAAGAAATCCAAGATTCCAGAAGCAGAGATCACTACCCCTCCCAAAGGATTCAATGTGGGGAAACTGGTGGAATCTCCCAAGTATCTGACACAGTTCTCCAGAAGGAAAGTGTGCAAAACACACTACGTTGATCTAAAGCTTCTACAAGAGGTAGTGAAGTTTGACCTTAGTCCTTATATTAATCCATTTATGCCTTGGTTGTCTGTGAGATTGCCTTTTTGCACAAAGGTAGTCACCCACTTTTATTGCAACCTAGAAATCACAGATGAACCTAACCGTACCTCTGTTGAGGAAGAGATGACTACCACAGTGAGAGGTCAGAAAATCCTTATATCTCCCTCTAAGATCAATCTATGGTTAGGAATTGAGAATCCCCCGGATGATATCTATTCCGAGCTTGAGCCAAATCAAATTTACACTATCCTAAAGCCCGGTGAGTTAGTTGGCCCCCTAAACTTTAAACCGAGTGACATGTGTGATCACCATAGGGTCCTTTGGTACATTTACTCTAGGTCCCTAGTAAACAAAGCCAACAACTATACCCATTTCTCGGATAGAGACTATAGATGGTTTGCTTCACTCCTCTTGAAAGAAGAAAAGGATCTGGGAGAGTACATATTCTCTGAAATGAAGAGGTATAAGGTGGATGGAAAAGGTACTACTCCAATGCCATATCCACAAATTGTGTCTCTTATCCTGAAAGAGAACAAAATATGGTACTTGGATAGTAAGGAGCCAATTGAGAGGGTGACCCCAGTGGGAAGGAACCAAATTGGTAAACTGAACATCGACATTCCTCTGAAAGGACCAATGGAGTCTGGGTCCAAGAAGAAGAGAAAGGCTCCTGAGACTGAGACCAGTAGGATGGATGACACTCAGTCATCGGCTCCAGCTGCTACCACATCCTCACCCTCCTTCCTGAATACCACTCTCCAGCACTTCATGGAGAACATACTCAGAGGCTTCCATGTGGACATAGCCAATACTAATGCTGAGTTGATTACCAATACCAACTTCAAGATGGGAGAACTGGTTGAGAAAATTGACAAAAGGCATGAGGAGTTGGTTGAGAGAATGGATAGGAGACATGAGGAGTTGCTAGCAGAGCAACGGGCTCAGGGAGAGACCCTAAGATTGATCCTAGCACGTTTGGATTCCGGGCCTTCTTCCGGTCCCTCCTCATCTGCACCACCACCACCTCCAGTAGAACTTCCTTCAGACACTCCTATTCCCTTTCCTATTCCTGAGGCTGAACCTTCTACCCCGCTGGTTTCTGATCCACTTGAGCCCCAAGAGAAAGATGTTTTATTCACAGTGGATGATCCTGATACCCACGAAACCACTCACATTGTCTTAGATGATTCACCTCAAAAGCCACAGCCTGAGACCACTCCTAAACCTATTCCCTCTCCTACCCAAACAGAGGTAGTATCATCTTCTTCCTCTGAATATATCACTCCACCTCCAGAAGCTCAGACCACTATGGTTGTCTTTCATCCTTCTCCTTTCCTGCCTAGAGATGATATCCAAATTCCACCTCTCAATCTTCCTGAACCAGAGTCATCCAGCTCCTTTGATTCATCTAGTTCAGATAGTGTTCTTCCAGTAAAACCTATCTCTATGGTGAAACCTCCTAGCCCTACACTTGATTGATGAAGCCAAAAAGGGGGAGAAGAGCTTGAGAGTGATTTTGTGGACTTGTCCTTGCTTATTTTGGGATTTGGTTGTAAATGGGCTTTAGGGTGCATTTTGTTATTAATTTTTGTAATTTGAATTTCTTAAATTTTAATGCAAGTGTGTTTAAATTATGCCTTCATTTGATTTCATTTAAGTTTATGAATTATGATACATGTTTGGACTAATGAAGTTGTTATGTATGCAAGGTATAATCAACTTAAATAAGAAACCAATTTGAAAAACCATGTTCAAAATCACCAAGTTTTGTCATCATCAAAAAGGGGGAGAATGTTAGATCTCATGTTTTGATGATAACAAAAGCATGGTTTGAAAAGGAAATGTTTAATAATCAAGGTTGAACTAAGTAATGACAGGAATAAGATGTACTTGAGGAAAGCATGGAAGTAGTGAAGATTGGCCAAGAGAAAATGCTAAGGAACTTAATCAAAAGTGCATTTTCTAAGGCATTACTCGAGGAGCTACTCGAGTAATGACCCAAAACTTGAAGTAACATAGGAGAACTTCCAGTAACCTGCCACCATTACTCGAGGCGCTACTCGAGTAACCAGGTAAAACTTCAAGGTTGCTCTCGGCCTGCCAATGTTACTCGAGGAGCTACTCGAGTAACCATGTGAAAACTTCCAGTTGGCTTCAAGTTTTCCTAATGATACTCGAGGAGCTACTCGAGTACCTTTGTATCCTAAAATATGGACCTCTCGGCATTTTGTACCACTGCTAATGTTACTCGAGGAGCTACTCGAGTAACTAGGTCAGAAACTTCCAGTCAGCCTTCAAGTTTTCAGTGATACTCGAGGCGCTACTCGAGTAACTGTGTATTTGAAAATGTGAAGCTCTCGGCACTTTGTACTACTGCCAATGTTACTCGAGGAGCTACTCGAGTAATGCTCTAAGGTAAATAAAAACTTGAGGTTTGTACCAGATTAACTTGATTTCTTTTTATATCATCATCCTCGAGTACTTACTCTAGTATACAAGTTTTTTTTTATGATTTATATTAAGTGGATTCCTCGAGTATGAACCCCAGTATGCTCAAATATTTTCAAAGGAAACTTCAAGTCATTACCCGGGTAAGTCATGTTCAAATGTCTCAGTTACTCGAGGCACTACCCGAGTAACCTATGCAAATATGTGTGCATTACTCGAGGAGCTACTCGAGTAATGAGGTAAGTGCTCTCGGCATTTTAATCCTGCCAACATTATTGGAGTAGAGCATCGAGTAATCAAAAGCTTTTCAAAGGATTACTCGAGGTGTTACCCGAGTAACTCATAAGGTTGTGAGTGGATTACTCGAGTACCTACCCGAGTAAATAACTATTCCAAAGGTTTGAAAATTAGCTTACTCCATGCACTACCCGAGTAATCTTATACTTGTTCATTAACTTGCAGTTGATAAATGATTTCACGATTTTACTCGAGGAGCTACTCGAGTAAACTTCAAGTGTTACTCGAGGAGCTACTCGAGTAAGCATACCCAGAAATTTAGAATTCATTCAAACGTTCATTGATTTGTTTTCTATATGATTAACCTTTCATTGTATTAGTATTCTTAGTCTATTTACAGATAAACAATGAAGGAATCACTTCAAGAGATGAAAGTCAAATCAAACGTTCAAATGCCAACCACCGCCAACGGATATTTTTCAAAAACTTGAAAAGTCAACAGTGGCTGCGCACTCACCAACGGACGAAAGAAAAACGTTCCAACGGTCATCACCAACATATCTATATATATGGGAACCTTCAAACAGAGAAGAACAACCAAGCATCCACACAAACGATTCATTGAGTTCATTGCTCTGTTTTTACGTTGAAATTGTATTCATATGCTTCAGTGATTATCATCTACTCTTTGTGAGAGATATTTCATTCAAACTCAATATTTGTTATTGAGATAACTTAAGGTTGTGGAACCTTGAGTTGGGATTGGATTACAACCTGTAAGGGGGAGCGAGTGTCCAGGTGTAAGGAACTTGCTTGTACTGTGGTGCCAAGAACCCACTGAATCTTGGAAGTTATAGTGAAACTCTCAGAGAAGCTCTGAGGACTGGACGTAGGTCAAAGTGGTTGTGACCGAACCAGTATAACTCCCGGTGTACACTTCGGTGATATTTCTCCTTACTCATTACTGTTTTAATTCTTTTGTCAAAGTTTTATATTTTCGAAAGAAATTTCAGTATCACCCAATTCACCCCCCCTCTTGGGTGAAACGCTTGATCTTACAGTTATTACTGTAACCGCTACCAATATTCAACATTTAAATTTTGAATTTTCCTCCCCCTCTTCTTTGAAAATTTTTATAGCGGTTTGGAAAATTTAACCGCTACAAAAATAATAAAATTCATTTTTTTTAATATTTGAATTTCTTCTAGTGGTTTGGAAAATTTAATCGCTACAAAAGTTTTGAAATTTGAACATTTGTAGCGGTTTTACAATAAAACCGCTACAAATATATGTTAATTTTTTTTTATTTTTTTGTTAGTTTTAGAAAAATAAATATAATTTTCGTAAATGCAACAAGAATTTAACAAGGCTCTGAAAATATAAATATAACTATTGTAAACGCAACAAGAATTTAAGTTCTGAAAATAAAATATCCAGGTTTATTTACAAATATTTCAAATATATATATATAAATGTCCTAAACTAACTAGCAGGAGGTTGATCATCTGGTCCTCCTTCAGGTGGGGCTCCCTCAGGTGCAGTTGTATCGGGGCGCTGGGTAGAGTTAATAGCACCATTATCATCAGCAGGAGGAAGAGGTTGGACGATGAACCGAGGGACAGGGGGACCTATGGATGCTCCTCGTCCAGAAACAGGAGACTCTACGACCGCTCGAGCATGTAGTTTGTGATATATCGCCACTTGCGCATGCTGAGCGTAGTAGAAATCGGCTTGCTGTTGTATCTGCTGCATATGCTGTTGCAGTTGAGCCATTGTAGCATGTGTCCTGGCCAAATCTAAGCTCTGCTCCTCAATAAACTCGTCCCTCGGACGTCTGACCCTAGACATCTGTGCTTTAGAGCTGCTAGCCTTAGAGGCGGCACTCCTGCAGTAGACCATGCTAGGTCTGGCGCCTATCCCCATCCCTCGCATGTGTTCGGGGTGCTCAACCTGACCCAGACCCGCCTTCAAAAGAGCCATGGGGTCTATAGACCCTTGTGACTCTTAGGTCTGGGTCTCTCGCAGCTCAGCCTGCGACTGCTGCATCTACTCCTGCCATTTTATGAAATAATTAATTATAAATTATTTTTCATAATAAAGTTGGTTTAATTTTATAAACAATATAATAATGAATTAACTTATAATGGCCGCCTCTGCTTGCTGAAAGGTCAGAGTCCTATCACGGTGTCTATGAGTGATAGCAAATAACTCCCCGTAGTCCGTCTGACGGTTCTCCTGCTGTGCCTTTCTCTCCTAAAACAATTACAAAATTAAATTAGTATTATGAACAACAATATACTAAATTTATAATATGAAATAACCAGCTAAAAGTAATTGATAATGTAAAAAGTTACCAGCCTACTATAAGTGACAGCAAAGGTCTTCGATCCTACTGTGTGGTGGATCGTCTGCTGCCCCCGGCACCTCGTATTCCTCTGAGAAAGTGCCTAGAAAAAAAATAATATTAAAAATATTAAAAAAATATAAAACACTTATAATTAATAAAAACATAAAATTTATTAAATTTATAATTTAAATTATAATTTAATAATTATAAATTAAAAAATTAAATATAATTAACTATATAATTAAGTAATATTTTATAATTGATATTAATATTTATTAATAATAATTTATTTTATTAATTTTTTTATAATCTAATCTAAATCTAATAATCAAAATAATCTAATAAATACATTACATGTCCCTTTGCGCTCCTCCTGAACTAAACAAAACTTGCCTAATCATTCAGTAGGATACCGTTCGAGACATCCTCTATCAGCTGCTGCAGAGGAATGTCCCATCTTTATCCATACTGTGGAAGAGATGATTCCTCCTGTTCCTCCAGCCGTCGCCTATCTTCATTAGTGTGTACCTCTTCCGGTTGTCCCAGACAGCAAACCTAAGCTGTAACACCATTGAAAAAAAATATTTAAATATGACTAATTACAAATAAGATAATTAAAAATTATTAATTAACCATAATTAATTACATAAAATATAATATAATTAAATACTATTAATTACCTACACCACCTCGTCCCATGCCAGGTCCTTCGGCCCCTTCAAAATGTTCCCCCACGTCTTGGAGTGAAGGGGAACCGCATCCAATTTGAGCCCAGCTCATTCAGGAAGCGGTTGAACAGGTGGCCTTCATTGTCGACGGGCTGGTCTGCCTCATTCCATGGAACTACAACTCGTAGTGTTCAGTCCAAGCTGTTCAAACCGGCCACGTCCAACCTCCTCGTGGACATGTTCCCCTGCTCATCTGCACAATTTACCGCACATTAGATAAATTGCAATTCAAATTTAATATTTCGAATTTAAATATTTAATTTACTAAATAAAAAAATATATTTACCTTGGCATACACCTTAAACCCAGTAGACCGAGAAAACGATCGTCGTATAGGTTGTTCTAGTCCCGCGCCTCCTCCTCATTCAGGAACCGTTCCATGTCTCTGATCAGAATCAAGATCTCAAAGTCCTCATTCATATCATAGTCACTGACACTGATATCTCCCTCTCCTAGATCAGGCACCTCTGGTGCGGTAGTCTCTTGTGGGAATGTCTACGGTGGATATGGTAGGGCCGACTCCTATGGCTGCTGTGGGGAGATGGGCTGAAATAGCGCAGCCACTCTCCCTTCGTGCCGCCCCCTCCCACTGCCCCCTTGTTAGCCTTGTGAAATTCATATCAAAATGGCATATTTACACCCAATTTATCACACTTTTTGATTGATTAATGGGTATATGAGGATTGAAGTGTGAAGGAAATGTGCCTAATGAGTGTTTGGTTAAAAAGGGCATAATTCTTTGATTAAATATGAATATTTTGCTATCATACATCACCCTTTGCTTTATATAAACTTTCTTGTGTTGATAGGATCACAATTGAGATACACAAAAAGCCATTGGAAGCACAAATCATGGATTAAAAAATTGGGAAGAAGAGTAGAACACCATTGCATTATTGGAAAAAGCTAGAAGAGTTGAAGACAAATGCTTGGCTGCAGCCAGAAGACCTCCAAAAAGTTTTGGGCTGCAGCCAGACGACAAACAGAGCAAGACAGACGTTTTTTGGCTGCAGCCAAAACGCGATCAGCAGCTGCGTGTTTTACTTTATAGGTTATTTAAAAGGCAAAATCAGGAAATACAAAGGGGGGCTGGACATTGTGAGGTTTTGGGGAGGTGGCTAAGGAGCATTGGCAAGCAAAGGAGTGGAGTTTTCTCAAGGAAATCAAGTGGGATTGAAGATTGAAAGAGATTCCAACTCAATTTCTCTTGATTTTTTTGTACTCATTCCCTTTCTCTTTTGTATTTCTGATATGGCTGTAAAAAATGTGTATATCTGTGATTTGTTTCTGAACATGGATAGCTAAGATTTTCATTCTAGGATTGTTTATGAACTTTCGTATGGATTAAACTTGATTCCTTTCCTCTCTAAGTATCTAATGGCATATATATGTTGATTTTACTCTGTTTTTATTGCTATTTGTGACTGGCCATCACTATGGATGATGTGTTCAATTAAATTAAGCTTGAGAGAGTTAATTTAATTGTAGAACTTGAGTAAAATTATGCTAGACTTGAAGTTTAGAAGTAAACGGATGGTTTATTAGTAACATAGAGATATAGTTATTAACCTAGCATTGTCAAATTAAGATTGGTGTTTAATAAATATTTTCTCTTAACTGTAGCAAGAGATTGTGCATGTTAATTAAGGGTATAAAATTGGTTATGACTTGAGAGAGCTTAATCAAATGCTTGTATTCTTAGACTGACATATATACCCCATGGAAAGGATTCTTGGAGAGGAAAAGAAGTAAGTTTATGAAATACTAAGGGGGGATGAACAATCCTAGGCTTATTATAATTGATTGAATTCACAAGAATTAGAGTTTTGTTCAGTAATTCTTAGTTTCTATCAAAATATCTTTTGAAACTTCTTTTTCCCACACAACAACATGTTTTGGTTCAACTTAATTGATTTCAATTGAATCCATTCAACCTAATTGAATACATGATTGCACTCGTTGATTCGCTTTCGTCATAGTCCTCGTGGGACCGATATTTACTCATCACTTTATTACTTGCGACCCATATGCTTGCAGAAGCTAAATGGCAAACACCCCTCCTCTGCTGCTGCTACCCCACAGAATCAGTCTGGAGACCTCGGGCTCCTTCCCCTTGTCCATTCCTGAAGCCATATCAACTGCAAAAATTTAAAAAAAAAACAAACAAACCAATTAGTCACATTTATATGTAAAATTATAGTAAAAATAAAATATGTATTGTTCGTACCTCAAGTAAGAATAATGAGAAATGCTGCAGTGAAAACTTTCTTACAGATGTCAGAATGCTCAGATATGAAGGAAAACTCTCACATAAATGTCAGAAAATAAAATAGCTAAATGAGAAAATGAAAGGGGCGGTGGCTTTTTATAGTTTGTGGACTTTGTAGCTGTTCTTTAAAGAACCGCTACATAAATCACTACAAAAAAGCTAGGGCGACAAAACTTTGTAGTGGTTATAAAATAACCTCTGTAAATACGATGACTTTTGAAGTTCTGTAGTGGTTATTAAAATCTAACCACTACAAATGTGATGACCTTTGAAGTTTTGTAGCATTTATGAAAACCTAACCGCTACAAATAGGCAACCTTTGGCATTTTATAGCGGTTCAATTCGCTATAACCGCTACACTATTGACACGGCTTGGTAGCTCTAAGTGTTGCAAACTTTATAGCAGTTTATATATTGTAATCACTACAAGTTAACCATGACAAATTTTGGTAGAAAACTCGCGCCATATTTGCAATGGTTTTATCTTTTTAACCACTACAAATAACGTTGCCAATCAGTCACGCCACTTGGTGCATAACTTACCGCTACAAATTTATAGCCGTTTATCTTATAATCGCTACAAATGTCACAATTTGTAGCGGTTAAGTGTAATCGCTACAAATTCACCATTACGAAATCCCTTTTTCTTTGTAGTAAACAACGGTCATGAATAGTTGTAGCGGTTTGTGCATGTAACCGCTACAAAGTGTCTAGCACATTGGTAGCAGATTCTTAACAGGAACTGCTACAAATTGAATATTTGAGATTTTAATATTTTAATTCCCGCCAATGGTTATGAACATTTGTAGCGGTTTTTTGTACTTAACCACTACAAAGTGTTACACATTGGAAATTTGAATTTCATATCCCACCAACTGTCATGAAAAGTTTGTAGCTATTTTTCTAATATAACCCTACAAAGTTACACTTAGTAGCGGTTACGGTAGTGTTCTTAGAACCGCTACAAATTGTTGAACGTTGGAGGATTTGAATATAAGCTTCCAGGCACACGTCATTCTCTCTTCACTCATCATCTTTACTAAATTTTTTCACTAGCTATGGATAAGTCATAGATCAGGTTGCCACGCAATTCTCCAGAATATTTGTATGGATTAAACAATTTCTTGGATTTCACATAGTTTCATGCCAGCTGTAATGGTAAGATTGTCTATCCGTGTCAGAGATACAAGTTCAAGAAGTGGCATGCATGACAAGTTGTTAAGGAACACTTGCTTGTGAAGACTTTCTTGGAAGACTATACGTTTTAAGGAGTTCATGGTGAGAAACCCGGTATGAGATATGATGATATTGTTCCTTAAAGTTCACAAGTAGGAGTTCAGGTAGATGAAGATGATCCTATTAATGATGTTGTGCCTGATGTGTTTGGTTTTCAAGACGACAACTTCAACGAAAAAGTGAGGGTTTAGACCCGGTGTTCTTGAGGAATGAAGCAGCTCAGAATTTTTTTAGCTTAATGGATGAAGCAGATCATCCTTTATATCAAGGTTGTCGAAAATACTAGAAATTATCTTTCTTGATCAAATTGTATCACATCAAGTGCCTATGTGGAGTCATAGATAAGGGAATGTCAATGTTTGATAGAGCTAAATATTCATATATCTTTTAGTGATTAACCTTAGGCCTTTGTGGGATTTGATTAACCATTTTTGCGCATAATTAGGTACTAATGTGAGATTTGAGTGCAAAGGTGATTTGGAAATTAAAGTGGCTAAATTGATATATTTTAAGTAATATTTGTTATTTCCATTATTCTTTAATTGTGAACCTATGATATTACCTTTGTGTATCTCATTTATGTAGGTGATGACATAGTACATTGAAGCTAAATAGAGGATAAAGATGGAATTAAAGGAGAGCACATGTGCAGATTTTATTTCCCAATTTCCTGATTTTAATAGGCATAAGAAAGGAGTTAGGCATTATTTGGTGGCTTGAATTAATGACTTATTCTTGGCCTTAAGATCCCTCACATTATTATCAGTTTCCAAACACACCCTTGAACTAGAGATTGAGATCCAAAATTGCGATAACTTTCTTCGAGGAGGATCATATTTTTGGCTCTACTTCATCTCATGTTGATTCTCGTTTTCTGGGATTAGCAGTTGGGGCTAGGATTTCTTCAGTTCACTCCCACCTTCTCCACTCCGATCACCTTTCCTTTATTCGACTCTTCCCTTAACTCGGTAGCTGCAATGGTGTGGAGAAGAGAGTTTGTTGGAGCTAATTTCTAAACCATGAGTGGCTAAACTCTTTTGTCCGATGGTGATGATAAAGCTAACATGAGTCCTTGAGTAACTAGGGGAGTTCTTTGTATCTTAATTTCATCTTCTAATCTAAGTATATGCAGATTATGATTCTAGGTTGCTAGAGTTTGTGAATTGTGTATATGGCTGAGTATTTAATCGGTTAATGTAATCTGGATGATGATACTTATGTTAGATTTGTACTCATGAATTGTGATTAAACTATAGCACTCTTTTGTTATTCAATTGATTTGCTCTATTCTCTTAAAATCAATTGTTTGTTAGGTTTTTAAGAATTAATTGGTGGTAGAAGGATCTTTTATAAATCTATCATAAGCTAGGTACTTCAAGGTATTCCTAATTGATCAATTGAGTCTATGTTTAGATTAAATTGAGAAGTTAGGAATATTGATTAGTAAGGGTTCTTACTAGTCCTTATGCTTAGTTAATGGAAGAACTCAAAATTAAAATTGGACAAGGGTGGTTAGTGGACTCAATCACCTAAGACATTTATCCCATGCATTTACACCCACTCACTCACTTTATACATTGAAAAATTCATAAACAAGTAGCTCTTTAGTTTAATTATATAGATGAAACTCACATCCCATATACTTTGGTTAATTTGTTATTTATACTAGATTACTTAGGAACTAAATATAGGCTCCATGTAGAGATCGACCTAGGTTAGTTGCCTTATAATGCATTTAGCTTAGTTTTATTTGATAGTCCCACATATGGCTGTTCAATGGTGCTAGAATTATTACAAGATGCATTCCCTGACACGAAGATTCCCATATCGTTCTATGAGGCTAAGAAGATTCTTAACAAATTGAGCTTAAACTACAAAAAAATTGATGTTTGCCCCAACAACTGTATGTTGTATTGGGGAGATGATGCTAGCAGAGAGACTTGTAAGGGATGTCACACCTCGAGGTACAAGACGATTTAGAAGGGGAGAAAGCATAAGAAGAAACCTACAAAGATTCTCATATACTTCCCTTTAAAGCCGTTCTTACAAAGATTATTTATGTTGTCCAAAACTATAGAACACATGAGGTGGCATGAAGTTGATAAGAATAAAGATGGTAAATTAAGACATCTACGAAAAACAGAAGCCTGGAAAGTGTTCAACTCAAACTTTCCATCTTTTATGGTTGACCCTAAAAATTTTGGCTTGCTTCAGTGACTAACGGTTTTAATCCATTTGGAAATCTCAGTACCCGTAGTCTTAGTTTCCTACAACTTGCCCCTTGGATGTGTATAAAACAAAGCTCCTTCATTTTGTCAATGATCATTCCAGGCAAAAAGACATCAGGTAATGAAATCGATGTGTATCTCAAACTGCTTATTGCGGAATTGTTGGACTTTTGGAATGTAAGCATTGAGACATATGACGTGAACGATAAGTTACTGTTCAACTTGCGTGCAGCCTTGATGTGGACGATAAGTGACTTTCTTGGGCTTAGAACATTATTCAAATGGAATGTGTATACTGGGACAGCTTGTCCAGCTTACAATTTTGACTCTGACTCAGTGCACCTTCCCCATAGTTGAAAGTGGTTCTTCATGGGTCATCAGAGGTTTCTTGACGGAAAGCAAAAATTTAGATTGCAATGGAATCATTTTAATGGTAAACCGAAAAAAAGAGGACTTTCTCAGACTTTAACTAGTACAGATATCTTACAGTAGCTTCAGGATGTTGAATTTGAGTTTGGAAAAAGCGACAATGCAGCAAAAGCAGGGTGAAAGACTACCAAGACTTCTACTTCTACACCTTAGCAATGGAGGAAGATATGCATTTTCTTCATTTTTCTATATTGGAAATGTAATTTACTTCGACATAGTTTTGATGTCATGCACATTGAAAAAATGTATGCGGCAATGTGCTATACATGTTGCTTAACGAACCCGATAATTCAAAAGATCATCTTCAAGCGAAGGATGGCTTTTGGCGTCCCTTTTTTTTGGACGCTTAAAATCACACTTTAAGAGTTCCATTTTTTTCCTTTAGGCATCTCAAATTCAAAATATAACACCTAAAAGTTGGCTTTAGGCGTCCCTATCCTAATTAGGATGCCTTCATGTCAGTCAAACTAACATCACTCCCTCTAAAGCCATGCCTACCCTGCAAGTTAGCTTCCTCTAATTCAAAACTCTCATTCTCTCTTGAATTAAGCTTCTCTTTCCACCATCACTCTTTTGAAGCTCCTTCTTCCACCGTCACTCCCTCTCACTCCCTCTCACTATTGTCACTCTCTCTTGAAGTTCTTCTTTCTACCGTCACTTTGTTGAAGTTCAATGTGACAGCCTTTCATCGTCACTCTCTCTCACTCCCTCTCACCACCGTCACTCTCTCTTGAAGGTCCTCCTCCTCTCTCTCTATCACTATCTTTTGCCTTTCTCTTCTCTCCTTCTCCACTGTTGAAGCTCATCTCCAGTGTCCTTCCTCAATCTTTGACGTCGTTGGTTCCTCCTACCTCCCTCTCCCCCCATTGGCCTCTCTCCTTCCTCTCCTAACGTCGTCAAAAGGTGTGGTTAATTATTTTTGTTTTTAATGGACTAAGTTCTAAACTAGGATTATTGTAGATACATTTTGTTGGTGCTGACATTTAGATTTATCATCATTGTAGATGAATTTTGATTTATCATCCTTCACCAATATTAATCTTTTTTGGATTTTGAGTTTCCCTTTTGGCTTTTTATGATAAATTGATGATAACTGATAAGTTTACTTTTATTAGTTAGTAGTTGTGTAGACAACTTTTTGACACTTTGTGGTAATTATTATACATTGTATTAGTAGGAGTCAACACTTTAATTAGCTACTGCTAGATGTTCCATTACTATTTGTAAGGTCATTTTGGTTTATGAAGAATTGTTCGATCTTATTTCTGTAGGTTTTAATTGTTGGGCAGTAAAAAATGTAAATGATTTTTTTTTTTTAAAAAAAGAACCTTTAGGAGTCTCTTTTTCAAAAAAGGGACTTTATAACCTACTTACGGAGTCCCTTTTCTCTAAAAGGGACGCCGTAAGTGGGTCACCTACAACGTCCCTTTTATAAAAAGGGACGTTGGGATGCTGTAAGTGATTTACGGGGTCCCTTTTTTAATAGACGTCGTATCCTGACTTTTCTACATCCCTGGCATAGGTGTCCCTCTATTTTCAGACATTAAAAGGGCTAAAGAGTGAACATTAATAGTGTTGTTTATAGTAGTGATTATAACAATGGACTCAAATAATTGTATAATTTTTCTTAAAATTTTCCAAAATTTTGTAACGGTTCTAGAACTGCTACAAATTTAAACTCAAATTAGGATTAAATTTTGGCACTACTTTTGAAATTTCATACTATATTAGCAGCGGTTTGGTAATCACTACAAAGGTGTTAGCAGCACTTTTTTAAAATTCCTAGTTGGGTTTAGTTGCTATTTTTCAACCGCTACAAGATTAGAGCCAAATTTTTATTTGTCATTTCCTACCACACGAAATTGTGGCGCCAACATTTATAGTGGTTTTATAACCGCTACAATTATCACAGATAATGTGTTATTAATATACACATCTTGTAGTGGTTGGAATGAACCGCTACAAAGGTAGTAGTGGTTATGTTATGTGAGTAGCGGTTATGTCAAATCGCTACAAATCCATTTGCAGCAGTGGATTTTCTAGCGATTTTGGCAACTGCTACTAATGTCGTTTATAGCGGTTAAAATCGCTACAAATATACTTTTTTAACCGCTACTAAACAACAATTTTTTTATTGTGTGATAACTGATAAGTGAGGTGTACGTTGTCATTTCTTACCTTGAAATCTGTCATTGCAAGCCTTATTTCAGTTGTAATAAGAACTTCTTAGTAATTATGTTCATTCTTTAAGACCATGTAGTAAATCCCCCAAAAAAGGAAGTATGCATTTTACTATCTAAACTATGATTTGATTATCAAAATGTAATAAACTAGAATCATTCAACACTGAATATCAAACACCACTTTAAAAGATGGATGGATTGATGTTTTGGTACATTGCCATAGTTTAGCAGCCTGCATGTTTTGTTATTTTTCAACATTAATTATCCTTTATAGTGATGTTTTTATCTTTTCGTTTCTGAAAAGAAGAATTATATATGTATATACTAGATGGTACTATATAGATGGCACCTCTTAAATTAACGTTGATGCATTAGTTTTATGATTAGGTTTTAGTTAAGTTCACACATAGCTAGAATTAAAAATTAAAGAAATAAAGGAATATAAAGAGATGGTGGAAGCTAGCTAGCTAGGCTACAAATATTATCCCAAAATATATAAAAATCCTTTTAATTAATTCATCTAAAACAGAGAGAAAGGACGCAAATTAATAGGAATTGGGCTAACCAGGGTTGACGAGGACGGAGTCAGAAAACCAAGTAAGAAACTCCAAAGATGGCACCATAGGGTAAACCAGAGTAACATTTAATGGTGTAGAATTATATACATATGGTCCATATAGAAAGAGCACTAAAATCATGTTATTAATATTGGAGCGTATATGTATGTGTTTATGAGTGGTAAGGCTCTTAAGACAACCACTTGGTGGGTGACACATCATAAAGAACAATGGTGGTGGGCCCACAGGGAATTTTGTGTGTGTACTAGTAATAGTACAAGCTAACACGAGTTACCTCTTGGGAAGGGTTGTCCCATAGAGAGAGATAAACCAAATAAGGTTATATGTATGAGTAATATATATAAAAGAGGGGGCAATATATAGAAACGAAAGGCGTCAGGGAGGAACAACTGGAAAGCAAAATTAAAGGTATTAGTGATGCTTCGCATTCTTGTTATGCAACTTGACCATGCGCCACCACCTTTTTTCCCACTATAAATACGCCTCCCTTCCTTCCTATGGGAACTCGTGGAATAGAGAGAGAGGTAGAGAGAGAGAGAATTCAATATCTTTACTTCTTTTTTTCCACACAAAGAGGAAGAGACCTATATCTTCTACAACACGATCTAACATGGCCCTTCACCAGCACGAACTGGCTTTAATTTTCGGCCTTCTAGGTTCACTTCTTTTACATTATTTAACGTTTTTACCTATATTCATCGTATACATATCACTTTGGTTTAGTTTCATTACGTCGTCTTATATTATATATTCCTCATCCATCACCTCATTTTTCATCTATCTCGTTCATCTTCTTCTCTTTCTTATAGTTATTCTAGTTGCATGGCTTTTATTAATTGTCTCTGATATATTTTTATTATTTACATGATATAGGCTCGAAGCATGCATATTTTTTTCATGCACATAAGATTTTGTGGCTCAAAGACTCGTGGTGATTTCTCTTTTTCTTTTTTTGTCTTTTCTGTGTGCTATTATTGCAGGCAACATTATCTCTTTCGTAGTGTTCCTTGCTCCAATGTAAGTCCCGAAACTTCACTTTTGTTTTCATATTGGAACATGATTATATTAAATTAGCCAAACTAATCAAGTTGGTTAATTAATCTTAATTAATTAATGGAATTATTGTTGCTGCAGGTCAACGTTTTACCTGATATACAAGAAGAAAACAGCAGAAGGATTTCAGTCATATCCTTATGTGATTGCTCTTTTCAGCTGCATGCTTTGGATTTACTACGCACTTGTTAAGAACAACGCAACCTCACTTCTCATCACCATTAACTCTTATGGAATCGTCGTCGAGATCATCTACCTCGCCATTTTCCTCTTCTATGCTCCCAAGAAGCTCAGGGTACATACATACTTATGTGCATACGTCCATAGAATTAATCAATATATGTATATATGGCTTTATTTAATCAATTAACTTTTTCTTTCTGTAATAAACAATATTGGCAGCTTGCGACACTTAAGCTACTTCTGTTGCTTAATGTCTTTGGGTTCGGAGCCATGCTTCTGTCCACACTGTATCTTTCCCATGGAAACACGCGTTATCAGATTATAGGATGGATTTGCCTAGTGGTTAACATCAGTGTCTTCGGTGCTCCTCTCTTAATCATTGTATGAACCTTCTTCTTCATTAAATTCATTATTACTCACTTTTAGTTTTGCATGCACTATTTCATTATTAATTAATTATTATAATAATATATACGTGATGGATGATGCAGAGGAAAGTGATAAAGACGAGGAGTGTGGAATACATGCCATTCACTCTCTCCATGTTCCTCACAGCCAACGCCGTTATGTGGTTCTTCTATGGTCTTTTCCTCAAGGACTATTTCATTGCTGTGAGTTCATTCATTCATATATTAATTGTTAACTCATTAATTAATTACCAAAGGCCTATAGCTTTTTATCAACTTTTCTGATTTGTTTTATTATATATTGCTTCTATATATGGGTCTCCTTTTTCTTTTTCTCCACTCCCTTTATATGGGATATACGTAACATGACGAAACTAATTAAATACAGGCACGCTTAATTCATAAATGCCATGACCCACTACTAATGAAATTAATTATCGCTTCATATATATAAAAATATCAATTCGTCTTTTTAATTTCTTTCATGCATATCTTTGGATTTTTAATTTTTTTTGATGATTTTCAGCTGCCAAACACCCTTGGGTTTCTGTTTGGCATAGTTCAGATGGTGCTTTACTTAATGTACAGAAACGCAAAGCCAGTGGTTCTGGAGGATCCAGTGAAGGCTCAAGAGCTATCTTTTTCTGACCATGTCATTGATCTTAATAAGATGGACACTGAAGCTGCAAATAACAACAACAATGCCAAGGAGCAAAGGAACGCTGGAGAAAAAGTTTAGCTCAAAAAAACAACAACGCCCAAAAGAAGCAGCAGCAGCAAGAAAGAAAGAAAGAAGGAACATACCAAAATTAAAAAAACATTAAATTCAACCTAAAAACAGCAATTAATTTACTTTCTGAGTGGAGGCATGCGAATGAAGCAGTTGAAGAAACAGTACGTAGTGTGCTGTAATAATGTGGTTACTTTTGCCTGTACGATATAAACTGTAACTGTCACGCACAGTGAATTATTTAACCTTTATATATATTTATGGAGCCGTTAGGGTCTTCTATATATATGTTATAAATATATTATGATGTTGCCGTTTATGTAATTTCTGTGTGTCTTTGAATCAAATAATTACCCATTTTCTATAGGATTAAGGTGCAATTTACTTTGGAAGTCAGAAAATATCAATTTTAACTTAGAAGTTTTTTTTTTTTTATGCAATGTCACTCCAAAAGTTTGAAAAGTTAAGCAATGTTGCCTCAACAGTTAACAGAACTAATTTTAACCGTTAGGTTGATTAACATGACCCACTCACCAGCCACCTCATCGTTCTCCTCAGCACCCCCTCTTCACATATTCAATTCGCCATGGCCATCTTCTGAGTTTCTTGGCTATAGTGACAGAGAAGATAAGAGATCGTTACAGCCCACCACCGATTAAATGAAGCCAAAGACAAAAAAATAAGATACAAGATAAACACCTTTCTTGCTTTCTATTTTCTCTATGCTTCTTTGGGTACGAAATAGAATATAACTACAAAACCAAGCTTCAATCTTCAGTATCCATCCTTCAAGAAAAAGAAGAAAAAAATAGTGGAATAGGCGGCGGAAGGTCGATGGGGCTGCAATAACTGTTGCTACTGTGACAATGGTGGTGAGGCAGGAGCTACAGTGTAATTGGCGGTGCCATGGTCATCTTCTAAGTTTTTTGGCTAAAAAACATTTGAGATCCAGAACAGAGATCACGAACTATCGACCCAAAAGGAGGCAAGAACACTTGGACAAAGCCCTTCAACATGTTTTCTTCCTCTCTAATTGTTTTCATCAACCCTTCATCCCATGAGCACAAAATGAACAAAAATGGAAAGATGAATCTGAGAAAAATGTCAAACCTTCGACGATGACATTAAACTTCGATGGGGGTAAGAGTGATGGGGACAAAGAGTTGCAAAGACCCTTAAATCGCATGAGATATCCCAACTAGCCGGAAATCGCCGAACGCCCCCTCCGCAACTGTGCTCCCATCGTTTTCATCGGCGGCACTTGCATCGGTGGTCTGGAGTCCTGTCGCCGTCCATCTCAGCGTCTACACATTAGGTATGATTCATCATTGATTTAACTAAAAATCGGCTGAGGAAGATTGAAGAAGATGAAGAGGCAAGAAAGGGAGAGGACTAGAGGAGACGACTTGGGCACACTGTGAGAGTAAAGAGGAGGGTGGAGAGATGATGAGGTGGAGAGGTGGAGAGGTGAGAGCACATGTGGCTGCCACATATACATAAATGAGTCAAATATATGATTTAACGGTCAAAATTAAACATGATTAATGAAAAAGGCAATATTACTCCTCCTTTATCACTTTTGAGACGATATTGCACCAAGAAAATTTTTTTAAAGAAAATAAAGATTTTTTTACAACTTTCAGAATAAAATTAAACCTTAACCTTTTTATCTTTCTGAATTTCTCTATACTTGAAACATATGTACTGATGATGATGCTCAATTATTTTTAGTAATTTGAAATCTACGAATTTGGCTATTAACTATGTATATATGCATGTTTCTTTTACTTCCTTAATTATAACTTCAATTTAATTTGCAATTCTACTAGACGTAATCATCATCATTATCATTATTGATTGTTCCTTCTTGCTTATCATGCTTCATAGAGTTTTCCTGTATACAAAATTAAAGAAAGATTCGTGGTGATTTCATATGTGTCATGCACGACAAGGGGGCAGATATAAAGGTAACATTAAAAGTAAAATTTATCTTCGTGACGACACCGTTACAAGTTGGTGCCCCCCCAAAAAAAAAAGGTTAAAAAAATTTTCTCCACATACAAAACTCTAAAGCCCACATCCTTTGCATTGCTTCTCTCAACGCCTAAGCCTCCCAGGCTGCGCTTAATGCATCAAAACAAAAAAAAAACAAAAGAAATAAAGAAAAAATATTTGAGATTTTTTTTTAAAGAAAAAAGAGTGAAGGAAAAATGTCTTTTTAACCGCTTTCCTAGTTTTTAATTAAAAAATTCTTCACTAACCAAAAAAACATAGAAGTTATAAACAGCGATGATTTAACTTGACTGCACTCTCAGAGGATCCGTCCCAATGTCATCATAGAACTAGACGTAAGTTTTGCTTACCGCGCAAAAACTGTGTGCATATATTGTTCACATGCTTTTTTTTTTTTAATAGAATTACACTCAGGTCTTAAAAAAAAAAATGAAGAAATGGTCCTTAGAGATTGTAAAATGAAAAATTGATCTCATAAAATTGTCAATACAGGCTCTTGGAGTTGTTAACGAGTTGTTAATATAGGCTCATAGAGTTATTAATGTGACCATTTTTTCATTTTGTAATCTTCAGAGACCATATTTTCATTTTTTTTTTAGATCTAAGTGTAATTCTCCCTTTTTTTTTTTTTGGGTCGAAAATGTTCACATACAATCCATAAAACATTATACTCGTAACTTATAAAGATGCCTTGTTATTCTCAGCCAAGATGCCTTTTTAATATGGTAGGGATGATTTATGAGGAAGGGGCAAAGTAACGAAAGGCCATCAATTTTACAACAGAGAATGGGAGGTACAAGATATGGTAATCTTTATCCGTTGTCATGAGATAAACTTTTTTATCCAACTTCTTAAAAGATGTGCAAAAACGACTGTGGAAGCAATAAGTGGAGGGGTGAATGAATCATATGATTAGACTTGGCTTTCTATCAGAAGCATCATTACCCTCTGGATTAATCCAATTTATGAATCATACTAATTCAGTGTCCCTTGTGTAATCAAAATCAAAACTTTGGCTTAATCCGAGAATAATTAGAGCATTCAAGATAACACAACTCAACTCAACTTTTCACAGCCTAAACATGATTCACTTGCTTACTTTATAGAAACTTCCCTTGCGTCTCTTAATTCTGTTCCTTTTCTCTTACAGGGCCCAATCAATCCATGATAACACATCCTCAAGAATATGAGACTTCCCCTAAAAAGACTAGCAATTTCTCCCCCTGTTGGATTTTTTTTCTCACCTTCATGCAGCTTACCACTTTTTTTTAACCCCCCAATCAGAGAGTGGCTGTTATGCTTAGAGACCAAAACAGAATGGGTTCATGACTCAGCCCACATCACTTCTGAAGTGTTTTGCATTCCAATGACATTAGGATATAAGCCCAATGGGTCCATCCCTTTGCCACTAAATTAGGGCTTCTTAATCAAGGCCCAGGTTAAGAAGTATCTTCACTTGCAACGGCAATGGGTGTGTTTGTTTGACCGTTTGAACACCCAATCGATCGATTGAGTGTGCCAATCGGCCTTATACAGTGATTTTACATAAAGTTGGTGTTTTTTCGGCGATAGATTGGCAGAAAAAAGTTAGAAAAAGCCCCGATGGAAATAAGCTAGGAATTGAAGCTTATGAGAGCGTTGGTTTCTGTTTAAAGGAGAATTTTTATATTTTTGGGATCAATGAAGTACTCAAAATCACTTCTAATCACAAAGCTTCTTTTATAAAAAAATTTCTAAATAATTTTATCTTTCTTTAGATAGTAATCTTCTGCTAATTAGAGAATACTTTGGGATAAGAGTTTAGGCAAGTTTTGAGTTTTGTCAATATATGACTGTAGAAATGTAGAGAATAATTAATAATTAATTTTAATCAGTTTAGATTTGTAGAAATGTAGAGAATAATTAATAATTAATTTTAATCAATTTAGATTTATTATTCAGTTGTTTAATGATTTTATAATCAATTTATTTTTATAAACATGTCATAAATTAGTTTCTATATGGTGTTTTTACCCATTAAATTTAGTTTAAATAATTTATTTGGATTATTGGAGGTATTATTGAGGTTTTAATCGGTTTATTTTGTTAGATTTTGAGCTATGTGAAAATATGAGTTAAGATTTAATATTTAAATTAAAGTTAGATATAATTTATAAAATTTAAGCTTGAAGTGCACAATAGAAAAGACTTTTGAAATGTACCAATTTAAATTAGAGTTTGATATAATTTTATTTAAAATTGTACCATTGCCAAATTTTCAAAGTTAATTTTTGAGAAAATTGTGAACAAATCCCTCCATGTGTAGATATCTCCCAGATCCCATTTAGCAATTAAGTTGCCAATGAGTTCTTTTTTCACAATTATCTTTTTATTTTTCATAATTTTTACAATTTTTTTTCTTAAATAATACAAAAGTCACTTCTGCAAAAGCCAAACCAAACATCATCACTTTTATATAAGTTACTTTAAGTTACTTATCCAATCGCCAATCCAAACACTCATCATTTTACCCAATCTAACTTTTTTCCAATTTTAAGATTCCATAAGTTTAAGTAAAAATAAGTTACTTATCCAATCGCCAATCCAAACATACCCAATGATAGCTCTTCGATCCGGACAGAAGCCTAATAAAATCATTTATAAGTGTTTCTTACCTAAATTGAAATAAAATTCCTCATATATATTTACCTCGTATATCATAAATCATAATTAAAAAATAGTTATAAACTAAAATTAAACTATACCCAAAAAACAGTAAGTAATATCATTTGTCGGCTCTCAAATGTCAATAATCACATTCTTTGGCGCTTCTTCTCTCTACGCCAAAATTTCACAGTTCACAGTCTCTGTTTAATACATCAAATAAAAAGGTGGAGGGAAAAATATTATTTTAACCTTTTTTTTAAATAAAAAAATCCACCAATAACAAAAAAACTCATAGAATCGGTATGAACGGTGATGATGTAACTTGACTCCACTCTTCATTCAACCGCTACATGGAGAGGACAGGTCCGTCCTCAGATCATAACACAGCTACCCGTAAGTTTTGTTTACAGGGCAAAAACTATGAGCATATATACTGTTCACATACAATTTATAAAAAAGATTACTACAACTTAATATTCTAATTAAATTAATTAAAAGCAAGCCCTTGAGCCACTTGTCAGTGTGTGGCGTCTCCTTCAATGCTTTTAATTAAAAAAAGCAAGCCCTTGAGCCACTTGTCACTGTGTGGCGTCTCCTTCAATGCTTTTAATTAAAATAAGGAGCACGCTGTCACTAATCAAGGCAGAGAGTCAGTGTGCAGTCGTAATCTTTGGATAATCCGCAACCACAGAAACCATCAACGACTGCCATTTGAGCACGTGTCACCGACCCTCATGAAACGCGTACACGTGTGCAAACAACCTCCGCAGTATAAAAAAGAAAAGAAACCTACTAATGGAAAAAATGACAGTATATCGCAGATACGAAGGCAGAATCCGATCCTTCCTCTCTCATCTCTCCCCCGCGATCCAAGTAATCCTCTCAGTTATTCTGTAACCTCAATTCTCTTGGTTATCCCAATCCATAATCAGATTTCTCTGCATAACAAAACATGGGCAAATTGTGGACCTTGCTCACCCATCTTCATTCTCTTGCCGGGTAAGTACTATTTCGCTCTTCTTGTTTGTTTGTTCTTTTCCTGTGTATCATTCCAACTTTCTCCATCCAATTGACGAGTATATTGTTTTTGCAGGCCGGTGTTGACTTTATTGTACCCCTTGTGAGTGTATATATATATAGACCTAGTACTTTGTGATATTGCCCTGTTTTGGGATTAGTTGGCTATAATTGAATTGATGACAGGTATGCGTCAGTGGTGGCGATAGAGTCGCCGTCGAAAGTGGACGATGAACAGTGGCTATCTTACTGGATCCTATACTCCTTCCTCACCCTTACTGAAATGCTTCTCCAATCCATTCTGGAGTGGATTCCGATATGGTACGATGTGAAGTTGGTGGCGGTGGCGTGGTTGGTGCTGCCACAGTTCAACGGAGCAGCCTTCTTGTACGAGAGATTTGTGAGAGAGCAAATCAGGAAATACGTGACAGGGAGAGAGGCACATCATCAGCATCAGTATCAGCATCCGCAGGCTTCTTCTTCTTCTTCGGCCATTGCTAAGCAGAAGAAACAGAAGTCGCCTACTAACGTAAAAGGAAAGAAGAAGTTCGTGGATTTCATCCTCCCCAAAAAAGTCAGTTCTTTCTTCCATTCATTTAGTGATTCCTTTTCTTCAGTTTCGTCTCTGTTTTGCGGGATGTTTTTGGAGTTATTTCCATTTTTAATTTAATTGGTAATTGTGTGTATAATTAATTAATAATATTTATGGCTAGTAAATGCGTCGTTTGTGGCTAGTAAATGTGTTGACTGTTGTTTGCGCGTGGGATGCAGGATGATCACGACGTGTACTGAAGAATGAAATTTCCCAGTTTCGTCGCCTCGCTTTCATCACTTCCCCCCTTGGCCTGGTTTTGTGTCTTTATTCCCATATCCCAAGTATTTTATTTGTATCATGTTCATGTCTTTATACAACGAATTTACATCCAAATCCAAGATAGAAGCCTGGCCCTTTTGTACATTGATGGGCCTAACGGCATTTACTTAGCCCACTACCCCCTGCTGCTGCAATATACATGTGAATTAGGATTTCATCGTCTTCAATAAATAATACAGTAAGTTGTTTGAGAGCAAGAACATGAATGGAGTTACAATGGGATGTTCCTCTTATTTTATAATTTTTTTAGGAATTATACGTCTATACATTATTTATTCCTCGGAAGCTGATGCTGCTAATTGTATTAATGGAGTTAGGATTTATGATATATGGCTTGTGCTGGACACGTTGCTTTGTAAGTTGTAACACAACATTTGGAAAGCACAACTTTTAGTGGTCTGAGTTTTGTCTAATTTGAAATTTTGTCTTTGTAATTTAGCTAAGTATTTTGGGGTAGGGGGGTGTTTTGAGCATAGTCCTCAAGAGTGCGGTCCCAAATGCACTAAAAAATTGCTTTGCCCGGTCCAAAAAGAGTGTTCAGAAAAAAGTTTGAGTATCTTTAAGCTGGGCAAACTATCGTGCAGGGTTGGACTGTGTGCCAATTTGGCCATGCACAAAAAATTATATACAATTTATTTAAAATATATAGTATTCTATTCGTATTATTTTATTTAATATATATATATTGCTTCATTTTTATGAAAGATTTTATATTACTATTCAATATCCATCTAGCACAGTTTACATATAATTCATTACATTTTGGGTGGGCTTAGCTTTTTGATTTGGATGGATGATACAAAGCATTAAAAACTTAAAATCAAAAACAAAAATTTTAGCATCTTTGAAGTCTTTATCGCAATTGCACATATTTTTATCAATCAATATTCATACATAAACATCATAATTTGTTATGTAATTATTAAGACATATATTTAGTGTTTTTTTTTAATTTCAAGACTCAAGTTATAAACTAATTTGAGATATCTCAATATGTGCAATTATTGAATATATTTAAATTTTTTAATAGTATTTATAAGGTATAATTGGAGTTTTTATATATATGGTATTAGTTAAGGACTAACTACTTGAGCAGGGAAACCCGTCCTGCCCCACCCACCCCTGTCTTGCCTGAAATGGTTAGGGTCTCTACCAGGGCTGGGCAGGGCAGGGCATTGGGTTATAAAATGCAGCCCATTAATCCTTTGGACTGGGGACCGAGCAATAGGGGTGTTCGGGATCGGGATCGGGATCGGGAAATCCCATTCCCGATCCCGATCCCGATCCCGATCCCGAAAATTTCCCGTCCCGATGGGATGGGAATTCCCGAGGTCGGGATCGGGAATTTCCCGAAATACCAAGAATCTTTACAAAAGCCATTCAAGATTTCAATTCCCTGCACAGTTTTGCTAATTAATAATTACAATCACTTTTTGCGCAATGCAAATGGGGGTCAAAATCAGATTCAAATACTGTCATAGTGCCATACTAGCTTGGAGCCAAAAGCTGAGAATAGAGAGCAAAAAAAACAAGAACGCATGCTCAGAAGAGGACGTTAAGAATGATGTTATTCTTCTTCCTACTGAACTAATAATTGCAAGGATTCAATATTACAATTTCATTGGCCCTGAAAGATGAGTTTCTTGGTACACAGAATCCTAAATAAGTAAATAGCAGAAACGAAATCTATCCTAACCTGGCATGCCCTGCAATAGAAGGAATCATATGGCAGAAGAAAAAACAGAGACATGATGAAGCACCGTCGTGACGCATCGTTCTCACTCCTCAGGCAGAGTCACCGCTTCGTCGCCGACGCCGACGCCGAGAAAGCATGGGAAGGGAATTAGGGCTCGAAACTTAGAAGAATAGAAGACCACAGATCAGATAGGGCAGTGGGTCGAGAGGTTGGGCTTGGCTTACAAAGAGACCTCTGATACAAAGTGATTAAACTAAGCCAGTGATGAGTCGGATAACTAAAAAAAAAAAAAAAAAAATCTATTGTTTCGGGATCGGGAAAAATTCGGGATCGGGAAACCCCATTCCCGATCCCGATCCCGATCCCGAATTTATATTTCCCGATCCCGATTTTTTCCCGTCCCGAAACTTTCGGGACGGGATTTTCCCGTCCCGATTTGCTCGGGATCGGGACGGGAACACCGGGACGGGAAAATGATGCACAGCCCTACCGAGCAAGGATCACACCTTGCCCAGCCCAACCCTATCTATGCCCTCCCCCACTAAGTGTCAATGAGTTCCATGATTTTAGAATGTCAAATTCATGATTATCATACTTTGAATACATTCATTAAGATAAGTATTTCCTTCATCCCAATATACAAGAGCATTTCAACAAAATCATGAAGTTATCAAAAACAGTTAAAAGTAGTTAGATATAATAATTATGTAGGAAATTTATTTATTTATTTATTTAAAAATGCTCCTATTTATGAATGAGTGTGAGAAAGAAAATGTAATAATGAAAAAATGATAAAAAAAAAATGTATGTAGTATAATCACTAATTGAGGACAAACTAGTAAAAAAGTATATTTATTATTGAGACAAACTCAAAAAGAATTTTACATTTAGGGAAAAATGTATTAAAAAAAAGGATTTTATATACAAGGATAGTGGGAGTATTAAATAAATCATTTTAAATCATCAATTAAACTTGATCAATGTATTAACATTAATTTGAAAATTAGTTAATAAGAACAAAATATTTAGTTGAAGTCCTATCCGAGACAATATCTCTAAGAGATATTCCATATTCCCCTCAGTGAATTAGGAAGCAGCATTCTCTATGATTAAACGAGTCATTCATGATAGAACAACGAAATGTAAAAGAACCAAATAAGAGACAACTAGGTTTCTTATTTCTTGTTCTCCAATCAAAGCGAAGGTGGAGAGTATTTATAGACATTGAATTAATATATATTAAAATGGTGCCTTATGAAACACTATACCTCTTCAATTAAAAAGTCACAATCATATATTATATTCATGGACTAAAATAAATTTCTTAATTTATAAGGACATGACTTTTTAAAATAAATGTCCTCATTCTAAAACATTCCAATAATATTTAAGGGACTCTTACTTTGACACATCCATACACAATATTTATAATAACAACTGGCTAATATCAATTAAAATTGATGGACCAAATCATAAATAAAGCAAGAAAAATTATGAGCGCGGAAAATTCTTCCCCTATAATATTCCCTTATTAATTTTAAAATTTTAAATTACTCTGGCTAAAAATTATTTCCATTGGCAGGGGCTAAACTATAAGCACATGAAAGCCGCCTTCTTGTTCTTGTATTATTTTATGGTGGATCCCAAGAAAAATGCAAGGAACAAGTCCAAAGATCAAACACTGGTGAGCAGAAAGCGTAGTACGCTTTGGTTCACCCAATAGTGGTCTGCATCCTAATAAAGTAAATAATAACACACCACCAAGCTAGCCCAATCCCTAGAAAAAAAAAAAAAGAAAACATCCTACCCAAGCCAACAAATCGGGCCTCACAAAAAATGGGTGTGAAGATCCATTCCAACTTGTCAATGGTATCCTGAAAGGCTAAGGTAAAACAGAAACCCCCTTTACTAGCCGATGCAATCCTAAAAGAAATTTCCAAGGCCCTAGACTCTCAGTTCTCAAACATAGAGGATGATCTTCTAGATGATGCTTCAGAATTAGGAGATGACTCCTACCTCTCCAAGATGGAGCATTAAAGCCTCAAATTGTTAATATGGTTGCCCTCATATGGAACTGTCAGGGTGCGACGAAGTGAAGATTCATGCCTGTACTTCGATCCTTCCTACAAGAACATAAGCCATAAGTGTTGGTGCTTGTAGAACCAAAAGTCTCAAGGAATGTTGTTGACCGAATTATTAAAAAATTTGGATCCAATAATTCTCATAGAGTGGATAAGTCGGGCTTCTTTGGGGCCATTTGGCTCCTTTAGTCAACTAATTTGGAAATTTCCATTCTCTACAATCACTAGCAATTCATACATTCAGCAGTTCATATACTATCGACAAGTACTTCCTTCCTCTTCATAGTTGTTTAAGCTAGCCCAACAACAAATATTCGAGCGCAACTATGGCCGGCCTTATAAAATCTTGGCCACAACAACTAGGAGCAATGGGCTCTCGCAGGCGACTTCAATGCAATCCTCTCATGTACTAAGTGTAGGTTGAACTCTAATAAGCCAAGAAGAGGATGCTCCCTATTCTAGAAATTTCAAGAGACGTGTTCTCTCATTGATTTGGTGTTTTTTGTTTTCTCGCCTGGATCTAGTGCTTGTCAATAGTTCTTGGGCTTGCAAATTTGTGGAGGATTAATAATTGACCTGTAAATGATCCAATCGAATCATAGGCCCATTAAACTAAACCTGGGCTGACCCACCCACAATTCAAGCACCTGGTAAAAAACATCTGGAATCACGCCAACTCCTTAATAGCTAATATCTCAACTTTTATGGAGGTAGCGTAATCCTGGAACCGAGAGACCTTCGGGATAATTAGAAATAGGAAAAGGAAACTAAGAGCTTATATCAAGGGTGTTCAAAAAGCCTTGGAAGAAAGGCCCCTCTCTGACTCCTTTAACAAGCTCAACATAGACCTATGAGAGGACTATGAGACAATAGCCTTTAAGAGGAATTGTTATGGATGCAAAAATCTAGATTAGATTGGATAAATTTGGGGGATCAAAACACAACACACTACCACGTTAAAGCAAAAATCCAACAATCTAGGAATCAGATCTCTTCCCTCAAAAATGTTGATGGAGACTTGGTTTCAGATGAGGCCGCTCTTGTGGACATTATTTGAACTTCAACATTAAGATATATTCGGCTCCTCAGCAAGACCTCTCGATCTACACTCATGGAGGTATGTTTCTGACTATCTCACTTTCCTCTTGAAATTTTATGGAAGCTAATTTTACCTTGGATGAAGTGAGCACTGTTCGACATGAAGCCTTAAAGGCCCTAGGGCCCGACGGCCTCCATACAGCTTTTTCCAAATCCAATGGGAGTTAGTTGGCACTTCTATCCACAAAATGGCCAATAAACTCCTAGATGGTGGTGCCTCGGAGCCGTGTCTGAATAATACCTCCATCACGCTTGTGCCAAAGTTTGACTGTCCCTCTACGATTAAAGAATTCACACTGACAAGCCTCTATTTAGTGGTGTACAATATCGTCACTAAGCTACTAGAGCAACCAGACTTAAGCACATTATGCCCCAACTTATCCTTCCATTTTAGTCAAGCTTTATTAAGGGAAGAAACATCACTAATAACATCATAATAGCACAAGAGGTGATCCACTCCATGAAGAAGAAACAAGGGGAAAAAAGGTGGCTAGCAATAAAGGTTGACCTTGAAAAAGCTTCTGATAAACTTAGTTGGACATTCATCCATGATACACTACATGATATGGGATTCCCAACTAAGGTTATTAGACTAATAATGCACTGGATAACCACTCCATCAATGTAAATACTTAGGAATAGCCCACCTACCCCTACATTCACACCATCTAGGGGCATATGGAAAGGTGACCTACTCTCATTGTACATCTTTGCCCTATGCATGGAAAGATTATCCCAAATCATTACTAAAGAGGTTCACCTTGGGAGTTGGGAAACAAGTAGGTTGCGGAGACAAGGACCATTGCTCTCCCACCTCTTCTTTACGAATGACTTAGTCCTATTCAATAGTACCTTGCTTAAGCAATTAAAGTTAATACATATGGTTCTAGATGAGTTCTGTACAACACTAGGCCAAGTGGTGAGTAAACGCAAAAATAGAATACAATTTTCCTATCACATGTCAAGAAGAGAAGCTGAGCAAATTTACGACACACTCCAGTTCCAGAAAACAGACGACCTTGGTAGATACCTTGAAGTACCCCCTTCTTTATTCAAGAGTAACCAAGGACAGTTATGGCTACCTCATAGAAAGGGTGTAGCAAAAACTAGCCTCATGGAAAGGAAAATCCTTGTCACTGGCTAGATGACTTACGCTCCCTAAATCTATCCTGAGTGTCATTCCTCTCTACATAATGCAAACAAGCCTTCTTTCAACTTCATGTATTAGGAGTCTCAAAAAACTAACCAAACGTATTATCTGGGGATGCAAGGATAAAATGAACAAGCCAAGCTTAGTTAACTGGGATGACATGTGCCAACCACTTAATAAAAGAGGTAGTGGTATAAAGAATCTTCAAATCCAAAACAATGCTTTCTTAGCCAAACTTTCTTTTAGCCTAGTCAACAAACTTGAATTGTTATGGATTCTTGTGTTAAGAGGGAAATATATATGCTCCTATGTGACCAACTACGAATTCAAAATGCAAACGGCCTCCCACATATGGCGCAACATCTCCAAAGTTTGGAACGACAGAGAAATTAAACGATCGTGGAAGCTTGGTAATGGAGAAATTGTCCGATTTTGGTAAGATAGCTTGTCAATGACATAAGACCTTTCAAGTTCCTATCCTTTGCTGATATTTTAGAAGACGACCTCTTGCAGCCTCTCCAGTACTATACAGGAGACAATGGTCAATGGTGGTGGTCATCTTTCAACCATCTCCTCCTACAGAACATCCTCTCGCTTATCTTTGAATTTAATCCCTCATACCTCACTAATGATGAGGATAAGTGCCTTTGGAATGCAACCACTAATGGCAGCTGCTCAGCCAGCTCAGGATACAACGAGTTCTCTAAGAGTGCATGGTATGATCCTGACAAGGTCTGGACCTAGATATGGAAACGGCCGGGTATGTAGAGGGTGTGATCTTTCCTTTACCCCGCTATGAAAAATAGACTCCTAATTAATGTTGAACGTCTACGGAGAGGAATGAAGAATACTAGAGAATGTGATCAATGCCATGCTGCTTTGGAGGACCTGAAACACATCCTTCAAAGGTGCCCTACCGATACTACTTGTTAGGCTGAGGTAATTCCCAGTCATAGATAAACAGAATTCTTTAATGCTTCCTTTACCAATAAGATGAGGTCAAACCTCAATCCGCAATGCTTAGGGCTATATTGGTGACTCGTAGTCGGTTTCCTTACATGGAAGCTATGGGAAAATAGAAAGAGGAAAATAGTTCAAGATAAATGTTTATCTCCTGACTCTATAATTAATTTTGTAGTCATTTTAGCTCATCACACCTCTATTGATGCGGGGCTCATTAGTTGTTTAGATCCTAAGGCATAGACGGTTGTGTTTTTTATTTCTCTTGTATGAATTGTTAATATATCATCACCTTCATTCAAATAATAATAACAACCTATGAACATTCAATATGGTTGGGTTTAGTGAAATGGGTTAGTCTCTCACTATATGGAAAACCAAGGTTTGGACCTTCATTGGAAGAAATGTAATACATTTAGTGCCTAAGAGTACCTCGAATAATATAAAAGATCACACAACAAGAGACATTTTAGTGTTTCCATACAATAACCAGGATTACTAATTAATAAAATAGAATACAATTCTGATCCAAGTATGATTCAAATTACATTCATAAGTTACTTGTCTGAAAATTTAATTCAATTTTTTTAATTTTTATCTTTAATTAATTATATGCATCTCTTGTCTCTTTTCACTTATTATTTTTTCTATATTTTTCCCACTTATTTTCTCTCACTCACCTTTTCTATAAATAAGGGTAGAGTATATTTTAAAAAGCAATATATTTATGATTTATTTATTGTCTTTAACCAACCTCAACTCCCCTTTTGATCTTTGTATTTTAATTACTTGTAGCTTATGGGTCTGTTTGCATGGTTAGAGGGTAGGGAAAGGAAGAGGAGGAAAAATGAGTCCCTTCCTATATTTGGTTTAAAATTTTTAAAGGGGGGAGCAAAAATCTACCCCTCTCTCCCTTCCCCTCCCTTTATTTTGGTCCCCTCCAAATTGGGGTTTCTTGGAGGGAAGCCAACTTTTATGACCTTTTTACCCTCAGATTTTTGTGATATTTCCGTCTATGAGCCTTGCCTGTTCTCTTTCTTCTCTTTTCGACAACATTGCCAGTAAGAACCATAATGAGGCGAGTCTTTTCATTGGCTTGGTCCTCAATATCAGAAGGCGGTGGTGTTAGAGGATCCGATTGCAAGGAGCCGGTTGTTGGGTACATCGACACTGAACCAAATATTGGTTACAGAAAGGTGATGAGGTCTGACGACGAAAGCATATTCAAAACATCGGTACCAATGTTAACACCCACAAATGGTTCATTCTCTATGGATGAAATAGCAAGGAGGAGGAGGAGGAGGAGGAAGGAAAGCTTTGATTTTGCCATAGAACAAGAGATTCAAGTTGCGTTCCTTATGCTCTGCTTCTGGTTCAACTACAGACACAAGCATTGGACTCATGTGCTGCTGCCATTGAGATATTAGAAATGTTTAGATTGAATCCAATTCCATAATTAATAAATATTTTCCAATCTAACCTATTCCTCATAAATTTCTAATTAACTTCCTCCTACATTTGAATCTGAGAGCACATAATTAATAATTAATAAATTATATAATTTATATTGGGTGTAAACTAATTTAAATAATTTATATAAGTAAAAATATATAAACTAATATATAAGGGTAAAATGGTAAATTAGATATTATCTCCCCTCCCACACCCTTTTAAATCAAACAAATGATCATTAAAAAACTTTCCATTTTCTTCCCCTTTAACCAAATCAAACAAGGCAACCTCTATCCCTTCCCTTCCATCCCTTCCCGTTGAACCAAACGGGCCCTATATGTTTGACTAACAGGGGGTAAGTTTTATTTAAAATGCTAGTTATTTTTATACTCCTCAAGGAGGGATGTATATTTCCATAAACATCTCCATGTTTTTTTAATAATAAGGCAATTTTATTTAAAGAAAAGTAAAAAGATAGATTAAAAAGATTGGTCGCACTTACAACAAATTATAACATGAAGCATATATGAGAGCTCAATCCATAAACCACATAAACAAAAGACAAACAACCCAACAAAAACATTAAATAAAATATAAACAAAGCAACGAGAAATACCAAAGGCTGAAAAATTAAAACGACTTTGAACCATTCGAAATTGCCACTAAGGGTGTGGGTATAAATAATATCTTCATATTTGATTTTTCTCAATGATAAGCCTTCTTCAACAAGATTAATAAATGAAATGTTAAAGATCTTCTTGAAACAAAATCTTTCCCACTTCTCATCTAGCACTAGCAACGAGCAGGCCCCATAATCAAAAGATGGGGTTTTACAAATTCTTTGTAAAGTGCTTTCTTAGATCATGAGATTCGTCCAAAATATTTTCATTTGTGAACAAAGTTTTTGTATTAAAAGAAATAGCAGATGACAAAAGGATAATATTGTTTGTCACCCAATAATATAAAATCCCCAAGTTCATCACCTCGATGTGGATTCTCCATCAGAGAAGAACCATTGGACGAATTATTTTTCATAATCTTTGGATTTAGCAGCCACCCTTAAAGATCATGATAATGTCTTATAAGCTAACCACAAACATATGCACTTAAATTAATTATTCACAGCATGTTTCAAACCAGACACATACGATGAGATGAAAAAGCTCTTCTAAACTCAATCAGAGATAAAGGGTACATAGTTATAAAATCAAAAAGGAAAATTGCCAACAAAAAGCCACGTCACCATGCCCATTACTTTGTCTAAAGTTGTTAGTTCCTCACAAGTAACGATAAACTAATAACATGCGAGTGATTTTACCAATCGACCCCTGCCTTAATCTATATAATTGCTATGGACTTTATTTTTGCTCTGCGTCCAGTCACAGAACTCTTCACCATCTCACAGGTTCTCTGAAGTCTTTAGAGGCTTGATGGTTCAGAAACCATACACACAAATTTTCTTATCAAACTCTGAATATCTACAACACTGAATTGCTTCCTATTTATACTAGTTTAGGAAGGAGACGTAATTATGAAAACAAACATAATGATAGGGAATAAAAACAACATGATGAAAGCTAGAGGAATAAAGGGAAAAACATTATCCACCTAACCCTCCACTTCAACCACCACCACCAAACTCTGTTTCTATCCGTTTCATCCTCCTGGGGTTGGACAGGACTCGTCCTCGAGTCAAAAAAACAACATCATTATCAAGATACGGGGATAGATCAGGAGCCTTATGCTTGAGTAAAAACATCTTGGACTCATATTTGGCTTTGATGTTTTTATCGGGTGGCAAAGGTTCGAGCTGAATCTTCACATTATCCTTCTTAAAGGAATATTTGTTTGTATGACCGTCGTACAAAACGTGTCGATCATATTGCCAAGGTCTTCCTAAAAGAAGATGACAAGCGTCCATCGGAACAACATCACACCAAACTTCATCACGATACCTTTTACCGATAGAAAAAGTAATAAGGCATCGTTTTGACACTTTTACAGCACTCCCTTTGTTAAACCATTGGAGCTTGTATGGGTACGGATGGTTGTGGGTTGGTATTTGCAATTTTTCCACCATGTAGTTAGAGACTACATTTTCACAACTTCCGTTGTCAATAATGACGTCACAAACTCTACCTTGAGTAGTACAGCGAGTATGAAAAATGTTGCGACGTAGCCAAGGCTCTTCTTCTTCTATGGCTGTATGCAAGCTTCGTCTAATCACAAGTATTTCACCGTGATCAGGATGAATGACTTCTTCATCAAAAATTGGCTCTTCATCAAAGACCGGTTCTTTATCAGGCATAGAATCCTTTTCTTCTTCAAATATTGCAAAAGTTTCCCCTTCAATAATAGTAACTACTCTACGGGTAGGACATTCTGAAGCGATATGACCGAACCCTTGGCATTTGAAGCACTTAGGTGCTTTAGAGCTAAATTCTTTGGCAACCTTAGGTGGAGGCTTACTTGAAGAGCTAGGTTGATATACTTGTGTGGGCTTGCTTGAGGAGCTATGCTGATGCATTTGTGTAGGTTGATGCACCTGTGCTTCATGTCCCTCAAAAGGAATTTCAGTTGAGGAAGACGATTGGTACGGAGGTCTTCTGATCAACTGTTTCTCGATACGGATCGCTAAACGAATGACGTCGTCTAGAGTCCAGTATTGCTGGAGTTGTACTGGATGGGCGATGTTTGTATTTAATCCTCCGAGATATCGAGCTATTGTTTGCTCCTCCCTCTCTTGTACATCACATTTCATCATAAGCTTCTCAAATTCCCTGGTATATTCCTCTACAGACATAACCTTTTGGCGGAGATTATGTAATTGAAGGAAATTATCTTGATAATAATTGTCAGGAAGAAACTTTCGTGAGAGCTCGCGTCGCATTTTGTCCCACATTCTTATCTTGTTCTTTCCTTCTCTTTCACGCCTTCTTTTGAGATTCTCCCACCATATGGAGGCATGTTTCTTTAGTTTGATAGCAACAATTTTAACTTTCTGCTCATCTGGAATCTCTTTATACTCAAAGACTCGTTCAACAGTTTGTAGCCAGTCAATGAATTCGTCTGGTTGGAATCTACCCTCGAATTCAGGAATGTCTACCTTAATGTCATTAAGGCGGAATGGTTGTTGTCGCGGACGCTGACGATAGTTAGGAGATGACGAACTGTGGCTATTCAAATCATCTTCTGAGTGGTTTCTACGAGTTTCGAGGAAGGCTTGCTGTTCTGTTATAGTGGCCTCTAGTTCTTGAATCCGGTGTCTCATGTCCTCCATCTCAATCTCCTGTCTATTCCGGCGTCTTGGAGGCATTTTGTAGTTTGTTGGACAGGTTATGACTTAAGTACGCAGTTATTAGGTACAAGGTAGAAGAGTAAGGGAAGTTCAGGGGGTCAAAATGTAATTTCAGAAAGTTCAGGGGTCTGAATTACAATTTTGGCAAATTCCGGGGGGGTCAACATGTAATTTTAGAAAGTTCAGGGGTCTGAAATGAATTTTGAAAAAATCTGGGGGTCAAAATGTAATTTCAGAAAGTTCAGGGGTCTGAAAGACAATTTTGGCAAAATTCTGGGGGTCAAAATGTAATTTCAGAAAGTTCAGGGGTTTGAAAGACAATTTTGGCAAAATTTTGGGGTCAAATTGAAATTACAGAAAGTTCAGGGGCCTAAAGTGTAATTTTGGAAAATTCTAGGGGTCAAATTGAAATTACCGAAAGTTCAAGGGCCTAAAGTGTAATTTTGGAAAATTCTAGGGGTCAAATTGAAATTTCAGAAAGTTCAGGGGCCTAAAGTGCAATTTTGGCAAAATCTAGGGGTCAAATCGAAATTACAGAAAGTTAAGGGGTACTAACTGTAATTATCGCATTATTTAGGGCACTAAACTGTAATTTTAACAAAATTCTGGCTGACCGTAATGCTGACGCGGCAGGAATGACACGTGACAGTCACTGATTCGCTTGACCTGGCGTTGACTGCTAGCGTGGTCGCTGACTGGACTGGTGACGTGGCAGACGCTGACGGTTCGGCTGACGTGGCGTTTTCGACACGTGGCAGGATCTGATTGGGTGACGTGGCGTTGACTGTTCAGGGGCCGTAATGCTGACGCGGCAGGAATGACACGTGGCAGTCACTGATTCGCTTGACCTGGCGTTGACTGCTGGCGTGGTCGCTGACTGGACTGGTGACGTGGCAGACGCTGACGGTTCGGCTGACGTGGCGTTTTCGACACGTGGCAGGATCTGATTGGGTGACGTGGCGTTGACTGGTCAGACTCTGCTGACGTGGGCGGTGACGTGGATTGGTGACGTGGCAGTCGTCTTCAACCTTCTGCAGCGCGTGGCCAGCGCGTGGATCTCCGTTGACGGCGCGTGGGACACAGAGGTGGCGCGTGAGGGCGCGTGACGGCGGTTCACGGCGGTTCCCGAAGCTTGTCCTGGGTTTTGGGATGTTCTGAAGACGATGGCGGGGTCAGTTTTCTGAAAATCCGTCGGTAGGATGGAATTTCGCACACCCTGTTTTTCCAACGGTGTTTCTCTCAACCTATTCCTCACTCTCTCGTTTTCTCTCCCTCTGGAACAAGGCTCTGGTACCAAAATGGTTCAGAAACCATACACACAAATTTTCTTATCAAACTCTGAATATCTACAACACTGAATTGCTTCCTATTTATACTAGTTTAGGAAGGAGACGTAATTATGAAAACAAACATAATGATAGGGAATAAAAACAACATGATGAAAGCTAGAGGAATAAAGGGAAAAGCATTATCCACCTAACCCTCCACTTCAACCACCACCACCAAACTCTGTTTCTATCCGTTTCACTTGAGCTCAATGGATCTTCTTATTCCAATGAAGAAGAAGATTCACGCCATGGACATATACAAAAGGCTTCATTTTCTGGACCATATGTATTTCTATTTCTTGACAGTCTAAACTTGCTGTGTCTTCTATTGCATCACTTTCTGCTCCCCTTATCTTTCTTCACTTGTAAAGATCGTCTTCTTCGTGTTGGTTCCTAGTTTTGTTTCTGTCCTTTTGAGCTCAAAGATTTTGTTTATCTTAAGCAACCTCATGATTTTGGCCATAGTAGTAGATTTCAGAATCTTCTCTCCGCATGATTATACTTCTTCAACCGCACATGTGTACTTGTACAAGGAATATGTCAACAGAAACCAAACTCAATGGCCTGAAATTCCAACTGCCCAGTTCAAGAGATCAAAGAAACAAGAGAACAAAGTTGCAGAAAAGGTCAAGAAAAAGATAAACAAGGAAGAAAGTGAAGAACAGAGTGTGGTTTCTGCTTCTGATGAACTCAACAAAAGGGCTGATGAGTTCATCGAAAGAGTCCTCAGGCAGAGGAGGCTTGAACTTAACCATCTCAAACGTGACAGGTTCGCATTGGAGTATAATTGAGAATTTGAAAAGTGTATTGATACGGTGGTTAATACAGTTAGTTAGTGATGGAAAAATAGCAACCATTGTAAAGTGCTTTAATGGTATCATGATTCATGACATATTCACTCATATCTTAATTATAAGGTAAAGTTAGCTTTTTTTAAAGAAATTAAGAAAACTAATTAAATTATTTTAGAGTATTTATATTTTTATTTTTTTTAAATTAATTAGTTTGACTAATAAACTAATATACTCCTATAATCTAAACATGCATAACATAATATATGATATGATTAAGTAATTTATTTAGTTTCCTTAATCTCTCTAAAAAAGTCAATTTTGTCTTATATTTAACACGGGATAATATTTACAAACTATAATCAAAGTCTCACTCTCTCACTCTCCTTATTGTTTATATACGTTAAATCAGTACTTGTCGTTTTGAAGAATCTGTATGATTAGTTTCTGGTTCATGACTGTGAGCAGATTTCATTTACAAAAGCAAAGCAACAACGTTGCTTTGGCCAACTTTTAGATTTTTGCCAGCACTCACATTTTTTTATTTTCCCTCCCTGCGTTCTCTACATTCTAGAGAAGTCTAGCGATCCTAATGAATCGAATCACAGACGAATCTAGAAATAGTGTCGTTTTGGAGTCTGATAGCTAATTACCGAACAAATCAAAAAGTCACCGGACAATAATCACCATTGCGTTCGCTTTCTCTTGAGCTACGTGTCACTTACATGGCTTGAGTTGGTGCCACCTTGCCTTGCATTCTTCCCTCCTTTTGAGTTCTATAAACCCCAATTTCTTTCACTCTTATCGTACCATTCATATCAGTTTCTTCTTGTGTTGCTAATTATTCATGGATCTCATTAACAGTTTCCTCAATCTCGTTGATCCTCCCTTCACCTTCTTTTTCCTCGCTCTGTTCTTGCCCGCGTATTTGTCTCTCAAGTTCTTTCTCTGCACCTTGAACTCCTTCTTCGCCGAGAATATCGCGGGCAAAGTTGTCCTCATAACCGGCGCTTCCTCCGGCATCGGCAAGGCATGTTATCATCCCACGCCCATTTCTTTTTTCCGGGTTGTTAGAATCATCATCATGCTCTGTTCATTACCATCAGTTTCTGTTCAATTTGCAGCATTTGGCGTATGAGTATGGCAAAAGAGGTGCTCGTTTAGCACTCTCTACTTGGAGGGAGAATTCTCTGTGGGAAGTTGCAGACAGAGCTCGAGAGTTTGGATCTCCTGATGTTATTATAATAAACTCAGATGTCTCCAACGTCGAAGATTGTTCCAGAATGATCGACGATACAGTAAATCACTCTGGAAGAAGTAAAACACTCTGTCTCTCTCTCTCTGTTTCTTGGATGTGAAGTTAGTACACAGTGTTGACCTCAAAATTGAACCTGTTTTATGCAGTGGATGACTTGGTTAATAATGCGGGTGTTACCACTTCCAAGTTGTTTCAAGAAGAAACTGATATCACCAACTTGAGACCCATTATGGTGTAAAGATCTTTCGTGTGCGTGTGTATGTGCATAAGTTACTCTGTTTTCTCTTGTCAGTTTGTCTTCACTGTTCTGTCCTGTGCGTTGCTAAAGGAAACAAACTTCTGGGATCAGTGTGTTAAGCTTTGTATCATCTAAAGTTAGTTTATTAGACTCGTAACAGATATTCTGTTGAGTAACTTAATTTGTTAGTCACAGCTGTCATACATTTATTCATGAACATACTTTGTATATAAAAAGCATTGCACAGTAATGAGAATTGACTGATTCACTTTTCCAAAATACTGTTTCGTGACATGGTATTAGAGCCTGGTTCAACACCTATGGATCCCCATCTCAAGCTTTCTAAGGTCAAGGGTACATTACTTGCAAATCCTAAACCTTACAGACAGCTTGTTGGCCGACTGCAGTACTTGACAACCACTAGACCAGATTTGAGTTTTGCAACTCAGCAGTTGAGTCAATTTATGTCACAGCCCCTGGATGTTCATCTCCAAGCCGCTCACCGTGTCTTACGGTATATTAAATTTTCTCCTGGTGCTGGTTTGTTCTTTTCTTCTGATTCAGATTTAAAGCTTCGTGTTTTTAGTGACTCCGATTGGGCTAGTTGTGTTGACACTCGACGTTCAGTCACTGGTTTTGCTGTCTTTCTTGGTTCTTCCCTAGTCTCATGGAAAGCTAAAAAGCAAGCTACCGTCTCCAAGTCTTCTTCTGAGGCAAAATACTGTGCTCTTGCATCCACCACTTGTGAATTACAGTGGATTCTTTACTTGCTCACTGATTTTGATGTTGCACACATTAATCCAGCATTCTTGTACTGTGATAATCAGTCTACAATTTAGATTGCTGCCAATCCCATTTTCCACGAACGCACCAAACACATTGAATTGGACTGTCATATTGTAAGAGAAAAATTACAAGCCAAAGTCATTCATCTCATGCCTGTCCATTCTTGTGACCAGTTAGCAGATGTGTTCACCAAGCCCCTTCATCCGGCTAAGTTTCATGAGTTGATTTCCAAGCTTGGCATGAAGAATATCCATGCACAAGCTTGGGGGGGGTGTTAAGCTTTGTATCATCTAAAGTTAGTTTATTAGACTTGTAACAGATATTCTGTTGAGTAACTTAATTTGTTAGTCACAACTGTCATACATTTATTCATGAACATACTTTGTATATAAAAAGCATTGCACAGTAATGAGAATTGACTGATTCACTTTTCCAAAATACTGTTTCATCACACAGTGTACACAACTCGTTCTGCTTTACCACATCTAAAGAAAAGCCGAGGCAAAATCGTAGTAATGTCATCTATGGATTCTTGGTTGCCGACACCCAGAAGAAACGTGTACAGTGTAAGCCCTAAGTTGCACCACTACAATAATTAGTTCATTCTCCTGTAACTTCTAATACAAGTTATATGTGTGTGTGTTCAGGCAAGCAAAGCGGCTTTAGTTTCAATGTACGAGACATTGAGGGTGGAAGTTGGGACAGAGATAGGCATAACAATAGTAACACCAGGCTACGTAGAGTCTGAAATAACCAAAGGCAAGTTCTTGATGGGCGAAGAAAGGGTGGAGGTAGACCAAGAACTCAGAGATGTACGTAAGCATTCTATATTCAGCTGAATATAATTGTAAATATATGTTCCGTCTTGTCCTTAGAGCTGGTTGACGTTATTTTTTTTAGAGAGATTAAGGAAAATAAATAAATTACTTAATTATAATATATGTTGTACATTATTAGATTATATATCAGTTTATAAATCAAAAATTATATAGTGGGGTGTTCGTGACAGTTAGGGTATGTGACGGTTGATTGATTTTTGCCAGTAGAAGTGAGCGCAACGCCTGTGGGATCAGCAAGTGAGTGTGCAAAAGCAATAGTGAAGAGTGTAGCGAGAGGGTACAGGTATTTGACAGTACCAGCATGGTTCAAGATGTTGTATACAGTGAAATTGTTGAGCCCAGAATTGGTGGAGTGGGATTAAGGTTCATGTATATGGCTGGGGATTCTGCTAAGGAAGCATATAGCAAGAAGATTCTGGATGCTACTGGAGCTAAGAATGTGTTGTATCAGACTTCAATCCAAACTCCTGACGTCAAGACCGATTGAAATGAAATCCCAATATTGCAACTTTGTGTCATGATTATCAGTTTGGTTCCACTTCCTTTTAACTTTCTTTTTAGTATGCCTTAGTTTGTGTGTATTTGAACCCTTCATATGTACTTTCTAGTAACACTAGGATAGGCTTTGATGTGGTTTGCTGTGCATACAGAATGAAATAAAACCAAAACCCAGATGCCCTCCCAATAATTGAGCTTTGAAAGCCCAGGAAGTAATGTAATATACGATTTGAATATCAACATAAAATTGGTCTAACGGTGTAAGACAGTACTAGATCCCTCTGATTCTCGAGTTTGAGTCTCAAAGTTGGGAGGGGCAGTCATGAACCCTGAATCGGATACCGGATAATAATATCAGAAAATACATTTAGGCATTATATTTATACTAACAAATGGTAGTGGTGGTGGTGGTGATGCAGGTAGAAGTGAGCGCAGTGCCAGTAGGATCAACAAGCGAGTGTGAAAAGGCAATAGTGAAGAGTGTAGCGAGGGAGGATAGGTATTTGACAGTACCTGGATGGTTCAAAAAGTTGGATGTAGTGAACGTGTTGTGCCCAGAATTGCTGGGGTGGGTATTAAGGTTGATGTACATGACTGGGGTTTCTGCTAAGGAAGCATATGGCAAGAAGATTCTGGATTCTTCTGGAGCCAAGAATGTATTTTATCAGTCTTCCATCCAAAATCCTGACATCAAGACCGATTAAGATCAAACCCAATATTGCAACTTTGCGTCATTGTTATCAGTTTGATTCCACTCCCCGTTTTTTTGAGTGCCTTCATGTGCGTGTATTTGAACCCTTCATATGATACTTTGTAGTAACATTGGATAGGCTTGATACTGATTTTAGCATTCCAAATGTTGATATTACCCTATGCACAAATATCTACCTCACTTGGCTGTACACACTAGTGCAAAAGCCTTTCTAAAAAATGAGTTTTAAACCCAGCCTACCTAGTTGTGTTGTTGGTCAGGGAAGATTATATTTATTTTAAAGAGATTTAAGGGTAGAAAATGAGTGATCCACACCCACCTACTTTGATTTAGGCTTTTTTATAATGAGAACGCAGAATACTTAAAGATGGGTTACTGCTTTTAGAGATTGATCCATCTACTTGGATAAATGTACCAGTACAACTCAATTAATGATTTCACCTAAATGATAATATTTCACTTTACTTGATATTATAAATAGCACTACGAGAATCTATAATTAAATATTTTTATATAATGAAATGAAAAAGAAATCATATAGATAGCACCAAGGGAATTTGTGATTAAATACAGCTCTAGAAAAGTAAAACCAAAGAAGTGTAGACAAAATTTGAGTGAAACCTCCAACGTGTTGCTATCCGAATCGTTACCAATAAAAATAATATTGGATCCGAATGGTGAGTAAGAAGCTTCGGTTGTCTCATAATATATCGTCCCTCCTTTTTAACAAAAAAATTATTACAACATTAAAATATTATGTATGTATGTATTTTCTGTTGTGTTATATTTATATTACTCCCTCCGATCTTAAATATAAGATAGAGTTGACTTTTTTTAGAGATATTAAGAAAGTTAATTAAATTACTTTAAAATATTTATATTTATAGTGTTTTTCTCCAAACTATTTTGCCTAACTTATAAACTGATATATAATCTAATTAATGATACACAACATATGATTTGGTTAAGCAACTTATTTAGCTTCCTTAATTTCTTTAAATAAAGTTAACTATACCTTATATTTAGGATCGGAGGGAGTATTGTATTATTTACTTTAAGTAATTTCGAATATGGATTTATGCGGGTTCTGTAAACAAACCACACTTTACTAAAGCGGTGCATATCTTTCGATCCCACACTCTTCTTGGACAAATTATATATCCACGTATCGCATTAACTAGGGCTGTCTTTCGACAATGCCTCCATATCTTCATATTCTCTCCAGACTTTGCTCTTAAATTATCGATTATCATTGTTACACGTTGTGCCCAATCTAGCCGCGTCAACTTCCCACCATGCATATATCCAATACCCCATGAACTAAATAAATTTAGTTCCACTTCGTTATATATATATATATATATATATGTTCATGACTTAACACACTTACTTTAAAACGTGCGAGTGCATATTCAAATTAAATGATCTGCTAGAATCACTTCATTGTACTATTTTTGCAGAAAAGAAATAAAAAGACAGCATACACGCTTGTTCATGTTCAAGTCATTATTTTTATATATATGCACAGGTTAATGATTTTGAGTTGCTGTGATTTAATTACAAAAAAACATAGTTATATTCTTCTGGATTAAAAAAAAAAAAAAAAGGAGAGAGAAGTCTAAAGAGGAAATGTGAGTCCTAAACATAGTTATATTCTTCTGCATTATTTTTGTTGTTCAACATGAAGATGCATATATAAAGGGTATAATTAATTATAATTACCATGTGATGCTAAACACATGACAGAAACTATAAGTTGACCATGATAAAACTAATTAACTAATCAAACAGATGCTTATTGGTGGTGTAAAATTTCTTGTTAGGGCAGAAGAGCATATTCTGCACGGTAATGCTGAGGCTGAATCTGGGCCGTTGAAATTATGGCTTTATGCCGAACGAGTGAAGATCTGAGTCAAAAAGTGCGATTACACATCAAAAAGGCATTTGAAGCTATAGAGCGTTCTGAAACTTAAGAAGAATATATATATATATATATATATATATATAATTATATATATGTCTATCTCCCCAACTCTGTGTGTGGAATATATCCTTCAAAAAGTTTGGGGGCAAGTGGGTTCAGTCTTCATATATAGTGTACATGTTGTGCTAATCTCATCCATTATGTAATGCAGCGCATTACAGAGAGAGCACCATATATACAAATTTGATTTGGCTTGGATTCCCTTCATTGGGATCTGTTTTTTTGTTACTTTCATTATTTAATTTCTTTTGTGTCTACACACACACACACACAAACATATATATATATTTGAACTTCGGCTTGACTTGGCCCATATATGTTTACTTGATCCATACCCTTTTCTATGGAAAACCATCTTCATAATGGAAAACGAGGGAACAAAATGCGATTACACGTCAAAAAGGCATTTAATCATAAAGCTATAGTGCGTTCTTGACCACCTTTTTTTCCCTATATAAATACCCCTCTCTTCGTTCCTATGCGAACTCGATGAATAGAGAGAGAGAGAGAGAGATACACAACACAAGAGCCAGAGAGAGATAGCCTTAAGCCTTCACTGTGTGTGCGCGAGAGAGAATTCAATATCTTTACTTCTTTTTTTCCACACAAAGAGGAAGAGACCTATATCTTCTCATTCAACACAATCTATCATGGCCCTTCACCAGCACCAACTGGCTATCATTTTCGGCCATCTAGGTTCACTTCTTTTACATTATTTATCATATATATCACTTTGGTTTAGTTTCATTACGTCGTTTTATATTATATATTCCTCATCCATCACCTCATTTTTCATCTATCTCATTCATCTTCTTCTCTTTTTTATAGTTATTCTATTTGCATGGCTTTTGTTAATTATCTCTGATGTAGTTTTATTATTTACTTGATATAGGCTCGAAGCATGCCTATTCTTTTCATGCACATAAAATTTTGTGGCTCAACAGAGACTTGTTATCCAGTTGTACGTCTCTAGAATATGAAGTAGTGATTTGTCTTTTTTGTCTTTTCTGTGTGGTATTATTGCAGGCAACATCATCTCTTTCATGGTGTTCCTCTTGCTCCAATGTAAGTCCCGAAACTTCACTTCTGTTTTCATATTGGAAGATGATTATATTAAACTAGCCAAACTAATCAAGTTGGTTAATTAATATGATAATTCATTAATGATATTATCGTTGCAGGCCGACGTTTTGCCTGATATACAAGAAGAAAACAGCAGAAGGGTTTCAGTCATACCCTTATGTGGTTGCTCTTTTCCGCTGCATGCTTTGGATTTACTGCTCACTTGTTAAGAACAACGCAACCTTAGTTCTCATCACCATTAACTCTTATGGAATCGTCGTCGAGGTCATCTATCTTGCCATTTTCCTCTTCTATGCTCCCAAGAAGCTCAGGGTACATACATACATATGTACATACGTCCATAGAATTAATCAATATATATATATGGCTTTATTTAATTAATTAACTTTTGCTTTCTGTAATAAACAATATTCGCAGCTTGCGACATTTAAGCTTCTTTTGTTGCTAAATGTGTTTGGGTTCAGAGGCATCCTTCTGTCCACACTGTTCTCTCCCAGGGAAACACATGTTATCAGATTATAGGATGGATTTGCCTCGTGGTTAACATCGGTGTCTTCGGTGCTCCTCTCTTAATCATTGTATGAAACTTCTGCTTCATTAAATTCATTATTAATTAATCACTCACTTTTAGTTTTGCATGCTCTATTTCATTATTAATTAATTATTATAATAATATATATGTGATGGATGATGCAGAGGAAAGTGATAAAGACGAGAGTGTGGAATACATGCCATTCATTCTCTCCATGTTCCTCACAGCCAAAGCTGTTATGACGTTCTTCTATGGTCTTTTCCTCAAGGACTGTTTCATTGCTGTAAGTTCATTCATTCATATATTAATTGTTACTACCTCCGGTCCTAAATATAGGACAAAGTTTATAGTGCAAATTGCACTACAAACTTTATCCTATATTTAGGATTGAAGGGAGTATTCATTAATTAATTACCAAAGGCCTATAGCTTTTTATCAACTTTTCTGATTTGTTTTATTATATATTGCTTCTATATATGGCACTTCTTTTTCTTTTTCTCACACCTTCCTTTATATGGGATACGTAACAAGACAAAACTAATTACATACAGGCACGCTTAATTATATTCATTAATGCCATGACACTAATCAATCATGTCAAATTAATTATCACTTCATATATATAAAAATATCAATTAGTCTTTTTAATTTCTTTCATACTAGTAATGAAATTATATCTTTGGATTTTTTTTTTTTTTTGATGATTTGCAGCTGCCAAACACTCTAGGGTTTCTGTTTGGCAAAGTTCAGATGGTGCTTTACTTAATGTGCAGAAACGCAAAGCCAGTGGTTCTGGAGGATCCAGTGAAGGCTCAAGAGCTATCTTCTTCTGACCATGTCATTGATCTAAATAAGCTGGGCACTGAAGCTGCAAATAACAACAACAATGCAAAGGAGCAAAGGAACGCTGGAGAAAAAGTTTACCTCAAAACAACAAGGCCCACAAGAAGAAGCAGCAGCAGCTAGAAAGAAAGAAAGGAAGGGAGGAAGGAAGAAGGAACAAATTAAATTTAACCTAAAAACAGCAATTAATTTACTTTTCTGAGTGGAGGCATGCAAATGAAGCAGTTGAAGAAACAGTAAGTAGTGTGCTATAATGGTGTGGTTATGGAGACGTTAGGGTTTTCTATATATATATATATATGTTATAAATATATTATGTTGTCGCTGTTTATTATGTAATTTCTGTGTATCTTTGAATCAAATAATTACCCATTTTGTATATCATCGGCATTTCTCTATACTTGAAACATATGTACTGATATGTACTGATGATGATGCTCAATTATTTTTAGTGTGTGTTTGGATTAGTTTTTAGAGAATAGCTTTTATGATTTATGAGATAAGTATGTGAGAGGAGTATTGTCTCGATTTATGAAAAAAGGTTTTAGAAACCACGGTTTGGAGCTTACCTAAACACTCACTTAGTAATTTGAAATCTACGAATTTGGCTATTAACTATATATGTATGTGTCTTTTACTTCCTTAATGATAATTTCAATTTAATTTGCACTACTACTACACGTAATCATCATCATTATCATTATTGATTGTTCCTTCTTTTGCTTTTCATGATTCAAAAAGTTTTCCTGTATACAAAATTAAAGAAAAGTTCGTGGTGATTTCATATGTCATGGACCACAAGGGGGCAGATATAAAGGCAACCTTATAAGTAAAATTTATCTTATAAGTAATCTAAATGTTTAATTAATGAGAGGAGATGATGATGCAAGCTAAGGCCCATGCATGCATGCAGTCACAATAGTGATCGTTCATCTTTGGTTTTTGTGATATTTTTGTGGATGATTTGTACCGAGACAAATTATTATTGGCCCACCATATTCTTTTTAGAGAGGGAAATAAGAAAAGAAGAAAACAAAGTCGTTGTTCGAGTTTTCCTTTTCGTTTGGATAAATTTCTCTCGTTAAAAGCCAATAAACCTTTTAATATGTGTTTAACTCTCGTGTCATAAAAAACTAGCTAAGAAAACAATGTTTCTTCTTATTTATGGTTGAACACACATACTAATTAATTATTAGGATTTGACCTGATTAATTAAATGAAAATATTAAGTTGATTTGAACTCCACCTAATCATATGTTTTGAATTTAAAAAAAAAAAAAATAGCACTAAGCCCAATAACCAATCGTGAAAAGAGATAAAAAAGGAAAATGGGAGATTGAGAAGATATATTAATGGGAGAAACAGATGAATCACAGTGAGAGGACAAGCATTCGAAGTCTTGACACATCATATAATGAGTGAGCGAGGGCCAAGGTTGGCCCTAAAAAGTAAAGCCTGTTTGGATGATCGTGTCCCAAAAAAACACTAAAGCAAATATAACCCCAAGCACTGCACATTACATGGTTATTAGGCGATTTGGTTCCCTTACTACTTAGGGCTTGTTTGGTTCATGGAAGATTTGAAGAGGGAAATGAACTTTGAGAAGAGAAAGGAAGGGAAATGAAGATTGTAAAGGGTGATGAAAGATGAGTTGTTTGGTAGGAAGAAAATTGAGCGTGAAACTTGAGGGGAAAAAAAGAGAAATGCCTATTTTACCCTCAACATAAGTTAATAATTATATATTAATTAAATTTATATTTCAATTCATAAATTAAATAATTAGTAATATAATAATTTAAAAATTAAATAAAATGAATAAAATATAAATTATAATTTAAATAAATAAAAAATATTTATTTATTAATGAAATTCGAATTTGTATGGCGAGAATTTTGAAAAGTTTGAATCTATTAATAAGTTCAAATTTGCAAGATGAGAATTTTGAAAAGTTTAAATTTATTGATAAAGTTCGAAATTGTAAGGTGAGAATTTTGAAAAGTTCGAATTTGATAAGCAAATTCTGTTGAAAAGTTTGAATTTCCCGTCTTTTAATTTAAATATTTTAGGGGCATTTTCGTCTTTCGGATCTTCCTCCACTGAAGGAACTTAGGATCCCACCAATTTTGGTGGGATCTCATCTTTCCATAAATAAGGGAACATTCAAGTTTCTGGGAAAATTGAGCCAAAATTACGTACCAAACGAAGAAATTTGTATATGTTCCCTTCCCTTCTCACATATTCCGTGTACCAAACAGGCCCTTACACTTCAACTAAAACTCCTTCAAAGTATACAAATCCGTCAGACAGAGAGATAATGCTTTGTGATGTAATGAACCACTTGTTGCCTCTTCTCCTTTAACACTAAATAATAAAGATCTCTCTAACCCCATTATCTATTATTATTTCTCAACTATATATCAAATAACTTGTTTGTCTTAATTGTAGGACCTAGTTTCAGGATTAATTTTGGTCTTAAATGTAATATTTTTTTTTTTCATTTTATCTCTTATATTATTTATAATTTTTCTCCAAATTAATAGGTTTAGCTTATAAATTAATATATGATATAATGTTACACAGAAATCATGCATGTAACATATGTTATAATTAATTAATTTATTCGGTTTCATTAATCTCCCTAGATTAAATAAATAGATCTTACATTAAATACCAAGTAGGTACCATGTATTCTTCTTCTTCTATATATACATATATATTGTCTCCTTTTTCTATTTGTCCTTACTAATTCAGTAATTATTCCTTCCACGTCCATATATCATTCATTACGTGCCTAATATATGGGGAATGGGGAAAGAGAAAGGGAAATTAGTACAGCAACGATGGATATATATGATTCCAATTTTTTCTTTATATGCTCTTTTTTTTTAATAAAAGATGGGGATTTTAGTGGCTATAACCTGAGGAGTGAGGCCAATGATTGACTCAGAATGTTGTTGTATGTGTTCATATCAATTTGGGTGTTCTTTTAGAATTGATTTATCATCAATCACTGCCCCAATACCATGTGTCGTGCATCAACTTTATAGGGAGGGTCCTTTGCGTACCTCATAGTATAAGCTTTATTCCAATCATATCTTACACTTCTGCTGCCCTTTTGTTGTTTTTTCTCTTTTTCCGTGTTTAAATACGCTAAATCAATAACTAACGGAATTTCCGGCCAAAAAAAAAAAATAACTAACGGAATTGGTGTGCCTTTGTTTGGGTATATCGCGCGGGCCCATGTCTCATGCATGTGGGGAGGTAAGTGGCACCGACTTGGTTGTAACTTGGAAGTTAGAACTAACTCGGACATGTCGGCAATCTAATGTGATGTTTGATAATGCTCTCTAACGCGACGAACTGCTTCGTTCCCCCAACACAAGAAGAAGACGATATCCTGCGGCGCAGCTCCAAAAAGTTCAAGAATGATGGTGAACCTATGAATGTTGAATGGCCTGAGCTGGGCAAGGGTCCTACTTACAGCCGTAGTGGACCTTTGTTTGTTGAGAAGCTAAAGGGCACTTATCATAGTGCCAATGATTCGGAAAACGAGACCCATAGGCAGAATGATGTCCTCTCCACTAAATGTCTGATTCTTCTCTTCATCCCCAAGACAGAGGATCAGAAGATCCATTATGCAAGACATTTGAAGAGCCAGGGAAAAACTTCCCCATTTTTTCATTCTTTGGACGGATGAAGAAGAAACTATATCAATCCTGGAGGAAAGCGGTGATTGTCAAACTGTTAGACAGAGCGATTGGATATAAGGCACTCTATACCCGTCTACAAGCTGCATGGGCGAAGAAGGGTGTCATTAGCCTGATCAACATCGGACATGGCTACTTTGTCGTCAAGATGACAAATAGAGAGGACTATTTCCATGCACTTACAAGGGAACCGTGGATGATATATGATCACTATCTCACAGTGCGACCTTGGGAACCAAACTTCCACCTTGAGAGAGCCTCAATCAACAAGGTTGCGGTGTGGGTCAGACTTCCAAAGTTACCTTTGGAGTATTATGATGTGGAGGCTCTTACAATTATTGGTAACAGGATCGGTGACACTCTGAAAGTGGATGTTAATACCTCCAGCCAATTATGTGGACATTACACAAGGATTTGTGTGCTGGTTGATTTGGGACAACAACTCATGTCCAGCTTCTCACTCGATGATGAGGATTACTTCCTTGAGTATGAAGGGCTGCATCTCTTATGCTCAGCCTGTGGTGTATATGGGCATCGGGCAGAGGTCTGTTCAAACAGAGCCAATACATCGAAACAGGGTCTCAATGGTGAAAACCATAACCAGGACTCGACAAATCAGGTGCAGGTCAATATTCCTAAAACCAATATCCAGCCGGAGTACTGGCGGGTGGTTGAAAAGTGCCATCGGCCCTAAAGAACAAAGGATGCTTGAGGCGAGGTGACATAGTTGGCGGTTAAAGGCACGCAATTTGCTGTATTGGCGGACGAGGAGGAACGTGCTATATTGTTTGACCACTCCGTGCCTGCAAATATGCAAATTGTACAAGATAATGCGCCTACATTCCATACGAGGGTTGGTACAATAGGTGTACGTTCTCAAAAGGGGAGGAAAAAGGGGGGTCCAGGAGATCCGAGTGAAATAATAATAAATGAGGAAAAGGAGGATGCCACGACAGTAGTCCAAAATGCATATCGTCAAAATCGGCAACGCCGTCTAGAAAAACGGCCTAAGGAGGTACTGCGAAGAGAGAACGCTAACAGAGATGTACTTATGTTGACAATGGGAGAGACTAACGAAGAGGACAATGAACCAGATGATTAGTGTGATGCGAGGGTAGGAGATGATCAAACCCACGCTACTATGGGCCTTCATAATTTCGAATTAGCCCAAGGACCTATAAATGCTTCCTCAACCCATCTAGTGGGTAAGGAAGATATAGATCCAGGGGATACAGGACATGGGCCACAGGATTCGAAACCAATGCATACCTAAATGGAGGAGGGTGAGGGAAATTTGGGCTTAATGGTACCTGAGACCCAGTATGATATGGACTCTTAAGTGGGCTCTAGATGGGTTCCTTACTTCATAAAAACATTTTTTGTGGATAGCTTTATTTACTGGAATACTAGGGGAGCTTGTGGTAATGGGCTGTCTGAAACCTTAAGAGTGTTTGTCAAGGTCAGAAACCTATGATGGTAATTTTGGCAGAAACCAAATGTGATAGGGCAGAACGGTTTCGACCTCTTACTAGGTTAGGCTTTGATATAATTAAAGTCATACCCAATATAGGAAGATCTGGTGGCCTAGCAATTGCGTGGAATTCACAAAAAGTCTCAGTCTCAGTTCTGATGGAAAACCGTCAATTCTTTCACTTGGATTGCTCCATTGTGGGTCGGCCATCCTTCCTTCTCACTGCTATATATGCAATTCCTTATACATATAAAGTATAACATAATATTCGCATTCAGTGTTGCCAGGTTGCCGAGGGCACTTTAAATCAAAGGGATGCAATTGGTTGTTAAAATCAATAAAGGTATGTCTAAAAGGACCGTCAATGAAACAATTATGATCAAAACTACTTACTATTGGATAAAACCACTTTGGCTTTTTAATAACTGTACCCTCACGTGACCAGCCTAGGACTCTATATGTTTGACAAGCACTATCATGAAAATCAAAATGAACAGAAATTAGAACTATTCATTTTTTTAAGAGTCAATGAAATACAAACAGAATAACTTACGTGTCGAAGACGGATTTTGTATCTTTGTTTGGCTTTTTACTCAAGGGATTAAATCAATAGACTATATTGCGGCGAGGACATATAACACACACTCCAGTGGTAACTTTAACAACATGTACACATTAAAATGAAGTTAGATGACAAGACAATTATTTATTAAACTTCTTAAATTGACAAAATGAAATATGAACCGTTGAACAATGGGTGCTAGATAACAACGAAGTTTGGTCTCTCCTATTGCGTAGCCGACATAGTGAGTCCTATACGCCACAGTACAAGTATCCCCTGTCGTATTCGTAGGACATAAGAATCTATACCAATCACGTCTTTCCATGTTTGTGTAGAGACTGTGGAAGGTGCTATAATAGAATTAAAATAAGGAATGAATTATTGAATGTATGAAATCAAAAAACCACTAAATGAATTCTATGGGAAAATTGAAAAAAAACTTACCGGACTGCAAATTTCACCTAGCTTGTATCTATCTCTTCCAACCTGATAAACTGCTTGAGATCTGTATTGTCAATTGTGTAGGGATACTCCAATGTAAGGCCCACAATCCCTGGAGGCATCTTCAGGTCAATATGTTTAATGCCTTTGTAGATCTGTTGCAGTCGTGCTAAGTAGGGCCATTTCCTCACATCTTCGTCATCCTTTTAGAACATCAAAAAACAAATTGTTATTAGGATGCCAACAGATTTTCAGTAATAGTAAGGTAATTCCTACCATTGGAGGTGTTGCGTCTAAACCAATAAGATTGTGAGGCCAAAGGATGAAAGATCCTATCGCTTGACCTAACGTGTAAACCTCTGGATCAGGAACAGGGATGGCTGTACCTTCTTCCCCCTTTCTAACACTCGTCACATTCACCCTACGAAAATCCTGCGGAATTTGCTGATGATGGTGGGTGGTAGCACGTGCGTGAACAAGAGTATCAGCAACAACACGCAATAATGGATCATCCAAATAGAGGGTGGAAGGGTCTCCCGACACTAGAGTGGGAGAAGGGTCACCAAGTGGTTCCTCCAGAGGGTTGTAACTTCCTCTGGTGCTATTGAAGGCCAGGGATTCCTGAGTTCTATGCTTGTCCCTTGCCTTTTGTGCTTCGAACATCTTTGCCATTTCAAGTTGAAGCTCTGGCAACAGCTCTTGTCGGAGCTTGTCACAAAGGTTGGCCTCGATCTCTCATTCGAGGTCCTCTCGAATCTTGGCCATAAGGTCCTTACTAGGTCCAGCTTATGACGAATAACGTGAGTCTCGTCCAAAATACCTCGCGGCACTAACTCCCCGTGTCTCTCCTCGAACACGACCAAGGTCATCTGCCTTTCCAATAGCCGTTGACAAGATGTCCATCCGTCTACTTGCATTGAATGAACCTTGGCTACTCTGATCTTCCAGTTCATCCTGTAGCATACAGTTTATCGTAAATGTATTGAAACCATTCGTGATATGCAAAAAATTAGGTACTTATGGTATAACTACTTACAATCCTCACAGCAACCTTAGCAACAGCCGGATTTATGTACTTCCTAGCCTTAATCCTCCCTGCTTTCCATTTTTTGTGACGTAGAGGAGGTGCCGGTGCCTGGATAACAACGCTAGGATCAGATTCCGCTGCTTCCTTCATTTTCTCTAACTCTTCTTGCATCATTTGCCGCTCAAGCTTCCGATATCCACCACGAGACATTTAATGTTGATATTTATTTTCTGATTGCCTCTGTGCATTTGCTGCACTTAATTTCTATGAATAAAAAACAACAAAAAATAAATCAACGATATCAAGTATATGAAAATTAAAAGCTCTATATCATGATGACATAAATCTTACCAAAAACTCAGGATCTGCCCGTGATGTTGCAAACAACCTCCAGTCCTCTGGAGACAAATACAAATAATGTGAATCCTGACCCCTAAGGGCCCCTCGAATGTACCGTGCTGTTAGCTTATTCTTGAAACCTTTCCATCGTACACGAACCTCATCCATCCAGTGCCTATAAATCTCCCTGGTGTCTGGGACATCGTATGTTCGTTGCAAGGTAAAACATAAGATTATTATATTTGAAACAATAAGAATAAAGCTACAATTACCATAGATGCATCAAAACTTACATACCAAAAGTTGCTACCAAATCATGTCTTTCATTTTTGGGGGAACCAATCTCCAATTATCATAGGTAATGCGCACTTTGCTTCGACCTAAAAACCCTACGTAGCTAATGAAGTGGTCTTCCTCAGGACCAATTGGATTCAGATTGTCATCGAAGTCTATATGCAGCCTCTCCTGTTGATGTTCATGACGTGCAACCAATGCTCCCATCTTTGTACAGCCTCTAACCTTCCTTCTTGCAACGGGTTCATCTCTAGGCCTTTCATCATTGCTACGGCTTTCATCATCTATACGCCTTTCGTCATTACTAGAGTTGTCCTTATTCCTGTTAACACAAAAAGCATCATCAGAAACGTAAATAAATTGCAATAAAAAGGAAATAAACTAAGCGGGAAGTAAAACAGAAAAAACACACAGTTCTCATTTATAAATTAAGGTCTTACTCTATATTGTTTCCCATAGTCCTTCACCATAGTCATTTCTTACAGCATATTCGTCATTATCTACCAATTCTACTTCATTTGTTCGAGGTGGAGTTGTTGTTAAAGGTGGTGTGTCATCAAGGTTGAAGGTCAAATCACCATACTTTTGTTTTTTACTTTTAAGGACAATGGACATGTTTTTGCTCGCAGGATCGATGACATAAAACACTTGTTTCGCTTGGCTTGCTAAAATGAAGGGCTCATCTCTATAGCCAACTCTTTGAAGATCGACTGAGACAAATCCAAATTGTTTATCTATTACCACAGCATTATTGCTAACCCACTTACATTTGAATAAAGCAACTTTGAACTTGTTGTATGTCATCTCCTATATTTCTTCTATAACTCAATAATAGGCCATAGACGCTAATATGGGGTTTTTGTCTCTCGAACTGGAAAAGTGTATAGCTTCAGCTTCTACCATGACCCCACTATTTTGCATGGTACTTTTGTCATCTTGCTCTTTCGTATAGAAAGAATAGCCATTTATATCATAACCGGTCTAAGTAATGACCTGAAACGAAGGCCCCCAAGCTAGCCACTCGATTGTCTCAGACACACTAGTCTCGTGCAAAACCTTTTCCTTGAACTACTGCATAAATGTCTTGTTTTACTCAATAGCAATCTGCATGTCATTCTTCCTTGGATTCTTGTTCTTCAAAGTCTTTCTATGTTCATCTATGTAAGGTTGAACTTTTTCTATATTATTCAGGATATACAAGTGGGCTTGCAACACCTCTTTACGAGGAATATTCTTCACTTTCAGTCCTCTTGTTCCCTTACTTCTCCCCTCTTTATGCCGAGATTATTCCTTCTTCCCTGACATATAATCTTTGTAAAACTCCATAGCCTTCTCAACTACATATCTTCCTACTATTGAGGCTTCTGGTCGATAAGGATTTTTAGAATACCCTTTTAAGGTCTTCATGTATTTCTCGAAAGGGTACATCTACCTCAGGTAAACTGGACTACAGAATGAACTACCAAATGCACCATTATATCAAAAAATGAAGGAGGAAAATGCATCTCTAGTTGTGACAAAATAATGTAACCCTCATTTTCCAGTTCATCCAACTTTTCAGTGTCAATGACTTTGTTACAGATAGCATTGAAGAAAAAGCACAATCTTATTACAGTGGTTCGTACTTCATCTTTCATTATGCCTCTAATAGCTACCGGTAATAGTTGTTGCATCAACACATGATAATCATGGGACTTCATTCCCACTAACTTCAAATCGTCCATTGAGACACATCTTCTCACATTCAAGGAATACCCTTGCGGCACTTTAATTTCATGCAAACACCCACACAAATTTTTTTTCTCTGCTTTTGATAGTGTATGCGCTGCTAGCTCCAAGTATGCCCTCTTACCATCATCTCTTAGTTATGGATGTAACCGTTCTCTTATTCCCATATCAACAAGGTCTAATCTCACACTAATCCCATCCTTAGTCTTCCCTGGTATGTGTAAAAGCGTACTGATAAGGCTATCATAAACATTCTTCTCCACATGCATCACATCAATACTGTGTCTCATGTCAAGTGAACGCCAATATGGAAGATCAAAGAAAATGGATCTCTTCTTCTATATGTTCTTCTCACCCGCAATCCTCTGATTCTTACCAAAAGTAACATTGATACATTCCACTCGACTGTAAACTTCCTCTCCGGTTAATGACTTTAGAGCCATTCCATGCTCCGGTAAGCCGTTAAAATGCTTTCTTAGCCTACGATACAGGTGGAACCGATGAAGAAACCTCCTATGGCCAAGGTAGACAGTTTTTCTTCCATGCTTTAGTTGTTAGAAGTGTGTGTCTGCTTCACACATTAGGCATACTTTATGACCCTTCACGCTGTACCCTGACAAGTTTCTGTACGCAGGGAAGTCATTCATAGTTGTGAAAATCATGCACGTAGCTTGAAAGACTCCTTCTTATAAGCATCAAACACATCTACGCCTTCCTCCCACAACTTCTTCAAGTCCTCAATCAAAAGAGCCAAATAGACATCAATATCGTTCCCTGGCTGTTTTGGTCCAGAAATCATCATAGATAGCATCATATACTTACGTTTCATATATAGCCAGGGAGGCAAGTTGTATATTACAAGGAGAATCGGCCACACACTATGTGTGCTAGTAAGAGTTCCATACGGGTTGATGCCATCTGTACAAAGCCCAAGCTGAAGGTTTCTCAGCTCGCTGCCAAATTGAGGGAACATTTCATCTATTTTTTGCCATTGTGGAGAGTCAACTGGGTGCCGAAGATATTTCCCATCAGATATTCTCTCATCAGAGTGCCATCTCAACTTCTTCGCTTTTGTTGCAGTCACAAACAAATGTTTAAAACGTGGTATTATTGGAAGATACCACATAACCTTTAAAGGTTGCCTTTTACTTGTCACATCGCCATAACCACCATCTTTTTTCACTTTGTATCATGCAGTTTTACACTTAGGACACTCACTAAGACCTCCATACTCATTTCTGTACAGTACGCAGTCATTAGGGCAAGCATGTATCTTTTTATACTCCATACCCATCGTAAACAGGATTTTCTTGGCCTCATACATACGATTTGGGAGTACATTATCCTCTGAAAATATATCACACAATAGTTCAAGCAGCAATGTGAAACTACTATCGATCCACCCACAAGTTGCCTTTAAGTTAACCAAATGTAATGTTCTCGTCAGCCGCGTGTACTTACTCCCACGGTACAATGGTGTCTCTGCATCACTCCGCAGGCTATTATACTCCTGCGACTACGCAAAGGATTCTACCTCAACATCGTGAATCATTTTCTCCATTCTATCTTCATTTATGATATCCACATCTTCCTTTTTGTGCGATGGACAATCCGTTAATTCCTCACCATGCTATATCCACCTTGTGTATGGCAATTTTATTCCATCACAAAGTAGGTGATCCTTTATGACATCAACATCCCGTCGACTCTCATTCAAACAATTGACACAAGGACAAAAATACTTCCCATTTTTTGCAGGAGCATTCTTTTTGGCGAATTCAATAAATTCTTCCACCCCTTTCTCATATCCTTCACTAGTTCTCAAAGCATTCATCCAACTATGATCCATTTTGTTACCACCTAAGGTATTCCTAATAACATTCACACGTTTAGTATAATTGTCAATGACATATGATGGGATTGCCTTTTTTCACATTTTTCAACAAAAATTTGGACAACATTTCCCCTTAAAAGTAAGACATCCCAAAATTTCAAGCAACCATATCTCTCCACTACACGAATAATAATCATACTACTTGCTATATTATTATATTAAGGAAACTACATTAATAATCTTACCAATCTATTTAATTTTTGATAATTTCATCAAAATCATTCAAAAGCTCCATTTATTTATAATAATATATATACATTGCCTTTAAATTACATGGAATGGCTGTGTATGAAAAAAAATAATTAAAACCATGAATAGTAGCTTATTTTAAGTTCTATGCAAAACATGAGTCCATATAATAATTTTCTATATAAAACAGAATAATTTGTTTCCCAAAGATGACAAACGAAGACATGAAGATAGAACATATACATATATGTAGTTGCAGTTTTGTTATAAAATCCTCAAAAAAAGGGTGATTTGATTAAAATTAAAATAACCCCTACTCATTCATATAAATTTATATTTCAAAAAGAAAATAAACCATTGCAGTGGAGTTCCCGAATACAATTTAAGCAATATAAGCACACCAAACACACCAAGTCAATCTCAACCATCTCAATATAAGCAATATATAAGCACAATTAACATGATATTTCCTATTGCCTAGGCTTTTCACATTGCAATTTTTACTTTAATTTATTCAAGTAAATTTATATTTCAAAAAGAAAATATACCATTCTATTACAAAAAAAAAGAAGAAAATAAACTAACCTGATCAAGGGGGCGCCGACTGCTATGTATGTTGGAGAGGTAGTGAGAAGACGTTGGAGATCAGAGTTGTATGCCCGGTGGGGAGGTACACCGGAAGGTGGAGAAAGCAAAGAACCACGGTAGTGTGGAGGTATGGACGACAATAGAAGGAAGGAGGTGGAGGAGAGCAAAAACCTATACTGTGGAGGAGGTGAAGTTGTAGAAGGGTGGCCTAATGCGTGCGTCCTTCAATGGATTTCAGGTGGAGGAGGGAGGAGTTGAAGAAAGAAAGAGGAGCCGACGGACAAGCAAGGAAGGGGAGGAAGAAGAGTAAAGCAATTTTGGTCAAAAAAGGAGGGAATGGGAGTGAAGATGGAGAAGACGCATGTCAGACACTTGTCTGACATGCGCAAAGGCGTCCCAAATGCCATTTGGGACGCCTAAAGTCTGACTTTAGACGTCCTAGCTGAAAGGATTTGGGATGCCTAAAGTCTGGGTTTAGGCGTCCCAAAATTATTTTGGGACGTCTAAACCCAGCTCTTGGCTCTAAAAAAAATTTACAAAATTTATATTTCGCACCTGGAAGAACTTTAGACTTCCTAAATTCAAATTTGGGACGCCTAAAGGTTTCCCTGCATACATATAATTACGAAATTGCCACCGTCTCCTTTTTTAACCACCCAATTTTAAATTTGGGACGTCCTTGGGGGCAGTTATATCCTAATTCTGTAGTAGTGTTAGACCTTTCTGTTTTGAAGCTATGTGGTTGCATCACGAAAATTTTGAGGAATTCCCCTCTAATGTTTGGTCAAATAATAATGATATTGATAATGCACTTAATGAGTTTCAAATAGCTCTGGTATCTTGGAACAAGAATGTGTTTGGCTTTATGGAAGGGAAAATACGTACATTGATAGCTCGGTTAGGAGGTATTCCAAACTCCCCTAATTACCCTCATTCACAATTCTTATGTGATCTGGAAAAGACCTTGCAACTTGAACTAGACGAATTGTTGAAGATGGAAGAGATCAAGTGATTCCAGAAAGCTAAAACGGAGTGGGTTACACAGGGTGTTAGGAAAACTCGCTACTACCACCTAAAAACTCATATCCGTTGACGTCAGAATTGAATCACGTCATTAAAAGACAATAATGGTTCTTGGGTTGAGGATGATCTAGCTTTGAAGAATTTAGTGACCAACTTCTTTAAGGATCTCTATGACGATGATGATAGTGTATCTACAGTCCTACCGACCTTGTCTTTTTATCCAAGAATTGCTAGCGAAAAGTTGTTACATATGGCGGATATTCCTATAGAGGATACCATTAAGGTAGCAATCTTCTCAATAGGTCCGTATAAAGCCCCGAGTTATGACTGTTTTTCTCCAATCTTCTATCAAAAAAATTGGGCGAAAGTTGGTGCTTCAGTTGTAGCTTTGTGAAGGCAGCATTTGCGACTGCCTCTATTTATCCAGTGTCAAATAAGACACTAATTTCTCTCATCCCCAAGCGAGATAATCCTGAATATGTGAGTCGTTTTCGCCCTATATCTCTGTGTATTGTACACTTCAAGTGTATAATGAAGGTGATAGTTGCACGCCTTCGTGAAGCAATGGATGAATTAGTTTCTCCCTTCCAGTCCAGTTTTATTAAAGGAAGACTTATCCAAGATAACATCATCGTGGGCCAGGAAATTCTGCATACTATAAAGAGATCGAGGGGTAAAAAAGGCTTGATGGCTATGAAAATAGATCTAGAAAAGGCCTATGATAGGTTGAAGTGGGAGTTTGTGCATCAAGTCTTAGTTGAAATTGGGTTTAAGCCACAATTTATCCAATTGGTAATGAATTGCGTCACTACGGTCTCTTATAGTGTATTATGGAACGGATGTCAATCTGATTCCTTTTTACCAAAGAGAGGATTAAGGCAGGGCGACCCCATCTCTCCCCTTCTTTTTGTACTCTGTATGGATAAATTATCTCACCTTATCTATGATGCAGTTAATGCTGGAAAATGGAAACCAATCTTCGTTAGTAAAGGGGGCCCTGCGGTCTCCCATCTCATGTTTGCTGATGACCTCCTCCTGTTTGGCACCTCAACGATTGAGCAAACTAAGGTAATGATGAGTTGCCTTCAAAAATTCTATAGTGCATTTGGTGAAAAAATTAACAAATCAAAATCCTCAATTTTCTTTTCTCCAAGAGTCCCTGCTGATATGAGGAAAAAGATATGTGATACCTCAGGGATGAAAATTTCTGCTGAAATTGGAAAGTATCTTGGTGTCCCAGCAAATAGAGGAAGGCGACCCACAAAAACTTATAATTATATTATAGAGAGAGCCAAAACCAAATTAGCTTCATGGAAAGCAACTAGCCTCACCTTGGCTGGTTGTATAACTTTAGCAAAATCGGTCATCTGTGCCATCCCTGTGTATCCTATGCTAGTTTCTAAATTACCAATTACTATTTGCTAGGAGATTGAGAAGCTACAATGTGATTTTATATGGGGAAATAATACAAGCAATTGGCCCTACCACCCCATTGGATGGAATCAACTGGTACAACCCAAACTCCATGGGGGACTGGGATTTAAACGGCTAACCTCCTTTAACATGGCTTGTGGAGCTAAAATAGCTTGGAAATTAGCTAGTAGAGCTAAAGGGCTTTGGGTGGACATTCTTACCCATAAATATATTCTAAGGAATGAAGGGGAAATGTTCATCTCGGTTAATGGTGATTCTTCTTTATGGAAATTTATGGCTCAATAATGGAACATAGTTCAATCAGGTACACGTTGGCATGTGTGTGATGGTAACTCTGTGCATTTTTTTAAAGATTGCTGGTTATTTCTGTCTACCCCTTTAAGTGATTTATGTATACAGCCTCTCACCCCTGCGGAAGAAGATAGCAAAGTCTCTGATTGGGTAACATTCGGTGCATGGGATTTTCAGAGGTTGGCATCTATTGTCTCAGGAATGGCCTTCCAAAAGCTCATTTCTGCTTTAGCCCCAATGAATGATACAGGAAATGATATTATGGCGTGGAACAGGTCTAATGATGGATGCTTCACAGTTAAAAGTGCATATTTTCTTGTTGAACATCCCACACCTTCTACCTCTAATGCTATTTATAAGAGTATATGGAGCTGGAATGGCGCTGAACGTATTAGAACCTTCTTGTGGACTACTTTCCACAATCATCTTCCTACGAACTTGTGGAGGAGTCGATGGTCTTCAACATCAGCAGATTGTCTTTGGTGTCACAATGATGCTGAAGATATTCTCCATATTCTGCAGGATTGTAACTATGCTATGTTGGATGTGGGAAATTAGTCCCACATCGCTCAATTGTAAAGGAGGGAGGGAGGCTTTATGATATAAATAGGGAGCTTGCCCCTTTTCCTCAACTCACCCCTTCAATTTGCCTACTTCCTTCTATAAGGCATTTTGTATCTCCTCTTCTCTTATAGAATTTCACTTATAAAATATTTAGAGTGAAATTAGATTCTGGTATTTTCCTTATTGTTGTCCTATTTATTATTTATTAGCTGTTATTAGATATAGTAGTTGTGATTTATTATATTATTAAATTACGTCTAGAGACTCTATTTCTAGTTTGTGATTTTTTAGTATAATTGGTTACGCTCTATATATCCCGCTTCCGCAATAATTGGTATCAGAGCCTGGTTCTGTCTGAGTATGCTCTGTTGTTGCAGTGTAATCTGAACTTCCACATCAGAAAAGAATTACTTTGGGCTTTTGTATTGACAGCTATTAAATAGTATCTAGAACAGAAATGGCGGACAAGAAAATTGAAGAATCCACATTAAATGTCGACAACCCGTCGTTGACATCTTCACTTATCGCAAGAATTGTGTCAAATGTGAAGTTTGCAGTTGAAATATTTGACGGATCTGGACATTTTGGGATGTGGCAGAGCGAAGTTTTAGATGCCCTTTTGCAACAATCACTAGACTTTGCTATTGAAGAGAAAAAACCAAATAGCATGGGGGAGGAAGATTGGAGGAGGATTAATCTTGTTGCTTGTGGTACCATTCGATCGTTCCTTTCAAGAGAACAGAAGTATCCATACACAAAGGAAACTTCGGATATAGACTGTGGAAGGCACTGGAGGACAAATTTTTGAAGAAAAGCACTCAGAATAAACTTTATATGAAGAAAAGACTGTTTCGCTTCACATATGTACCTGGTACCATAATGAATGATCATATTACCAGCTTTAATAAGTTGGTAACAGATTTGCAAAATCTGGACGTGACCTTCGAAGATGAAGATCTGGCTTTGATGTTGTTGGGATCACTTCCCAATGAGTACGAGCACCTGGAGACTACTCTACTTTATGGCAAAGAGGAAGTATCTCTTAGAGAAGTTTGTTCTGCGCTATACAGCTATGAACAAAGAAAGAAAGAGAAACAAAGAAGCGGAGAAGCAGAGGCACTAGTCACAAGAGGGCGTACTAAAAATCAGTCGAGATCAAGGAAAGGGAGATCCAAATCGAGTTCCAAACCCAATAAAGATGAATGTGCCTTTTGTCGAGAAAAGGGCCACTGGAAGAAGGATTGTCCGAAATTGAAGAACAAATCCAAACACAACAATGAGAAGGCTGCTATGGATTCAAATGTAGCTGACTGTGATGATGAAAATTCAGATTTTTCACTATCTACAATGACGTCGTCAAAATCGTCAGGCGTATGGTTGTTAGACTCAGCTTGCAGCCATCATATGTGTCCCAACCGAGACTGGTTCACTGATTTCCAAGAAGGAGGATGTGGAGTTGTCCACACAGCAGACAACACTTCACTTACCGCATATGGCATTGGTTCAATTCGTTTGAGGAACCATGATAGACTGATCAGAACATTGACTGATGTTCGATATGTACCGGATTTGAAGAAAAATCTCATTTATGTGGGAACTCTGGATTCAAAGGAATTCAAAATCACCATAGAAAGTGGAGTAATGAAGATACTTTCCGGTGCGCTGGTGGTAATGAAGGGTATACGGAAGAACAATAACACGTACCATTATCAAGGTAGTACGGTTATTGGAACAACAGTAGTGACATCCAGTGATGAGAAGGAAGTAGAAGCGACAAGGTTGTGGCACATGTGCTTGGGACATGCTGGAGGTAAATCCTTAAAAACTCTATTAGATCAAGGGTTGTTAAAAGGATTAAAGCATTGCAGTTTGGATTTTTGTGAGCACTGTGTAAAGGGGAAGCAAACAAGGGTTAAGTTCGGAACAGCTATCCATAATACAAAAGGTACTTTGGATTATGTTCACTCTGATGTTTGGGGTCCTTCCAAAACACCGTCATTGGGAGGAAAGCATTATTTTGTAACCTTTATTGATGATTTTTCCTGAAGAGTATGGGTGTATACAATGAAGACCAAGGATGAAGTGTTGGGAATCTTTCTCAAATGGAAGGTGATGATAGAAACACAAACAGGCAGGAGGATCAAATGTCTTCGTACAGATAACGGAGGAGAATACAGGAATGATCCTTTCCAGAAGATTTGTGAGGAAGATGGCATCGTCAGACACTTCACAGTCAGGCATACACCATAACAGAATGGAGTGGCAGAACGCATGAACCGGACTTTGCTGGAGAAGGTTCGATGTATGTTGTCCAATGCTGGCTTGGGCAAAGAATTTTGGGCTGAGGCAATTACATATGCGAGCCACCTCATTAATCGTCTACCATCTTCTGCTATTGGTGGTAAGACACCCTTGGAACAATGGTATGAAAAACCTGCTACAGATTACAATTCTTTACATGTATTTGGCTCAACTGCATATTACCATGTGAAAGAATCAAAATTGGATCCAAGAGCAAAGAAAGCCATTTTTTTGGGAATCACTTCTGGAGTCAAAGGATATCGTTTATGGTGTCCAGAGACAAAGAAGATTGTATTCAGTAGGGATGTTACCTTTGATGAATCTGCCATGGTGAGAAAGGTAGCAGCTGAAGATATCAAGCAAGATTATGGTGTTTCTAAGCAGGTAGAGTTTGAAGGAAAGTTGATTTTCCCAGTACAAGGTGTAGACCGGGAAACAAAAGAAGACTTTCCTGTAGCAGATGAAGAGCCAGTTGAAAGGGAGGTTTCAACTCATGAACCTCAACAGCAACATGAATCAATAGCGACCAGCAAGCCAAAACGAACAATAAGAAAGCCTACTCATTTCGAAGACATGGTGGCTTGTGCAACCTCAATTGCAGCTGATGATATTCCTTCAACTTACAAGTGGGCTATCCAGAGCTCAGAGAAGGATAAGTGGAGGAATGCCATGAATGAAGAAATGCAGTCCCTTCATCAGAACGGTATGTGGAAATTGGCCAAACTCCCGAAGGGTAAGAAGGCAAATGGTTGCAAATGGGTATATGCAAAGAAAGAAGGATTTCCTAACCAAGGTGATGTACGCTACAAAGCAAGATTGGTAGCTAAAGGCTATGCTCAGAAGGAGGGAATTGATTACAATGAGGTATTTTCTCGAGTTGTGAAATATTCCTCCATTAGAATTTTGTTGGCTTTAGTAGCACAGTTGGATTTGGAACTAGTTCAGATGGATGTTAAAACTGCATTTCTAAATGGAGACTTGGAAGAGGAAATCTACATGACTCAGCCGGAAGGATTCAAAGTTGCTGGAAAGGAGAATATGGTGTGTAAACTTAAAAAATCGTTATACAGATTGAAACAATCTTCGAGACAATGGTATAAACGATTTGACAAGTTTATGTTGCGGCATAAGTACAAAAGAAGCAGATACGATCATTGTGTTTATTTGCGAAAGCTTGAAGATGGATCCTTTATATATCTCCTCTTATATGTTGATGATATGTTGATAGCTTCAAAAAATCAGGCAGAAATTGAGAAGCTGAAGGTTCAACTAAAAGGGGAATTTGAGATAAAGGACTTAGGAGAGGCAAAGAAGATTCTCGGCATGGAGATAACAAGAGATAGACAATTAAAGAAACTCTTTTTATCTCAGAAGGAGTATTTGAAGAGAGTGCTAAATCGATTTGGTATGGATGAGAGAACGGAGCCGGTTAGCACTCCACTTGCCCCTCATTTTAAGCTTAGTGCTGATATGTCGCCAAAGGATGAAGATGAACGAGAATATATGTCAAGGGTACCATATGCAAATGCTGTTGGTAGCTTGATGTATGCGATGGTTTGTACAACACCTGACATTTCACAAGCTGTTGGAGTTGTGAGTAGGTATATGCATGATCCAGGAAAGGAGCATTGGCAAGCTGTGAAATGGATTCTATGATATATATGTAATACTGTGGATGTTGGTTTGGTTTTTGAGAAGGAAGATGACCGATCTTTAGTTGGGTATTGTGACTCAGATTTTGCAGGTGATTTGGACAAACGAAGATCAACTACTGGTTATGTGTTTACTCTTGCAAAAGCACCAGTTAGTTGGAAGTCGACTTTGCAGTCAACAGTTGCTTTGTCTACCACAGAGGCAGAGTACATGGCAATTACAGAGGCTGTGAAGGAGGCAATTTGGCTTCAAGGATTGCTTGGAGAACTTGGTATTGGTCAAGAAGACATAATAGTATTTTGTGATAGCCAAAGTGCTATTCAATTAGCAAAAACCAAGTTTACCATGCAAGGATGAAGCATATTGATGTTTGATATCACTTCGTACGAGAAATTTTAGAAGAAGGTGGAGTCATGATACAGAAGATACGGACGAGCGAGAATCCTGCTGATATGCTGACACAGGTAGTGACCTCTGTCAAATTTCAACATTGTTTGGATTTGATCAACATTGTTGAACATTGATTGTTGAATTGTAAATAGAATTTGTAATTAGGAGAATTTGTATGTGGGAATTTTCCCAACGTAGAGATTTGTTGGATGTGGGAAATTAGTCCCACATCGCTCAATTGTAAAGGAGGGAGGGAGGCTTTGTGATATAAATAGGGAGCTTGCCCCTCCTCCTCAATTTGCCTACTTCCTTCTATAAGGCATTTTGTATCTCCTCTTCTCTTATAGAATTTCACTTATAAAATATTTAGAGTGAAATTAGATTCTGGTATTTCCCTTATTGTTATTCTATTTATTATTTATTAGCTGTTATTAGATATAGTAGTTGTGATTTATTATATTATTAAATTACGTCTAGAGACTCTGTTTCTAGTTTGTGATTTTTTAGTATAATTGGTTACGCTCTATATATCCCGCTTCCGCAACATGCTAGGTAGGTATGGGATCAACTTGTCCATCCGAGATACCACTCTATCTTCTTTTCAGCAGATTTAAAGAATTGGTTTGCTCTGAACCTTAAAAAAATCTGTGGGATAACTCTGTTTGCCATTGGTCTTTAATATGGGGTGTATATGTATGGAAATTCTGGAAATTGAGGAACAGATGTATCTTTGAAGAGGATTTTGTCAAACCGAGTAACCCCCTTCTTGATATTATGCTGTCCTGGAAGAGTTACGTCATGATCCAGGAACGGGCACCTCACCAGGTGCTGCATCCTCCTAAACCGGTATGGCAAACGCCCCCTACTGGCTGGGTGAAATTAAACATGGATGGAGCTGTCTCCTTCTCACGAAACAGAGCAGGTTGTGGGGGAGTTTTGCGTGATCATAATGGCTCATGGATTGCTGGTTTCACGCATTCACTTGGTTTCTGTGAACCTTTGGAATCTGAGCAGTGAGCATTGCTTAAAGGTTTGCAATTAACGTGGGAGTTAGGATTCAAAAAGATCCTTATTGAAACGGATGCTAAGGCCTTGTTCTCCATGCTAAATAGCCTGACATCTGTTACAGGTGGCTCCTTGGTGTTTGTCCAAATCAAACGAATGCTTTCCTACCTATGGGAAGTTGCAGTCTCCAATATCTCTCGAGTACAAAACTCCCTTGCTGATGCCTTATCGAAATGGGGGCTGCCATCGTCTGTCTTCCTCGATGTGTGTCCAGAGCGGTTGAAAGCTTTAGCTGAGGCGGATTATGTGGGATCTATTCCCCAAGTTGTTTAGTTTATGCTGTTGTAGGTTTTGAAACCTTCTCTAATACCAAAAAAAAAAAACTCGGACATGTCGGCATAGGAAAAGTAAATCCCACACAACATATTTAAAAGAGATTAAAAAAAGAAAAAAGAAATAAATAAACTGCGAAAAGTGTAAGGATGAATAATGAGTCCTATACATAGTCATATTCTTTTGCATTATATTATCTTTTGTTCAACCCATGAAGATACCTAAAGGGCAAAATTAATTAATTAATTGCCATGTGATGCTAAACACGTTAACCTGCCCGTCCTTTTTTGATCAAACATAAATTTAAACCTGCCGATCAGACGTTGGCATCTAAGAAAATTATAATTAAATTTTAAATTAAGAACAAAAAATTAAACATGGAACATATTTGTAGTTATATGAATTATTAACGAGTAACCAACCGCCTAAGTGTCCTTTATGAATTACTATAATAAGGTATCACTTTTAGTAATTCATATTTATATTACGTTATATAATTTTGACTATTAAACAATGGAAAATAATATTTAAAATTTCATCCAAGCTATTAAATAAGATGTCATACCTAAAAAAATTTAGTTGCTTGGAATTGGGGTGAATGAATGGTCTATTGCTCAAAAAAAACAAAAGAGAAAAAAGAGGAGAGAGAGAGAGATCACTACTTCATATTCTATGAATCATTACCCTCTGGATTAATTCAATTTATGAATCATACTAATTCAGTGTCCCTTGTGTAATCAAAATCAAAACCTTGGCTTAATTCGAGAATAATTAGAGCTTTCAACACAACTCAACTCAACTTTTCACAGCCTAAACATGAATCACCTGCGTACTTTATAGAAACTTCCCTTGAGTCTCTTCATTCTGTTCCTTTTCTCTTACAGGGCCCAATTAATCAATGTTAACGCATCTTCAAGAATATGAGACTTCCCCTTCAAAGCCTAATAATTTCTTCCCCTGTTGGATTTATGCTCATCTTCATTCAGCTTACCCCGTTTTTTTCCCAACCCCCCAATCAGAGAGTGGCTTTTATGCTTAGAGACAAAACACAATGAGTTCATGACTCAGCCCACAGCACTTCTGCCATGTTTAGCATCCCAATGACATCAGGATTTAAACCCAATGGGCCTACCCTTTGCCACTAAATTAGGGCTTCTTAATCAGGGCCCAGGTTAAGAGGTATCTACACTTTCAACTGCAATGATAGCTCTTCAATCTGGACAGAAGCCTGATAAGTAATAACATTTGCCTGTTCCCAGATGTCAATAAGCCCATTCTTTGGCATTTCTTCTCTCTACGCCCAAAATTCACAGTTCACAGCCTCTGTTGGATACATCAAATAAAAAGGTGGAGGGAAAAAATATCCCATTCGTTGTAAATATTATATAACGTGGATATTCATAAACTATCCAATTTTTAATTTTTTATATGTCTTTTATTCCATAACTTCTCACTTTTAGGATTTCATGTATTCAATGTTATAACTTTTTAACTTCCCTAATGAATAGTTTATGGGAGTTTTTTATGATTAATACCATTATGCTCATTTTTATTTCCTTAAAACCATATGTATAGAATTCAATAGTTAGAGGCTTATAAATAGAGGTCATATATAATGTATTGGTACCAAAAATAAAGTGAATTAGAGCTCCTCCATATTTCTCCTTCAACATTCTCTCATTATTCTCTATCTGATTCATGTTAATCTCATATATTTTTTGGATTTCATAACACTTTTAACCTTTTTTTTAAAAAAAAAATCCACAAGTGACAAAAAATAAGGAGCATGATGTCACTAATCAAGGCAGAGAGTAAGTGTGAAGTGCTTTCGCATTCCTGGCTCATCAGAGTGATGAGAAAAAAATTCTCATCACCAAAACGACACAGTTTCACTTAAAAGAGATATCTGAGCTATTGATACAAAAATAATTAGGGTTGTCTGTGATGTATCTAATATCTTAAAATATTTTTTAAGTCTCTTTTCTCATCCTAAAATAATTTTTACTACTTTTAAGCCCTTAAAATATTTTTTTAGTTGTACCTAATGTGTTAGTAGACTGACTGCAATTTTACCTTTAATGTATTTTTTTTAGCTCCAAAAATTAATTTAAAATATTTTTTCAGTTGTACTAGTGTTTTAGGATATTGACTACAATTTTACCGTTAATGTATTTTTCTTAGTAGTAACGAGCACCCAAAACTTAGGATACTGATTTAGTGATTTCCACCTACTCTAAAGTATTTTTCAATAGCATCTAATATTTTAAAGTAATTTTTGGAGTTGAAAAAATATATTAAGGGTAAAATTGCAATCAATCTGTTAATACACTGGGTACAATTGAAAAAATATTTTAAGGGGTTAAAAACACTACAAATTATTTTAAGATACTGTATGTTACTTAAAAAATATTTTAAGATTCTAGATACGTCACAGACAACCCTGGTTATTTCTATATCAACTGCTCAGATCTCTCTTTTAAATGAAATTGCGTCGTTTTGGTTATGGGAATTTTTTTCCTCATCACTCTAATGAGCCAGGAATATGGACACGTGTGAAGTCCTAATCTTTGGATAATCCGCAACCATAGAAACCATCGATGACTCTCATTTAAGCATGTGTCATCGACTTTATGAAACACGTACACTTGTGCAAACAACCTCCACAGTATAAAAAAGAAAGGGAAAATTGCCAAAAAAGACTTGACTGGCAACATATTTGCCGATTGGGATCTGAGGCACTGAGGTCTTTGAGGGGAAATAAAATAGTAAGTAAATTTACCAAGTTGCCCTTTTATTGTATTAGTAAATAAAGGATTTAAATTTGATTCAAAGGCATTACCTGCTAACTTGGAGAGTAAAGAGAGGGCCGCTAACTTGGAGAGATCGATAGCAACAAAAAGAGTTGGTGTTTACACCGACGAGGAAGTGTTGGGTGTTGACAGTAGTGGTGGAGTGTAGGTATATACGACAGTGATGGCAAGTGGGTCTTTGCGGCGACGACGAAGTCTTGGGTCTTTGCAGCGGCGGTTGCTGAGTGTGGCTCTGTGAGGCGGCGGCGAAGTAAATCGATTTATGAATGTTGTAAATCAATTTACTAAAATTGGCCGAGAACTAAATACTTTTCAAAACTCAAGTAAATCGATTTAACATTACTCAAATTGATTTACCAAACTTCATGATACAGAGTAAATCGATTTAAAGTTAGTTAAATCGATTTATATAAGTTAAGCAAGATGAGACAAACTTATTGAACCTAGGGAAAGATCTTTTGCACCTACGGAAGATCTTTGAACGCACAAGAAGATATTTGCACATAGGGAAGACTTCATGATACAGAGTAAATCAATTTAAGTTTAGTTAAATCGATTTATGTAAGTTAGATAAAGTGAAACAAACTTCTTGAACCTAAAGAAAGATCTTTGGTGCCTAGGAAGATCTTTTGAAAGCAAAGAAAGATATTTGCATGTAAGAAATACTTCATGATACAGAGTAAATCGATTTACATAAGTTGGACAAAATGAGACAAACTTCTTGTATTTAAGGGAAGATCTTTTGCACCTACGGAAGATGTTTTGAACACATAGGAAGATGTGTTGCACATGGGAAGACTTGATTTATACTTGTGGAACCCAAGGGAAGAAATGTGACATAAATCGATTTACAGGGGGTTGTAAATTGATTTATGACTATGTGCAAAACATCTTTCCTAGATGTAAAAGATCTTCCCTTGAGTTCAACAAGTCTTCCCTAGTGCAATATAACTTCCCATATATCACCTAGGGAAGATATTGCACTAGGAAAGATTTGAAGTTATATTGTACTAGGGAATACTTGAACTTAAGGGAAGATATTTTGCATCCAGGGAAGATGTTTTGAACACATGGGAAGATGTATTGCATCTGAGATGACTTCTTGCACATAAAAGAAGATCTTCTGCACCTAGGGAAGATCTTTCACATATAGTCATAAATCAATTTACAACCCTGTAAATCGATTTTGTCACATTTCTTTCCTTAGGTTCCACAAGTATAAACCAAGTCTTCCCATGTGCAACACATCTTCCTATGTGTTCAAAACATCTTCTGTAAGAGTAAAAGATCTTCCCTTTGGTTTAAGAGGTTTGTCTCATTTTACCCAACTTACATAAATTGATTTACTCTGTATCATGAAGTTGTTCCACTACTACAAAAAATATTTTTAACGTCCATTTTTTATGCCTTTTAACGTCTGAAAACAAGGGGACGTCTATGTGAGCGACGTAGTAAAAAATGGTAGTAACATCCATAGATAAAATGATGTCTAAGGTCTGGACTTTAAACTTCCCCATTTTAAAAAGGGACATCTAAAGTGCTACACTGACATTTTAGACGTCCTCATTTTAAAATGGGGACGTCTAAAGCACTAAACAAAAAATCGGACCGGACCAGCCGGTTCGACCGGTTGAACCGCGAACCGGCCAATGGTCCGGTCTAGTTTGATAGTTAAACCGGTGAACCGGTCGAACTGGTCTGAAACCGGTCAAACCGATGGTTCAACCGGTTGAACGAGTTTCATTTTTTTAATTTTTTTATTTTTCTGTTTTTGCTTTTTTTAGGGGAAAATTGGAAGTTGAAGACCAAAATGTAGAGAAAAATAGGTAAAGAAAGAACAAATCTAAAAAAAATGAAGAAGATAATGAAAAAAAATTATTTAAAAAGATATAATAATTATAGAAAAGGATATATTATTACATAAGTATAGGCATTATAACTCATACTAATAAATTTTAAGTATTTTTTTCTTAAAAATCTTCATTTTTATCTATAGAAGTTTAAAAATATATTAAAATATATTGCCACTAATAAATTATAATATTTTAATATGACCAGTTCACTACCGGTTCAACTACCGGTTAGACCCCGTTTGACCCATTAACCCTTGAACCTGTGCTGTGATCGGTGCCCGGTCCGGTTTTTCGTTCCTTGGTCTAAAGTGCTTTTTTATAAAAAAAGTCGTTTATATTACAGATATGGACTAAACAGTATTTAAAACCAAAAATAACATATCATCGTCAATAAATTTACAGATCTAGTATCTGAAATCCAAATCCAAAATCTACACAATAATAACTCAAAAGCTGAAATCTCATAGGCAGAAGATGAAAACAATAAGAGGAATTAGTTGCAAAAAACTTATCTCCTTCTATTATTGAAATTCATTTTCTCGTAACAATAAATAGAGAAAAGCGACAGGGAGAGATGAACCTCGTTTTTTCAGCGGGAACGTGACTATGAAGCATGTTTCAGAGTCTTAACCTACAAGCATAACAACACGAGTTAAAAGAAAAAATAGAAGGAAAACCCAAAGAAAAAAGAGAAAGAGGATAAAATAATAAAAAATGGTAAGAAAGCCTAACAGATCTAGAGGCGAAAAAAAGAGAGAGAAAGGAAGAAGCAACAGTAAAAAGAGCATATAAAGAAGAAGAAGCAAGAGTTAAAAGGCGTGGTGGCCTGGTAGTGACTCTTCTTGTGTTTGCGACGATGGGAAGAGAAAGATGAGTGTTAAAGTAGTATAAAAATGATAAATAAAGACAGTCAGTAAAAATTTGAATTATTTTTTACGTCCCCAATTTAATTTAGGAACGCCTAAAGTTGTCCAGTTATTTTTTTTTACTTTAGACTTCCCCAATTTAAATTGGGGACGTCTAAAGTCAAATTTTTTTTTAAATGAGGGACACCCTTTGGCGTCCCTCATATACATAGGGACCCCAAAGGGCGTCCCTGGTGATGCATCAGGGACGCCCTTTGGGGTCCCTATGTATATGAGGGACGCCAAAGGGTGTCCCTCAATTTTTAAAAAAAAACTTTAGACGTCCCCAATGTATATAGGGATATCTAAAGTATGACTTTACAGACTTTAAACTTCCCTATTTGAATTGCGGACGTCTAAAGTAAATTTTTTTTTTTACTTTAGACGTCCCTATTTGAATTGCGGACGTCTAAAGTAAATTTTTTTTTTACTTTAGACGTCCCTAATTCAAATAGGGACGTCTAAAGTCTGTAAAGTCACACTTTAGATTGTGGACGTTTATTTAAATTGGGGACGTCTAAAACTATTCAGTTCTCACCCATAATTATAAAAATGCTACCGCCTTTGTTTTTTACATCCTTTTTTTAAAAAAAGACGTCTTTTAGGGACGTAAAATCTATGTTTTGTAGTAGTGTTCCTACGTGCAAATATCTTCCCATGCGTTCAAAAGATCTTCAGTAGGTGCAAAAGATCTTCCCTTAAGTTCAAAAAGTTTGTCTCATTTTGCCCAACTTACATAAATCGATTTAACTAACCTTAAATCGATTTACTTTGTATCATGAAGTCTTCCCTACCTGCAAATATCTTCTCATGCGTTTAAAAGATCTTCCATAGGTGCAAAAGATCTTCTATTGGATTCAAGAAATTTGTCTTATTTTACTCAACTTACATAAATCGATTTAACTAACTTTGAATCGATTTATTTTGTATCATGAAGTTTGGTAAATCGATTTGAGCAGTGGCAAATCGATTTACTTGAGTTTTGAAAACCATTTAGTTCTCGGCCAATTTTGGTAAATCGATTTACAACATTCATAAATTGATTTCCTCCGCAACCATAGCACAGACCCACACTTTGAGGCCACCGCCGCAAAGACCTAAAACTTTGTCGTCTCGGCAAAGACCCACTCTTCATCGCTGCCGTGCAGACCTATACTTCGCCGCCGCAAACACCAACTCTTTTCACTGCTGTCGATTTCTATAAGTTAACGGTCCTCCCTTTACTCTCCAAGTTAGCGGCTTCACTCTTAGGTTAGCAGGCAATGTCTCAGAATCAAATTTGAATCCTTTATTCACTAAGGCAATATAATAAAAGAGCAACCTGATAAATTTACTTACTGTTTATTTTCCCTCAAATACCTCAGTACCTTAAGTCCAATCAGTAAATATGTTGTCAGTTAGGTCTTTTTCGACAATTTTACCAAAAAGAAAAGAAAACTACTAATGGAGAAAGTGACAAATATAGCGCAGATACGAAGGCAGAATCGGATCATTCCTCTCTCATCTCTCCCCCGCGATCCAAGTAATCCTCTCAGTTATTTTGTAACCTCAATTCTCTTGGATACCCCAATCCATAATCAGATTTCTCTGCACAACAAAACATGGGCAAATTGTGGACCTTACTCACCCATCTTCATTCTCTTGCCGGGTAAGTACTGTTCCGCTCTTCTTGGTTGTTTGTTCTTTTCCTGTGTATCATTCCAACTTTCTCAATCCAAGAACTTTCTCAATCTAAGTGACGAGCACTATTTGTACTAAATATAAGATAAAGCTGATTTTTTTTTTAAATTAAGGAAGTTAATTAAATTAGCTAGAGTATTTATATTTATATTTTTTTCTCTAAATTAATTAGTTTGATTAATAAACTGATATATAATATAAAGATACACAATAAATGATATGATTAAGAAACTTATTTAGATTCCTTAATCTCTCCCAACCAAAAAAGAAGGGAGAATATTGTTTTTGCATGCCGGTGTTGACTTTATTGCGCCCCTTGTGAGTATACATATATAGACCTAGTACCTTGTTCTGTTGCTGTGTTTTGGGATAGTTAGGTGGCTAAATATTGATGACAGGTATGCGTCGGTGGTGGCGATAGAGACGCCGTCGAAGGTGGACGATGAACAGTGGCTATCTTACTGGATCCTATACTCCTTCCTCACCCTCACTGAAATGCTTCTCCAATTTATTCTAGAGTGGTTAGTCTGATGAGTAGTCTCTCTCAACACATGCCTTTACATACATACATACATACATACATACATACATACATAAGAAATTAAATGGCTCTTTTTCAGGGTTCCGATATGATACAATGTGAAGTTGGTGGCGGTGGCGTGGTTGGTGCTGCCACAGTTCAACGGAGCAGCCTTCTTGTACGAGAGATTTGTGAGAGAGAAAATCAGGAAATACGTGACAGGGAGAGAGGCACATCATCAGCACCAGAAGGCTTCTTCTTCTTCTTCTTCTTCGGCCATTGCTAAGCAGAAGAAACAGAAGTCGCCTACTAACGTAAAAGGAAAGAATAAGTTCGTGGATTTCATCCTCCCCAAAAAAGTCAGTTGTTTCTTCCATTCATTTAATGATTCCTTTCCTTCAGTTTCATCTCTGTTTTCCGGGATGTTTTTGGAGTTATTTCCACTTTTAATTTAATTGGTAATTGTGTGTATAATAATTAATAATATTTATGGCTAGTAATGTCTTGTTTGCGCGTAGGATGCAGGATGATCAGGACGTGTACTGAAGGATGAAATTCCGAGTTTCATCGTCTTTGCTTTTATCACTTTCCCACTTAACCTGCTTCTGTATCTTTCTTCCCATAATCCCTAGTATTGTATTTGTATCATATTCCTGTCTTCATACAATGAATTTACATCCAAATCCAAGATAGAAGCCTGGCCCACTTGTACATGTATGGGCCTGACGGCCTTTACTTAGCCCACTACCCCCTGCTGTTGCAATATACATGTGAATTTAGGATTTCCTCGCCTTCAATAAATAATACAGTTAAAGTTGTTTGAGAGCAAGAAACATGAATGGAGTTATCATGGGATGCTCCTCTTATTTTATAATGTTTTTTTTTGGAATTATAAGTCTATACATTATTAATTCCTGGGAAGATGATGCTACTGATTGTATTAATGGAGTTAGGATTTATGATATATGGCTTGTATTGGGCATGTTGCTTCGTAACACAACATTTGGAAAGAACAACTTTTAGTGGTCTGAGTTTTGTCTAATTTGTAATTTTGTCTTTGTATTTTAGCTAAGTATCAATGAGTTCATGATTTTAGAATGTCAAATTCATGATTATCATACGTTGAATATATTCATTAAGATATTGTTCAAAAAAAAAATTATATTCATTAAGATAAGTACTTACCCCATCCCTATATAGAAGATGTCTCTATTTATGAATGAGCATGAGAGTGAGAGAACAATTAAAAGTAGTTAAATATAATAATTATGTAGGAAATTTATTTATTTAAAAATGCTCCTATTTATGAATGAGTGTGAAAATGAGAGAGTAATAATGAGAAAATGATGAAATAGAATGTATATAGTATAATAATTAATTGAGGGCAAAATGGTAAAAAGTGTATTTATTATTGAGATAAACTCAAAAGGGATATTATATTTAGGGACAAACCCATTAAAAAAAAGGACTCTTATATATAAGGACGGGGTGAATATTAAATAAATCATTTTAAAACATCAATTAAATTTGGTCAAGGTATTACCATTAATTTGAAAATTAGTTAATAAGAATAAAATATTCAATTCAAGTCCTATCCAGAACGCGTACTAGAATTGCTACTTCCAATGCCATATTTATTAATTGCCATAAGGTGTTCAGTTAGCTTCTACTTACCATTTCCTTTTTTCTTTAACCTTCTCATTGGGAACTTGTAACATAACATGCACCTTATATCTTCATGTAATGTGTTGTTTAAAACCATTATATATATATATATATATATATTTGTTTAAAACACATGCAGGCCAATGACATGGCTCAAACAGATTCACATGTATAAATGCATGGTTGCACATAATCACAAAAACAACAAACATGTCAAATCATGCAACCAATAAGTTTTACAACCAACCAACATGTCAATTCATTAATATATACAAAAAATTTCTCATTTTTACAAGAACTCACTATTGTAAAAGTTCATAAATGAATTCAGTACAACAATTATGAATGTGGTCAATATCTTCTTCTGGAAAGGGGTCAGCGAGATCAAACATCTGAAACACCAAAGTCAGGCAAAACATTAATTCACTTAAAAAAATAAAACTAATACAAAATTTTTGAAATATATACATTTACCTCTTGAGTAAATTCTGTCGTGCCTAGGATAATAATATTATAAATGTGCTCAGAACATACAACCCACACAAGTTGGACCCCGGTGGTTGCCTATGGGTTTGAAAAATAATATGATATCATTAAAACAAGTATAAAATTAAAGTATGACTTATTATTGAATACATTCTTAAAACAAACCGATATAACTAACCTTTGGCAAGATCCATGTAGGGTCTTTTAGGTCACGAATAGGCATACCACAAGCAGTATGTAGGAATGTCCGTAGAACCCTATATCATTAAAATCACAAAGGTTACTTATTTTACACAAATTTCATAACTTTTGCACACGAAATGTAATTAATAATGCAAGAAAACTTACGAGTTCAAGGTCTTCTTTAATTCACTAGTTGGCTTGCTAAGGTGGAGGGAGCATAAGAGGATGACAGAATAACTCTTCTTACACAAAATAGCCAATTGCCAATGATCACTGAAAAAAAAGAAAGACTTTTAAGCAAATATAAAACATTATGTATATTATGAAATATAAATTTGTTTCTTACCAATGCAAATATGGAGCCAAGAAACACTCAATTGGGGTTTCACTAAGCTTATGCGATAAGTATGTGTGTCTGATAGCAACAGTGGTCCCTTTCTCATTGAGTTGAACTGGGCATAGGAGTCCAACTTTATTGGTTTTGCCAGAGTCAACCAGCCTACGATTCATGTACTTACGATAATGCAAGCACACAAATCAATGTTTAACGGAGTAATTTATAAAATATTAACTTTCAATTTGAGAAGATACTTATGTTAAAAAGAGTTGGACAATCGAAACCATAAGCTGTTGTAGAGAAGCTACCAGGAATATTAAATCATTCCTCTCAAGATAGCATTGCACCCCTGACTTGCCAATAACTGACTCAGTAGGCCAATCTCTTGTTCGAAAGGACGTATCATATGCCATCAGAATCACTTGCTGAATGACATTCAATGGAGGCCGTGAAACATCTTGAGTGGAGGGAGGTAGAGGTGGAAGTGGCAGGGATTCCTCAGCTCGATCAGAAACAAGGTTCTTTAGCCACAAGATGAAAGAGTTGAGGACATTGATTGAACCATATTTTTATGTGATTTTTTCATGATTAATTTGGGATTTTAACGTATTTTCTGGGACATTATTGCATTATTAAGCACTGATTTGAGTTAGGGACAATTGTTTTGAATTAATTGCAATTAGGGGCAAAATTTTCATAATTTATTAATTATTTTTGTACAAATTGTCCCTTGAACTTTTGATGCTACATGGTGTTTAATATTGTATTATAGGTGGTTTGGAAGAAAATTGGAGATTTTGGAGGTCAAATTAATATTTTGAAAATTGGGGAAAATCACAGAAAGGGGTCCCATATTTTTGTGAAAATTACAAGTAATGAAGAAAAGGGCCTAGTTAATATCACAGAAAAATACCCAAATATTCAGGAAATTATATTTGGGCTCCAAAATATTTCAATACGTTTCACTTTAGTCCCCAATCAAAAGTTTTAACAATCTCATGTAAGTCCCTGGTCAAAACTTGCGTTTTGACCAGGGATTAGGTTACTGTTTCAGAAAGCTAAAAGAGTGAGACACGAGCTGAGAAAGGGGGCGCCGCAACAGAGCATCGAAAAAATCTTCATATCTGATCACCATTCATCTTCTTGTGTCGCCGGCGGCACAAGCTGCTCCTCTTCACCATTACCGCCGGCGACCACCTTGAACCAGGGCAGAGGCGAGCTTCCTTCACCGTCAGCCTCTCACAGATCCGAGAGCAGAGACTGGAGATTGAGAGCTTGGAGAGGGGTCTGGAGCTGAGAGCAGCTGAGGCGAGAGCACCACTTGAGAGGAGAGGAAAGAGACCGACAACACACCATCGACTCTTTCTCATTTCCATCCCCAGCTTCGTCTTCCCTCTGTTCCAGACCACCAACATCACCGTCATCCCTCCATTTCACACGCTAGTGAGCTCTAACTTGCACCAAACCACCAGCGACCTTCTAGATCATTTCTGGCCTCTTCCTGCAACTTTCCAGTAAGGTCCTGTGATTGCCGGAGGAATCTTCAAGATTCCGGCGAGTGTTCTGAATTTTCCGGTGAATGTTCAATTAATTTGGACTGTGGCAGTGGCTTATGAGTGACTAATTCTTGCTTCTTGGTGATGAGGTTATTTGTTTGAGCTCAATGAAATACACAGGGAGTTTTTCTATCATCCCATTTGTCTAGAATTATATATTTAAATTATTTAGTTTTAGGAATTTTTATATATGTGATTCTGAAACTGAGATTGATGTTAATTGTCTCTGTTAGTTTGATAATTGTGATTGGATTGGATTTTTATAGCTTGTGGGATTTTTATATATACATTTCCTTATTGATTCAAAGATATTATGTTTTCTGCGTGCTATTGTTAGATTGTATAATTAAATTGGATCAATTGAGGGTTGTGTTATCGCATTCATATTAAGAGGAAACAAGTTATAGTTATCCATTTTAATTGCACATTAAGTGGTTTTTAACAATATCTCAAGAGGTAGTAATTAGTTATGTTTGTAGGAGCTACTATTAATTGGGATTATTAGACTTAAGTGTTATTTTGAGGTTGTTTTTAAGACTTAATGAATATTTAACTCCCATAATATTTTTGAGCAATAATTGTCACTTCTTCATTATCAAGAGCATTCTTTATTCATATTTTCCACTTCATATCATTCCATTCACTTTTACTCATTATCCATATTCATAAGAAAAATACCAAAAACAACGGCTTAACATTTAATTAATTTGTATTTTCTTTTAGTTATTAATTTGAAAAATCCAAAAAACCGCTTTCCCCTTGTTTTCTTTTATTGCATTCGCATGATATTTAGGTTACTTAGGAATCAATAAAAGGCTCCTCGAGTGAGACGACCCGAGTGTTGCATTATACTACAATTCTTGGATTAAAAATATTTTTGCATTTGACCCCAAGGCGTAAAGACACAGTCAAATCAATGCATCACCCACAATCTTGAAGTCATCAACAGGGATAGGGAGAGGTGCATCTACAACGATCACCTCTTCAACTGCCACTCTGACTTGATCATCCTTTATTTTTTTGTGGTGGACAGTTGATCCTAAATTGTGCATGCTCTCCCGTACAACTAATCGTCTCAGAGGATCCTCCACAAACAAGTCACAAGGCTCACCAATTTCTTTTCCAGGACCCTTTGATGACTGACCAATACAACTCCCTTTAGTACTCTGTTTAGGGTTTAGGGAATGAGCCTAGGGAGCATTGGTATCTGCTTGTCTTGTGCTCGTCATGATCATTCATTCCTCCTTCATCTTGTTGAATCTTTCTTCAAATCGTGTATCAAATGATGCTTCTGCCCTCACAGTGCCCAATATATGCTCCATCTCCTCCCTAGTCACCATACTACTTGAGGAACAACGTGGGGATGCTTCAAAATAACCTCTTATGCCTACCCCGCCCCCAACTCCCCTAACACAGTCGAGATGCTCATGTTTTATTGTAGCAACGGTTAGGACGTCATTCCTCCCATTCGACTTACACAAACCCTCAGCTTATTTTTTTTAAGCTCCTCCTGTAAGACACGTAAGACAAATATAAGCAATGAATTTTTGTTTACTCACCAATTAATAACAACAATAATACTTATAATTTTTTCACCAATTATATAAGATTGTTCACTCGTATAAGACCTGCTTCTTTTTTGATGAGTGAACTTCCACATTTCTACGCGGCGTATTGGAGATGATGGAGAAAGAATAACAGAAGGATTGGATTGAGCTGCTTCTTCCAATCTCTTCCGTTTGGCAGCCAACAAGTCTTTTTCAGCCTTCACATAACCCCCACGAGATATTATATGGGGGCAATCATTTCTTCCACTCTCTTGTGCCTTTTTTCCTGCGAATGAGAAATAAAAAAAAAGGTTACAATCCATAAACTAAAGACGATTCATAAGTAAATCACATGCAAAATAAGTCAACTCACTAATGCTTCTGGAGTACTCCGAAGCCATCTAAATTCTTGCCAAGTATGTTCGTCAATATAAGAATACTGGTCGCACGGGTCAAGACGAGGCTGACCTTCTTCCACCTCGATATGCACATAATTGTTGGCTAGACTTATCTTAAAATTCCTCCAGCGTTCATCACAATACGTCATTGTCTTGTTATACAGGGCTTCATTCTCAAGAATGTCGTAAGTGAGCTGGATAGTTTTCTAAATATGTCGCTTCATATTTTCATCCACATTTCTCCACTGCTCTATAAAGATGCTAAGCTTGTTGTGTGCTAGGAAAACGACAAAACTCCTATACCATTGGGCATTAGGCCCAATTGTTTCCAATATCTATCAAACTCAATCGAAATCTTTTCCCCAATATTCCGATTAAGGGGAACATCTCTCAATCGAGTACCTCTTCTGCCCCTTCGTTTGGGTTGGTTACCACTTTGATTCTGGCTCAGAGCATTGCGAGGAGTACCCTCACTTTGATTAACACTAATTGGCTTCGGAGTACCCTCAGTAGGACGGCTTATTATCCCCACTTGAAATTGAATGAGCTAATTTATATTCCTATGTGGTCATGACACTTTAAATTTCATCCTCTAATTTTCATTTCAAGCAGTATATTAATATTCTAGACTATGTTATATCCTTGTTGGCACTTAAGTGTCGTACAGGGCATCAAATGCACAATATAATTCCGCTTTAGAATCTGGAATTTTCCAGCAACTAACTTATGACAATTTCTTTCTCATGCTCTCCCTATACAATTCCACCTTTTAAACTCATTGGAGTTATAAAAAGGAATAGAATCTAACTCTATCTAACACATTACTGGGATCCATAGAGCTCCAGAATAAAATCTAACATTATAATTAAACAATACAGAGTTACAGAATCAAGGTTTAAAGACATTATTCAAATTATAATCCAACAATATAGAGTTACAGAAGAGAAAAACTCACATTATAACTCAACAAAACAAAGTTAATAAAGGCCGAGAGACATAGAAGTAGCTTTAAGAAAGGAAAGATAGGCTTTGCATCCACATATAATATTCACAAGTTCAGATAATTCAAAAGGCAGAATAATGTCTCAGGGCAAGCAAAGGAAAAAGGAAAATTTATCACATAAAAACCTGGAGTTGGAGCTTGAGGAACAAACCCAGGGAAGGCAAGCAATGGAAACGAGGGAATGCAATCCACTGTAGCCCTGCGTCAACCGGCGACGTTGGTAGGAGAGACGTGGGAAAGATAAGGTTAAAGACAAAAACCCAGGGGAGGCAGAAACCCCGCATGAAGAAGAAAACAATAAGAGGAAACAAATGCCCAACCTTACGGTAATGTTTCAATCGAACCTCTGCGTCAACAGCGGCGACGGTTAAGGATGGAGGAGCGACATGGGAAAGAGGAGCTGTTGTGAAAAGAGGGAGGGGTTTGTAAGAAGCTTGAAGCGACGGAGTTGAAATTAGGAGCGGTGGATTTTTAGGGCATTTTTAAAACCAATTTTATATAACAACCGGTCTTAAAATTTATATTTTAGACAAGTTATTTAACATAACCGGTCTAAAAAATATTTTAGACCGTTTTAAGACCGGTTCCTATCAACAACCGGTTTTAAAAGTTCAAAATTTAAAACTAGTTATTTTTTAGAACTAGTCTTAAAAAAAATATTTTTAATTTTCTTTATTTCAGAAAATATATTAGACCTGTTAGATTTAGAATCGGTCTAGAAAATACATACATATATTAATATTTTTTAATGATTAATTTTTTAAGACCATTCTAAATAATATATTTAAGACTGATTTTTAGGATAATCGGTTTTAGAAGTTGATCATAATAACAAAAATACCACCGGTCACTTTTTTAAGACATTATCCGCTATAACCGGTTTGAATACACCAATCTTAAACGCCATTTGTGTACTAGTGGGATTTACAAATTCTTTGTAAAGTGCTTTCTTAGATCATGAGATTCGTCCAAAATATTTTCATTTGTGAACAAATTAAAGTTTTTGTACTAACAGAAATAGCAGATGACAAAAGGATAATATTGTTTGTCACCCAAAAATATAAAATCCCCATGTTCATCACTTTCGATCTGGACTCTCAATCAGAGAAGAACCATTGGGCGAATTATTTTTCATAATCTTTGGATTTAGCAGCCACCCTTACGGATCATGATACTGTCTTATAAGCTAATCACAAACATATGCAGTTAAATTAATTATACAGCATGTTTCATACCAGACACATACGATGAGATGAAAAAGCTCCTCTAAAATAAAAAAGGAAAAATGCCAGCAAAAAGCCACGTCACCAGGCCCATTACTTTATCTAAAGTTGTTAGTTCCTCACAAGTAACAATAAACTAATAGCACGCCAGTGATTTTACCAACCAACCCCTGCCTTAATCTATATAATTGCTATAGGCTTTACTTTTGCTCTGAGTACAGTCACAGAACACTTCACCATCTCACAGGTTCTCTGAAGTCTTTAAAGGCTTGAGCTCAATGGATCTTCTTATTCAAATGAAGAAGAAGATTCACGCCATGGACATATACAAAAGGCTTCATTTTCTGGACCATATGTATTCCTATTTCTTGACAGTTTTAAGTTGCAGTGTCTTCTATTGCATTACTTTCTGCTTCCCTTATCTTTCTTCACTTGTAAAGGTCGTCTTTTTCGTGTTGGTTCCTGGTTTTGTTTCTGTCCTTTTGAGCTCAAAGATTTTGTTTATCTTAAGCAACCTCATCATTTTGGCCATAGTAGTAGATTCCAGAATCTTCTCTCCGCATGATTATACTTCTTCAACCACTCATGTGTACTTGTACGAGGAATATGTCAACCGAAACCAAACTCAATGGCCTGAAATTCCAACTGCCCAGTTCAAGAGATCAAAGAAACAAGAGAACAAAGTTGCAGAAAAGGTGAAGAAAAAGATGAACAAGGAAGAAAGTGAAGAACAGAGTGTGGTTTCTGCTTCTGATGAACTCATCAAAAGGGCTGATGAAGTCATCGAAAGAGTCCTCAGGCATAGGAGGCTTGAACTTAACCATCTCAAACGTGACAGCTTCGCATTGGAGTATAATTGAGAATTTGAAAAGTGTAGTGATACGGTGGTTAATACAGTTAGTTAGTCATGGAAACATAGCAAGCACTGTAAAGTGCTTTAATGGTATAATGACATATTTACAAACTATAATCAAAGTATCACTCTCTCACTCTCTTTCTTGTTTATATACGTTAAATCATTATTGTCGTTTTGAAGAACATGAGTGTGAGCAGATTCCATTTACAAAAGCAAAGCAACAAAGTTACTTTGGCCAACTTTTAGATTTTTGGCCTCGCTCACATTTTTTATTTTCCCTCCCTGCTTTTTCTACATTCTAGAGAAGCCTAGCGATCCTAATGAATCGAATCACAGACTAATCTAGAAACAGTGTCGTTCTGGAGTCTGATCACTAATTACAGGACAAATCAAAAAGTCACCAGACAATAATCACCGTTGCGTTCGCTTTCTCTTGAGCTACGTGTCGTTTACATGGCATGTCATGCATTGGTGTCACCTTTCCTTGCATTCTTCCCTCCTTTTGAGTTCTATAAACCCCAATTTCTTTCACTCTTATCGTATCATTCATATCAGTTTCTTCTTGTGTTGCTAATTATTATATTCATGGATCTCATTAACGGTTTCCTCAATCTCGCTGCTTCTCCCTTCACCTTTTTTTTCCTCGCTCTGTTCTTGCCCGCGTATTGGTCTCTCAAGTTCTTTCTCTGCACCTTGAACTCCTTCTTCGCCGAGAATATCGCGGGCAAAGTTGTCCTCATAACTGGCGCTTCCTCCGGCATCGGCGAGGTATGTTATCATCCCACGCCAATTAATTTTTTCCGGGTTGTTAGAATCATCACTATGCTCTGTTCATTACCATCAGTTTATGTTCAATTTGCAGCATTTGGAGTATGAGTATGGCAAAAGAGGTGCTCGTTTAGCACTCTCTGCTCGGAGGGAGAATTCTCTGCGGGAAGTTGCAGATAAAGCTCGAGAGTTTGGATCTCCTGATGTTATTGTAATAAACTCAGATGTTCCCAACGTCGAAGATTGTTCCAGAATGATCGACGGTACCGTAAATCACTTGGGAAGATGTAAAACTCTCTCTCTCTCTCTCTCTGTTTCTTTGATGTGAAGTTAGTACAGAATGTTAATCTCAAAATTGAACCTGTTTGGTGCAGTGGATCACTTGGTTAATAATGCCGGTGTTACCACTGCCAAGTTGTTTCAAGAAGAAACTGATATCACCGACTCGAGACCCATTATGGTGAAAAGATCTTTTGTGTGCCTGTGTATGCATAATTTACTGTGTTTTCTCTTGTTAGTTTATCTTCACTGTTCTCTCTTGTGTGTTGTTAAAGGTGTTAGAAGTCAAAGACCATTAGGAGTATCTTCCATGTCAACGTCAATATCTCCTTTAGTCAGGAATATCGTCCACCGCCAAGAAGAACGTGATGAAACGTATAGGATTGGAAATTGTATAGATGGTTTCATATTGTGTTAATTGTATATAAACATACACTTGTACATTTCATAAATGAGAACTAAGTTTTCCTTGAACACATGGTATCGGAGCCTTCTTTCGTTCTCCTCTGTTTTCATTGAGTTTCCGGCAAGATCTCCATTGTTTCCAGCGAAGTGAAGCTTAAGTTCAAGTTTCAGATCTCACTCGTGGGGGTGTTTTTTGCTCACACATGCTAGCTCCCTGGATCCACCGTGTGAAGATCGGCCTAACCCCAAAATCCGGCCAACATCTGATGGAGAGTAACTCCACACGCGCCGCCAACAAGTCCGCCTCCTTGAGACACCGCCGCGCGTGTGGCCATCTTCGGCAGCCGTTTGCGATGGAACTCTGGCATCTTGATCGAGTAGGTCTCAACAACCTCTCCCTGAAATCTGGTGGCCATCTGACCACGTTTGCATATTGGGCTTTGCTCTTCATGCTCATTCCAAAGTTTTTCGGTGGAAAATTTTCTGTCTTTTACTTATCCAAAGTTAAGTACATTTGTTTCTAAGCTCTTTGTCCTCTCGTTTCTAAGATACTTGCCTTACTAGTTGGATGACTCTTGTCATTTTGTGAGTTGAGTCTTGTGTGACGTTTGGCTTCAAGTGTTTTAGTTGAGGAACTTATATTTCATCATTTTGTGGAAACTTTCTACTGGGCACTATTCCTATTGAGCTCCTCTATGACTTCTAGTTGAGTTGTTTGTTATCTTGGTTAGTGAAAATTCCTATTGGACATTATTCCTTTGAAATCCTCTGTGACTTCAGTGACTTCAATTTAAGCTATCTGTTATCATAATTAGATATTTTACATGGCTGACTCTAAGAACTCTGATATGTTGCCCATGTCTGCTAAGATTATTGCTTCACAGTTGAACTGGACGAATTATAGTGATTGTAACAAAACTGTTAAAATATATATTTTGGGCATAGAGATGGAAACTTATTCAATTGAGGATCCTCCTTCTGGTGATGAAACAAAACTTTTAGCCTGGCAACGAGCAGATGCTCGACTTCTGTTTCAAATTCAAAATTCTATTGAACCACGAATTCTATCTTCTGTCAGTCATTACTGTAAAAGAAATCATGAGTTATCTTGAATTTATGTTTTCTGGCAAAGGAAATATTACTCGGGTTCATGAAGTCTGTAAAGGTTTTTATCATTCCCAACAGTAAGGCCGTTTGTTAAAAGATTTCTTCTTGGATTTCAAGAGGATGTATGAAGAAATGAAAGTACTTATATATCCACAAGCAGATCTTGCAACTCGTATCAAGAACTTGAAACTTCAGGCTATCATAAGTTTCCTTGAAGTTCTTGATACATCGTATGAGACTATTCATTCTCAGATTCTATCTAGTCAAGAGCTTCCTTCTTTTGAAGATGTTTTCTCTTGAGTTCTCGTGCTGATAGCTTGATTCACTCTTCTGTTGATCCAACTGCAAGTGCTCTAGCTGGGCGTGGCCCCTTTGAGAATAGGAATTATGGGTACAAACAAAATAACAATCCTCCGACAATGACTTCTGGAAGTATTATCTGCAATTATTGCAAGGAACCTGGACATATTAAGAAATATTGTCGAAAATTGCAAAATAAACAGCAGCGTGACCAACAGTATGGACTTGCTCATATTGCCCAGACACCTAGTCCATCTGATTTTGGATCTAGATCTTCTTTTGCAGGTGCCCTAGCCACAGGTACTCTGTCCTCTTATCTTACTACTACTTTAACTAAGTAGGTCATTGATTCTAGTGCCACCGACCACATGATAGGTAATCGTCACTTATTCTCTTCATATACCCCCTATGCCAATCTGTCATCCATATTTGTCGCCAATGGTTCTCCCGTCCTTATTACCGGCTCAGGCACTGTTAACCCAACTGCATCCCTCGCATTATCATCTGTTCTTAACGTTCCTGATCTCATCTTTAATCTTTTATCTCCAAGTAAACTCACTCGTCATTTAAACTATTTTATCTCACTTTTCCCTGACTATTGTTTAATCTAGGATCTATCGACGAAGCAGATTATTGGTAAAGGCTATGAATATGGTGGACATTACATACTTGATGATCAGGTGCCATATTCCGTTGCTTGTTTTGGTGGGTCATCTCTCTTTGACATTCATTGTCGTTTAGGTCATATGTCATTATCGTCTCTCCAAAAATTGTATCCTCAGTTTTCTTTTGTGTCAACTTTAGATTGTGAGTCATGTCAATTTGTAAAACACCATCATGTTCATTTGGCACATTGCATCAATAAACGGGCTGCATCCCCCTTTGAGTTAAACATTCTGATGTTTGGGGTCCTTGTTCAGTTCTGTCCCAGACTGGTTATCGTTATTTTGTCACTTTTGTTGATGATTTTTCCTGAATAACTTGGCTTTACTTAATGAAACAATGTTCTGAATTGTTTACTCATTTTCATAATTTCTGTGCTGAAATTCAAACCCAGTTTAACACTCCTGTGAAAATCTTACGAAGTGATAATACAAAAGAATATTTTTCTGCCCCATTCACCAATTACATGCAAAGTCATGGTATTCTTCACCAATCCTCTTATATTGATACCCCTGCTCAAAATGGTGTTGTTGAAAGGAAAAACGGACATTTTTTAGAAATTGCCCGAGCCCTCATATTTCATTCCTCAGTCCCTAAAATTTTTTAGGCTGATGCTGTGTCTACTGCATGTTTTCTTATTAATCGCATGCCTTCAGCTATTCTTGGTGGGGATATTCCGTATTGCATTCTGTTTCCTACCACTAAGTTGTTTCCTATTGATCCTAAAATTTTTGATTGTATCTGTTTTGTTCGGGATGTCTATCCTAGTGTTAGTAAACTTGATCCTAAGTCCCTAAAATGTGTTTTTCTTGGATATTCTTGAGTTCAGAAAGGTTATCGATGTTACTCTCCTGATCTTCGTCGTTACCTTGTGTCTACTGATGTGCACTTTCATGAGTCTTCTCCTTTCTTCGCATCTTCAACCTCCTCTGACTCTCCATCTGTCATTGTTGAGTATGATGATGTCCTGGTTATTGTGTCCCTCTCTCACCAGTATAGGTTGCTGTTCCAAACCCTGCTATCATCAATGATACCAATGCTACCAATGTTTTGCCTTCACCGGTTACTGCTTCATCGACGGATTCTGGTTATGACTCCTTGGTTTATGTTCCTGATTCCCCAGATCCTTCCATTGATGTTCCTAATCCAGTTGCCCCTGATTCTGCTATTGATCCCTTTCCTGATCTACCTATTGCCCTCCGGAAAGGTACCCGTTCTCGTTATCCTCCCAGAAGATATGCTGAATATACCTATCCTATATCATCCTTTATCTCTTACCAAAATTTAGCCCCTCCTTCTTCTTCCCTTGTGGCCACCCTTGATTTTATCTCCACCCCTACTACCCTTCACCAAGCCTTGACTCATCCTGGTTGGCGTTTTGCAATGGCAGAAGAACTTATAGCCCTTGAAAAAGCTAGTACCTAGACTCTTGTTGCTCTTCCTTCAGGAAAGAAAGCCATTTGATGTAAATGGGTGTTTGTTTTTAAAACCAAGGCAGATGGTACTTTGGAACGGTTAAAAGCTCGGCTTGTTGCCAAAGGGTATGCACAAACTTATGGTATTGATTATTCTGAGACTTTCTTTCCTGTGGCTAAGCTAACCTCCGTTCGTCTTCTTATCTCTTTGGCTTCCACCAATTATTGGGATTTGCATCAATTGGATGTTAAGAATGCATTTTTGAATGGTGATCTCCTTGAAGAAGTTTATATAGAGCAACCACCTGGGTTCGTTGCTCAAGGGAAGAATAGGAAAGTATGCTACCTCAAGAAGTCATTGTATGGTCTAAAGCAAAGCCCTCGTGCTTGGTTTGAGCGGTTCTGTGATGTAGTCAAGAAGTTTGGATTAAATCAAAGTAAGTGTGATCACTCTGTGTTTTATCAGCAATCTGAGGCAGGCATGATTATTCTAGTAGTGTATGTTGATGATATTGTGATTACAGGGAGTAACACTTCTGGAATCTCAGAACTTAAAATCTTTTTGAATTCTCACTTCCAAACAAAAGATTTGGGGTCATTAAAGTACTTTCTTGGTATTGAAGTGTTGAGAAGCAAGAAAGGTATTCTTTTGAGTCAAAGGAAATATGTTCTCGATCTCTTAAAGGAGATTGAAAAGCTTGGAGCTGCACCAAGCAATATTCCCATGATTTTGAATCCCTTCCTAGATCTTGATGCTAGTATATTTGATGAACTTCTTGATGATTTGAAGAAGAAGATTGATCCAGAGAAATTGAAGCCGTTTCCATTTCCTGATAGATACAGAAGACTCATTGGTAAACTAAATTATCTAACAGTAACTCATCCTGATATAACCTTTTCAGTTAGTAGACTAAGCCAATTCATGGCATCACCAACAATGGCACAATGGGAAGCTTTAAAACATATCTTGTAGTATTTGAAAGGTTCTCTAGGTTTTGGTATTCTTTACAGAGATTATGGGCACATTAAAGTCGAGTGTTTTTGTGTGCGGATCATGCAGGATCTAAAGTCATAAGATGATCCACTACGGGTTACTGTGTGTTTGTTGGTGGAAATTTGATATCTTGGAGAAGCAAGAAGCAAGGAGTTGTATCAAAATCAAATGCAGAATACAGAGCCATGTCACAGTCAATACAAGAAATTGTGTGGGTATTTCAACTCTGGAAAGAAATTGGCATCTCTACGACATTGCCTGCAAAACTATGGTGTGACAATAAAACAGCACTTTATATAGCATCGAACTTTGTGTTCCATGAAAGAACAAAACATATTGAGATTGACTGTCATTTTATTCGTGATAAGATCAAAGAAAATATTGTATCTACAGGGCACATACGATCCGACGACCAACTGGCAGATCTTCTGACAAAAGCCTTGAATGGAATACGGGTTCAATATATTTGTAACAAGTTGGGCATGATCAATATATATGCTCCAACTTGAGGGGGAGTGTTAGAAGTCAAAGACCATTAGGAGTATCTTCCATGTCAACGTCTATATCTCCTTCAGTCAAGAATATCGTCCACCGCCAAGAAGAACATGATGAAACGTATAGGATTAGGAAATTGTATAGATGGTTTCATATTGTATTAATTGTATATAAATATGCACTTGTACATTTCATAAATGAGAACTAAGTTTTGCTTGAACACAAAAGGAAACAAACTTCTGGGGATCAATGTACACAACTCGTTCTGCTTTACCACATCTAAAGAAAAGCCGAGGCAAAATCGTAGTAATGTCATCTATGGATTCTTGGATGCCGGCACCACGTGTACAGTGTAAGCCCTAAGTAGCACCACTACAATAATTAGTTCATTCTCTCTGTAATTTCTAATACGAGTTATATATATATATATATATATATATATGTTCAGGCAAGCAAAGCAGCTTTAGTTTCAATGTACGAGACATTGAGGGTGGAAGTTGGGACCGAGATAGGCATAACAATAGTAACACCAGGCTACGTAGAGTCTGAGATAACGAAAGGCAAGTTCTTGATGGGCGAAGGAAGGGTGGAGGTAGACCAAGAACACAGACATGTACGTAAGCGCTCTATATTCAGATGAATATAATTGTAAATATATGCTCCATTTAGTCCTTAATATAAAAACTGATTGACTTTTTTTTTTGTGTGGAGAGATTAGGGAAACTAAGTAAATTACTTAATTATAATATGTGTAATGCATTATTAGATTATATATCAGTTTATAAATCAAGTAGATTAGTTTGAAGAAGAATGATGAATATAAACACTTTAAGCAGATTCTGGATTAATTTCATTAATTTTCTTAATTTCTTTAGAAGAAAGTCAACTAGCTTTTATATTAAAACCAGATAGTGGGTAATTAATGACAGTTAGGGTATGTGACACTTGATTGATTTTTGCAGGTAGAAGTGAGCGCAACACCTGTGGGATCAGTAAGTGAGCGTGCAAAAGCAATAGTGAAGTGTGTAGCGAGAAGGTACAGGTATGGAACCAGTTTTTTGGATCGGCACCAAAAACCCATTCCATCTGGATCGTTCAGATGGGATTTAGACAGTTCAGATTTGATTTTTTTGAATTGGTTATTTTTTAATAAAAAAATCATTTTTAAGAAAATATCAGTTAAAAGATTATCTTTATTTTAGATTCTGTATCCATTAAAATATTTTTTTTCAAAACAAAAAAAGTAAAAAAAATAAAATCTGGACCGTCCAGAGCCAGATGGGACGAGATCCCCCTGCTCATCTTCCGCACAGGTATTTGACAGTATCAGCATGGTTCAAGATGTTGTATACAGTGAAAGTGTTGTGCCCAGAATTGGTGGAGTGGGGATTAAGGTTCATGTATATGACTGGGGATTCTGCTAAGGAAGCATATAGCAAGAAGACTCTGGACGCTACTGGAGGTAAGAATGTGTTGTATCAGACTTCAATCCAAACTCCTGACGTCAAGACCGATTGAAATGAAATCCTAATATTGCAACTTTGTGTCATGATTATCAGTTTGGTCCCACTTCCTTTTAACTTTCTTTTTAGTATGCCTTAGTTTGTGTGTATTTGAACCCTTCATATGCTACTTTCTAGTAACACTAGGATAGGCTTTGATGTGGTTTGCTGTGGATACAGAATGAAATAAAACCAAAACCCAGATGCCCTCCCAATAATTGAGCTTTGAAAGCCCAGGAAGCAATGTGATATACCATTTGAATATCTACCTTGTCCACACGTGTAAAAGTTTCTCAGTTTTACACAATGTTTGGATATAGAGAAAATCAAGGGTAAAGAAAATTAGGAGAGAAAACTCCTAGAATAATAATTTTTTTACCATTTATGGAAGTTTTTAAACCTAGTATTCCCTTTTTTTTTTTCCCTCATTTTTTTCTCCATCCAAACATAGCATTAAACACATGCTATCTAGTTGAAATGATAATTAGGCAGCTTATTGATGACATGGCTAACCAGAATATATTTAGACGTGGCAGGATGCCATGGATGCTTGAAACCATTGATTTAGCTATACAATCGCCCAAGTACGTGGATTAAGCCTAAAGAGTGACAGCTCAACAAGTATTTTGTGTTCTCATGATAAAAGGCCTAACTCAATAGTACTAAGTTGTGATGGCGTTAGTCAAGTGAGGATTATGATTATTTTGATAAAATTTAATGGTCAAAAAATGAGTGATCCACGTATACTTAGAAATGAAACCCAGTATTGCAACATTGTGTCATCAATTGTTGAGTTTCATGTATATTTGAACCATTCATGTGCTACTTTCTAGTAACATTTTGATAAGTTTAAGGTGGTTTTTTGTGCATATAACAGAATGAAAACAAAACCAAATAACCCAGAAATCTGATGATGCTCTCTCAAGAAGCAATGAGAGATGTCTGGTCCCAAATATTTTGTCTGTGGTTGATCCAAGAGTTGAATGGTAACATTTCAGTTTACTTGTTTGTGTTTCTTCACTTTAAAAATGAGAAAAACAACGATGAAGACACTCGAGCTTGCAAAATTATTAATGGAGATTTTAGTAGATGGAAGATTGCACAAACGTACATGCTCGGACTCCTCCCAAGTCCTAACACGTCAATATGCACATGCACATATGCAATTTATAATTGATTTTGACATTTTATTCTATAAATATTTAAATTGATTCCTTAGATATATTTTTGGAGCAAAGAAATTAATAAGAAATCTTATGGATAACACCAAAGGAATCTGGGGTTAAATACTCTGATAGTTCTGAAAAAACTAAATTTAATTAAAGAAGTATACATAGATGAAATTTGAGTGAAACCTCCACGGTATTGCTGCTGATATTTTTTTTTCTAATTTTGTAAATCATTTTGTGTTATTTATTAATGGAAGTTTATTTTATTCAAATTCTTCTTTTCTGAACGTAAAATGTTAATAGTCAATACTGCCAACAATAAGATTCCTCATGAAATCTATGAACAAGAATTGGAACATCACGGTCCAATAAAAAAACATAAAACTTCTATGAAATCTACTTATGTTTATAAGATTTTGGAGAGAAGAAATATGGTTCAGATCTAACAGGAATAAATTGAAGGAAAAATAACATGTAAAATCTATGTACCCTCCTTACCCGCGCCTCCAACAATCTTCTTTATACATGACCTAATTAACAACTCCACTTATGTTGCAGATAAAATAACATGTAAAATCTATGTACCCTCCTATCCACGCCTCCAACAATCTTCTTTGTGCATGACCTAATTAACAACTCCGCTTATGTTGCATGACTGGTCCCGAATTCAGATAAATGAGGACAGTTATGTTAGGCCCTCAAACAATATAAAATCCTGTGGAGTGTAGTATTTTTAAATTTATAGTCTAGTATTTATTCTTTCTAAATAATAACAACTTTACAGTCCTCCCTTCTAGGTCGTTCGTTTTAATTTTTCCTTATTTTTATGCCCCGGCCAAGGATTAATGCATGTTTCTATAAGCATCTCCATATTTGCCTTTTCTCAACGATAAGCCTTCTTGAGTTCGAACAATAAAAAATATAAGGCCATTAAAGTTTGTGTATTAAAAGAATTGCAGAAGATAAAAGGATAATATTTTTTTGAGTAGAGATAATAGGATAATATTGTTTGTCATCCAGTAATATAATGCCCAAGTTCATTAATTTTGATGTGGATTCTCAATCAGAGAAGAAGCACAGGTAAAAGAAAAATCAAAGAAGAAGCCATTGGGCGTATTATTTTTTATAATTTTTGGATTTAGTCGCCACCCTTAAAGATAATGCTAAATTTAATATCGTCTAAGCTCAGCAAAGAAGAAGCCATTGGGCGTATTATTTTTTATAATTTTTGGATTTAGTCGCCACCCTTAAAGATAATGCTAAATTTAATATCGTCTAAGCTCAGCACAGACAAATGTATTTTTAGCTTAAATTAACATATAGAGAAGTGATGAGATGAAAAAGCTACTCTAAACTCAATCGGAGATCAGGGGTGAATAGTTATGCTACCACGATTCTAAATATAAGATCCAATTAATTTTTTTGGGAGATTAAAAAAATTAATTAAATTTCTTTAAATTATTTATATATTTATCTTTTTTTCTCTAAATTAATTTATTTAACTTATAAACAGATATGTAATTTAAACATACACGACATATGGTATAATTAAATAATTTATTTAGCTTCATTAATCTCTCTAAAAAAATCAACTAAATCTTATATTTAAAATAATAAGAAAAAGAAAAACTGCCAACATAATGTCCCATTATTTTATCTAAAGTCAACGATAAACTAACATGCGAGTAATTTCACCAATCGACCCTTTAATTCTCTTAATTCTAAATAGGAGCTCGATGTATTTTCTCGAGCCAGCTCTGTGTTTCTATTTCTTGCCAGTGTTAGCTTGCTTTGTGTATGTTTGGAAACACTTATTTTTTGAATATAAGTGTTTATTACGCAATCCAAAATAAAACTCCTCTCACATACTTACCTCATATATCGTGAATCACGATTTATAAGTACTTATTGCTCAAAAACAAGCTATTCCAAACTAACACTCTTTATTCTAGCTATTGCATCACTTCTTGCCTTCCTTGTCATTCGTGTTAATTCCTGGTTTTGCTTATCTTATTGAGCTCAAAGATTTTGTTTATTATAGCTAGGCAACCTCATCATTTTGGCCATAGAAGTACGCTCCATCCAGAATCTTCTTTCCGCATTATTCCTCTGCCTCAACCACTCATGTGTACGTGCTTGTATGAGGAATACGTCAATAGCAGTTGAACTCAAATGGCCTCGAATTCCAACCGCCTAGTTCAAGAGACCAAAGAAACAAGAGATAGAGAGGGTGATCATGGAAGAAAGTGGACAGCATAGCAAGCAATGTAAAGTGCTTAATGGTATAATGACAGAGAGGAAGGAACTGGTTACAGGACAAATCGTTACGTCACCGATGCCTTCGCTATCTGTTAGAGCTACGTGTCGTTTACATGGCATGCATGGGTGCCATCTTTGATCGTTCCTGAATGGTCGCGAAACTGTACTTCATTTTGGAAGATGTAAGACCTCTCTCTCGTCTATGATTTGAAGTTAGTACACAAAATTGAACCTGTTTGATGCAGTGGACCACTTGGTTAATAATGCGGGGCGTTACCACTTCCAAGTTGTTCCAAGAAGTTACTGATATTACCAACTTGAGACCCCTTATGGCACAAGGATCTTGTGCGCGCGCGCGCGCGGGGGGGCGCATACTTTACTCTGTTTTCTCTTCTCTGTTCTTCACTGTTCTGTCTTGTCTCAGGAAACAAACTTCTGGGGATCAGTGTACACCACTCGTTTCGCTTTACCACATCTGAAAAACAGCCGAGGCAAAATTGTAGTAATGTCATCTATAGATTCCTGGCCGCCGGCACCCAGAAGAAACGTGTATTAGTTCAATCTCTGCAATTTCTAATGCGTGTTATGTATATGTTCATAGGCAAGCAAAGCTGCAGTAACTTGCAGGTACGAGACATTGAGGGCGGAAGTTGGGTCAGATATAAGCATGACAATGGTAAGCCCAGGCTTCATAGAGTCGGAAGCAACCAAAGGGAAGTTCGCGATGTGCCAAGGAAAAAGTGGAAGTAGACCAAGATCTCAGAGATGTACGTAAGCACTATCCATATATCACAATTCTAGATTTAGTTAATACTTATTGTCGTATAGCATGTTTTGTTTATGGCATTAATGTTTGGAGAATATCAGTTAACCCACTAGAGAAACTGTATTTCAAATAACCTTAAAGGATTATGAAATTATACTACAATAACATTTAGGTATAATACTAATTAGAGTTGGTCTAACAGTGTAAGATCCATTAGATCCCCCTGAATCTGAAGTTTGAGTTTTAGAGTTGAGAGGGGTAACCACGAATCCCAAATCAGATACCATATAATAATATTAAAAAATACATTTAGGCATTATATTTATACTAACAAATGGTGGTGGTGGTGATGCAGGTAGAAGTGAGCGCAGTGCCAGTAGGATCAACAAGCGAGTGTGCAAAAGCAATAGTGAAGTGTGTGGCAAGGGAGGATAGGTATTTGACAGTACCTGGATGATTCAAGATGTTGTATGTAGTGAACGTGTTGTGCCCAGAATTGTTGGGGTGGGCATTAAGGTTGATGTATCTGACTGGGGATTCTGCTAAGGAAGCATATAGCAAGAAGATTCTGGATTCTTTTGGAACCAAGAATGTGTTTTATCAGTCTTCTATCCAAAATCCTGACATCAAGACCGATTAAGATCAAACCCAATATTGCAACTTTGCGTCATTGTTATCAGTTTGATTCCTCTCCCCTTTTTTTTAGGGCCTTGTGCGTGTATTTGAACCCTTCATATGATACTTTGTAGTAACATTGGATAGGCTTGATACTGATTTTAGTATTCCAAATGTTGATATTACCATATGCACAAATATCTACCTCACTTGGCTGTACACAGTAGTACAAAAGCCTTTCTAAAAAAGTTTTAAACCCAGCCTATCTGGTTGTGGTGTTGGTCAGGGAAGATTATGCTTATTTTGATGAAATTTATGGGTAGAAAATGACTGATCCACTCATCTACGTTGTTTTTGGCCTTTTTATAATGAAAAAGTATAATACTTAAAGGTGTGTTACCGCTTTTAGGGCTTGATCTATCTACTTTGATGAATGTACCAATATAACTCAATTAATGATTTCACGTAAATGATAATATTTCACTTTATTTAATATTATAAATAGCACTAAGAGAATCTATAATTAAATATTTTTGGATAATGAAATGAAAAAAAAAAAATCATATAGATAGCACCAAGGGAATTTGTGATTAAGAGCCTGTTTGCCATAGCGTTTGACAGCACCAACGTACTAACATTTTCAATAAAAGCACGTCAACATCTAAGATGGTGTTTGTGCAAGCGTTAGTCTCCGCTGTGCTTCTAAAAAAAATGCCACGTTCTATGAAAGCTAATTGAAGTAGCTTTTTTCTCATTCCCCCGCGCAGTGAGGCTATGGCAAAGAGAGAGAAAAGCTGGAAATAGAGGAAAGAGATATGTGATGTTAATTATAAAATAAAGTTGACTTTTTTTGGAGAAATTAAGGAAGCTAATTAAATTACTATAGATTATTTTTATTTTTATTTTTTCTCCAAACTAATTAGTTTGACTAATAAACTAACATATAATCTGAGGATACATAATATATGATATGATTAAGTAGCATATTATCAAATTTTATTTATATTTTTTCATTTCAATTATCACAATATATACAAAGAATATATATATGTAATATTACATAAGATTCATGCGCTTTTTAGTCATTTTACATCTAAACCGACTTTTCAAACTCTAATCCAAACAGGTTTAAGGTTAGAAAAAAAAGTCACTTCTGTCACCGCTAATCCAAACACAAATCACATTTACATTTTCACTTTTAATCCTACCTTACTTTTCTAAAAGTCAGGTAAAAAAAAAAGTCACTTATCTACCGCTAATCCAAACGGGCACTAAATATAACTCTAGAAAAGTAAAACCAAAGAAGTGTAGACAAAATTTGAGTGAAACCTCCAATGTGTTGCTGCTAATATTGGATTCGAATGGCGAGGAGTGAAATGTTGTATTCAGTTGAGGGTAGGAACATGAGCTTTGAGATAGGGTGAGGAGTTAAGTTCTTATATTTGTTTCTATACTTTTATAAATTATTTTGAGTTTATTAATGGAAGTTCATCCTATTCAAATTCTTGTTTGCTCAAATAGTTAATACTGCATTTTTAACTTTTTCCTTTTGCGTTAACAGTAAGATTCGTGCCTAAAATGTATATATACGAGTGGATTTGTAAGATATTTGAGAAATTTTTGAGTGTCCTGGCTGCACCACATCATTTAAACACTGCACAATAAAAATGCACCAACTGTCAATACCCGTTTCCATTTTGATAATCGAATAGTAATAAAGACGGAATTCAATGGGCATACTGAAAAATACCATTATACTGATAAAAATATTCGTTTACAATTCTGATATCGTTCGTCAATGAAAACAGAAAATACAGCGGAAAAATTTCACCAAAATATCACAAAATAGACTAATTATTACCACGATCTTGTCCTCGCCTCGAGACCCGTGCCGCTCACTTTCCGGCGTCTACATCTTTTCCCTTAGACCCACTGGTACCCGCTGAGGTGTTTTTTAAAAATAGGGTGAGATTCCGGAGAATCCCAGTAGAAACATGATATCGTTCATAGAAAATGCGAAAAGTAAATATGATATATGCCATGTATGCACCAATTAATGAACATTATAAACATATCATTTGCATGTATACATGAGTAGGGCCCAGCCCCACTATTCTGCACCAGTTGGGTTATCACCAACTTCAGTGTAAGTGCCTCTAACACTTCTGACCCCTTCTGGGCAAATCGTATTGATTAATAAAGCGAATTTACAAACATTGGCATCCACACAATCATATAACTATGTCATAATGTATGAAGGATAATGTCCCTACCTCAATGCTTTATAATCCTCTTTTTAATGGTGTCTCGAAAAGTGTGCTGTTCCGACGTCCGACTCGGTCCTAAAATATTAAATGTACCAGAAATAGGTCATAACCTATCCAAGTATGATTCTATACTCTTCCATAGTGTTTATTGTGGTTATATTAGTCTATGGTGAAAATTTATAAAAATGCCCCCAGGAACCCAGCCTGGCCCAGCCGTACCCAGCCCGGTGCACGTTTTCCCAAAATTTTGACTAAGGCTATTTTGACTTATTTTCACCCAAGGAATCCATTTCCAAGCTCGAAATTATCAAATTCACTGTCAAATTATGAAAATACCCTTGACAGCCTCTATTTAGGGATTTCAGTAGCGTTTTGGTAATTATGCTTTTTCGGCCTCTACCGAAAAAGTGCCTAATTGTAACCCCACCTATTTTTGTCCACTGAGTCCAATGGAATCATTTATTTCATGAAAATCCAACTCCTACTACCATTTCTAGTCTGACCGAAATATTGAAGGGAAAATAGAAAAATGTAGCCTTTTGTTTTAGCTTACAAAACTTGTACTTTTCCACTTGTAATCTTTGGTTAACTCATTTAGAAACTTATTAATCATGATTTAAAGGATTTTGGGCAGCATAACCCCTTAGGGTTATAACTTTTCTAATTTTACAACTCAACCTAAAAATCACAAAACCAAACAACAATCACCAACAACAACTTCAATACACTAAGAAGTTGAGATTTTGGAGATTACCTCTTGATCTTTGATGTCTCTCTCTCTAGAACGTCCTCTTTCTCTCCTCAACCTTGAAGAATAGCTTGTTAAACCATGATTTCCATGAAGGATAAAAGGTTAGAGAAGCTATTTGACAAAAAGGGAGGCTTAATCACAAGATCTATAAGACTTACCTTTGGATTTTGCTCCTTCTTTTCTCTACCTTTCCTATGCTTCTCCAAGGCACTTTCTCTCTCTCTCTTTTCTTTTCTCTTGTGCGTGAAGTGTATGAAGGAGGAAGGGAAAATATGTATTAACTTGTCATCTTTCTTCCTAGCCCTTGATTTAATCAAGGGTTGAGATCACTCCACCTTACATGCACACCATCCCTCCAACCATACCTCCCACCATACTTTCTCATTATGACCACCATGCATATGTCTTTCACCTAGTGTGCACTCCACCATGCCATCATGTTTCTTATTTCTTCACTCAAGCTTCCATCATCATGCACTACGCCATCATTCCATTTTTGTGTACACTCAATCTTGGTTATGATTTCCTTCTACTTGTGACATGTGATCATGTATCAATTAATTTTTCCCCTCTTTTTTTCACGTTGGACGAAAATTAGAGAGGAAGAGGAGAGAAAATTGTTTTGCACAATTCCATAATTCACACAATTGGTTTTATGTATAATCCCCCCCTTAATTTCTCAATTCTTGATTTATTCTATCAAGAATAATCCCATTATGCATTTTCCTTTATTTTCCTTGATTAATTGAGATTAACTCCAATTAATTGGAAAATAATTAATCTTGGGTTAATTTGGCAAAATTATGATTTTGCTATCACCTTTGTAATTTACTTCATTTCTTGAATTTATTTACCCATTTCCTTGTGAGCATGAATATTTCAAAATTCACAATATCTAAATTCATGAATATTCACTATTTTAGTGAATTTCTCAATTAATTATAATATATTTTTTAGTGAATATAAAATTTGGGATGTTACACCAACTCAATAAATACAGGGCTACATGTCGGCTTATATGGCTCTCTCAAATTAAATTATTTTATGGGAAAAAAAATTTGCCACACTGACAACCTCTTACCCTCTCTCATTTTTCACTAAGCCCCTCTCAAATTTTCTCTCTATTCTTTAACTCTCTTCATTTTTCCGTCACTCTTCCCTCTCTTCCGTTTTCCAGTTTCCTCTTCTTTCCCATTATCCTTTACCACTTTCTCTCTCCTCATCCTTCTCTGTCTTTCCGCCATCCTTATTATGCCATCCCATTTGTCCTTTTTTCTAGGATCCGGCTATGGTCCTCTTCCTTTCCATCCATTTATGGTCCTCTTCTCAATCTAAATCATTAGATTAAGATCTCAACGGTCCAGATTTAATATATTATAAAATAATAATAATAATATTTTTATATTAAAAAAAATCTGAACCGTTAAGATCTTAATCCAACGGTCCAAATTGAGAAAAAGACCGTAGCCGGATCCCCAAAAAACCCCTCTTCCTAGTTTAGACTTTAGACCACTCAAATGGGGACAAATTGTGAGTTTGAAGCAGCAGCAGAAGAAGTTGCATTGTGTGTAGATCGGAGATGATGAGCTTCAAAACGTCGTGGAGGAAGGTGAAGAGGGAAAAGAGGAGGTTTTTCAGGAGTTCATCGCCTACAGTTTATCATGTACAGCACGACATTGATCCTTACTCTCCAAACTTCGATGATGTTATCCCACCGACACAGGATTGCTCGGCTCGTTTTGCTATTCAATAAGCATGTTTGGGATAAGATCCAGCGTTTATATATATAAGTCGAGATAACACTCATCTCATATATTTATTTTATATATAGTAAATTATGATTGAAAAGCTATTTTTAAACACTTTGATTGCTATTCTAAACTGGCACAATATTCTATGGTTTTTGACAAGCGTTGTGAAGATTGCTTAGTGATGATAATAGCAATGTAATGAGTCCCTTAGAAGATCTTTGAGATAAGAAATTTCATAACTTCTCGGAAGAGGGATTTTGAAAAAAACACGTGGACAAGAAATTAGAATGGCAGAAAGACAAACGAGGAAGAGGAAAGTGGTGAAGGATGATTTGAAAGAAGAGGAAAAGGGGGGAGGGGGAAGACTGGAAGAGAGTTACAGAAGAGATAGAAAATTTGCGGGGCCTACTGAAAAATGGGAGAGAGAGTAAGAGGTTGGTAGCGTGGCAGAGTTTTTTTTCCATAAGATAATTTAAATTGAGAGAGAGCACATAAGATGGCATGTAAGCCTGCATTTATTGAGTTGATGCATTTTTATTGGGCAGTTTTTAAATGATGTGGTGCACGGAGCACAGTGCACCCGGTGTGCCCAAGAATTTCTCAAGATATTTTGCCAAGAGCTTGGTTTTTCGTACAGCCTAAGGGCTTTTTTATATGGGAAAATCACAGTAAAGTCTCAAGGACCATAAAGAATGATAAAAAGGTCCCATAATAAATTCCTCTATCAAAAAGGTTTTTTGGGACTGCATTATGATTAATTATAGAATAGAATTATTGAATTGCCCTTACTAATGTGCCTATTTTTACAAACCTCTGTGCCAATTTTGACAACTGCATCTACCTACTTTGAAAAATTCATTTTTCCACTTGGACAAGTTCTAAAATGGCAAGTCAATGTGCCTTTTTCACAAGTCTCTATGCCAATTTTGAAAACTTCGTCAGCATATTTTGACAATTGCATTTTTCTACTTTGATAAGTTCATTTTCCTCTTGCTGCTTCTTTCCTTTTTTATTCAATGGTGGCGACAAAGTAATTTCACATACAGAATTAATTACAATACAATTCTTAGAAACCTTTTTTATAGGAAAATTTGCTATGGGACTTTTTGTAATTTTTTATGGTCATTGGGACCTCATTGTGATTTTGCTTTCTTTGTTTTTGCGCCTAAACACATGTATCCTTATATTGAAGGCTATCTTGTTTGTATCCTTATATTAAAGGATATCTATTTGAATAGGGATTCAAATCTTAATTCATCATATTATGAGAAAATAACCCTTTTTACTAGACCCAAATCCCACTAATATAAGAGCTTATTTAATTTGTGTACTTTAGTCTTACGCGTTGTATATGAGCAACTAAAAAGTGGATGGGTAATAGGCCATATCCATAGAAGAAGCCCAACATAAAAGTGTCATGAACCAAAACTATTTTGTAATCCACTACACATAGAATCATATAATGAGTTCACTTCTTTCACGAATCTCCTTAACATATATCCTCATGGCTTAGAACATGATGACCCAAAAAAAAGGTTCTGAAATCTGGACTGATCACTAAAACCAGTTGAAGTACGGGGTTAAGGGTCCATGGGTCAAATTGGAGTCAAACTAGGGATAATCCGAGGCTAGCCGATGAAGAAGTGAAGATTTCAAAGTTATTTATATAAAACCTTAAATAAAATATTTTAAAAAATAAAAAAAACCGGACGAACCGTCTAAAAACCGGTTGAACCATTTAAAAACCCGGTTGAACCATCTAAAAACCAATTGAACCGCACAAAACCCAATCAAATCGGGTTCTTTCAACCCATAAGGCTGGAGAGTATATATACATATATGTTTATATGTACATACATACATACATACATACATATATATGTGTGTGTATTGCTTCTTTTGGTCTTAAATATAAGGTAGAGTTGACTTTTTTGGAGATATCAAGAAAAATAATTAAAATTGTTTTAAAATATTTATTTTATCTTTTTTTCCCTCTAAACTATTCTGCCTGATTTTAAACGAATATATAATATAATGATATATAATATATAATATAATTAAATAATTTATTTATCTTCGTTAATTTCTCCAAACAGAGTCAACTCTATCTTATATTTAGAATAAAAAAGAATGCATTAGTATTTACTTTAAGTAATTTCTGTAAACAAACCACACTGACCATAATGAAACAATTAGTTCATGATTGCAACTTGCACGTGTTTTAAAATCAAAATAACAAACTGCGCACGTTTTATATATTGTATACACTAGCGTGTGCCGCTACTTGACCGCGATTTAGAATTAAATTTTTGTGAGAATAATATACTTCACTCCCAATATATATGTAGAATTTCTCTGATTTTTTTTATTTTTGCCCAGTAAGAATTTCTTTGATTTAACTCACCTAAGCTTAGGGCCCGTTTAGAACAAAGAACATTTTAGGAGGGAAAGGAATTTAGAGAAGGAAAAGGAAGATTGGAAGGGAACTTTAAAAAATTGACTTGTTTGGTAAACATGGAAAGGAACCTAGATTGAGGAAAGATGAGATGTTTAATTGAAAGAAAATGGAGTAGTTTAAATGGGAAGATTATGTAAAAATCTAAAATACCCTTAACTTCAAGTTCAAACTTAACATTACAGTTCGAACTTAACAGCCCAAATCAAACTTAACAACCCTGGTTTGAACTCGACCTCGTATTCACTATTCATCGTCTTCCTCGTGGTACTGTTCATCGTCTTCCTCATCTGGACCTGTCACACCATTCTGTATCCTTCATTCAATTCGAACACTGATTAGACTCGTCACACCATTTTTCATTCAACACCAACACCTTCCTTTACCACCTTCACTCTCTCTCCACTGTCTTCACCGTCCTCTCTCTCTCTCCAGCATCACTTCCTCTTCTTCCTCCCAGCACTGTCATAAAAGAGAAAATGGATACCGAGAAACAGAGTAAGAAAGAAAGAGAGCGAGAGAGAGAGAAAGATCGAGAAAACTCTGCATGATTGTATTTTGGAATGGCATTTTAGTCAAAACGCATATGCCTTCCCGGGAAGTTTTCATCGTCCCACCATTTTTGGAGGGATATGAGGTTCCTATATTTAAGAGAATATGACAGGAGACGGGAACTAGAATTTGATTCAAGTTGGAGCGCCAAACGTGTTTTGGCTGAGGGAAGTGTTGAATCTTCCCTCCTCTCACCTTCAGTTCCGCGTAACAAACAGGTCCTTAGTTTTCATATATAAAGTGCCAGGGGACTTTTTTGGTCTAAAATCTCCCTCACAACGGGTAAAACAAGGAAGTCACTTATGTTTGTTTTCTGATTCGGGTCAACATAAAATCTCTATCTTCCTCTCTGTTTTTTTGTTTGTTTTTTCGGTGGATGGGTCAACAATAATAATAGATGGAAGAGAAGTAGAACAAGGCATGTAATTTAATTCGGTCCAGCTGTGAGGACCATCCTAGACCAATAATCCCATGCATATATGAAAAAGAGTCTACCTAATATGGACCATTACACCATTTATCTTCCTCTTTTCCCTTTCACTTGTCTAACTCTTCTCAATTTTTTTTGGGCACCTTAATATTTTATGGCGTGTACACAATGATGTTCTGGTATTTTTAGTCATGCCTTTGACTAATAGGTAATTTGGACCGGGTTTAGTCTCTTTCTCAATGTTGCAACCTTGTGTCATTGTTATCGGTTTGATTCCATTCCCTTTTTCTTTTTCTTTTTTGTTTTGAGTGCGTTCATGTGTGTATTTGAACCCCTGGTTAGGCTTACTTCTAGCAAAATTGGTTAGGCTTGATGTAGTTTAATGTGCATACGGAATGAAATATTCATATTGTCATATGCACGAATATCTGCCCCAATGTTATACATACAGGTGTGAACGTTTTTCTCAAATGAGTTTTAAACACAGCCTATCTAGTTGAAGTGATAATTATGCTGCTTATTGATGACATAACCAATGACAATATTGTGTGGATGCCACGTACGCTTGAAACCATTGATTGGGCTATACGTTATCATAAGTAGGCGGATTAAGCTCAAAGAGCAACTGCCCACCTATTTTGCGTTCTCATTATGAACAGGCCTAAGTCAATAGTACTAAGTTGTGGTGTTAGTAAGGAGAATATTATGTTTATTTGATAAAATTTAAGGGCAGAAAAAGAGTGATCCACCTGTCTTGATTTGGGTCATTTTATAATAAGAAACCAAAATACTCGAAGGTGAGCCATCACTCTATGGGCTTGATCCACCTACTTGAATGAGTATATAACCCACTCAATGATTTCAAGCTTATATGTCATCTAGCTAAATGATAATATTTCAATTTACTTAATATTGTAGATCTGGATAGGGAATCTATGATTAAATGTTTTTGGACAAGAAATGAAAAAGAAGTCTTGTAGAAAACATCAATGATCCAATATAACTCTGGAAAAGTAAAAACTATAGAGGAAATTTGAGTGAAACCTCCATGGTGTTGCTGCTCATATTGAATTGGAATCGCGAGGAGTGAAATGTTGTGTTGAGTTGAGGGTAGGAAAATGAGCTTTAGGATATATAGGGTGAGGAGTTTATTAATGGAAGTTCATTCTATTCAGTCATGATGCAGTGAAGAGCCATATCCATAGATGTAACCCAACATAAAAGTGTCATGAACCAAAACCATTTTGTAACCCACTAAACATAGAATCATATAATGGGTTCACTTCTTTAATGAATCCACTTAACATAGATCCTCGTGGCTCATACACGATGACCCAAAAGACTTTAAACCTATTTTTTTCAACCCATAAGGCCGGAGACTAAGACGCTTCGGCTGTCTTATAATCTGTGGTCCATCCTTTTTTAGGGGAACAAAAAGTTGCCAAACTTAGAAAATTATGAGTACAACATTAAAATATATATATTCCGATACATACATACATATTTAAATATCCTTTTTGTTGATTAAGTTTATATATATACATATATTTTACTTTCCATTTCGAATACGGATCCCTATGCCTGTTCTATAAAGAAAAAACCATGATGAGACGGTTCAAGTTTGCAATTTGCCCGTGTTTTAAAATCAAAATAACGAAGTTCGAATTCGCACCTTTTTTTTTTTTTGGTGATGAGTTCGCAAAATTTTTATTACACTAGTGTGCGCCATTGTGTGCAACACTGCAACTTCTTTTCTCGTTATTTATTTGTTCCTTACAGCTAGATCCCAAGACTTTATGGATTCAAATTGGTATTTGATCGCAATTGATGATTAAATTTGTGTGAAAATAATATTCACCCCTGTAGAAATATTTGTTACTTAATTTAGAAATGTGTAAGGATATTATTGTAAATTGTGATTGTACTAATTTGTGTAGTTAGGATAGTGTTAGATTAGTTGGCGAGTCTCATCGTGATTTTTTTTTTGGGGTTAAAAGAGTCTCTCTTTTTTTTTTGGTCGAGTCAAAAGAGTCTCATCGTGGTTAGGAACTTGTATAAATAAGGGACATAGCCCATTGTTGTAGGTGTGGTTGTATGGTTTATTTTGCGATGAATAAATTATGTATTTTTCCTCCTGGGTCATGATGGTTCTTTACATAACCCCCTATATCTGTAGAACTTCTTTGATCTTTTTTTAATCTAAATATGTAAACACTGATGACTTGAGATTATAAGTGAGATCGAATTGCAACTTCTTACTTATCAAGAAGCTTACATACCTATTAGCAACTTCTTTAACGTAACTCATTTAAAGTATTTTCCATATGGAGAGGCGGCTGGGGGACACTTTTTTGGTTTGTTTGGAATTTGGGTCAAATGCTAAAGGTCTAAAATCTTCCACATAACGGGTAAAACATGGAAGCCACTTATTTTTTGTCTGGTTGGGGTCAACATAAAATTTCTATCTCGGTCTGTGTATTTTTGTCTGTTTTTTTGGGGGAAGGGGCCAACAATAATAAAAGATGGAAGAGAAGTAGAACAAGGCATCTAATGTGTGCGGACCATCCTAATTAACCAATAATCACATACATGTATGAAAAAGAGTCTCCCTAATATGGACCATTACCCCATATATCTTCCCCTTTTCCCTTTCACTTGTCTAACTCTTTCTCAAATTTGTGTTGGCCACCTCAAATATTTTAGGCGCTGTGCATAATAATCTTTTCACTAATGCTTATGTAAAATTTATAAATAATATGAAAGTGTGGATTTCTTACTTGATAAAAAAAGAATTGGTGATACCGAATGAAATTTAGAGAATGCCCTAATAAAACATGTGAATGACATGAAAATTAAATGTGAATTGGTTACTTGATAAATGTTATCACTCGTTTCCATTTCGATAATTGAAGATTAATAAAGATGAAATTCAATAGATATACAGAAAAGTACAATTATATTGATAAAAATATTCGTTTATAATACTAATATCATTCGTCGACGGAATACAAAAAATACAGCAGAAACTTAATATTTACAAATTTCTTCAAAATATCCAAAACATAGACTAAATATAACCACTATCTTGTCCTCACCTCGAGACATGTGCCGCTTACTTTCCGGCATCTACGTCCTTGCCCTTTGACCCACTGGTACCTGCTGAGGTGTTTATTTAAAAATAGGGTGAGATTCCGAAGAATCCTAGTAGAAACATACTATCATTCATAGAGAATGCGAAAAGTAAATATAACATGCGCCAAGGTATGCACTAATTAATAAACAATATAAACACATTATCATCATGTATACATGAGTAGGACCCATCCCCACAATCTACACTGGTTGGACTTTCGCCAACTCCCAGTGTAAGTACACACCGGCACTAACAGCCTCTCTCTAGGCAATTCATGTTAATTAATAAAGTGCACTTACAAACAATGGCATCCACAAAATCATATAACTATGGCATAATGTATGAAGGATGATGTCTCTACCTTGAAGCTTTATAAACCTCTATTTAGATATGTCTCGAAATACATGTCGTGTCCGGCCTTTGACTCGGTCCTACAATATTAAATGTATAAGAAATAGGTCATAATCTATCCAAATATCATTTTAGACTCTTCCATAGTGTTTCTTGTGGTTATATTAGTCTATGGTGACAATTTACCAAAATGCCCCAGGGACCCCGGCCCCACCTGGCCCCGCCGTACTTGGCTCGATGGCACGTTTTCCCAAAATTTTGACTAAGGCTGTTCTGACTTATTTTTGCCCAAGAAATCCATTTCCAGGCTCGAAATCACCAAATTCACTGTCAAATTACAAAAATACCCTTGACAACCCCGATTTAGGGATTTCAGTGGTGTTTTCGTAATTATGCTTTTTCGGCATCTACCGAAAAAGTGCTCAACTTTAACCCCGCCTATTTTTGCCCACTGAATCCAATGGAATCATTTATTTCATGAAAAAGCAACTCCTACCCCTTGGAACAGTGCTGGCCGAAATATTGAAGAAAATGGGAAAAAAATAGTTTTGTATTTTATCTTCCAAAACTTGTACTCTTCCATTTCTAATCCTTGATTAACTCACTTAAACACTTCTTAATCATGATTTAAAGGATTTTGGGCAGCATAGCTCCTTAGGGTTATAGCTTTTCAAATTTCATAACTCAACCAAAATCACATAAACCAAACAACAATTACCAACAACAACTTCATACTAACATAACGTTGAGATTTGTATATTTACCTCTTAAACTTCTTGGATGCTCTTACTCTAGGCACCTCCTCCTTCTCTTCTTGATCTCAAAGTGTGACTTCACCACCATGGATTCATGAGAAACAAGAGTTTAGAGAAGAACTTCATGCATGCTTACAAGAAGAACACTTAAGAGACAATACTTATCTTAGCTTCTTCTTCCTTGGACTCTCCTCTTCTCTCTATTTCTCAAGCTCTCTCTTCTCTCTTTTTGCCTAAGACTTGGACGAAATGAGGCATGAAAGAGGAAGGAGGATGTTTTTATTAATTGGTCTTCTTCCTTCCTAACCATTGATTTAATCAAGAGCTCACAATATGACACTTGTCACAATCCCTTCTTCCCTCATAATTACTTCACTTAATTTCCATTAAATTGAATAAATTTTCTTCCCTTTCTTGCTCCTCAAATCCTTCATCTCCCCCCTTTTTCTCCAACTAGTCCATGCTTCTTCCACTAGGTCCAAACTTACACTCTTTCATGCAATCGTGTTTTTCATTCCTTCACTCAAGCTTATCCCATCATGCATTACACCATCCTTCCATATTGTGTACACTCCATCTTGGTTATCATTGATATGTGCATGTAGTATAGTCATCATAACCTTCTTTTTGTAACATGTGATCATGAACTTAATATTTTTTTTCCCTTTACCTTCATGCTTGGACGAAATTAAATAGAGGAAGGGAAGAAAATTATTTTTCACAACTCCATAATTCACATAATTGGTTTATGTATAATTCCCCCTAATTTCACAATTCTTGATTTACTCCACCAAGAATAATCTCATTATGTATTTTCCTTTATTTTCCTTGATTAATTGAAATTAACTCCAATTAATTGGTAAATAATTAGTCTTGGGATAAATTGGAAAAATTATGATTTTGCTATCTCCTTTGTAATTTAATTCATTTCTTGAATTTATTTGCCCATTTCCTTGTGAATATGAATATCTTAAAATTCACAAGATCCAAATTCATGAATATTCACCATTTTATTGAATTACTCAAAATAATTACAATATATTGTTGGTGAATAAAATTTGGGGTGTTACAATAAATAAGAGTTGTTAATACCTAATGAAATGTAAGAAATGCCATAACAGGAAATGAGCTTGAATTAAGGATAAACAGTTATACATTTTTTACATTGTTACATAAAATGAAATGTGTTGGTGGCTCAATGCCCGCCAATGTTTTTGGAAAACAAGTGGTTGGGGATCAAATCCCACCCCCACCACTTTGCCAACAAATTATTCCTACCAGTGTCGGAGCTTTGATGGCTAACTAGTAGCTGGCAGACAAAGCTCAGACACCAGCGGTGGCCCGCCCCTGGCAAGGGTTGGCGGATTGGAAACTCACATTTCATGGAAATATTGAAATTGTGAGCATCTCCGTGGGATTTTGTATTTTCTAGCTTCTTTATTAGTCTTTTTCCCTTGGTATTATGTGTATATTTATTTATAGTTACAATATTTTCAAGAATTTCTTTTTTTAAAAAAAAAAATAAGTTACAAAAAGTTGTTTGATTTTGTTGCCAAGTTAATTCGGTGTGTTAAAAAACACATATGTTTTATTAAAACAGAATAAATTGCCAAAAAAAAAAAATTGATTTTAGTTTTTGTTTTAAAAAACATAAATTTCCAAATTTCTAGCCCGGATTTGTTTATATTTCACAATATATATATATATACATTGAAAAATGTTGTGAAAAGTTTGTCTTGGTTTGAAATTAACAAAAAGATATTTATGTGATTTCATGATAATAAATCAATTTATGCTATCTACTTAAAAGTATTTTGTAATATACACTAAGATCTGCTTGAACCTAATTACCTCACAACACACAACCGTTGACCCCATGTCACTTGAATTTTGTTAGCTTGGTTAAGTGACTCGTGCTTTTCTCCGAGAGTCAAATGCAGTTTAAAAAAGCCGGAAAAGCCCCCTATTAAATATTTTATTAGCAAGAAGGACCTAAATCAACACAAAATTTACAGTTGTGTGTAAAAAAAAATTAAAAATTTATCAGGTACTTATTAATAAAACTTTTAATGGAGGATTTCCCCCCAATATGTAACAATCAAAAGTTAACAAATAAGGTTCATAATCTAAATATTAAAAAAACATTTATTTTATTTATTTTCAATGAAAAAAGTGCTTCTTCCTAATAATACCAAAACTAAAAAATATTTTTCCCCATCATCGAAAGAAGTAAATTAAATAATGTGAAAAAATGATTGTACTTCCATTAATAATAATCACTAATCCAATCCTTTTCACCTACCTCTCAAATAAGTGCACGCTTAGAGCTCTTTTCAATAATTTAGTAGTGATGAAAATAACTTTGAAGTATTTGCCAAATACAAATTCTCTTTCCCCTCGCATTCCCTAAACTCAATTAGCAAAACTTTCCTTAAAAATATACAAAATATGCAGAAACTAAACCATCCCTCTCCAAACGACCGTGCGATAAGAGAATATTCTTTGGAAATTTCCAAGATAATTATAATAATAGAAATTAAAAAAAAATCATTGACTAGTCATCACCAAGATAGTATATTAAATTAAAACAAAATCAGGCACTCAAACAAAACTAATTAAAACGCAGATATTTCTCTACCAAAATTCAATTATAGTGCATCTAATCATGAGGATCATCATCATCATATATCATTTTGATTTTCTCTGCCATATAGCTTGCACCAAAATTTGCACTATATATCATGCATGGACGGCGCAGGGCAACTGATGAGATCATCAAGATACACCTAAAGCCAATGAAATGAAGAGTTCAATAATTAGTTTAAGAAGAAGTTTCATAACTTAAAAGGTCATGAATTCAAATTTGGTTATTGATGTAAAGACCTTATTAGTAGACGATTTATAAGTATTTTTGTAAATGTCCTTCAAACTTGAAGACATCCTAACTCAAATGAACTTTTAGGATCTGACTCACCTAAACTTTTTTTTTTTCAAGGCAGGAAAATATAATATATATGAATATATCTTCTTATTCTTGATTCAATTGAGACCAAGCAAAGACAATTTTTTTAAGAGAAGAAGAAGAAGAAGAAGAGGAGTGAACATATATAAGACCTGTGATTAATCATGCGGGAGAAAAGGATAGATGGATGGGACTGAAGAGAAAATATATACAAAGAAGAACAAAAAACCAGATACAAAGTAATTAATGAGAGAAGATGATGATGGAAGCGTATTAAAACATGGAAAAAGACAAAAGACAAAAAAAGGGCAGGAGAAGTGTAAGATATGATTGAAATAAAGCTTATACTATGAGGTAAGCAAAGGACCCTCCCTATAAAGTTAATGCACGACACATGGTATTGGCGCAGTGATTGATGATAAATCAATTCTAAAAGAAAACCCAAATTGATATGAACACATACAGCACCACTATGAGATAATCATTGGCCTCCCTCCTCAGGTTATAGCCACAAAAATCCGCATCTTTTATTTAAAAAAAAAAAGAGCATATAAAGAAAAAATTGGAATCATATATGTCAATCGTTGCTGTACTAATTTCCCTTTCTTTTTTCCCTTATTCCCCATATATTAGGCACGTAATGAATGATATATGGACGTGGTAGGGATAATTACTGAATTAATAGGGACAAATGGAAAAAGAAGACAATATATATGTATATATAGAAGAAGAAGAATGCATGGTACCTACTCGGTATTTAATGAAGTTGAATAAATTAATTAATTATAATATATATTGCATGCATGATTTCTGCATAACATTATATTATATATCAATTTATAGCTTAAACAAATTAATTTGGAGAAAAATTATAAATAATATAAGAGATAAAATGAAAAAATGTTATTACATTTGAGACCAAAATTCATCCTGAAACTAAGTCCTATAATTAGGACAAACAAATTATTTGATATATAGTTGAGAAATAATGATAGAAAATGGGGTTAGATAGATCTTTATTATTTAGTGTTAAAGGAGAAGAGGCAACAAGTGGTTCATTACATCACAAAGCCTTATCTCTCTATCTGATGGATATGTATATTTTGAAGGAGTTATAGTTGAAGTGTAAGTAGTAAGGGCACCAAATCACCTAATAACCATGTAATGTGCAGTGCATGGGGTTATATTTGCTTTAGTGTTTTTTTGGATACGATCATCCAAATAGGCTTTACTTTTTAGGGCCAACCTTGGCTCTTACTCGCTCACTCATTATTTGATGTGTAAAGCCTTCGAATGCTTATCCTCTCACTGTGACTCATCTGTTTCTCCCATTATCTCTTCTCCCTCTCCCATTTCCCTTTTTGATCTCTTTTCACGATTGGTTATTTGGCTTAGTGCTTTTTTTTTTTTAAAATTCAAAACATATGATTAGATGGAGTTCAAATCAACTTAATATTTTCATTTAGCCAATCAGGTCAAATCCTAATAATTAATTTTTGTGTGTGTGTGTGTGTGTGTGTGTGTGTGTGTGTGTGTGTGTGTGTGTATTCAACCATAAATAAGAAGAAACATTGACAGGGTAAATTTATAATATGCTCTATTCGATATCCTTAATGTAGGAGATGGATATATAATTAATTTGCAAAGATTAAAAAAATTAGTTAAATTTGTTATTAGTGAAAAATATGTGTTGGTTCCCCTAAATTACCCCTTTTAATCATTTGCAATAAAAACTACTCGCTTGATAAAGAACTCCCTTGATTAATATGTGCAATCAATATTGAGAGTTTAAGAAAAAAATTATAAATTTAAGAGAGAGAAATTGATTGAAGTTTTATATGTATGACGGAAACAAACCCATATACAAGTTTTTATATTCAGAATCAAAGGGAGTATAAAATTAGAAAGATTTTTTATTTAGCTTTTACCCTATGCTTGGATGGAGGGCAAATTAATGGGGAAAGAAAATTAAGAAGGAAAACTCATAAAAATAGTAAATATTTTTATTATTTATAGAAGTTTTCCTTCCTAGTATTCTCTCTCCCTATTTTCCCCTCACTTTTCTTTCCATCCAAATATAGGGTAAAGATTAGGTCAACCCCTTAATTATCTGTAAACTAAATGAAGTGCTTTATTAATGTGGAAACTTTTACCAGCTGTGATCTATTTAACCAAGAGATATATATAACTTTAACCAACTAAAAGACATGTTCATAATTTTTCTCACGTCTTGCAAAATCAGGAACGTTCCTTTATTATGTCTACCTGTGTGGTTGCCTTAGTTCCCCAAGTTATTTTGCCTTGATTGGGACTAATTCAGGTAAAATTGTGGTGATTTTATTGACAGCTTTGGAAAAACAAATATTAGCATAAAAAATTAATATTGAAATATAATATTACGTTTAATCATAAATCAATAGATAATATCTACGGGGACAAAACTAGGTGTAATGCATAAATTTAGAAACTGATTTGCATTACTCACAACTTAAAATACTTATATAATTAATTAGCTATAAATTTTAATATTTAATTATCATGATAATTTCATAGGTTGGCTTATATAGTGCTTTTGTTTATTTTAATGATTATCTCGACTGGCTCCAAACTTCACGATGTTTGGCCAAGTGGAACCAACTCATTCATAATATTCTTAGCTAGTTTTTTATGGCACGAGAGTGAAACACATTAAAAGGTTTATTGGCTTTTAACGGGAGAAATTTATCCAAACGAAAAGGAAAACTCGAACCACGACTTTGTTTTCTTCTTTTCTTATTTCCCTCTCTCTCTCTCTACAAGGTTACCACTAAAAAGAATATGGTGGGCCAATAATAAATTGTCTAGGTACAAATCATTCACAAAAACCAAAGATGAACAATCACTATTGTGATTGCATGCATGGGGCCCAGATTAATATATCGCCCAAACACTTCTCTTCACTATTCCGAATACTTTTCTATTCCAGTGATATGCTGCCACTTAAAACCAAAAAGAGAAAAACTAAAGCAAGATTTAAATTTTTTGAGAGGGGCAAAAGACAAGTGGGTTCACTTGAGCGATACACTTTTACGTTTTATTATAGCACTTTTGCTTTCGTTTTGACCTTTTCCCCAGGCATATAATTATCACGTACATAATTAATATATATATCCATCGTCAATTAATGTTGATTTTAAAGAAAGTCAATCATTTTTGCAATTATAATCCAATTATTGGCATGTGAATACGTTTTGTAATTATGGGATGATTTTATTTATATACTATGTGTGCGTCAAATGATACGATTCAATAAAGTCAAAGCTACCTTTACATGCATTGGATACATATTAAAAATACCATTTCTCTCTGTTACATATCTCTATTCACTTTTGATGAATGCAAGGGACTCCGACCAGAATAATATATTATAACCATAGTGTCCGTTTTTTTTTTACATCTTTTTTGGGGGGCACTTGTAACGCTGTCGTCACGAAGATAAATTTTACTTTTAAGGTTGCCTTTATATCTGCCCCCTTGTCGTGCATGACATATGAAGTCACCGCGAACCTTTCTTTAATTTTGTATACAGGAAAACTCTATGAATCATGATAAGCAAGAAGGAACAATCAATAATGATAATGATGATGATTACGTGTAGTAGTAGTGCAAATTAAATTGAAGTTACAGTTAAGGAAGTAAAAGAAACATATACATATATAGTTAATAGCCAAATTCGTAGATTTCAAATTATTAAAAATAATTGAGCATCGTCATCAGTACTTATGTTTCAAGTATAGAGAAATTCAGTAAGATATATAGAATGGGTAATTATTTGATTCAAAGATACACAGAAATTACATAAACAGCAGCAACATAATATATTTATAACATATATATATATATATATATATATAGAAGACCCTAACGGTATAAAGGTTAAATAATTGACTGAGCCTGACAGTTTCAGTTTATATCGTACAGGCAAAAGTAACCACACTATTATAGCACACTACGTACTGTTTCTTCAACTGCTTCATTCTCATGCCTCCACTCAGAAAAGTAAATTAATTGCTGTTTTTAGGTTAAATTTAATTTGTTCCTTCCTTCTTTCTTTCTTTCCTGCTGCTGCTTCTTCTTTTGGGCCTTGTTGTTGTTTTGAGTTAAACTTTGTCTCCAGCGTTCCTTTCTTCCTTTGCATTGTTGTTGCTATTTGCAGCTTCAGTGCCCAGCTTATTAAGATCAATGACATGGTCAGAAGAAGATAGCTCTTGAGCCTTCACTGGATCCTCCAGAACTACTGGCTTTGCGTTTCTGTACATTAAGTAAAGCACCATCTGAACTATGCCAAACAGAAACCCAAGGGTGTTTGGCAGCTGCAAATCATCCAAAAAAAAAAAAAAATCCAAAGATATAATTTCATTAGTAGTATGTATGAAAGAAATTAAAAGGACGAATTGATATTTTTATATATATGAAGCGAGAATTAATTTGAAATGATTGATTAAGGTCATGGCATTAATGAATTAAGCGTGCCTGTATTTAATTAGTTTTGTCTTGTTACGTATCCAATATAAAGGAATTAAGATGTGAGAAAAGGAAAAAGAAGTCCCATATAAAGAAGCAATATATAATAAAACAAATCAGAAAAGTTGATAAAAAGCTATAGGCCTTTTGCAAATTAATTAATGAATTAACAATTAATATATGAATGAATGAACTTACAGCAATGAAATAGTCCTTGAGGAAAAGACCATAGAAGAACCACATAACAGCGTTGGCTGTGAGGAACATGGAGAGATTGAATGGCATGTATTCCACACTCCTCGTCTTTATCACTTTCCCCTGCATCATCCATCACGTATATATTATTATAATAATTAATTAATAATGAAATATAGTGCATGCAAAACTAAAAGTGATTAATTAATTAATAATGAATTTAATGAAGAAGAAGGTTCATACAATGATTAAGAGAGGAGCACCGAAGACACTGATGTTAACCACGAGGCAAATCCATCCTATAATCTGATAACGTGTGTTTCCATGGGAAAGATACAGTGTGGACAGAAGCATGGCTCCGAACCCAAACACATTCAGCAACAGAAGAAGCTTAATCGTCGCAAGCTGCGAATATTGTTTATTACAGAAAGCAAAAGTTAATTAATTAAATAAAGCCTATATATATATATTGATTAATTCTGTGGACGTATGTACATATATGTATGTATGTACCCTGAGCTTCTTGGGAGCGTAGAAGAGGAAAATAGCGAGGTAGATGACCTCGACGACGATTCCATAAGAGTTAATGGTGATGAGAAGTAAGGTTGCGTTGTTCTTAACAAGTGCATAGTAAATCCAAAGCAGGCAGCTGAAAAGAGCAACCACATAAGGGTATGACTGAAACCCTTCTGCTGTTTTCTTCTTGTATATCAGGTAAAACGTCGGCCTGCAACAATAATATCATTAATTAATTATCATATTAATTAAGATTAATTAACCAACTCGATTAGTTTGGCTAATTTAATATAATCATCTTCCAATATGAAAACAAAAGTGAAGTTTCGGGACTTACATTGGAGCAAGGAACACCATGAAAGAGATGATGTTGCCTGCAATAATAGCACACAGAAAAGACAAAAAAAGACAAATCACTACTTCATATTCTAGAGACAAATGGATAACAAGTCTCTGTTGAGCAACAAAATTTTATGTGCATGAAAAAAATAGGCATGCTTCGAGCCTATATCATGTAAATAATAAAACTATATCAGAGACAATTAATAAAAGCCATGCAACTAGAATAACTATAGGTAAAAACGAGGTGATGGACGAGGAATATATATTATAAGACGACGTAATGAAACTAAACCAAAGTGATATGTATATGATGAATATAGGTAAAAACGTTAAATAATATAAAAGAAGTGAACCTAGAAGGCCGAAAATGAAAGCCAGTTGGTGCTGGTGAAGGGCCATGTTAAATCGTGTTGAATGAGAAGATATAGGTCTCTTTCTCTTTGTGTGGAAAAAAGAAGTGATGAGATATATTGAATTCTCTCTCTCACAATGAAGGCTCAAGGCTTTCTCTCTCTCTCTCTCTCGTGCTCTTGTATGGTATATCTCTCTCTATTCCATGAATTCGCATAGGAAGGGAGACGGGTATTTATAGTGGGAAAAAAGGTGGTGGAGCATGGTCAAGTTGCATAACAAGAATGCGAAGCATCACTAATACCTTTAATTTTACTTTCCAGTTGCTCCTCCCTAACACCTTTCGTTTCAATATATCTCACATACCCTATATAGTGCCCTCTCTTTTATATATATTACACATACATACATACTTACATATAACCTTATTTGGTTTATATCTCTCTATGGGACAACCCTTCCCTAGAGGTAACTCGTGTTAGCTTGTACTATTACTAGTACACACACAAAATTCCATGTGGGCCCACCACCATTGTTCTTTATGATGTGTCTCCCACCAAGTGGTTGTCTTAAGAGCCTTACAACTCATAAACACACATATATACATTCATATTAATAACATAATTTTAATGCTCTTTCTATATTATGGACCATATGCATATAATTCTACACCATTAAATGTTACTTTGGTTTACCCTATGTTGCCTTCTTTGGAGTTTCTTACTTGGTTTTCTGCCTCCGTCCTCGTCAACCCTGGTTAGCCGCAATTCATATTAATTTGCGTCATTTCTTTCTGTTTTAGATGAGTTAATTAAAAGGATTTTTATATATTTTGGTATAATATTTATAGCCTAGCTAGCTAGCTTCCACCATCTCTTTATATTCCTTTATTTCTTTAATTTTTAATTCTAGCTATGTGTGAACTTAAATTAAAACCTAATCATAAAACTATAATGCATCAACTTTAATTTAAGAGGTGCTATCTATATAGTATCATCTAGTATGTGTGTGTATATATATATCTTCTTTTCAGAAACGAAAAGAAAAAAACATCACTATAAAGGATAATTAATGTTGAAAAATAACAAAACATGTAGGCTGCTAAACTATGGCAATATAATGTACCAAAACATCAATCCATCCATCTTTTAAAGTGGTGTTTAATATTTAGTGTTGAATGATTCTACTTTAATTTATTACATTTTGATAATCAAATCATAGTTTAGATAGTAAAATGCATAGTTTCTTTTTTGGGGATTTACTATGAGGTCTTAAAGAATGGACGTAAATAGCAAAAAAAAAATTTCAATGCTTGCAATAACAAGTTTCAGATAAGAAATGATAACACATCACTTGTCATTAAGACTTATTAGTGATTAAGTCATTTCTTGGGACCTCATAGTAATTTTCCCTTCTTTTTTCCATGCCACGATTGACAAACAAGCACAAGTTAAGCCTAAAATATTCTACCTTAATTATAACAAGTGATTAATTAGAATCGTCTGGTGGCTTGGTTTATTACTAATTTTAGAAGTCTATAGTACAAATTGAAGCGTCTCTCTCTCTCTACAATGAAGCCTTATAATTTAACTTTCTTTGTTGCTTTGGTAAGAATATAATTTAATTGTAAGTCAAGAGAGATGATTATTGTAGCCAGCTAGGTAATATTATGTTGATAAATGATTGAGAAAGAGAGTTGATTGGTTATATATAATTAAGCACCTAAAAACAATGAATGATTATAAATGGCCTGGTCCCGCCAATTCCATTTTCGTTATCCATTATGAAGATGGGTTTCCATAAAAAGGGTATGGATCCATCAAGAAAACATATATGGGCCAAGTCGAGCCGAAGTTCAAATATATAGACACAAAAGAAATTAAATAATAAAAATACAGATCCCAATGAAGGGAATCCAAGCCAAACCAAATTTGTATATATGGTGCTCTCTCTGTAATGCGTTGCATTACATAATGGATGAGATTAGCACAATACTATATATGAAGACTGAACCCACTTGCCCCTAAACTTTTTGAAGGATATATTCCACACACAAAGTGTGGGAGATAGACATATATATATATATATATATATAATATTCTTCTTAAGTTTCAGAACGCACTATAGCTTCAAATGCCTTTTTGATGTGTAATCGCACTTCTTGCCTCAGATCTTCACTCGCTCAGCATAAAGCCATAATTTCAACGGCCCAGATTCAGCCTCAGCATTAACATCAGAATATGCTCTTTTGCCCTAACAAGAAATTTTACACCTCTTTGCTTCTTTGACCCTCCACCACCAATAAGCATCTGTTTGATTAGTTAATTAATTTTATCAGGGTCAAATTATAGTTTATGTCATGTGTTTAGCATCACATGGTAATTATAATTAATTATATATACCCTTTATATATGCATATTCATGCTGAACAACAAAAATAATGCAAAAGAATATAACTATGTTTAAGACTCACATTTCCGTTTTTTTTTAATCTCTTTCCAAATATGTTATGGGGATTCAGTCTTGTACAAATAAAAAAAATTCCATGCTGGACTTGCATCAAATATTAATTCATTATATATTCATCATTCCAATATGAAGAAAGTGAATCTTGCCAAAATATAGGCGCCTTATCCACATTACCAATTGTATATTCTAAGTTAGAAATACCAACTTTTCTAGTTACATTAACCCTTCCAAAGGTTCCCATATATAAGAAAAAAGGGGAAATAATACAAATTAAACAACAAAAAGCGTAGAAAAAATAATAAATATTTATATCTATAATGATATAAATCTGTGTTCGTGGGTGCACAAAATTTGGGGACCTACTTTTGATCATACCCAAATCATATGCTGCCAAAGTACATAGATAAGATAACATATAAATATAAGTTTATTTATCTATATATAATATTGGGTTAAGGGACAAAACTACCTTTAAACTTTTCTCATAAGTGCACCTACCACCATAAACTTTTTTTTTTGTGCAAAAATAATCATAAACTTTTAAAAATGGGGCAAAGGGATACTGCCGTTAAAACTAATAAACGGCTGTTAACTCAAAAGTGTATAAGAACAAAAATACCCATAAGCTTTTCTCAAAAGTGCACCCACCACCATAAACTTTTTTAAATGTAAAAGTGATCATAAACTTTCAAAAGGGGGGCAAAGTCATGGTTCTCTTACTCGATTCAAATGTCATATTTTGTTTGTCCTAAGTCTAGGAAAAGAGCACCCCGACTTGTCCACTATAATTTTTCCAAACCAAAAATTCAAAAACCCATCTTCAATGAAGATGACGTCGCCATCCTACTCTTACCGACTTGTCATAAATGGAATTGTTGAGATCAATGGTGCTGTGAACGCAGTCATTGAAATTAAAGAACAACTAAAAGAGGTGAAAAGCAAGAGTGAAAAAGAAGAATGAGAGAGAACAAAAAAACAGAGAGAAATTGGGGGGGGGGGTTGCCACATTCTTTTTTCCCCACCACGCCGCCAATCTTGCCTCCTCCAATCAAGATGATGTCACCATCCTACTTTCACTAAGTTGGGATGACGATGGGGAAGGATCTCAACAATTCCATTTATGACACGTCGATGAAAGTAGGATGGCGACGTCATCTTTATTGAATATGAGTTTTTCAATTTTTGGTTTGGAAAAATTATGGTGGACAAGTCGGGTGCTCTTTTCTTAGATTTAGAACAATCAAAAGATGATATTTAAATCCAGTAAGAGAACCGTCACTTTTACCCCATTTTTGAAAGTATATGGTTACTTTTGCACCCCAAAAAAATTTTATGGTGGAGGGTACACTTTTGAGAAAAATTTATAGGTATTTTTGCCCTTTAAATACCTTTAAGTAAACGGCCGTTTGTTAATTTTAACGATGATGTCACTTTTGCCTCTTTTTTGAAAGTTCATAATTAATTTTACACCAAAAAATAATTTATGGTGGTGGGTGCACTTTTGAGAAAAGTATAAGGATAATTTTGCCCTTTAACCTTATAATATTTACACATCCATATCTATGTCCATATATAATATAAAATCCATACTAATCCACAATATTCATAAATTATAAATAGTGTGGCTTATCTTTAAATTCCATGTAAAGCCCATATCCACAACAAATTTTTATATGCATTCTAAGAATAATTTTGCCATTTTGTAAAATTTCAGAAAATTAAAAATAAATTAAATATTATAAACAATTTATTCACCCTTTTTACTATAAAAGTATGGAATATGGAATTCACTTAACAACTTTCTTTTTCCCCACACATAAAAAATGTGGATATGTGTGTGATCTTTTGCAATGTGGAAAGGACACGGAGTTTTTGGGGCTTCGGATAGACCCAGAAAATCTTTCAAAGGAAAAAGGTCACATAATGATTATTTTTTTCTTCTTCTTGTTCTCTCATATATTGCGCAATAAACAAATCATAAATAGTCTTTCATTTTTGGAACACTGTATCCATGACGTAAAAAGTAAAGAAAAAGATCGTCACTTCAATTATTTCAAGTGTTTTTTATGAAAGGAAAGGATATGATATTTTATATATGAGTGCTCATGCATGGAATGATTTTTAATAATGTATTTATTTTCCTTTAAATGTGATGATGTGAAGTAGCTTTGCAAAGCGATAAGAGTCCTTTGTCCCTCTGTTTTGAATACTAAATCATGTGAAAAAGCACATTCATGTGGTACCTACTTGAGGATTTTCATGTAGCCAGACGTAATAGAACACGGTTTTCATTAAAGAAAATGGTCGAATCTTGAAGGATTAAAGAAAAAGTTGAATACAAGATCAGGTTTTTAACTTTAATTTGTTGTTATCATATCGTCAATGATGATGCAAGGGTTAAAAAGCATTAATCACTTTCTAAACAGCCCATATGTAATATATAGTTTATATAATATATATAGTGCAGCCAGCATTTCGTATTAATATATATTGGTTTATATAACAGTTTTTTCATGATGCATGCACACTCTTTTCCCCTAGTCAAAACAATAGTGTAATTATAGGCTAAAAATTAATTAGATACTCCCTCCGGTCCTAATTATAGGACATATTTAACTAACTTTGGAGAAATTAAGAATAGTAGTTAAATTAGTTAATCTTATTTATTTTCCTAAAATGCCCTTATTTAATAATGCACAATGCACCCATAATGAACAAAAATATAACTCTGGCAATACGCAAAACTAGCGTTGTGAAATAGAATTCCCAGTGTTGTATAGATTTGAAGATCAGCAATGAAGCATAATAGAAACTGCAATAAAATATTGGCAATAAAAAAAAAAGAAACTGCAATAAAATGTGAAGCAGCATACTAATGTGCAAAATGTCATCAAAAATATTATCATGAAGCAATCTCTCCCTCATGTTGAATTTTTTAATCTTTATTTTAAGAAAAATATTGATTGATCATTTTGTTTTAATTTTTTTTAAAAAATATTATTATTGTATTCATTATTATTGAGAAAGTATCAATGGGGGTATTTTAGGAAGAAATTGACAAAAATTAAAACTTTGTCCTATAATTAGGACCAAGATCAACTCCCAAATGTTGTTCTAGAATTAGGACTGGAGGGAGTAACAATTAAAAATTAATTGATCTGCTAATCATCATGTGTAATATTGCATGCAAGGTCAACTTTTCACGTAAAAATATTTACGCATGATTGGTTTGAGAATAATATGCTGAAAATATTACTTGTATATATATCCCACGAAACATCAAAAGAACATGTAGTTCATATGAGAGCACCTATAGGCAATAGTGCAATTAATTAAAATTTTATTCTTATATAGTTGCAATGCTATACCAAATAATGACGAACTACTTTTATTACCACACGGAAAGAAGTGTAAATTATTATACACATGATTTGTGTGTGTGCGCGCGCGCGCATAAAAACATATATAATGATTCCCCCAATCTGAGAAAATGGCAATAAAGTATCTATAATTTAAATTTAAAAATGTTAGCTAGGTAAAATTTTAACGATATGACCTTCGTTCTCTATATTTTTTTGGCTCTCCTCACGAAATTCTTCAACTAATATTTATGCATGACCTTTAATATTGTTTTTCACAGCCCCAAGCTTGCTTTGTTTGAAACAAGTGTTCAAATTAAAAGGTCAATATTATTTTTCCAGTGCTCTCCATTGCATTATCACTTTATGAATTGAGATTATATGCTTCCAGTACAATTATTTTGCTATGATTTTCATATTTTTTTTAACTTGAAAAGACAGAGCTAGCTTTATGTTGCTTCGCTTCTATAATTTTATCATTATTGAGTTTACGAAAAAAATTGTCATGATTTTATCAATGAGAGTTGAGTCTAGTGAAAAGAGTTATTCTCTCACAACATGATAAAACAAGTTAGGTTTTAATTTTAACTGGAAGATGTGCTTACATATAATTAGTATCCACCAATGCCTCAAACAGAATTTCTTCAATACAGGATGCTTGTACACGGTATAAAAAAACTTGTGGTGATTTTTTCTTTTGATGAGCTGACGAAAATACTTCAATAATTTGAGGGACTAAAATTGCAAACTTGGATCAGTTTGCAGGTCTTAGAATTTATGACTTGCCCATATTTTAAAATTAGTGGAATGGTAATTGCGACAAATGAAATCCTGAAGAATTTCAATGATTACAATTTGGAGACGTAAACTCAGCACTTGATTATGCAACAAAGGAACCATTAGTAATAGTACTTATTGAGTGGGCTTCAATCTTAATCACACAATTAACACTTCTAAACCATCTGTTTGCAGGTCTTAAAATTTATGATTTGCCCTTATTTTAAAATAAGTGGAATGTAATTGCGATAAATCAAATCCTGAAGAATTTCAATGATTACAATTGGGAGACGTAAACTCAGCAATTAATTATGCAACAAAGGAACCATTAGTAATAGTGCTTATTGAGTGGGCTTCAATCTTAATTACACAATTAACACTTCAAGACGGACTTTGGTAGGCATAAATTAATGAAATACAAAATTAAAAGGACCACTTAGTTAATTTAATAATAAGGAAGGAAGTGACAACAAATGAGGCAGTAAATGTTATGATGTTTTTGTTGAAACAGTAAGAGTACTTTTTGTAAGAGTAGAGAGATTTCAGATCTCGTTTACATATGCCAGCGAAAGTAGATGATGATACTCTCTCCAATTCAAAATATAAGATGTTGTTAACTACTTTCTCCGGTTCTATTTATAAACAATTTTCTCTCTTATAGGATTGGTCCCTTTTATAAACAACTTTCACTTTTTATTTGAAAATGTAAGCTTCTCTTTTTTATTTTACCTTTATTAAATATTTATTCTCTCATATCTTATACTCATTATCTCTCATACTTTTTATCTACTCTCTCACTTATACTCTTTTCATAAATAGGGGCATATATGAAAAAAATATGGTATTTTTAACACACTTATTGCTTTCAACTATCAGTTCGTTTTGCGCAATCAAGAAGAAAGTTGCTTATAAATAAGACCAAAGAGAGTAATTCACATAAGTTAAAGAATGTTAGTTAAATCATTTAATGTGTCTTAAATTGATAAAAAAAAATATCTATTTTACCCTTATTAAAAAAATGTGATTTTCAAATATGCATTGTTACTATCATCTATCTCTCTCCTGCAAAGGGTAAAAGTAGAAAATAATCATTAATTACCTTGCTAACCCCTTATATATTTTGGACCAAAATTTTTTTCTAGAAGATTTCTTATAATATGGACTGGGAGTAAAATGTAACATTTTCAATCAGGTTTGTTCAAAACACAAAAATTAAGAATCAAACTCTTTTTTTTTTTTAACAGAAAAGAATCAAACTCTTAACCACTTACTTTAAAAGATGAGAGTCTTTATCACTCACTTTAATCTTTACTTAATTTTTAATACACACACAGCACTTAATTATTTGATTATATTAATTTTATGCAATGAAAAAGAAAATAATTTCCTTTCTTCACACCAACCAAACCCCTACCCCTTGCTCTTGCTTCTCGATCAGATGTGAACTAAACCTCGTACCTAGAACAAGCTGTAATTGGTGTTTGATTAATTAGATGATCATGGACACACACACACGCACCCACACATAAATTGGAGAATTATATATATGAAGCCTTGAAGAGATCGAAAAAGTTATATAATAGAAGGGGCATCAAGAGAAAAACAAATTGAAAAAATGTGTAAAGATCATAGATATATAAAACACCAACATTAAATAATTTAAATAGTCGAGTATATATTGATGATGATGATGACTAGCTGTCCTACCGGCAAGCCTTTCTTGTCTCGCGCTTGCAAAGGCTATAATGCAAGGAAATGACAATATTGCCATACTACTTTATTTGTTATTGAAACTTTTTTTTGAGTAAGAAAGACCAGAGTTGCCTCTTGAAGTTGTTATTGAAACTTCTAGTGATTACGATTCTTTCCTTGGAATTGAACCTAGCTCGTAGTATTTTTTTTACCCTTAAAATAAGTAGAGAATATAAATTACAGACTTTTTATCGATAATATTTTCATGAATACTTACATATATTCCAGTTAATTAGTGTCAGCATTGGATGGGGAAGAAGACGATGAATCATAAATGCACTAAAATTAGGTGACGAAATGTTGAGATCATTTGGGGATGGGAAAATAATTTAAAAAAGAATTAGTAGTGCTTTTGAAAGTAGCGTCACCGGTGGCGGAAAGAAATTAAGATACCAACAATTCTCAACTAACCACTCCTATAATCAAGGGATCTGAAACAACAATAAAACAAAAAATCATCAGCTTAAGCGATGAGATGATTACTACTCCTTCCGGTTCTAAATATAAAACAGAGTTGATTTTTTTAAAAATATTAAGAAAGCTAATTAAATTACTTTAAAATATTTATATTTATCATTTTTTCGCCAAACTATTTTATTTAACTTATAAACTGATATATAATCTAAGAAAACACAATATATGATATAATTAAGTAACTTATTTAGTTTTCTTAATCTCTCTAAAAAAATTAACTCTTTCTTATATTTAGGACAGGAGGGAGCTGAGTACCATTTTTCCATGCTTGTCCACTTACTTTTCCCAGATTCCAAATACACTCCCAATAATTTTGCTCTCTTTTCATTAGACATTCATTTGCAACCATCTCTCTCTCTCATCTAGGAAAATCGGTGAAAAATTTCTATTTAAAAATTTTAAGAGCCAAAAGAGATTGATATAAATTTAGATCTTTCTTATCAATAAGATTTTTAAACATAAACATTTCACCGATTTCCCTCTTTTCCACTTTCCCTTTCCCTTTCACGTTTCAACTATTCCCCAATTATTCAGTCCCTTGTTCTTCCTTCTCTCACAATACCATTGTCGTCGTGGATCGACACATACTGAAAGAGAAGAATTTATTTGTTCTTTATTAAATTCAAAATATATAACAGAAAGAAACAAATTAAAAGGTGGAGTATTTTATCAAACATAATAATCAGAATCATGCCTCTGTTGCCATGAAGACTCGGCGCCTGCGATATAGGCCGTGCTATATCAACAATAATATAACAAGCTTTTACAAACGACTATTACATAGGACTATATATATAACATAATTTGTGGCTAGGAACCTTAAACCCTACAAAATGAAAAAACATGACAAGTAAAGATAAACACGGCCTCCCCCACTAATCAAGGCTTTTAACAATTTCACACAAAAATTCAAAGAGCCCAGGCGGGTGGTGGTTACAGTCACAGAGACTATCTGAGTTCTGATCGGAGTAGACAAGGGTAGTGAAAACACGCGCCGGCGCGTGTGTACATGTGTACTGTTCCCATCTGATCAAACCTCACAACCCACCATATTCTGCGTTGGTGTTTCAATAATGAACGGTTTGACCGCCGGCCTGGCTTTGTCGTCGACATCGTTAACGTTTGTTTGTTGGTTCTTTTGAGGTTGTTCTTGTTCTTTTTGTTCTGCTTCTTGTGGTTTTTCTTCTTCGTCGTCTTTCTTCTTCTGATCTCCCATCTCGATGGTCACCGTTTCGTGCTTCTCCTTATCATCGCCGACGTTCTTGTTCTCATCAATCACTTCCTCTTTGTTTTGATTAGTTACTTCGCCTTTGTGTTCTGGGAGCTTCTCGTCTAGAACAGGCTTGTTCTTTCTGTACATTGCATACAGAACCATCTGTACGATCCCAAATGATAGCCCTACTACGTTGGGAAGCTGTGTCCAGCATAAAACCAAAAAAAAAAAAATCAGATTCAAAATATTATTTTATATTTTCTGAACAAAGGACAAAACTCAATCAAAATGAACTAATTAAATAATTATGAGGCAGGACGTAAGTTGACCTCCAGAATTTTTTCGAATTTTCTCGATATTTAGAATTTTTTCCTATTATTATATTTACACCCACAAATTTGGAAAAATATCCAAATAATTGAAGACTACATACATACAAACCAAATCGTCCAATGAAAGGAGAGAAATTAAATAAAAGATGAGTTGTAGAAACTTACAGTGACATAGATGTCCTTGAGAGCTAATCCATACAAGAGCCACATAACAGCACTGACTGTTAGGAGAAGAGAAAGAGTGAATGGCAAGAACTCTACGCTCTTTGTCCTGATGACCACCCTCTGAAAATGAAATCAACAATCCAAAATTCGTAAACATATTTTTAAAGAATATAATATTTTATAGTGTAATTTGTACCACGAACTACGAACGAGATCTTATATTAAAAGCCGGTAGTATATGATAAGGCAAGAATTTAATACTCACGATAATGCTGAGAGGGGCTGCGAAAACAATGGTGGTGGACACTACACAGATCCATCCAAGAAGCTTAACACGAGAAGCTCGTCTTTTGGCGAGTAAATGTGTTAAGAGAACAATAACACAAAATCCTCCAAAGTTCAACAACAGAATCAATCTTAATGTAGACATCTGCATCAGGACAGTTCAATCATATATTAATAAGAACCTCATCATGAGGGAACTCAGAAAGAGACAGGGAGGGAGAGAGAGAGAGATCTAGAAAGAGAAGTAGCTAACATACCCTGGCTCTCTTGGGACAGTAAGTGATGTAAATGGCAAGGTAAATGGTCTCAATCACGCAACCAAACGCATTAATCGTGATAAGAAGCGTCACTCCGGCCTTCTCAAAGGCATAGAACAGCCATAACATTGCACTGAACAGTGCTGCTATATATGGCAACGATTGAAACCCTTCGGTCGTCTTCTTCTTATATATTCTATAGAATGTTGGCCTGCAACACCCGACCACCAACGTTAATTCTTTGTCTTCTATCCAAACATAACAGCAACCTTATATGTATGTAGCAAACAACAATAACCAAATATACTTACACAGGTGCCAGAAAGCACAAGAAGGAGGCAATGTTGCCAAGAAGCCCGAACACCAAAACTAAAGGACCGTGATGAGCCATGGATCCGAAAAAAAGAATAACCTTTTTCTCTCTCGGTGATCTCTGATGTAGAAATGAGAGTTCCCTAGAGAAAAGGAAAGGTGTTTCAGGTTAGTTTGTGGAGAAGTTTTGTGTTTCTCTCTCTATATCTCTTTGGGACTGAATGAAACTATGAGAGAGATGAGGGCGATATATAGAGGAGTTTTGGGGGGTGATGTTCATGGAAATGAGATAGACATGGGTGAATATGTGTGATTTTGCATGGACAATATTGAAACTAAATATGTGAATAAGGGATGATTGAATTCCCAGAAGTTGCTTTCAATGAGGGTCTTATGGGGTGGGGAGACACAAAACTCATGCACCCATGGAAATAATATTAATAATTGCCAACTCATCGCATTATTGATGTATCATAAACAAGTTGTTGTGATGTAGTTCTACAATAATTAAACTTGGCCCACCCCCTCAATTCACTTAACCCTATATACGTTGTGTTACGTGCACAAAATGTTTTTCCCCACTCCTCCCTCACGTGTCCTACTTTCCCTCCCATTCAAATTCTTCTTCCAAATGTTTTCCCTCATCCCCTTCCATCTATTTTCATCCCAACATATTGGAGAATTCTTTAATCTCACTGCTTTCTAGATCTTGTTTTTTTTTTTCATCTGTCCATTGTTAAAATATTTAGAACATGAGATTCAGCACTTTTCTAGAATGTTGTTGCAATTTTATATATTCGGTCCCAAAAAAGCTTGTGTTACGGTGCAGTCCATTTTTAAGTTTTCACTAAATATTCCCATGAAGAATATAATACTTTAGAAAATAAAATTTTAAAAAAATGATTTAGAGTGTAAATCTACCCATGAAGCATGCCCTGTACGCAAGTCACTACAGAATTTTTTTAGTGCAATAGTACACATAAACATTTCAAAATGGAACAAAAGTGTCATTTCCATTAAATCTTAATGTCCCCCAACCAAACGGTACGTCAACGTTTCAAAACTTGGGGAAAATCGCACATTATCTCCATTTGGGAACGTTTGTGCATACTGTTAAACCCATGGAAACACTTTGGTGTCACATGCATAAGGGAAATATTTTATGTGTAGATTTTTACCTTAACTCTTTTAAAAATTAGTATAAATTAAATAATTTGAAATAAAAATGTATGAATGATTTGGGAAAAATATTGAGAACTTTTTTGTTGTTAATTTAATAACGTCTTCAAAAAGTCTCCCCTTGTGCAAACGGTACATGTGTGTATTGAAACTTTTAAGAAAGCAGCCATCTCTAAAAAGTAACAAGACCCATTGAAAGAATGACAACTCCTTTCTATATACAAATAGTAAATGAATAATAAATGAACGGTGACAAGTAATTTTGTTTTTAAATACTAGTATTACTCCTATATATATATATATATATATATCAATGCAATCGTTTCATCAAATATCCATTCCAAATTTAAAGACCGTCTCACATCCTATTGATTATCACATCATATAATTATTTGTTTAATTGAAAGCGTAGCTCCGTCTGAATTCATAACCACAAATCATTAGAGTTCATTTTAAGTATTATACGGAGATAGAATGTAGTAACAAATTTTATTTGGAACTATTTCTTCACTGACCTTGACCAAACCCAAAAAAAAATATTCATTTAATCTGAACATATGAAACTCATTTTACTATCCTCAACATAGTGCGTTTAAAAGCCTCTCGTATTTTGCATCTATTTTATTAACTCGATATCAACTTTAAAAATAAGAAAATATCTGATTAAATTAATGGTAAACCCCAATAAAAAGTTCATCGCACTAAAATAAAACAAGAGTAGAATATTTGAACGGCGTTAGTGTGATAATCACCTTTCAGGTGTAATTTGATGCACAGTGGAAGCCGCCAAAAGCCCCTTGCCAAATCCCCTCCACTAATACCAACCAAGGCAAGTTAATTATATTACTTATTGTTAATTAATCGAACACCAAAGTTGACTCGTGTAATTTAATATTCCAGTGGTTCTTAATGGGAAGCTGGATAGTGGGGTGATTCATATTTCAATATTATAAATTTGGGAGAATTGCTAAAAAAGACCTCATAGACAACTTATTTGTTAAATGAGACTTGGGAAGATATCTTGCACATGGAAGGAAGATATCTGCACACAAAGGGAAGATTTCTGCACACGTAGGGACGATTTCTGCACACGTATAGGGAAGAATTTTGTACAAAGGGAAGATCATCTGTACACCAGGAAAGATATTCTGCACTCGTGGAAGATAATCTGCACGTGAATGTCTCATTTGATAAATAAATTGTCAATGAGGGATTTTTTCACAATTTTCCCTATAAATTTTGTCAGAACAATCTGATATTGCGTTCTATCTCAGACATCTTTTGACTGTTCACGCGTGAACAGTGGAATCAAAGTTGACCACGGTGACGACACCACGTGTCAACCTTGGGTTCCAGTTGTCTTCCCATTTCGGTTTTAGTATATATAACCTTAAATGGTTTTGCTTTTGAAGCTGTTTGGCTCGACAGGACAAGGGATAAGCCCTTCGTAGATTAGAAAATACAAAGAAAGAGGAAAAAGTAAGTTTTTCTATAGCCCTCGGGTAGGTATAGTTGGGGGAGACACATCCCACTTGATAGGCATGACGAGGAACACAAGATAAGATTGTAATTTTATCCTTACATCATGAAGCGTGTTATATATTACAACATTAAAATGTATAAAGGATATGCATGCTTTTTAGCTATGATTGATTGGGGAATAAATATATAGTTAGTACTTCGTACGATTTATAATATAAATCACTTTTGCAATAATTTTTTATTCATAAAGTAATTAATATTATATTCGGTCTTAAATATAAGATATAGTTAACTTTTTTTAAGAGATTAAGGAAGCTAAATAAGTTACTTAAGCATATCGAATGTTGTGTTATGATTAAGTTATATATTAGTTTATAAGTCAGATAAATTAGTTTAGAGAAAAAATGATAAATATAAATGCTTTAAAGTAATTTAATTAGCTTACTTAATCTCCTCAAAAAAGTCAACTGGGTCTTATATCTAGGACCGGAGGTAGTACTTTTTTTTTATAAAAGATATATAGTCTTAGATATATGCTTTTCTTTGTACAAAAAAAGTTTAGATGAGTTGGATTTCAGGACTTACCAGAGTTAGAGTATGCCTATAGATTCAAAAAACGCATATAGAAATATTTAGAAATTGACCACCAACAAGATCATCAAGAGTGGGATTGAAACTCACAAGCTACAACTTTATAGTTATAAACCAAATCTTTATCAATTGGACTAACTTTTATTAACAATGTACATGCTTAGCTTCTTGGTTATGATTGATTGATGCATAAAAATATAGTTAATATTATAATAAGAATTCTCATTACTCATTCATATAATTAATCCTAGGCATTATTTGATCTACCATGATTTAGCATTAATTGTGTTTCTTCCTCGTATGAGAATTGTTTAATCATCACTTTGGGAACTCAGATATTTTGTTGGCCCTAACGAGCTTTCTCAGGGTTTTGCACCCTCATGAGCGTGCACGTGTGATTATCTCCTTTATTTTTTTAATAATACTTTACAAATAAACTAATGCTTTAATCTTCATACCTAAAAAGCTTGTGGGCATGAAATAATTTTAATTACCAACAAACGTATTACATGTCCTTTGCATGCTTGAGGCTTGACCCATGAAGTAGGTTTATTTCCACAAAAGTAAAGCTTATAACTTTTGAAGATTATTATACGGTCACGGGTGTAGGTGTTATATATTTTTTAGTTAAATAATAAACTAATTAACGCCCAGAAAATTACTGGTATGAAATTATAGGTTCAAGAAGTTTTCTGTAAAATTTCAAAAATTAGGGACATTATAGAAAATTATATGAATTAAAATTAAAGAGATTTTTGGATATTTAGCTAAAATTAATATATTGAATTTGACATTTCCAAAAATTTACAACAGAGAAAATTTTCTAATTAATCCATCTCGCATTAAGAAAACCTATGTAGCAAATTATTAGTTGGGAGGAGTTTATCTTTTCCCTGAGCACCCGGTGAGAGATTAATCCTGCTGTTAGTGGAATACAGTCCTTGTGTTGTACCAAATTAAAAGGACAATTAATATTTTTAATTTAAAATATTCCACATATATATGTTGCCCTTGTTTTATTTTACTAATTAAAAAATAATAATTAATGTTAAATTGAACTCTTAAAAATATAAATAAATAGAAACAATTGTTTTTAAAAAATAAAATAAAATAGAAGCTGGGGGATTATTATTACAAGCATAGTTGCATACTCATTCATTCATGATCAAATAATTAAGTCTTTATAAATTTTTATGAAAAAATAATAATGCTTTACAGATTTCATTTCCAAGTTCACAACAATCCAATCTATTTGATTAAAATTTAACAAATTTAAAGACTACAAATTTATCGAGTTAAAAATAATAAACTTTATTAACCCAAATGTTCTTCTGCTGAAAGCATACAAATCAAATATATCACTTGTATATTAAATAAGCAAAAGTAACAAGCCACTATGAGGAGATATTTTTATAATTCTAAAGTCACTCAACTTGATTGATATCATTAGCACACCTTTAAGAAGATAATTATAATTAGAGGACTCCCCAATACTAATGGGGTAAGTATACACTAACAAAAGAAAAGGGGATTACAGTTAAGCTATATAATACTATAATATTCACTTGAATCAATTAACTTTACACACACACACACACACAGAGCTCTCCTTACGTACTAATATATTAATCAGGACTAAACATAGCTTAAATTCAGGAATAGTGCCACACTGCCACATAGTAATAAATGGCCATTTAAAAAAGATTGTGAAATGTCTAAACTAGAAAGGAATGCAATTATTAGCAATTAACAATTATCAGTGGTCTGATCAGTACTGTAATATGACCTCATCAACTTCCTTTTAGGATCGTTTGTAGAATACCCTTCGTCTGTGGGTTTAGTTGGTAAGGAGATCAAACATTCTCACAAATGGAGTGGGTTCGATTCCTAAGTTGGTCGCAGTGCTAGAGGAGGCATCTCCATAACTAAGTGAAGTTGAGGTGATTCCCACCTATGGGCCAGAAAAAAAGTGCATGTTTGTTGTATTTCCATGCGTATAGGGACAGGCCCCAGTGGATTATGAGTTAGGAGCTCTGTCCTTAAATCGTAAGTGAGCGCGACCCCTTTCTTAAAATTTTACTATTAAAAAAAAGAATCATTTGTAAAACTAACCCTCCACTTTTCAAAGTTGAAATTAGCACTCTCTTTAACAAAAAAAAAAAAGGTGTAACATATTTTAAAAACAATAGTTACAGCCACAATATATATAGCAAGACAGATAGCCGACATATTATATGTATGTGTTTTTTTTTTCTAATGAGTTAAGTAGCATCTAACTACATAAAGTATTTTTTTAGTAGCATTCAGTATCTTAAACTAATTTTTTGTGAAACCAATACTTTAAAGTATTTTTTTCTGGTAACACCAAATTCCCTAAAATAATTTTTTTACATCCAGCAGTCTGAAATGCTTTTTTTAGTAGCATTTAGTTTCATATATAAGTGTAAGTTACCCATTGCTCCTTATTAGACAAAAAATACTTTAAAAGCAAGGTTACACTAAAAACTACTTTAGAATATTGTGTGTTATTAAAAAAATACTTTAAGGTATTGAAATATATTAAAAATTAGTTTAGGATACTGAATGCTACTAAAAAAACACTTCATCACATTTGATCTAGCTAGTTAACCCTAATTACTACCTTAAAAGCTACCCAAATAACATAAAACATTAGACATCTAGATAAGCCAAGCAAATACTCCTTTTCTTTTTGCTACTAACTTATTACTACACCTCCATAAGGAATCTAATAAAATGCTTTGATCATTCACATTAATTTGCAATCATTTCTGTTAAGGGTAAGTTTGAATCTTGATGATAAAATCTTTAATCGTTTAGATTAATTCGTAATGATTGAAAATAAATGAGTGCATGTGCAGTAGTATAAGTAAGTAATTTTTTATTTTTGATGATAACGTCATCTGGCCATGATGAATCCCACATGCATGAACCAAATAAAAACAAAAAATCTGAAAAGAGCTGGAGTCGTGGCACAAAGTGGTACGTTGCCTGACCAAATAAAATTTTGATTGCATTTTATGATTATTCAAACGTGTGGACCAAATTGCTTCAAGATTTCGGATTAAATCTCTGCCACCCGATACATATATGATTGATTGATTTTTTTCTAAAAATAATAAATAAGTGGATAGATATAAACGCGTATCATCGCCCCTTGCTGCTGCAGGAGTGATTTATATGGGGCTTCTTTTATATACTCTTTTTTTTTCTAATTTTTTGTGGCTAAAAAGTAGCCTAAGAACAAAGATTAGGGGGACACCTGGAATTTGTTGCTGGAATTTCAACAAATGTCAGCATAATATATGAATATAGGACTTTGATTGAAAAGAAAATGAACCAATCCGATGTTGCTAGCTCATACTGGAAACCTTGGTCTTTACGCCCACCTCTTTTGCTTGTATATTTGAATGCCACGTCCATACTTGAATCCAGCTCCATCAATAATGATTTGGTGATGTGGATATTTGAGATTTTTTTTTTTTGCCAAGGATGTGGATATTTGAGATTGTTACGTACTACGTACTAGTACTGACATATAAACTTTGGTAAAACAATAGTATACGATTGGTTTTTCATCAAAGTTATAAAACATGACAAATATTAATATTACTGCAAATTATTTATATCATATTATAAAAATTCATAAAACTTGCAGACCTTTTTTCATATAAAAAAGTTTTAATAGGTCGAATCTCAAGAGCTCATCAAGATTAAGACACACATTCAAATTTAAAGAATGCTTACTGTAAGATACATAAAGTTAGCCCATCCATTATAGGTTCTTATATCTACATTTGAAACCCCTAGACGGTTATTTACTTGATAATAATTCATATAAATATGAATATTTTTCACGTTTGTTGTTCTATTATTATTCTAAATTTAAAGTTAAATTATAGTTTTCTTAAATGCCAACATTGATCGGCAGGTTTATGTTGGCCAACAAAGGATATATAGGCAGGTTAGTGGCATCGTGCATTCGTATAAATGATAAATAATCAAGATTAAGAAGAAATCATCAAAAGAATCTACTATAAAATATGGATTTAGTGGCGTCAGTCTTATGACACTTCTTCAAATAAGTGCCGGAGGACATTTCTTTTTTTTTTTTTTTTAAAAACATGTGACAACTATGATATTTGAGTAGGAAAGCGTCATAGTTATTTAATACTATTATTCAGAATCTTGTAGTAAACCAAAAGAGAAATCACTTGTTTTGTAAAAAAAACAAGAAGAAGAAAGTAGCTTTAGCCGGCGCTTCATGATGAAGTGCTGGATAAGGCCATATGGCATTAGTTAAAAAAAAAAGCGCATGCTTCGTTAAATTAAAAAGAAAAAAGAAAAAGAAAGAGGCCTTAACCGGCGTTTCATGATGAAGTGATGGCTAAGGCCAGATGGCATTAATGTAGGGCCTTAGCCGGCACTTCATCGGCTAAGGAATCTTTTTTTTAAAAAAAAAAAATTAACAAAGCATGTGTTTTTTTTTACTAATACCATATGGCCTTAGCCAGTTTTTCATCATGAAGCGCCGGCTAAGGCCTCTTTCTTTGTTTTTTTTTAAATTTAATGAAGCATGCGTTTTTTTTACTAATGCCATATATTATACAAGGCCTTTAAGGCACCACGTGGTGTCCTGAAATATACAATACTACATGTGAGATGTTTTGAATATATTTAAGGTTATTTTTGTATTTGGTGTTTGCTTTTTTTTTGTTTTAATTAGAGAGCTACGGCGTTTTAACAAAAAGTGCCGTAACTTTTATACACAGTGCTATTTAATTTTCACCCCCCGCCGTTTTCATTTTCATCTTCATCTTCCCGTTTTCCATCTAACTTTCCCATTTCCCAAACCATTTTCATTTTCATGTTCCCGCTTTCCCTTTAGGACCCCCATTTTTCAAAACGTCGTTGCAGTACAAAACTTCCTCTCCCATATGTTTTTTTTTCTTGTCTCTGCCTCCTTCATAAGCTCCCTAGCCTGTAAGTGTTTTTCTTTTTTTAAACATTTAGTTCATGTTTTCTTTTAGTTAAAATCTGTCATGAATCTTATATGCATGCTCATAATTTTTTTTTCAGGTAGTTATTTGAAGTATCAACTCTATCTTCTTGAATTTCTTATACATTGTAAGTTTTTTAATTTTTGATATTACAAATATAAAAATACTTAGTTTAATCCTCCGTAGAAGTAACATTATGGCTCAAGTTTAAGCAACTTTAATGCTAAAGTTCTTTTATGCTTGATACATGAAGACGCAATATTACAAAAAACACATGCTATGTTATTTCATTTTGCTGTGGATTGTATTGTATTGTAAATTGCAGTAGATTTTGGATTATAAATGGAGGTTTTCATCAGAAAAATAAAATAATTATGAATTTTTTTAAAAATAAAAGACTTCTTACAGCGCTTCTCCAGAAGTGCCGTAGGAAGTCTTTTTTTTAAAAATAAAATAAAAGACTTCCTACGGTGCTTCTCCAGGAAAGTGCCGTAGGAAATCATAATTTTTTTTTAAAATAAAAGACTTCCTATGACACTTCCCTAGAGAAGCGTCGTAGGAAGTAATATTTTTTTTTAAAAATAATAATCAAGCTATGACGCTTCCATATATTCAAAAAGCATCGTAACTTGTTTTAACAGCGCTGGAAGTTATGACGCTTCCCAAATACCATAGTATTCTTTAAATTAAACGCCGCAGTTTGTGTTTTTTGTAGTAGTAGAATGATATTTATTAATTTTTTAAAAACACCAAAAAATGAGGGAATGTAGTTGAATAGATATTTAATTTTAACAAAATAAATATTTTGAAGGATACATTTTTGACGTAAATTAGTCGGGGGGATTTCAAAGTTTTTATGAAGCATGGGACAAAAGCATGGGAACCTTTTTTTTTTTTTTTGGCTGCCTTCAAAAGCATGGGAACTAATTGAGAGTGAGAGACCCCGTTTACCTCAAATTGAAGATCAATTCTTTTCACCTTTTTGATTCTGAAAAAGGGGTCAGATCCAATGTCGTATCTAGAGTTGGGAATCAGGATCAGCCCTTGACGAGCCAGGGCCTAAAAGGGCCGGCCCTAAAGGGTTCGAGGTTAGTAAAATTACAGTTTTTCAAAGCTCGGCCCTAGAGCATCAGGGTCAGGGCCAGCCCGCAGGGCTGGGAAGTCCTTTTTACAATAGTTAACTATTTTTCCTGCGTATTTTTCCCAGAGAGATATAATTAATAAATAACAACGATTAAAATTTTAATTTAATACATAAATGTTGTCAACATTAAGGTTTAAATAACATGTCTCTTGCAACAAACAAACACAGTTACTAATATATAATCAAAGGTAAAATCATGTCCATAAATAACTCACACAAAGGCCAAAGTATAAGAAGGCAAGAAGCTCAATCCTCTAACCTCTAAACAACATGAGTATGACGATTATCATTTTCACCTTCTTCGCCACTATCATCAGTTTCAAGGACATTTGATTTTGTTTCACTTTGAGGAGTAGGTTCAAGTAGTCAAACAATCACAACCTCCATAAAAAATCATATTCTACCAGGCAGAATAGTATATAATATGATTTTATTCTAAATAGGCAGAACAATATAATAAAAAATCATACTCAAAAATCACAATATGATTCAATTAGACAAAACAATGTACTCAAAAATCATACTCTATACAATATGAGGATAGAGTGACATATAGATTCAATAAGGCAATTCAAAAATGTAACATGGTTCATGTCCAAGCAAAAAAAATAAAAAATAAAATGGCTTAAAGGGCCAGCCCGAGGCCCTCCAAGGCCGGCCTTTTTAAGCCCGAGGCTCTACAAGGCCGGCCCTTTTAGGTACGACTTTCTTTTGAGACTACAATTTGCAAGCCCGGCCCTTGAATGACCAGGGCCTAAAAGGGCCGGCCCGCCGTTTTCCCAACTCTAGTCGTATCAAAGATCTCAGCTGGCTCCTTTCACATTCAACAAAATTAACAATCAAGTAAATAATTTAAGGGTTAAAGATCATTTTTGTCCTGAAGTATTCGTTTGGGGTCAATTTTACCTCTAAAGTTTTTTTAGGACCGATTTTATCTCTAAAATTTTAAATTTGGAACAATTTTGCCCTTGCATTTGTTAGCCGGAGCAAATTTGCTCCAAATTTGAAACTTCCGAGATAAAATTGCACCTTAACTCAATGACAGTTAGTCAGACATATCGAACACTACGCGACGTGTTGTACTCTTCCAACCTCTAGACCCTACCTCCGACTGAGCCAGGTTGGGTAGGTTGTTAAAAAGAAAAGAAAACTCTTCTCAAGGCCCCTGCCGACGTCTCTGGACTCACTAACGTTACTGTCAGCTATCACGTCCCGGTCCAAGAATTTTGACCCAATTCCCTTTCGAAGTACGCGTGTTGCACGCTATCAGACGAGCTACCCCCGTCTCTAAGGATCGACTGACTCATGTGCAAGTACCGTTCATATGGAACATTTCCCTTCTTCCGCCTTCAAAGTTCTCACTTGAATATTTGCTACTACCACCAAGATTTACGCAAGCTTAATTGGAGTAGCCGTTAATGCAAATCTTGGTGGTAGTAACAAATATTCAAGTGAGAACTTTGAAGGCGGAAGAGGGGAAATGTTCCATATGAACGGTACTTGCACATGAGTTAGTAGATCCTTAGAGACGAGGGGAAGCTCGTCTGATAACGTGCAGTACGCGTACTTCAAAAGGGAATTGGGTCAAAATTCCTGAACTGAGATGTGGCAGTTGACAGTAACATTAGTGAGTCCAGAGACATCGGCAGGGGCCTCAGGAAGAATTATCTTTTCTGTTTAACAGTCTGCTCACCCTGGCTCAGCTGGAGGTAGGGTCCAACGGCTGGAAGAGCATAGCACGTTGTGTGGTATTCGATGCGCCCAACTAATGGTCATTGGATTAAGGTGCAATTTTGCTCTAGAAGTTTTAAATTTGGAGCAAATTTGCCTCGGCTAACGGTCAACTAACGCAAGGGCAAAATTGTTCCAAATTTAAAACTTTCGGGGTAAAATTGGCCTTCGAAAAACTTTCAGAGCAAAATTAACCCTGAGCAAATACTTCTGGGACAAAAATAACCTTTAACCCATAATTCAAAGGTTTTCCACATGAACATATATAATTAAATGCCTGTATGGGTGCGTATATGTTAGCCTTATTTTTTGAACCAATGAATATCGTCATTATAATTTGCATTAACCATGCATGATCTCGTTATTACCATGTGAATAATATTGTATGATGACTTTATATATAAATAATAAAAAAACATAAAATACAAAACTTTTATTATATTCACAATAAATAATTTCATAATTTAAAAGGGTTTCATTAAAAATTAACTTCATACTATTTTCTTATGATAATATGAGAGGAAATTAGGGTCAAAATGACATTAAAGTCCTACTAGGTCTAGGATGAAGCCATGGATCATACCGTAGGTCAAGACCTCAGAGTCAAAAAGGTAAAAACACAGCTTTCTAATAGTAATTTAAAGAGCAGTGACTATTACAGTTGTGTATATATGACATCATCATTAATTATTAACAAATATCAGTACTTTGTAATGTGTTTTTAACTTTTTCAAGAGAGAGAGGCATCTTAGTGGCCAATATCCACATGAAGGTCGTCCCAGTGACAGTACAGTCTCCGACATGGAAATGTCTCATTTTATAAATGACTCGTGACCTTCTAAATTATTTGAAGCCACTTGAACCATTGAGACGGCGCCACAGATTACAGAAATATATTGTTTTTTCCCTGGACGCATCATTTTGTCAAATGAAGATGTCTGCCAGCTCACGCTAAACTAATAGCTTAAAGCACATAAATATCCTGTTCATGATGTAACTACGGGATAATTCTAGAAACTTTACAATCATTGTGAAAACTACCTATAAGATAAAGTTCATTATTTTTAGAGAAATTAAAAAAATTAATTAAATTATTTTAGAATATTTTTATTTTTATTTTAATCTCTAAATTAATTATTTTGATTAATAAACTAATATATAATCTAAGGAAACATAACATATGATATGATTAAGTAAATTATTTAGTTTCCTTAATCTCTCTAAAAAAAATCAACTTTATTTTATATTTATTACCTGAGGTAGTATTGTACTATCAACAAAATTACTGATATGCGTGGTTCCTTAAGTTATGTGAATAACAAGGATTTTAATCTATAGTTATTTTACTTCATAGCCTTTTTATCCATCTATTGTTGAGGTTAATTAATCAACCACTCTCTCCGGTTTTTAATTATAAGGTACTTTTAACTTCCTCATCAAAACCAAAAAAATAGTTAAATCGTTAATTTGGTTAAAAAATAAAATGTTATGTATAGCTGACTTCATATTCAATTGAATTCTAACTGATATATATCTAAATGTGTACATCAACAATGATTACCCATATTTAATATAATGAATTACATTGCAAAAAGCTATAGAATATTAAATTAACGAGATTTTAAATAGGGATAATCTTAGAATAAATAGATAGTAGATACTTTACTTGATGACTTATAATCAAGATTGTTCCCTCCTTCTATAAAAGTACTTTATAATAAAAACTAAAGAGCTTGTTGTCAAACTCCTAAATTAATTTATTTGAGTTTATTATTTGTATGTTTCTGACTTACAAAATTTTGTCATTTTTAAACTTGTATTATCTATAAGTTGGCCGAATTCACAAGTTCACTCACCAAATTTATTGTATTTTTCTATCTCACAAAATCATGCTAACTCATTTTTAAACTCATGCTAGCCTTTTGATTTTGATTATGTTTAGTGACTTCATTTATAAATTTAATAGATTTTTTTTTTGAGAATGGTAAACTGAATATTGATATATAAAGTTAATTTTTATTATTTGGATCTGAAATATTTTTAAACCAAATGATTATTGTTTTATCTTTTAATTATTAAATCATATACTTCTAATAGTTATTTATCGATAAACATAAATTTTTACGAGATCACAATTTAAGTTTGTGATCTAAATTTACAACATGAGTTTGCTTAAACTCATAAGTTTAATTATAGTGCTAAAGAAAGTAATCTCCAATTAATTGGTAACCTTGTTGACCAAAAAAAAAAAAATTGGTAATCTTGGATTTGAGTGAACTTGTGGGATTGTGCAGAGCACGCATCGATTCGTCGCGTCACATGAATTACCAGGGAAGGTGAAAGTCTCATCATGACGATAATAAATAAATTACCAACAAAGGTCGTGAGACCCTCTGAGGTGGTAATAAAGTGTTGTACATAAAGTTAGTTCCTTTTAATTTCTCTCTGATACTGCAATTAGGTTGTCATCGATTAGTTACACGTACTTCCTCACTTTTCGAGTAAAATGCTTTGACGCAACATTCTGCTCCTTGAGAAATGACATTGAAGCCTTGAAAGATTGAATTAATAACGGTTAACATTTTGTTTGCCAAAAAAAAAAAAACCTGTTTGACTTTTTGTTTTATTATTAGCCCAGGTATATGTCCAGTATCCTCTTAATTGAAGCCTTGAAAGATTGAATTAATTTTTATTTTTTTTAATAAGCACAGGTATTATGCTACTTGAGCATTGTCGGTATTAAACGCGAACGCGTTTTCGGCGGAATCGTTTTGTTGCTGGTTTGGAATAATCTATTTTTGGGTAATAAATGCTTATAAATCGTGATTTACGATATACGAAGTAAGTATGCGAGAGGAGTTTTATCTCGACTTGCATAATAAAGATTTATTGTCCAAATATAAACCCAACTAAACTCACACTTGGGTGCTCGTCAAAAGGGTGAACGCCCCAACTCATCAGATTTGTACTGTCTTGATATGATGACATGGATAATTCATATTTAATTTTTTTTCATAATATTATTTATTATTTTCTTTATATTTATTTTTATAAAAAAAATTATTTTAGTGGGTATAAAATCTAAAATAAAAATAATCTAGTAACTATAATTTTTTAAAAGATGATTTTTTTATTTAAAAATCATTAGTTAAAAAAAATTAAATTCAGACTACCTATATCATATTTAAACGGTTCAGATAAGATAGTTTAGGGGCTCCTCAACATTTTGATGAGCAGCCAAAACGGACCCCTTTCTAGTGGAAATTTAAATCTTGGTTAACACATTATAAGGGACTAAACTTTTCCATTTAGACCCAATTCTCATTGGTAATAACGATTAACTTTTTAAATGATTTTTGAAAATGAGTTATAAATATTGATTCAAAATGTTACAGACAGTTATAAACCGGAGTTACATTTAAAAATATAATACTCTATTTGTCGTTGAGGTTCACAAATTTTCAATTACCTGAATTAATATTTACAACTCATTTTTCAGGAAACAAAATTATCAGGCACTGCACCTAACTGTCATTAATTCATTCTCAATTTTGAGATCTAAATGTCGCACTCCCTCATCAAACTATATCATCACACTGCCAATAAAATAGGCTACATCTAGCTATTTAACGAAATCATTATATTTTTATCTGATGCACAAAACAGATAATAATTTTTAAAATTTTTTGCAACACTGTACTTATATTTTTTTTAACATTTAAATGTTGTGTAAATGCGCAAAAAATGTTGTAGAAATGAAAAATTGAACTGATGATCCATTCTTTTGAAATGTGTACAGAAATGTTAAATATATATATATATATATATATAACTCTTTATGATTCATACCATTCATGTCTTAATAACATGGATTCCCATAAATTCTATATTTTATATTGTTATCTAGATATATACTCTTGCACTTGGAATGCGTAGGGATGAAAATTAAACTAAATCCCAATTGATATTTCTCTCAGCAAAAAATTATTTTCACTTTATATAAAAATAAATAATATAAACTATACTCCTCTTATTACATTTTATTAAAATTAAGAAAGTATTTTTAATGTAAGAAAAATTATTTTTATTAACCATGCATATATAAGCGGAATGTTAGTGCTTAAGGTTTTACCGAAGCAGGAGAAATTATATATACTTGATTTATCAAAAAATAAATTATATGTATTTTTCAAAACTAAAAATATTGATAAAGAAATAAAAAGTTATAAAAAAACATATTCTTAAACTATTTTAAATAAATTTTGCAAAGTTAAAAATACTTAATTTAAAAACCAACATACCGGCGTGAAATGAATAAAATATATGATTCTTAATTGCGACATAAATTTAAACACTTTTCTAATACGTTAATATATATAACCAAATATATTGCTCAGTCGCGAAATGTATGACCTTTTATCTCTCTCTCTCTCTCTCTCACACACACACACATATTGTTATATGGGATTTATATAAGGGTTAAGGTGCAAAAATATATATGTGATTGTCTTCGAAGTGCGCCCAACACCAAATGCTTTTTTTAGGTGCAAAAGTGATGACTATGTGGTTACAAAATATGTGCAAAAATACTCTTTGACCGTTAGTTTGACTGTTTGACTTTAGTTTGACTTTTTTATCCTGAAAGTGATGACGTGTACGATGATATGGACGCTAGAGTGACATTCTGAAAAAAAAAACTTGCTGAAAATCAAATTTTCCTAATAAATCATATAATTTAATAAAAATTAGTAATATAATATATGTATTATAATGATTTTAATTTAATAATATTGGGAATCTAGGGTTGGGAAAAAATTGAGCAATCAGTATGTTTTTTAGGGCAGCAGCTCTTCTGAGTGAGTTAAGTATTCTGCACTCAGATTTGAATCTACTTCAGCGAAGGTGGTACTAAAATAGTGAAATGTGGGTAATATTAATTGCAAAGCTTTACTAGTCAGCAAGTTTTTTTTCCAAAATGTCATTCTAACATCCATGTCATCGTACACGTCATCACTTTCAAGGTCAAAAAGTCAAACTAACGGTCAAAGGGTATTTTTGCACCTATTTTGTAACCACATAGTCACTTTTACACCTAAAAAAAGCATTTGGTGTTGGGCGCACTTCGAGGACAATCACATATGTATTTTTGCACCTTAACCCTTTATATAATATAGTTCTCACACACACACACATTGATATATTTGATAAATATTATCAATATAGCTAGTTTTACATGTATCATTATCACGAACAATACAACTCACCTTCTAAATTTCGTACAATTAATTACTTATATTAATGTGTCTAACAATATCAAGCTAGAGCTAACCACAACCACGCACTATCCATGCATTGCCGGCATTCCCTGCACCCCTCTTTCAGGAGGATTCATGTTATATCTATTCAATAAATTCAATATCATCGACATATTTATCATTAAATCATCAAAATATAGGATAAGCTAATTTACTTTTATGCATTATAAGAAATATGACGAATTGGTCACACTGTTCATGTGTTCTAAATAACGTGACTTGTTCCGTTACGAAGAACAAAATCATATTATCGCACAGAATCCGATAGATAATAAATCTAACCTTTAATTTTTTTTTGTTTACTTATCAATCATCATCCTTCTTTTTTATAATAATATTTGTACGAGTTGAGTCCTGGAGGCTTATAAGGGCTAGGACATACCTCTAGATTCAAAAAACGTTTACAATGGTATTTACAAATTATCTACTTACAAGATCCTCACGTCAGAAGCGGAATTCAAACTTACAACTTTATACTTATGAGTCAATTTCTCAATACATGAGTCAGCATTTGCTGGCTCAATCATATCCTACAACTTTATACTTATGAGTCAATTTCTCAATACATACATGAGTCAGCATTTGTTGGCTCAATCGTATCATCTTTCACGATGAGCCTATACAACAAAAAAATGTAAACATGGAACAAATTTTAGGGTGTTTATTGCCTGTTGTTCATAAGTGAACATACCACTTTGATCCTATTTATAAGTCCATTTTAACTAATTCTCATATACCAAGAAGAGTTAGTTAACTCATTAACTATGGGATAAATTTCCAATTTCGCCCTTATCTATGATTGGTTCCGAAAAGTCAACATGAATAAATTTCTTTTATTTATTGCAATTAATAGGGATAAAAAAGTACAAAATGCATTTACTACCCTAAAAATGAACTTATAAAAAGGACCAAAGTTTTTGGTCAAAAAGAACTTATAAATAGGATTAGAATTGTATGTATTAATGACGGTTGCTGCTGCTGAGTCAGAACAGTGTAAGCCAAGAATGAATGTGAGGTTACTTTAGACGCAGGCCAAGGGCAATTAACTCTCACCCCAGATTCTCTTCCCTTCGCAGCAATCCAAATATTAGAATTCAAAGCCATTAATGTCTTAATATCACCAGACACTTTAAGTTGCATGACAACATACGTACGTATAGGGTTCTTCCTAACCAAGTCGCTTTCACTTCACTTACCTCGCCACTTGTCTTGCTCGTTTCACATGCAAACGAACTTAGACCCAAACAAAAGCCACACCAACTCTATTATTGGTGACAAACAAATACTTCCTCCTGTATTATTCATAAGCAACTTTTTCTTTGATTGCGTAAAATGAATTGGTAGTTAAAAGTAATAAGTGTGTCAAAAATACCATTTTTTTTTCATATATGCCCCTATTTATGAAAAGAGTATAGGAGAGAGAATAGAGAAAAAGTATGAGAGAGAATGAGTATTTAATAAAGGTAAAATAGGAAAAAGAAGCTTACATTTTCAAACAAAAAGTGAGCAGCGCCGAAAAGAGTATCACCTGGATCGAGTATCATCATCGTCTTCCTTCCTTCCTTCCTCCAAAATGATGAGGCCGCCGGCAAGGTGGAAGAAGGAAGGAAGGAAGACGATGATGATACTCGATCTAGGTGATACTCTTTTTGGCGCTGCTCACTTCTGCTCTATATCCCTTCAGCTTACGTCTCGGGTTCTTGGGTTTGTGCATGTCCGACTGCCATGTCCACAAGATGCTCCATGGGTATCAGATCAGGCCTCCTTCCACTTTGGGCCTTTAGTTATGTTATCTTTTTCTCAGCTCGTGTCTGGTCTCGGTGTTGCTCTCGGGTCTTGCTTCTATCCAGCTGCTCTCCGTCCTGGCTTTTTTCTCTCTCTCTTCTGTCCAAGTGTCTTGGGTCTCTCCAGTTGGGGCTTGTCGGGTCTGCTGAAGAAGAAAATGAACAGTAACCCTGGTCAAAACATGCATTTTGACCAGGGACTTCAGTGAAAAAATGAAAACTTCTCTGGAGGGACTTAGATGAAACATTTTGAGAAGTTGATGGTCTGAACTGAAAATTCTAAAATTCTAGGGTACTTTTATGTACTTTTCTCTGGCCATTTTCCTTCATTCTTTGTAATTTTCACAAAAATCTGGGGACTTTTCTGTAATTTTTCCCAGACATCAACATATTAATTTTGACCCTTCAAAATCTCCAATTTTCTTCCAAACACCTAGAATGCAAGTTTAAGCACAAGTAGCATCAAAAGTTCAAGAAAAAAAATTATTTGTACGAATAATTAACAAATTATGACCATTTTACCCTTAATTACAATTAATTCAATACAAATGTTCCTAGTTAAAATTTGTACTTAATCATTCAACAATGTCCAAGAAAATACATTAAAAATCCCAAATTAATCATGAAATATCATGTAAAAATATGGTTCAATCAACAACTTATATATAATAACATTTAATTTTATCTCATTTATTTTTCAGCATATAAAAATGAGAATAATTTTTTTAGGAATAAAATGAGAGAAGAAATTTCAGAATCATTCTTCGTCAAGGAAAATTCGAACAATTAAAAACAAGAAACTTGAAAGTAAATATGAATATTATTTACCAATGCTGTAATAGATAAAACAATACGAACATCGTTCCCTCCATCATAAAAAACCAAAGATTTCTTCTCTTGTAGAAGCATATGCAATATAATAGTAAGAAACTATTATTCAAAATAAACTGGTAAGCTATATCTGTGATATAATATAGCTAAAATAGCAATTAGACTAAATAAACTTACTACTTTGTCGCTAATGGTAAGTTGGACAATGTAGATCTAAAATCTGAAGCTTAGTATAAAAATAATGGAAGAAGAAACAAGCGAAAAGAGAGAGGGTGTGTGTGTGAACGAAGAAAGTGTCACTATCTTCATAAGATTCAGGAAGGGAAAGCGATTGAAGATCTATTATTTATAGATGTAAAAATCTGGCAGACTACAGTTTTTCCAAAAGAAAATCCTCACAAAGGTGATGAGTGACAAAGGAATAAGGAGGAATTACCGATCAAAGTGGGGACGGTGATGAATGACAAAAAGAAGAGAAGGAGAAAATGTGGGGACTAAGAGGATAAGAAGTGATGACACGTGTTAGATGAGGAGTGAGTATTAAAAGGATAAAGGTGATAAGAGCAGATTATAGGAGAGAGAATAATTTGAAAAAGAAAATTAAAAAAAAACTTTGTGTGGCGTTTTCTTGAGCAAGCGTCACATAAGATACGTAGTAGTAGTAACACTTCCTTTAACAAGCGCCACCTAAGGTCCTTTTAAAAAAAATAAAAAAAATCTAGAAAGAAGCTGTGACACTTCTTTAAAGAAGTGCTACAAAAGGTGTACAATCTAATCCCTATTTTTGTAGTAGTGACAAGAATCCAATGCAACAACGTAATGGTTTTTTTTATTGGGTGAATCCATGCAAATGTGAATGGGTTGAGGTTTGGGTTATGTCTTTGGGAATATGCACTATAAAAAAAGGACTTTTAGCAGCGACATTTGGCGGCAACATGAAAAGTTTCCGTTGAAAGTAACTTTTAGCGGCGACTTTTAAGATCACCGCTAAAAGTTAGATTTTCGGCGTTGATAAAAGTGTTGCCGCTGAACATTACACCTTCAGCGATGACAACACAAAGTCACCGCGGAAAGTTAGACTTTCAGCAGCAACATTGTGTTGTCGCCGCTGAAAGTGTAACTTTTAGTGGTGACAAAAGTGTGAACGCCGAAAGTCTAACTTTTAGCAGCGACATTATGTTGTCGCCACAGAAAGGGTGTTTCAGTGGCGACTTTAGTGTCTCCGCTGAAAGTCTTGTTTGAAATTTTTCAACTTTTTTTTGTTAAAACACCTTCAGCGGCGACATTGTGTTGTCGCCGTCGAAAGGGTGTTTCAGTGGCTACTTTAGTGTCACCGCTAAAAGTCTTGTTTGAAAATTTTCAAAATCATATTTTTTTTAAAACACTTGATAGTCGCCGCTGAAACTCACACTTTTAGAGGTGAAAATTAAAGTCGCCGCTGAAAGTCAATTTCAACTTTTCTTTTATTAATTTTTTAAAAATAATATTTATAAAAATAAAATAATATTTATAAAATTAAAATATTAATTATTAAATAATTCTATTTAACCTTACTTATTAAAATTATATTATTATTTATTAAAATTATATTTAATATTTTATACTAAAATAATATTTATGATATTATTATTTTATTTAAAAAAATATATGTTATTAATATTAAATTTATAATTTTATATTAAAAATAATATTTATAATATTAAATTATTATTTATTAAGTAATTTTAATTAAAAAAAATTTTAATTTAAATATATAAATATGTTTTTCGTTTTTATTAAATTTTTCATTTTTTAATAATATTATATTTAATTAATAATTAATTATATGTATATAATTAATTAATTGTATGTATGTATGTTTATATATATGATAATATTATACATATAATAATATGTAATAATATGACACAGGTTCATTTCAGAGCAACTGGCAAAGACTCGCGGGCGAAGGCGTCGGCTCCCTGATGTCACGGGTTCGAACGGGAGGAGAGTCACTTGGAGGAATTATGAGGTGCAGGCACGTGGCTCCACGAGGAGGCGACACGTGGTAGTCAGGGGAGGGGGACACATGGCGCTTTGAGAAGCAAACACGTGGCATTTGTAAATTAATTTTTTTAAAAAATTATTTTTTGAATTTTTTTTAAAAAAATTGACTCTTTCAGCGGCGACAAAAGTCGCCGCTGAAAGTATTGAGTCACCACTGAAAGCCATATTCAACGGTGACTTTTTTGTCTCCGCTGAAAGTCACCTTTAGTGGCGACAAAAGTCGTCGTTGAAACTATGCTTTCAGCGGCGACACAAAAGTCGCCACTGAAAGTGTCACCTTTTGTCGCCGCTGAAACTATATTTTCAATGGCGACAAAAATTGACATCGCTAAAAATTTGAGTGATGGTCGCAACAAAAGTGGCCGCTGAAAAACTTTCAGTGGCAACTTTTGTCACCGCCGAAAGTGAGTTTTTTTGTAGTGATGGTTTTAAAAACTCTGGGTTCTTCACACTTGGAATCATCTTTGAAACTGGTCTAATAAGTCTCGTGGGGTTGCTTGTGCAAGAGAATTGAACGTTGTAGTTGGTCCGTTTCATGTTGAAAAATTAGTATAGGACAAGATTGATTAGGTTGTTGGTTATGTATGTGAGCCTGAATTATCTATCTGTTTGGTTTTTTGTTCTTTTTTTTTGCGTGTTTTCATGCCCAAGCCTAAAGATATGGTTTTCGATAGAGCACAATGACGTTGTGCGATCCATGTAGCTGACCCCACCTAATGGGATAAAGGCTTTATTGTTGTTGTTATTGTTTGTTTCCAGACCCAAGCCAACTTGTTCATTCTGGAGTTCCCTAGCAGCCGAACATTATTATAACAAGAAGAAAACAAAACAAGAGAGATTCTGTAGACTGTAGCGGATCGTGAATGGAAAATATATGTCCAGAATGACTAAAAAAATTCAATCACATAGATGATTAATGGGAGAATCCTTGAAAAGGAACCTAGAAATTGGGAAATGATAGATGAGTTGTTTTACCAAAAATTGATTAGAAAATATTAAAATATGATAAAGAATTCTCAGCTTTTTTCTTGCGAAATGACTGATTTGTCATTTCCCAATTTCCAAGTTCCTTTTCAAGGATTCTCCCATGATTAATTCTAACAAATCAAGTCAAGGAAAATTTCGATCTTTCTTCCATTTTTTAACTGATAAAAAAGGGAAGTCGCATGAAATGGGATCCACATAGCACATTTTTCTGTATCGTGTTCATTCACCCTTTACCAACTAAAGACCATTTATTGATAAGGGAATAATTTCATTTTTTAAGGGAGAACAAAGACTACGAAATATTGGCACTTCTCTCTTTTTTTTTTGATAGAAAAAGAGAATGCAGAGCCGTACAAGCTCTACTCTACTAACTTAGTACAAATGAATTGGTTCTTGACGTCTTCCATCAACAAACGTGTAACTTCAGCGGGTTCTCTGTCAACTACAAGAAAATCCACTGTCATATCCCATGCAATTTTTGCCAAGTGATGCGTAACTCTATTCACCTCCCTACAACAATGTAGAATCTGCACATCCCACTCACGTTGCAGCATCGATTAAATTTCCAAGATTAAAGTAGCATCATGATGTTCATCAGGCACAAGTCCTTGAATAAGATCCAATACTTCACTGCAGTCACTCTCAACAATAATATGCCTAGACCCTCCTTCCCAAGCTAATTTCATACCCCACAAAATTCCCTAGGCTTCTGCTGTGATAACCGATCGTCGTCCAATCCTAAACATAAAACCTTGAATAAATATACTTTGTTCATCCCTTATCACCCCACCACAAGTACAGCACCCCAACGCTTCATTCCTGGATCCATCTATACTAACTTTAACCATCCCAGCAGGTGGAGGTCTCCAACCCATACTTGGTGTGATATAAAACTTCGGTTCATGTGGGTAGACATACCCCAAGACAACATTGAACAAGTACGTGCCAATAGCTCCTGTTTACTCCTTTGTTTATTATTGAAAATATGGTCATTCCTTGCCAACCAAATGTGCCTATATAGAACTGTAAACCAATGTCAAAACTCGTAGCCATACACATGATCATGACGGCGTAAACACCATGTTAACCAAGTGTTTCTATCTATTGAGCCAAAGAAATGCCGATGCCATGGACTAGGTAAAATCTCACTCCATATCTCTTTAACCCTCGCACACTCTCAAAGCACATGCATAATTGATTCAGTTTTATCTCGACAAAAAGGGCACATCTCATTCGTGTGGATTCCCCGTTGTACTCATTCCAAGTTAGTCAATAAACGACCATGAGCACATAACCACAAAAACATTCTGTAATGTTAAGGGACTTTCAGCTTCCATATAAGACTCCATCTAAACAAAGAATGGTTTTCACCGTGCCCAGCTAACCTCTTGTACACAGCTTTTAGTGCAAATTTACCATCAGATGTCCATTTCCAAATAGGAATATCACCACTAGTATTGCGGTTAATATTCACTCTTTGGATTGCTAACACAACATGTTTTGGTAATAAATGCCCAAACTTATCCAGATTCCATTGACCCGACGGAGTAATACAGTCGGCCACCTTCCATTCCTTCATTTCATTTGTTAATGGTTGAAATGTCAAACTCTCCAATCTGTCAAAATGGGGAACCCATAGATCATGTCAAAAAGACACCGTAGTTCCATCTGTAATCTTCCAGGCAATACTCTCAGTTACACTTTCCCAACTTTATCTAATCCCCTTCCAAGTGCTAGATTATGTCCGTCGTTTTTCCACTTTTGGCACCAAATCACTACCCGTCTTATACTTCTCACGAAGAAAATGAACCCATAATGCATCCTGTTTGTGTATCAAGTTCCACCCCAATTTCATCATGTAAGCCTGATTCTGAAGCCTTGCCTGTCTTAAGCCTAGTCCACATCATTCTTCTGAGAACACACACGACCCCAAGCTACCATATGTGGCTTACGACTCGTGGATGTACTCCCCCAAAGAAATTACCTGCACATTTTGTCTATCTCATCACAAGTACCCAGAGGGAGGGGTATAGTTTGCATTACATAGGATGGCATAGCCGAAACGATTGATGATACTAGAGTATGTCTTGCAGCCATCGATAACATGTTTGGTTTCCAGCTTGCTAGGCAAACATTCATCTTATAAAGAATAAATCTGTACTAGGACTTAGTACTTCGCTCATGCAAGATCAGCATTCCTAAATATTTCCCCAGGTTGAAAGATAGGGAAAAATTCAAGAACTCACTAGTGTCCTTTCTTCTCGTATGACCCACGTTCTTGGAGAAGTAAATGTGCGATTTTGCAGTATTTACTTTCTGCACAGATATTTCACAAAAATAATCTAGTATGGCTTTCACCACCCCGGCTTGATCCATATTTGCTTCAGCAAACAGAATGAGATCATCAGCAAAAAAGACATGAGAAATAGTCGTACCTTGCCTCGACAACGTAAAAGGTTTCCAATCTCCATCATGTACTACAGTCTGGATTAAATGCCCCAACCTTTCCATCATAATAACAAAGAGATACGGTGAGATAGGATCTCCTTGACGAACTCCTCTGGAAGGGTAGAAGGCTTTTGCAGCACACCCATTCCAAAGTAGCTGCATTTGCGGAGTAGATACAAAGCTTTAATGACGTCACAGAGGTAGTCAGGAATCCTTAGTTCATTCAAGCATTCGAAAAGAAAACTCCATCTAACTCGGTCATATGCTTTCTCCAAGTCAATCTTGATTGCCATAAATCCCTGCTTCTTCTTCATACTCCACATAGAATGAATGATTTCCTGCACTAGAATAATATTGTCAGTACTTTGGCGCCCCTTCACAAAACTACATTGGTTCGGGGCCACAACCAATGGCATAATAGATTTAAATCTATTTGAAATAATTTTTGTAACAATCTTATACACTACATTATAGAGGCTTATTGGCCGACAATCACAGAAAGTTTGTGGATGATCAATTTTTGGAATAAGCACAATTTGAGTATCATTAATATGATGAACCCATTTCGGATCAGAAAATACCCTTTTAACCAATGATGTCACCGAAAGACCAATCGTATCCCATTGACTCTGATAAAACAGAGGATTTAACCCATAAGGACCCGGAGCTTTTAGAGAACCCATATCGAACAAAGCTCGTTTAATTTCTATTTCATCAACTTGTCTTTCCAAAGCACATATATAATTTTTATCAATCTCAGGATAAGTGCACCCAAACACCAAGGACCCCTGGTACGTACTCATATTGTCTATAGTTCTTCAAAAAAATTACTACCAAATTCTCGTATTTCTTGCTCATCATAAGACCATTCTTGAGAATCAAGTTTAAGAGCTAAGATCCGATTCCGTCTTCTTCGACTATTCGCCTTTGAATGAAAATATCTTGTATTTCGGTCACCCTGAATATACCAAGTAGCACAAGAGTATTGGTGCCACATAATTTCCTCCTGGGCCAAAATTTGCTCAAGTTCTTTCCATAATTCACATTACAATTTCTCTAATCTCACTTATGTCCTAATTCTAGCAATTGTGGTATTAATCCCATCCAGACGTCTATAGAGCTTGTTCTTCATATAATTTAAATTCCCAAATACCTCTTTGTTCCAAATTTTCAGATGCTCAGTAAAATCCTCTAAAGATCCACACCAATCTTCTTTAACATTCTATTTGCCCTTAACAAACTCTGAGAATTCATCATGCATCACCCAAGGGGCGAAAAAACGGAAAGGCCTTTGTTTATATTCACTATGCTCCACCTTGTCAGTATTAAGCAAAATGAGGCAATGATCTGATTTATACTTTGGTAGATGAAGCACCGATGCATTAGGAAACTGTGTATGCTATCCGCCATCCACCATCCACCAATGCTCTATCGATCCTGCTCTGACTAGACGGAGTCCCCCATGTAAATCGAGGACCACTAAAGCCAATATCAATTAATCCAGTATCATTAATCCACTCCCTGAAAAAGCTATCAATTCCACTGGTTTCCCGTATTTTCATGCTCCATCTATCCTCAGGATACGAAACATCATTGAAGTCCCCAAAGACTAACCAACCCCCACGAACAACCTGGCTAATGTCTCTTAATAAAGACCATAAAAGGCGCCTCGGGTACATATTAGGATGCCCGTAAACAATTGTAAGAGACTATTCATTATCATTACCTGCATTCAACATTCCATGGATAAATTGTTCACCCATCGAAACAATCAAAAAGTTACAACTTGAGTCCCAAAATAACCAAATACCCCACTAAATCCTCACGCTTCAACAACATGCATATTACGCCATCCAAGCTTTCGAGCCAATAACTTTGCCTTTATGCCCGCCTGTCTAGGTTCCAATAGAGCAAAGAAATTAACTCCTTGTTTCTCAATAATGTCACTGATTAAACGACGAGATGAGGCACCAACTGCACCCTGAGTATTCCATGTCATAACTATTATTAAAAACAAATAATAAAAGATAAAGGTTTCCAACAATCTGGAACATGCTACTAGGACGTAGGCCCGTATGCTCCTTCACCTGACTCCTTCATAACAATATCACCTCCCTCACTTGGGAGATTTATAATAGTTAAATAGTTAATCTTTCTACCTGCACCTGGATCAATAGGTTCAGAAGCACTATTCATCGTAGATTTTGATGTTTGAATTTTCACACCTTCAAATTTTAAAGACATACCTGAATAGGCCTTCATTGGTTGAAATTTGGAGGATCCTGCGACACCCTTCCTTCCTTCATTAATACCTTTCGCTAAGCCCTTAGCACTATGCACTTTGCCACTTTCTGAGTTGAAACTAGAATTACCTTGGTCTACCATTTTATTCTTCACTTGTTGATAATGTTCCATTGGGTCTATCAAATCCGTCTTACGTTCCACCACATTTTCTTTAATCCCTGAATTAATCACCACTGGCTTCGTCTTACTAGGCAAGGACCCACATGATTTAATAATTCTGACTTTTGAAGATTCTTGATTTGTAGTATCATGTGCCGAATTATTGGTTGCTAATAAAGTACTTTCATTTCCCTTCTCTTCCGTATTTTCATCAGTCAGTGCTGCGAATCTTGATCCTCCAACATTATTATTTCTACGCAACTCACGTACCCCTCTTCATCTAACATTCAATTCTCCTCCGGTGCCACGCTGCATCCTGCGACGCCTAGGTGCCACTATCCATTCTCCATAAGTTATGACTTCTGGGTTATGGTTAATAGACGTCGAATCCGCTGTCCACCCTTCATACTCAGTCTTTGAACTTTGTACGCCCGAAGGTCCAAATTCTTTCTTTTGTGAACAATGTTCGGACCCATGCCCATACCTCCCACATGAAAAGCATATCAAGTGTAGTCCCTCATATACTATATTTTTTTCCTTACCATTAATCATAAATGATGGGAGCAATGGGAATTCATATCTATCTTAACACATAATCGAGCAAAGCGACCTTTTGTTTGTTTCAAAGTATTATTATCCACCTTAAGCACCCTTCCAATCTGACTACCTACTACGTATAAGATGCCTTTATCATAAAAATCAACTGGAAATTTTGGAATACGTACCCAAGCAGCGATATTCGGAACCTCCCCAGCATCAGGATCGAATTCAGGTTTCCATGGCTGTACAGCTAGGTAATATTCCATGTATAACCATGGGCCACCAGTCAAAGCAAACTCATAATCCTCCTCGCTTGTTAGACGAAACAAGAAATATCCAAAACCAATTTCTATCGTAGTTACCTCACCCCTTCGACCCCATAGTTGTTGCAACTTTCTACCAAGTTGTTCTTCATGAACTATGCGTCCTGGAAGCCTTACAATCAGAGAAGTACTCCATTTCTTTGCTAGCTTTTGACGGAATTCCGGTGAGACAACAATATTTGGACCTTTCTGAGTGATCTCAACCTCAATTCTAGATTTCCATCTATCACCACGCCACCATTCTTCCTCCTCATCAGACATGTCTCCCGCCTTCGGTATATCGATGCAGGCTTCCTTGTAAGATTTCTTCGGTTGTGTAGGAACCTCCTCGACTACCTCCTCATCAGTCATCTAATCCTCCACCCTTGGTACAAGGGACTGGTGTTCAGAGAACTCATCCTCCCCATTTCTAACTTTCTTTCGGCTCCGTACCATAGCATCTTGCTCTTCCAACATTGGTATCGGAGGTACTCTTTCACAACTTCTATCCCGTTCACACATATTGCTTCCCATTCTTTTCTAGGACTTCTCAAGTTACACATAGATCACCAACAACTTTGCCAAGCCAGAAACCATATTCATTAGTCAGATTGGTAATGACTGCACCAAGACAGGATCCCAGTTCAGCGCTTTGCAAAAGTGAAGGAGAGTGATAATGATGATGGCTAACCGAGACAGAAACTTCCAACGTAAACCACCTGTAGCAAGAAGGACAGAGACCTACTCGGTTTCAATATCCTCCGGATGCTCAACTGTGAAGCTCAGATTCGACGAAGATCACGCACATTGAAAACAGAGTATTGCAGAAAAAATAGAGCTTGAAAATACAGATGATAGAACCTTTATCCTCAACGCTAGTCGACGGTGTACTGATCCTCCCATCGACGTAGGTACAAAGATAAGCTCCGACGGTGAAGACCCAACGGCGATCTTCGACGTTGAAGGTGACCGTTACTCAGCAACGGTAAAAAAAACCACGACAGAGACGGAGTTACTGTTCACTGAGAGAGAAATTGATTGGTTATCATTTTTTAATCGGCACTTCTCTCTTTTACCCCTGGTCATTTCACATTGTTAGGTGGAGTGGAACATAACAAAACACAATGCACAATTTCAAGTTTGAATATTATTTTTTGTAATGTTGATCGAGCTCCTAAAAATATAATTGTAAAGAAAGACTTAGAATGTCGAATAGTAAAATTTAAAATGTTTACGTGTATGTTATTAAGGTGGCGGTTGATGGTTCAATGTTGGAAGATGGTCGCACTGACTATCTGGTGGAATCACTAGCGATTGCAAGAATAAGTGGATTTGTGGCTATTGTTGTAAACCTACTAAAGTGCCTCCTAGTGTCACTGAATTGATGATGGGATAACTCATGGTCTCTATTTATATTGGTCAAAAGGGTTTTAGGATATATCTTTCTTTCTTTTTTGATAAATATGAAAGTAGTAACAAAAAAACTACTCTATACAAGAAATAAACAAACAAAAATCATATAAAGTAACCAAGTGAAATTAATGAGGGCATTTGTAAAGCATGCTTGGTTAGCATATCAGCTTCTAAGTTCATCTCACTATCAATGTGTTGAAGATCAACCATCCAATCTCTTTTAAGAATACCATAATTTTTAAGGATTAAATTCTAATTATCATGACGGTCATTATCTCCTTCCATGATAGGGGTGGGAATGGGCTGGGTGGGTTGGGGAAGGTGAGGCCCCTGCCCTTGGGCTGCATTTTGCAGCCCGATGCCCAATATAAGCCCTAACCATTTCTGGCAAGGCAACGGTGGACTGGGTAGGGCGGACTTCCTTACTCAAGTGATAACTCCCTAGTCAATACCATATATACAAAAACTCTAACTATTCCTAATAAATGCTATTAAAAACTTCAAATACATTCCATAATTTCACACCTTGAGATATTTCAAAATAAATCTATAATTAGTCTTGAAATTTAAAAAAAAAACTTCTTATGTCTTAACAATTACATGCTAAATTATGAAGTAATATGTGTTTGAGTATGAATATTGATTGATATGAATAGGTAGAATTATGATAAAAACTTCAAAGAAACTAAGCTTGTTTGATTCTATTCTCTATTTTTTGTTTTCAGAAATAGTTTTATAAAACATTTTTTGGAAACAAGTTTTAAAAATAAAAAAAATTGTTTGGATAGTTATTTTAAAAAATCTATTTTTGAAGTGACATGATGGTGCGGTCATCGGACGTGGAGATGGTCGTCATTGGTAATGTAATATCAATAGTAAATAAGTCACAGCCTCAAAAAATAAAAAATAAGACAACAAAAATGGGAAAACAACCAATTTTTTTTTTTTAAAAAATAATTTTTTGAAAACAGTTTACCAAACAGGTTCCATTGTTTTATTGTTTTTAAAAACAAAAAAAAAGTTTTTAAAAACAAAATCAAACAACCTCTAAATTTCTTGTCTTTGATCTCAATTTCTTAATGCTTTGTATTATCCATATCCAAATCAAAAAACCACCTCCATCCAAAAAGCAATAACCTATATGTAAACTGCAGTGGATGAATATTAAATAATAATATAAAATATTTCATAAAAATGAAATAATATATATATATTAACTAAAATACTACACATAGAATAATATTTATTTTATGTAAAAAAATATATATTTTAAATAAATTATATATAATTTTATAGGCAGAGCCAAATGGGCAGGGCAATACCCCTATTCGATAATTAGCCGGTCCAAAGATGTCCACATTTTTTTCAAGCCACTTCTTTTGAGTCAAGATGGGCAATTTTTGATCAGGCTTAAGTGGGCATACCGGACACCATGCTTACTTCTAAGATTTATTACATCTTAAGAATCATTTCTCAAGCAAATTTGTCTCTAATTATTTCTTGTCCCATGCCCTTTTAAGACCAATAAGGCACGCCCAAAGTTCTGCTGTCAAAGGGTCTCCATTTTGTATGTTAAGCATGAAAGCTTCAATTGGATTACCTCTATGATCTTTGATAATGTCTCCACATCCTGCTGTGCCATCCCAATAAGAATAAGCTTCATCAATATTGATAATCAACCTATCTATCCATTCCCATTTGGGTGTGATCCTCACTCACCACTATAATATACCTTGTATTTTAGCCTGATTTATCTGAATCTCGGCTGCACTAAAACTAGACAAGATGGCTTTAGCCTTTGGTGGGAGTCCATGAGCACTGTAGAGATGTTATAGGTGAAGCTAGGTTACTTATCTTGTAGGGATTGGCAGGTACCGATGTGATGATTATCCATGCACAGAGACGATAACTCCCTAACTGGCCAACTTGCCAAGTACTCTCATATGCTTGATAGTGATTATTGTGTGTTTGATTTCTGTCCATCTATTTATTTAGGAGATGGATGGGGATTGAGGAAAGCTGGGTTGGTGTTGTATTATTTTGGTTGTAACCTCTTATGAGTTGATAGAATTCAATTTTAATTCAAAAACTTGATGAAAATAGAGTTGGTGATTGATAATGGAGAAGTTTTTAGAATCATGAGCAGCATCCTAAAAAAGATGGAGAATTCGACTGGGCAATCCTAAGAAAGGTTGAGGTTTGAATTGAATTAAAAACAATGAGAAGAGGCGTAAAAGTGAGCTAACCCAAAACATCAAGACAATAAGTTTATAAATTAGTATTCTACTTATGTAAATTCTATCTGACATGATTTTTCACTCCTTTTCAATTCAAGTAAAGCTCACCCATACTTAATACTCTTAACTGTCTAACAGAAGCTATAATTTACATTTTAATGGAATAATCTGCTCATTTATTATATTTTGGCAAACAAAAATTCAAGAGCTAAAGCTATTAACCCACTATACACATTTTACACGAATTAATTTCTATAATTTAATAAATGCATAGTATGTCGTTTTCTGTTTATCGACCCAAGAGTACTTATCCGGTTCTTATATAGCTTTGTGCCAAATTTCTCATCCACTTCTATTTTAATTCTTCACCACAAGAACATTTCATTAATTTCACTCGTTCACTATCGCACATCGATTTGATTCATTCTTATCATTTCGTTTGAAATCTCCAAATGGTGAAGATTAAAATAATCTTGCAAGTTGACCAGTCTAATCTATCATCATAAAGACACCAACTACCAACAATAAAAAAAAATGTATGGAGAAGAAAGCGTTCAAATTTTTCTGTTGATATGTTACTGGGTAAGAAGAGAAGAATGAAAATGAGAGTAGAAAAGGAAATTAGTAAGAAAATAATGTGATTGGACAGCTAACTAATTTGTATCATATTTTATGTATTGCCTTGGGAACAAGGGGATAATATCATAATAGTAGTAGTACTAATTCGCTAGGATCCCAAACGGGCGTCATTTTCAAGTTAATCACTAATTTAATGTGCCGACATTGGCCGCCATGTATTATCTAGATTTTGTTATCTGACTCTTGAAATATTTAATCTATTCCTGAATCCAATTGATGGGTCTATTATTTTCTAATCAATTAAGGAATATAATATTATTTTCAATTGAATAGCATGTGCTTAAATTTTGTAGGACAAGTTTTTTTGTGGTCGTAATTTATGATACATGACACCCCACAAATTCTGACCAGACTTTCGCACAAAGCATTGAAAGGAAAAAAAAATATAAAACACTCACAGCCATTTGATTCAACCTCATTCAATGACGTTCATAATCACATTATCAAGAAAAGAATATTTGATTGTTCTTTAGTATAATAATAGAGTTTGTCATGTGTTTGCTATCACAAGTATACGGATCACGTTAAGTAATAAAGTGATAAGTAAGATCGCTCACTCGAGGATTTGAGTAACAAATTAATCAAGTAATAGGTTTGGTGAATTCAATTAAGTTGAGCCAAAACATGTTGTGTGGAAAAAGAAGTTTCAAAAGATATTTTTGTAAAAACTAAGAATTATTGAACAAAAACTTGATCTTTGTGATTTCAACAGTTGTAATAAATCTGGGATTGTTCATCCCCTTTGTATTTCATAAACTTGATTTATTTCCTCTCCAAGAATCTTTCCATGGGATATATATATGTCAGTCTGACGTTCACAAGTGTTTGATTAAGCTCTCTCAAGTCATAACTAACTTCATATCTTCAGTTAACATGTACAATCTCTTGTTACCGTTAAGAGAAAATATTCATTAGGCACCAACCTTAATATGACAATGTTAGGCTAGTAACTATATCTCTATGTTATTAACAAACCATCCATTTAGTTCCTAAACTTCAAGTCTAGCATAATTTTACCAAAGTTCTACAATTAAATTAACTCTCTCAAGCTTAACTTAATTGAACAAATCGTCCACAGTGATGGCTAGTCACGAATAGCTAAAAAAACGTGATTTAGTAGCGGTTAAAAATTGAACAAATCGTCCACAGTTTTAGCTGCTTATGTTCAAGAAATGGATACAAACACTACAAAAAAAACGTGATTTAGTAGCGGTTAAAAATGGTTATTAGTAACGGTTTTAACCGCTACAAACAACATTAGTAGCGGTTCATAAAACCGCTACTAAATCGTATGTTGCAAACTGTGTTGTAGTGGTTACACTATTGGAAAAATCACTTTTAAGACCGGTTAAAAAAGACATTTTAGACTGGTTCTGGATCCGATCTTGATACAGCCAGTCTAAAAAGTCTGCTACTTTTTAGACCGGTTATGGAACCGGTCTTAAAAAAATGTTTCAAGACCGGTTATTATAAAACCGGTCGAAAAATAAATATTTTTAGACTGGTTATCAAAGGAACCGATCTAAAAGGTTAAAATTTTAGACCTTTAGACCGGTTTTATGAAAAATCGGTCTAAAAAGTTTAATTTTTAGATCGATTTTATGAAAAATGGGTCTAAAAAGTAATACTTTTTAGACCGATTTTCTCCAAAATCGGTCTTAAATGTACTTTTCAGACCGGTTTTAAAGAGAATCGATCTTAAAAGTTAAATTTTTTTAAAAAAATTTTCGTTTAAAAGATATACCCAGCAAGTCATTTCCCCTGTTAAAACATTTCACTCAGCAAGCAGCAGCCAGTTCAACGATATTCAAATAAATCTTCTCTTACAGATTATATAATTAACATCTTAATGACATGTGAGAGACTCGAAACTCATTGGAACATATTAAAACTCAACTCCCTTGTGCTTAAACAGGGCTGGCCGAAACAGAAGTAATGAAAACAACCATGAATAATAAACTCACAATCATAGACAAAATCATAATACAAGGAAATCATACAACCATGACAATGCTGTTTTGACCAAGTCCTTATCTTTTCAATTATATACATCAAATATTAAATTACATTAATGACAATTCTGTTATTCATTAGTGCCAAAATACCTTATACACACTCTTCTCAAGCTGATGATCACTAGCTGGCCTGACTTCGGAGAATCTACACTAAGACGTACACCTCATATCCTTCATTTTCTTGTGACGACAACAAAAAAAGTAGTTATATATATACACCAATAACAATATACATAATTCAAATATAGTTCATGATAATTATTTTAGTTAACTAACCTTTAATGTAGTTTTATAAAGGGATATCCTCCCATATTCCTTCATGATGATCGTTTCTTGTGCCGTGTTCATTGTCTGCTTCATCTTCTTCGTTCAATTTTAGTAGACCCCTAGAAAAAGGAGTCTCAAGCAGATCATTCATTGAATGACTTTCCTGATTAATATCAACGACCCTTTTTCCTTGGATAGCTACAGACCACATTTTGTTTGCCTGATCAGTAACATAGAACACTTGTTTTGCTTGATATGCCATAATAAAAGGTTCATCTCTAAAACTTCTACTATTCAAATCAACCAATGTAAATCCCAACTGATCAATCATCACATCATTGTTGACATCAACCCACTTGCATTTGAAAATAGGAAGTTTAACTTTAACATAATCAACCACCCAAATCTCTTCAATAACCCCATAATAAGGTATTGCTGCCAATCTAGGATTCTTATCTTTCGAACTAGAGAAGTGCATAGATTCAGCCACTAATATAACCCCATTGTTCTGGACGGTGCTCCTATCATCAAGGGACTTCGTGTAAAACGTATAACCATTGATCACAAATGAAGTCCAACTTATGACATCAGCCTCAGGACCACGTGCTAACCATTTAATTGTATCAAAAACACATTCTTCGCCGTCAACCTTTTGTTTGAACCAATATGTAAAAGTTTTGTTATGCTCCCTAATTAACATTTGTTCAGTCATTCGACTATTTCCTTTTTGTACAATTTCTTTATGAGCATTAATGTAATCTTGAACTTCATCAACATTATTCAAGATGTATAAGTGGATTTATTGCAATTCATAAGGATCTACACTCTTCACTGAAGCCCTGCATCTACCGCCTTCTTCACCATGACGTTCAGGAAGTCCAATGTGTCCTACATTTGACAAGTAATCTTGACAAAACTCCATGGCTTCTTTAGAAACAATTTCTGAACAATAGATGCTTCAGGCCGATTAGGGTTCTTCACATACCCTTTTAGGATTTTCATAGTTCTTTCAATTGGGTACATCCATTGTAAATAGATAGGGCCACACAACTTGATCTCCCTGACAAGATGAACAATTAGATGTACCATGATGTCAAAAAAAGAAGGAAGAAAAAGCTTCTTAAGCTGGCACAAGATCATATATCCTTCATTTTCTAATTCATCCAATTTTTTTATCTCAATGACTTTACTACAAATAGCATTGAAGAAGAAACAAATTCTAGTCAAAATATGTAAAAGATCATATTCGGCAATGCCTCGAATAGCTACTGGGAGCAGTTGTTGCATTAAGACATGACAATCATGAGACTTTAGCTCTACTAACTTCAAGTCTTTCATCGACATAAGCTTCCTAACATTTGAAGAATACCCTGAAGGAACTTTGATGCCATGTAAATGCTAACAAAAGCTTCTTTTCTCATCCTTAGACAAAGTATGAGCAGCTGGAGGATAAAAAGTTCTCTTACCATATGGCTTTAGATGCAAGTCTTCTCGTATCCCCATTTCTTGCAAATCTAATATTTCCTTCACGCCATCCTTATAACTACCTTGTATATTAAGCAGTGTCCCAACAATACTATCATAAACGTTTTTCTCCACATGCATGGAATCAATACAGTGTCTTACATCAAGCTTCGGCTAATATGGAAGATTGAAGAAGACAGACCTCTTTTTTCATTTACTTTTCTCATTACTATTCTTTGTAGTCTTACCAAAGATAACATTCATATTTTTCACCTTTTCATAAACTTGCTCTCCAGTCAATGCCTTCGGAGCATCTTCAAACTCTTATTCACAAAAAAAAGCTTTCTTTAATCTACGATACGAGAGGCCTCATCTAAGAAATCTCCTATGGCCAAGATAAACTGTCTTTCTTCCATGTTGAAGTTGATGGTAGCATGTTCCTTCTTCACAAATCGAACATGCTTTATGGCCTTTAACACTATAGCCTGACAAGTTTCCATATGCAGGGAAGTCATTTATAGTACAAAAGATCATGGCTAGTATTTTAAAAACCTCCTTCTTGTTCGCATAAAAAACATCAACACCTTCCTCCCATTACTCTTTCAAGTCTTCGATCAAGGGTTCCAGGTAAACATATATGTCATTTCTGGGTTGTTTTGGTCCCGAAATCAATATAGACAACATGATATACTTTCGTTTCATGCATAATAGAGGAGATAAGTTGTAAATTACCAACAGAACAGGCCATGAACTATGTATACTGCTTAGGCTAGTAAAAGGATTCATGCCATCCGTGCTAAGCCCAAGCCTAAGGTTCCTAGGCTTTTCACCAAAGGCCGGAAATAATTGATCGATTTTCTTCCATTGAGAAGAATCAGCGGATGTCGAAGATTTCCATCGGATATCCTCTCATCCACATGCCATCTCAAATTTCTTGCATCGTTTTCATTAGCAAACAAGAGCTTGAACCTTGGTATGATTGGAAGGTACCACAACACTTTTGTAGGAGCGTTATTTGATTTGTACCTAAGGGTTTCACATATGGGACACTGTTGTTCCTCTTCATGCTTTTTTCTATACAATATATAATCATTAGGTCATGCATGGATCTTTTTATACTTCATCCCTAGTGGACCCAATATTTTCTTAGCATCATAGTACCGAAAAGGCAACTCATTATCATCTGGAAGCATGTCCTTAAAAGCCTCAAGAGTTTTTGAAAAACTCTTGTCGCGCCATCCATGTCGTGCTTTCAAGCTTACCAATTTCAATACTGCTTTCAACAATTGGTACTTTTTTCACCCTGGGTACAACGGCATCTCAGCATCACTACACATATTATCATATGCATGTGATTGCTCAAAAGTCTCTTCTCTTACATCACGAATAATATCCTCTATCCGATCATCCGTATCCGTGTCATTATCATCAAAGTTCACTCCCCCCTGTTGAGATGAACTTGGCATTTCTAATTCTTCACCATGCCATACCCACACTGCATAACTCTTACAGAATCCTTCACAAATTAAATGTGTATATATATCTACAGTACTTAGTCGCTTCTCATTCAAACATACTACACAAGGGCAATAAAACTTCCCACTACCATCATCGGCATTTCCACTAGCAAAGTCTAAAAAACCCCTAACCCCATTATCATATTCAATACTCGTTCATTTAGCGTTTATCCAACTATGATCCATATATATCTCAACACTTCTAGCACCCTATATCCAATAACAAAAGGATAGACAAAAAAACAACAACAATAGAGTTTTAGATATTTCAACGAAATTAACAGGCACCATTTGAAACTAGTATTGTTTTAACAAACCAATAACACTGACAATAATCAAACAAATGGACTAAACTAAAATAGAACATAGAGTGATATTAATCCAAGCCAAATATCACAGGGATATAATTAAAAGTTAAAGCATATATCTAACAAGAATGTGCAGATTTAATTTTTTTAAGATTACGTTTAAGTGCTCAAAGCAACAAGAACCATTTTTTCATTGAACATTATTAATTATTGAACAACGTACAACTAAATAACAGATCGAACACTAACCTGATTGAAGACCAAGGAGTAAGCTTCAACCCAAAGTTACGGTGGCGTCAACTGAGGTTAAAATAAAGTCCTCAAATTCACGACACTGACAAAGGGAAGTCAAGTCAGAGGAGAATGGTCACTGCGGAGATTAGAGGTGGCGGTGGAGAAGACGGACGATAATCAAAGAACAGCGACGACAAACATAGCAACGGCAGCGGTAATATGGAGGAGAGTTGAGCAAATAAGGGATGGGATGCCATGGACGAGTTCAGAACAAGCTCGGACAGAGCTCATAGAGAAATGACAAAAAGAGAAGAAAGGGTTCACAAAGCGCGCGATCTGGGTGCGGGAGGAAAAATAAGGGTGAAAAATCTTACGTTTAAGACCGGTTATTATTAAAAACCGGTCTTAAAAGAGGGAAATTTCACATTTTAAAAATCGGTCTTAAAACGTTATTGCATTTTGAATTTAAAATGTTTTAAAATTTAAGACCGGTTTACATATAAACCGATCTTAAATGTTAAATATTTTAGTAAACCGGTCTTAAATGTTAAAACATTTTAAATTCATAAAAATTTTAACACTTTAAGACCGGTTTTATTTATAACGGGTCTAAATAAATTTTTTAAGACCGGTTTTTTAAAGAACCGGTTTTAAAAGTTCAATATAATTACAAAACTGCCACCGCGCAAATGTTTAAAACCTTATCCGTCAAAACCAATCTAAATGTGGCAGTCTAAAAAGGGTTTTTTCCAGTAGTGTTATATTAAACCGTTACTCAAGCACAATAACTGCTACTTTATTTTTAGCGGTTCAATCTCACTGCTACAACATTGCCATAAGCTAAAATCATTTTGTGTGATATTTGTAGAGGTTATATAACCACTACAAATATCAAAAAGAGAAATTTCAAGGCGGGAGAAGAAAAATGAAAATTTTTAGGTATTTTGTAGCGGTTCAAAAACCATTACTAATATTAGAAATTTAATTAGTAGCGGTTATATAACCGCTACTAATTTCATCCAAATTCAAAATTCACGCCAAAAATTAATTTCAATTTGAAAAAGGTGCGTTAATTTGTAGCAGTTTAGTAACCGCTACAAAAATTAAGAAATTTTTTTTTAAAAAATACAATAATTTGTTTCAGTTTTTTATATTAAATTAAATATTTTATTTTTTTTAGTAGTTTAGCTAATTTAATTAGCTTATTATTCAATAGTTTAGCTCATTTATAAATTAAAAGGAATAATTTAATTTAGTTGGATAAGTATAAAGATTGTATTGATAATATTATTAAGGATCCATAGGTAATAAGGAATTATTATGTTGTCTATTACAATGTAATTGTGTATGAAAAATAAATGAAAATGAGATAAAGCTCTGAAATATCAAAAAAAATGGTGAGAATAAATTTTATACGAAGGAAAGAAGTATTCAAATAAAAAATTAAAAAACTTGTTACCATATTTGATCGTATTGTTAAGCTCCTCAACTCATACAAAAAAATTTGTAAATGATAGAAAATGAAAGAAAAGTAAGGTGAAAAGAAATGGGGGAGTGTTTGAAACGAGATGTGGCAGAGGTATTTATAGGGATCCATGTAGCATTTGTAGCGGTTAATGTATCCATTTTGTAGCGGTTTTTAATTAGTAGTGGTTATTTTTATTTTTGTAGCGGTTTGAAAACTGCTATAAATATTATTTTATTTTATTTTTAAATATTTTTTTCTAGTTTTTTTAAGACAAAAACATAATTTGAATTTGATCACTCATCATCGGCATCCCTACAGAAATTATGCAGAAAAATTATTTTTAGTGATGTATTATTAAATTTAAAAAAATTAATTTAAATGATGTGGACTTAAAAAGAGACACACAATAGAGGTAAATTGTCATCGCCTTCAAGGGAGTAGTTTTCAAAATTGACGGGTTGAAATGACTCACTCTCGTAGGCGATGTTATCGCCTTCATCCATGTTGTAAAGGTCTCGTGGCTTTAAATGAACGACCATATGCCAATCTCTGTGCCTCTCGTCCTCGACATAATAAACCTGATGTGCCTCCGAAGCAAGAATATACAGCTCATCATCTTGAGAAATACCAGTATGAATCGGCCGTGAGAAATTGACTGATATGATCCCTAAGTCTCAAGGTCAACAAAGTACCTTGAACAAAAATACAACACCTCATCCCCTATATAGCCTTCAGTTATAGAACCTTCTGGCCACGCCTTATTCCTTACGTAAGATTTTAATTTCCCAAGGAACCTATGAAGTAAAGAAGAGAAAATTGATATTAAATGCTGAAAAGGAAGACTAGCAAACATAAGAACTAACAATGAAACACATTTAAAATAAGTACCTCTCAATCGGATACATCCATCAGCGAGCTTTGTTTCATGAATGAGGTGGACTGTAAGGTGAACCATCACAGTGAAAAAGGACGGAGGAAAGATCATCTCTAAATGACAAAGCATAAGAATGATTTTGGACTGCAGCTGATCGAGCTCCTCAACGATCAAAACCTTAGAACACAACTTCTGAAAGAAAGAACAAAGTTCCACCAAAATGATAGAAATATCAGGAGGAAGTGCATTCTTTATAGCCAGAGGGAGTAACTGCTGCATAAGAACATGTAAGTCATGACTCTTTAGGCCAGCAACCTTTCGAGCCTGCAAGTCAACACATCGAGAAATGTTGCTTGAATACCTATCAGAAACTTTTAATTTCTTCAACGTCGCGAGGAAGACTTCCTTATTCAGTTTTGTGAGAGTAAACTTTGCTGGCTAAAATTTGTCATGCTCATTTGGCCAAGCATCTTCACGAACTCCCATGGTGCGTAAATCTTTCCTTGCTTGAAGGTGATCTTTTGTCTTGCCGAGTTCGTTAAGCAATGTATATAGCACATTATCGCAAACATTCTTTTCAATGTGCATGACATCAAGAATGTGACAAAGTAAAATTAGATATCCAATATGGAAGAGTGAATAAAATACTTATCTTTTTCTACTGCTGAGGCACCGAAGTCCTGTTTGTCTTTTGGCGAGTTTCTGCTGAATCATCGCTTTTTCCAAACTCAAAGTCAACATCCTCAAGCTGCTGTAAGATATCTGTACCGGACAAAGTCTGAGGTGATCCTCTTTTTTTTGGTTTACCATTGAAGCGATTCCGTTGCAATCTGAACTTATGCCTTTCATCGAGAAACCTCAGATGCCCTATAAGCACTACTTTCGACTGTGGGGAAGGCGCACCGCGTTAGAGTCAAAATTGTAAGCTAGACATGCCAACCCAGTATGCACATTCCAACCAAAAATGTGCCAAGGCCAGAAAAGTCACTAATCATCTACATCAAGGCTGCACGCAAGTTGAACAAAGTTTTCCCGTAAGCGTCGTACGTCTCCATACCGACATTTCATAGGTCAAGCAATTCCACAATAAGCGGTTGGAGATACACATCGATGTTATTGCACGGTGCCTTTTTGCTTGGAATGATCATAGACATAATGAAGGAGCTTTGTTTCATACACATTTAGGGGGTAAGTTGTAGGGAACTAAGACCAGTGGCCAAATACTGTAACTTGTGCTAAGATTCCTGAAAGGATTGAAATCGTCGGTCGCCAAAGCAAACTGAATATTTCTGGGGTTAGTCGAGAAATTTGGAAAGTCGTTGTCAAACATTTTCCAAGCATCTGCATCCTGGGGATGTCTTAATTTACCGTCTTCATTCTTATCAACGGCATGCTACCTCATGTGTTTCGCAATTTTAGACGACATAAATAATCTTTGTAGACGAGGTTTCAAAGGGAAGTACCTGAGAATCTTTGCAGGTTTCTTCTTCTACGTTTTCCCCTTCCGAATTGTCTTGTACCTCAATTACCAAACCCCAATTACCATTGAGTCTAATGCTTAAACTCATGAACCTATATATTTAAGCATTATTAAAACCCCTTAGAGAGTGACTACGAAATAAATAATACATTTAGGTTCAACTACAATTCTAATTCAATCAAACTATCCAACAATACCATGTTAAATAGAGAGAAACAATAGAATCATAGATAAACATATATATAACCATATATATTAATGGGCACAAATCCTCATTACAAATTCCAAATCACAATAACTCAATCCATAGAAATCATAACTAAAATCATAGTCTTATTACATAAATGAATTCCTAAACATAAGAAATCACAAATATAATGAGCTATAGATAAAATAAACTCCCCTTTGAAGCACATGTGAGCTCAAGTCATCTCTAATTCATCTCCAAGAGCACAAAATTGCCTAGCTACTCGTGAGAATAGCTTCAAGAAATATAGTCACACACTGATTCAAACACCCAACCATAAAATCACATATTAAAATAACCAATTAGCACTAATTCAAGGAAGGCACTGGGGTTGGATTTTGAACCAACAAAACAAAACAGAAAAGAGGAAGCCACGCCTAAAACAAATCAGAACATAGGAGCTACGTTGGAAATCTGGAATGGTTCAAAACAGAGGGAGGCCGACAACAGTAATGGAAGATGCAACGAGGATGGTGGTTCCTGTCTCTGCCACTCTAGATCGGCCCCCAACCTTTCTTAACTCCCAGCTCACTCCTCCTCACTCACAGCCCAGCTCTTCAGTTTACTTGTGGCAACTCCTCCTCAATGGAATCTCAACACTTACCGGCGATGGAAATGATGGTGAGGTTGGAGTGAATGTCGCCAGCGAGTATGAAGGGCGACGGAGTAGTTGAAGATGTGAAGGTGGAGATGATCAAAGTGGAAAGAGAAATTTGAGAATGTCGCCGCTGTAGCTCTCACGTCTCTATGCTGTCTCTCTTTTGAAGTCAGCAATCTCATTACTTCTACCTGATTTCATAGGCAAAACGTAACAGTTTTGCTCCTAGACCAAACTGGATTTTCTGATATTTGGGGGACTAAACGTCATTTCTGAAATTCATCCCCAAACTGCCATTTTCAGTTTTAATCCAATTTTTCAAGCATCTAAAATTAAAAATAATTAAATCAACATCAAATATTCTTAGAAAAATCAATGATTAAGAGTAATTACAATTTTTATAACAATTTTTCCCTTTTTAGTTCTAATTCAATGTATTTACTCTTAATGCCAATTTAATCACAAAGAATGCATTTTAAGCTCTATAAGTATGACAAAATCCTCAAATAAAGTATAAAAATATATAATAAAATTAGGATTTGTCAGTGGCATCTCTTACAAGTCTCCTTGCTGGAATAATTCGAGCAACATCGACATTCCCTTGTCTGTGATTCCACACAAGTACTTGATATGATACAATTTGATCAAGAAAGATAATTTAGAATATTTTTGACAACCTTGATATAAAGGACGATCTGCTTCATCCATCAAGCTGAAAAAATCCCAAGCTTCTTCATTCCTCATGAACACCGGCTTAAAATCTTGCACTTCTTCGTTGAAGTTGTCGCCTTGAAATCCAAATGCATCACACACAACATCATTAACAGGATCGTCTTCATCTAGTTGAACTCCTACTTATGAACTTTGAGGAAGAGCATCATCATTCTAATGCTGGCCTTCTCACCATGAACTACCCAGAACGTATAGTCCTCCGGGAAAGGCTTCAGAAGCAAATGTTCCTTAACAACATTTCGTGCATGCCACTTCTTGAACTTGCATCTCTGACATGGACAGACGATCTTGCCATTACAGCTGGAGTGAATGCGAAATCCAAGAAATTGTTTAATCCGTACAAATATTCCAGAGAATTGTGTGTCAACCTGATCCATGACTTATCCATAGCTACTAGTGAGAGAGAAGAAAGTATAGTGAAGAAGATGAGTGAATAGAGAATGACGAATGCCTGGAACCTTATATTCTAAAATTCCAACGTTTAATATTTTGTAGCGGTTTAAACACCGCTACGGTACTACACATTTGTAGCGGTTATATGTATAAAACCGCTACTAATATCAAAGCCGTTGGAAATCAAATTAAAGAATTTGTTTTAAACTTGTAGCGGTTATAAGAGAAACCACTACTAATATTCATTTGTAGCGGTTATGCATAAGTAACCACTACAAATTTGCACAAAGGCAAGGATATTCAAAATTCAAAAGTTGAGTATTTGTAGCGGTTATTTATGTAACCACTACAAATAATCAACATTTCAATTTTGAATTTTCTGCACACATGTCTTTACATTTGTAGCGGTTATTTTATTAACCGCTACAAAAATGGAACTATATTTCTAAATCTAAAAAAAATAAATTATATATATTTGTAGCGGTGTTACAATAAAACCGCTACAAATATAATAAAATTTTCTTTGTAGCAGTTCTTGTGTTAATCGCTACAAAAATGGAACAATATTTCTAAATCTAAAAAAAATAAATTTTATATATATATATATATATATATATATTTGTAGCAGTGTTAGAATAAAACCGCTACAAATATAACAAAATTTTATTTGTAGCGGTTATTATGTTAACCGCTACTAATATAATTATATTTGTACCGGTTATCGTGTTAACCACTACAAATATATTATATTTGTAGCGGTTTTATTGTAAAACCGCTACAAATATATATAATTTATTTATTTATTTTTAATTTTAGAAATATAAATAATACTGTTGCAATTAATTCACAAATTCAACAACGCAGTCTAAGAATATAAATATAACTATGGTAAACGCAATAAGAATTTAAGTTTTAAAATAAAAAATTATATATATTTATTTACAAATGTTTCAACAGTAGATAAAAAAAAGATGTCCTAAACTAAGTAGTTGGGGGCTGATCATCTGGTGCTTCCTCAGGTGGGGCTCCCTCAGGTGCCGCTGGATCGAGGCGCTGGGCAAAATTAACAGCACCATTATCATCAGCAGGAGGAGTAGGCTGGACGACGAGCCGAGGGATAAGGGGAACCTGTGGATACTGCTCGTCCAGGAACAGGCGACTCCATGACCGCTCGAGCATGTTGTTCGTGATATCACGCCACTGCGTCTGCTGAGCGTAGATAAAATCAGCCTGTTGCTGTAGATGCAGCCACTGCAGCCTGTGTTCGGGCCAAATCTAACCGCAGCTACTCAACAAACTCGTCCCTCGGACGTCTGACCCCTCTAAAGCTGCTAGCCTCAAAGGCGGCGCTCCTGCCATAGACCATACTAGGTCTGGCGCCTATCCCCATACCCCGCACGCGTTCGAGGTGCTCAGCCTGACCCGAACCCGCCTTCAAAGGAGCCGTCGGGTCCACTGACCCCCGTGACTCCTCGGCCTGGGTCTCTCGCAGCTCAGCTTGTGACTGCTGCATCCGCTCCTGCATTTTATGAAACAATTACTTATTAGCATTTTTCATTATTAAGTTGGTTTTATAAAAATTATAATAATGAAATTACTTATAATGGTCGCCTCTGCCTGCTAAGAGGTCAGAGTCCCGTCACGGTGTCTGTGTGTGATGGTGTACAACTCCTCATAGTCCGTCTGACGGTTCTCCTGCTGTGCCTTCCTCTCCTAAAACAATTACAAAATTCAATTAATATTATGAAATAACTAGCTAAAAGTCAGTAATATTATGAAAAGTTACCAACTCGGTATAAGTGACAGCAAACGTCTTCGATCCTACTGTATGGTGGATCGTCTGCTGCTCATGGCATCTAGTGTTCTTCTGAGAAAACGCCTGAAAAAAAAACAATATTAAATGTATTAAAACATTTAAAATTAATAAAGTTTAAATTAAAATTCATTAAATTTAAATTATAATTTAAAAATTAAAAATTACAAAATTATATATAAATAATCTAATAAATACATTACCTGCCCCTCAGCGCTCCTCCTGAACTGGACGAAACTCACCCAGTCGTTTGGCGGGACGCCGTCTGGGACCCTCTCGATCAGCTGCTCCAGAGGCATCGTCCCATCCTTATCCACACTATGAAAGGGATGATTCCTCCTGTTCCTCTAGCGATCACCCATCTTTATCAGGGTATACCTCTTCCGGTTGGCCCGGACGGTAAACCACAGTTGAAAAAAAAATTATTTAAATATCAATAATTACAAAAACCATATTAAAAAATATTAATTAAATAGAATTAATTACAAAAAATATTAATTAAATACTATGAATTACCTGCACCATATCCTCCCAAGCTAGGTCCTTTGGCCCTTTCGGAACGTGCCTCCACGTCTTGAACTGAAGGGGGAACCACATCCAATTCGAGCCCAGCTCGTTCAGGAAGCGGTTGAACATGTAGCCCCCATTTGTCAATGAGCTGGTTCGTGCCCTCATTTCACGGTACTAGAACTCGTAGTGTCCGGTCCATGTTGTTCAGACCGGCCACGTCCAGCTTCCTCGTGGACACATTCCCCTACTCATTTGCACAATTTACCGTACGTTAGATAAATTGTAATTCAAATTTAACATTTCAAATTTAAATAAATAATTTATTAAATAAAAAAAATTATTTACCTTGGACCAGCACCTCAAACCCAATAGACTGCGAAGATGACCCTCGTGGGTTGTTTTGCTCCCGCGCCTCCTCCTCATCGAGGAACTGCTCCATCTCTTTGATTCCAATCGGAATGTCGAAGTCCTCGTTCGCGTTATAGTCCTCGATGCTGATATCTCCTTCCCCCAAATCAGGCACTTTTGGTGCGGTAGTCTCTTATGGGATCATTTACGGTGCCTGTGGTAGGGCCGACTCCTGTGGGAAGATGGACTGAAATGTCACGGTGGCCCTCCCTCCATGTTGCCCCCTCCTTCTGCCCCCTGCTCTACTACTGCCTTCCTTCAAAATCGGTCTGGGGAACTCGGGCTCCTTCCCCCTATACTCTCTTGAAGCTATATCAACTACAAAAATTAAAAAAAAAACATTTTAGTCACATTATTATGCAAAAATATAATAAAAATACAAATACAAATAAAATATGTATTATCTCCATACCACAAGTACAAATAATGAGAAATATTGCAGCAAAAACTCTTCCACATATGTCTCACTGCTCAAATGTAAAAGAAAACACTTAGAGAAACTTTAGGAAACAAAATGGTCAAACGTAAAAGTGAATGGAGGCGGCGTGCTTATATAATGGAGGCATTAGTAGTGGTTCTTGAAAGAACCACTACATCAACCACTACAAAGCAACTAGGATGGCTAAACTTTGTAGCGGTTTTATAATAACCGCTACAAATTGCAAAAACCTTTGAAGTTCTGTAGTGGTTATGTTACAGACCCACTACAAATTTGGAGGCCTCTGAAATTCTGTAGTGGTTATAAAGTTTTAACTGCTACAAATAGGCGACGTTTGGAATTTTGTAGCTGTTCAGTTGGTTAAACCACTACAAATAACCGCTACACTGTTGGCGAGTCTTAGTCGCGCCAAGTGGCGGCAACCTTGTAGCGGGTTTTATTTTTTAACCGTTACAATTTAACCGCTACAAGTTTTGGCGGGAAATGCGAGCCATATTTGTAGGAGGTTTTTCTACTTAACCACTATAAAAAAAACGTTGCAATCTGTCGCGCCACTTGGCGCGTAGCTTGCCGCTACAAATTTGTAGTGGTTTAGGTTAAAATTGCTATAAATTTTAATATTTGTAGTAGTTAATTATAACCGTTACAATGTCACCGCTACAAAATGCCATTTTTTTGTAGTGAGAAATACAGAGCATAAGCTGCCATATCAGCAAAATGAAGAAGAAAAGGAAAGGAATCAGTAAAACCAAGGAAAACCAGCTCAAATCTCTACAAATCTTCAATCCCCACTTGATTTCCCTTGCTTTATGGCAAACCCAAGCTTAGAGAAGTGTTACAGTCGCCCCTCTAGGTATTTCTGAATTAGGATCCCCTCTTTCAGTCTCTAGTATCCGCTTTTATACCCCCTGAATGTCAAAATGCCTATATCGGGGGTTGGCCGCGGCTAGAAGATATGTGGGCCGCGGCCAATAAGTTACTGACCAATTTTAGGCCGCTGCCCAAAGATGCTTGTCCGCGGCCAGTATGTTTTTGACCTCCTGTTTTCCTTAAAAGCCTTAAAAGCCTCAAGCGTTTTTGAAAAACTCTTGTCGCGCCATCCATGTCGTGCTTTCAAGCTTACCAATTTCAATACTGCTTTCAACAATTAGTACTTTTTACACCCTGGGTACAACGGCGTCTCAGCATCACTACATATATTACCATATGCATGTGATTGCTCAAAAGCCTCTTCTCTTACATCACAAATAATATCCTCTATCCGAACATCTGTATCTGTATCATTATCATCAAAGTTCACTCCCCCCTGTTGAGATGAACTTAGCATTTCTAATTCTTCACCATGCCATACCTATACTGTATATCTCTTACAAAATCATTCACAAATTAAATGTGTATATATATTTGCAGTACTTAGTCACTTCTCATTCAAACATACTACACAAGGGCAATAAAACTTCCCACTATCATCATCGGCATTTCTTCTAGCGAAGTCTAAAAAACCCCCTCACCCCATTATCATATTCAACACTTGTTCGTTTAGCGTTTATCCAACTATGATCCATATATATCTCAACACTTCTAGCACCTTATGTCCAACAACAAAAGAATAGACAAAAAAACAACTATAGAGTTTTAGAAATTTCAACGAAATTAACATACACCATTTGAAACTAGTATTATTTTAACAAACTAATAACATTGACAATACTCAAACAATCACACTAAATTAAAACAGAACATAGAGTGGTATTACTTCAAGTCAAAAATCATAGGGATGTAATTAAAAGTCAGAGCATATATCGAATAAGAATGTGCAAATTTTTTTCCAGATTACGTTATCACAAAACAATTGGATTTCCAATAAACTATAATAACAACTTGTGGGAATTAAGTACTCAAAACAACAAGAACCATTTTTTCATAGAACATTATTAATTATTGAACCATGTACAACTAAATAACAGATCGAACATGTATTAACCTGATTGAAGACCAAGGAGTGAGCTTCAACCCAAAGTCATAGTGGCGTTGACTGAGGTTAAAATAAAATCCTCAAATTCACGACACTGACAAAGGGAAGTCAAGGCAGAGGAGAATGGTCACTACAAAGAATAGAGGTGGCAGCAGAGAAAACTGACGATAATCAAAGAACAGCGACGATGAACACATCAATGGCAGCGGTAATGACGGAGGAGAGTTGAGCAAATGAGGGACAGGACACCGTGGACGAGTTCAGAACAAGCACGGACAGAGCTCACAGAGAAATGACGCAAAGAGAAGAAATGGTTCATAGAGCGCGCGATCTGGGCGCTGGAGTAAAAATATGGGTGAAAAAACTTACCTTTGAGACCGGTTTTCGATAAAAATTGGTCTTAAAGTTGAAATATTTAAGATCGGTTTTTATAGAAACTAGTCTTAGATGTTTTACATGTAAGACCGGTTTTATAGAAACCGATTTTAAAATTTTTAACAATTTCAAATGTTTTAAATTTAAGACCGGTTTTTATAATAACTAGTTTTAAATTTTAAACATTTAAGACCAGTTTTTCTATGAACCAGTCTTAAATATTTTATATTTAAGACTGGTTTTTATAGAAACCGGTCTTAAAATGTTAAAATTTTTAATTTTTTAAATATTTTCATATTTTTAGACTGGTTTTATTTATAACCGGTCTAAATAAATTTTTTAATACCGGTTTTTTTTAGAACCGATCTTAGAAGTTCAATATAATTACATAATTGCTACTGCGTAAATTTTTAAGAGCTTATCCGCCAAAACCAATCTAAATGTGGCGGTCTAAAAAGGTATTTTTCCACTAATGTTAGTGTCATTGGATCAAAATGCTTGGATAAAGAACCTTTATAATTTAATTAATATGCTCGGATTTGGAATTATATACCCTTGATCAAATAAAAAAACCTATTTCACAATTCATTTGACCCGGCAAAGAAACTTTTTTCCCGTCATATTTCATTCAATGAAAGTAATTAACTCAAGCCTCCATCATATTTATGGAGTGTCAAACTTGCAATATCACACTTGAACAAATTTAAATGAGGTGTCTGGTGTCATTGAGCCAGAATACCCGAACAAAAAAACTTTTTTAGTTTAATCAATATGCCCAGATTTGGAATTATATACCATTGATCAAATAAAAAAAATCATAATTTATTGGGTTTGGGTAAAGAAACTTATATTTCCAGTCATCTTTCATTTAACGAAATTAATTAACTCACACCTCCATCATATCTATATGGAGTGTCAAACTTGCAATATCACACTTAAAAAATTTTGAATGAGGTGTTTGGTGTCATTGAGCCATAATGCCCGAACTAAGAATCTTTCTAATTTAATTAATATGCCCAAATTCGAAATTATATACCACTGATTAAGTAAAAAATTCGTAATGGCTCAGGTAAATAAACTTTTTTTCTTGTCATCTTTCATTCAGTGAAAGTAATTCATTCACGCCTCTCTCATATTTATGGAGTATCGAACTTGCAATATCAAACTTGAAAAAATTTAAATGAGGTGTTTGGTGTCATTGAGCCAAAATGCCCGAACAAAGAAACTTTTTAATTTAATTAATATGCCTAGATTTAGAATTATATAGCCTTGATCAAATAAGAATTTCATAATTCAATGGTTTATGTAAAGAAACTTTTTTCCCATTTTCTTTATCATTCAACGAGAGTAATTAACTCACGCTTCCATCATGAATATGGAATGTCGAAATTGCAATATCAATCATTTTAAAAAAAGTGAATGAGGTGTTTGGTGTCATTGATCCAGAATGCCTGGATAAGGAACCTTTTTAATTTAATTATTATGCTCAGATTTAGAATTATATACCATGGATAAGAAGAAAATTTCATAATTCATTGGACTAAGTAAAGAAAATTTTTTTCCTTAATCTTTCATTCAGCGAAAGTAATTAACTCAATCCTCCATCATATTTATGGAGTGTTGATATTGCAATATTACTACAAAAAAACATGAAAATTTTTTAATAGAATTTTTTTCTTGGCAAATTCCATCTTTTGTTATGGAATCCGTCAGAAATTTGCGACGGAATTTAATTCTGTCGGAAATTGTGAGGGAATTTAAATTCCATTGCAACTTTCAACGAAAAATAATTCCATCAGAAATTCGGTGGCAAAATTTAAAAATTATTATTTTTAATTAATTAATTATTATTTAATTTAATTTAATTTTAAAAAGTTATTTTTATAAAATTTATTAGTTATTAATTAATATTTTTAATTTAATTTTTAATTTTTTTAATTATTATTTTCTAATTTCTAAAATATTTTAAATTTCCAATCATAGGTTTTTGTCCCTATTGGAGCAAAATTGTCATATAAAATTTATTAATTATTAATTAATATTAGTAAAAAAACATTAGTTTATAATTATTTATTAGTTATTAATTAATGTTAATCAAAAAATTAATAAATATATATTTATAAATAATTAATTATGTAAAATAAGATTATATATATAATTGTGTAATAATAGAACGCAAAAGCAGTCGAGCCCATTCGGTAAGGCATCGCGCTCGTGCAGACGAGGTCGTAGGTTCAAATCAAAGGATGCTAACTTGAGTTGCATTTCCAAGAGAAAAGAGGTTGCGACACATAGTGGAGGGAGACTGCGACGCGTGGCGGATCTGAGTGTCAGCGACAAGGTGGAGGCTGCCGGAGCTACCATGCGCCGTCGCCGGCGATGAGGTGGTGGGCATCAGAGTTGCTGCTTGGCATTTTAAAATTTAAAAAATCAAAAATTAGTTTGCGACGGAGTTAGTTCCATTGGGAATTGTGAGGGAATTTGCAACGGAATTAATTCCGTTGGGAATTGCGACGGAATTGTGTTGTGACAGAAAATTCCGTCGGAAATTGGTTTGTCACGTTGTTATTAGTGATGGAATTTATTTCTTCAGAAATTTCGTCCGAAATCTATTTCTGTCGGAAACTCTCAATTTCGTGGCAAATTTCGTCAGAAATTCAATATTTTTTTGTAGTGTATAACACTTAAAAAAATTCAATGAGGTGTTTGGTGTCATTGAGCAAGAATGCCCGAGCAAAGAAGCTTTTTTAATTGAATTAACATGCCCAGATTTGGAATTATATACCCCTAGATCAAATAAAAAAATTTAATATAATTCATTAGTTCAAGTAAAGAAACTTTTTTTCCGTCATCTTTCATTCACCAAAAGAAATTAACTCAGGTCTCCACCTATCTTAGGTGTGGAGTGTCGAACTTGCAATACCACACATAAAAAAGATCGTGTTTGGTGTCATTAAACCAAAATGCCCGAACACAAAACCTTTTCAATTTAGTTAATATGCCCAAACTTAGAATTATATAGCTTTGATCAAATAATAATTTCATAATTCAATGGTTTAGGTAAAGAAATTTTTTTCCCGTTATCTTTCATTCAAATTCAATGAAAGTAATTAACTCACGCCTCCATCATATTTTTGGAGTGTCGAACTTACAATATCACACTTCACTAAATTTTTTTTTTTTGCCAAATAGAGAAATGCATTAACCTGGAAATAAGATACATCAAGTCTGGGTACAGAATCAGAAAACTAAACTACACCTACACAACTATAATATTTACAAACAACAAAATGTTACTAGTCAGGGGCTCTGGTCCTTCTACATATATCAGCCTTTAGTAACTTCCGCAACTGCTCCGGTGGTCTTAGGACCCAGTCTCTTGGGCATGATCCTCCTAAGTGCGCTTTTGCAACCCAGTCGGCTACACAGTTCGCTTCCCTAGAAATCCAATTGCAAGAATGGTTCCCAATCATTTTCCTTGAATTTTGAATATTATCAAGGAGATTAATGCAACTCCAATCATTTGGAGAAGAGTCATTTTCCAAACATTTCATCAACACCTGATTATCTGACTCAAAATGTACTTCCTCAAGCTGATTCTGTTGGACATATTGCACGACTTCGAGTAAAGCAATTCCTTCCGCCATGAAGGCTGAATTTGCATTCACTATCCGTGCTTTTCCATCCAATAACCAGCCATTGGAATCTCTCACAACAAAAACAACCGCTGCTCTATTATCCATTTCTTTGAAAGCACAGTCACAATTAATCTTAATATGGTTACCTACTGGTAAAGTCCACGAACGTTGCTTGTGTATCCCAGTCACATTCTGATTTGAGACTTGTGGCCCCATATTTGACCATCCCCTCGCATTCCAAAATTCCTGCAACAGTTTACAAGCATTTGATGTTACAAATAAAGGATCAGGTGCTACATTTTCAAACAGAAATGCATTTCTTGCTTTCCATATTTGCCACAAAGTCATAGAGAGAAGAGCCTTTTGCCATGGATTAAAGCTAGACTCCCCCAGCCAATGCGCCACCCACTGATTAATATCCAAGCTCTCATCTTGATCAGCTTTGAATGAGAATATGCTTCCAAACCATGTTAGTTTAGACCATTCACATTGAAGAAATAGGTGTTCTAAGGACTCAGGGTATTCCTTGCAAATTAAACAGAGATCCACTTGGCAACATTGTCTCTTCATTAAATTTTTAAATGACGGTAAAGCGTTAGACAGTATTCTCCACATAAAGTTCTTTACCTTTTGAGGTACCTTTAGGCTCCAAACTGCTTTCCATATTGATCTATGCGCACTATTTGAAGATTCTGGGATTTGTTCTAGTCTTCTTAGCACCTCTCTCTTGGCCACCTCATACCCCTCTTTTACAGAATACTCCCTCTTCTTCCCCCTACCTATACCCATTTGTCTTCTCTATGTTTATTTACATTCACAATCAGTTCACAAATAGCTTCCCTTTCTCTTTGCGAGATCCATCCCTCGATTGATGTTAAGTTCCATCCCCCACCACTCAACAGTGCCTCAACCCTAAGGTCTAGGAATGTATTATGAGGGCACTGCGACATCAGTTTTTTTTCCCTTGGAGGCTCCCAATCCATGGATCCTGCCAAACTCTTGTACCCTTACCATTTCCTATGTTAATGACAACCCTATTCTCTAGGACTTTTCTTCCTTCTAGGATACTAGACCATAACCACGAGGAAGTCCTACCTTTGCATGCTTGCATGAATGAACATTTAGGGAAATATCTAGCCTTAAGCAATTTTACCCATACTTGATCAGGATACTGGAGTATGCGCCAGCCTAACTTAGCTAGCAAAGCAAGGTTGAAGGCTTCAAAGTCTTTAAATCCTAGGCCTCCTTCTAATTTATGCCTCCTCATTTTGTCCATTGAAACCCAATGCACTTTCCTTTCCCCCCTCCTCGCACTTCCACCAGAATCTAGACACAATGCCATCTAGTCGTTTCAGCACACACTTAGGATAGAGAAAGCACGACATGGAGTACACAGGAATAGAATTAGCCACGAATTTAATTAGCACTTCCCTACCTGCCTCTGATAAAAAGGTTTTTTTCCACCCTTGGATCCTTTCCCCCATTCTGTCCAAAACCAAGCTCAATGCTTGAGCTTTCGATTTTCCCCAAATAATTGGCAAACCCAAGTAATTACCCGGAATATCAACAGCATGTATCTGAAAGATTTTGCCAATTTCCTCTTTTTGAATTTCTGGGACATTTTTGGAAAAATATAAGCAAGACTTTCCCACATTGATTGCTTGGCCAGATGCTTCACAATATTGCTGGATTATCATTTTCAAATTTCTGCACTGTTCTATATCTGCTCGGAGGAAGAAAACCGAGTCGCCCGAAAAAAAACTATGAGATATTTCAGGACAATTCCTAGCAGGCTTAATTCCCCTCAACAGCCCTCTTCTCTTCTCCCTCTCAATTAACCTTGAAAGCACATTATTTACAATAATGAAAAGGTAAGGGGATAAAGGGTCACCTTGTCTCAGTCCTCTCTGTGGCATCACACTAGATATTCTCCTACCAGATAACTTAATTGAAAATCTCACTGAACTCAGACACCAGAAAATCCTTTCTACCCATTTTTTGTCAAAGCCCATTTTTAACAAAGTGGCACAGAGGAAGTCCCATTCTATTCTGTCATACGCTTTATTCATATCTAATTTGATTGCTAATTCCCCAAACACTGTCCTCTTCTTTTTCATATGATGAAAGACCTCATGCACAATTACTATATTATCCTGGATTAATCTACCCGGTACAAATGCTCTCTGACTCTCATCCACTAATTTATCTAACAGGGGTTCAGTCTATTTGCCATCACTTTTGAAAATATTTTATATGAAAAATTGCACAAACTGATAGGCCTATAATCATTTACTGTCTCAGGGCAATCTACTTTTGGAATAAGCACCAGATCAGTTGAATTAATTTGACTCAAAGGAAACCCATCCTGAAAGAAGGCTTTGATTAGATCACATACCTGGTCTCCAATAATATCCCATGCTTTCTGATAGAAGAGTCCGGTAAAACCATCCGGGCCTGGCGCTTTCTGTCCCCCTAACTGGAAGACCGCTTGCTTGACCTCTTCTATTGTAATTTCTGCCATCAGAGCTTTGTTATCCATCTCAGTAACCCCTCGCTCCACACTATCCAACACGTTGGAAAATTCTCTTGAGCCACTTGTTGAAAAAAGGGTAGCATAAAACTCAGCAAATCTGTCCCCAATGTCCTTCTCTGTTTCCAACTATTCATCTTGGTTTCCCCTGACCCTTGAGATCTTGTTTCTGCATCTTCTTCGAATTGTAGCCATATGGAAGAATTTTGAATTCTTGTCTCCACATTTTAGCCATTCAATTCTTGATTTCTGGGCCCAAAATACTTCCTCTTGATCCCATAGCTCTTCAATCTTTATTTTCAGGTCTCTGATTTCATTGGCAATTCCCGAACTCCATTCTGAATCCAAACACACTTGAACTCTCTTTACCAGTTGGTTGATGATCTTCTTGCTATTCTTGAACTCCTTTTTACTCCATTCCTTGAGAGCATCCCTTACCCCATTCAAATTACTCACAAATTCCTCCAGATCCTTTTTAGAACCACCAGTTTTCCAGCTTGTTTTGATCAACTCCAGCAAGTTGGGGTGAGTAATCCATCTTGCATCAAACCGAAATTCAATGGGAGTGTATGAGTCTTTGTGATCAAAATCAATATAAATCGGGCAATGGTCAAATCCGATAGCCTCCAAAACCTGTCCTTTCCCTTTCTGAAACTGTACCCCCCTCCATTTCATATTGATCACTGCTCTATCAAGCCTTTCCCTGATAAAATCCTCTCCTATTCTGTTGTTGGCCCATGTAAATCTACACCCTTGAAATTCCAATTCCATTAGCTCACAGTCCATCATGAACTTTCTAAACCGGTATAAGTCCCTTTGTCGGCATTCCCTTCCTCCTTCCTTATCAGCTGCATATAACAGTTCGTTAAAATCTCCAAGCACTATCCACTGAATGTCTGGGCCCGGATTAAGATTATTCAGCTCTGCCCACCAGCTCTGTTTCATTCTTGCTTCCACTGGTCCATAAACCAAGCTCATATTTCCCCACATCTTCCCATCCACTTGAACATTCACTAGATGTATGATAAATCTACTCACAAAGCCTATGCTCATCCTGACCTCCTCTTTCCACCATACTGCAAGGCCACCTGACCTTCCTATAGGTTCAAAATATTCTCCCTGATCAAACTTCAGTTTCCTTCTAATTTTTTCCATTTTTGTTTTCCTCATCTTCGTTTCAGCTAAGAAGACAATCTTTGGCTTTAGTTTTCCACACTGGAACTTTAAGTTACGAACTGTCAGGGTAGTTCCAAGCCCCTGACAATTCCAACTTAAACAATTCATTGCTCTTTGGTGGCTGTATTTGGCCAGCCACCACACCCTCCAGTGTTCGCGTTCTGATCTGTTTCCCCTTCTTCTTCCATTTTTTCTTCCGCCCCATCCCCTTGCTTATGAGATTCAATCTGGACTTCTGGACATTTTCCAATAAACAAAGCTTTCCTAACCTTTCTACTCCCCCCTCCTTTTTTCCTAGAGTTGTTTCCAACGTCAAACCATAAGTTGCCATCATACCTAAACCCGAAAGGGTCTGAGCCTTCAGCTTTCTCCACTTTCTTTAGCTCCACTTCTGCCTTATCTCGATCACCGGCGCTCTTAGGGGAATCCTGGCTGTGATCCTTTCTCCTCTTCTGTATAGGTGAATCAAAAAACTCTATCACTTTCCTCTTGAGCGAGACGTCACGGATGCCCTGTGCTAAGTCTCTGATTTCTCTGTTCTGGAATGGTATTATTGCCTTTGGGTTAATTAGGTCATCTTCCTCCTCTTCAGCTAATTCGTCCCAATATTTGACCTTGGGCTTTGTTAGTTTATTTTTCCTGGCCCGCATCACATTAAGAGACCCATCCATTCTTTTTAATATGTTATCTAGCCCATCCCCCTGTGCTTGGCTGATTTCGGATTGGGCTCCCACTATGAGGCCCATGTCAATTTCCATGCCCATATTTTGAAGAATTTCATTGTTGAATAATACCTCCCTTTTACACATTCCCTCACGTGACTTTCCCGCCTCCAGGTAAGGCTTTAGTGTCAGTTCCTTGGAAAAGTTCCCTTTGCCCATACCCTGGCCGAAATGCGTACCACCTTCATCCGTACTTCCCTGCGTTCAACCCTCTTCCCTATGCCAACATTTATTGCTTCCCTCACCTCTCTGCTTGCCTTTTGCGTCCGAGCTTCTTCCCTGGTTCCAGTTTACCGGAAAGTTGGTCTGATCCCTGTACACTTGTGCACATAAACTCACATCATACCCCTTTGTCACTCCGTTCACCACAAATTCTGCAGTATCCTCTTCACAAATTTTGTTTTCGTGCCCCATTTGGCCACAGTTGAAACAGTAACGCACTAGCTTCTCGTATTTAACTTAAATCCATACATCATCTAACCCATTCGGTCTCGGCGCAAGAAACCCAGGAGTTAGAGGCTTTTCTGTATCAACTTCAACTCTAGCTCTTACAAAGCTTCTATTCACAGATTTATCCTCCTCAGGGTCCTCTATCTCAATGACTCTGACTACCATACCCGCCATTAGTCTTATGTTCTCTGCCATTCTCCCTTCCATAGGCAGATTGTGGAATTGGATCTAAAACTCACAAGAGTTGATAAGCACGTCATTATCACTGAGGAATGGCTTTCTCTTTTGTAGACTTAGCATACTGTTTCGGACTACCCAAGGATTTTCCTTTAGAACCTTGTTAGCTTCCATCGGAGACTTAAAGGTAAACGTAAATAAATTGAAACCAATATTTTTAACCTCCACTTCACCTGCAGACTTCCATGCCACTCTTACTGTGTCTCTAACAGTCATAAGTCCCATTTTGGTATTGGAAATCACTTTTCCTATGAGCTTACGTTCCTTCACCTCTTGGTTAGCTTCTTTATTCCACTGTAGCCGGACGTCAAACCTACCACTACTCATTGTTCTGATCCTTTTCTCGTTCCTAGATTCGTTTTCCCGATCACTATCCTTAAGCACTACGGCCGATGACACCACGCTGGTGGAAAGGGAGAAAACCCTATCAAACTCTCACTGTCGAGAAAAAAAGTTGACATCTGATCACACTTCAATAAATTTAAATGTGATGTTTGGTGTCTTTGGATTAGAATGCCTGAACAAAGAACCTTTTTAATTTAATTAATATGTCCAGATTTAGAATTATATACCCTTGATCAAATACGAATTTCATAATTTAATGGTTCGGGTAAAGAAACTTATTTTCTCGTCATCTTTCATTCAACAAAAATAATTAACTCACGTCTCCATCATGAATATGGAGTGGCTAACTAGAGCCGGGAATACGGGCTGGCCCGGCCCTTCACAGGCTCCGGCCTAAACGAGCCGACCCTTTTAGACCCATTTGCTAAAAAGTACAATATTTTTTAGGCTCTCGGCTCTACAGGGCTGGCCCTTCACGGACTCAGGCATAAACAGGCTTAAACTCATTTTAATTTAAAAAAAATTTCTTTTTCAAGTTTTACAATTTATTTATTATTTTGCTTTAAATTGAGATATGTTATTTTTAAAACTCATAAATTTTTAGTTAAAATAATCATCTAATGTCCAAATTAACCTATTTTTTTAAGTTTAAATTAATAAATTATTGTAGAAAATAAAATAAATCAAACCAATTAATAAGTGTTTTCCTGTTATTAATACTTTATTAGGTACTCAGGTGTCTTTCATATTGATAATTTGATATAATGATATTATATTTATTAATTTATTTTTTAAAAATATTAAACGTGCCTTAAAGGGCCGGCTCTCAGGGCTGCAGGGCCAGCCCTATAGGGCTTGCGGCCCTACAGGGCCGGCCCTTTTAGGCCCGTTTCTCTTTTTAGCCTATAAATCATAAGCCCGATCCTTGAAGGGCTCGGGCTCGACCCGAATTCCCGGCTCTACAGCTAACTTGCAATATCAAACTTTTAAAAAATTTAAATGAGGTGTTTGGTGTCATTGAGTCAGAATGTCTGAACAAAGAACCTTTTTAATTTAATTAATATGCCCAAGTTTAGAATTATATAGCTTTGATCAAATAAAAATTTCATAATTCATTGGTTCAGGTAAAGAAACTTTTTTCTTGTCATCTTTCATTCAGCGAAAGTAATTAATTTAGGCTCCGATTATATTTATGGAGGGCCAAACTTGCAATATCGCACTTAAAAAAAATTAAATGAGGTGTTTAGTGTCATTCGATTACAATGCCCGAACAAAGACCCTCTATAATTACCAACGGAAGTTGGCGTAGATGGGTAGGCATCTGCGTCACACCAATCCGTTCCTAGGTTCGATCCCAAAAAACGGAAGGTGTAGAGAATTTCCGTTGGGAGCTCTCTCCCCTGGGGCTCCTCAAAGAGGTGAATTCCTGTCGGGCCTATCAGATTGGGGGCATTAGGACTAGTCGGTTGTCGGGAGCCCATGTCGGTAAATCCGACGTTGGCCTTCAGGTTAACGCCGGATACCTAGAAGGTGGGTGCACCGAAGACAAAAAATAATCCATTGCATAAACCATAAAAAAAAAAAAAGACCCTCTATAATTTACCTAATACGCCCAGATTTGGACCTATATATTTGTGGGAAAGCCCAGAATCAGGATTGACCAGAACATATGAGTGAGTTGCCACGTCAGTGGTGGGGCCTCACTCCAACAGCTTACAACCAAACATCGCTGGTCATACCCCCAAGTACAGAAAGGTCAAACCCACCCATCCAATCAAAATATTAAAAATTAAGGAAAAAAAAGCCGCCTTTTCATTTGACTTTCCCCTCTTGTTATTAATTTTTTATTTTCATTTTGTCATCTCTTCCCCGTTTTCTACTGTTTCAGCGTTCTTCACCCGCAGACAATGAACGCGGAGCAGCCTCCGCCGGTGGTGGTTTCTCATTCCGTCGATGCCGGAGTCGTGCGTGCCTCTTCGCTCGTCAGAACTTACCGCACCTGGAAGGGCAGTAATGTAAGATTTGCATTTCATGCCTCATGATCAAGTTTGTCCCTATTTTCTCCCTCTGTCAATCTCTGCTAGTCAGTTTTTATGCATTGACCTAATAATTTTGCTTCCTGAGTTCAATCTGGGATTATCTTTGGCACTGGATTGCATTGTCGGCTTTCTTAGATAAGCTGATCATGGAGCATTAGAATGCGATACTGGAGAGGGAAGGCTGGACTTTGTTACAAAATTTATGCTGGGTTCATGATTAATTTAGGATCTATATTCTTCTATTTCTCATTAACTGTGTGATACTGTTTTTCTGTTGATGCGGGTGTAGAATTTTCTTCTCCGCTTAGTCTTGTTCATGTTGGAAAGATATGGAATTTTTTCATTTATATGACCATCGGCTATGTTGAATTTAGCATCATTTGACAATTGGTGCCATTTAGCTAGCTAACCAATGCATCAGCTTGCACTTTACTTTGCAGTTTGCAGTTCTGCTGCTTCTAAATACTGAGACCGTGATTGATCCCTTCCTTTGTGATGTGCTATTTTTAATAATGTTATCTAAGAACAAAATACTGTAGCAAATTAAGCATTCCGATGTTCTACCCCACTAACAGTGGAATGATGTTAAGAAGAAAAGTTGCAAGTATTCTGGACTGATGGCTTTGTAAATGTAGGTTTATAGATGATAGGATCATTATCATCAGACCAAATATAGGCATTTGAGAAGGGAAAGAAATGTAGATGGATGATATAATAATTATCCAAACCAATGGAAATTATATGTATTCAATCTTACTCCAACACTGTGTTATCAACCAATGCAGTTAAATTTCACCAGTTTACTTTTAAATCTGCAAGGTGCTTTTTCTCTCTCCATTTATTCCATTCATGAAAGATATATTGACTAATGGACATTGTTTACAAATAGTATGGTTGTAAGGTAAGTGCTATTTCTGGTTGTCTCTGTTCATTTTAATTTATTTTATGAATGTATGAAATTGGTCTATTACATTGGCGATCTTCCTAATTTTGATTCTGAATCCATGCCTGTTTGTTCTATTTCCAGGTATTTTTACTTCAGGGAAGACTGATATTTGGACCTGATGCTAAATCTATATTTCTGACATTATTCCTTATTATTGCTCCTGTTGCTGTATTCTGCACTTTCGTAGGCAGAAAACTGTTAGATGATTTTTCTGATCACTTGGGAGTGTTGATAATGGTCATAGTTATTGCTCTCACAATATTTGTAAGTTATCTGTGACCTGTCATAGTTATTCCTCTCACAATATTCGGAAGTTATTTGTGACCTAGCCTTGTTTAGTTATGATAACACCATAATTTGTTGTAAGATGCTCAATAAATGCTGTCATCCAACAATATTACATTCCATAAGAGGAATTCTTTGATTTCTTACCCAAGTGACTTTTGCTAGACTTCATGTATAGTAGATCCATGTGTTGGGTTAGCTTTAATGCTAAAAGTAGGGAGGAGAAGTCTTCCCATGATCATGCCAATAACTATGTTCTTAGATACATACACATGATATTGGAGTAGAGCCACTTTTGCAATTATTCTGTTTTCTATCTTTGGTGATGAGATCGCAATTGAAGTTTTAAAACAATTATGCAAGTGAATGGCTGAAAAAAATTCCATATTTAGATTGGTAATGCAGCTTATTTCAGTAACTATCATCAAAACTTAAGAGTTCTGATGATTTCCATAAACAATGTTAGACATTACACCTTGATACTGCTAAGACTCTGAAACATGTCCATGAACTCTGTAAATGTTCTGTTAAAAATATGTTGCAAGCCAAGTGCCTGTTGGAGAAACAGAACCGTGTTGACTTGGCCGTAGAGGGAACAAGAGAGTTAGGTAATTGGTGAAGTCAGGTTCCCTTTGAAATACAAAAGAATTGAAAGATCCTGACGTAGATCTGATCTTAGATTAAAGTAATTTAACTTAAGCCCGGGTTTTGAATTTTATATTGAGGGGCTATATTGTTAAAGGCATCATTTCCAATGTGTAAGTCTGATACATCTGTGGAAATATCAATTTTGCTTCGCCATTGGTTTCTACTGCTTATAACTTGTATGCTTTGTTTCCCATATTCAAGTGCATAGAAACTGACGCCTCCGTATATTGATTTCAAAAGTTTACCGTAATCTTTCATTATAGTTCATTCAGTACAGTACTCTCAATTCTTAAAATTTGTTTCCAGGCTCTGACTGTCCTTGTGCTCACATCAGCGAGGGATCCTGGCATAATACCTCGCAATGCATATCCTCCCGAACCAGATGATTCTGATTTGAGTGACAGGATCAACAATGGACAGTCTCCAAGGCGACATTTGCCAAGGACAAAGGATGTCATTGTTAATGGTAGACCTATAAGGACCAAATATTGTGATACCTGCCAGCTATATCGACCTCCCCGTTGCTCTCATTGTTCAGTGTGTGATAACTGTGTGGAGCGATTTGATCATCACTGCCCTTGGGTGGGTCAGTGTATCGGATTGGTAAGACATTTTTCAAAATATCACATGCCCTGAATTTCGTAGTGACTTTATTAAGAGAATGCTGCCTTAGGACTGCTCTGTTATGTTAGTTTTATTTAGAAGGTTGATTTTTGTCCTCCCCCGGGTCCTTGTATACACTAATCTATGTCCATGGACTGCTAAACAAAGAACTCCTCTTTCCCTAAATCGTAACACAAATTCGACAAGATATTCAAATTTTAAATATAAACTTTGCTCAAATATATAGTTGCTATGAAAGACTGAATATATAGGTAATCTTTTGGCCAGGAAAAAAAATATCGGCAATCTTAGTTTCTGCTTGGGATGTTTAGGCAAAATGCTTGCAAAATGTTGAAGTGTTGCAACAGAAAGTGCTAAGTAGTATTTGCAATAATAATAGAATTTGCTGTGTAAGAAGGGACAGGAATGGTCTATCCTAATAGCTTTAGCTTCATCCGCATACTACAGATATTAGAATATGTTGCGTCCATTAGCAATCTTAGTATTTGTCTGCTGACAAACTTTCTGAATACATTTCTGTTTTTTTTTTTGGTTTTTCTTTTGCTTCTGCTGGAAATAGAAATCAATTACTTCATTGCATGCATTTTGCTATTTTGGCTATTTTCTGATGTCACGGCGTTAATTACTGTGGTATAACCACATGGATGTGACACTTTTAATAAAATGTTGTAGTAATAGTAGATATGAACATGGTGGTGATAAGTCAGAATTTTCCTTTGCTTCTTGACTGCAGCGAAATTACCGGTTTTTCTACATGTTTGTCTTCTCTGCAACTCTTCTCTGCTTATATGTGCATGCCTTTTGCTGGGTCTACATCAAGAGGATCATGGATTCAGAGGAGATATCAATTTGGAGGGCAATGATCAAAACTCCTGCATCCATGGCACTAATAATCTACACCTTTATTTCTGTATGGTTTGTTGGTGGCCTCACTGTTTTCCATACATATCTCATCAGCACAAACCAGGTTTGGATGCTCATTCAACTCATAGTCCTTTCCCTTGATAGGGTTAATAATGATCCTTATAATTTACTCTCATTTTAGTTTTTTATTCTTATTGTTTCAAAACACAGATTTTGGTCCCTCAAGTTTTTTCTTGTCCAAAATGATAGTCCCTATATTTTAATAAAAACCTGGACTTTGTATCTACACAAAGTTAATCTAATAGTGTAAGGTCCCGCTGGATCCCTTTGGATCTTAAATTCAAATATCAGAGGAGACACTTGTGATGGAAGGGTCAACTACGAACCCCAAACCGAATATCAGATGATGATATATGGGAAACAAATCTGCGTCATTTTGTCCTTTGAGGGACCAAAACCAAAATGAGGGAAAACTATAAGGACCAAACGTTATTTTAACTCCCCTTGATATGTGAAATGTGACTTCTTGCTCATGAAGCAAATTATCATCCAGTCAGTAGGCTGTTGTATATGATGACATGATGTTATTCCAACTACGTCTTTTATATGTCCATTTCTTGTTCATTGACATGTGAATGACAATCCCTTTTGTTTTATTTGTAGACTACATATGAGAATATTAGATACCGGTATGATCAACATGACAACCCGTATCACAAAGGGACACTTGGGAACTTCAAGGAAGTATTCTGCTCTGGGATTCCTCCATCCAAGAACAAGTTCAGGTCTAAGGTTCCCGATGAACCATTAGCCCCATCAAAAAGAATGGGTCTTGAGTCTGTCAGCTCTTTAATGAGAAAACCAGCAGGTCACTCGGACTTGGGAAGGCCGGATTATAACGAGGCTGGTAATGAAGAAGGTGAATACAAAGATGGCTCCAACAAATTTGAAGGACTTGTCATGGATAGTGAATTATCTGATAAGTCGCACGATTCAGGCAGCAATCTTAGGTGGGACATTGGTCCTGAAGTTGTGGAATCATATGGGATGACTAGTGGCATAGGTGGGATCACAACAAAGGCGGCTGTATAGGGTGATACAATTTGCTTGATGTAAATTAAAAGATTAAAGAGTTAAAGGGCAAAAGAGAAAAAGAAAAGGTTAAGTTAAAGATAGATTGGGTTGGGGTTGACAGTGAAATCTGAAACGTGATTGAATCCTGCTTGATTGATAATATATGGTATGATAGTTACTTGGTGAATTTAATGTGTGGTGATCGCTTTAGTCGTTCAAAGTAGAATGTGTGCGCATTAATAAAAGAAAAGTAGGAATTGCTGAAAGTGATCGTTGGAAATTTGTGTGCACATTTTGCATTTTCTCGTTTCTATTGCTTTCTGCTTTTTGCCCTTTCACTGTGGTACTTGCGATCATGCTTGCTTTTACTTTATTTTATTTTTTTTTGTGTAAGATGAGATTAGGGTGGCTTTTATCTCCTCGTGCCACCTCGTCATCCTCACAATGGTTTTACTTGGATGAATGACATCCCAGGTGAGGCGGCTTCAAAGCCCCTTGATGGTGAAAGTAGCTTTGTCAATATTTTCTTCAAGGGAAAAATTAAATTATTAATTTTTATAGCTTACGTCGAGTTTTGATTAAGGTTAATAAGGTTATGAATATGGTTAACTTCAAGACTTACGGAGTATGGGAGTTTAAATTTAATAGTATGAATTACCAATGTCAACCCGAATTTGTGCTGTAAATAGCTCCTCCAAAACGGCCCCACCACTTTTCCTCATTAAATATTTATTATTAAAACTTATCAACGCATATCTTTGTAATAGTTTATAATTTACAATTTTTCATGTTAGATTTCTTTTTTTTCTTTTTTTACAAATCCAGGCAGTATTCCTTAACTGATAACTAGAGAGAGAGATCACTAAATTGGGTTTTGAGAGACGAAGTGGATTTTACCTTTTCCATCAAAGTTTATTCCATGCATACTGTTCGGTTTGAACCTGAAACATTATATTTAAAAGATTCGATCATCTACCAATTGTGCTCGATTTCTTCAATTTCAGGACAAAAGCCAAATAAGAAAAGCTAGGATTTAAGAATTCGTTTGACTGTGGTGTCGACAAGCAGGCTAATCAGATGCAAAAATAAAATTAATATAACCCATTAATCTAAACCCAAAACACAACTTTGTAAAAAATATTAAACCCAAACACAATATTGGAACCCACTTCGAAGTGGCCCGGCCCAAAGTTGTCTGGGCATTGGGTAATAATTGGGCTGGTGTAGGAGCCAGGCTGGGCCAAGCCCATCGTAGCCTGCCCGCAAAACACTAATTTGCTCAGCTGATCCTAGAAACGATGACCAACACATGTTAGCGTAAATACGAATATGAAGAGTTTGCCACTCTGAAACCGTTCCATGATGAGAATTTTCAAGTCCATGTAACGCTGTGCACAATTTGAGAGGCCAGAAGATTCAATATGTAAAATCTCTAGTTTATCTTAATGACAGTAAAGGAATGATAGTTGAAACTGCAAATCGTTATTGAGGAAGATGGCTCAAAAAGTAGCAGTCTAGGTTACAACTTAGACTATCTAATTGTATTGCATCTATTTTTTTTTTTTCTGTTCTTTAATCAATAGAAAATACATACTTACATGTAATTTTGTTTTCACTAAATTCAGTTGGCCTTTTTAATGGTTGTGTTGGAGATATAAAAATCATTAGTTAGTTGAGATGCTTACTCTTGTAGTTAAGATCTTAATGAGGTAGTTAATCATTGTAAGACCTTATAAATAAAGATCTAAGTGTATGAATCAAAGTATGAAGGATGGTAGAATCCTCACTCAAAATAAGGGAAGTTAACTTAGGTACTCACCTCTCATTAATCTTAGAGGTTAGGGGCAATAGACTTGCTCAAGAAAAGTTGATTGTTGTACGGCTTGTAATTCTCAATAAAATGATTCAAATATTTCTTCAACTCTAAGTTTATTAACAGGTTGAACAAATAAAACCATAAAACTAGTACACATACGTTAGGTTGAATAGCTGAACATACATGCAGGCAAGGTGCAGATTTTGGGTTAATAGAGCCGCCATATATGTTGCCTCTATAAACAACAGTTCTCACTTCTCACTTTGTTATCACAATAATCCCAATTAAGCCTACTGTCCAGCCCTATTTCTCCTATTCATGACTTAGAATGCAAAAAGAATGGGTTTCATACTTCCATGCTTAATTAGCCAAGGAGCTATCGTGACGACCAACGAACCATAAAAATAAAAACACAGGCACGCATTTATTTTCAATCATTACGAATTTTAATGTAAATTATTAAAAAAATTTTATCATCAAGATTCAAACTTACCGTTAACAGAAATGATTGCTGATGACGTCACATGTTTGGATTCTCTCGTAATCCTTTATCTCATTTTCTTATCAGAATCTCAGCTCTAGTATTAAATTAAAAAAAATAGATTATTCAGATTTCATATTTTATAAAATTATTATTTTTAAATATAAATAAATTTAAAATGTTAAAATCTGATTTATACAATTTATAACTGCAACACAAACAAAATTTTATAAAATTAAATTATAAAATACTATAATAATAGTTCTAGAAAATATTAAATCTGAACCATTCATTTTTTGATATAAGGGTGCAGTTGAGATTCTAAGAACAAATGGAAAAATTTGGACTCTAAAAGTATCCTCTTCCTCTTCCTAAGGGGTCACATTACAGTAATGATTGGGCCATTCATCGTTGTTTATTGCTAATAATTGCATTCCGTTACAGTTTAGAGGTTTCACAATTTTTTTTTTAAATGGCTACTTATTATTATGTGGCACTATTAGCCTGTATATTTAACCCACATTTCCTGATTAATATATTAGTACGTACGTAGAGCTGCATCTATATATATATATATATATATCGTTAATTGATTCAAATGTTATATAGCTTAACTGTGATCCCTTTTCTTTTGTTAGTGGATACTTAGCCCATTAGTATTTGGGAGACCGGTAATTATAAAAATCAAGTGGAGTGACTTTTGGATACTTCCCCGTAGCGGCTTGTTACTTTTGATTATTTAATATGCAAGTGATATATATATTTTTTTTTTTTATATAAATCATCCGGTATCTAGGGGGTATTCTGGGTTCATTGCCCGCCCTCCAACTAATCCGGACCCCAACCAAGGAGCCCTTACGGGGGTAGGTCGGTACCGATGGGACAACCTCTTTGAGGCTGCGTTAATTATCGCGTCTGTCACCCCTCAGGATTCGAAACCTCGTCCTGAGGGATGCCGGCCGTAGTCCCTACCAACTCGACCGAGCGCCCATTGGTTATGCAAGTGATATATTTGATTTGTACTTTCAGCAGAAAAACATTTCGGTTAATTAGTTTATTATTTTTAACTCAATGAATTTGTAGCCTTTAAATTAGTTAAACTTTAATAAAATAGATTGGATTGTTGTGAACTTGTAAACGAAATCTATAAAGCATTATAATTTTTTGATAAAAATTATAGAAAAATAATTATTTGATCATGAATGAATGAGTATGTAATACTCCCTCAGCTTCTATTTAATTATCTTTTTTCATCCCAACATGCATAATGGAGAATTTTTTACTTTCACTTCTTTCTAGATTTCATTTTTTACTCTTTTGGTGAAATCTGAAACGTGATTGAATCCTGCTTTATTGATAATATGTGTGTGTGTGTGTGTGTGATAGTTACTCGGTGAATTTGATGTGTGCGGTGATCTCTTGAGTCATCGTCCAATTAAGTAGAATGTGTGTGTATTAAAGGAAGAAGAGTATGATTTGATGAAAGTGATAGTTGCTGAAAATGACTTGCTTCAGAGTCTACGTTTAATTTTGGGTTCCAAGATATGCATCATGAAGATACGATAAGAAAACAGTGTACATATTATTAATAACATCAATATTTATAATATGATATAATATAATACAAGATCTCTAGCTTGTCTTAATAACATCAACTGGAAACATCCATTTCTATTAGATTTCAAGGATCGAATCCTTTGCGCAAGCAACGTCTTTGAGGTAGAAACTCAGCATGTGTCTCTCTAGGTGTTATTCTTTTTTCCATGTCTCTACTCTACGGAGAGATCCGCAATAAGGTGTTCTGGATTTTTTTTTTTTTTTTTTATGATGGCTTATAATATTTTATGGCTACATGCAGTCATTAATTGAGTAGGCTAAAACTAAACACTTCATACCAGGGACATGCTCATTCGTTTACTGTATTAATGTTATTTGTACCAGTAACCTGTTTTCTTCCTCAATAATATATGTCAATACTTTCAAAGCGAAGTAAGAATAAAGAAAACAAAAGGAGAATAAAGAAGGAATCTTACAGCATTTTCAAATCGATCATTTTTATATACCACAAAGGACGATGGAATCGTTTATAATAAAAAATCATTCTTATAAAAGGCCTGCATTGTATTTTGCTTAATTCCTAAACGATTTTGTTGTACTCGTCAATGCGTTCTCCTACTTTGTTTTTTGCTGTGCGGCTTGAATTTTCTTGGATCATATTGGAAATCTCTATGAGAAATTGTGGGCTGTTCTTTTCCGTTTCTTGGTGTTTTCATTTCCCTTCATGAAAAAATTTTACCGTATTTTTCTTATTTTCTTTGTTGTTCTGCTTAGGTTTGAGCTTCGTATTGTGCTTCTTTCGTCGAGATTATATTGCCTTTGGCATTCGAGACTAATGAGATCTATGGGTTTCAGTGCTTTCCTTCACTTCCCTTTCATGCATTTTTTCTACCACCGGCTGTTTAACCTGGAACCTTTGTAGTTTATGGAGTAGGCATACAGTCCTTTTTTTTTTGTTGGTGAAACATGAAAAATCATCCTAAGGCAGGTTCCAATTATTCCAACTTACATTCTGGTTTCTGTAAATATCTAACCATTTCTTTCCATTTTATTGCTTGGAATGTTACTAAACGAAATGCTACTGGATTGTTTTGTTGAAAAATCATGGCTAGCTGAAAGCATCAAATCTCTTTTGTGAATTCCTGCACTTTCTAGTAGAAGCATTGTTCACAGAAAGAGAAGAGCAAACTCATTCAGTCTTAAATCAAACTTTTCTGGTAATGTCTCAACAGCAATGAGAAGAATTATATCTTTATGATGCTTGCTCTAAATTTGTTACTCTCCTTATGTTCATTGTGAGAGCAACATTGTTTCACGCAATGCAGCAATAATCAGATTGCAGTTATTGAAGCTACGGTAGTTATAGTTTCTTCCACAAGTTGTTTGTGTTGGTATGTTTTATCATTGATACTCATTGAGTTTCTTCTTTTTTGATGTAGGGGTATCACTGTGTCTTGTGTTTCTTCAGATTTTTGGCAGGCAAATAAATGGAAGATATGTTCTTGCCAATTAATGTTTATCTTCAAGTTGAAAGAGTTCTTGTGACTCAACTTGAGAATCTCTAGAAGGATGCTTTGGATACAGCTCCTGAAAATTTTAAGAATAACATTGGCTTTGAATTGTTAATTAATCTTGATGGGGCGCATAAGGAAGTGGAAAAGAGCCCCTCAATTTTGTATGAATATTCAATCATACATACAATCAAAGAGCATGGAAAAGCTGAGAACTTGATTTAAGCCTTACATGGAAGCAGTCAGTTCTTTGGCCAAGCCCACAAGTAAGTATGTTTTCTAACTGAATACTCGAGCTCCAAGTCCTTAATTTTGAAAGATGAACACAATGTATTTTCTAATGTTAATAATTCAAGTTTCTCAATGTCTTGAACTTCAACTTGTAATATTTTCTTCAGTGAACTCAGGATGGTGATAGAAGTGGAAACAAAATAACAGGATATGGGATAGTGCTATTGGTAATATTTGGAGTATGTATGGAGTAGTATATATTTACTTATGGATTATTGTCAGCTACCTATTAATTATGGGGGCCATATTATGTGCTGCAAATTGCAATGCCATTGACGACTGCAGAGTGCATTATGTATGTACTTCAGATAAAAAAGACAAGATACCTACCTAATAAATGCTCACGTTTTTGAGGCTGAAGGCTAACTGACTCCATCTCTTTTCAGTTTGATCTAGCTACACCCTTGCCATTTGGAGAGATTTCCTTTCTGATTCCTTAACCTCAAGATCAGAAATAGTTTTTCTTGCACTCAATTTGAGCTGCAAGAATTGTACTCCTCCAGTCTTAATTCCATCCTTCCCCTTTGTCAATTTTTGTTGAGAGAGCATCAATAGAGGAAAATTAGGAAGAGATTGAAAAATATAAAAACTTTGTCTTATATTTAAGATTAAGATCAACTCTTTAAATATGTCTTATATTAAAGACTGGAGAGAGTATAATTTTTCTAACTATCTTATGAGAATCAAAAGAAAGATGGGAAGTGAAATTTGTATTCAGGACATTTTATGGGTTTAGAATTCATAGGACATTTTCTTTTTCCTATTAAAATATATTTCAATTGAGGAAACAAATATATACACAGAAAAATGCAGATTGTATTATTATTTTTTTTATCTTTTTTTATTCTTCCATCAGAAATTATGCTTGCTTGAAGAGGTTTTGCTAGATCGATATATAGTTTGATGTTCCTGGTTCTGTGTGAATGAATTATATTTAAAATTGATTGGCTCATGAGATCGTACAACAGATATGCGATTTTGACTTAATTATTTGGGAGTCAATTCTTCCATTTTTTACAACAATATTCAGTCTTTAGTGAAGGAATCATATTCAAAATATCTTGGTGATGGCATAGCTCTAGGAATCCTGAGCCTATTGAAGGGCATAATGCTTTTGAAGCACCTCCATGACTCAAAATTGAGAAGACATTGTCTCTGAAACAATAGAAAATTTGTCAAGAATCTCATTGCCACTATCTGCACGTTTATATTATAATGGATTTGCACCACAATTGGAAATTGTTGAGTCATTGGAAAGCATTATCAAGCTCAATGCATTTTGAGAGAAAGAAAAGATGATGTCAATGCTGGTGTCTGTTCGCTACCGCAAGTGCACGGATCGCGTCAAGTAATACAGTGATAAGTGAGATCGTTCCCTTGAGGATTTGAATAACAAATTAGTTAAACAAAGGGCTTGATGTGTTTGATTAAGTTGAATCAAACAAAATGTTGAGTGTGAGAAAAACAAATTCAAAAGATGTGCTGATAACAACTAAGAAAAATACTGAACAGAATATGCTTCTTGTGGATTCAATCAAGTAAAGTGTATCTAGGATTGTTCGCTTCCTTTGTATATCATAAACTCAATCTACTTCCTCTTCGATATTATTGTTTATGGGATATATATATGTCAGTTTAAGGTTTGATAGCCATTAGTTAAGCTCTCTTAAGTCATAACCAACTTATATTTTCCAATTAGATACACAATCTCTTGCTGCATTTAAGGGAAAATAAACATTACACAACTTCCTTACTTTGACAATGCTAGGTTAATAACTATATCTCTATGTTATTAACAAACCATCCATTTAACTCTTTAAACTTCAAGTCTAGCATAACTCTCCCCACGTTCTTCAATTAGATTAACTCTCTCAAGCTTAATCTAGTTGAACATGTTATTCATAGTGCTAGCAATTCATGAATGCAATGAAAACAGAGAAGAGTTAACACATATATACCATTAGCTAATGAAGAGGAGGAAGGGTTTGAGTTTAATCCATACAAAAGTGTCGAACAATCCTAGAATGAGAAAAACTAGCTACTCATGTTCAAAAACATATTACAAATAACAGGATTGAAAGTAGCCATAACAGAATCACAGTGGAGAAAGGAATGAATACAGAAGGATAAAGAAAACTGGAGTGAAATCTCTTCCAATCTTCAAGCCCACTCGATTCTCCTTTGATTCTAGCAGATCCCAGCTCTCAGCACCTCTCTAGCCGCCTCTGTCGGTCTTTCCAAAATTGGGAACCTCTCCTCAAAACCCTGGGTTTGCCTTTTATATCTTCTCAGATGTCAGAACGCGCAGCTTCATTTTCGGGGTTGGGCCGCGGCCCAAGAGCATCTGACCTCAAGTTGTCCTTCTGGGCCGCGGCCCACTCCTTTCTGTGCTCCTGTGAATTTCCTGGGCCGCTGCCCAATAGATGGTGGGCTGCGGCCCAAAACTTTTTGTGCTGTTGTTCCTTTAATGGGCCGCGGCCCAAGACTTTGCCAGAGTTATTTTCTCTTCTGTTCTGCTCCGTTCTTCTCCCAGCTTGCATTTCCTTCAAATGGTTGTTAGCTTCCACTTCCTTTCTCTCCTTCTCACTGCATGTAGCTTCCTCTGGGCTAGCCATGACTGAATCTGTACCAGTTTACATAAAGAACTTGCACACATGATTAAACATTCATAGCAATTAGTGAGTAATGTCCTCCACAATTTCATTCTGCTGTGCATAGCATGGGAAAAACATAATTCATCACTTTAATCCTTTCAAATGCCCACTTATGCACCCAAAGTGAAGTAAAACAGGATGAAATATGAAATTTTAGTAAGAATTTCCTGAAGTTAACAGTGTCCCTGAGAGATTCTTACATGTTGTCATGGGTATAGACAATGCTGGTAATCTGATCGTCCATTTCTTATATTAGTTTAATTTAAACCCAAAAAATGAGGTCAGCCTTGTCGAATTTCTTTTATCACTAAACCCTAATTTTTGCTCCACTACCTTGATCCATTTTCCTTCGTAAGTAGAAAAATGCTGGTGTCTACTGCTTTTTGTCATGAAATTATATAAGTGCTGTTTTTTTTTAAAAAAAAAACGGTCTTCCCAATGAATTCAACTTTATTTTCAAACTTTCTTATGTCATATTTGGTTCTTATGTTCATTTCTGTCCGCAGGAATAATATTTGTGGTTTTATGTAGCTTGACATTGACATGGCAACCCATATACAAGTTAATGAAGATGGACCCATTATCCTATTTTTTGTTTCTATGAAGAGTTCTTGACCTCTAAAAGAACTTAGATTTTTCACCATTAAGATCACGTTGAGGTTCTATCGTTATTTGATTGAAATTAATTGATGCATGGGACCATTTTTATTGCAGTGAGTATTTTGTGCAGCTTATAAATTCTTCTTGCATCAAAGTTTTTCAAATGTAAGATGATGCGGTTAATTCCATAAATGAAGTTGCGGCGAAGGAACTTTTGAATGAGTCATCACCATCACATTATCACTAGTACAAAATTGCTTTTTTAGACCGCCACATTTAAACCAGTTATAATGGATAAGGTCTAAAAAAGATGACCGGTGGCATTTTTGTAATTATAAAGAACTTGTAAGACCGGTTCTTAAAATATACAGTCTAAAATAAATTATTTAAACCGGTTATTAAAAAAATCGGTCTAAAAAGATTAAAAAAATAAAAAAAATTGAAAGTTTTTAGACCGGTTATTCAAACAACCAGCCTAAAAAGATAAAAAAAATTTTAAAAATTTTTTTTTGAAAGTTTTTAGACCGGTTTTCACTAATAACTAGTCTTAAAGATGAAATCTTTTAGACTGGTTGTTTTTTAAACCGGTCTAAAATATTTTTTTCTCATTTTAAGACCGGTTATAATTCACAACCGGTCTTAAATATATTCCCAAATCTCCTCCCGCGCTTTAATTGAACTCCGCGCTTAAAAGATATTCCCAGATCTCAACATTTTCACTTCTTTGTTTTTTTTTGGTGAAACAAAGAGGCAGAACGCCAACTACTATGTGATTCTTTGAGGGAAGCATTGTCCCACATAGTTATCTTTCAGAAAATCTTCAACCTCCAGCGGTGGTTTGCACCAATCCAGTCTTCCGCTACACATCCTTAAGTTGATGGCCGCCAACTCATTCGCTAATCCCTCATAGTAAGTGGAATGTTTTCACTCTTTGCTTTTCCATATAAGTGATTTCCCCAAATCTCATATGTTTTCACTCTTTGATTTCCAAATCTCAATGTCTCATGATCTCTGTCGAAGTCATTGGCCGCCTTGGTCTCAATGAAGGCGCCAAGTACAACAAAGGGCTACCTCCGCCCTACCCCAACGGCGAAGACGGCGTCGACGACACTCCACTGCTCCCTCGACGGCGACCTCTTCAACATCTTCAACCTGAGGGTCCTCTTCATCCGGCTGCTCGGGTGACTCCACCAGGTTTGGCTTCGACCCGCCGCCACCGTCCCCATTCTAATGGTTAGAATGAAAGGTGAGAGCGTTCCATCCTCCTCTGAAGCGAGGCGACGATTGACACGCGGTGAAAAAGATCTTTTAGATTTTTTTGGATTCATTCTGGGATTTTTTTTTAAAAAATGGAACTTTTAGATCGGTTGTAGTTACAACCGGTCTAAAAAGTGACACTTTTAAGACCGGTTGTAATAACCGGTCTAAAAAGTGACAGACTTTTTAGACAGGCTGTATCAAGACCTAATATAAAACCAGTCTAAAAAGTTATTTTTAATCGGTCTAAAAAGTCATTTTTCTACTAGTGTATTTTGTTTATTTCTGAATGTGATGACATTGTGTTGTTGTCTTGGAGTGTTGGAGATTACAAGCAATTAGGGTTATTGGTGGCAATGAAGTGAATTCTTCCACTGCATGTATTAGTATAAATTTTTCATATTAGGATGCAGTCAGAAAGAAAACTGAGAAGACACGCGAGAAAGAATGGCCATTTATGATTGTATTTTTCTTCAAGCAATAGTGTAAATTCTTTTAATAGAAATTCTTGGGTCATATGACCCTAAGCGAAAGAACCATATGAAAAAGTTGAGTTAAAGATGTGTAATTTTGAACATTGTGACTTTGATTCGATTTATTTTATATTTTCATTATTGCCAAGATTTTTATATCATTAATGTAATTTAAATTGCATTGTACTATCTTCATTGATGACAAGTTATGTTGTAAGATTTTTATGCATGATTAATTTAATTTCTTATTATATTAAAATTGTCGAATTATATTCATCTCATTTAATGTGTGGGGGAGTAAAAGCTATATTTATTGTTGGTAGCCCATGCTGAAATTAAAATTGCCAAATGCAATGTATTACATATATGTAAGGGAAAGTTGTGATTATTTTTTGGAAAATATACCACCCACATTGTTTAGTATGTTGAAAGAGATTGAGGTAGGGATAAATCTCTTAATATTATATTCAAACAAGAAAGAATTTTCTCCTTTCAGAAATTGTGATGATAGTAGCAAATCAATGTATTAGTAGCTGGAATAATAATTTATACATTGAGTATGCGCACGGAGTTAATGCTTGTTACACATAAAAGAGATTCCCCACAATAGGCTGTTCACACGAGCGGCTGCGTGCTTGTTTGGTCTCAACAAACACGCAACCAAACGAATTAATGGTGATAAGAACGCCTGTCTTAATTAGGTGACGAAATGTTGAGACCACCTGGAGATGGGAAAACAATTAAAAAAAGAATTAGTGGTCCATTTGAAAGTAGCGTCCCCATCTAAGATACCAACAAATTTCAACCAACCACTCATATAGTCAAGGAATCTAAACACAACGACCACACCTACACTACTACCATTTTTCTATGCTTTTTCAAACACACGCACGCTCCCAATAATTTTGCTCTCTTTTCATGAGGCATTAATTTGTGGGCATTGATCTCTAATTTTTCTCCACTGAAATACCTTTCCCTCTCACGTTTCAACCATTCCCCAATTATTCTGTCCCTTTGATTCCTTCTCTCTCAATATCATTGTCGATGATGGATCGACAAAAGAAGAATATATTTGTTCTTTATTATAACATAAAGAAACAAACTAAAAGGTGGAATATTGTATTGAACATAATAATCAGAATCATATCTCTGATGCCATGCATGCAGACTCGGCGCCTGCGATATATGGCTCTGCTGTATCAACATTAGCTTTTACAAACGATGATTATTACATATACTACTATATATATGTGTCTGGCCAGGAATCTTAATCCCTACAAAATGAAAAACATGAAAAGTAAAGATAAAACTGATCTTCACCACTAATCAAGGCTTTAAAAATTTTGCACGAAAATTCAAAGAGCCCAGGCATTGTGGTGGTCACAGAGAGCAAAAAGAGAGTCATGGCAACACGCGCCGGCGCGTGCGTACATGTCTACTGTTTCCTTTCACTGATCAAACTTGGCAAGCGACCATCTTCTGTGGTGGTATATCAATAATGGAAGGTTCCACAGCTGGCCTGGCTTTATCGTCGACATCGTTAACTTTTGTTTGTTGGTTCTTTTGAGGTTGTTCTTGTCGCCGCTTGTGGATTTTCTTCTTCGTCGTCTTTCTTGTTCTGATCTCCGATCTAGATGGTCACCATCTCGTGTTGTTTGACCTGATCCTCACCGACGACGTTCTTGTTCTCATTAATCACTTCCTCTTTGTTCTCGTCTTTAACAGGCTTGTTCTTTTTGTACATTGCATACAGAACCATCTGTACGATCCCAAACGATACCCCTACTACGTTGGGAATCTATGCCCAGCATAAAACCAAATTCAGAAAATTTTCAAATTTCCTCGATCTTTAGAATTTTTTCTTATTATTATATTTATACCCACAAATTTGGAAAAAATATCCATACAAACCAAATCGTCCAAAGAAAGGGATAGAAGTTAAATAAAAGATGAGTTGTAGAAACTTACAGTGACATGGATGTCCTTGAGGGCAAGTCCATACAAGAGCCACATAATAGCGTTGACTGTTAGGAGAAGTAAAGGAGGGACAGACAAGAGCTCTACGCTCTTTGTCCTGATGACCGCCCTCTGAAAACGAAATCAACCATCCAAATTCGTAAACATCTCAACAAATAATATATATATATATATATATATATAAAATATATAATAAGGTAAGAATTTCAAGGCAGGATGATTAATTAAATAATAATGGAATACTAGTATAGTACTCAGGATGATGATTATAGGGGCTACAAAAACACTGGTGGTGATCACCACACAGATACACTACCAAAAAAAAAGACTTTCGACGGCGACAAAAATCACCACTAAAAGTCTTTCAGCGGTGACAAAAAGACGCCTCTGTTGCGACCGTCGCTGAAAGTTTTAGCTGCGACAAAAATTGTCGCCGCTGAAGGTGACTTTCAGCTGCGACAAAAGGTAGGGGTGAGCATGGTGCCCAGTAGCCCGGTGCACCCACCCTGACCCTGCAAAAAATTAGCTAGCCCAGCCCTGAAAAAGTGGCCCGAAAAAATTTTGGGCAACTTTGGGCGGGCTACTAACCGGGCAGGGCCAGGCATCGGGCAAGGGGTGTTGCCCTGCCCATTTGGCCCTGCCCTGAAAATTATTTTTATTTATTTAAAATATAAAATTTCATATCAATTAAATATTATTTCATAGATATATTTTTATTTAAAATATATATTGTCTATTGTATAATACTCTTCTGGTCTTCTCTTTTTTGCCCTAGCCACTAAACACTATTTACAAGTAGATTTCTTCTTTTCTTCTTTACTTTGTGATGTATTAAATTATAGTTGCTTTTTTTTTTTCAGATGCTTCATCATTTGATCAACTTCTGGGACATTGAATTAATGCAAACTACTTTGACTTCGTGGCTACAATCGTTTTGTTTCCTTATTTATAATGGATTATGTATGTTATTTAATTTTTAAAGTATGGATATTTGTTAAGACATATGGTATTTTTTAAATTTCAGGACTCAAGTTGTAGACTTATTTTGAAATATCCCAAGATGTGGAATCATCGAATGTATTTGAAGTTTATATTACTTAGGGCCAAGTTAAGACATATGGTATTGGTAACAATAGAAGTGTTTATGAAATTTACACAGAATTATCTTTTTCATATGTGGACAAAACAATGCATTATCACTTGGGCAGGGAAGCCCACCCTGCCCAGCTCACCTTTGCCCAGCCCAAAATAGTTAGGGCTTTTAGTGGGCAGGGCCGGGCATCGAGCTGCAAAATGCAGCCCGTTCATCCTTCAGGCAAGGCAGACCCCTGCCCAGCCCTGCCCATGCCCACCCCTAGCTAAAGGTGTCAATTTTTTTTTAAAAAAAATTTGAAAAATTATTTTACAATTGCCACGTGTCTCCTCCCCGTGCTGTCACGTGCCGCCTCCTTATAATTCCTCAAAGTAACTCTCCTCCAGTTAGAACCTGTGACCTTAGGGAGCTAATGTCTTCGCTCGCGAGTCTTTACTAGTTGCGCCGAAATGAACCTATGTCATATTGTAACCCCCTACCTTAATAGCCAAATTTATAGTTCGAGAATGCGTCATTAAGTTGAAATAGAGACTAGCGGTTAATTTAAAACTTTTCCAAAACTTGTTTAGTGCGGTCTCACGTTCACATCTCGAATATAATTGGTTTGTCCAGTTCAATTTCATTCATACATATCAGAGTGTAACCAAAAATTCCCGACAACGCTCATGTTTCGTTACTTAATAAAGGGTTTACAACGCTTAGTTTCCCATATAGGGGATTACACAACACTATTCAATATATACAACATGTGCAACTAATCCCCAACAAAATATGACAACCAACTACCAAAATTAAAACTCCTGGCTAGGATCTTTAACCGTCCTTCATCACTTGCTTTTCTTTTGAACCGCTTGCCCTTGCTGTAGGCTAGTCATTGGAAAGAATGAGATTCAAAAGAATCTCAGTGGTAACAATTCACTTATAACATGTACAATAACAAAGCATGTAAGCAAATCACAATAACAACACAACGGCATTTTTGCGACAGCTTTTGCTGCATTCACAACGGCATGTTTCACAACAGCACAATAACGGCATTTCACAACGGCAATGTTACATCACGGCATATTCAATGAAATGACATACATGTAAGGCATCATACACAGAATAAGAGAAAGAGTCACTATCTTGTTCTTTCCGCTCGTGCACTGGCACTGGTTTATCACGTGCAGGGCAAATGTCAAATCCTATAATTAGAATTTCAACGACATGTTATTACTTAATCCAATTCTTTAATTTAAACACTCAAGCTGGTTATCATTAGGGACATTTAATCAAATAAAATAAGGAGTTAAAGTGGTCAATTAACCTAAAATACCAATTCCTAACCTCAAAGTTCAACAATACTACATTATGTCATTACATCTTCAATTTTCGCATAAGGGACCAAATCTGTCAGAATTTTCTCCAGACTTTGAAAAATCATAACTAATTCTACAAAAATTGAAATGAGGTAATCCCAAGTCCTATGGAAAGCTATTGAAGTCCTCTTCATAGAAAAAATATGAATCATTACCGAAAATCACCACACAATTCCAGAATTACACAAAATCCTACACTACTCCAGAATTAAGTCCAGTTCGACATCAAACTTTGGGCAACCAGAACTCCTAGGTCAAAAAACGAAATGACACAAATTATATGCTCATTTTGAAACTTGGAATGTGAGCTTTAAGACTGAAAAGTTTCATGATTTTTAGAGATCATTTGGTTATCCAAAAACACCACACAAGTAGAGTACCTCGCTGGAATTTTGTTTAGGCTGAAAACCCAGATTTACATTTTGAGTTTCAATGACCCAAAATTCACAACTCGGGGCTATTCCTACATAATTTTTCGTGTAAAACACAATGGTAACATCAAAATTAACAAATTCCCACTCATTCTCCATGTCCTGTTTTGGTAGAAAAACCAAAATAAATTCCAACAATTACCAACTTCCAATTTCAGCATCAAACTTATGTCAAATGGTTTCCAATCATCATAAACCACCAATAACACAACCAAACCATCATGAATTACCCAAACCCTTGTTGGGCCAAAATCAGGGCAGATTTACACATGCCAAAATACTCATTCAACCAACACAACTAATAGCTCAAATTGATGCTAATACTCACCTCTTGCTTCTCCTCAAGTTCTTTCTTTGATTCTTCAGCTTTTGTTCTTGCAAGGTCGCTGAAAACTCCTCTTCTTCAAAAACAAAAACCATAGAAATGAAGCTAAGGAAGAGAGGAACAAGTTTCATGAAGGACTCTTAAGCCATAGATGAGGTTAAGGAGGTGAAAATCAAGATCAAAGTCTTACCTTCACTTGCTCCTTCTTGCTCTCTCGGGTTGCAACTGCTGAACCGACTTAAAGATTGAGAGAGAGAGAGAGAGTGATAAATGATCAGATTTTTCCTTTCCTTTATCACTTAAAGGGCTTACTGAAACTATGTTCCAAAAGGTGGCAAAAGTTATGGCTAATATTACTCCTTTGGTCACACTTAACTAAGTGTAATTTTTACAAGTATTCTCTTTCCATCCTCCCTTTTATGCCAGCCGAAATTCTCCTTCATAAAGGCACCAACTTTGTTGACCAATTCCCTTCTTACAATGTTACATGTTGGTCAACTTTTTTGAGCAAAAAGGTAAGGAATTTATTTGATGCAATTCTCTCTCTTTCTCTTCTTGGTCTTGGCCGATTATGTTGACTAGATAATAAAGGACTATATGCATTAACTCTTTCTCTCATTTGCTCTTTGATGCTTGGATGAATTAAATGTTGGAGTAAAGGGATACCTATATATTATTTTATTCTTACATAAAAATACACTACTACAAAAAGGGGCTTTAGTAGCGTAGCTCCTGTGGCATTTGTTTAAAGAAGCGCCAAAAATAGTTATTTATTTATTTAAAATAAAAAATATTTGAAAGCTTTGGCGCTTACAATTATAAACGTCATAATTGACGTTAACCTTGTATGACGTTTCTCTGAACAAGCGCTAAACAAGGCCTTCAGTTTTTTTTTTTTTTTTGAAAAAACAATAGGAAGCTTTGGCGTTTTATGTAGAAATGCCAAAGCTTCCTATATTTTTTTTTAAGAAAAAGAAAATATAATAGGAAGCTTTGGCGCTTCCTTACGAAGCGCCAAAGCATCTTATATTTTTTTAAAAATATATATATAATTGGAAGTTTATGATTCCAGATTTCATGGTCATGTGGGCTGTAGAGGTAGATTGATCTTTATAGAAAACCGAAGCTTTGTCTCTGTCCAAACCAATCATGCACATCTTAAGGGTGTAAAAAGGGTCACATGCGTTCACTGAGTCAGCACAAGCAGAGTCTAACTTATATATATATATATATTAAAAGTATACATATAGTGTTGACAAAAAAAAACAGTATACATATAGTAATATATAATAATTACATTTTTACCGATATTATATATATAATGCAATGTTTATATGATTTTCAAGATAGGAAGCTTTGGCGTTTTATAATAAAATGCCAAAGCTTCCTATATATCAAACAAAAAAAAGGATCAAAGATGGGTGTAGATAAAAGCTTCCACATATATTAAAAAAAACGAAGATCTGGGAAGCTTTGGCGTTTTATAATTAAACGCCAAAGCTTCCACATATATAATAAAAAAAAATGAAGGATATGAATCATATGATCATTGCAGATTTTTTTTGGATCAAGATGGATGGGAAGTTTTGTTTTGCAAAAAAAAATATGTGGACGCTTTGGCATTTTTTAACAAAACGCCAAAGCTTCCATTACAAAAAAAAAGAAGGGGAAGCTTTGGCGTTTTTTAACAAAACGCCAAAGCTTCCATTACAACATAAAAAACGAAGGAGAAGCTTTGTTTTGCAAAAAAAATATATGGGGAAGCTTTGGCGTTTTTTAAAAAAACGCCAAAGCTTCTATTACAACATAAAAAACGAAGGGGAAGCTTTGTTTTGCAAAATATATATATATATATATATATGGGGAAGCTTTGGCGTTTTTGAACAAAACGCCAAAGCTTCCATTACAACATTAAAAATGAAGGGGAAGCTTTGTTTTGCAAAAAAAAAATATGGGGAAGCTTTGGTGTTTTTTAACAAAACGCCAAAGCTTCCACAATTATTAAAAAATGAAGGATTTGGTTCAGACAAGAGCTTTGGCATTCACCGAAGGGAGAAGAATAATTGAATCATGTGAAAGCTAGCTTTGGCATTTACTGAAAAGGTAAGTCAAAAAAGAATGGAGAAGAATCACGTGAAAGCTTCCATTGACAAGGCAAGTCATATTTGTTTTTTTCTTTGGCCATCTGACAGCTCCTTGAAGATCAGGTTGGACATAAATCACTTTTTGTATTTGCGCATTGAAGAAGTAGTCATATTTGCATCTGCGCATTGAAGAAGATACTCACGCTCTTAATCTTCCTTGCCCTCACGTCCTTAGCTCCCTCGACCATTGAAAGCCATCGTCAGAGCTCGCTGTTGGGAAAGAATCACAGGTTGGCCATTTACTTGATGAGAATCATGACTTCTTTTACAATATGCGTTTATACTTGGTGGATCACGCAATGGTTTTTTTTAATTACAACTATATTATGATGGTTGGCAATTGGCATTTCTGAAGTATTCAAAGCTGCTTGCTTTGATTCCCTATACACAGTCCCACCATTAATTAGTTCCCGCTGATTCCCACTTTGATCCATGTTAGTGATATGAACTATATTCATATTAATTGAAGTGACCAACAGGAAGCCATATGCGGCAGCAGGGCTCCTTATAAATGCACATGTACAAAACGCCTAGGACATGTTGTTAAAAAAATTATAATAGAAAAGAAAATTCAATCAGCTTTAATTTAGTTTTTTTAAATATTCTTTAAAGGAATTTTTGGCGCTTTCTAAGGAAGCGCCAAAGGTTTCAGTTTTGTTTTATAACATTAATGGCGCTTATATAAGAAGAGCCATAGATACTTACACCTTTTTTTGCACTTTTTATATAAGCGCCATAAAAGGTAATATAAATGTTAAAAAATTTTAACACCCCCCATTGTTGCCGCCACTATCGCTTTCCTGCTTTTCTTTTCTATTTGTCCCCACCCCCTTTCCTCTGTTTGACCTAGCGACAAGTAGAAGCTTCTTTGGTCCCCCACTTGCTTTTTTTTTTTGGGGAAAATCACTCCTAGGTCCCAAGCAAACAAGATATTATCAGAAAGGTCCCTTGAGGTTGTTAAACACACTCAACAAGTTGTGAATCCACGCTTTTAGGTTTGTAACCAGGGACCTTTCTGATAATATCTTGCTTGCTTGGGACCTAGGAGTGATTTTCCCTTCTTTTTGTCTCCTCCTCGTGCAAATATTTGTAAACATTTGTTCGCCACTTTCATTACAGCATAGAGCTTCGTTGCGGTACAAAGCTTTCTCCCACACGTGTTCTTTTTCTCTTTGGCTGGTTGCAGTACAAAGCTTCCTCCCTTGTGTTCTTTTTTTTTTTTGGCTGGTTGCAGTACAAAGCTTCCTACAGAAGCTCTTGTAAGTGTTGTTTGTTTTTTAACATTTTATTTACATTTTTTTTAATTAAAATATGTTTGACTATTATCTATTTGCTTATACTTTTCTATCAAAGTACATGTTGTCAATAGTGAAAGAGTTGGGAATGGCACCGTTGAAATGGTCAAATTGGGTAGAAATGTTATAAATGCCGCTGGTAGTTTAATCAATGATTATTTTGGAACCAATTAATTTAATAAACTCAGGGTTGTATTTTTGTTGGCTTGTTATGGACCCAATTATTTTAATTACGACATGTAGTAGTGTTGGCCAATATGATTTATTTGGTGGTGAGTTGTGAACATTATTTAGATGTTGTGGGATTAATTGGTTGATTATTTGTGATTTAAGAAGAGTGTTTAATATTTTGTAAAACTTTAAATTTTGGAATGTTATGCTGCTGAATTTACTATTTTAAAAAAATAAATAATAAATAAAGAGAACTTTAAGAGGCAAGCAACTGACCACTTATAAAAATATATATGTTTAACGTATAGATAGATCGAAAATGGATGTCATCTAATCAGTGCTCAAGAGAATATATTGATGGGGTGAAAGAGTTTATTAGATTTGCAAGCGAGCATGCAAATGATCCTAACAAAATCCTATGTCCTTGCTTATCTTGTTGTTATGGAAAGCGGATTAGTCCACTTGATTTGCTAGATCATTTAGTGTGTCATGGAATTGATCAATCATATACACAATGGACAAGGCACGGTGAGACAGATGATGCAAATCGTGGTCAAATACATACCATGATCGGTGCTTCAAATGAGTTTGACTCAAGCATGTGTGATGAAGATGATGGTCTTCAAGAAATGCTAAATGCAGTTGAAGGGGTGTTTTATAACCGTCCTCAAGAATATGAGAAGTTGAAAGGTGATGCAGAGAAGCCATTATATGCTGGTAGTACTAAATACACAAGATTGCTAGCAGTGTTGAAATTGTACAACTTTAAAGCACGCTATGGATTGAGTGATTCTGGTTTCACCGCACTACTTGAACTTGTGCAAGATATGCTCCCAGAAGAAAATGTACTTCCTACCAAGACATATGAGGCAAAGCGAATACTTTGCTCTACAACTGGCATGGGTTATGAGAAGATTCATGCATGCCCTAACGTTTGCATATTATTTCGAAATCAATATGCAACGTTAGAGAAGTGCCTTAAATGTAATGCATCTCGATATGGGAAAAATAAAGGAAAGAGTCCCTCGAAGGTCGTATAGTATTTTCCAATTATTCCAAGATTCAAGCGATTATACAGTAATGAGGAGATTGCTAAGTTGTTGACGTGGCATGCAGATGAAAGGATTGAAGACACAAACCTTAGGCACCCTGCGGATGCCCCTCAATGGAAAAAAATTGATCATAACCATCCTGACTTCGCGAATGAAGAAAGGAACCTACGTTTTGCACTTTCAACTGATGGAATCAATCCCCACGGGGTTCAGAGTAGTACACACAGTACATGGCCAGTGATATTGATGATTTATAACCTTCCTCCATACTTGATCATGAAACGCAAGTATATGATGTTGTCTATGTTAATTTCTGGGCCAAGGCAACCTGGAAATGATATAGATGTATACTTGGCTCCTTTAATTGATGACTTGAAGCTACTTTGGGAAAAAGTCGTCAATGTGTATGATGGGTACAGGGAAGAAAGTTTCAATTTGAAAGCCATGTTGTTTGGCATAATTAATGATTTCCCTGCTTATGGTAATTTGTCCAGATATAGCGTCAAAGGATATTGTGCGTGCCCTATATGTGAAGATGACACTCATTCAATGCGACTAGATCATTGTAAGAAAAATGTATACATGGGACATCGAAGATTCTTACCATCAACACATCATTAAAGAAAGTGGAAAAAGGCTTTCAATGGTGAGTCAGAAAAAGGTAGCCCACCGAAGATGTTGACCGGTGCTCAGGTTTTTTAGAAGGTTAAGCATATGGATAACGATTTTGGCAAGCCTTTTGCAAAACAATTCGGGACAACCGGTTGGAAAAAGAATTCTATTTTCTTTGAACTTCCATATTGGAAGTCCTTGTATGTGAGACATTTTCTTGATGTGATGCACATAGAAAAAATATATGTGATAGTCTCATTGGCACATTGCTCAGTATACGAGGAAAAAGCAAGGACAGTGTAAATGCGTGGTTGGATTTGGTTAATTTGGGAATAAGAGAAGAGTTGGCACCAGTTGAGCAAGGGCACCGTACTTATCTACCTCCAGCGGCTTAACTCTATCGAGGAAAGAGAAAAAATTATTTTGTGAATTTTTGGAAGGAATTAAAGTTCCAGAGGGGTATTCTTCAAATATAAAGAACCTTGTATCAGTGAAAGAGTTGAAGCTAAAGAACCTTAAATCTCATGATTGTCATGTGCTCATGCAAAATTTCATACCGATTGGTATACGGTCAATCTTACCCAAAAAAGTAAGGAACACCATTATTAAACTTTGCATGTTCTTCAAGTTGATTTGCAGTAAAGTGGTTGATTCAACGAAGTTACTAGATTTGCAAAGGCTGATTGTTTGTACTCTGTGTGAACTTGAAATGTATTTTCCACCTTCATTTTTTGACATTATGGTCCATCTAACCGTACACTTGGTGAAAGAGGTTCAATTGTGCGGTCCAGTGCACTTGAGATGGATGTACCCGAATGAGCGATTTATGAAAATTTTAAAGGGGTATGTGAAAAATAGATATCAACCAGAGGGTTGTATAGCTGAGCGGTATATGGTTGAAGAAGCAAGTGACTTCTGTGTTGACTTTCTATCAAATGTTGATCCCGTAGGTATCCCCAAGTCTCGTCATGATGGGCGAAGATCAGGGCAAGGAACAAGTGGGAAGGATGTAATAAGGATATCGGTGACTGAATGGGAACAAGCTCACTTGTATGTGCTTCATAACACTGATGAGGTTGAAGCATTTGTTGACGAACACAAGGCCGCACTTCGATTGGCACATGGTGATAGGAATGAGAATTTTATAACAAAGGAACACAACAAACATTTTCCAAATTGGTTAAAAAGGCGCAATAAAGATGAGGTGGAGAGGAATCATGATCTAATTTCTGAAAACTTGAAATGGCTATCAAATGGACCGAGCTTAAGTGTATTATCTTATAATGGTTATGCAATCAACGGTTACACCTTTTACACACAAGAACATGATACAAGGAGCACGATGCAAAATAGTGAGGTAACACTTGTTGCTGATTCTTGGCATAGATCCAGTGTCAAAGACATGCGCCCTATCTACGCACCAATGTTATACTTTAGTGTAATTGAACAAATATGGGAGTTAGATTATATTGTGTTGAGGGTCCCTGTCTTCAGGTGTAAGTGGGTTAACAACAACAGTGGATTACGGACAGATGAGTTAGGGTTTGTTCAAGTAGACCTTTCTAAAGTTTGGTATAAAGATGATCCTTTCATTTTAGCCTCACAAGCAGAACAAGTGTTTTTCGTTCCCGATCCTGCTAAGAAGAATTGGTGCATTGTAGTTCCATCAAACAAGAATCATCAAGAACAAGTTGGTACTACAAGTAATGAATATTTGAATATTCCTGAGGATACTCTTTCCTTTGAGATGTTGTGGTCAAGATATATTGATAGAAATGAAGAAGAAGATGAAGATGAACATTTATATATGAGACATGATCATAAAGAGGGGTTATGGTTTTTAAATCAAACAAGAAAGAGAAAAAGATGATAATGAGTGTCTTGATTTTTCAGTATGTATGTTTTATTACATGTATTCATATATTCCAGCTTAATTTACTTTTATTACTATGATTGTCAATATGCACTGATATTTTTGTCTTGTTTATTTAACTTGTAGGAAAATGGATCCACACAAAAATCAAGCAGCCTTTGAAGCCCACAATAAAGATGCAGTTGATCCTCACATTGAGCAAGCAGCCTTTGAAGCCGCTGTAGTATGAGGTAGGACTGTGATGCATAAACTGATCAAACTAAGGAGCAAGGGCATTATGTTAGAGCTTGAGTGGAATGACAAGGGAAACCCAGTTGGTGAAAATGCTAGTAACTTTATTAATTATATTGGGACTATTGTCAAAGAAAGAGTCCCCATTACAATTTCAGATTGGAGACGGGCAAAGAAGGACTATTATGATATGCTTCTGAGTTTAGTTAAGGTAAACATTATTTACTTTATTATTCTGGTTGTTTTGTTGCATGAATTACAATCTAACAAAGCATGTGTGGTTTTTTTGTTACAGTCTATCTTTATTATCGATGACGACAAAGACAAATTCGTGCCCGTAAAATGTGGCAAACTTTTGAGATGTTTTTGTTCCAATCTTATCAAATTCTACTCGCGGGACACAGATGGCAATATCATTCATACGCCACCACAGTTGTACGATGGAATAATTACACAAGAGCTGTGGGATGAGTTTTTGAGCACACATACTACCGCGGAGTTTCTGGTAATACAATATTAGCCCTTACAGACTACTTGCAATGTAATTGAAATTAATATTTATTGAAATTATTTGTATTTAAAAAGGAACGAAGTGATAGAAATCGAGAAAGCGCAAGCAACATGGCATACCAGTACTTAAAAGGACCACTATCGTATGCAAAGTTGGAGCAACAATTGGTAAGAACTTATAATCATTTCATATGCATATAATTTAGATGACTAATTTTTAACTACAACTAACTTTGTTATAAAGGTCAAACAATCACATTCTGATGTCACACACATGCCACATCATAATTTGTGGCTGGCCGGCGTCACTAATAAAAAAGGAGAAATTCCCAGCGAACAAGCTAGAGAAGTTGCAGAATATTGTGTAAGTGGTGGATTATTCATAAATATTTTGCTTTGATTAAATGATTCTATTTTATAATAATTAATATTATTGCAATTGTTGTTGTGATAGCAAAAAATGACGTAGGACCAACCAGAGTTGATGAATTATGTTGGTCGTGACGATTTACTCAGCAGAGCTCTTGGAGCTCCTGAGTATCATGGTCGTCTTCGTGGTACTGGTTTTGCAGTCACCCAAACATCATACTTCGGACGCCAAAAGCGACCAAACAAAAATGACTTTATGCAACTACAGGAGCAGATTGGTGACTACAAGCAGCAACTGGAACAGCAGATGAGTGACTACAATCAGCAACTGGAACAGCAGATGAGTGTCTACAAGCATCAAGTAGATGAGCAGATGAGTGTCCACCAACGCCAAATAGAACAATTTAACGATCATATGCGATTGATGCAAGAGCAAAATGCATTATTGAAGGCTCAAATTGACACTTTACTGCTTTCTCGGTCAGCACGAAGCCCAATGTGTGACAGCACAAGTGTGAAGAATGATAGTTGCCCCTCCACGCCTAAAGTCCCAATTCCTTTCGTAATCAATTTCTTCTCTAGTTAACTTTTTGTTATGTTTTAAATTAGTGTACCTTAATATTGACTCCATCTTTTATAGGGCGAATCGGCGTGCAAGATGCATGTCGATGAATCTTTCAAGCATGCAGTTGCTGTAGGAGTTGTCTACAACACCGACACTGATATCCTTCATGGTTCACCATTGCCTGAGAACACACTTAGAGTCAAGGTTGACGTATGCACAGATGCAGATGCCCTCCTACCAATCCCTTCTCTAGATGAACAAACAATGGTAAAAGATGTTGTTGGTGGTTATATTGCATGGCCAATAGGTCTGATTGAGCCATATCAAAAGGTGATTTAATTTACAATTCCTTCTACTTATTCTATATGCACTTCTATCTAAAAAACTACATGATTAAATTTTAATGATATTTGTAGGTTGCTACTAGTCATAAAGGAAAAAGAATTGAAGGCCATAGGAAGAACTCACATGGTTCAGCAACCCAACAGAAGTCCCAACCTTCTACTAGCAAACGAAACAACAAACCAATGGTCTCGTATCGCCAACAGTTGGCATCAATGGTACAACCATTGATCCTCCAACGAGGTCAAGAAATACATTTTCATCTGGACATCTATAATGCAGAAGGTGTAATTGATCATGTCGATGGTGCTGTGCTGAATGATGTGATTACTTGTGGAAGGATAGGTGGAACAGCTATCAACTTATAGATCAGGTATTCGTCTATCATTGTTATTATTATTCATCATTCAATTTTTTTTGGGTGGAAATGACATTGTTTGTTTGATATAAAGGCATTTGTACCATGATGAGATAGTAGGCACGAATAGGATGCAGAGATTCATCTTTCTTAGCCCACACCTCTTTGGCCAGCATAGGGGGAGAGATTTGGAAGCACAGTCTAACGAACTTAGAGGCTGCTTTATGCTTAGAGCAACCCCTAACAAGCTCTTTCTTGTGCCATACAATGTAGGGTAAGTGATTTGTGACAATATTTGAATGTATGTTTTTTATTTTTTCACTTTTACCATTAAATGATTGTCCAAATAAAATTTTCAAAATGTGTTTTTAGGGAACATTGGATATTAATTGTTGTCCATCCAGCAGCATCAGAAAACCCTCGCATTTACTATCTAGATCCTATAGAAACTGCTTATCCAGAGAATCACCCTGATATGCTGATTATCTTCAATAAGTAAGTGTATGGATGTATGTGTAAATCTTTTCGTGTGTGATTATTGAATAACCAACATTAATCAAGAACTTCTTTGTTTTATTAGTGCATTAACCGCATATAGAGGAAAAGCTGGATTGACCTACTCTAGAAGCAATGACCCGGCCAATAGCTATGCGTGGAGGAAGATTATGGTACTTATATATGAATTTACTCCATTCTTGTTAGTAAAAAAAATTTATTCAAAAATTGACATAACTATTTCATTGTATTGTTGCAGTGTCCATTCCAGCCGAATGATAATGATTGTGGTTATTATGTTATGAAATTTATGAAAAATATAGTTACTCATCGCCACCTTGTAATTCCTATGAAAGTAAGTTCCCTTTAGTTGCAATTGATATTGTGTTTTAATTTTAATTGACAAAGTGTCTAAATTTAGTGATTTTCATTCTTTGTATACATGATTGTTTATGTAGTATTATGAAGATGCACGTTGTGCTGAGCTGTCTGACCATCAAATGGATGAAATCATTGAAGAATAGTGTGAATATATGGTCAAGCAATTAGTTAATTTAGGCATGTAGCTTCTTTCTTGCCTATTCTTATTTTATTTAATCATTTATAAAATAAGTTGTACACTATATAATCATTGTTAATACAATATATTTTGTAGTTGTTAAACATTATAATTATTCATTGTAGTTATTTGAACAAATGACCATCATCGTTTTGTATTGTAATATTTGCCTATTAGATGAAATATATGGTCATTTGCTTACTACTATATATGGTCATCAGGTATTACACAGCACAGAAAAAAAAATATTTTAAAAAATTATTAAAAAAAATTAAACCTACTATGGCGTTTGAAGGTAAAATGCCAAAGGAGGGTACCCCTCCTTTAAACGCCAAAGGTTTCCTCCCGAAACGCTATATATAATTAATATATTTATTTAATTTAATAAAGTAACGTATGGCTTTTCTGTAAATTGAAAAGCGCCACAGGAATTTTTAATGGCATCAAAAGCTTTGGTGTTTCTTAAACGCCAAAGTATTTTATAAAATAAGCGTCATTACACTACTTTTTTGTAGTAGTGATAGAGCAATAAGAGGACGATTCCCTTGTAGAAAAAAGAAGAAGAAAGAGAGTGTGTTGACTTGGTCTTACTTTTGGTTTTGCATGTGCCTTATGTCCACATAAGAGGAAAAGATAAGGAAATTGCTTTAGTTATCTTCCTCATTATTTCTACTCTATAAGAGCAATCTTGGCCCTTCATTTTGTTTCCCAAATCTATCCTCAAAATCAAGTAGCAATTAACTCTTGATCATGACAAAATTAATTAGAGTGTCATTAAGCCTAAGCCTTTTTATTTCACTATCTATTACATTTAGCTCTTTGAATGTATTTTCGGATATTACCAAGGTATTAAAACCCGGACCGGATATTGAACCGGTTGGGGTACTGGGTTAAGGGTCAGTGGGTCAAACCAGGGCCAAACCGGAGCTAAACCGGGACCAAACCGGTGAGTAATTGAAAATTTTAGGCTTATAATATGAAATTCTAAAGGAAAAAGTTAAAAAAATTTTTTTTAAAAAAAAATTGGGACCCGGACCGGATCGGGAACCGGATCGATCTAATGACCGGTTCGGTAGGTTTCGGGCCGGTCCGGGTCCCTGAACACTGGATATTACACATATTATTATATATATAATATTATCATATATATAAACATACATAAATATAATTAATTATTAATTAAATTTAATATTATTAAAAATAATGAAAAATTAAATAAAAACGAAAAAAATATTTATATATTTAAATTAAATATTTTTTAATTAAAATTACTTAATAAATAATAATTTAATATTATAAATATTATTTTTAATATAAAATTATAAATATAATATTAATAACATATATATTATTTTTAAATAAAAAAATAATATCATAAATATTATTTTAGTAGAAAATATTAAATATAATATTAATAAATAATAATATAATTTTAATAATTAAGGTTAAAGAGTATTATTTAATAATTAATATTTTAATTTTATAAATATTATTTTTAAAAAATATGAAACTGACTTTTAACGGCGACTTTAGTTGTCACCATTGAAAGTGAGTTTTAACAGCGACTTTTGATAGTCGTCGCTGAAAATATTTTTAAAAAATTAAAATTTTAAAAAATTTCAAATAAGATTTTCAGCGGCGACACCAAAGTCGCCGCTAAAAGTGTTTTAAAAATAAAATAAAATATTAAAAATTTCAAATAAGACCTTCAACGGCGATATTAAAATCGCCACTAGAACATACTTTCAACAGCGACATTGTGTTGCCGCCGCTGAAGGTGTCACATTCAGCGGCGACATTTTTTTTACCGTTGAAAGTCCTTTTTTTTTATAGTGATACATCCAAAAAGCTTAATACGAGAAGCTGCTCCTTGGGCGAGTAACTGTGTTAAGAGAACAATAACACAAAATCCCCCAAAGCTCATCAACAGAATCAGCATTAACGTGCACATCTGCATCAGGACAGTTCAATCATATATTAATATCAGAACCTCATCATGAGGCGGACCACTTATGGGGCCTATTCTTTTGGATAGACACCATCAACTCAACCCATCTGAAAGGTCTAAATTTAATACATTTTAAGAAATAATTTTCAAATAAAAAAATCATTTTTTAGTAAAAAAAATTAACTAAAAAATTATCTTTATTTTATATTCTTTATCTATTGAAATAATTTTTTAAAAAAATAAAAAAATATCTTTATTTGAGAATAGACAGATTTTTATTAAATCTGCCTATCCAAATTCCTATCATGAGTAAACTCAGAAAGAGAGACAGAGACGCATACCCTAGATTTCTTGGGACTGTAAGTGATGTGAAAGGCAAGGTAAACGGTCTCAATGACACAACCAAACGTATTGACGGGGATAACAAGCGTGTTTCCCGCCTTCAAAAAAAAAAAAAGAACAGCCTTAACATTGCACTGAACAGTGCTCTTACATATGGCCAAGATTGAATGAACCCTTCCGTCATTTTTTTCTTATATATTCTATAGAAAATCGGCCTGCAAGCATCCATACCAACATTAATTCTTTGTCTTCCAAATATAACAGAGAAACCTTATATATGTATGTATGTATCCAACAAAACCAAATATACTTACTGGTGCTAGGAAGCAAGCACAGGAAGGAGGCAATGTTACCAAGAATCCCGAACACCAATACTAAAGGACCACGATGAGCCTTGGCCTAGCTATTTGGAGGTTGATAGGGGAAAAAAAAGAATAACCTTTCTCTCTCTCGGTGATCTCTGATGTTGGAATCAGATTTCCCTATAGAAAGGAAAGGTTTTTCCAGGTTAGTTTGTGGAGACTCTTGTGTGTTTCTCTCTATATATCTCTCTCTGAGAGAGAATAAAAATGAGAGATGAGGGCTTTATATAGAGCTATATTTTGATGATTGAATTTATTGGACAAGTTGTTGTCATGTAGTTCTACAATAATTAGACTCTGCCCGCCCCTCAATTCACTATGCGTCGTGCCTCACGTGTCCTAGATTCCCTCCCATTAAAATTCTTCTTCCAAGTGTGTATTTGGATGAGAAACAAAACTATGGTTTAGAGATAAAACTATGGTTTTGTAAAAATAATCCAAAAACCCAACTTTTTATTAAACCATGGTTTTCATCTTAAATCAAGATTTTGCAAAAAAATATCCATACACCCAAGTTTTGTAAAATCAAGTTTTGATCTCAAATCATGGTTTGAATTTCAAAACCATCGTTTTGGGAAAATCTATTTTTTTTTCCTATGTGGGTCCCACCTTCTCTCTCTAATTGGTCATTTTTCATTAATGTGGGCCTCACGCCACACTCTTTTTTTTTTTGTTTGAATTTCACTGTTTTTCGTTAATCCCTTTTTTTTAAGAATTTTAAAATTTTAATACTCTCTTTTATTCTTAATATAAAACTTATTTATCTAATTTAATTATATTAAAAAAATTAATTAAGTTAATTAACATTACATATAGACAAATTTATTTCATTTTTTGTATTAATTATGAAATTTAATGTTAAATAATGGGTTAAGATGCATCCTTTTTAATATCGTTAGGGGTTTTCTTCTCTTATAATTTAAAGTTGTAAGGTCAAATTTAATTGTTTTGTTAAATTTACATCCTTTTTAATTGTTCATTGTTATTTTTGCATATTCTAGAACTTATTTGTACCAGACACCCCTCAGGAAAAACTTTGATGTTAAATTTGGACCTTAACCCTCAGATAATATATAAAATATAATCTTATTCATTATATATAATTATCACAAAATTTAATGTCCTTTTTAATAATTTGACCATAAAAAATGTTATTTTGACCATAATACCTAAATACTCTTATTTTATCAAAATCATTTTTTTCTCATAATTTATTCTACGTAGAATCTATTCTCTAAAAATTATTCTGCTTAGAAGCTATTCTCTACTTTTTCTCCAGAAGGTTTTCCAAATCTTCTTCCTCTACCCATCCAATCATCCATCTATTTTCATCCCAATATATTGGATAATTCTTTATTTTCACGTCTTTTACAGTTTACTTTTCTAGGATCTTGTTGCAATTTTCTATAAGCGTATGTTTGGGCGTGCGTTTTGTTGGCCCAATCCCGTGATGGGAGGTACGATCGCGCGATTGACCGTACAGGGTTAAAATTTATTATATTTGGTTCTACTATTTAGTGCTTGTTTGGAATAATTTATTTTTAGGTAATAAATATTTATAAATTGTTATTCACGATATATAAAATAAGCATGTGGGAGGAGTTTTATCTCAACTTACGTAATAAGAACTTATGATACCAAACACAGGTTTAATACTCTCTTTTTATTTATCAATCGCACGATATGTATAGCCAACAATTGGAGTTTTTGACCTATCGGAAAAGCCTTTATGTCAAATCGTGAATAAGGATTGCACCATTTTTCCCTAAAGGGGTCCACGTGTAGAAACTGTTGCAGTAATATGGG